>OX465496.1:11079453-12384700 GCA_950022335.1 Eurois occulta
ATGTTCCTCCATGATGGTCATCATGTGAACAATACGTCGAATCAGCCTGTCCGGTAATTATAGAGTACTAACTGTTTCATATACAATGCGAATAATTATCGCTGGTGCTCTGAAATCGTTCATCGTTTAATAGTCCAACAAATTGTATGGAACGAAAAATTGTGAGCATTGTTGGTAGTATTTTGATTGATAACTGTATTTTGGTGTTGTGCGTTATGAATTCCTTATAGTTTATGTATTTCGTTGGTATGAAGAGCTGGGTGAAAGATAATGTGTGCTCTTGCCTTACCTGTGATTAGAAACTCAGAATCAACGTAGTTCTCCGGTGGAGCCAAGGAGAAGAATTGCAGATTATAACATAACATCACACCTGTAATCCCCGTAGGATTAGGCAGAGGTATACCTAATAGAACACTCACATTTCGCCAATTATGATTAAGCCCCATATAATAGGGGGCGAGCCTATTCCCATCAACCGGGCACGAATCCAGACTTCGTGGCTGCTACTGAGAAATTCCGGATGAAAAAACACAATAGCACTTTCCTGACCCAGGAATCGAATTCAAAACCTCATGCTGAGCAGTCGCGCTTGCAACCTATAGGTACCTATATACTATTAAAATACAGAAACAGTCAATTAAACACAAAATAACATCATGCCTGTAATTCCTGTAGGGTTAGGCAGATGTGTACCTAAAAGTACCTTCATCCACAATCCTTAAGTTGGGGCGAGTCTATTATCAGTCAATTGAAATCTCTGGTAATATATAGCCTGTAAGACATGATCCGGTCCTGTGTACTAACCTGATTGTGCCATAATTGGCCAAAATAATTTAGTAAAAGTCATTTTACCATATTAAACAAATCTGTGGGTGGTACAAAATTTAATTTTGTTATCTACCTAATAAGTTATATTTTTAACGCTTTAAACGTAAAAGTAAGTCAAGGTCGACTGTTCACACGGACATTATTCAGACAATTCAGTTCGGAGGCACTTTAATGAAGATCATAAGAGACAAACATTCTAAGAAAAGTATTGATATCAAATACAATTTCAAACAGCATAAAGAATGGACGCGAGTCCAATATTTTATAAGAGATGTCGCGCCGATGACACGACTGAAATATCGACCACTGTTCGAGGTGCAAACAACTTACTAGGCACGCCTACAGGCTATCCGGAACAAAAAAGAACACCACGTACGGGCAACACACTCGTGAGGCAATATAGCACAATTTTTATCTCGCAGATTTATACCGTAGTGTGCACACAGCCGACTTGCAGCTGCATATTTCGTGTAGTGTGTAGGCGTCCTATCTGTGTATGTGTGCGCCGAGATGCGAGCGCGAAAGTTTTGCATATGTGTAATGTTTCGAGATATACAGGTGACAGAGGAGATACGCGGTGGGCGGGGCCAAGGGAGGGGTGAAACCTATTGGAAAGAGATGGCGGACTCGCTATGATAATGATGTTATTGCTTTCTTGATGTTCGCTCTCCTTTAGTTTTATTATTTCTCGATCTACTTATAAGGCGATATAAACGTTAAGTGTCAGCGCGTATAAAATACGTTTATTGTGTCGTTATAGCCGCCCGAGGCGGGAGGGAATGCAAAAAGTGGAGATTACAGATTTAAGATCCTCCGGTATGGGACACGTCGTTACTCCGGTGTCTTTCGTCGATAAAAGTTAATCAGAGATGACGCGTGACTGCGGTGATACACGACAGTATGCTGCGAAAATTGTATCGTATGAAGTTTACTTCTTGTTCGATAAAACTAACAAGATAATATTCGCAACTGTTTATAGCGAGAAACACGTAATGCGTCGTGCAGGCCTCGCCAAAACGGATGAGGTTGCATACGTTAAGTGTTTAATATGATAAACATACAATTATCACTTTCTCTTTTTACATCACTGCTTACGAGTTTATATTTATTTATGACCTCATCTTGCAATGAATCTGCAGTTTGTTTGAAAACGGAAAACAAAACGGCGAAGAAATTCAAAAACGTAGTTCATTTGTTTTTTGTAGAATGTATGGTCTTCATTCAAAATCGTCAGTGGCCAGTATCCGTTCTCTTTTTAAATAAACATCGTTCTATATTCAAGTGTTCTGAATATGATTATACACCCATAACACGATCAGTGAAATGCAATTAATTATGAAAACGCATTGCATAATAATATCCCGCTCACATTGCTACGTGCATTTCCCGACCACAGAGTAAATGAATTGCTCCTACACTATGGTACGTAGTTTTAGTACCTATAGAGAGCAATAAATTGTGCTTTTAGAAAGCATTTCATTGCATTAGTTTATGTTAAAATGTTTTCGCAAATGTTGCCCGTCTAAATTTAAAGTTGTTATGATTAGAACCTCTTTAACGCCTTTCCCAACGATACAAAACTGTCCTTGGTTTCTTCTTCAATCTTGTTTTATTATTATAAACGTTTATTTCAGACCACGTCCATATTTTGTTAGTAACAATGTACTTAAAAAAAGCGAATGTTAGTATCAATTGGCAAACAAAATTTATTTGAATTTATTTATTTTATGCTGAACAGCTGATCATCAGCCTATGGCAGCAGGCCTCTTCTCTATGAGAGCTAGTGGACTGTAGTTCACCACGCAGTCCCAGTGCTGCTTGGTGGATACACTGGATGTCTCATGTCTTTGAATTTTTGGTTCAAGGACATTGATTCACCGTTTTGAGACCAGTGGCGATAAAATGATTTACTCAAATTATATGTTTCATTCAGTTTGAACCCACCATTTGCAATGCGTCATATTGGTAAGAACAGTGGTGGCCCAAGGACCTGCAAAGTAGGTACTCTATGCAGGATACAATCAAACTTTAGATGTATATCTTATGAGTTTGTCATGATAAACTTAGCTAAGCATAATACTTCGAAGCCAGCGATTGTACTACACAATCTAGCTATAGAAAAATGCGATGAAAGTCAACCTCTCATTATCCAATCAGCTGGCGGAAAGTCAACCACCGTGAAACGAGCCATACCAACTAGTTTATTGTCATCAGAATTTCTATTAAATCAACCTAGCTAAGTGCGTGTGGATATCATTCATACGGTAATGGGCATCCACTGCTGAACAGATGCAGTCATTAGGACCGGAAAAGACGAAAGAAGGTGTAACTATCGTCATGGACGTGCACCAAGTTCTGCCCTGACACAAATTGGTGTAGTACGTCTGACAGGAATGTCAGCACCAATTGCCATTTTATTACATAACATGATGCCTGTAATCTCTGTCTCTTTTTTCCTGTTTAGATTTAAGTTTTTTACTTTATTTTTTGTTGTGTGCACTTGTCGCTTGTGCTATGTTTTCTTTTCTTTCTTTCTTTCTTTTATCCACGAAGGGTTAGGCAGAGGTGTACCTAATAGTACATCTATATTTCACCAGTTATGTTTAAGTCCCGTGATAGGAAGCGAGCCTATTGTTATCAAGCGGGCACGAATTCAGACTCTGTGGCTGCTAATGACAAATTCCATAAGGAAAATCCCCAATAGCAATTTACCCGGCCCGGGAATGGAACCCAGGACCTCATGCTCAGCTGTCGCGATTGCGACCACTAGACCAACGAGCCAAGGGCCTCGCTTCCTTCCACCTTTCCCTATTTAGATGGCCTGGATTGGCCTACAAATAACATAAGTCCTGTTGGAGGCCAATCCCTAAAAGAGAGTCAGCTGACTTCTTTTTCTCGGCCTGCCTCTGTGTGGTTTCCTATCAGTTGGGATCCACTGGGTGGTTATTTTTGCCCATTGCTCCTCTGACATGCGGCAGATATACCATTGCCATTATAAAAAAAAACAGAATCGAATAGACACACAAGAATGCATTGATGCCATCGCTGACTCCCTCTGAAGACTGGCTTTTGAGTGCGGTGTATGGCAAAATACAAGTTTCCTTTTAAGAAACCTACATATAAATTAATACTATGTTCGTCGATTATTTACTACAAACCACACAATTCCGTCCCACTTCAACATTCCCCTACTAATCCAAAAACATTACAATTTGCAATAGAAAACTGAAACCGCCATTAATTATATGAACGCGTTGCATATTGCCGCACGCATTTGCACGCGTGTAACCGCAGGCTAAATGAATCGCCTGCTATCACCTTTTGTGCCCAACCACTCATTAGAGGGGAAACGATTGTCTTTCATTTTACATTCCATTGTACGCTGTAAAGGGGGCACAGAATTGGGTGGCATAGAAATGCGGTATTGGAATTTGAAAAGCATTTGTATGTAGGTTTCTGGTCATTTTCTAATATGGGTTAGGCGCGAAGACTCTATAGGCGTACTTAGGTGATAGATTCTTTGAAGTCTTTGCGGCAATATTTTGTTTTGAAGGTACATATGTAGGCAGAGGACAGCAGTGCAAATGATTATTGAGTTTCGTTGAAGAATGTAAATTACTGCTATGTCCAGTGTTGTAAGCTGATGATAATGATTTAAATGACATAACACAATTTTCAATTCCCATAATCTAAAAGTGGTGATGGAAAAGGTTATTACCGATTCATTTCATAGTGTAAGTGACGAAACATTTTATGAACTGTAAAAATAACTTTGTAATCCTATATTATTCATATAGGATTACAAAGTTACTTATGCAGCTCGTGTATCTAGATAACTGGACAGAAATTGCAGTATGTTTTATTTTTTCCCCGTTTAGAAATCTTTGCGGTAGTATTTTGTTTTGAAGGAATGTAAGCAGAGGACAGCAGTGCAAATGATCCTTGAGTTTCGTTGAAGAATGTAAATGACGGCTTTGTCCAGCAGTGGACTACTGTTAGATGATGATAATGATGTAAATGACATACCACAATTTTCATTTTCCATAATCTAAAACTGATGATGGAAAAGCTTATACCAGCATCACTGAATGGGGCCATATATTGTATCTGGTTTCATAAGAACTGCAACATTATATTAAAACCCACCCAGTTTCCCAGAAAGGATGTAAAATCGAGTAACACTATTCCTCATCTCGAGTTTCTTATTGTAGGGAAAGTTGTAAATATGACAATTAATAGAGCAAGCTTGTATAAGGCTGTGGTACAAAATCAAGATACATCTAAGGAAGGGGTCCCAAATAAATTTAAAACATGGAACATCTACCAACCCGCACCGGGCCCGCATCGTGAATTACGGCCCACCCCCTCTCATAGAGAGGACGCCTTTGTCCCAGTAGTGGGAACAAATTATAAGCTGGTTATAATATATTTACCTATGCTAAAGAGGCCAAATGCAACAGTTGGTCTACGATAGAGAAGGATTTGCCTGTTCCTCAATTCTGTTCTGAAGCCACCGGGTTTCAAAATAACATCATCTGCCTAGCCTTTCCCAACTATGTTGCATCGGGCAACAGCCTACCTGACCTTCATTACCAAGTTAGTGGCTCACGCATACCGCTTGGCAAGAGTGTTTGTCAGATTTGCAGGCTTCTTACTATCCTTATCGTCTGTCGCAGATCTGGACGAGTGACAGCTGAACCAGCTGCTAAACGTTACACAATATCCTATCAGATTATTGACAGGTTCCAATAAACCCTGCCTTGGTTTTATCTTCGATGATTACATAAGATAAATTTATAGCTATTTAAACCTAACGGCATTAGCTACACAAATTATATAAATGGTTATACAAACTTCTCAAAATACATTACAATGATCTATTCAAGATTATCAGAAAAGGGTTGAAATAAAAATTAAAAAAAAAACTAGCGTCATGAATAAACTTCCTATCCTTCACATTTCAATACATTACATCATACAAATTCAGCCATTATATTTTATACATTAGTCCCTTTACAAGATACATCATTATAGATGATCCTTTACTAGTCCGAAGGATTTTAGTCGCCCACCTGGGGTCGCCTATCAATTGGTTTTAATACCACATGCTTACTTTGTTAGTGCAATTCTACTCCCCTGATGATAAAACCTTGTAAGTAATACCGTTTCGATAGTGGAGTACTTTGGTTTAAATGTGGGGATGTTGTGGGAGGTATTTATTTTTATCTGGAGTATAGGTAAAGGGTTAATTAAGTAGTTTTTTTACCTACTATATGTCGGATTGTCAGGATTTATTCCGTTAGGCACGTACATCATATGGGCAGCAGATGGGTTTCGTGCAATAAAAATACACTGGGTGCGATAAACACTGTTTCTATTAAACTAACAAATTACTTGACATTACAATTTAACACAATAACACGGGGCACAATGAACCGGGTACAGTTCCAGGACGTCTCAACTCCGCAGCGATCTGACCTTCCTTGTCGTTCAGACCTCGAGCTCAAAAGATTAGGGCTTTGTAGAAGCACGCTGTGGTGGGGGTAGACTTGTACGTAGGTCGCGTGATGTCACCACTGGCGTACTTGCGATTCATTTTAAGTCCGTACCAATGACCGGATCTGACATATATATATAATATTATAAATACGAAAGTTTGTGAGGATGGATAGATCTTTGTTACTCTTTCACGCAAAAACTACTGAACGGATTTGGATTTAATTTAGCGCGCAGATAGTTTATAACCTGAATTAACACATAGGATACTTTTTATCTCGGTAGTATGATCCCGTGGGACAATTATCGAACTCCACGCTGGCGAAGCCACGAGCATAAGCTAGTACTAAATAATTATGCTGCGTTTGGCCGCAAATCGCCTAATGTGAAGCGATGATGCGGTCAAGGGTAGAGCACGCTTGCCTAGAAGAAATCGATTCAGTCGAGCTTTGAATAGATCCTGATTATTACTCGTATGATCAGGGAACAGAGAAGCTGGCAGTGAATTCCACAGACTTGCGGTTCGCACAATAAATGTGGAAGCATAGCGCTTTGTGCAGGTCCGAGGAACGTCAACCATATAACGGTGACGCTGGTGGCAACGGTGGTGGTCGGTTTGTCAGTGTCTTCTTTTATCAAAATTATCACATATCTCTTTCAACTATTTTTGAATATGCAAAATGGTAATAAGACACTCCATGTATATAAGCTATCTACTCATGATTGCTGTATATAGGTACAATTCGCCAAGTTTTTTTTCAGTTTCCTTATGAAAACTAAAAAATTAACAGGTGAATTACAAAAAAAAACTTTGTTCGAATATTCAAATGGTTAATCAATAAAACATATAAAAATAGAGTTCATAAAATTTCTCCAGGGTCGTAGTTCTTTTTCAAGAACGCCATAAACTAGACAGAATTTGAATTTATTGCTACATTAAAGTTATTTTTGCAAATGTCCACGAAATACATTAAAAAATTTAATACCAGTAGCGTCTGAAATAATCCGATAAATTATCGCTAAAACTAATTTATTCATTTAAACTATATTTTAGGAAGGTTATTCTTAGGTACTAAATTAATTCTTTTTCTTTATTTTCTCATGACTTATGTACTGTATTTACCTACAATCTGTTTTGATTTCTGTTTTTGATGATGATGTTATTTTAATTGGGCGCACAGCATGGTAAGGCTGTATATGCTAATTGAATGTACCTACCCAAAATTTGGTATGATTCAGCAACAATAAATTATTTACAATCTTCAATTGTTAGATTCACCAGAATTCGCCCACAACTTTGTAAGGCATACTTTTTCATACACATCATACATCTCCGAACAATAGTCGAATACTGGCCGAATGTCATATTGTTTCTTATTCCTTACGCCTTTTTTATAAAAAAGAATATGTTTAAAGCTGGCCACCCCAGTGGCCAACGCATCCCAACATTTCGACACTAAAACTTTGATTTACGACTTTTGCCCGCCGATTGCGCACTAAAACAGCACTTACGTCACTTTCAATTTTAAAAGGGAACTTCTTCACACCGGTTTGTAAGATACATGTTAAAAAGATACCGTGTGAGTGATAGTTAAAGGTTTAAACTTTATATTTTTTTAAGAAAATGTGATCAGGATTGGGCATTTTTCGTTTGGCTTGCTTAGCCATAGCCTGTGCCAGCATTTTTCAGTGTAAAATAAGGCTAGTTTTTGTGTGCTTGTGTGACTTGTCTTCCAAATCTTTTTGGTTTGAACAAGCATTGATTTGTTTTGAAATCCCAGAGAGACAGATATTTTTTGTGTTTTACCAGATTCTTGGTAACATCAATCTGGCTTCTTTGTTCTTCTGCACACCTGCTAAATTACAGCACGGTGTAAACGCAGCACACCTTAACGCGAAGCTTTTTAACCGCCCTCGTTGTAAAACTGTGCGCGTCGCGATTGTCCGTGTTACGCAGTAAACTCACCATTCTTACGCTGACGAATAACATATATTATCTATCATCTAAATATGCCTTTAGAGCTGCAAAGTCCATCTGGATTTATGTGTGACTTGGCAGCAAATAATTATGAAACAAAACAGTAGCGAATATGTTCTCGGCCTAAGTTATAGAGACGAAATTATTGTGCTTGTTTTACTTGAAAGATGTCTTGATTAAAGGATGCATTTTGTATGAGATTTGGAACTTTGTAATTCTCATTTTTTTAAGAACTCCCATTCTACCATAGGTACCCCTTATTTGTTTCATTTATTTTATTTTGTGCGTTTTCTACCATCATTTTTAATTTGGAGCTGCATTTCAATAGTCGCATCTACAAATTTATTTATACATAAAATCCCATGTATGGACTCACACACAACTTTACTTCACCCAACTTTTTCGAACCAAGAAGTGTGAACTCAAAAAATAACTCCAAAACAAAAAAGGGCCAAAAACTCAAACGAATTTGAAATGCCCCTCCGGATGAGCTCCCGACGCGTAGTATCTCATTGTCTTCATTGTGACTGGTCAGTTGAAAGAAAATGAGTACGTTTCATTATACGCTAACCCTGACAGACGATACGCACTTCCTTTCCACGCCATGTGGCCGGCAAAAGCTATTTAATTTTTAACATTATTGTAACTGGTTAGCGATAAAATATTATTTTTAAATTATATCCTGCGACACGTTAAGTATTGAGTTGATTGAAAAGAGTTGTGTTTGTATAATGGCGGCACGGGTCAGTCTTATAACGTATTATTAGGACCGGAAAAGTGTTCTAAATTCAAAGAAATATGAAACTTAAAAGTCAAATGAACGTTTGAAAGAATATGATGGCTGTAAGTTATATTAAGTTCAGCTGTGTAAGGATCAGGGAATAGGGGCGTATGTTGACCAAGGTCAAAGCCAAAGGTATTTCATGTTGCGTCAGTTTTCATTTAACGTTAGATATATCGCACGAAGCACCCTCACCTTTAGAGTTCCTGTTTGTACACAATGTGTTGACCGACATTCCCAATAGACGTATAAGTCTTGTACGTAAGGGGTGGTCAACAAATGAACCGCGAAGCTTTTTCTGTACGTGCTTTGGGGAGCTTAAGTCAAGCCATAGTGTGTTTGGTATATCAACTTTTCAGACGAATACTGGTCAATCGTTGCTGAGTCGATAAGCATCCAGGCAGTTCTGACAATCGGTGATCCATGATCATAAGTCCCAGACGAAAAATCAGGTACAACGATGGTGGAAAAGTGAAAAATGTTTGTCACTGAGTGTGTGTCATTGCTTTTGCAAGTCATTGTAGATATACGAAACATTTGAAAGCAATTTAGCCGAGTGGATTAGACAAAAAATACTTAAAACGTGGAACGAAGTTTATAGTGGTCGGATTTTCATAGGACTTTTTTAATGAATTCCTAGAGATGTAAGTTAAAAAAGAAAAATTGTCAAAAGGATATAAAAAAAACTCGCGATAAGTAGGTGAATTTTTTTTTTACTTTCTTCTTCATAACTCTAGGAACTCAATAAAAAAGTCCCATGAAAATCCAACCACTATAAACTACGTTCCATTTCACACTCGACTAATTGTCATATGTGTAGGTCATGTTAGGACACACTCGAATTTAGTTAGTCTAGGATCTGACTTCAAAAAGTATAGAAAAGCCTGAGTAGTTTGGAACAGGACGTCTAAATCTAAAACCACAGATAAAATACGTCAGCACACCACAATTTCAATCACAAAGCTAATTACTTAGCCATTAAGCGGATGTACTTAAACACAAAACCCTTACTGCCTAGCCGCAAAACATCATTTAATTGCTTCCTCCATCGAACGGCTCAATCAATTCATTATGGAATTCTCATAGAAGGATAAACAAAGAAGTCTTTATTCCTAAGTACGTACTCAACCTTACAGGCGTGGTCCGATGACGTAAGTACAAAAACGTAAGCAATAATTAAACGACCTAACTTATAATTAGAACAAAATACATGATAGCTTAAAGACTTGTATAGAACTGATTTGAAAATAAAGCTTTGATCTCTATCTTTGGGTGTTAAGGTTGCGTTTTGTAAAGCAATCCAGGTGCATAAAGCGTTGAAAATTTTATTCATAAATCGAATTCATCAAAGTTTTAAATACTGGTTGGATTTACAATATTGTTCCAATATTTTATTTATATTAATGGTGTTCCGTACAAGAATTATAGATGCATTTTTAATAAATAGACAGCTTCCATTCTACCCATAATATAAATTACGATATTACACAAAGAAACGAATTAGCTATACACATTCACAGTCTGGTAGCTAGATTACGTAACAACAAGTAAATTTATTCAATCTGATTAATATGATGATTGTCAGTTGTTTTTTAATGTTTATGTACTTTAATAAAATAGAAGTGCACATAAAATATCATAAAAATAGAACATTATAACTCATATCGAATGAAACTATGTATATGATATCTTTGCACTAACTTCGAGACAATATCTCAGGAGCTCGCATTCCTGTTTACTCCATATCTGTACTATCGAAGCGAGATGAGGCGAAGTGAGATTTATGATTCAGAAAAATCTCTTAATGGACCATCGAGCGCATGGTCCGCAGTGATAAATGTGCAATTTCAACTTTAAGAATGCAAGCACCAAGTTTTGACTTGCCATGATATACTAACTTACAAATGTTCACACTATCCGTGATTAACGTTTAGCTTTATAGTTTGTTTTATTATGAAAGTGACATTATGTACTTTGTCGTTTTTGCTGTGCGGCTTTTGAACTCGAATTAGCAAATGAACCCTAATTGAATTTGTAATGACGTTCTTCGATGTCATTTAAATATTAAATTTTTATTTGTTTTTCTTTTATTTCTTCTATTATTTATAAGTTTTAATTGCAGTTGAAAAATGTTTTTGCAAACATTGACTTGGACGTAAGTTTAAAAAAAATAAATAACAATGTACAATTAAGTTAATCACGCAAAGCCAGTTCTCAATGTCATTTGGAAACTGCATAAATCAAAACTAAAAACAAAATTAACATTGTTCAGTGACACGACAATTTTAATTACAGTACTTTGTAAGATATAATGGGTCTCGAGACAAAGCTCTGTGACATTAACGTCCTCCACAAATTGGGAGTCTTAAGTGCTCTAGCCGGGGACATAAACAATACGCATCGCTGTTTCAGGCAAAACACTCCACACTATAATTTTTCCACATTCATACAATAAGGGCCGCAGTCAATGAGTCTAGTCTGATACTTCCACAAGTAAAGTTAGTACGCACACAGGCGTACGCCCCACTCGTTAAAGCTCCGAGTGATCGCGTGCAGAAAGCTCCACACACGCACACCGCCGCATGGCCGGCGCCCTAAGCTGTGGTCAGTACTAACGCAAACTGTGTGACGGACACACGAAAAACGAGCTGAAAACGGAACGCAAAACTAACAAAATCAAAAGAGTATTTACATTAGCACGCGCGCGGGACGTTCCGTTGCAAGCAGACTCGTCGCGTCGAGCCGCGTATGTAAATGTTCTGCGCTTGTGTTAGTTTATGATCATCTGTCAAAAGTCGGATACATGTGACGTTTCGCGTCTGAAATGTAAACAAAAGTTGTTCGAGTCTCGAGGCATTCATTTGGACGTTATTTACGATCTGCGATGAGTATGTTACGTGAGTTATGAACTTGCATACGTTGAATTAATTGCGGCAAAGTGTTGCTGACGACCCTTTGGATTGTTTTTGTACGAGTAAGTAGTGAAATGCAACTTGTTTAGCTTTCATGTCCCTTCAGACAAATTTGGATGTAAATAGAAGGATATTAACGCTTTCAACCGTTTAGTTATACGTGTTTAGTTGCTTGTAAAGATTAAATGAAATTGCCATGTCAACTGTCATAACCAACAGTTGTTAATTTTGTAAATTGAGCCTTTGTTTAAGTTTGTTTGACAATGCAATGTTCATGGATGATTTCAGTTATTTGTTATTCCTTCTTTAAAGAAGTAGGTACTTAATTTATTTTCAGTTATAATGCTCTGGCAATTTGTATGATGTAAAGGTATTCTCGTCAAGTTTTTTGAAACTACATATATCCCTATACTGTAAAGATTGTAAACGTCCCAAAGTGACCCTGAATGTAAAATGACATCACTATTTAAAAAAAAAACACTTTCGATTTTCAAAAGCATGGACACTTCACCGTCTACAACATATCCAAACAGTTTCACAATTTTTCTTCTGAATATTCTTAGAAAACAAAAAGTTAATAAATAAAGTTAATTATTAATTGCAATCGGTGATTCTTCATTAGCGGCCGATGTGGTAATCTCATAGCCACGCCACTAATCCTTAGGGTGACGTCCGGTTACATTTATGTGAGACTAGGGTTGGCACTTGTGGTCATAAGAGGGTGCAATCAGAGAACCATACTTTTTATAATTATAAAATACTTGTTGAGTTTTTTAATGTAATATGTTAGATGTAGGGTCTACGAAGTGCTACGAAATTGCTACGATTGAAGTTGATTATCATAAAATATTTGTAAAGAAAAAATCCTCACGCAATTTACTGGCTGCATTGTTAACAGGACCGCATTACTATTGCTTAAAGTAAAAAATTCTATGAATATCGATGCGGACGTCAGGCGTCGTCTCTCGCATGCTCGCGACTTGATGGCGCGCCTTTAAGCAATGGTAATACGGTCCTATTTCTAATGCAACCTGTAATTTGCATTTTTGCGTTCTATCTTTACTGACCCTTATTAGTCAAAATCATGTCACATTTGAAATAAACGATTGATTTAAAGGGTAACCGATAAACAAGTTACTAAATCGAAAAGTATAAAAGCTATCCAACGCATTGCTCACCATCACAAAATGCCACAAATTTTGACAAAAAACTTTATTAAATTCCCTCCAAATAAAAAATATTTTCTCAAAAATTCTTTAGAATCGCAATGCAGAATCGACCAATACTTAAACCGACTTCTACCAGCCCTACACGACCACACAGACAGGGTGTACGTACAAATATTTGAATGTACGAGTGCGTGGTGACAGTGTGCGCCTCCCCTAGTGACACCCCGGCCGGTTATAATTGCATTCCACTAAAATATGACTCTTGAGTTTATCTAGCAGACGATCGATATGTGCACCCATGTGTGGGCAAGGTCCTTTGAAAGATCCTTTCAAATGAGCCTGAAGTTCGAATAGAGGCTGATTGACCAGAACAATTACGTAAAATTCTATCGCATTCCTAAAGGTTCTGAACAAATTCACAATACATTGCTTCATTTGTTTGAAAAATTCGTCAAATCGACAATGTAAATCACGCAATTAATATTGTTGATATTTCTAAATGTATGCAATTTGTAACCATATTTATACTGAAGATTACTAAAGTGAAAGAATGCAATTGTATTTGAACCACTATCTAACACTTTTGCCATAATTTGACGTATATAACAAACTGTTATGATTCACAAAGACTGTGTCATACAAAATTCCTTCAAAACCACCGCAGCTAATAAAAAGGGCCATAAAAAGATAAATCCTGTTAATCAAGAAAACAAAAACAACATAAAAATGTTCATTAAAACAAAACAAACAAACAGAAGAGGTTATTACGCTCATTAACAAACGTTAAGGAGTTTTATTAGAACAAAAACCGTCCAGGGAGGAGACAATATACTCTTAAGAAGAGGGGAACCTTAAGTGGCGTGCGGACGTTACAGCATTTTCTTAATTTCTTAACCACTACACTCACACGCAGCGGGATGAAATTAAGAAAACATTCACCACATTAAGCGTACACTATTTATGGTTATATTTGTACGGTTACCCGACTAAATCTAGTAGTTGTCTAGCAGAACAAACGCTAAGGTGCACGCCACACTCTCGCATCCCCCTCCTTTTTTTATTTGGGTGTCGGGTGAGTTCGTCTGAAGGTTGGACGTCTAATGAAATGTTCTACGTAGGAGTTTCGGATATCCTATGTAATTAAACAGGTGTCTCGTGGAGTTAGCAAAGGTTCGCTGTAGAGGCGACTTTTCCATTTAATTAACTCGAGCAATTACGTGCTGATAAAATTTTCGTAGCACTAAATGCTACGGCTTATTAGTGCTACTCTCGAGATTGCTACAAAAAGTTTTATTAGAGGAGTAACTACTGTATGAAAATGATATCACACATGGTGGCTGAAGAAAAACAAACCCTATCTAACTATAGCGATATTTTCTCAGCGGAAAACTCCTTAACCGACGACGTCTTAGCGTCCAGCCACGAAAGCAATAAAGAGCGCAGGCTTCCACGTTCATTAATTAACCCCCACTGTTCCTATCTCTTTCACACTTAAGCAAACTATTTGTAAATGAGCGGAGCTCTCTTTCACCCGAGCTTTGCGCAAAAATTAACTACTACATGTTCCGCTTTCGTGGTATTCACACATGGAACAAGAATGCATATGCACGCGTTTGGACAAGCAAAAAGACATCTGAAGAGCCTGCTCCTTTACTTAGGAAATTGGTATTAATTACAATAATGGTAAGGTGGAGTTTTGTGTGGTTTAATTCTATTTTATATAATGTTTCTAATGCGACGTTCGGTCACGTGTGGTGTGTTTCCTATCCTCATGTAATAAATCTCTTACTCCTCGTAATTACAATGTTCTTGTCTGTTGTGTGTTTTCATTAAGGGTGAGACACATAGATGTAGTTTGGCAAGTTATTTCATCAACTATATTGTAGCGAATAATAGTGGAGTTGCAACCCTTGTATTAATTTTCTTGAGGAAAAAGTTCTTAACAAGATTCAAGGTTACCGGCCTGAATTCATAACTACTCTATGGAAACCTCTTTTCTGTGCCGAAACTAAAAGAATGAAATAAATATTTCACTTGACTAAACTGACCCCATTTTTATGAGGCACACAAAAGGCAAGATATTTTAGTCTGCTTTATTTATGCAGTCAGAAATCAATGTCGTAGACTTTTTCCCAAAAAATCGTGAACTATTTTTGCTTTGTAAGACTTCGTTGTTTTTAATGAAATAAACATTTTGAAGTTAAAACAGTTATTAAATAAAACCACTTAGTCTATTTTAATATTTACGGAGGATATTTTGATGTAATTCAACTATTTCTAGAAATAATTAATGTCCAATCAGCTGAATAGGACGTACAACACAGAGAGGGTGGAAAAACTTAGTCAATTCTTAGACAACATGATGTGATAAGGTGTTATTACTTTTTCCATGTAAAGATCTTGGCAGTAAACATAAAGAAGCTTCCTTATCAGCAACAATTAGGTACCAGCACGACATTAGTAAATCACTCAAGTGATATTTTGAGTACCTACTTTACGAGTTCTTTTTGAACTATTATTCAGTACTTAAACATCAGAAATATACCAGCATACTGATTTAAATAGTTAAAGAGTTTGAATCCTGTTCATAAAAGTTGACTAAAAATCTCTATTACTTTAAACGAGAGTATTGGCTAATTATAATTTATAATTAAATTATCCTTATGAACTCTTGTCAAACTATATGAAAACAAAATCCGAATAGCAAAATTTTTATTTTGCTATTCCAAATTCTAAAAGAGGCGGTTAAATAGACACTCATTAATGACATTTTGAGATCAAGATCGCATCGCACACACGAACAAACACGCAAACGTGTTCATTAACAGATTACAACCATCTAAGCTCATTCATGCTCTCTTCTATCGCACGAATCGTCTGCAAACTTGTCAAATTGTGTCGCATCCGACGCGACGCAGATAAATTTATTCCTATCCTTTTCACTACCCTGTATACAACCTCATTTGCGTATACAACCTCCTTATTTTAAGAAAACTAAGAAAAAATGTTACGGTTAATTGTGAAGAAAAATAAAAGTTGAACGAGTATGATTTTTTTAAATTTTAAAGTTTTAAATTTAGATGTTTGAATCGCGGATTGTCGCGCATTGTCGGGTCTGTTCGTCCCTGTCGCTCGTCATGGGCGGCGGCGCGCGTCTGGGCGGGCGGTATGCAAATGCCTAGCGCCGCGGTGGTGAGGGTTCCCTGTGTGTGTGTCTTGTACCATTGGCCGCGCTAGAACGGCCAACTTCGCCACCAGTTACGGTTGTTTTTCGTTCCGTTTCTAATTAACTTCCGTATATTCTTAAAGTAACTTTTCTCATCTCGTTCTCTTACTTTTTCCGCACTGTTTTGTTAACGTTAAAACGAACGGTTGTTATGTGAAATACGCTCGCGTGTGATATGCGAAACTTGCATATTTTTTGTCGAATTTTCGTGTGTGTTTATTTTGCGAGGCTTACCGTGATCGGTTTCGGATTCTTAATATATGTAAATGCGCTCGTTTTGAGTATTATCAACATTTCCTAAATACAGAGTTAGTTCTCAGTGTCACGACAATGTTTGACGAGTGATTTCTGAATACAAACGTTTTTTGTAAACGAACGCCATAATCTTTGGACGTGTTTGTAACTTCGCTAAAATGTTTCTTTTATTGCTGAAAGAGTGAGATTTTACGAGCCTTAAAAATAAATTACTCGACTCGGACGGATAATCGTATCTTCCAAGAGCTCGCGAGTGAATAATATAATTCCTGATTAGTGCACAGCGAAGTTGAATAAATCGTTTAAATTACTCCATTTAATAATACAGCTCAAGCGATCATCTCGCGTGACCTTTACTCCTTGTTCTTAACGCCAAAAGTAAAAATATAGCCACTAATTAAGGACAACAAATCGTGCGACTTTTCCGGTCGCCAACGACGATTATAAAACCATTAAAAAAGTCAAAGCTCTTTCATAAATCACGCGTCAAACAATTACACTTGTAAAAAAATAAAAAGCAAATCCCGTCACCCGACCGACTTGAGAACTGTGCGCAAACGTAGTAATACATACGTTAACAAATTATTTATTTGTGCCAATAAGGTAGCATTAATCTCATACAAAACGAACAAATCCACCAAATGAATGCCGACACGCAACTCTACGTGCGAAATTTTATTTATTTTTTAATCGTAAAAGGTGGGAATTAATCCTCGGTTTATGGCAACACCGATACCTTTTAATTGCTGCTTTGACAGACGTTAAGGGCTCTCATCAACGAAGTTTCGGGTGTGGCCATAACAAACTTGAACACTGACAGTTGCCAATATATTTTTATAGTTTTTACTGGAGGTGTTGTTTTTATTAGTGACCAATTTATTTGCAACAGTCTGTAGGGCCGTTGGGCTGCAAATTAGAAAGTTTATGTGCCAATGAACGAGAGATATCGTAAATTATATCGACGGGTTAGCGAATGCGAGGATGCGCATTTCGAAAAGGGCAATTTTAATTAGCCCCCAAATGATTTATAAGCCATCAAAGTAACGTGAATAAATCTCGATGTTGTACAAAACGAATAAGGGATGCTATTAAAATATAACACTGCCTCTGTTTTTTGGTGTACCGCCATTTTTTATTGCTAAATGCATTTTTCTTATTCTTGTTTTTAGGAGGGATGGCATCTTTTTATTATGATGGGAGTTAAATTGCTTAAGATCTAAGCAATAGAGAATTCCAATAAATTATACAACATTTTACAGAAAATTATGAGTTAGAGTTGATTATGAATTATGAGAATTACATATTCCCACCTAAGCCATATTAAATGCTCTACAAAATAAAAATAAATTTGTAGAAATCAAAACTGTCACGCGCCTTATAAAGACCAAAATGTAAACGATGACTAACGTCCCATACAACGGCACAAAGAGCAACTCACACATTGTTACTGTCGATTCATTTTGATTCTCGATGCTACTTTCATCAATATCGATATATTTCACTTCTGTCTTAGTTTAAAACAGCGATCGTGATCATACAACACGACGGTTTCTTATATAAAATTTATCGATAAATCGCCAGGCTCGCATAATGTACTTTATTCGAATAAAAAAAAATACAGGGTGGATGGCAGGCGACGAAAAGTATTCGAGTCGGAATGCACTTTTGCATAAACAATGCTCTTTTGTTTAGAGAAAGTATTTCACATTTTAACCTTCGTGAGTGATTTATTTTCGTATGATTTATAAAGGCGACCACCGTGTCTTGCGTCGGGAGATATCGAGTTTGTCTCAGGCCTTCTGGTCTTATTGTAATCAAGTTAACGAAATGAAATACGAAATAAACTTGAAACTATTGCAAGATGGTATCTCCACTGTAACAAACAAACCAAGTTTTTAATCAATATTCATTAAAGGAAGTTTTAATTTTCCATTTCCATACTTATTGATTGCCCAGAACTATTGAAGCCTTGATTTACAATAACATTGAAAAAATAAATGATCTCGCAGTACGAAATCACATTTAGAAAATCTTTGTAAACATAGACAATTTTACTCCAAAAAAACAGATGCCTGTGAGTCTCCCACGCAGACACGTACCCTTATACATTCTCTTTTTTCTCAAACAGCAAATTTTTAAATCGTAACTAATTAACTAAAACTTACATACTTATGAACGATAATAGACTGAAGTGACTGTGTTTTCATATGTTAACGAAGAGAGACTAATAAACACCGTATGGCTATGAGAACATGTGCCAACGCTCCTGGTTTAAAGGTAAGCATATCAAAGACACAATATTATGTGTAGCTAACGTAGACCTAACCTAATAATTATGATTGTAGTTAGAATCCTTATAGGATTCTAACTACAATCCTACCTAATAATTCTACCTAATCGATCGATTCGATTCTACCTAATAATTATGATTGTAGTTAGAATCCTTATAGGATTCTAACTACAATCATAATTATTAGGTAAATAATGATTTATTACAGCATTATCACCACCAAAGTCATGCCATTTATATTAATTTGATTTGACTATTTAAATAAAAAATCTAAATGAGTCAGATGAACGGATATCTTTCAGAGACTCTTCGAGAATGAGAGGAAAAGTATTAAAAGACGATTCGTTTTTTATACATACAGCATTTATTTATTTATTTTAGGAGCTCCAACAATAGTTAAACACAAAACATTATTAGATAATAGACAACAAAATGTATTAGGTAGGTGTATTCCTTCAGTTATTAGAAGACAACAGCATGCACAATAAAGCTAACAAATCAACCGCCCAATAATTAAAATATTTTTTGACAGTTTAAAAATGCATTTTCAAGTCTCTACATTCATTTACTAAAACTCATGAACGCTCGATCCTTCAAACGCAAATCCTTCCCTTCATAAAAGTCAATCCTCACTTTGGGGAGTACCTATGGTTCTCCCCAAAGCTAGGATTGACTTTTCAATAGCTGTCACCCTTTGACCACCTGCCTTGTTAATAAATTCTCCTGTCAACCTTGACCAGCCCACTGAGCTATCACTACCAAACCAAACCCTTCAATTATCTTGTCATACTTTAAAACTGTCATGGAGGTGACAAATTTTCACATCGGTACTGCCATAAATGGTTGTTTGTCTTTATGCTTTAGAGGTAATTCTAGATAATTGTTAGGTGGAGAGAGTGTTGACACACGCGATCAGGACGTTCTGTGATGGTGTCTTCTAAGTTTTAGGTGGATTTTGGGTACTTTGTTTTTGGATTAAGGACTGTATTAACAAGCTAATTAGGTACTATTTATAGTTTTGTATTACATGTTAATGCCATATAATTCGCGTGATTTTACCAAAGTGGTTCTTAGTAGCAGCCTAGAGTGGATTTATAGTCGGTGTATGGCCCAGTGATGTGTGAAATGTGGATGACCTAAGATGACTTAGGTCTTAAGCCTTAGGGAACTACAAGCGTTATGAATTTCATGTTACCAGAGCAAAATCATTTTTTTTTAAGTTAATGTTATAGGAACATACAATGAGTATCATTTTGTCTAGTTTACTGACTTAATCGATTCTTTTAAGTTCTAGTAGCCTACGTTAAGGTGTTGACATTGAATATGCATATATATATAGCTCTATGATGAAGTGTTAGTTCTCCGAAAAAAAACGGTCCTAAATCATGAACTCCTTTTAGATATGATAGATTAAGACATATTTCAATTTCCCTTTTAGTGGAATCTCCAAAGCAAGCATCCAATGAAACAAAATGGTGCTATCCCCATAATTGGTTTCATTTGATAAATATTCAATACCCGTAATTAAGCCCCAAGATTAACCATAAAAATAGTAATATTTTAAGATTTGTCCACCGTTATGAAGATTTAACGCGGTATAAAAATGATACGGCCTGATTTATACCTCCTGCATTCCTAATTAGTAATTTAAGAAATGAAATTAACGGATTAATGTCTTTGTCGCCCATATTAATGCTATTGGGATGCCCACAATTTATTTTATGATGCATATTAAACGAACAATCGCCGTAAACGTACCTATATTCGAAATCGTAATCTTAAATAATATGCATATTAATCAAGTGCGGTTCTTTGTCATTCTTTAGTTTTAATGACTTTGAAAAACAAAATATTTCACAAAAACTTAAATAAATGATTACAATTTGTCGGTTCATCAAAACATCAATGAAATAATATATATAAATCGATAATTGATGTGCACATCACTAGTTTATTATAAAAAATAAATTATAGAGTAAACAAATAATGAGACGCGACAATAATTGTTATTCATAAATCGAACAGACACGATAATCGTCGGCGCACCATCTTGCCAGCGGCGGCCAAATGTTTCCGCTTTAATTTCTCCAATAATTTGGTGTTTCCGGTCTCAGCCAATCCGTCCCGTCAGTCGGCCGTAATTATATTATTTCGGCAATAAATTATCGAATTTTGAATACAAAAGGTGGTTAAAAAGATGGCCTCCTTAATTTTGGGTAGACATAACAATAAGCCCTGATGCGATCGAACGGTCTTACGAAGATAAATGTATGAGCTGTAACAGACGTAAGAAGTCATAAAATCAATGACATATTTTGCTTTTATCTGTCATAAGATGTACCCTGTTTCCGTTTTATTCAATTTTCAATCTTAATTTAATGAATATGAGTCAAATAAATAAATAAAAGTGTTTTAATTTTTAATGTCGTGAAGACAATTGTGGAAGGGTATTGTATTACCTACTTAAACTTTTTTAACATTGTTAAGAATAATTTCAATTATCTACTATAGCATTTTAGTTGTATCCATGCGTTTTCAAAACAACCGGAGTTAAGTTCCTAGCCTGTATCATCCCAAACTAAGTTTTAGTCAAAACTTCCTTACTCATAATGCCAAATCTGCATGTCAAATCTTTGGAAACAAAAACCTTTGCAAAACCAACACTCAAATAGTGACGTGAACTTGTATTTCAATCACACAATCAATATCGAGCGATAGCTTGATTCGATTAATTCCGTTGGAAATTAACGCGGCGGGTAAGCAACGGGTATCGACACCGACGCCGTAACCATGGCAACGCGCCCCATACTTACAACGCACTAATTATGCCACACTGATTGCTTTTCACTTTTTTTTTCTGCCCCACGAGAAGCTGACGCCACCCTATCCTTGGCTAGTGTTCGGCAGTTTTTATCGATTTTGAATTTATCGACCGTATTGCAACCCTTCTTAAAATATGTTGATTAGGATGTTTGCTGTTCATTTTGGGGCTTGTTTAAGTTAAGGATTTTTGTTAGGTTTTGAAAACAAAAAATCTGTCGTGAATGCTTGAAATAACAATATAGGAAACAATTTCTAGTTTAGTAAAAAATCCAGTAAAGCCAATAATAAATATTTTAAACTTACAAATATTAATCTTGCACTTACCTAAGTACTAGTACCTAACCTAATTCCTGGTACAGATCGAATAATAAAAATAATGACTAGTGTTTTATCCTCATCTTTTAATTGTATTATTTATAACATTAATAATCAAAGCTGAGCGATAACCAAAATGCATTATATCGATAAAATCGGCATTCTCTATAAACACACAGTGACTTTGCATTCAAATGTTGATGACGTCACGTCGATCGATTCAAGGAAACGGGTCATTACACTGTTTTTATTCGTCACACTGATTAATCAAGTGATTAATTATATAGTTTCTATTAGGACACGACGGGTTGCCGCTTTTTTGTGTACCTTTGAATAGAATGCTTGTTTAATGTGCCTTGTGGTTAAAATAAATAATAAAGAAAAAACTAACATCATTCGTTACTAATGAGGTCGAAAACACATTCTATTACGAAAGTATAATTATGTAAGTAGACACTTTACAAAACTAATAACCAAAAAAAATAATAATCGCATGTTCACATCACTACCCTACCACAGACAAAATGTCACAAAGCAAATCGATTTTCAAATCAAAAAGTTCGCTCCTCTCATTTAGGAACACTAAACCGAATCGATTTGTAACTGGCTGTTTCGCGAATCGAGTTGACCATTGATCAGATAGAACAACCCTGACCTTGCTCAACGGCACACATATGCGGCACACGCACGCGAGGCTGTTGCACACTACGCGAAAACTGTTGTTACTCCAAATCGGTACTTGCTTACGTAACGGTCTGTATTGAAAAAAATATGAAGCGGCTTCAAAGTTGTGAGGTGGGTAAATGTTAGCGAAGCTTTAGCCTAGTGTTTATAAACGGAAAAACGTTGAATTCTGGTTAATACCTATACTCGGGATTCCTATAAGATTGGTGCATGCGTGTTAAATTATTCAGATTTGCTGATTAATTTTGGCTCGGGAAATATGTTTATGAAGGCGTTAGCAAGACTCTATTTGGAAAAAAAACTTATGTCTCCTACCGCATTTTATCTCAGCTATATAGAAAATAAAATTGCCAAGGAGAAAACAAATCCCATTAGAGTTTGCAACGAAACCCACGACTTAATTTGTCAATCGACTAAAATCTTGTCCGATAGTTATTCGATTCCGATACGAAGAAAATTTAAGTCTCCCTTAATAAAATCTCCAGAAGTCCCGACACCGATTAACATTTCAGCAATCACAACAGTCTGGCAGCACGCGACGAGCACACGAACGAAGCCGAGGGAAATAACTATATCTAATTCCGTATAAAACTTCGATACATTGATTTTTTTCTTTTAATACTTTTAATGCGGGCTATCACTGGTGATTAACGAACGTATGTGTGCGTTGAAACTAATAGTAATGTCGTGTCGTGTGCATTCGCAACACACTACATAATTAGTGGATGGGGTCGATATTATTAATGAGGGGGGGTGTTCCTACACCCCAGTGGGGGGATGGTTATCTACTCAAGCTTTTGTGTTCTTTTTCTATAGATGGTGGGCTATTGATTGTTTAGTCGATACTTCAGCCAGCCTTTAATTATAGGGGCTAACTGGCTAACTGACGTGCACACCTTTCTTGACACCGTAATGGCGTCGTAGGGACGGTAATCATTTTCCAGTAATTATTCATTTGGACAACTTCGAACAGTTGGATCAAGTTTTATTGGTATTAAATTCGTTATTTTAGTTTGTGATTAGTTTTTGTTCGGCGGTTCATGTTTTAATTTTGGTGTTTGGTTTCATTTAGTTTCTTGGACTAATTAGTGTTGTACTCGTTTGTTACTAAAAGTTAAAAAAAAGTGTGCATAAGTATTGAGAGGTACTTTACTGAGTTGAAACTTCTCAGACGATCAAGTACAGCAACAACTGAAGTTAAAAAACTAGCTTGGTCTGGCACTTCTCATGATTGCCTAAAGCTTCCAAAAACAACGAGCGTATATTACTTAACTGTCTTAAATACTTAATTTATTTATTTAGTACCAAAAATCTAACAGGTAGAAATGGTTCACCAACAAGTTTCTCCTAAAGATATGTTGAATATCTAATAAGAAATAAGGTCCGCATCAAACAGACATGTGAAGAGACGCCCGGTACTTCACTGATTAATAAGATGGGGTTGCGCCAAGCAAGGGGTACCAAACCACCCCACGCGATCACCCTAGCGCCTTACCCACGAAACAAAAAAAAATGTGACTCATCAACGCACACCAACAAACAACAACTCACACCGACGCACACATAACAAAAACAGCGTAAAAACCACACATGAATTGAAATTAACAACCTTATTATAACCGCAAAAGGCTTTATTTTCCTTTCCCTCCAAATGAAGTTCTATCGCTATTAAGTAAACTAGGTCTCCTATAATCGTTCATTATCGCACACATGGAAGCTCCATTCACGTATTGTCCACACATACAAGTATGCGTTAATTATATCGGAAAGTGGTGGGTAGGGGGCTGCTTGATTTGATTAATTCTAGCTGGAGCCGACGGCCTAGTTGGATATGCCATAAACATTGGAATATTCCGCCTTCTCCATCGAGCCCAGTTAGCCGCTAATTGGTGATTTCTCAGACAATACATGATTATATTGAAACATTCTTACGTTCATAATAAATGTAAATAGCCTATGCTTTTTTTAGGGGTGAAGAGAACCCCAAGCACCAGTAATGCGGGGTGTCTTGGTACTGCGTGGAACTATTTAAGTACCCTCATCGATGAGCTTAAAAAATGTTCACTGGAGTAGTGAACTAGGTATGCTCGAATCAAGACTAAAAGCATCATCCTGTAATGTTGAAACAACCCCTCCACTGAAAATAGGGTTCGAGAAAATAAAAATATCGGAATTTAATAAGATTCCCACATTGGTTCCTATTAAAAAGATTCCACTTGGGAATATCTCGTCTTCTCCATATTCCTACAATACTAGGTAATACTGAATTATTATTGGCAAAACATTCAATTTTAGAGACGACCGTGTAGGTATAATGTCACCTCGATTCATAGTACTAGGAATATAAAACGTTACTAAAAATACACCCTACATGGAATTGAAAGAAAAAAATCTATTAGCAATACGGATAGTTTCAATAAAGCCGAACTCCGTATCACAGAAAGAAAAAAACATGAAGGAAGAAAAATTCAGAATGAAGTAATCAAAAGTGCAATTTCCCCAAATAAGGAAAGTATTTGAAGTATTCGTCCATCGGAAGTCGTTGGCGAGCACTCGGCAAATCGCTTCAAATAGCGCGCACGATGCCAATTCTATTCTAATATGTTTTCATTTTTCATAGCTCCACGTATTTTTGATGTATGATCAATTGGAACTTTTAAATTGCAAAGTTGTTCTTGAACAAATAGAATTAGAAAAGACATCAGGCAATTTTTCATAGGAAAATCTTATTTTAGAATGCCAAATGTAATGTTTGAAGAGATACCATAAAAAACAATAAGATTTATTTGAAGCAAAAAGTAACTAATTTAACGGGAATAAAAACAAACAAGAAACTATCAATGAAGTGCCAATTAGATTCTTAAAGATCTGTACATGTGGGCATCACTCCATTACTAAACAAATATTTATCATAGCAGTTGATCATGCCTGTACAATGCTTGAATTGAATCCAACATTAGCTATTGTGTATGTGCCAAAAGAACTAATTAATGCAAAAGTCTCATTTTTCGCTGAAGATGATGAACTGTACAGTAAGTTATATAAGACTGTAACTATAGGCCTTCAAGAAGCAGAAGCCATTTTAAAAATTGGTAATGACAATGGCGTAAAACCAAACAATCTTGACCCAAGAGAAAGAAATGAGCAAAAAAAAGATAAAGAAGAAAATACAAGATAAAAGACAGAAAAAATGAGCATAAAGCCACAAAAACAAAAAGCAAGCAGAAGATCAAGCAATGCACCACAGAAAAACAGACAGCACTTCCTGCAGTATTCGTAAAAATTAAATTATACTACCGCAACAGAACTTTCGGCAATTAATATAGTTTTTTGCAACGTTGTTTTACTCTGTCATAAGTAAATAATGAAATGTATACAGTCGGCGGCCCGTGTACCACGAAGCTTTGCGTGTTGAATATTACCCGAAAACGATGGGAAAAAACTTACCGATTTTTTTTCATTATTGACTGAACTCGCCTGATACGGCACTGACAAATTGCTACGGTTTTTAACAAATTTTTATTTGTTCCTCCTTGAGTTAAATATGAGAATCGGTGCAATTTATGCTTCTATGTTGCAGTTTGGTTCCGTTCACGTGAGGGTCGTGTGTTGCAAAGTTGTTATTTAAGTACGTTGTCGTAAAGAATGTCAATGCCAGTAATGTGGCAGTATAGGCAGGAAAAATTGAAGGGAAATCTGTTTATGTTATGAAATTATGGACTCTGTTTAGCTTACGTTCAATAAAGTAATAAACTTCAACATTTGCTTCTCTGTGGACAAAAACTTTTGTGGATTATGATGAATGACGCAATTCACATTCATTCACGTTTGCATATATTAAATCCTCATCGAGAAATGTTTATCTTACCTCTTCCAAAATTATGATCCGTTGGTTCATTACACCAAATTAAAAATACATTAAACCGTTACAGCCAAAATTCTTCGACATCATTATCGCCTTAACACGCAAAATTAACCAAATCATTTCATATATTCATTTCTTGTCACAATATATTACTTACAGTTACTTTATTATCAGAGCCGTCCTTATAATTCTTAACCCAAGAATACACACTTAAATTGACCATCAATATACCTTCTTGCATATCCAAAACTCACGCATTCATTACCATAAAATAAGACGACTTACAATCAAATCAATAAGGGCCTGACAACATTTTACTCAGCCTTACACCTCTGGCTGATACTTTAATATAAAGCGTTTTCGAAGAAGTGTTATCTTCTTATGCAAAAATATTAGCTCGTGGCTGACTTTATGCAAATTTTGGTTTACCTTACTTAAAGCGTGTGTACGGCTCTTAAATAAGGCATGAATTTGTGCCTCGTGCTATGCGAGGGTAGTCTAATATAGGAGTGTAAAAAGTGTGGTGGTGTTGTGTTGGTTCCGTTGCTTCTTAAAATATTAGTGGAGCTTCGTCGGTTTCTTTGTTGTTGCAAGTTTACTGCTTTATAAAATCTTCATTAACAGTTTTGTTTATAGCATAATACTACTATAATCCATTATGTTGTCTGCTTTTTCCATCTTTGTCTCAGTCTTCTCTGGTCCTAGTTTAGTCAAGAATAGCAATTAAGCTTATTCTTTCTATGACACTTAACTGGATCTAATTAATAAAGGAACTTCCCCTCTTCAGGGTCTATCTGTGGTTTTATCTTAACTCTATTTCTTATCTCAGAATGTGATAAGTACAATAAAATACTAAAAATCCTTAACACGGGAAACCCATTTCTACATTCTGCACCCAACGTTGTCAAATAAAAAGGTTTCTTTCATACAGTTTCCGTTGTGACAGAACTCCAAAAAGACAGAATAGATAAATGTAGATTTTGGACTAGAGGTGTGTATGCAAATTCGCGCGTGGACTCTTCATATGCAAAGCACATGATGGCTCGCGACTTCTTTGTGCTCTTTCTTATGTTGATCAGCGGCTCACCTCTATACTATTTAGGTGTTTTGATTACGACTTGTCACTACTGACAATAATATACAGAAACCTATTCATGAAAACACATTACATATTTTATCATAACACATTTTATTCATATTAATACAACCGCTACCGCAATTTATAAAACGATATTATTGAATAACAAAATCGAATGGGAAATTGCGAAAAAATATTACATGTAGGCTAAATTTTACGTCCCAACAGTTTCACTAATGCACATGATGTAACGGAAAAGACGTTATTTACTACTGCAAAAGTTACGTTTGCGTTCTCACTATCTGTATTACGATCGGTAATACTTCTATTCACGAATTTCATATATGTATCTCTAATTTCAATAAGACCCCTCGCTACCTGTGCCATCTCATCTACATATCAATGTTCGCAACGTCTCCCAAATTTCTTTTCTCTCGCTAAAGTATGCAACGCCCGTGCTCCATATCATTACTGCTATAAGAAATTCACTAAAATTGGATCGCCCTCTCGCGCGTTGTCATACCCTTTGGTAATAGTAACGGTTTCTTTTCATAACGAACTTTTTTTGTAATGCGATATTCGCGTTGTTTCCACTAAGGGTGGGATTTGACGTTTGATTGGCGTTTGAAGCTTTGATAGTAACGTTTCTTGTCCTTAACGAACCTGCGGCACCAAGGTTACGGTTGTGATGTCTCGTGTTTGTTAAAATATTCAAAATGTACGCTGTCAGCTCAGGTGATATTTTAACGTTCATATCTCCAACGACGTCTTTCAAATCATCGAGCTAATCTCCAGATGCAATAATTCGTAACAATTATCTGATAAGTATCTTCTGAACAATTCTTCCCACACGAACTTATCGTTCAATGACGACCTCGATGCAACTCATCTATTATTGTGAGCTTCTTCCTGCGTACCCTTCGATGTATCTACAATAACTTGCCTTCAATTTATGCATGTAGCCGACAATGGTAGCATCGGCTGCATAATTTGATTAAGAAGCTTTTGTCAGACAAGGGCAGGTATCAGATCGTAAAATTTAATTTAGACCTACGATTGGTTAATTTTCGGATTCTCCCAACCTCTCGATATTCCAAGGGGTACCCAATAGGTATCATTCGCAACAATGGTGTTCGATCAATTATTATTTCTGGTGCACCTTTGACGAAATATAAAATTGTTGCGATAACGGTCGGTTCATTGTTAACAGCAACGTGCATAATGTCTTTTGTCGAAAATTTGCATAGATCAGTTATTGATTGAAAAAATATTCAAATCTGCACTATTTAGACTTTAGAGTCACTCGATCGATCCGTTACGGTTCTCGTAATTTGCAATTACAATTGAATTTGCGATTTTAAATAATGGTCTCGTGCATTATGGAATTTAATTTGCATCAGGCAAATATTATTATTATTGATCGTAATTTAACTTTATTTAGAAAATGAAGTTTTCACTGCATTCGCTTTGTAGACAATGAGGATCTATTGTTGTGCACGAGTCCGGCACAAAACTGTAGCTACCCTCCTCAGTGAGTGAAAACCTAATTGTTGCGACGTGTTCGTTGTGAAAACATTGCTTCAACACACATCACTGTTTCCTGTCGGCGCTCGGACGCATATTTCTGAATGGCTTTTGTTCTTACTTGTACAATGATGACGAGATACCGCAACTATGGAGTTGATAACTGGATACGAAAATTAGAGCAAAATAAATTGTTTTGAAATGTTTCTACTTCTTACTTCATTTCATTTCAAAGGCGGGTGTAGCGAAGTGTCATAATTTCAATATTTGAAAAGGTATATAAGGTAGAATTTGTCTTAGATTCATATTTGTGGCAATAAATATAAATATTTATTATAATAATTGAAGGCGCGTGACGGTGGTCGTGTGCGAAGACCGGGCGCACATATCTAGATTATTTCTCACATACATTAACATAAGAATCGGACAATTTAATATTTCTTTTGCGCCATTATCTTTTTCCAGGTACTAAGTGTTTTGCATATATTTAAATAGATCAGAAGGACGCGTGCTGTCGCCTTTATATGCAAGCTGGAATGTTCCGGGACCATGGCGTCTGTCTCATTGTCAGTAATAAGATCATTCACTTTGCATATGCTTGTAGTGACACTGAGGAATATTTTTAGTCCCGTTATTTTCATTGCTTGGTATTATGATTTTTGGGTTCAGTTAGTCTGGGTAATAACTAATAACGAACAAACAGTAATCATTGCTAGGCGTGACTTTGAATCTGCTCTATGAAAATTAAGAAAATTTCCATGGCCTCGAGAAATAAATTAATTAAAAATTAGAAAGTCCTAAGTAACTACTTACTAATTTCTCCGCTTAAAATTTACCGTACAAAATAAACTTTTGCTACTAATACATGTCAATCAAATCATACAGACAAAAAATTTGCTAACACAAAGCTCATATTTTTACTATAATTTATTCAAATCCACCTAGTAGAGACTTCACATACACCAGTTACGTTGGTAGTTTCAAAAGAAACACTTTTTTCCTTTAAAATTATGCAGCTCGTGCTGACATTGTCACTTCCACTCGTGCCATCTTACACTGTAGTGCATAAAATTAGAGACACTTTGCATATGAGGAGACACCCTTACCAAGTGAGTAGCCACTAAGTGAATACTTTTTACCCTTAGATTATGCAAATTATCTAAAATCTTACAATAGTGTGGCTAAAGGTAAATTGAGTACTGGTTTAAGAAAGTAACTCGTGCCATGATACACTGTAGTGCATAATATTAGAGATACTTTGCATATTGGATGACACCCTTACCTCGAAGGGAATCTCATGGGCTCCTGCATGTAGATTTGCATTACGGGAAAAAATATTTTGTAATCATGATGAAATAGATATTGATGTTGAGATACAAGTGCAAGGAAATTGGAGAAGGTTTTTGATCTGAACATCATTTCATCTGCCTAGCCTTTTCCCAACTATGTTGGAGTCGACTTCTGGTCTAACCAAATGCACCTCCAAGTAAAATACCAGTATTTTACATGGAGTGACAGCCTATATAGGCTGTCACTCCATGTAAAATACATCCTACCTCCACAACCCAGTTAGTCCTGGGTAATAATATACCCCTTGATAAGAAAGGTATAAGAGAGACATCTACAAATGACAGTCGAGATCAACGGCTTAACGTGCTTTCTAAAAATCATTTAAGAATTATAGAGAAAACAAACATTTGAATTGAAGAAAAAAATACACAATAAGCCAGACAATGTAAATGATATCTTACAACATTAATAACCAACAATATAGGTTACTCCACCCGCACCAAATGAATATGGTCGATTTAAATATTATACAGTACTTACACATACTTACCTACACCTGATCGCACCTGTGCTTAATTTCTATAATATATGCAAAACCTACCGAACACAGGTAATTTTAACCGACAAATATCTTCATCTCCAAGATTATGCAGCTCGTGCTAACATTGTCGCTTAGACTCGTGCCATCTTACACCGTAGTGCATAAAATTAGAGACACTTTGCATATTAGGAGACGCCCTTATAAAGAGATTTGCATAACCAAAAAGTGTCCATAAAATTGCTACATTGTACTAGTCATAATATTGGATCTTAGGCGTGTGGTATGCAAAACACCCTTCTTATTTTACACTTATCATAGAAAAAGAATGGCACGATTATGCAGATGACTTGAAATTTATACTCGTAAAAACGTTTTTTTTTTCCTATGTTGTACTTAAAACTTGTTTTTTTTGACAATGTCGTATTCGGTTAGACAAATGAAAAACTATGAAGAGACAATAAACAGTTCCTTTCATTACTCATATAATGTTTACAGAACACAACTTTGTAATTTTGCTAATCATGGGACAATATCGTACGTACTAATATAATAAATATTAACTTTTTTCAATAAAAAATGTTTTTTTCCTTAATGTCAGTACCTACTTACGTCCGTCCAGCGTACCACAATGTTAGTACTTAACAATTCCAAATATTGCAAACATCAAAACAATTGTCACAGTAAACACAATTTTCTAACAAAAGTAAAGCTAATAACATCGCCCCTGTCCATTAATATGCTAATAAAACTGAAAACTAATCTCAGTTTTAATCAGAATCAGTGAGTTTATGTCAACTAAAGGATGAGCATTTCATTTGATGACTACCTTATTAAGACCTCAACATCCAAACACACAGTTTTAAACAAGAGTTCATTTAGTACTGGCTGGTAGTAATTAGTACGAACAAAAGAGGTTTAATGCATTCACAAGTTATAATGCATCTCCCTTTATCTATCATAAGTTGGATTTAATGGAGAAATCATATTTTGTCATTTTCTGAAAGCGTTTATCACTTCAGTAACGTTAGTGTCAAAGTTTGAAGTTCAAGCCAAAAGGTGAAAAGTATTTCCTAGTAAAAGTAATACCTTCCAACGTGTTTTAAATCCACATCATATTTTCATATTCAAAGAAAAACAATTTATAAGACAATTCTCGCGTGAGAGGGAATCGTCAACAAAAATTTTGATAATTCGAAACTTATAAATTCAACTTCATAAGCTTTCGAAACCCCCGTTTTCGAAGTCTTAATTCGCGAAATTAATTGCGGCGCACTAAAACAGTAACTTACAAATTTTAGGCAGTATTTACGAGAAAACTTTTTCCTTTACCATTGCAGTACTTTTTCATGGAACTTAATTAAATACAAGCACAAAATTTCGTGCGAAATGCAAGCCGCGAATTAACTGCGACTACGATCGAACAGGGCTGCCAAAATTTTGTCAACTTTATGAGTGTCGAGCGACTCTTAAATTCAAAAGTTTCACAAAACAATTTGGTAGTATTTGGTTTACTTTTGTGTTCTTTATTGAAATATTTGGTTTTTGAAGTTTTAGTTTAATCTTATTTTGCGTTGCATATTTTATTACTGCTTGAACCAATTCATTACAAGAAAAATGCTGTTATTCTAGTCGATCTATTAATAACTTCATAGTTTTTCATTGAAATATATGACGAATTTTCTTAGAATACTCCATTTACTTAGCAAAAGTGCATCACAAACTACTGAATAAGAAATAAAACATCGCCTTCACACGTTCATGTCATAACAAGCGTACACGTCTGCTTACATGAAATTAATCCTTTAACGAACTTAGCGACAAGTAGTACAATGTTAAAAATGCAAACGTCGTTGCAAGTGTAAATGAGGGAGAGGCTATGGAAACCCTACCGTTGCAGCGAACATAAGGTTTCCCTAATTAACTGGCTCGGTAATTAAATACACTGTAATTGCTTAATGCAATCAGCTCGTATCGATTGTTGCACGCTACTCGCTACTTACAAAACAAACAACGTTTGAAATGATGAAATAATCGCTTTGTGGAAATGGAATCGATTTTTTAACGAGTGTAATTTTTTTCTTGTTAGGAAATCTGTTTATGGATTTAACGTTTGAAGGTTGCGTTCATGCTTGGGGCTGCTTGCTTGGAGCTTATTCTTTATTTACATATGTCACCCGGTTAACAGTTATTACGTAAAATCGGTCTTCAATAATCGTTTTGAGAATATCGACAACTTCTATTCTTGATGGTGCCCTTGGAGATCCAAGTTTAAATACCCTGATTTGTCTATTGAAACAATTTTATAAGTTGATCGAAATAAATGTCTCGATGCCAAAAAGTCAATTAGCAATCATAAAATTTAGATTTACGACGCCGTCAAATTAAGCCAACTGAAGAGCGACACTAAAACAGAGCAACAAGACACGACATGCCTCTAATATTTAAATCAAAACGACAAATCAATTACTAACATAGAAAATTGAATAGGCCGAATGTAACTTCCAAAAACCATAAAATGAATCATTTTCAATAAAGGAACTTGTACACCCGCCCACTCGGATTCGACAGCCGTGGTGTCCGCTCGTCCGGCGAACGTAGGCATTATTTTATTATTGTAGAAATAGTTTGAAAGCGGTGAAGGACGTGGGTCGTGTCCGGCCGGACATGCTTGACGCCGGACCCGGCTTCATTCATTACAATCGATGCCGTAGGTGTATATTTTGATTGTTAATTATCTACATATACTTATAATAAATCTGTTGGTATCGTCTGACCATTGATTTACGTCTTTGATAAGAGTTTGAAATAGATATCACTGTACGGTTCTTTTTCTTCTATTTAGTTTTGTGGCATCTTGTCTAACATATCGTGAATGAAACGGTTTATCGCTGGTACTGGCTATATCATGTACGTACGGACACTTCCCTAAAAAAATACCAAGATGCTCTCAATTCAAAATTGGTCTTGTGACGTACCCACTTAAGCATGCCCACAGACAAAAGCTAATCTGTAATAAATTATGCATAGATATATATTTTATGGCCCAAAAGAATATAAACGTAACAATTAAATTATGTTTTCTATAATAAATCGTAGTTGATTTCCGTGTCGATTTTATTGTCAACTCGTGGCATGTGTGGGCTTGCATACCTACACAAATTATCGACCAGATGTTTCAAAGACTATAGGAAATCTTTATTAATTAGGAATTTCAACATATTAGGCCCAGGTGATGACATTCGGTCCATGCTTCTGCCTGTTCGGGAAAGTTCAACAATGTCAACGATTTATTTATTTTAATGCTTCTCTTGATATAGATTGATAAACAATTTATCTACTGATATCACAGCGTGCAGTGACCATAAATATATGAATACCTAGTTAAATTATGTCTAATTTACATGGTATTTCTGATTTTAATATTCAAGAACAAAAAATAATGATGTTTACCAATCTAAAATGGCCACCAAATCGATACAGGAGTCAAAAGTCAAAATCATTCATTTCATCAAGACTATTATGGAACCACTGAATTTAATAATTATTGTAAATAGGTACACCAAACAGTAGTCTTTTGGCCATATTTAGGCAGTGTTGAATATTAAAAATTAAGTATAAAGATATAAACAGTAGCGTCCACAAATTATGACGTAATGTCATGTTAAACTATAATTGGCGAACATTGACAAATCAATCGAACTTGGAACTATTTGATGTTTGACTTTTTACCACGAGCGGAGCGGATTTCACCGATAAAACTGAACGAGATCAGTACATTTAAGCCGTCTTCAAGAATTGACATGTCTTGAGCGCAGTTTATATGTCCTGAACGCTTTCAGTTTTAATGGTAAAATCAGCCCTAAGACTTAACTCAAATACTATTTCAGTTTACTCCAAACATCCAAATATCTTAGACGATATTGTACCTAATGATTACAATGATAGGGTTGTCAATGTAACACGGGTCACCAGGCCCGCTCCGGCGCCGGAACGGAAGCTCGGTGGCCTAGTGTCCGCGCTCGATATATCGATCGTGCGAACATGTGACGAGTGCTTACGATTCGCTGACACTGGTTGGATATGGTGAACTCTATTATACCATTTAAATAGGTTTCGGATTTAAGGCTTAAGCTTCTGATGTCAACATTGTAAACAAACAATTGGCGACCATATGATCGTCTTATATGTATGCTGCCAACACTACATCAACCCCACTTGACGCATCGCTACTAAACTAAGTAGGCCTATACTCAACAATTAAGTGACCACTTCCATTTTGCGTCCACTTCCAAAATTCATCGTCAGAACACGCACACAAACAAAAGACTGTCGTTGTTCAAAATTCAGCGGAATATAACGGGGACTTTCTCCCGAACTCCACTTAGATTTGCGTGTGAACGAGGCTTGATAAGTGTGCGTGATTTTGTGCCAAATGTAGGGAGTTTAGGGACCAAATTGTTGGTGTACAACTCGCACACACATTGACAGCGCGTCTATAGTATCGTTGTGGCACGGTCAACACAGGTAGGGGTGTACTTATCTCGATCTACTAACCATTTCGTGTGCCTTTTTGACACTTAACTGCTGTACTAGAACCTTTAACTTTGTAAACTAAGCGATTTGCGAATGAAAAGTAAATTGAATTTAACGTTCGATATTTAAATAAGAAATAGCCCTTGTTTAATAACGCTGTTTATTGGTACTGCTGCTATGAAATTCAATCTGTGTTGGTCGATTTTACTTGGTTTCCTTCATGGGACAGTTTTCCTTCTAGTCGCACTTCCCGACGCTATGTCGGTTAAAACATTCGGCCCCTATGTTAGACACGCAACAAGTTACAAAACGAAACGATCCTATTCGTTTCCCCGACTGTCCCTTTCAGTCTAAACTTGAGTAAAAAACGTGTGCTTCAGGACTCGGCCATGGTGGTCACTCTTATGGTACTCATATTGTGCAAAATTAACTTAGTCGATACGTTAATTGTTATATTAATACCTGACCGTTATTGTTTTACTGCAGAGCCAGGGGTTTTTTATAATGTTACTATTACTAACAATTGGGCCTAGCCAATAATAAACAAATATTTTAATTTAAGTGTTCACTACACTCGCTCAAGACGAATTGGAGATTTCAAACTTATGTAGGTATATTAATGAGTTCCAGTGCAATCGGATGCTGCTGAATACCCATAAGTAGATGTTTTGTAAGAGCTACTGCTATCCTATACAGGCCCGATACTGGATAATACAATACTACTAGGACTGATAGTCAGACTATCAGGCCTCTGACTACACGTAACAACGAAATAATTAGTTTTCACATCCACTAAATTAGTTAGTCTCATGCTGCGTTCAATCTACTCGAAAGTCCTCAATTTTACTCTCCTAGCCCACTGTCCAAATGAAAACGTGCGTAAAGCAAGTGTCGGTGTTAAACATAGTAAACGCCAATGTCCCCTAAGGGTCGGTTCACAGGTGGGGTGGTTTTATCTGCCATCTACTGACCACTTCAAACGCATTTTTGACACTTCACAAGCCCTCCGTAGTGACAATTTGATAGATATTCAAAAGATAATAATAACATGTGTTTTTTGATGTAATACTCGATATTTATTTCTTTATTGTGTTGTTAGTTTTTTTGGAAAGGTGTCTGTCTTGTCTTGTTAATTGATTGTTTTTTTTTTTGTAGATCTTTATAATCTTTTCCATAGTTTATTAATAGACCCGATTTGGATTAAAAAAAAAATGTAGGTAGTTCAACACTTGTTACAAAACGTTTTCATTGGTTTTTAACTTCTACAGTAGGTGTTTTTCATCATCCATTTTTTGTTTTTTTTTTTTTGTTAAAAGAGAGCAAAACGACTTACTTATCCTCGTTTATATATTTGTTTTTTGTTTCTATTATAAGTTAATCTTTAAAGTTTACTACTATAAGCCCCTTGACAAGACGCCATCTTAAATCAACTGTCAAACTCTTGCGCAATATTTAAGAACGTAAGTACAGATCATAAAGCACACTCCACAATAGGGTGCAAGCAATTAAAGGCCGCTCCATACGACGTGCTAATGTCATATTTATGGGCTTCAGTATGTAACAGACAGTTTTCACATGCTTATCTAAGTTGCTACCTGAATATTAGATTTATGGTTCATAGAGTTATTTAGGTATAGATGTGGCAGTTAGGAAAGTAGGAAGTATAACTATTTTTACTAAATAATAAAATAGTTTAGTGCTTGAACAAATAAATGTATCGTTTTCTAACCAGTCTACGAGGTTTTTATAAAGTAGCACTTGTTGGATTTGTTACACATAAAGCGCAGATGATAGACTACTTGTCCATCGGACAAAAATTGCCGCTATAAAGATGAGTCCTGTCCCTTGGTTTAACGTCCATTGGTTCTTGCAAATTGTCAACCAGCTGCTCAGCGTTTAAGCTCCACGTTAATCCATAAAATTCCTCGTGTTAAGTCAAGCATCGCCTTCAAATCAAACATTTTAGATCGCACAGCATTTCTTACAATTAAAACCACATTATATCCCTCATCTCGTATCCATACCCAACCGTTAACTTTGATTTTTTACGGTTTCCACCTTAGTAGTTTGTATCGTTACGATTTTAATGCTCTGAGATAGCTATTTAACCCCTTACGCACCTTTTACACCCTCATATAACACGAAAGAAATGGTTATTTTATGGTTGCTCAGTTACGGTAAAGATTTCGGTGTCATAACATTTTGAATTCTCGATACGTCACCGTGTAGTGATAAGAACTAGTTATCATTGTAGCGGCGTAAACTTACATGTTACGCCGCTTTTATGGGGTTTGTTTTTAAGGGTAGTGCTTTGGGTATTTTGTGGGATTGTTTGGAAAATATTTGTGGAATGTAGTGTTTCTTTTTTATTTTCTATTTTTATTTGAGACTAGCTGTTGCTCACGACGATCAGATCGGGCGCGATCGGATTTTGTTTTCAACTTTTAGGGTTTAATTTTCTTGTACGTAACCCTAATCCTTTTATAAAATAAAAGTCCTATAAAAGCCTAAGTCAGTTATTCCTTATAACATCAACTCTTTGCCAGTAAGTCCCGTCAAAATCGGTCGAGCCGTACCGGAGAATGGAGATTCGCCGGAACAAACAGACAGACAAAAATAAAAATAAACGTTTCTTTGTTATAAGTACCTTATATATTTTTATATGTATTCAGTAAAGCTGTTATTTTGAAATAACAAACAGACTCTTGAATTTTATTTATTTGTATAGATCTGCGACAAAGCTGAACTTGTGTAGTTGATACCTTCGTGGTGGTATTAAAGATCTAAAGAAAATTATGGAACTCAATATTAGTGATACTTTGCCTAAAAGATATTTCAATGAAGAAAAATTTCTTGGCATCAGTAAAAGGTACTCGTGCATTTTATTAGATTGGCAGTAGAAATAAGAAAATGATGATGTTGTGAATGATTGTGTGTTGTGTTTGTGAGTAGGTATATTTTTTAGTTTGTGTGCAATAAAGAATAAGAATGACTGCACGGTATCGATGTTAACTTCTGCAATTGGGTCATTTGATATCCTCAAACCTTCAGTTTTCTATGACAAAGTGTAAAGTTACGCGAAGCAAGTACTACTTGCAGAACCATGAACACCCTTAAACTCACAGCACATTCTCAAATCGTCAAAATCAAAATATATTACACGCACAACTAATTTCTCAACAGCCAAGTACAAGACAAACACCATTAATAATCCCATACAACCAACAACTTCAAAAAACTATTTGCCAAGAAGTTAACCAAATTGTAATTTTTCAAACAAACTCATTTCTCCAACGTACGTAGTTACATTCAACCCTAAGTCGCCTGTATATACACATGGGATTATGTATGTATGTATTGTTCAATAAAATCGACAGGGGGCTGTAAAAATAATATAAATATATCACTTTACAATGTGAAAGCAGAGTTTGTAACTCATTGTGGTACCAATCAATGGTAACAAAAGTACCATTGTGGACTACGGTTCTCAAAATGTTGTGGAATATTTGAAAATGGAACAAATTAAGCAAGCATTGCAATGAATTTATAAATTTTCCGTGATGTTTCGCCAAGCTGAAATGTAGTTAATCAAAAGCTTTTTGTTCACGATTATTTTTTTGGTACAATTTTTGGATAGTCACTTGATTGTCAGGCTCAAATAGCATTTGAATTTATTTTCTATTTATGTTTTGTTTTATTCTCTAAAGTTTTGTTTTATTCTCTAAAGTTTTGTTTTATTCTCTAAAGTTTTGTTTTATTCTCTAAAGTTTTGTTTTATTCTCAAAACTGACACTGTCACTTACGGGATATCTTCCGTGATTATCAATTATTCCGAGCTCTCGATACGACATTGCTATCAGCATCTTTTTTGTCGTATTTTTATGCCAGTCCCAAAAAAACTTTGAGAGCCACACACCCAAGAAATACGTTGCCGATCACCGAACTAATCCGAGCGAAATCTTCACGCTTACCGAACACGGTTCAAAACAATTTCTGGCTTATTAAAGACATCCCCAGGTACTGACTTATCCGTTATGGCACTTATGGGGCACCTTTGAACACCCTTACGGTATACCTCAATCAATATTTGGAGTAGTTCCTGACGAGGTTTTTAATGGGTTATTTAAACATTCATGAGTAAGCTGCAGCTTATTTTTTGTTACCTTTTTGCTTCTGAATTTGTTTTGGGATGCGAAATAAAAAGTTCTTAACCTTGTTTTAAAATTTAAAAAAAAAATGGAGGTCAAAGTTGTTGGGAACTATACAAGTTTTTTTTTCTAACATTTCTGTTGTTCGAAAATGAGAATAAAGAAAGTAACAATACTTTAACCCAAATTAAATAACTTACTTTAAAGGGTGCAATTTCTAGCCAGCGAGGTGTTACCACAAAACACAATAATAGAAAGAAAAAAAAACAAAATCGGTTAAAAATAATTAACCCGTGAAAGTACTGGCTCCCGAGAAAGTTTAAAAAAGGAACAAACGTCAAGGGTGCGACATACACAGCCGATAATTAAGGCGTATTCAGAATGTGATCGGAAACTATAAATAATAGAATTTGGGATCGAAGCGGATCTCTTTTGTTCGCAATTATTATGAGTTTCTTAACCCTTTCCAATCGATCGGATTGGTTTAATAACATGGTTCGTGTTTTCACCTCCTGTCTCACAGGTGTGCCATGTGAAATATCTGTTCGTGTCGCTTGCTTGTCCTGTGTAATTCCGGCTGAGAATTGAATTTACTTACGGAACAGTATCTATAGAGTTGTTTAAAAACAAAATAAATTTTAATATGGTCTATGAATATTTTTAAAAACCTACTTTTTCAAATTGTTTCTGTGACACCTGCTCCTGTCATTGTACAATTTCTCACGTTGACGTAATATAAATCTTCTATTGACGATTACAGAAACTATCGCCTTTCAATCCCGTTTTTTATTTGTTTAAATCTAAAACTGTTCAAAAAACTAAGCCTAACGGTTCAAATTGTTCTTAAAAAGTTATTTCTTAAATCTGTACTGGCACAAAAGAAAAAATAATCGAGCTTAAAATCTGCGCACAAAAAACTGTTACAATTAGACAGTTTTTGTTCCTTTGCCTTGGTAAAAAAAATCTTTTAAGTGACAAAATAGGAAGTACAATGACATGTCAGGTTGGGGTTGAAAGGCTCTCTCCCCCCGAAGTGTTAGGTGACACTAGTGATCGCAATTTTTGACGAAGGCCTTTGTTAACTTTTTTTCTTAAAAAAAAGTAGTGTCGTCTTGCATAAATTAACGCATGTGTATTAGATAGAACATGAATATTCCCATGTCTATTATATTTTTTGCGAACCGTCGATTTCTTTGTGCGACTGATGTGTGTGTGATTACAATTTTAATTGAAAAACAACATTGAAGTATATTGCGCGTCTGGGACTGACTTTAGATTAAGTTTTTTCATGAGAAATGTGAAGACATTTTTATAGGCATTGAAGAAATTTAAACGATTTTTGTAAACTGTTTCGCTCGTAATATTTGATGTTCAAGATAATGAAAAATAAAAGTTCTAATTTAGCTTTGTAACCAACTTGATAGGACTTTAATTCAGATTGCATGTTAAGACTTTCTTTACCGTTTATGCTTTGTAGTTTTACAGCCAGCAAAAAGACACAACACACATACACATTACAACACACATATACATTTTTTATCCATCTAGTAATAAACAAAGAGTACTTATAATATGAAGCACGTGCTGTACTTCCCACGTTAATTATCACCTTATCGATGGCTACTAGAAAGGCTAATAAGGGCTATTATTGCGCAGTTGATTGCTTCATTATTTCCTACCTTTAATATATCCTATTAACTAGCAAAATAGCGGCCGGTAAGGACTTAATACGTATACGGGTTCGGACTGACAGTAACGATTGACTAATTAAAAGCCTACTCATGAAGCATGTCTAAGTCTTTTCAGCAGGGTAAAAGGCATGCAAATAATTTTAATTAATTTAAACAAGCCAATATTTCAGGAGGATGGGTGACCGCCCATTACGTACCGATATTCCTCCGTGTCTCGGAAAGCACGTTAAGCCGTTGGTCCCGAGATCTTTGACAGTCGCTACTGGTAGTCTGTGGCTCGAAAGTCTCACAACCAGTCTTATCAAGGGATATCGTATTACTCAGTACTAACTCGGTTATGGAGGTCAGATAGGCAGTCGCTCCATGTAAAATACTGGTATTGAGTTGCATCCGACATAGTTGGGAAAAGACTAGACAGATGATGACCCAATTCAGATTTTTTATCGACCCTGCGTTGTTATCTAAAACTTGGTAATACGTAGCATGATTAATCTGCATGGTCGCCACGGACCAAGATTATGTTTGATCTTGAAAAAAAACTGTGAACTTTGGATTTGGATTTACATAGTTATCTAAGTACCAACGACCTCATCAGTCTTATCTTGTTTATTAAGACGCGTTTTAAAACCAATTTACAGAAATAAAGTTCAACTATCAGAAACGCTAGCAAAGACTATCACAACAGAAGTGTTTAGTACTAACTTCTTCAATATCATACAGATTATTTTGTTCCTAATACTGAATGGCCTAGGTACTGCCGCGTTACCTGACGGTCAACCACTTTCCAACCTTATAACTTATAGTATTAGGGTGAAAAGTGGTACACCGTCAGTGAACTCAGTAGTATAGACTCCAGCACATCAAGCTACCCGAAACTGACATATTTTCTCAATCAACCTTGTACCTAATGCTTTAGCGATAAAGTTGCAAATCTAGTAAAGAAATTAAACAGTAGTATTGTAGTAATCTGCACCTGCAGATGTTCATGGCAGCACATGAAATCCCAAAATATTCCATGCCAAGACACAAGACATGTCCATTAGAATTGATATTATAGCTCCACCAAATAATATAGCTACAAACTAAGCATTTAGAGAGCAATCCTGACCAAGTTGTGACTGTAACTTTACGAGGCAGGAAATTATTGTCCAGTTAATTCAAGACTCTATTAACACGTTGCACCCATTGAGTTTCTATGGAACCCATAAAGTTAAAAGACAATAAACATGATATCGTTTCTATTTGTGAATGAGTTTTGCTATGGACGTCTGAATGGGTCAGAAATAGCTCAGAGAACAAGTACTTTCTTAATATGTAGTTAAGTAGATACAGATGCATGTACAGTCATAGAAGTTTATTTTTGAGCACACTGATTGGCTTCGTCAAAATTGCATAGTTATTGCGACTGTCAAAAAGAGACAGTTATGATTTTAATATACTTACAAACAATTTATGTCAGCTAAGCAGTCATTATGACGACACGGTTGGCGCAGTGGTCAAGCGATTGACTGCTGCGCTGCATGTCGCGGGTTCGATTTCCGTACGGGACAAATATTTGTATGACCTACAAGTAGTTGTTCCGGGTCTGGGTGTTTTTCTATCTATAATATGTATGTATTTACAAAAAAAAAATGTATATATGTAGTTTATCAGCCATCTAGCTACCATAACACAAGCATTAAGTTGCTTAGCTTGGGGCTAGATGGTGCTGTGTGAAAATGTCCAGGGATATTTATTTATTTCCCTGTATTTTCAATTACCTGTGACTGGTCAATTTATTCGCCTAAAATAAAAAGGCCAGTGTTAAAGTCATTTTCAAGAAGGAAATGTCTTAATACCGAAACAAAAAATATGCCATGCCATAAGCCAGAATGCACCGTATTTATTACTCGCTTTATTCCAAATCCAAGTGGACAAATTTATGACACTCCATACACAATAAATCATTTTCCGTAGCGACATTTTAAATACATTTTTATATGCGAGCCCAATGTTCTAGTACAATCGTCAACACAAGTATTTCCAATCATTCAAACGATACAAAGAATTCTCGTTCTTCAGCTGAAAAGGTAGAGGTTAGAATCGCGTGAAAGAATTCGGCATTTTTCGACACAAAGCGTCAGAGTTTAGAGGTGAAATTTATAAGTAATTTGCGAATAAATCTTTCTATGTTAGGGGAGATTTTTTTTCCTTACACCGTCTTCCGACAATATAAGTAGACTATTAATGTCGTGTACCGATAATTGTCGCACATATTTTAAAAATATCTTCAATAGATATAAAATGGCTTTTGTATGGTATGGACCCTATTATTTTTGGCAACAATATAAGTACGGTATCTCTGTGAAGTTTGGTGAAATTGAACATTTTGTGAGAACATCTTGTATTAATGTGATATTTTTCTCGTTTTTACAGAAGGTGAGTGGATATGAAGCACAATAGAAATTAACAAGTTTATGAAGACAGTTCTTTTGAACGCTGTGAGTATTAATCATTTCAATTCAAGTCTTGATCTAAAAAAAAAATACTATGTAGGTAGGTAAACAAGAAAAGCGTGTTCAATTTACGAAATTGTTTTTTAACAAAAGCCACTTACGCAAGAAGCCATCTTGATTGGCAAGGCATATTTTTTGTCATTCATATGAAATGGCTATAATGCGGCAAGTTGACTTAGTGCTTCATTCGCTAAAAAATCAAGTTCCATGACTGTTTTATGAAACTAAATGACTCCTAATCAGAAACACAATAGAGAAAGTAAAAAAAAAAAAGAAAACAATACGATTCCCCACAAACTGTATTGAGTTAAGTATTGACAACAATTTGACCGTCAATCACATCTAAACACATGGTATGCCCCCGCGCAGGAAACGCATTGTTTTTACACCATCAACCAAATGATCGATATCAAATATAAAGGCCGGTGCAGACGCGCGATCGACCATGTCACTCGCATCCGCAGCTTTGTGTCGCGTAAAACAATGTGATAACTGCTGTGTACTGTGTCCGGTTCAATGGACCTCATGTGACAGTGTGTGTCCAGCTCAACAATGTAGTTTGAAGTGGGTACTAACTATTGCAACTGAATTCCATAACCTCACGTCTGTAATCCCTGAAGGGTTAGGCAGAGATGTACCTAATAGTACACCCTCATTTCGTCAGTTATGTGTAAGTCCCATGTAATAGGGAGCGAGCCTATTGCCATCAACCAGGCACAAATCCAGACTCCGGGGCTGCTACTGAGAAATTGGTGATGGAAAAACCCAATAGCATCTTTTAAATTGAGAATCATAAAATCTATTCAACGTTTGCTTAGTTAATTAAGACGGCCTTACAGTCGCTTGGTCAATCAATCAACCGGTAGAAAATATCAGAGATAAAATGAAGTATTAAATATTTTAGTGTTAAATACATTTAGTAAGGTGAGGTGCAAACCGCCCCTTACAGCTGTTGGAAAGTACCATAGAAACTTTAATTTCCAATAAACATAAGTTAGGTCTTTAAGTCCTGTCATTTATCTACGCCAAACACATTAAAAAGGGTAGGTATATTATAATTCAAACATTTTCATTTAACAGTTCCTGTTTTCCTCTAAACATATTAAAACTAGACGATCCATTTCCAACCATACAGTTTCTTAAGACGATATTTTGCAATTAAATTGCACGTCATTTAATATAAAACAAGGCCGCGATTACATTAACGAGCGCGAGCGATTTAGCGAAGCGGAAACGTTAGCGAAGTCGCCCCGCCTCACTTCGCCAAGAAATCGTCTCTATTTACGCAATCACGACAATGCGTAATGACGATCGTTAGTCGCTGTGACTTCCAGTTTGTACAGTAATTGACATTATTTTCCAATTTCTTCGCGACTTTTTTTTTTCCTGTGTAATGAAATCGCGCAGTCGTGCTCAGTCGCTCGTGTACAGCCATTGCTTATAAAATTTAACGCAATAACGTTTACGAACTCTCTACTTACTGTTCTATCGTATTCACATCCAATTTAACAGGGAATGTATGTGTATTCAAGTACCTGTTGAGATTTTTATCGATACAAGAAGAGTTTGGTAGTAAATAATATATTAAAGATCCCTTCCCTTTTTATGGGGTTTTATTAAAAATCTTGGTAATTTCGACTTTCATTTGTAAATGAAATCACACATTCTTAAAACTTACAACAGCTATTGATAAACGAATTAGACCGCCTCTGTACTTTGTGCTTGAAGTGTTAAATAAATAGGATTTATACAAAATTATCATAAAAAATCATCAGGGTTATCAGAAACTAGTGCATCATAGACTGAGTTCATTAAAACAATACCCAATTTCGTGACCCCTCTCCCCATAACAAAGAACAAACAAATAACTTAGCAAACTGCAAAATTATAAGAATACAGGAAGAAGAAACTATAATAACGCCAAGAGAGCGGCAAACGGCCAAAACGTGATCTATCACCTACTAGAGTCGCGGCAGTTAGCTCTCTCTACATATAATTTAAAGCCATTAAAGACATCTGCAGAGCCAGCAATGAGTTCGCTTACTTGGGATGCGTAACGTCCCTTTGGTGCCCTTTTTTGTGTTCCTACGTACGTGCGGGGGTGACTTTTTCGAGCAAGGGGTGAACGCGTGGGGTGGTTTGCTCATGTTTATGACTCCTATGTTCTTGACTCATATACCTCGTTTTATGAAAAACTCTGCCTCGAATTGCCGTTTTGGAGTCATTATCGTGTGTCGGTATTCGTGGGAGGGAGGCATTCCAAATGTGTAGGCCGTGGATGCGAGTCAAATTAGCATTTTATGCGTCTCTTCGTATTTCACTCGGAATATGTGAGTGTAAGTATCTAAGGAAAGCAGTTTAATCAGTTCGAGATTAGTTAAGTAGTTAGTTTCGTCACATGATGGCTTTAAATACGTTTGACACGCCTTCTAATGTAGATACAACTATAAAAATTCTTCCCATACACGAAATTAATCTACTATCTCAATAGACAATCTCCAACTTCATCAGATTATAGAATCTATTGCATTTAAATTGTAACAGTTACGACAGTATTAGTTGAGTTATAAAAAACAAAACATCGAATTTGTTTTGGTGGTATCGCGTTACGTGTTTGACGCAATGTTATTGACATTGAGACTTTCCAAACCACGAACAGAATTCTCTTAAATTTTGTCGTCAACATCACCGTCTGTCCGAAAAACAATCGTAGCAGCATCTATGGTGTCAAAGTATCGAAAGCGCTTAGGACGGACCCTCTGGCCATAAAAACATTATCGTTGCGTCCCCCCGTAAAAAAACATAAAGAACAAATACAATGGGCCAGTGGGCTCATGGTGCATCAGATATTGGCAGTTAGCTACATCCATGCCGTGCGTCTTCGTCTGATTAGATCCGCTGTCTACGATCACTGTTACTGTTATTGGTGTTTTCAATTGTAAAGCCGTTAGTTCTGTTGCTTTTATGTTTTTTATTAGAATATTGGATCAGTTTTGCTAATAATAAAGTAGTTGTACTTAATTTAGATGTTCCATCAATTTAAATGAAGAAATTGAGCTCAAGACAATGTTGATTACAAAACTGTTGGGATCCGATATGAATTAAAGCAGATAAATGTGAGAATCTGAAGATGAATTTAATATTTCTAAATTATCTACATAAAATCATTCCACACAGGCCCTGTTTTATGTACATGCAACATAAAATTTCATTAAACACAGCATAAGCTCGTTCCAATCTCGGAAATGGCCACCAAAACAAAAATAGCCTTGAGGGTGAAATCTGAAAGCATTGAGAAAAACATTCGTGGCACAAAACTGGCGATATGCTTAATGCACCCCACAGAAATTATCGATTAGAAGCTTTTTTATGCAAGAGGGAGTGCGTAGGGGGAGAAAGCCAGGGGCGAGTGGTTGAAACAAAAAACGCGAGTGAAGAGTGAAAATAAAAAGTTTAAACAAGTAGGATTGCAATGGTTGGCCCTCAAGACGTTGGAAAATCAATATTCGATGGCGTCCGATGCAAATCTCCTTGCATCCCGATTTGAATTTCAATGCGGTCGCGAATTTGAGTTACTGCTTTTATTTTTATGTAATTTCTTCGTGTCTGGGGTTTTAAGTAGTATGAAATATAGAGATAGGTAGCTAGAATTACAGTAAGGGCATGAGTACGGTATATGTTTATGTTACTTTTAAAATTTCTATTTTGTTCAAAGAATTTTAAAATTCAGAATGTATGATTCACCAGGATATTCCTGATAAATTCTATCATAAATATGCCATTATTATGTAAATCCAACAAAACGATTATCAAATCACAATGACGTCATTAAAGTCCGTTTACAATTTCCCTGCAAACCTAAGGCAATATATTGCTCAGAACAGTAAGGATATTACTACGACAGATCATAATTTCTCCACTTACATTTCACAGCACACTATCGTTTTACTATCTAAGTTAAACGCGTATTTCATAATTTTCTATGAATATGTAATTCATAGTAAAACCCTGAATGGTGCATAATAAACTTCACATTAAATGTTCGATGCAAAACGTCTAACAGAGCAGAAGCTCGGAGATGCTATAACAAGAAATACAGGGTGGTTAAAAACTGGAAATTAAAAACATTAACAAATACATGTCTTGCCTAATACGTTTGACAGGGGATCTGCCGTAAATGTACCAATCAATCAACGGAGTACATAAAAGAAGGTTCGTCTCGTACTCAGCCCAATTAAAGCGCCCCAGGGCTCAGATGTACACTCTTCTTGATCGTTGGAGCGTCATCTTTAAATTTCCGTCGTTAAGATTTAATTTTTATCAAGGTCCCCTCATGCGGGGAGAGGCAACCTGTCGCGCCAAATATTTTCCTCCGTAGTTTTTTCCCTCCTTCGATGGCACTTACTCGCCTCCCCTCTGTACGAATTTTTTTATCATTAAAACTCGGAGTGGGGTCGCCGAACCCGGCGTTGCCAACTCGCGCTGTCATAACAAAACAAAATCATACGGAACCCACGTAATTTGCAACATCGCTTTTTTTACTATGAATTTTTTAGGTTCTAAATGAATAAAGAGGCGTGCTATGCATTTTAAAAATTTGCGGGAGGATTGGCGTTTATTACTAAACAGAAATTATTCATAGAACAACAACATCTACTTCATCTTGGCAGTACGAGTTTAGATCTTCTCTCAGTAAAATTAACCATACGCTCATTTATAATACAAGACTACTAAATAATATTATTAACAGCAACATGTAGTGTATGTTGCTGTTATTAATATTATTTAACACAGTACCTACGTAATCAGAATCTACCAGTTCAATCAATACCAATCGTAACTAATAAACTCATTAACCTCGTCAATGTATGAGGTATTACGCAGTGACGATTTAAGTCCGTTTGCGGCCAATAACAGCCGGATGACACATTTCACTTAGCCTGAATGCGGCCGTAATTAAGCCGGCTACGTGATAATTACCGACCCACTGACACCTCGCCACGATTCATTTCCTTCGACGAGCCGCTCGCGCCTCTGTCTTTGTTTTCCTTTTACCATTTACTTGATGCTTATTTAGGAACGCTTTATGATAATGGAAACAAAAGACAATAGAATAAATACGTTAGACGTAATTGCGATCGTTTATTAACAGAAAAAGAAAAGTAGCAAAGAAAAAGACAAGTTATCTTATCAAGCACCTAAACCATAATTAAGTTCAAGAAAAGAAAGAAAACGTGGCGAACTTTCATCAAGTGTTTACATAGAAGCTAGCACTAAAACATTGGAACAAACAAAATTAACGTAAGTAAGGTTGAAAAGTTGTGGAAACAGAACTCTTATAATCTTGTTAGAACGCAGACGCAGCGGCTAATCCTCCTCCCATCAGCTAATTAATCCTGCCAAGTTTATTTCTCAAAAAGTTTCAACTTGGCGCGGAAGTAATTTCACGCCAAGGCATTAGTGGGGAACGAACTTCACACTTAGCTACTCGGTAAACACTCATGACGTTTCCTAATTAACGGACGCAATTAGTGGTCGAGCTCGATGGACCAGTGGGGGGTGGGTGGGGGTGATAAGTGGCCAGGAGCGGAAAAAGTTAGGAGAAAATTCGAGGGCTTAACATGGGGCAAACGTGAGGCGTCCCAGACGTTGAGTAGCTGCACGTTCTTACTTCGTACTACGGTTGTCTGGTCTTAGCAACCTTGGACTTTTAGTATGGTAAACAGTTTTGATTGTGTTGGAAGTTTTTAGAGAAAGAAAATAGTGTTTATGGTACTTTTATCAGGTGACACGTCTTATGCAGTTTATTTCTACAAAAATGAGGATAGTGTATTTGAAACTATTCTGAAATTGACATTCAATCTTGATGCAAATATCAGTGCTCAGGTGAAAACTCAAATTGCGATCTCAAGTAAAATAGAGCGAATACCTATTCGATGACGTGACCTAGAGCCCGAAAAAGTTGAAGGCAAGGCACCACGTCATAACTCGGAGCGCCCATTTTAAAACAGATAACTTTAACTAAGACAACCTACACACATTTTACAAAAAGTAAGCCACCACTCATCGTTGCGTGTCTTAAAATATTATTCCACAAGAGTCTGAACATTTGCATCTTAATTACGAATTCGTGATTGTCCGAAGAGACCAAATGAAAAATATCTCGCACCCATAGTCTCATCTTATTAACATTCCGCCCCCGTGCTTTTCTGATGAGTAATTGCTTCTTTAATTCGCGTCATCCATCCTCAAAATAGGGCAATTTTTCATTCAGCTTCACGGGCCTTATACACTTAATGGCAATGAAAAATACACACGTCTACCTCACAGGATTGATGGTAAATAAATATAACATTTTTGCATAATTTGATGTAGATTTTACATGAGTAACATTAGGATTTTAGGTGATAAATGATTTTCTCTATGTCTAATTAGGTACTCTGGATGTATTCTGTATAAGCTTAAGTCTATTATAGCCACATGAAAGTATCATGGTGAATGGAAAGTTAGAAGTTAAGGAAATGGGATTAATACGTAATTCAATATCGCAAAAGTGATTGATATAATTATGTGAGGTAACTCAATGAGATTTTAACGCATTTTTTGTTTGTATTCAGGGTGGAGGGACACCGACGCTGAAACCGTTGCCATGTATTCAGTACATCATTCTGAACCCCCCCCCCCCCCGCATAGAAATTTTACGTGGTAACCATTTTAGCGTCGGTATCCCTTCCACCTTGTAAGAATTTTGATTTGGTGCGGTATTAGATACTTAAATATACATTACATACCCTAGCGCTATTAATCCAAATAAATACCAAATTATATCACATTTTACAACCACAGTCTTCTACAATTATTTTCCTCGTCGGTAAATTACAACAGAATTCTCCACAAAAATATTTGCTTCGGTAACCAAGCATAATTACTAGGACCAACAACTGCTTAAAAACCAAAATCGTTACCCGTTGTTTGCTGGAGCGTGGCTTCCCTTCTCCGCCTTTAATTTATTCCTCAAAAATATAAAAGGATTCTGAGGAATCGTTAGCGATATTGTAATTTGATTATTTGTATTTTTTTCTTATACTTTTAATCACCGAGCTTTGCTGAGGGAGGGAAATCAGATTTCAATTTCAATTAGAGAAGGATCTTCGTGGAAAAATCCGAATCGAGTGAATGAGTATTGATGAGTTTGGTCGTTAATATAAATGACTCATTTTAGCGGGAGTGCTCAATCAGCCTTTTTATTTGTTCTCTTGTTTGGAAGATGCCAAATTATTTGCCTACGATTATTTTGGTCTGATTGCCGCGTATTATATAATGTGCCAATTTTAAGTGGGTAGACATAGGCATGTTGGTATTGGGGCATTCAGAGTTCTTAATGAGCCTTTTTGTAGTAAAATATGGTAAGAAAGCAAGACTCTGAATCATACAATTACATAATATCTTGACCCCCAAACATATTTGAATTTTACCGGTTAAGTAATCAAGTTGGCGAACCCGAGCGCTGAATCCAGATACTACCCACCACTGCACCAATTCAGTCCCCCGTTCTCCAACAAAGCCAAACAAAACAGCCCAATTACCACGTCTTACTACCAAGCTGTAGGAAAACCCTCAAGACCTGAAATCAAAAGCAATGCCACGTCATAACATCATATCCAACAGCAGGATAATTAGGGACGTTGCGATTGCACGCAAGCCACAAATAATTCATTAGCGGTGCCGTAGTTCACCGCATACAATCACTTAGACTGTCATGCACCACGTTTAAACTTACCAAGTGGAGTAATTACTGCACTGAAGCGGCCCACGCTGAAAGGTTAGAAATAATTGGATAATACGGGGTGTGTTATGCACCGTAATGACACGTAGTTACCTGCATGTCGCGCCCGCAACAAAGATAGCGCAACCCAAACGACTACAACCTAAAATCAATGTTTACCCAACAAACAGTTCTAAAATGAAAATAAATTCAATTCTTTCAAGTAACGCGCTGACACGAACCAATTAGAAAACGGACGTCAAGGAAGCCGCAATTAAAAGGAATCCTCGAATATCTTCCGACTTAATGACTTCTTTGCTTGTTAATTCCTTGTCGCGAAGGAAAAAACTCGGAGTCGGATTAATTCCAAGTGCAAGTCGATTGTTTGCATAAGCCTCGCCGGGGAAACATCACCTCGCCGCCACCGGCTTAAAAAAATAATTAAAATTCGTAATCACTCTTGACTCGACCCCCCGGGGGAGCTGGCTTCCGACCGCGAAGCGGACTCGACTCGAGATTTTCACATTGAACGACACGAACGTCCCCGCAAATTCGTTTATGTGACATTTTAAGTAATTTGTGTTACTCGAATGTTGTAAAAATGACTTTATTACGAGCTACGATTCACATCGTGGCGTTGTTCAAATAGTGGCACAAAAGCCTTGTTGGAATGTTTATGGACGTCTTAAAAAACTCGAACGACATACGGTAGGAAAGTTTCCGAGTCGCTTCGTTACGGCTACCCGCAAAATATGAAAGCTTAGTTCATCCCTTGCATGTTCACCGGTAGTTTTCTACCCTCTTAACAACATATTTCGGCATATTTCGATTACCATAAAGCGTTTCGTGTGATGTATATTTACGTTTCATTATGTGTACTTATTTCAGTGGTTACATGCATTAATTTCTTCACTATGTTGTGTATAACATAACCTTTAATAACCCCCTGGATACGGCCCGGTTAGCCATAATATAGGTACCCACATAATTATACAAAATAATTGCAGGTGGTAAAACAATGCATTTTTGCATGGGGCTTCTAGCATCAAATAAAACTGAGCTAAGTAACATTGTAGTAATTTATGATCGGCGTTTTTGCTTTATTCTAGCGTATTCTCGACCCTCAAGTATCGTTGCTTATAGAAATATGACGTAAACTGACTTAAAGTGCATGGTCAGTAATTTCTACAATTGCTGTTATTAGTTGCAAGAGGTACTAAGGAAATGACTTCATTAAATATTCAATTAACGACGTTTGATTCTTATTCTACTCAGATTTTCTTTTGATGATAAATAAGTAAAAGTATACATCTCAAAAATATTAATTCCCTAGGGGCTTTAACATCATTATCGAAACATTTCGCGAACTCCTCTTCTAATAGGATGTAAAATAACTCATCACAATAGCCAGACATTTCTTTCGTACATTCAAAAGAATCCGAGCTTATCATAGCCTTAAATTAATAAGCATTCAAGTCGAGCCAAGTAAAAATGAATAAAGCCCGTAACACCGAACAATAGCGTAATAAGGATGGTGCATTTTGTCTCTGAGAGCTCGCTTGCAAAACAACAATAATTCTTCTTTCCGTGAAAAGATTTTCAGCGTTATTCCACTTGAAATTATTATATTTTTTTTCTTGTCGTCGTCTTGCCATTGTCTCGGACGGGAGGTAAGTAATGAGGGAAATTGGGGGCTCTTGGCCGGGGCTGAGGGACGCCAAGATTTGCGTGGCCGACCGCCGGCTAATGCCGAATAATGAAACAGCTTTGAGATATTCTCCGCTCAGCGGTCGGGATTTATTAGATTCAGCCAAACGGAATTAGGCACTTACAAAACGTAGATATTGCTGTAACTATGTATACTTGCCCTTAATAAAGTTTTACGGTCGGTACGCATTTGGTGATCAAATTAAATCGGGCAGTGAAATCAAAAATTTCGAGAGACGTTTATCGTTGGAAGTGAAAATGCTTTGGTTAAAATAAAATATTTTATCCAAAACATACCGTGATTCTGTAAACAGTCCTAACAATAGAAGAAACGCTACCGAAAAATGACGTAAAGGTAATTCCGACATCGGATGACGTAAAGCGATCAAGATAACCCACTCACAACAACATTCTTGTTTAAAAAGATGTCTTGTACAAAATTTTGTATAGCGTGGATCTTAGAGTAGCTAAAGGCGGCATAGAAGAGAATGCGACTTTCGAATGCGTTATTTTAAAATATCTACCATAAGAAATTGTTACTGTAATTTGTATAAAATCATGAAAGAAAGAAGAATTTAATAAGCAAAATAATAGAACAAATATTCATGCACTTCCAAGCACAACAAACCTTCGTAACAACGTAAAAAGGCAAACAAAATATGAATACAATTAGACCAACCAGTCTTATCTCAAGGATTTTCTAAGATTTTTTCCAACTTAACTGTACCTATTACCCCGCGGTGGTCAGTCGCGTGTTTACAGTCAAGTGTCGTCTGTAGGATGCCTTAGATCCTAGTTTTCGCTTTATTCAAGTCTCGGAGACGAGTTGAGAGCAGTTTTACTGTATTTTTTCTTACCATTGTGTTTGTTAGAATTCAAGTCGTCATTAGTTTTGTATCTCCGTGGGTAGATGTCTCTTTCAATTGTGTTGTCGATAGTAACTGTTTGTGTTTCGTGAATTTTACAAGTGCCTGTTAAGGTTATGAGTTTTCGAAAATAGAAACTTTAGAAATATTTTATTGTGGTGAATTAATTAGTAATGAGCATATTATTAGATTTTCTGTGAGTAAACTGTGAGTTATTTACATACTCTGCAATGATTTCAAGTCTAGACAGTCGATGATATTATTGATGTTTACTTGTTACGCTAAACTAAATTACAATTTAGCTGGTCCAGACTTGCCAAAAACCTTATAACCCAACAAAAACCAAACATCGATCTCAATTTAAATTGGATAAGCTTGCACAATATCGGCGGCAATAATCCAGCGACCACTCACTCTCGCGACGTCCCAAACTCAAACATTACTTTTGTAGTTCCCTATTTACATATCCCCAAAGCGGCTTTCTTCGTGAACTCCAATATTTCTTGGCTCGTACTCGACCCAGCGGTCTCCCATCCAGCATTTTTAATCTCGTTGGCCGGATCTGCACGTGGGCCCACAACCCCTCTATGTTTACCTTCCGAAATAGTTTAACGGGAACAATTTGCATCTGCTTATGCGGGGGCCGTCCTCGGTTGTTAACTAGTCTCCTTCGTCTTACCTTTTCAGAGCCAATCGTATATCAATATGTATTCTTTGATATAATGTTTGTTTATATATATTTAGTATGTAGTATCTTTCAAGTTGCAAGGTTTTAAGTTCAGATAAAACCTTATGGAATTTGGGTCATAAGAGGTTTTATGGATCATAAGCAGTCAGTTTATTTCACACCCTTGACTCAATGTTTTTTATACATAAGCGAATTTTTATGGAAGAAAAGTTTTTTTATAGAGAAAGATCGGTAGCGATTACTATAACTTCCTGTTGAACATGATGTGAATAGTTTCTCAATAATTTTAACGCCAAGACATTAAAATTTAACAAAGAAAGAAATGTTGGAAGTCGCCAAAAGTAATCCTATGTACACATGAGTGTTCCACAAAGATATGGGCAGGTTAGAGACGTAGTCCTAATCGATATCCTTATAATGATTGCTGGAGGAGCTCGCATACGAAATAAGGAGGGTGCTTGACGGCGGAGGTGTCCGGGGGCGGGGGTGGGTCGGGGGGGAGATATGAGACGATTTAGATTTTTTCCCTCTTCTATTCTTTCGTTTTTTTGGGGGAGCCCCCTCGAAAAGGGTGAGGAATTTAAGACGGCAACGCGCGATCGATTTTTCGCGCATGCATTGGTATTCTCGTAATGTCTTACTTGAGATTAGAGTTATGCTTTTTTATGTTCCGCTTAGCTTTGCAGTTCTAATGTGCGATACACGTGTGTTTTGTGTGATTTCTGGGGCTTCTATTGTTGGCAATGTAGTGTTGCGTTATTATGTGGAAGCTCTAACAAGAATGTCAAAACTGTAGTTACTACTTTATCTTGGACTAGGAGACCTACTTTAAGAATGCCAAGTGACTAGAGATGCATTTTAACACACATACCTAGGTGAAACATTTATTGTGCAGAAGCATAGTTACCATTGCGGCAAAGGTCAATTGTGTCTACAAATTAAACATAGCGAGTGAACAATCAATCAATGAACGGGACGTACTAAACGAATTAAATTATCAAAAAAGACTAAATTGATAAAATAACTTAACACAAATTAAAAAGCTACTTAATCAATTTCAATAAAGAGCCACACCTCATCTTAATCAAAATCTATTAAACATCAGCTATACATATTACCTACGTTAAAAAATTATAAAAACATCAAAAAACACGTCATTTGTAAAGATAAAAAAGGGAAATATTTTCCTTCATTAATAGATCACCGGCAAGAAAGACACAAAGGCAAGGCGCGTCAAAGGGGCTAAAAGCCTTTCGGCCCACAAAAAAGTCTCAATTAAAAACCTGACGGAAGCTTTTAGAAGGTAATCCCTCAAATTGTTTCCAACGCCCCCTCATTAGCACCAAAAGTGTTAAAAAATAAACTTTTTAATCTTTATTACTCGACGACTGCGCTAAACGGGTTAAATTATTATAGAACAAGCGCTATCTCATTTTTTATTCTTTAACCCTTCGCTCGCGTAATTTATTAGTGACTGGAGACTTGGCTTTGAAATTTTTAGTCTATGTTTAATTTAGTCGGCGTCCGTCATAATTGCAGGGAGGTTTGACGCGATTTATCATTATTCCTTGGCTGCTCGCTTCCCGCCTTTCTTGAGGAAGATTTTAATAATCATGCTTAGAAAAACTCTGTTCTGTTTTTATTTGTTTATTTAAAAAAGTTGTTTTAATTTGGTTTTTTTTTTGAGAGATGTCTGTCTATGGTGTGTCATCAAACACCAATCTATATTTATATCGATTAAGGTCAGGATAAAGTTAATTTAATCAAATCAATCTACCTACATTGAACATTCGTAGCTATTCATTTGTTTAGATAAAATCACAAACGAAATAAAGTAGAGAATAGGTCTTTTGCAAAAAGCGACTGTATTTTGGTCTCCATTTCGTTAGCTATGCTCCAAGAGAATTAGTGGTCCCAAAAAGTTCTTAATTTGAAACAATCGAGCGGTTTTTCCACAGTCAAACTCACCTCTAAATTGAATTCCACCCAATTTGTTACACAAAAAAGAACAAAAATAATCCTAACGGAACAAACTTCACTAATTACACGAATAAATCCAAACAATCCAGCGCTGAACTCGCGGCCCCAACAAACTGAGCGAATTAAAAAGAAAAAACCGACAGATGGACAAAAAAAGCATTTCCTTGACAAGTTTTATTTACCATAAACATTGTTACAGAAAACGGAGGCCGGATGAAAAAGTTCGCGTTCATTAAATCCATTAATTAATTCAAATGAAACCGCGACAAAACATTTACATTCCTCGCCCCGCTTCCCTTTTAGACAAGGAAAATCCGAGTCATTCAAGATTTTTCCTTGCAGGCCGTGGCCACTAAATGGAAATTAAGCGTTTAATAAACCGACCGATGGTGGCTAGAATTAATTAATACTTCGACTTGTCTTGCAAGTTTTTCTTACCCTCTCAAGTTTCATTTCTTGGTTGATGGGTACCAGGGGCCCAGAGGTCGAGGGGAGCACTTTATAATGGTGTAATAATTAAGACAAAGTCCCTTGTTTCGGTGATAACACCACTAATTATTCATTTCGAATGCGACTTCGAGATTTTATGGGGTGACGATTTGTAATGTCATTGTAAGAGAGTACGATTTCGTTGTAATTTTTAAAGGAATTAATGTTGAGTTCTGAGTGAACTTTATAGCTTTCTCTCCGTTTATTATAACAGTTAAGTTCATAATAATGTCGTGAGGGTCAACTGAATGTGAAGAGAATGAGTAAATTCTTAGTTTTGACTTGTAAAGCGGCGAAGAAATGTGTGATTTAGTTGAAGAATCAAAAGTATAATTACTTTTTAAGCTAAATTGTACATTGTATATAGCATACTCAGCCTGTAGCATGCCCTCCGCTTGAGAATAGGCCTCCTCGTCCGGCCACTTCGTGGGCCCAATGCGACGGTTTTTAAGTATTCGAATTTTCTGTTCTAGGACATGCCAACTTAGGTTTAAACTCGACCTACGTCATTAAAGTCAGGGCCGTTACCACTGTTTTAGTTTCCATTACAAAGACATTACAGTCTTTACAATGTTTAAAGTTGCCACAGACAAGGAAATGACAGCTCTAACGAGAATGGAATACGAACCTATCTCACGAATCATAGATAAATTTTCACGCACTAAATATTTTAACACACTACAACTAAATATTTCTTAAGTGTCGTCAACGCGGTGCCTTTACATTAACATGTAGTACCTGCCTACCTTTATTTGTCAATTAGGTGGTGCGCGCGCGCTTCTTAAGTGCCAGGGAATTGGTTTACCGCTCCTATAAGGAATTTCATGGCTATTGGAGCTTGTTTAATGTTTAGTTATTTAATTAGGATCCCTACAAGTTACCGTTCTCGACACGACATGTTCGGATTAGGGTTTTCCTGGCTGGTTCAGTTTAGGGTCTTTTATGATGTTTCATTGTTTTATGAGCTGCACTTTTCTTTTTCTTTTCAAAGTGGATAGCTCGATTGATACTTTAGTTTGTTTAATTTATTTAAATTCGTCTATTCCATAGGTTAGGTAATTTTGAGTAAGTAGGAGCTCGGAGAAATTATAATTTTATATCCAAAAGGTATTTTAAAGAAAATATGTCTATTATAATACAGAATTCTTTTTTATTAATATCATAAACAAATACCAATATTATGTTTCTCAATTTCAACATTAAAATGACATTCAGTAGCAATTTTATTATCATTATACAAATATTTGACACCCGAAATAGCAACGTTTAGAAATATATCGGCGTCGGTAAATCTCTGATATTTATATACAAATATAACTGTTGTATTAGTCGATAGAAATATTTTGACAATGTGTGATAACATCGGCTTTGGTGAGGATTTACATAAGGCACACATCATCATGGTTATGTTGGTGGGCAAGCTTATAATGAATGCCAAACATACTAAGCGACATTTGATAGAAATCTGATGATCTTTTGTTTCACGAGTTATTCAGGATGGGTCTGCGGGCCAAGACATTGTGGACATCCATTTCAAAGAGTTTCGTATTTTTACGACAAACAGCAGGATTGAGATACTTTAAGTTTTCAGTGGCTTACATCAACACAATGTCATTTTCCGGAGGCCCTCTGATCAGCTGATTGATTCATCCAAATTCCGTAAGAGTTATAGCATCGGAACACAAGCTGTTGCTCCAAATGTGCTCTTATTTGTGTAGGACACTAATTTATATTCATTCGTTTTTTCACGCAAACAATCTTAGCGCCCACGAGTCGTGATCGCGCTTACAGCACAAGTCAACCCACGGGAACAAGCGCCAAAAGAAATAAAAAAAAACGCACAAAAATATTCTCCACACAAAATTATCTCAGCATAAACGCCATGTACCAGGCTCGATCTGATAATGCGGCCCATTAATTTGAACAAAGTTCGCGTCGACACCGCCGTTGGCCTTATAAAGGTGAGGCGACAAAATTTATAAGTTCGATTACTTTAATCTTGGTTAACTTATGCGAGTACAATTTCAAAGCTGACAAAAGAAATGCAAGCAATAAATCGAGTGTCTCTTATCTGTTGTATACCTGTATTGTTGTTGGCGGTGTCGGTGTAATCTAGACTAACATGGGGTAATTAATATAATGAAGTAGGTAGACGAGTGGATCACGCGAAGTTTTTCGTCGCGTGTACCCGTGACGCGGCGGGAAGTGGCCGCTTCCTCAGGCTATTTCGGACTGTGAATTATGCAACCGTTCTGAACATTTGGTGTCTTTTTGTAGCTTGTGTGTGGAAAGTGAACTAGGCGTCGTTAATTATAGTCTCTATGAAATGCAACGACCCAAATCTCATTGAAATTTTTTCAATTGCAGCCATAGAAAACTGTCCAATTCTGAACTGAGTTTCTACCCTAAACTATCCTACAAAATGCGATTTAACAAACATTCCACATAATATTTAAAATATTACCAACGTTACCCCATAACGAAAGCTTACACTAATCAATTTAGGAGCACTAATGAGGACAATATAAATCGATGTTCTTAATCCGAGGCCTGTGGTAATAAATAAAGGCATAAGAGCACGAACCATATTTCTCGATTAAGTGCGAAAGTGAGGCGGTCGCGCTACGCGGCCGGCAGAGGGCGCGCTGCCAGCGATAAGAGATGATGAAGCGATGCTTTGGAACTGTGTCGTTTTGAGGTGTAAGGGGTTGACCGGAGACAGTTGCACAAATAAGGTTGAACCAATTAACAAGCGAATGGGATGAGTAGTCCTACTGTCTACTACAGTTAATTCTGGTTAGTTTAAAACAAACACCATTCAGGAATTGTCGAAAAAGCGAAAAATAAATTTCTACATCGATTTCAAAATCTCAGTATTTGACCGTATTATTTGATCAAAGACTTTTTTCAAAAATATATAGGAATCTAGGAAGAAATCATCAAAAATAGGTCCACCAAAGCATCAGTCAAAAATCTGCCTCCTAAAAAATTTGGTATAATATCTGTATCGCTTCTCCCATGTAATGTTACCGAAGCTTTAAGCTGAAACGCAGCGATGCCGGGCGGTAGGCGCGCGTCATTACCTGAGCAGGATTGGTCACGCAAATCAGATCCGCGCTGTCCACGCAATTATAATCAAGTACGCCACGCCACTCGTAATTCTAAAGTAATCAAAGGTTTAGCCATCTGTTTGTGAATGTATTTCATGGATCCCGCAGCCTACGTAACGAGAAATGCGAACCGTCAGCCCGCCACTTTATGTCGCACTAAGTTCACATTTTATGTACTTAAATTTAAATATTCGAACACAATTTATATTCGAACATAGAATGTGTACACAAAATTTATTTAGACAACCAAATAAAAGTTAACAAAATATTGATACAACGGCAACAATAGAAACCTAAAAATTATTAGTTGCATTGTTGACGCCCGGCTCCATAATCCTTAGGAAAGCTTCTTACCATAAATAATACGTGTAGCTGCTAGCTATAATAGTGAATGCGTAGGCGCAACGCTACAGATCGACAGTCCTATCCTGATTGTAAATCAGTGCTGGCTGGAAAACTATTAGGCCGGGCCTTCGAATTGAGCGGGCACGAAAGCCTGATATACATATATTACGGCGTAATGCATCTTTATCCAGGCATTAAGTAAGCATTACATTTCTCCGTCTTTAGATAGATAACTCAACCTCAGACAAAAAAAATACTACAACATCATGCATTCTGCCTCGAGCGAACATTCCATCTATAAAATATTCAAAATAATTTAAAATTAGAACAATTATGTGACAAAAAGGCGAGTGTCAATTGTTTGTAACGCATACTAGTGGCGGGGCCCGTCTCCGCCCGTTGCTTGTAACCCGCTCGTCTCGAGGCCGTCCCGAACTGACGGACATTTCGACATGCCGTGTCTTAGTATAAACACCTCTGATTCATACATTGTTCATGTTTAGCTAATGGCTCCGGCTTTCTAGGTGTCACAATGTTTGGTGTTTTTTGTTTGGTCCCGTTAACTGGTTCTGCCTTTGTTAGAGGTGTGCGGATTATTTTATTGGGGTTCCAATTTAAGTATCGATATTTTAATTAGATACCAAATCGGTCAAATGACATGAAAGAACGTTCAAAGCGATGACGTGTTCTGATGGCAAAAACTGTTTCTGCAAAAAGCCTACTTATATTAAACCCTCTCCGATTACATAAAAACATCCATTATATACAAGACAGTATAATATATAGAGAAATAACACAAAAACCTCCACCTGGCATCACCACAATACGTTGCATAAACATTTCAGAGACATTGTAGCGAAACAAAACCGACGAAAAAAAAGGAATGTTCCGTACAAACATAATATAATGAAGATATAAATCGCTGTTATCTTGAACAGGGCTCGTGCGAAACACCTAAGGAGATATCGTAATAGAGAAATTACTATAAAATAATCTTGGTGTATATGTGTTTGTTGTAAGTCGATAGGGATAGGGTCGTCCCCACGTGCGAACATCGCCGACATGGTCGCTGTGTTGATTGTAATTTGTAGTGCGCGAGCGCATGTCCGGCCGTGCTGGGGTATTCTGCAAGTATTTGATGTCTTGTTTCAGTTCTACGAGGAGATAAACACGTTTTAAAGATAGAGAGACGTTTGCTATCGGTATTTAAATGTTGAAGTTCCAGGTGTTTTTTTTTTAAATAAACTACTTTAGCAGACCTCATCCTTTTGGGAACACACACACAATTCGTTGTAAAATAGATAGAATACGCTTTATTATCTACACTATACAATTCACTTGTGTAATATTTGCCGTTTTACGCTATACAAATAAAACTCTTGGAATTTCATCGCTATTATAAACACTTCCATCAAAACACCTTAAATTCCAATGTCACGCACATTTACATTTATCTTTCTTTATTTTAAAGAAAATGATGTCAACAGTAGTAAACAATTAGTATGTCAACTCTCAACCACGTGCAGCTAGGTTCAGAGATCAACAGTATTGCCAACATTACGATGGGCCAACTTAAGCGATACCAACCCATTAACATTCACCTTTATTTACTACTAGCTGTTGCCCGCAACTTTCTTTCGAGTGAAATTATTATAAAAAAATATTACTTACCTTTTTGAATCGGATTTTGTTAAATATTTCAAGAGTATTATTTTTTAACGCTAATAATTATTCTTAAATAAAAGTAGCTTTAGTTACTCCTTATAACATCAGCCATGTGCCATTAAAAGTCTAGTCAAAATCGGTCCAGCCGTTTCGGACATTATCCGAAACGAACAGACAAACATTAAAAAAATGTGTTTTGTTTTTTATAAGTACTGTACATATATTTTCATATGCATTCAGTAAAAACTGTTATTTTGATATTACAAACCGACACTTAAATTTTATTTATTTGTATAGAAAAAAAAGAAACTTCATTCATAATAATTTATGACGAAGTTAAGTCTACTTAATTATTCTCTAATGTTTAATTTATTTCGGTTTCGATCTTACGATAATATTTGCATTTTAGGTAAATATGTCGTATTAGTCATTGGTGGTCAACGAATGTTGATGTCAACAAATTTTTTGACGGTCGATGTCAACGGCTTTTACCGCCGCCATTTTTTATTGTGTAATACACAGATTTGGAGATGTATGACAGTCTTGAGTATATCTAAAATGGTGTTCATGAAACATGTCTTATAAGCTCATGTGTTGAATCTGTTATCATGATACAGGATAGGCCAAAGTATCTGGCACGGTGTCTGTCAAAGCGTCAACCTGTCTGTTTTGTGCAATTTCTGACCATGTAATATTTTAAAATTTTAAAATAAAAACTACATACGAAATACTTTTTCCAGAAAATTGTACCATAGCACAGAACAATACAGCCCAGCTTTAAAAACTGCGACAAACAATAACTTTAAACGCGCCTTTTAAGTTTAAAACGCGCATTAAAAGTGAGAATAAGCCAAAGGCTTTGTCTCCGTGGCTGGCAATGGTGTAATTTACAACCTGCCCTCGGCATGTAGTCACGAGGACTTGAGGATTAGTCCATCACTAGTACTTTATGCGCCACGCTGCAAATTATCGCGTCGCCTTAATTGGAATGGGAGGATTTACTTTAATTAATAATCAATTTGGATTTACATCGTGGAGGCTGATTTGTGGTAGATAAGCAGTGTAAAGGAAATGGAGATTTAAAATAAATAGTGAAATAAAGATGTTTGTTCAAGAAATGACTTCCCGGTGTACTACAGTTATAACAACATAAATAAAGGTATTGGTGGTCCAAAAATTATGGATCCGGGTAATTTTTACATTTGAGTGTAAAACACGTCTACTTTAATAGAATTATATTATATACCCTATAGCCGGATACTGCCCCCTGACATAGGTACAGGCCTAGCCTAGTTTAGGAGACAGGGTAGAAACCATAGATATAAATATTTCTGTGGTAGAACCAATTGTAGGTACTAATCTTTCAATGCTAAATTAAGAACACCAATCTGTACTTGAGCTTTTTGTGGTATTACTTTATTTATTTATTATCTATACAAATAAATAAAATTGAAATGTCTGTTTGTAATATCAAAATAACAGTTTTTTTTACTGAATGCTTATGAAAATATATACGGCACTTATAACAAAAACACGTTTTTTTTTTTCAGTTTTTATGTGTCTATCTGTCGGTCTGTCTGTTTGTTCCGGCTAATCTCCGAAACGGCTGGGCCGATTTTGACGAGACTTTTACTGGCAGATAGCTGATGTTATAAAGACTAACTTAGATTACTTTTAGTTTCGATAAATAATTAGAGTTCCGTGCAAAAAAATGAAAACCCTTGAAATTGGTAACAAAATTCGATTAAAAAAGGGATTTAATTTTTTATAATAAATTCACGAACGAAAGTCGCGGGCAGCAGCTAGTTCATTATAAACAACTAGGTTTTAGGGCTACGGCAGTATATAACAGGACTACAGTAGCCTATGCACTCGAAAGTCTATAAAACCAATAAAACAACGTTTTATAGGCATCCATATTACACGAATTTTTGATATAGCAGAAACACCCTGCAGCGGAAATATGCGGGCAATCTGAATGGGTGTGGAACAAGTTTGTTAGGTATGCCAAATTTTAAATTGCTTAATTTTAAAAGATTGCGACGGATTGACAAATAAGCGGAATATAATTGGAAGAGGAAATAATAAAGTTTCTCAAGTAATTCGTACATGTTTTTAAGTTGAATGCTTACTTCATTTAATTTTTATCTGATTATTTTTGATGTATGTACTACCTACTTTGTCTTTGGGACATTACTTTTTTTTTTAAACTTGACAGTACCCACTTAGTCTTTAGTAGGGAGGTATCAACATGTTCAGGAGAGTTCTTCTTTGTCTGCACTTATATCGAGCTTTATTTTATTTAATCAGGGCACGTCATCATCATAGATGCATCTTATTCGTTGCCAAATGAACAAATGCCATGTATTCCTATTATTCTAGCTTAGTATTAAAACCTTCCATGTTGTCGTTTCTTCGGGTAACCTAAGGATTTAGCCTCTGCCAATATACAATGTACAGAAGTCAGCATATCAAGCTACTACAATCTGTCAAATTTCTATAATCAATTTTCAACTTAATCGCTATAGCGTTAGGTTCAAGGTTCATTCGGAAAATTTGACAGTTTCGGGTAGCTTGATGTACTGGCGTCTGTACATACAAATATATCAGAATTCAAATGTAGCATGGTGGTTGTGACTCTAAGAAACATTCTTATTTAGAACTGGACTTTAATGACCTGGTAAGAATGACTACCATGAGATTCTCAGTATTAGTACTTAAACATTGTTTTTTTCCTTTTTTTTAATAAGAAAATTGCATTCACCCAGCCATTGACAGTATTTTTAGTATCCAGCTATTTCGTGCCAGTCTAACACGACACTAAACTTTAATCTTAACGAAGAATATTGTGAAAATAGGTAATTTCTCTACCTATGCCTATTCAATTACCATCAGTCAATAAAATAAACGACTTTCCACCGAACACTTACAAATCACGGGTAAATAAAACTTACTAACTGAGCAAACGGCTGTAATTTCTAACATCCTCATATTAGTTGTTATTCTCAAGCACACAGTAAGAACATCTCAATTTAAGGCTTCCTTACTCTGGAAGCTCATTTTCATAATTACACAGTGACCAGATGTACCTTGTGTGCTTCTTGAGTTTCTCTGGATTTACAGGCATTTCTTCATTTTTCTACTGGATTGTCTTATTCAATCCTATAGGTTCAGGATTAAAACATACTTTGGCATAACCAGGGCTCCTCTTTGTAAGAGGAAATTGTTACAGCTAGGGCATGCAGAATCCGGGAAATCTCAGGATTTATTATGGAACCGAAACCGGGTTCAGTATGCCCTAGTTGTAACCCACCACACCCGGGTCCAGTGCGAGTTGATAGATATCGCGTGTCTTCTAATTTCTAGAAAAAGCTGGTTATCCCACTATGGTTTTGTTCTCATTAATCTAATTATTTGCTGCCTGAAAACTTAATCGAAATTAATTAGTAGCAACATGTTGCTACTAATTAATTTAAATTTGAAGATTGCAATCTTCAAATTTAAGCAAACTTTGGTGTTAAAAAAAAGAAAGCAATCACAGAAATCCACTCATATATTGCTGCTAAAAACCCGCACTAAAATCTAACCTGATTCTGTTGAACACCAGTGTTCAGATTATATCGGTTTCCACATAAACAGGCGTGTACTGCCATCAAAACATAGCAAGCTCTTATAGAATTATTAGAATTACTGTCCAGAATAGGTCTGCAGTCTTTACGCAGCCAATCAACTACGTTAACAGTCTCTACGAGGTGAAACAAATCGTCCTCATAGCTCAGACCAAACGATACCTTGCCTTTTATGAAGCGTTTTATGCCACGCCAGACATATTCACTACTCGTTTAAAAGTTAGCTTTAGTTTAACTATATGGATGTTAAGTTGTACAATGTTGTGAATGGAGTTTTCTTAGTAAAATGGTGGTAGGTAACTGTTAAGTATAAGGGCGAGGTTCGTGGCTAGTCAACCAGGTGGAAAATTCTTAAAAGGAGTATTCTTTAGGTTTAACCTGAGGTTTGGAGGACTCGATAGTATACTCCCTCCCCATAACCACAATACCTGACATGGTGAGCATACCAGGGGTAATGCTAAGCAATCAAAAGAAACACGTACATGGAAAGCAAAATGGTTGAATCAAATTATCACCATTTCTAGGAGGCCTAAACCAAAGTGAAATTCTATCAGCGGTAAGAACCAAAACGCCACCGAACTACCAAAAAGCTTATGTCAAGCCCATTGAAACGTTCTACAAACACGAATCAACTACGCTTCGGAAACGGCTACCATTTGTCTATACTCCCTCAAGCCTCTGATCATAGTTTATAACAGTAAGTTACAGCATTAAAAGCACGCGTTGGGCTGGTCCTAAAGAAAGAGGGACCACACGTTAAACTATGACCACACCAACCATAAATAAACCAGCCAACCCAAAATATTTGGAAAGCATTTCTCCCGATACCACTTAATAGTCATATTATGTTAATTAAAAACGTTACCTTATAAAATCACGCACGGGACACAAAACATCTTTATCATTTTTTTTTCTGACAAGATGTATGGACGTTATAAAGTATAGGGCTACCACATAATTCTATCGATAATGGTACGCCTACATATGAATTAATTAGCACGTGATGTCGAACGGGTTCTCGATAGTCGATGCTTCGATAGTCGATGGTTCGATGTCAACGGTCCGGTATAAGTGAACGGAACTATGGCTTGGACATTTTTATGGCAGTGGATTAAACACCAATGAGTCATTTCATCTCGACATGCTAGGGCGTGCGAGGCGCGCCTCTATTAGGTACTTACATGTTTACCTTTACGGATTATTGTGTATAGACAATGTTGTCTAGTGCTTTGTTAGGGGGTAAGCAGTATTGCAAGTGCTAAACATAACAAGTCGCAAACTAAACTTATATAGGTGGAGAAGGAGTGTTACATGTAAACTTATACACGAACTAGGGTATTATGATATTGTGCCCAAGTGCTACTATGTTATATTTTGATCGAAATCAGTAGATCATCTAATTTCACCTCGTGAGTTCAAGAAAAAGATGTTTCATCTAGAAATCTGCGCATTTAGGTCAGCATAATTATTTAAATTCTGGTTCCACCTTGCGTTTATCAGTCCTTCTGAGCAACATAGATGAGTAGAAAGACCGCTAGGATGCCACAAGATTACAATACGACATGGATAATGACAAGTTGCTATTGCATTGTGAGTTGCTCATCATTGGCTTGCGTGGGTTAGGCATGCACGTCCAAGCATGCATGTAAGCATGCCTGTTCTGCATGCCATTGTACTGTTTTGATTGCTTAGAAATACCTTACAGAAGATGGCACTACCAGATACTTACTTTTTACTACCTTAAAAAGTATAATATCAAAGTAAATTTTAAAAGACATCTTATCCACTTTAAGTTAAGAACGCGTGATTACTATCGGTACTATTAAGTGCACCTCCCACTGTTACAAATATATTTCAAATAGCCATAATGTTCATTGGATTGGACAAACTCTAGTTAACAAATATTTCCATCGCATGGCTGACCACTATTTTGTTGACGCTGTAAAAGGCACTATTCCTTATGAATGAACCGTGTGAGCGTGCGTGAGTGTGACGTGTTCACACGTCACGTGTCCGTGTGTGCGTGTTGGTTTTTTGTGAATGGCCGGCGATATCCGGTCCTACAATATGGCCTACAGGTTTCGTTATCAGCTCTCGGACACTGTCTAAACACAACATATAAAAATTGTGTTTTATTGCATTTTACAACTCTCGCTGGCCCATGAATATCGATGAGACGTATCAAATAATAGAAGTTTTGAGTGAAAAAATGTCGAACCGTATAACGTAGGTGTCAATGCGTCCACCATTTTTCTCTAAACAACGATTTAAGGACGGAGAGTTAAAATTTTACATAACAAAAAAGTCTGAATCGAGAGTTGAGATTTGGGGATATGTTAATTCGGCTTTATTCTGGTTCGAATAACGTATTCAAGCGGCGTGGCCGGCCTGCTCGGCAAAAAACCTATAACCGAATATTTGGAATTGTGTCGACGCACTTTTACTGGTGTAAAACGAATTAACAACTGCGCCCGATTGACATGATGAATAGATCAGTTTTTGTGAGAATAATATGAGTTCATAATTCATATATCTGGCGTATTGATTATAGTGGTGTTCTAGTTGCAATTTGATGCCTAGTTAAGAGTGTGGCGTAAGTGTTCTAGTAGCAGCTATTAAATTAATACCTTATATTCATTTTTCATATTGAAACTAGACGTAACGTCCATAACTACCTCTGAAAGGATTCCCAAGATTTATCTTGCTCTATTTTATTTCGTATTTCAATTTTCCATTATGGTTATTGAAAGAGGAAAAGTGAAGGTGTGCGAAGGTAGTACGTTAAACAAAACACAGCCATCAAAAAAGGTGCATCAAGATTCTCCCGCCGAAGACCTTGTATTACCCAATAATAAACTAAATTCAAACACTAAAACAAAAAAAAAATCTAAAAGACAGAACAGTTGGAGCAGAAACAAAAAAGCCACCCTCACCAAACGAGGACACAGTTAGAGCAAAACAGGGACTTGCCTTATCAAAATTTAAATTTGGAAAAAAGCGGGGGCCTCGTCTCATTTCAATAACCGTTATTCGCGTCCCCTCCCCCCTCGCCGACGTACCCCTCGCGTACCCCCCTGTCCCGAGCCCGGCCGGCCGAACTATAGCTGATTGATAGCCCCAAAGAAACAATAGACAGTCTTCGAAACAGAACCACGACGCGAATCTTAATAAACGCTTTATTTCATTTGTTCAGAATAACAAGAGTACGATGTAAATATCGACATTCGTCTTAGATACGGAATTATTAACGCAGCCGTGGAGAATTTTAAAAGTATTCTTTTACATATTCTCGTGAGGTTCTGATTTAGAATAAATCAACACACTTGGGTATATAAGTGCCTATTAAAAATAGTGCGGGGAATTTTAATGGTGGACAATTGACGACAGCCTCTGGTTATTTCCATACTAATCTTTGTAAATGGGTGCCCAAGTATAAGGTCAATACATAGAGTAAATTCATAGAAAAAAGTATTTTCAACTTCAGTCTTCCAGACATAGGTTGTCTTTCATTCAGTAGACATCAAAATTCAAGAAAAAATCTTAGAATTCGTGGAAGCTATAGGTACCAAAAGGTAGACTTGACATAAAAAGAACTAGACAAATATTAATCAGCATTAACAGTCAGAATGACAATGAAAACACTAATCTAATTTAGTCCAATTTGCATACAAACATATATAAATAATCATATTTGGTCACTGACCTTCGTCACATCCTTATGGCATATAAATCAGACTCAAAGCAAGGCTACAATTCCGCTCTACCTAATATGATACATTTACATCAAATTATCCAATAATATGAGCATGCATGAGTGCTCTTTAAGGCATTTCTACACAATTTATTTTATAAATTCCCAACGAAATTATACATTGCAGTTTGCACAAGTTAACTGCTCAAAATCACAGTGATATGTCATCATGACAAACCGTCTCATCGTTTTCACGCATAAATGACATCGCCTCCTGTTATTAAACGTTGCGACCGACGATATGTTCGCCGACTTTCAAAGGTATATCTACAACAATTACACACATTTTCCCCCATATTAAGTATGGTGTAAAAACAAGTAACAAGTCGCGTCATGCGTGTTATTCGGCCCTCGCTATGATTATTCGAGCATGTCATTAGACGGCTTTTACTTGTTAGAGTGTTGCAGAATGAAAACGACATTAGTAGTAAGAGAATTAACGCCAAAATCATTTCAAAAATGTATGCGCTGGATAGTTATAATTTTGGGATGTACGGACGCGTCGAACGGGGACGTGCTCATTCTTAATATGATCAGCACAGTTCAACATTAATAGATTTTGTTGCGTTTTTAACACAGATAAAATTTTGAAAACTGGTGTAGTTTGAATAAGATAGTTTTTCTTTGTAGGAACTCATAGTAGTGCAGTCGTTTAGTAAACAATTTTATTAACATTTCGAAAGCACCATTTCTTTTCTAATTTGCACCATATTAAGGCTTATGTTACATTTAACTTTAACATTATTTTTTTAACATTGATCTGCTCCTACTTTTATTTATTTAAACTTCATGTACAATAGTGGTACACAGGCGGACTTAATGCCACAAGGCATTCTCTACCAGTCAACCTTTGGGTTAAATAAGGAAACATTGCATTACATTTTTATCTTTCAATCCTGAAATTCTGTGTCACAGATCTGGTACACTATCATTTGTTTCTTTTTCTGGCTACTCCTCCTCAAACAAAACCTCATATTCATGAACTTCAAAGGCCAATCATAGAAATTCTGTTCGAACCAACTCGTCAACATTAGCATCCGTGTGTCCCACTCAGTCGTGGGTCGTCCATTTGCGCGAAAGCGTCTCCAACAGTAATTGCATTGCTTCGCGTTAGCTTCGTCGAAGGCATTAAACCTGAGGCCTATAGCCTATCGACTGTATGCTATTTTACTGTGCGTTAACCTGCTTCTGTCTTGTCTATGTGTTATTGACAAATGTCATGTGACGTTGACAAATTGTCATGTGAATTTGACAAGTTGTCATGTTTGAACGGAGTTTTTGAGATGAGGTGTCAAACTTTTTGGTGGTTTTATCGAAGTGTGTAAGTGTGACTATTTAATTTTCCTATGTGTTGTCTGTCAAGTGTGATTATTAGGTACGTAAAAGATACATGTGTGTATCAAAACAGTTTACGTATGTTAATTTTAATGAGTTATAAAATATAAATTGCTATGTCGTAAAACTCAATTAAAAGCTTGTTGTTGATAAATAACAAATGAATTTGTTATAAGTGTGCTGTCACATTTGCTAAAACGTTGTTTAATAAACCTTTGTTTGGTTGTAAAATTCCACAGTTACATCTCAATTTGAATATTATCATTATTTGAAACTTTATTTGGCTATAAAACCGAAATGTCTAAACGTTAAAACCTGTGGCGCAATCAGAACTATCACCACTTAATATTGATATCGTATTAATGTGTTTTGCTTGGACAATTAAAATACTTATGTTAATAGCCCCACGGAGGACCGACGCTCTCAGTGTGAGACCGGTCCGACGCGATCTTTTTACAGATTTCCAAATAATTAATTAATCAAAACAATATAAATGGTTCTCAATGACTTGCCCGTCAACGCAAAAGCTCGATACCTTGCGTTTTGTTGTTTATATTGAACCCGTTCTGATTATTTTGTCTTTATCTGTCAAATGGGAATTTGGCCGGTGTGGCTACATCTAAAGTGACTGTGTTATCTTAAGAGATACAAATTATCTATATTGACATTATGTGAATAAGTAGGTATATGCATATGTGAAGTATTTAAATAGATAACTAACTTAAATTAATATTGTTAAACGCTTTTAATAATATTAGGTTTTGTGGAAATCTTCGTAAACTTAAAAAAAATCTAGAAATTCTATTAACTGCATGTTACATTGCCTTATGGCCAATCCAGAAGATTTTAAAGAAAATTTCTAAAGTATTGCTTGCTCAAGTATTGTTTGAAAAATTATCTAGTCGACAACCTAAGCCCTAAATAACATAACATAACAACATTACGCCTGTAATCCCCGAAGGGTTAGGCAGATGTGTACTAATAGTAGGTACACCTACATTTCACCCAGTTATGTTTTAAGTCCCATATAATAGGGGTGAACCTACTGTCATCAACAACAAATCCAGACTCCGTGGCTGTTAATGAGAAATTCCTGATAGAAAAACCAAACAACACTGCCCGACCCGGGAATCGAACCCAAGACCTCATGCTCAGCAATTACGCTTGCGACCACTCGATCAAAGAGACACTCAAGTCTTAAAAGCAATGCGGGTACGGCTGTCAAAAAAAGGGTAATCCATTGTAATTGTCTTACGCAATTATCTACCCCGTTATTACCATTAGGTACATGATTAAAAACAATCACACAAAATGGACCATGAACAAAACAAAACAAAACTCCTAATAACAAACATTACTTGTTTAATAACAACAAAAATCATTCTAATATTGTAAGTACACGAAATTGATGTTAATCATCTTTAATCAGTCCTGTATCTGAAATTGAGCATTCCTCGCGGCCATTATTGTAATAGGCCGGTCAGTGTACAAACAAAAATTATGTAAAGGTAATTAAAGAAAGGGGTTGATAATAGCCCGATAATAGCCTGATAATTTAGCTCAGGCAATTTTCTAGTATTACAACAATGGGTGTTTTGAATCCAGATTGCTCTGACGGATTACTTGAGGCGGTTTTAATATCATATTAATTTCGTAAACGAGGTTCAATTATAATTTGAAATTGTTTTGATATAAATGATTGAGGTAACACGGGGTTGAGACAAAAGAAATAATAATGTTACTAAAGGGAATTAAGGGGAATGCTCCAACCAGCCCGCGAAATTCAAAATTTCTTGGGTTTTTTACAATTTGCAGGCCAGTGCTAGGTTGTATGTTGATTAAAATATTATTCGCGGCTGTAAGACATATTATGTAGTTACAGAATTATAATCATCAAAATCATCAATAAAACGCTCTAAGTATGTACATAAAGCTGTAGGAATGACTTTTTCTGTTTTTTTTTTGTTCCTACACCTTTATGAACTTGGAGGGTTGTATTGGTGATTTTGATGATTATAATTCTGTAACTACATACGTCTTACAGCCGCGAATAATATTTTAATCAACAAACAACCTAGCACTGGCCTGCAAATTGCAAAAACCGCAAGAAATTTTGAATTTCGCGGGCTGGTTGGAGCATTCACCTTAAAGGGTTTGTCATTAATGTTTTAGAAATGTGGCCATATTGTAAGCTTATCATCGTTAATTGATGATCATCAGATGATGGTAAAAAACACAATCGATTATAATTCGATTAGATATGTACCTAAGTTCCATTTAATAATCTGCTTTGGTACAGCTGCCTGGCATCTTATCATAACATAACATCAATCCTGTAATCCCCGAAGGGTTAGGTAGAGATGTATTTAATAGTACACACACATTTCGTAAGTTATGTTTAAGTCCCATGCAAGAGGGGGCGACCCTATTAACATCAACCACGGAGCAGCCACGGAGTCTGGATTTGTGCCCACAAATCCAGACTCCGTGGCTGCTATTGAGAAATTCCTGATGGAAAAACCCAGTAACACTTTACCTGACTCGGGAATCAAACCCTAGGACCTCATGCTCAGCAGTCGTGCTTGCGACCACTAGACCAACGAGGCAGTCATCAATCCTGGCATGAATCAATGAATTGACATATCAATAAACCATATCCAAAAATTCAGGACTCCACGTTTTTTAACGAAGTACAAAAATAATAAAATTAATTCATAATAATATCGTCAAACAATTAGCGCTCGGTCGAAGGCTTTTAAACAAAGAGAACAGAGGGTCAGAGGGTGACACTGGCAATTTCATTTGCCCCCAATTAGCTGTTCCAAAATTGAATTTTCTGACAATATTACCCGGGTATCCGGATACGGGCCGATTTCCACAGCCTCCGTGGGAGAAAGACAGAAGATGGAGAGAAAGAGATGCGTAACAAGCAACAGGTGGCATTATGCAGCAATTAAAACTGGGTTTTAATTACTAGGGGAGATTATTAGCAAATCTCGCCAAACGACGGGGCTTTTCAGTGGAATGTAAACCACTTGAAAACTAGGGGAGCGATGGTTCGCTTTCAAGTTTGCTGTTTGGGCTATAATTAGCAATGACGATGGAATTAAAATCAGATAACGAACGTAATCGAATGGCGATTAGCATTTATAAGAACCATTATGCTTTTGAATTGATAATTTGGTGCTAATGTGTCGTATACGTTGATTAAATTTTTTTAAATATATCCTGTTGGTCAAGAATTTCAGAATTTACTGGTTTAGAGAAATACCGTCTTTATTACTTGGACTTAATGGTCTTAATGGTATAATTATATCACCAAGATCATGTCGTGTGGACATTAAAATTTCACTCATACGCTAGTGGAGATCTTATTTATTTTTATTGCTTTTCAAATGCCTAATGATGTCATCAGCTAGAGACTAAAGGTGTTTTCAAGTGCATTCAAGAACTCTTAACCCAGGTATCTTGGACATAAATCAATTACTTTACGAGTTAACGAGTTTTACACTACCATTATTAACTATTTTGCAAAGCAAATAAATTTTATAAATGAGTAAGTAATGACCGTGCGTAAAACTAATATAAAGACTGATAATACAAGACTGACAATGTATAAAAGAATATGAATTGAAGTCAGTAGGTACATTCAATAATTTATTGTATTTTTATTTAATACCAAACGAGACACAAAAAGCCGGCCAAGTGCGAGTCGGACTCGCGCACGCAGGGTTCCGTACCATTATCTATAAAAACGGCAAAAAAAATCATATCTGTTGTATGGGAGCCCCCCTTAATATTTTTTTTTAATTTTTAGTATTTATTGTTATAGCGGCAATAGTAATACATCATTTGTGAAAATTTCAGCTTTCTAGCTATCACGGTTTATGAGATACAGCCTGGAGACAGACAGACAGACAGACAGACAGACAGCGAAGTCTTAGTAATAGGGTCCCGTTTTACCCTTTGGGTACGGAACCCTAAAAACAACGTTAGGCATAACTTTTCATTATTTTCCTGCCCCACACCATATATTGATATTGTTTTCCACCAACTGTGGTGGCAGCAGTAATAATATACTCAGTTCAAGGTTACTATTCCAGCTCTTAAATAATTATAATAAATTCACTGTAAACGAATTATATGAATTCTATAAGAATCTTTCTATTGCGCATAAACTCACGCTATTTTTGCTATGGGATAAGCAGAACGCTACCAAACTAACCCTCCTCGTTTTGCTTCGTCCACATTCTTATTCATCTCCCTATAAATTTGATCAATTCTGCCTACCCTTTACTAATAAAATGACCTTTTATCCTTGATTATGATATCATACCTAGTTTATCACATTCACTGGCTAGTTGGTCTAGTGGTCGCTAGCGCAACTGATGAGGTCCTGGGTTCGATTCCCAGGTCGAGCAAAGTGTAAAGTCAAAGCATTTATTTCAATTAGACCATTACAGGCACTTTTGAAAGTCAAAAACAAAAAAGCTAAGCTACAGTCACAGTCACAAGGCATAATAACTTGCGAAAGTACTGTAGTTGCACATTCTAAATCGTAGATCTCTATAGAGAAGAATGGGCAAGAAACTCCATGGACACTCTTTTAAATCAACATATTGTTACAAAATCTTGGTTACATCATTCATGTTGAGATTATACATATATGTGAGAACAATGCAATGTACAAAAACGTGCACATTAAGAGCGTGTTATTGGGTTTTCCGTCAGGAATTTCTCAGTAACAGCCAAGGAGTTTAGATTTGTGCCCGGTTAATGGCAATAGATTCGCCCCCTATTACATGGGACTTAAACATAACTGGCAAAATGTGGGTGTTCTATTAGGTACACTACTGCCTAACCCTTCGTGTATTACAGTCGTGTGTTGTGTTATGTTATATTTATAACATTTTTTTTTTAAACCAAGCAGATCCTATCAACAGTTCCAAGAAGATACGTTAAAGGTGTCAAACTAATAACGTCATCAATAACAAAGATTCTCACAAATGACACTCGAACAACAATTTTTTCACCCACCGTTAGGTATTGTCTTTTCTAGGTTACCCTAAGTAGGTATACATTAGACAAAACACAAATAAATCTGCCTATACACCCACATACATACAGCCTTTAAAGATAGAAAAAAAAAACTCAAGTTACTCGATCTAAAAATCATATAAGTAAACAGTTATACGAAGCCTCCGTATTATGATATCCTTTCGTAAATACCGCTACTGCTTCTCGATGCTTATTTGATACTTAGCTTTCTTGAAATGTCTGCATTTCCTTATGAAAAGACTCCCAAGGGTGTGAGGCGGTTTTTAAAGGAGGTTCGGTGGTAGGGGGGCCTGTGTTTGTGTGCGTACGGTTAGCATGTGTGACTACTCATCTATATGTGTTAATGCGTTTTCTTTTTACCAATTTTTCGGGTGACCATTGTTTGTTGAGAGTGGGGATTTTGCATGAATTTTGTTGATTGATTTTTTGGGACGGCATCGCTCTCGTTGTAGATTTTAAGTCCTATGGATCTCCTTTTTCATGTCTGTAATTTACAGTTTAGTATCCTAGCACTTTATATCATACTGTTAAGACTTTAGATTTTACTATACGGTTTATTGAGATATTTGTATACTTGTTTTAAATATCAAGTGAAATACCATTCTGCTTTTGTTTAGATACTTATTTTAACAAGTGAAACATTTTCTATTACCTACGAATGTCATTGACTGTAATGTAGCAAAGTAAGATTTTCATAGAAAACTACCGAAATACGTCGTCAAAATAAGCACCTAAAGTGCTCCATAATTCTTCTGGCGCTTGTATGGCATTGACAGGACGCGGATATATATTTGAGACTAGCTTGCGCTCGCGGCTTCGCTGTCGTTATGTACGGAAATTAACCCACGGGAACGTTTTAAATAGCCCATGACACTCGGGGATAGTGTAGCTTCCCGTAAGTGAAAGCATTTTCGGAATCGGATCAGGAGTTGCGAAGATTACCCCCTACATACAAACTTAAAAACAAAATTTACCTCTTTATAATATTAGTATAGATAAACATAATTATACGAGTACTTGATTGATGTTGTTGATAAATATTTGTGAAATCGCCTGCAAAAAAATATTGAAAAACTAAGACTACGACAAAAGACACATAAGCATAATATAGCCAACTTGCATCACTAAGATCACATCCCAATAACACACCAACTCATAGTCACCGCATACGTCTTCGCTCCGAGTCTACACGAGCGTGCATATTATTACACACACACACAAAGACACACACACATTGTCGTGTGAGTCACTCTGCTATTCACGATTTTCGCATCGATGGTGTTAGTATTGATTTCGTATTGTCGTTAGCTTGCGACATGTAAAAAGAAAAGGGGTCTTGTGGGCCGTACACACTTGATCGCTGCTTCCGGGTAAGGTGTTGCCTTCAATGATGCAATGAAATATACTTGGTTGTGGTTTTGTGAATGGGAAATGTGTGTGTATGTTAATGTTGATTTTGATAGCTTTGGATTAATGTGTCTTGGCGTTGTGTATTTTGGACTGATTCTTCCATGACACTAACACTAACTTCGAACAATATGATAGGTATTTTTTTAAGCAAAAAGCTAAATATGGTTAAAAGTTAAGCTCTTGTTTTGATATTCAGGTAGTATCAAAACAAAATGTTAACCTTTTTCTTCTGAGCGTGTCGATGGCAATCTAATTAGGTACCTAATAATATTATGTAAGAACTTAGAGCTTTTTTGGACATTTTATATTGTTAAAACTTCAAAATAGAGTTACCACTGAGTTTGCTTCGGCATTTCAGGAAAAGCATGCGCCATCTAGTTTAAAAAAAAGACGGGACAAGAAGTAAAAGGATCTTCTGAAATCTTCTTACAGAAATAAACGTCATTTCATCATAGCTACTATAGGTGCTATAAGTCTATCATACTACATCCAACCATCACTTTTAAACTCACCATTTTTTTTTCCTTCAAGCACACACACAAAAATATGCACACTCATAAAAATCCTCCGTCGTATGTGTAAACTCCATTACAAAGAAAAAGGGTCTCAAACACGAGCCACCATTAGAAAAATGTCGCGATAGGATGTTCAATCATTTCGCTACCAATAAGGGGCGCTATCGATTTTGGCGAAAATGTCAAGCGATATCGAATATCGCTAGCGAATAACGTGTGGGGTTTAAAGTTTTTCTTTGTATTATAATGTTTATTATCTCGCATTTTATCTGTGTGGGAGGTTTAGTTCTATATAATGATGTTACAGGATTACAAGAAACTAGTTGTACGGTTAAACACGTTGGTTCAACTTTCAAAGGTAGAAACTTTTTGTATGAAATCAAATTGCGTATACCTATACTTAATTAGCATTTCCTGTGCTTTAATTATGCCTGACACTTTGAAATTGAATATTACTACTTTTTTTTTGTTTTTTGTCTACGACTTTCGTTTGTTTTTTTTATTTCTTTCATTTATTATAAGTAGTACCTATCTATAGATATGGCAAGCATTTACTTATTTTAATCATTAGGTAAACAAATAAGCTTTTAATACGTATAAATTATTTCAGCGGTTTAAAACTAAAGTTATAGATTTCAATTTTATCTATAGGCCTAAAGCTAGCCTCAGGACAGTTATTATTTTCCCGGTATTAAATTCGGAATTCAAGAAATCACCAATTTCCAATACCTAAAAGCCTTAGTAGTCAGGTAACACCTGACGTCAATAAAATGCAATCAAAAATGTTGCTCATGCTACTAAATAGTTGTAAACTTTTCTAAGTCAAGCTTCTTCACAAATTACCATAGTCACAACATGTCCCATAGAAATCATAAGTGATTGTGAAATTGGTCTAATAAATATGCAAATTTTCTTCACGCTCGTGCCGTTTTGGTGTCAGCACAATAGTAGCTGATGGCACGCGTCGAAAACGAAATAGTTCTCCTTTGAATAAATAGTAAAGATCTATCTACATTTTCCCCTCTTAGATACCTTGTTTGAATTTACATAATATTAAAATAACTATTTATATTACGAAGCTAATAATGTCAATGATGTATTGAGCTTGATATATTGGGTAATAATATAGGTAGCTTTTAGTTAGAAACATGTTCTGCTTTTACTGAAATATTTATAATAGTTAGGTAAATATGAAACTATCGGAGATATTTTTCAATCATAATGAGTTCAAGATTTCTAGAAATTGTGTCTATTCTTGAATTGTTATTTTTGTGATTATTTCTGTAAATTGTTTGACGTATTTGCTTCATACAGTTTTCATCAAACACAACTACAAAACACGTAAATTTACACAAAAAGATATTATTTCTTATTAAGATACTCCATAATCGTAAAACACTAATTTCCCTACATATAGAGTCTAATAAAAACCTTTTTGTTACAGGTAACCCACTTTGATATTCATCGCAAGGAAAAACCCACAAAATTAAGAGGTAAACGCACAACAACCAACCTGTAGGAATTTAACAATCAAAATACTAACCGTAAAACAATTCAGTGTTATTTTAGTGGCATTTGAAACATAAAAATGCCTTGTAAAAGTAGTTCGCCTATCCGCTAAGAGATGGCGCTGGCGGTCAAAGCAGTTCGTTCGCGTGAAGGTTTTATTTTCTTTAGCCACGTACGATACTAGCGCTTCACACATGTGTTAGAGGAATTTTCTCAGCTTTTCCTCAAGTGGGAAATAGTAGGGTTGTTTTCGGACGTAATAGTACGCCATTGGTCGTATAGGGGGCAGTGTGCGTATGTTTTTAGCTGACCGTTGACCATTGGATTCGGTTATGGTCAGTGTTATTTCACATTGATTTGTTTAGTGACGGTTTCAGTATATTTTAATGTTGTGATATTTTAATCGGGCTGAACATTTTATTGCAAGCGTAATAATTGGGAGTATTACAATTTATACGTATTTCGTTAGCTCAAAAAGTTTAAGATTCTTAATTTGGGGTTAATTGCAATTTAATGTTATTTTTTAAAGCTGCATACTACTTACCTATTTGTTTATTTACCCTTATTACGACCAACATCTTTTTTAACACATGTTGCACGTTTTTGAACGAGTTTCGACTTCTGAAACTTAATGATAGCGACTGAAGAAACTAAGTTAAGGTAAATAAGAAAACTAAATGCAGGTAAACAACAAAAAAAAAATTGCCAACATTGTTACTTCAGGAAATCACCATCAAAATCTCATGTAGCTAATTTAGGTACCTACTTTCAAATTAACGGCAAACTGCACTTGTACACAAATAAAAACCCCTTAAAGTTAATTTAAGGGAATTAAAGAAACTTTGACGCGGTAAACCTTACCTGGAAGCCACGTGGTTAGCTTATGTCAGTTTCATACACCTTTTCGTGTTTCGAAGACTACGATTATGGGAGCTAGCAATGGCAACTCAGCTTACAAATGTAAGCAAAATTAACCCCTTCAAAATAGGTAGGTAACTTCGAATAAAGAGTCCAGTCCACGTGAACAAGAAGTAAACAAGTGCGTAGCATCACATGTAGGAAAGAGTCACGGTTACGTCACTGGGCACAGTTCACGATACCAAGGTCAGGGGTTGGCCGCGCGGGTCAACGTCCGAACCGCTTTGTGACTGAATCGCCGAGAGGTCACGCCACGACTGTATACACTGCCTTTTTTCGTACATTCCCAATAATAATTCGATTTGTAAAAAAAAAACTTCGAAGAAATGAGGTTTTGTTTTTTTTTAGAGAAATGTGGCGGTTTGATCGGGAATTTAAATTTAGAAGCTAGATTGAAAAAAAGTTCAGTTTGAAAATAGAATACGAATTCGCGCTGCCTGATGCTTACCGGCCATTATCGGTTTTTTAACAATTTTGTAATCGTTATGTAAACATGACGATTTTGATGTCATGGAACTTAAATAAAGATTAGAATTCAAGGTCAAAGTCACACCTGTTACAGAAGATAGATTCATGCATATTCTGCAAAGAAAAAACTCGTAAAATTTTATGTTATGTTTGTCTAGTGGTTTCATCAAATAAAAACTAGCTTAAGATTATAACTTATGAAGATTTTTAAGGCAGAATATCAGCTGCCTTTTTCTAAAAGCTAGCCTCCAAGTTAAGTAACATTTCTGGACTCTTGAATTCGGGACCCAAGGGCGCGCTAAAAATCTTTCTTGTCTCAGTCTTTAAATACCTATCACAAAATGTTCTAAGTTGAAAACTCTTTTTTTTTTCATTAGCTTGTATTGTCCCAGTGCTGGGCAAAGGCCTCCCCCATAGCCTTCCACGCTTTCCAGAGAAAACCGCACGGAGAGAAGAGTGGAAAACCCAAATCTTAAAAAAAACACATTTGTAACGGATTCAAAAATATGTGACACAAACACAACGGTCACCTTAGTAACTTTATTAAAATAGGATTGTATGTAGGTAAGGACACTTTGTTCAAGAGCAAGATAAATTGAGAACAAAGATTTGGTAAATATTTGTCTATGAAATCTATGATTCAATGTCGGTTCGATACTCGATACCGATACGTGGCTAGACCAAACACTTGGACGTACCCAATTTCCTCTGATTCAATTGTTTTTAAGTTTTGACACTATAGGTGGGTACTACACGAAGATCTTCTTATTTTTTTCCATTCCACGAGCGTCTGAGACCTCTGTTTTTATTATAAAGCTTTCATGGGTAAAGTTGGTTTTACTAAAAATCATTGATAGATAATAATAATTGATTAAAAATATAATAATAATTGATAATAATAATCAAAAGAATGACAGTGTATAGCTTCTAACCTTACACATATCAATTACTACTGTTAGAAGTTTCAAGCCAATCGTGAAGTATTCCCAAATGTTATATGTAGGTAGGTATATGTTAATGTAATCATAATGCAATGAGGAACCGCCGTTCATGAGATACCTTCAGATGCTAATTTCTCATCTGCATAAATCTTAATTTAAAGTTCCCAGCACCGCTTGCCCAACAACATTGAAAGTTGACTACATCTTCCCTAGCCACCTTCCAAAGTGACAAGGTAAGTGGTTCAAGTGAATCACTAATCGAAGAATAAAACAGAATTATAGCAGAGTTGCTATAATTATTAAAACAATGGCTTCATGCTCACTTCCAGCCTGGTCAACTCACATAAGAGACTCACTCATGGACTGGACCAAAAACTGAAGCGAGATTAAGAAGATCCGAAGCAAGGCTTTATTATAACAACCACGAACGCACCTGAGGTGACATCTTCACCACAAACCGAATAGGCAATTGTCTGTCCCTTTCTCCATACTGCCCTCACTGCATAATATCCTAATTTAAAATAGCACAAAACTACCACAGTATACAAATAGAGGCAGGTAGCGGTGGACACATTTTTTGCATGCGCATACGCCGTGGGTGGCGGCCACAACGTGGGGGAATTTATTTATAGCTACCGACATGTCACAACTGGACATATACGCTTTTTATTGTTTTTTTCACATACATTTTCGATATGTCGCGTTTATTGCAACTATGTTGTATGTGAAAATTGTTGATGGTTGATGAGGCGGGGGCATAGCCTTAATTCTGGACTTTCTCGTTTTTTAATGGTTTTTTTACAAACCCAAAGGTAGTCTGTACATAGCTGCTGAATATAACAACACCAGATAGTAAGTTACTGAAGAAAAAAAATGTAAAGTGTTTTTAAGGCTTTTATAGTTTAAATAAAAGCCTTAAAAACACTCTCCAAAGGTAGACTGTACTTACATAACTACTGAATATAGTGCACATCAGATAGGTAGTCAATTAGCTGAGAAAAAAATTGAAGGAGTAGGTATGTTTGCCTATGGATATCAAAAGCCTTATTGATAGATAAAAGGCGCGTAGCACCGTCTTTCCAACGTTATGAACTTTATGATTGTGCCTTTAGTTTTTCCCGACACATCCGTGATCTGCAGGATAGGATTTTAACCAGACTTTCACTGCTGTTTATGGGCCTACATTCATCAGTGAAAGTCCAGATAAACTGGTGACAAGATAATAGCCGATATTGGTCAGCTAATTATTTTTTTAAACGTTGCCCCACTCTAGGAATATCTCCTGTATTGTGGGTGCGTTTACAAACATTCCCTTATACACAAACCAGATCCGGAACCACTATCTGTTGAACCTGCGACACGCAGCGCAGCAGTCAATCTCTCAGTCACTGCGCCATCCGTGCCGTCAAATACTCGTATTTATGAATAAGCCACGACGTAGACGGTGTTAGTATATTCATGTTGGTATTATTTGAAAGACTATACTCAATACTAAGCCTTACAACAGCCGCTCGGGTCGATCTTTAGGTTAAGCCGTGCTTACCTAGGTTGGTCCGTGGATGGGTGACAACCCATTACATACCGAGTTTCCTCCGTGCAAAGACTAGTGGTTATATTCTCTATGCCTCCGTGCCTCGGAAAGCATGTTAAACCGTTGGTCCCGGCTGTCATTAAATTTGTGGATCTTTGACAGTCGTTACAGGTAGTCAGTGGCCCGAAAGTCTGACAACCAGTCTTACCAAGGGGTATCGTATTACCTAGCACTAACTGGCTTGTGGAGGTCACATAGGCAGTCGCTCCAAGTAAAATACTGATATTCAGCTGCATCCGGTTAGACTGGAAGCCGACCCCAACACAGTTGGGAAAAGGCTAGGCAGATGATGATGACGACTCAATACTAAGCCTTAACACTTACGGCTATTTTTAAAAACACCATTAATTTGAAACAGTGAAACTAGTATAGATATTTCAAAAAGTGTCTGCAAGCGACATATGCATAGTAAAAACTTCATACATTGAACATCACTTATTTACTGATATGTATCAACTAGAACAAACATTTTTTACAATTTCATGATGAGCAGCTGGTAACCATCTAGTTTTTGTTGGTGAAACAAGATGTATGGTATTGGTAACTAAGTTAAATACATAATTAAATAATAAGGCATACTTAGTCGGAACAGCCATGTTTTCTGTTTAATTAATCTGTAAGATATCTTAAACTGTATATCTAATGACTTAGGTACTTAAACGGGAAGCTGATAAGAGAAAAAAAAGCCAAAATATTTTACTTCTGCAACTCGATGTAAATGTTTTATGTTTCTGCCGATTCGGCATCGAAAACACAAATATTTGTTTTGTTTAGAGCTGATGGTGGTGGTGATGTGAGGAGGTCGTGCTAGTTAAGTAACAACAGCCGCTCGGGTCAAGCCACGATTGCCTAGGTTAGTCCGTGGATGGGTGACCACCTATTACATACCGAGTTTCCTCCGTGCATCGAAAAGCACGTTAAGCCGTTGGTCCCGGCTGTCATTTGTAGATCTTTGACAGTCGTTACAAGTAGTCAGTGGCTCGAAAGTCTGACAACCAGTCTTATCAAGGGGTATTTATTCATCCACATGTCAGGTAGGCAGTTGCTCCATCTAAAATACTGATATTCAGCTGCATCCGGTTAGACAGATCATGAAACCTGTTGGTTGTTTCTAAGACATCTAAACGTCATGATGTTATGTTAGCTTAGTAAGCCAAAAACTAACGAATTTTAAAAATCGTTTGAAAATAAATGACGACTTTTCAATATAACAGTAAAATATGAACGTAATACGACGTCTTCTTCGGATCGGTACGCACCCATTATAATTTGGCATTTCCGTCCGTGACTAAAACTAGTCCAGTGAGAAAAAAAAATGAAATAACCATAGATATTTAGATGATATACTGGCCATTGAATCAGATATTTATCTTAAAGATTCGATATTTGAATTGAATCAATCTTTTATAGGTAGAGAGACGGTTGACGTGACCACAAGACTTTTGAGCCAACATTTTATAGGACAGCTGTGAATCATGATGATTGTGTATCGAGAAACAGTAGGTATAGAGGATCATCTAAGCAATACCGTTTCAAAGGTTGCTCATATTAGACCTGTTGAGTATGCAGAAGACCATGTTGCTCTCAAGATAGCGTGGGTATGGGCCTAACGCCTGGTATTGTAATGTATCACCGCGCCTTGCTAGGAGCAGTATGCTGCTCCTAGCAAGGCGCGGTGATACTTTGCAAGTGGAGTAAGCAGTGTTGCAGTGGCGTCCAAGGACTGGAAACAGAAGTCTGTTTGTCCGTTGCCACTGGGTGTATGTCCTGGATGAGGTTAGAACGTGGAGCTTGGTACAAGCAAACAGAGGCCTATACCCAGCAGTGGGCGAAGTCGGGCTGTGAATGATGTTGATGATACTGCCCATGAGAAGGATCTCTTCAAGATACTGTGTAAGTCGTAGGACTTTGACTGTCTTACTATAATGGGAGCCTTGAGTAAATAGGTGTAGGACACGTACATGTAAGGGTAAAACATAGTTTGGCCGCATTATTTATTTATTTAAACTTCATGTATAAAAGTGGTACATAGGCGGACTTAATGCCACAAGGCATTCTCTACCAGTCAACCTTTGGGTCAAATAGGACAGCATTGTGGAAGAGTACAAAAAAAAAACCATTTTGTTAACAGAATTGATACACATAAATGGATACATATTAATACATATTTGGATACAGATAAAATAAACTAATATATATTTAATACATACACATAGTCCGAAATATGAGAAACCTTATAATAATTACAAAGTCAAGTAAAGTCCGATGAGAAGCAGGCTTTAGAATATAATTTGTTGATGAAAAAATGCTAATCTGTTTCAATTCTGAAACATTTTCATTTTCCTCACGTGAATGGAAAAATACCTGTTAGTTTAAAACGTTCAGTAAGGAGTCTAGTTACTTAAAGCAACGCATGTGACTGAAAGAGTGATCGACATGAATGTTGATGAATGGAGAGGGAGAGGAAGGCCAAAGAAAAGATGGATGGATTGTGTGAGGAATGATATGAAAGATAAAGGAGTAAATGATGCCGTGACCTTTGACAGGGGAGAATGGAAGAAGAAAACGTGTTGCGCCGACCCCAAATAGAATGGGATAAGGTTATTCATCATCTTCCTGAGGTGATGAGTAAGCGGTCTAGTTACTTACGTAAGTATCTTAAGTTCTTGATTGCTCAAGTATACCTAAGCAGTACATTTTGTAAAATATTTAGAAAATAAATCGTCCATATCGGTCCGATTTGCGACATCTTGAATTTCAGTACGATTCGCGATCACTTGGAAGTTTTGTGAGCCAGAGTAAACAATTTCCTTGTTCTTACAAGTCGAGATTTTGCAATTTCTAGTTGTTTCTGCATTAAATTCATGATGATACATTTTATAGGTATCCCATGCATAGAATGTCTCTTGCGCGAAAGCTCAGTAGTCCAACATGCCAGCTGCCAACTAGCGAGCTTCAGCAGTTGCTTCAGCCATTTCAGTTACAGTACAGTGTTTGGTTAAAAAAACTTTTGAAACTGATCAGTATTTGATATACACTTTTACTAGTCAACCGGCTGCCTTATACAAGTTGGCTGCTTGAAAAATCTCTTACGTCAGTCTAGTTAACATATTCATATTCATATCTTTATTTACACATAACATAATATCTCGCCTGTAATCCCCGAACGGTTAGGCAGAAGTGTAGGTACCTAATAGAATACTCACATTTCGCCATAGGGGGCGAGCCTATTGCCAGCAACCGGGCAGAAATCTAGAATCCGTAGCTGCTACTGAGAAATTCTTGATTGAAAAACTCAATATCACTTTGCCCGACTTGAGAATCGAGTCCAGAACCTAATGATCAGCAATCGCGCTTGCGACCACTAAACCAAAAAGGCAGTTAGTCTATTTATTTGTATAAAGGAGGCTTGAATATAAACTTCTTGCTAGCCTTCCCATACCAGCCAAGTTACTGACCGTCACGCTCCTATGCTAGTCAGTTAACGCCATCTGTCGGCAGAATTCATATTAGATTGTCGCTACGGGAAGTCTTGTGCTTCCCGCGTAACGTTAGCATTATGAGAACAAGTATTATGAGTATCATCATCAAACTGTTTTGATTTTAAATGTTATTACTATAGAGTTCTTTTTACTATCCTTACTAATATTATAAATGCGAAAGTAACTCTGTCTGTCTGTCTGTTACGTTTTCACGTCTAAACCACTGAACTGATTTTAATGAAATTTGGTACAGAGATAGAGTTGACCTTGAGAAAGAACATAGGATAGTTTTTATCCCGGACTTTTGAAGAGTTCTCTTGGAAACGCGATATAACCGAACTCGACGCGGGCGAAGCCGCGGGCGGAAAACTAGTATTTAATAAAATCACTCAGTTTTAAAACAAATGTAAGTACTTAGACAGACGATGTAGGTACGTAGGTACAGTGTGTTCCAAAAAGGCTTAGGAAGTAAGTATTTGGTTAGTACCAGTCCTGGGATTAAATGAAATCGGAATTACGTTTCAAAAGCAATAGAAGAACTGTTATAAACTGTATGATATTGAATTAAAGGACGAGTATAATATCGTTTTTAAGGTCGGCCTTCGCCATCACTTGGGCGTTAAATAACCCACTTCCGTCCTTTAGTTATACATGGGCATTGGCATTTGGAACTCATAGTTTCTTTCTTTCATTCTATTTAGAAATATCAATTTTTAGTTCTTCTTGGTCGTGTTTTAGAAAATAAATTATTAACCTCGGCACGCCTCGTACAGTCACGAGCACCAATATGTACATACTTTCTTAAATTTAAAAGTAATTTTCGCGAGAAATAACAATAAATTGTAAATAGGATCTTTTTCAAAAAAGTATGAGTTCCAGAATACTATGTTCGTAACAAAATGAAATTTTAATCAGAACAGTAGGAGAAAAACACTTTTAAAAGTTGTTAAGTGTTTACATATTGGTGCTCGTGACTGTACGCGTTTATAAGCCAACTAAACGATTATACTATAATTTATCAACTGGATAAGAACCATAATTCTTGTATGCTCATCATCATATTCATATCAGCCAAGAAGTGTCCACTGCTGGACATATTTCGACCTGTCCCAAATCCCACGTCGACACCGTCCATCTTCTACGACCTTTGAGCACTGGCTGAGAGTACCTAGGTCTTTTCCGAATTTCTCCTCTTTTGGCGGTTTTGTGTACTGGCTATCCAGTTTGTTCCGGCCACTTTAACGAGATCATCTGTCCACCTAGTCGGCTGTCTTTCCACATTCCTCCGTCCCGTGCTCTGCTTCTCTGATCCAGAGGATTCCAACGGTTTTCACCAGGAAATTGATCCTTTGTGCTATTGTCAATGAATTCCTTCTAGGTACTAGTGCTTATACTACGTTTTTACAGGCTTATTTTCAATTTTTTTTTTCAAATATTTTTAATCAATAAATGTGACTACTTTGAGGATCATCATCGTAGAGCGACGCTGCGATGTTGCGCGAAGTCCTTTTTTTAGGGTTCCGTACCCAAAGGGTAAAACGGGACCCTATTACTAAGACTCCGCTGTCTGTTTGTCTGTCTGTCTGTCTCCAGGCTGTATCTCATAAACCGTGATAGCTAGAAAGCTGAAATTTTCACAAATGATGTAAGTATTACTATTGCCGCTATAAGAACAAATACTAAAAATTAAAAAATATATATATTAAGGGGGGCTCCCATACAACAGATATGATTTTTTTGCCGTTTTTTTAGATAATGGTACGGAACCCTTCGTGCGCGAGTCCGACTCGCACTTGGCCGGTTTTTTTTTGTATCCGTATGCGTGGCCTACCTTCCGTGGAGAACCACTGCACGCCACTGCTAGTGTGTTCTCTGTGTGTTTTGACTGATAACTGTGGCAGCAGTTATTGATTGATAACAACGAAAAATGTTGTTCCCGATTTCTCTTCGTCTCTCTTTTAATATTTACGGTTTTAATTACTTTTTAATTAACATCTACCATTTTTGTTTCCTTATTTGGAGAGCGAGTTTTCTCAGTTATGTACTCGCAAGTGTGATTGCTAGAGGTTCGGGTTGGATTGCCATATCGGGCAAAGTACCTATTGGGTTTTCCTTCACAAGTTTAGTAGCAGCTACGTAGTCTGGATTTGTGCCCGGTTGATGGCAACAGGCTCGTCCCCTATTACATGGGATTTAAACATAACTGGCGAAACGTGGGTGTACTTTTAGGTACACCTCTGCCTAACCCTTCGGGGTTACAGGCGTAATTTTGTGTTCGCTTTACTAATCCTTGAGGATTATAATTATGTGAGTAGATTTCAACCATCAATGGATGCGTCTACGCATTGTCATACAATTTATTTAATAGCTCATCAAGAGCCGATTGTCATACTTATCTACTGTAGATAATTCCCGACATAGAAAACTAAAAAGTGTGGTCGGCTTCCAGTCTAACCGGATGCAGCTGAATACCAATACTTTACATTGAGCGACTGCCTATCTGACTTCCACAACCCAGTTACTTAGCGCTAGGTAATATGATACCTCTTGGTAAGACTGGTTGTCAGAGTTTCGGGCCAGTACCTGTAACAACTGTCAAAGATCTACAAATGACAGCCGGGATCAACGTTTTAACGTGCTTTCCGAGGCACGGAGGAAACTCGGTATGTAATGGGTGGTCACCCATCCACGGACCAACCTAAGTAAGCACGGCTTAACCTAAAGATCGACCCGAGCGGCTGTTCTTATTTAGCCACGAGCTCCTCCACTACATCAACATCATCATCTGCGTATTATAGGAAACTATGTTGTTGTATGTTTCACGGTTTCGTGAAGGCTCCGTTTAGCCTTAGTCCTTTAACGAAGCCGTCAACCAAGCATTCTGTACATCAAACTAAGTAACTTTACGCAAAAATTATTGCTGGGAAACGACTTTTTTTTGGGGTGAAAAATCACGTTTTACGGTAGGACTCAATGTAACGCATTCAAAATATTGCGCTGATTGATGGATTGAATAGTACGGAAGTCGTGGAGGTGTTAAAAGTAAAAAACTTGTATTTAAAAAAAAACTTGTGAAAACGTTGGAACTTTGACTCCCAATATCTCCGTAACTGGAAGGTTCCTAGATAATATGGTCTAGAACAAAAAAATGATCGCAATGACGGGGAGAACAAGTGCCTTTCGGCTTCGTTAAGGGTCTTGTTACACCCTATATATAGTTCTAGGTGATCTAGCTTTAAGGTCATCGTTGAAGCCAACCATTAAAATAAGAAGAGAGTCGAATTCGTTCCGTAATTCGTTCTTAAGTCTGTCCCATTGCCGATTGCTGCTGTTTGGGACGGACCTACCGTGTTTAGGGCCCATAGGTAGTCCAGCTTAGATATAGGTTGTAAGTAATTAAGACTTTATTTAGTAAGAAATATTATTAATAAGAAAAAAACCTAAAGATAGGTACTTACTTATAAAAGACTCTTAATTTTTCTTTCCTTAACTTAGGAATCCCTGAATTTTTCTTCATATTTTTTTCAACGATTTATGATAACGATTATGTATAATCAGCCTATTAAGTTCCCATTGCTGGGACACACGGCCTTCTCTCTATGAGAGGGAATGGGCTATAATCCACCACGCGGGCCCAATGCGGGTTGGTAGATGTCACATGTCTTCGAATTATTGGTTCTAGAACACGCCGGTTTCCTCACGATGTTTTCCTTCGCCGTTTTGAGAGCAGTGGTGATGAAATAAATTACACAAAGTAATGCACCTGCTTGGGTTCGAACCCACGATTTACTGTGTGTAAGTCGGGGCCGCCACCACTGGGCCACCGCTGCTCTCCACTCCACAGCTTTTAAACGATTGCTAAGCCTAAAATATGGATGTTCCAAATACTTATTAACTTATTTACCTACTTACGTAGGTAAGGCAGAAGCAACTGTCAACCAGTAGCTAAGTCATTGGTATGCATGACATAGAAACTACCATTAATAAAAACATTGTGTAGACACGCCATAACACCTGCCAAATGTTTATTATTCATTGATGGTTGTGTTATTTATAAAGTTGTAGGTTTTTTAATTATTTCTTCTTAGTAGGTACCTAGGTAGGTATGAGAAATGTCGAGATGGCAAAGTGGTTAAGATCTCGTTTCTCATGCACGAGGTTGTGAGTTTAAATTCAGGATGTGGCTTTTTATTTCATTTATTAAGTATGTGGTGCCACAGAGCCTGGATATCTGCCCGGTTGATGGCAATAGGCTCCCCCCTGTTACATAGGTCTTAAATATAACTGTCGAAATTTTAGTGTAGGTAGGTATTCTTATTTAACCTCTGCCAAACCCTTCAGAGATAGCAGGTGTGAATGTATTGAACTTTCTAAGTTTATCTTAGTAACCACTGACATCGGCGAAAGAAAACATTAATAAATAAATAAATAAATATCCCTGGACATTTCACACAGCACCATCTAGTCCCAAGCTAAGCAACCTAATGCTTGTGTTATGGTAGCTAGATGGCTGATAAACTACATATATACATTTTTTTTTTTTGTAAATGCATACCTATTAAAGATAGAAAAACACCCAGACCCGGAACAACTACTTGTAGGTCATACAAATATTTGTTCCGTACGGGAATCGAACCCGCGACATGCAGCGCAGCAGTCAATCGCTTGACCACTGCGCCAACCGTGCCGTCAAACATTGTCAGGATAGGTACCTGAACTTATTACTTACCTAGTAAAAAATATTCTGTCTTTATAAGTCTGTGGTAGGAGTAGGACCCATAAGTTATACATAATATCACGCCTGTAATCCCCGAAGGGTAAGCAGGGATGTACCTGATAGTACACCCACATTTCGCCAGTTACCTACGTTAAATTTTGCCGTCAACCGGGCGTAGATCCAACCTCCGTGGCTGCTACTGAGAAATTCCCAATTGAAGAACACTTTGCCCGACCCCCGGAATCGAACCCATGACCTCATGTTCAGCAGTCGCGCAGGACCCATATGTTATGGAAGATACCTAATACAGATATGTTCTGAGTTAAAGCCACTGAGCCAGTGTTATTTTGTAACAGCTACTTAAGTAGCGACGCGTCTTCGATTGTTTTTCTTAAATACCTACTTAAGTACCTACCTATGGCTCTATAATAATATAATCATAGACACACAAAAAAGTTTTATAGGTAGATAAGTACCTAGGTATTGTTTTTTAATGACTAATTACTACCTACTAATAAAACTAAATCTAAAAATGTTTTTCTCGTTTTCTTAGACAATTTTTCTAATTAAACAAGTAAGAAGGTTCATGTAAGTGGATTGAAAAATATTTTAAATATAGGTAATTTATAATTCAACTTGACGGTAGGTATATCTTACCATAGACGGTATGGAAATTAATATAAAATTAAGATAAGTAGGTAGGTATTCTTGGAAATTAATTACCTCAATATCTAAGGACGTCTGGACTTAAAATAATTTAGGTACAGTCACCAACACCAATAAGTATGTATACACTTTCCTAAATTTAAAAGCAATTTTCGCGAGTAAAAACGATTGCAACTTGGAGATAGGATATTTTTCATAAAAATACGAGTCCCAGAATACTTACTATGTTTTTAACAACATGAAATTTTAATAAGAACATTAGGAGAACAACACTTTTAAAAGTTGTTTATTATTTACATATTGGTGCTCGTGATTGTACCTATCAAAATATACTTATCTACTTACGGCGCGAAAATGATTTTAATTAAGTGGGGAACTAGACACCTATATTGTTAAAATATTATTTACGAACACTTAGTTATTTAAGTACCTATCTATAGTTTAAAACTAAAATTAAGTGCTTAAAAACATGGAAAGATAATACCTACTTACAGCCTGCACACAATTAAAAATATTGGTTGGTTAAAGGGTTAAGTTGGTTAAAGGTTAGGTATACCTACTTACTTAGTAGGAATTTAATTTAAACGGTATGTGATAGGTAGGTAACTACGTAAGTAGGTATTTACGTAAATTCATTTAACGAATTAGTAGCCTGAAAAATATTGAATCCATCTACCTTCCCAGTAGGTAGGTAGTACAATGTAGATAGCCATCGTTTTCCTTAAATCTGGAGACACAGTTTTCTGTTTACTTATCCGGCTTTTTATAAACATTTCATTCGGTCTCTTGCTTTACTTTATTTAGGTACTTATTTATTTCAGTAGGTATTTGACATTACTCGCTAATTAACAACCATATCATAACATGGCGTGTCATTCATCCACAACATACAACGACTTTTGGACCAATTACATTGACGAGACAATCATCTCGACCAGAAACAAAACAAACGCGTTCCAAATTCGAACGCAGGAATCCGCGCAAAAACAAAAGCGCGCGAGACCATCGACAATTAAACGTGTGTAATTAAATGCGGGCGGGGCTTCGCGTTAATGAGGGGCGCTCAGAGGCGGCGGCGGCCGTAATCAACATTAAAGATTGGCGGGAGATGCAGCGCCCCGCGCCCGCGTCCCTCATTACTTATACAAAATACTTAAGACGCGCGTCGTCCCGCTCTCCGCGCGCTAATAGCTCGCGCCCACTCGCTATCGCCGTCCCGCTTCGGCCGGCGAGCGTAATTAAGCGCTCGCATCGCCTCGACTCGCTCGCGGCCACGCCCCCAGCGGGACGCGGGGCGCGCGGCTCGGGCGGGGGGCCGCCGCGCCGGCCGCGCAGTGTGCCGGCGACCGTTGACTGTGCTGTGTCGCGCGCGCTGCGACCAACCGCACCCCGAAACGACAAACTCACACCAACAACACAACTTTAGTTCCTCATTAACAGTTACAGTGGGTGTTTTGGTGTAATAACGTAGTTACTTGTGTTTTGACTGACCGCACTCGAGTGTTACAAGTTCTAAGTTCTGGATACTGGACAAGTGATTAAAAGTGACTGCGTGCTATGCCGCAATTAACAGTTTAGCTGCGTTCTGCGGGCGATGCTCACAGGTTAATATTTACTTTTTAAGTTTTCTTATACGAATCCAGTTGCAGGAAGGATCTGTTCACCCAGAACAGTACCTTTTAGTTGAGTTGGAGAAAGTCGGAAACTTCAAAAATATTGGCATCGTTTTCGGCTGAAACAAAATTTGTACGAGAAGTTCGTTAAGTTTTTCCGTAGTGGTTTTTGTCAGGCCTACGTGAAAATTCTCGTTATTTTCTCACTAAACCCTTATTAGAGTTTTCCCGGATGTGAAAGAACTGGCAGTTTCTCTATTTGGTATTGGAAAAGTATCTGTCCCGACTAAGTGGTAACTTTCTTTGCAATACTTTAAGTAAACAAAACATTAAATTAAGTTTATTTCCATGCATCGGACTTTTGTATATGGAAGATATTCTTTCTTTCCATGTTAGTCAAAGTAATGTTGTCGAGAAGAAAGCGGTTAAAAAATCCGCAGATTTCCGTAAATCGCAAATTTAAGAAAATACTGATTATGGCTTCAAAACCACAAGGGGTTTCAATAACAGTCATTAACTTTCCCATATTGTCCCTTCTGAACCCAATTTATTCAAAATTTTAAGTATTAATACCAACTTTCATTTAACAATCTCATTCGATAAACAATAATATTTTCCGGAAAAAATCTCAAATCATAACTCAACTTTTTGCATAACACGTTTTAAAGTTCAAAAACTCATTTAACCCTTTTTCTGCTACAGCAATAATAATTCCCATCCCCAGACCAATAGTTGCAAAAATTTCGTTCCCAGACTTCCCACTTGAACTCAGCGTTCCGTCGCACGCAAAAATCGTAAACGATGTTTAGTTCGTAGGTAGGTAGTTTTAGTTTGTAAAAAGATAAAACGTGGCTTAAATGTAGTTAAAATAACATTATTTTAAGAACAGACAGACAGTCAGTTCCAACAGTTAGTTTTGTTCATTTTTTTGCACTTTCACACCGGCTTAAAATGCCAAACATTTTCAAGATTTGAGCGAATTTTACGATACCTACAGTCTTGATTTTGCGCGTCAATTTCTAATTCTGTTATGATTAGAGTTTCTTGAATTGCGATCTTTGTTTTTGATTAAAATTGTACCTACCTACGTAGTTTTAAACTCTGTTTTTAAAACTGGGACGCGATTTTGTTTTGTTTTTAACATGCCTAAATCTTTTCATTACCTTTGGACAAGGGTAAATGGTAAAATGCCTGGGTAAAATGCTCGAAATTCCGTAGATGATCGATCTCGTAATTATTCTAGTGACCTGACCATCACGCCAATGGCCCCTTTAAGGCAGGCAGTACTGTACTATTGTGTAATAGGTACCTACCTAACTGTTAGCGGATAACAGTACCTGTTTCTAATCCGAAAATAGTGTTTTAATAGGAAGATAAACTGCGAGGACTCTTCATTCCACATTCATTAAACTCGAAAGTCCATTGACCAGACTCTTTGATTGACGGTGATAGTTGGAATAGCAGCCTTTTGTATTCCAAGTTTATTAGATTTAGTACAGTAACACATGTTTATCATAATTTCATAAATCATGTTTGTTTAAAATATTGCCAGGCTGACAACAAAGAGATCAATTTAATCTTTAAAAAACCCAAAGAAATCTTGTCTTTGACACCTTTTCTTATTTGATTCAGAAAGATAAGAAAACTATCAAATTACACATTTGTTTATGTTCTACGAGATTTTATCCTAACAACGTTTTTTTTTTCAATCCGTTTTTTCAACACAATTTGGTGAGTAACTTATTCCCTCTGTGCAAACAAAAAACGTTGCCATTGTCAACAACGCACAAATTGCGATCTTGCGTACCTACCTACCTATTACTGATTTGGCCTTAATTTCGATTAGTTGAAATCAATAAAAAGAACTTTTAATCAAGAAATTAATTTTCCTTTAAGAAATCCAAATTGAAATTGCCGTTATTTGCAACCCGTGACATTTCATAATCGCTATGTTGAATACCGTGTCAAAGAATTAAGATCTTTAATTCTACTTTAGAAAACGCTTATAAACTAGGGATTTTGTATGTACCTATTGAGATTTGTTTCCAATATTATTTTAGATAAATTTTACTTCATTGTTATGGAGAGCTAAATTGCCCTCTTGGATTTGTTCCGCCGTTTTCCTGTCAGTACCTACATATAAATAAGTAGGTAGGTACCTACTGTATTACAACTTCTGATGACGATATGATGTCTAGATACCTAGCCATTGTCTTTCAAAATGACCCCTCAACTAGGTACCTACTCAAGAGCCCATAATAAGTAGGTGCCTACTTATCTAATAAAACGCCATTTATGACGAACCCCAAAACAAATAAATATCTAACTAAAACTCAAATGTAGGTAATCGGTAATTGGTTTATTAAAAAATAGTATAAACAAATATCTATTCCAATTAACAAACTTCACTCACCGCTCAAAAATTCAAACAAGTAGGTACCTAAGTAGGTACCCTTCATGCGCCTGGTGCATTCCCGCGCAACGGGCGGCCATCTTGCGCCGAGATTTCCCGATACACATTCAGGATAGATCCATTTATCAAACCGATCGATATCTATCGCAAACAGTATTTAATTTATTACTGGTATTATAATTGATTTGTGCGTAGGCGCGTAAGGTTGGTGCGAATTATACTGACAATGGCGCCACCAAAGACGTTATGGTAATGGGACCTTATACGCATAACACTTACTTGAATAGAGAACTCCTTTTTGATTCAGGAGTCTTAGTACATTTCTTTGTACTTATGATTTCGTCGGTGACGTTTTTGAAAACCGGAATGCATCTTTTTAATGACAAACAAAAGAAAAATTATAAAACTGAAAACTGTTCAATTAAACCATGACATTTGGAAAGAAAACTTTAAGTACTTAATTATAAACCCTTAATAATTGCATAGGTGCATAAATGTGTAAAAATATACTTGTTTGTAAAGTGTGGAATATACTAATTGCATCAGCCATTATGCCGTATTCTCCGCACTCCTTTTCTTATTCCTGATGACTGGTAATTAAAATGTCAAAGTACCTATAAATATGTAATAAGAGATGTGTAGGTACGTCATTATGTAGGTCTGTACCAGACCTATGATTATTTACAAGTTGCACCTTTATGCAAATAATGTAATAAATTAGTGCAAAATTTACACTTGCATTAATTCTAGCAAGCACAATTAAGTCCGACGTAATAAGCAGATAAAATAAATAACATTGTCAAAATATTTATGAAACATAATAACTGCGTTTATGGCAATTTAATGATACTTCAGTTTCATTACTTTTTCTGTCAAGGAAAGAAAGTTAAGGCTAAATTCTCTGCTATACTTTTCTTGAGCCATAGATACCTATTTACGTTTAAAAACATACCTTGTTTGTTGTTTTAACAAAATACTTATTAATCGAGACACAAGTTCCAAAACAAACGTAGCAGTAAGATAAAGAAATACCCTCAATAAAATAAAGTATTGTAATAGCTCAGATTCTGTGTTCATTACATTTCCCTATTTACCTTCAACAAACACGAGATTTCGGGAACCTCACTTACTTTAAACTATGAAAGAAACTGATGTTTATTTATTTATTCAATAGTGCCCGTTAAACTTACATGATCTGTCTCTTCAACGAAACTCGAAAAAGCAAGTCGAATAATATTACAACATGTAATCATTTCGAACATGCTTCTAGCAAAATTTTGGTGTATTAATAAAATAGGAAATAAAGGAATAGGATAGGATAGGTTGATCGAGAAAAAAAACGAATTGTTTGTTTATTATGTGTTACACGAAAAATAATGTCACGTAGGTAGGCATTCGATGTATAATTCACGATCTCGAAGTGTGATTTGAAACCAAACAGTCGCCGAGACGAGTATTAGCAATTTTAATGTGTTCAAAACACTGTGGTAATAAGCTGTAGGTTTATCTCGTTATAAAATCAAGCTGGAATTGTCTATGACTCCAAGGGAATTTCTACTTAAAGTGGTATATATAAATAACACAATGTATTCCGACTGTTAGTCTTATATGGTTAGTTCCGGGTCCGGATTAAAATAAAAAGACAAGCATTTTAGGTTTTCCTTTTGAATGATTTGCCTCTATTTGATTTACAAGTAGGACCGTATATTGTTAATTTCGTAACTGATAGCAACATTGCTAACATTATTGTATCATGACTTCATGAGCATATGATAGCAATAATAAATATTTTGTAATGATTAGAACACCGATATTAAAACATAAAATATACCCATATTTGCGGATATTTTTCGGGGTTTTTAAAATCAATCGGCCAGGTAGGGTTAAGACGAAAATACTTTTTAAATTATTTAATTTATATTTTAAATCGGTAATCTACTTTTATTAATGTACCGTCGAAATAATAAGTAAGTATTTTCAGTAAGTAGGTGCATTTAGAGTAGCGTGGTGTTAAGTGTGTTCTCGACTATGAATAGAACCACCCTGTCACATTCCGTGGGTGGTGCAGGCGAAACTGAGGGATTTATTAGGACGGGAAACAATAACTACCTATGTAGCTATTATGACATCATTCTGAAATTACCATTAAGCCTAACGTAGTAATTATGGCAACCTACGACTACGCTTAGAATTACATGCGCATTGGAGGGTTAAAATTGGTTCAAGAAATGGGGAATAAGTCAGAAATGCAGAATCGTTCATAGGTAGCAAGTTTTATTACGGGAACTTTTTTAGCCAAACGAAAATGATATATTTATTAAAATTCGGTTAAAATGTGCTATTCAGATTGTAACATAACAAATGACCGACCTATTAAATATAATAGATCATTTATTTGTGTAGTTTTCTGTAAAACAATAACAAATTATGTCCAACGCAAATGTGTAGGTACCGAGCTATTCAACGAATCATAAAGCGACCGTTTCGATCAATTTCCATGCCAGCATAAATAATACGTAATTTTATCCTGAAGAATATCGTTTGAATTGCATACATCACAATAAATGTATTAGTCATACTGTAAAATGGTCTAGAAAAATCAGAAAAAATAACGGAAGACTTTACCGAGGTTGTCTGATAAACTTCGTACACCTAACGCCATCTATCGGGAGGTAGTGGAAGCTTTTGTCTGATGAGCGCGCGGTTCGTTCAGATAACAACGCGATCTTAGTTTCTTACTGATACTGAAGATCCACTAGATATGTTTCTACTGGTAACTTTTAAGGGTTCTCAATAAGAGGTTTTATGGTAAATTAGTGTTGTTTATTTTTGTGTGGTTATTGAAGTTACTTAATTATGTGTTTTTTTTTCGTTTACCTCTCACTCAGTTGGTATTCAACATGTACAGGCTATAGGTACCTACCTACTTTGATTTTAAAAATAATTTTAAGTTCTTCGTTTATTGGATTCGGTTTTGTTATTACTTAATTAATTTTTAATTATTTTATGAATAAATAATAAAACTGCCTCGTTTGTCTAGTGCTCGTAAGCGCCACTGCTGAGCATGAAGCCCCTCTGGGTTCGATTCCCAGGTCGGGCAAAGTGTTATTGGGTTTTTCCATTAGGAATTTCTCAGTGGTTGCCACGGAGTCTGGATTTGTGCCCGGTTGATGGCACGCCCCCTAGTACATGGGACTTAAACATAACTGGCGAAATGTGGGTGTACTAATTAGGTACACATCTGCCTAACCCTTCGGGGATTGCAGGAGCGATGTTATGGCGCCGAATAAAACTGTAGACTTAGTTATACCTTTTGTTATCGAAAGTGATACAGTTTACCTACTGGGTTACATGGCAGTTTTTCGAGCCGCCATTTTAAACCAACACATTCTAGATTTAAAGCAAAAACCTGGATAATAAAACTAGAATGGTTAATCCATTCTAGTTTTATAGATAATGGTACGGAACCCTTCGTGCGCGAGTCCGACTCGCACTTGGCTGGTTTTTTACTTATTTAGAGAGAAATCTATACAGATTATGCCACCCTTACCTATTGTTACAAATCAACTTTTAATAAGTACTAAACAAAATTCAAAATCATCTTAAACTACTGCGATATTCTAGTTATTTATGACATCAATGCACACAATGCTCAAAAATACGGCATAAACAGACCTATCAATGAATTAAACATAGAACGGTGTAACACCACTTGAAAATTTTGGATTCATATCTGCACACATTATGCCCGTATCACACGATTCCGAATTCTGACGTCACCAAAATGTCTATAGTCTACAAAAATAATACATTTTATAAAGATGTCGGCGACCTGTATGAGGACAACGCCATCTCACCCAAATACATGACATTACACAGTTCCACACAATACTCTTTAACATTTAGCTGATTCCTGATAGGCCATGCCTCAAATAAAACCACATTATCTGACAGATCAAAGGTCTTTAACTCTTTACACTTACAAAAGCCATAACGGTTATTTTAGATACAGTGTGCCATCGGATTTCTAATTAGCATTGCATTTTTGCTAAATTTGAATCTCGTTTTGTAGTTTTTATGTCTTTAGTCGTCAATCGATCTAAAAAGCAATCCAGTTTATTGATTTTACTAGCGAAATAATTTACAATAGACGCTAAAGTGTGACTAAATTTGAAGCGACATTTCATCAATCTAATAAATTACTTGCAAATTGTCCTTTCTATGTGCTTTACAGAGGAGTGCGGTTGTCAAGATCTCGAACACAGAGTAGCACAAATAGTGGTTTACTTCCTCCCGTAAAAAAATAAATCGACAACTGACCGTTATGATTTTGCACGTGTTCCCCATTCACAGACACAGATGACCCGAACCGTTTACCTATTTACAATCGTTCAATGACCGTTATTCTATTTTTCAAATTCAAAATGGTGTTCTATAAATTTCCGCTCCACATCGGTCGCGTTCGGCTTTTTAAATCGAATGTCAACAAACATGGCGACGTCAAACAAATCGATTTCCGAATTTTTAACGCTGCGTTCGAGCGCCACTATTACAATAACAACTTGTTATTCGTGTTGATTTTTCCTTTCACTATAAAAATCGTTTTTTATAACTTAGGAATTAATAAAAAAAACAATGTAATGGTAAATAGTAAACCGTAACAGTAACAAGAGAGGCTCATGATGTGTCCAATAAAGATTCCTACGGCACTTTTGACTCCATTAAAGAGTGTCAGAAGACGTATATTGGTGTGTACAACAGATTACGTCCATACACCGGTACCATTTTCTCGTTTAGCGCAATTTATCAGTGTTGAGTGACATCAATAAGTTTTTCGTCGATTTCGTACGTGCTTATATGGGTATGATAATTTGTTTCCGGCGTACGCGGCGCGTGCGCAAGGCACGACAAACTATTACATTCATAGCGTTAGCACGATTTGCATTTGAAATATTTCGTTCGGCTCGCGCCACTAGGGCACAATGCCTTCGGGAGAGGCGATACATTCAATAAAAGATGTACTTTTGTGTCATATCAAATTTTTCAGCTGCTCGTGCTGTGGATTTCTTTAGCTGAACGATAATAGGGCTCATTTTACGGCGCACGTGCGTGAATAATGAGCACCGGCTTTCGGCTCTCGTGTGCTTTGCCTTATCTATTTAACTCGTGATACATAAGCGCGGAATGTATTAGTTAACTGTGTAAGTGGATACTTTGTTAGCTGAACATGCTTCTTGTTGTAGGTTACGCAAAATGGTATCTTAAAGTGCCTTTACCTTAGAATATTGCTCTAAAATCCAACTTTAGATTTTCAAGTGCGAAATACCAAAAAATTACTTACTAAAAATCCCTTATTTAACCTTTTTCACTCAAAATAGCGTTGAAACTTCCACTCATTAACCCGTAAATGTTCTCAAAAACTTTCAACGCGCGCAGGTGAACGGTTAATTACGCTGAAATTAATTTGCGCGAACATTTTCTGGCGTTGTGGCGTAAACTTGGCGTGGTTGATGCTTTTGTTTTATTGAATAATTGCCCAGAGGTGTTTCGGACGAGACCGACTGGTTCCTTCAAGGCCAGACGACGAACTTGCCCGAACCATTGTCCTTATTCGCGCCGACGAAACTCGACTCGATTCACGTTACCGACGACAGTTTTTTTTAAACAGTAAGGTTTTTGGGTAGCCATTCATTGTTATGCTCAACTTAAGCTTTTAATTGAGACATTATTATGGTGTTTTAGCACCGAAAATCTGGATTTTGTGAAGTTATTTTTAGCTTGGAAACTGGGTTCGAGTGTTGATAGCGAAATAAACGCGAATAGTGTCGCTTTTAGCGATAATTGTGCGTAGTTATTGCGAATAGCCCGAGGCAAGGCGCGCGCGCCGCTTCGGTTGACATCGCGCGCAGCTTTTTGATGACTTGGACAAATCACCTTTTTCGAGTTGTTTCGAATATTGCTTTAGTGAAGAAACGTTTTACGAATAACCATACTTTGGCTTTACTTTCAGTTTTGTAAAAAGGATTTGTAAAGAGAAAGTAAATTGATTTTAACTTTTTATGTAGACGGGGTTCAGGAAGATACGGATCTTGAGTATCTAAATTCCTCTTTTAAAAAAAATAAATAAAATAAACAAAAATACTATATTTTGTAGGTACATATTTAAGGTAGTACATAAGTAAGTCACCTCTGTATATGATTTAATATCAAAAAAATTAAAACAGCTAATGATATTGTCTAAGATAACGGCTCATAATCCGTTGTATATTGCCCTGATATCTGTAGATACCGAACATAAACATTTAATGTAATTTCCGACTGACAACGAGGGCGAACCTTACTATCTTGATTAAATAAATTAATAATGTTTAGTGTGTATTTCAGCTTCATTTTCTTAGCTTACTAATATCTAATATTGGTTCTGAATACTTTTTGATAATGATCACATTTTCCAATCTCTTTATTAATTAGTTTTTTATCTGAATTCAAAGATTGAATGCCACACCCACACATTCTTCTAATTTATGAAGCTTTCCGGAAAGGTACCATCCATTTAAGATTTAAAGTCGTTTTAATGCATTCTCAATCTCATCATTCTCCTGCCCTTATCCAAATTTATTTGGGGTCGACGCAGCATGTCTTCTTCTTCCATACTTCTCTATTACACGTCATCTCAGCAGTCACCTGCTTTCTAGCCATATCATCCTTCACACAGTCCATCAATCGTTTCTTTGGTTTATTGCATTCTCAATCTAAATTTTTAAAACATAAAGTATCTAAGAATGCACCATGCAAAGGAAAAAAACGAATTACAACCGCTCTTCCAAATTTAAACCGAATCACCCTCCATATCTATGAACACCTAGCTGTAGATTAAGTATATTGTCGAGCCACTCCAGTTCAGTAATAAACCTTGTTATCTTCCAATAATTAGCGATAACTACCCAAAACGTTATCTACGGTGTTTGCTATTAAATAATCGATAGGTACTTCGATCGATAAACGGTCATTGGCTATGGTTTGGCTGTCAATGAAACCTCCTTAGTCCCGATTTGTATGTTAATTGTGAATTCGTCTTGCTTCTAAGCTCCTGTCAAATGGTTTTTGGGCTGTGGTTTTGTTTGTAAAGGTAGCGATAGCGATTTTTGTTTATTTTGATTCTATAGTTAAACATTTTTCATAAATGATTTAAAAAATAGCTTAGCTTTGAGCATGAAAGTGTGGAAAAAATAAATAGAATTACCCAAAAGCTGTAGACACACATTGGGAAAGCATTAAATTAAAACTTCTTAGAGAGCTTTTCATTTTAAGTTCACACCTTGTTTAAAAAACAAACTTTATCTTGAAATTTATTTCATCTCCATCCAGCAATGTTGAAGTGGCTATCGCTTCGAAAAAAATCGCTTATTAACCACTTAATTTATATTGTATAGAAGCCTAACCATTTTTATAGATGACATAAACATAGACACATCTTCACATACTTAATTAAGTATGTGCTTACTTATTTAGTGACAACATAAGACTACTGCATACTCGTACATTACAATGAATGTGGCTGCATTCTCATATAAATTGCACAAAAATAAAGGCACAAAACGAAAAAAAAACGTTATTTTTGTTATACAGACTCCATGTTTAAGAAACTATCTGCGTGCATGTGTGTGTAAGTCGTTATAAGCGAGTGAATCATTTCATTATGCATGCAAAGTGTCACTTTAATTAAGTTTTGTGTGTGCTGCAATTGTGGTGGACATTTGTAAGGCTCGTTATGAATGGTCCCCCTCATTGTTTTGAGTTCAGAAATAACTATGATGCAGCATAATTTTAAACTGGTACAGAGTAGGTAGAATTCTTTCGCTGACCGTTGAAATCGGTGACTAACCAGTAATTAATAGTGATAATTATCGCAGACACTTCGTGGAATGATTCATTTGCTCATGTAGAAATAATTTGTGGCCTTTGCTTTTGATTTATAACGAATTCGAACAGGATGTTGGAGGTTGGAGCCTAGTTAAATCTGTCCTTCGACTAAGTGATCTTTTAAGGGTTTGGCTTCACGATCGACATTTTTCATCAACGGTTTATTCGGAAGTTGAAAAATGTGTCAGCTACCTGCACTTATGTTTACAAAACAGTCGTGTCATTGACCAAGCAGTCGTTCACGTGTTTTTGTGCCATGCAGGTCTACCTACTTGTTTGAAATTGCCTGGAGTTTATTTACTCTTGCATAACACCAGCCGAGGTGCGGCGTAAGAAACCTTCTAGTTCCCCAATAATTATGTTTACAATCGTTTAATTTCCAGAATAATAAAATTGTAATCAGCATTAATTTGTCATATGAGTGCCGCCATAAATCGCCCCACTTCCAAATTCTCATTTTATTGATAATTAAAATTGCCCGCAATTAGAGTAAGTAATAATTACGAGTAATTGTAAATCAACGGATTAGTACGTCGCAGCGGTGTTTTTTATACCATACGATCTTTATCTTAGTTTATGATTTAATTACACGTTAATATTAGGCCTCGTTATTTCGTATCGAGTCGAAAGGTGTAAAATTTAATACAGACTATTATCCTTAGTAATAAAAGGAGTGGCCGTGAAAACAATTTTATATTTTGCCTCCAATTAACGTGTGTGTAATTAAATTTATATCGACACGTTGGCGTTTTAGTGTTATAATTTGGTTTTAATTAAAAAGGGTTGTGAATAAATCTAAAAGTACCCATAAACGCATACAGTATGGAGTCAAAGTCAAACGCAGTAACATTATAAATTGAATGGATTATAAAAGCCTAAAAAAGGTACAAAGTAAGGCGGTGTGCACACTGTCGCCGGAACGCCACGAGCTAAACTGCGTCGGACGGACGAAATTACCCTCTCGGCCGCTCCCATTGTTGGGTTGCCAAAAGCAATAAAAAATTCCCTTAAAACAATAGCACCCCCGGGCGTCGACTGCCGCAAAAGATGTTCATGATAATTATTTTAGAAAATGCAACGCCTTAAACGCTCCTTGGGCTTACAGGTGTGGCTTAATACGTAAATATAAAATATGGCTCAGTTATGTCTCACAAAATCATAACACTTAAAGACAGATGTATTTTTGCTGCATTTGAAATGCCTTTGCTGTTGTGGTTATCTGTAACTGCATGTAATGTAAGTAAAAATATTAAAAACCTAATACAAAATAGATAGTGAACAAGTTAGAATTTCAGACTAGCTGAGTTTTACAGGACTAAGCATAAAATCAGTTATTAGCTAAAGACATTTTCATTCTCATATAAAATTTTATGTTGTTAATTAAATTAGCTTAGTATATCTCATAGATTATGTATTAATAAATGTCCCTAGTGATATTTTATATTACAGGAATAAAATGAACATTGATTGTAATTACGTGCTACATATTTACCGTTGATAATGTTTTATCGATACCTTTTACGAAGTTTGTGACGATGACAAATTCATAGACATTGTCACTCGCTTGGCCCTCAAAACTGAGCCTGGTAGTTGCTCATCACAACGTTAAGCGCGTTTTAATAACATTTTGGATGCGGAGGTAAGTAATTACTGTTTATATCATCAACACTCGTCCGCCACAATTAAGTCAGTTTTTTTTTTTGGATGCGCGACAATCACGTTTTGATTACGGTCGTAAAAACATGGACATGGCTACACTGTCACTAAATAACGATTAACCATAGTCAACGTTGTGTTTGTGTCCCTACGTTTTTGAATAAGTGGTGTAATTTTTATAAATAATTGTCGTGGAAAATATTTTTGTAATATTATCATAACTTGGTGTGGTGATCGTAGTCCAACAGATTAATGCTGCATAAATAACTCTAATCATTGAACCTGCGAAAATTACGCGAAGCACCCGCAAAAAACGATCACACTTGCTCGCAACAGTTGCTTAAAATTTGATTAACTATTAGCCATCTAAAAAATAGATTGTATGATTTATTACTAAAGATATGAAAGCTATCATTATTGCTATTCTCATAAGTTTAATCGCTGGTAAAGCAACCGCTGCCATGTCCATGCTAAATGTCGACGACAATTTACTCGTATTTACTAATGCTCGTTACGTTTAAACGTTGTTTTCGGTCATATTTAGGCGTTACGTAATTGGTGTTGAAAAAATATAATTTCGTCCTTCTCACGGAAGGCCTCGAGTCAACAGATCGTATCGTGTAAACTACGCTTTATAATCTCTGTGTCCACGACTATATCCTATTGTTATGAGACATTTAATTTTCATGAATCTTCTCATGGATAAGCGTAGGCTTTTATAAAGAAAAATAAAGTTTCGTAATAATAAAATAGACCTCACACTATGATAGCCTTCAACGATATCGTTCGTGCACTGATTACTTGTAAGCACAAGCGAAAATCGTCCTTATTTTTGAGTACTAAGATCTGTTTTAGATAAGAGCTAATTTCAGATGTTTAATTAATGTGAAATACCATCAAGAGATTAATTAGTTCTGTCCCCCATACAGTTTGGCGGCTATTAATTTAAAGCCGAATAATTCCATTTACAAATTGAATGTTTGAGAACTCGTTTCTGTGGTGTGTACGTTTTTGACAGTGCATGAGCTTACATTCAATGCAGATTTATCGCCATTTTCGCGTAAATACTGACATCAATGGCTGCTTGACCATAATGTTATTATGATAGCCAGATTTATAGTTTCTAATAGAAATAAATAGTTCTAAAGTTTAAAATTAATGGCCATTTATATATATATTTTTTTTTGAATAAGATCTCGAAATAAAGAGACTTCTCGGGGGTCGAGTACTCACTCGTAAGGCAACAAACTTTAGAAGTAGGCGATATGGGCATGTATCGAAAATATTTATAAATATTCATATTTTATCGACATATTTTATCGATACTTATTAAAGACCGGCTACCACTCGCGTCGTGAGGTGAGAACGATAGCGCCCCCTGCTGGGCGCGTTCACAGTCAGACGGGAACAAACCGAACGGAATTCAAAATGAAGTTATGGCTTTACATTCCTTTTTTTCCCTCGTTTTAAACGTTTTTATTTTATTTTAAATATAATCCTGGTGAAGTTATGACCGTTTCGTACCTATAGTTTATGTAAACCGGTACCTAATTTGTTAATATTAATTCTGATCTTTCTAACCTTAAATAAACTGATCGTAAAAATATTTTATTGTGTCTTTTCTGGTTAATGCCTCTTCATTACAGTAGCTGCGTGGTGTGAATTTTACAACAGTAAATAACATATTATGTAGGTACCGCCATTAGCTGGGAGTTGGACAAATATCGAGTGTCAGTGTTTGCGGTGGTTGAGTAAATATCGACATCAGAGTTTGCGTTCTGCATCACTAGAAGTTGTTTGTCGAAGTGCGCGAGCGACGCGTCGTGCGCGGGTGCCATCGTGTAAAGGGTTGCCCACTCGACAACCTTGTCGATAAATAGTAAATACACGTGTTTACCTCGTTTGCACTAACAAAATATTTTACAATAGTTCCTCTAACCAGTCTACCATGGTATTTCCTACAACCTTTTCGTTCCTCTCCAAAAATTATGGGCATTTTGACATGTTATTAAACATAATTTATCTTACTTTTAAAGTGCAGAGGATCATTTTATTCAACAATTAAACTATTGTAATTATTTAACATAAATTCCCAATATGTTTTCCATTAGACTTACTGTCATACCATGTATTATGCATGAGACGCCCATATTGTTTCCAAAACTTAAATATGTCGTATCTTTTATGCAATAACTCAGATTAAAATTGTATTAAGTATTATGTCACCCGCAGTAATAGATTTAATATTCAAATAGGAATCGTGCTCGCATTTAATGTGTTTAATCAATCATAAGTTACGATTAATTACTTAGATAGGCGCGTCCGTCCGTCCGTTTGATTGTTATGCGCCCGATTCTGTAAGTAAAGACATTTATAACATAACGAGATCCATTGTCCAGTTCTCGGTAATCAAAAGTTCAAGGTTTAATATGAGATGTTTATTAATTAGTTTGGAATGGAAATAACCGGCTTCTTAATCCGTACGAAACTACCATTGTGGGACATCAATGACGTGACTTGGATCTTAGTGCGATATTACAATTATGGTGCACTCCCGGATGCTAATTCGACCTCTTTTAATGCGATGGAATGTTCCTAAGGAGCACTTAATTTGTTAAGAGGAAAAACGAGTGTTTTCTTGATAGAAGGCTTGTTTAAATTCTGTAGTGGATCCGGCAGTAAATCTCTCTCATAAAGATGGTTCAAAAGCCTGTAGGTAAATACTTGTAAATTAAAAATGTCTAGCCAGTATGCGTGCGACGTTTGTTGACGTGTAAGGTCAAAATTGCTGTATTTTTATTACAAAAGGAATGTAGGTATTCCACCCACGCGGTCTTCAACCATAATTCTCAACTAACCTCATTTAGCAACATAAACATAATTCAATCAACACCAAATGATTTATAAATTAATTCGGTGAAAAATTTAAATATGGCTGTTTAAAACTATTCCATAACTTACCCAATAACAATTATCGAGTCAATCTCCTCGATTATTATGACTATTCGAGTGATAGATAATGTAGTAGAAAATTAATTAAAAGTAATTTCGATTGGAATCGCAGTTACTGCATCGTTTATAAGGCAGAAAGTGCTGGGTAACGGTGAGCGATGGCTGCTGTACTACCGGTTTTACTCGTGCCTGCGCGGGCGCACTCATTATCGCTTCTAGTCTCGTCTGTTGGAGCTTTTGTCGAAAATCAACGAAGTTGGAACTCTTTTCATTTGATATTTCTTTTGGTTGATGTTCATTTGTTTGGTTTTGGTAAGTAATGTGTTTGGTAACGTGTTTGTTTTCTATTGTGTCGGGTTTGTAGCTGGTTGGCAGGAGTTTCCTTATTCCTTTATTATTCTTCTGGGCGTATGCAAATAGTGTCGGCCCAGAACTGAGCCACTAGTTTGGCACCTTCAGTAGCTTCCATCAGTTCCTGTAATGAACAAACTACAGGACACGTAGGACACAATATTAAGTGCCCCATCGTTTGTGGAACAACACCACATTTACACTCCAGAACAGTCATGATGATGATGTTGTTAATGATTCACTTCTAATGATAGGTGTATTTATTTCCCTTTGGTACATACCTTACTTCTTAGGTTATAAATGCCACAATCCTCTGGCAAACCGACCCCTAAGTTTTCAACTTCCAGAATGTTCGAAAATATTTCTAATCAAATACATTTTTCTATTACCTATTATCACGTCACATTCGATAACTTAACATACTTAAGTTGGGATCAAATCGTAAAAAATGTCCGTGGGTGTTGGGATTATGTCAATTGTAGACTGATAATTTTTGAACTAGGTAGCCCACCTACTTCATAGAGTTTTTCTAATATAATAGTCATCATAAAAACATTAATTTACGAGAATTTATGACAGAAATATAATATGTAGTAAAAACTTTAATTTACGACTTGATAAATAATGAAAAAAAAAATGAATGAATATTGATTTTTGCAAATTGGCTGTCGTGTTAATGTGGAATTTAAAAATTTAATTGCATTTAAAAATACTTTTGACGTACCGTTACGTGACGTAGGTACGTTAAGACTTTCGTCGTTTCGAAATTCCAAATATGATGACGTCATCAAGCTAAGTTCTACAGTTGACACAACACTATCAATGATGTTGACATCGAACCGTTTATCAATCGTCCAAGCCTACTACCAAAGCTTACTAATTCAGTTAAAGCCGTCTCGATAACGTCATACAATTTGATTTCCACTCGCGTTTAGGCATTGACCAACGTCCATTCATATTCACTATTAATCCATTCATAAAGTTTTAAGCATGTGGCCATTTGGCCATTCCCAAGGTTAGATTGTGTATCTGTACCACTACCAATACATGTATAACCTCCTTTGGTTGTCGCTACCGGTTTTACGCCCAAAACATTATCTACAGGTGAAGCTTAGGTGTCACAACAATCTTTTTTTATGTTCAACAAAACCGAATTATTTATGTTACTGCAATCTGATATCAGTTTCTGGTTTTTTACTGTTCGTTTTAGGGGTCCCATGTTTTGAGGTAGCCATTATTGTATCCGTCATATGGGTGGCATCAGTGGGATACATCTCATAATGTTATATGGTGGACATAAATATTAAGAGAAACATCTTCGTTACCGAATGGATCCATTGCTTATCATTCCGTGTCAGTAGTAAATGTCTGATGTTCGAGTTAGTGCTTACTGTTGTAATAGCACTTATAAATATGTCATCTAGAAGATTTACTAATTAGGTAAGTAGACACTACTTTTCAGTGAATTGTTTTGGTAAAATAATCTGATTAAATTTTAATCAGATCGAGTGCCAAGATACTTCCTTGGGGAACGCCGTGCGTCTATGTTAGATTTTTTTTGATAATTTTAGCTCCTAAGCTTCTCAAATCCACAGTGGACTGTCTTTCCCATTTGAATTTCTAAATTTGGCTTTGTCACTGTTTAATTGAACTTTGATTATAGGCATATTAAGTACATTTGCGTGACAAAATTACATAATTCTTGACAAATTAGTCTTTTGACAATTCATGTTAGCTACCCAATATTTATATAACACAGCACGAATTGAAACAAGCTTCAGAGTTAATAAGAGCCATTATATTTGCCCTTTGTTACACTTAGGTATTTGCGTCGTACTGGCCAAATGATTTGTCATAACTCAATCTGAGTCTGGCCTTGATTATATTAAGGATATGATTCACTCGGTGTTGCAACTGAGCTAATAGGATTACTACAGAACTGCTCGTAATTTAAGAGAATGTTGTAATTAAGGCTTCGATGATGACTAAAGAGTTGAATCAGCTACAACTTTCCAGGAAAATGGCAATAAAGGCTACTATTAAAGAAGAAATCAGTTAATTAACAGAAGCAGTTTCGAATGGGGATAACCCAATTAAAACCAGAGTCATTTCGGAGATTGACGATGCCACCCACATGAGAGATCTTGCTCATAGTGAATCCGATAAAATTGCCAATTGACTTCTGCCACCAAACACTTAAGAACGTACGTAAAACAGTTGCGTAACATCCAAATATTTATTGAAGTGAAGACATAAATTTTGACTTGCGCAAGTAGGAGCCATTACGGCTACCGTCATTAAAGGCGTAGACAGAGATGTGCTATTGTAAATATGTCTTCAAGTGTCAGATTTAATACAGGATAATTAATTCTAGCACGGAACAGTATTATTTTGTGTCATATGTATTGATAGAATGGAGAAGAATACAGAGAGTAATAGTGTAATACTAATAACTGCCTCTTTGGTCTAGTGGTCGCAAGCGCGACTGCTGAGCATGAGGTCTTGGGTTCAATTCCCAGGTCGGGTAGTGCTATTGGGTTTTTCCATCAGGAATTTCTCAGAAGCAGCCACGGAGCCTGGATTTGTGCCCGGTTGATGGCAATAGGCTCGCCCCCTATTACATGGGACTTAAACATAACTGGTCAAATGAGGGTGTACTATTAGGTACCTACGCTTGTGCCTCACCCTTCAGGGAACACAGATGTGATTTTATGTTAATGAATGTAGTGTAATAACTAATTTATCATATGGATTGTTCTATATAACTTAAGAAACAGAAAAACCCAAAAACACGTCTATGATTAAGAACCACTGAGCTAAGTACGTCAAAGCGAAACCACGACTTTCCTCGCCAAAGTTATGTAACTCAGTAATAAGTTTTAAATTAACATGTATATGTGCAATATGCAAAAGAGTAGCTAAGTACCTTCAAGTGTTAGATATACGAGCTCCCGGACTATGTTCAAGTACCCTCGAGTACAAGCTGAGCAGGGCTCTTGACGTAATCATTAGTTAAGTTTATGAATATTTATGTAATTATGAAAAGGTTGTTTAAATGAAGATGGTCGTTAGTGCCTTTATTCGTTTTAATTAGGATGACATTTTGGAGTGGAGTACCTACTTTTGTTATCTACATATTTATGTGTAAAGGCCCTATCACACGGCACAATGTGCTCCATAGCCGAAGAAGGAAGCTTATAAAATTTTAGCTAAAATTACATACATAACATCACGCCTGTAATCCCCGAAGGGTTAGGCAGAGGTGTGCCTAACAGTACACCCACATTTCGGCAGTTATGTTTTTTTAAGTCCCCTGTAATGGAAGGCAGGAAGCCTATTGTCATCAACCGTTCACGACTCCAGACTCCGTGGCTGCTACTGAGAAATTCCTGATAACACTTTGACCAACCTGGGAATACACCCCATGGTCAGCAGTCGCGCTTACAGATATATGAGAGTCTGTTAAAATTATTGTGTCACAAATCACTGTTGCATTTGCATAACAGTCTCGTGAATCGTCTCAAACGCTTACAAGAATTCAATAAACTTTTAGTTTTATCCGGTATCACTCAAATATACATAAACTTCGTGTATATTTCACCTAACATTACCTACACTCATTGGCACGACTACGGTCGCAATCAATTTGCCATTATTTTCGTGAATCGATAAAGACAAGTTACCCTATAAACGCAACATTTAAAGTTACGTTTAAGGCCGGTCGTAACCCAAGTCCACGTGTGATCGGAATAATTACCGGTCAACTAGTAGGCTAGTACCTAGTTTAGGCTGAATCACGATTACTGACGCAACAGAAATACGGTATTTACATAAAAGTATGCGTGTTCGTGCAGCATGCTACATCTGCAGGAGGTTTTTCTTTGAACTCACTTGAGGAAAGCTGCTTTTATTTCTGAGTCTGGTTCTCCCAAGATTCTTATCTAAGATTGCTCGCTAAATGCTATTAGACATTTCAATTATACTTCTCAAATTAGAATCTTTGGACATTCAAAATGTGTTCACACAGATCGGATATCAATCTCAAAACGATTTTGTTAATTAAATCAATACGATCTAAATTACTCGTGTAATTAAACAGTGTAGAATAAATCAAAAACTTTAGTCATTTATTATGTGTATGCGAATTAAAATCCGGTAGCCGTACGAGTTAGCGCGTTCATCGATTTAAACATTTAAATTCGACCGACGGAAGTATCACGCGGCGATAAATTATTTACGACCTTTATAAACACTTAAAATACCAAAAACCATTTCCATTCATAAGACGAACCGAAACGAACTCTTTCGAACGCACGAGCGATACTCATAAAACCTGTTTAGATTTTGATAATTTTATTAACGATCGAATGCATGGAACGCCGAACGCGAGCCTCTAAACTCTCATATATTACGGCTTTAACACAAATTATACTAGTTTAGAGGCACAACATAGACCGTGCGTGGGTGCCTTAATGTTAAAATGTGTCATAAGTAATTATACGATCCAGGGAATTTTAATGTCTTCCAAATGTCGTCTTCTTTATTACAATAGGAGCCTTACTGAACTGGATCTATTGTATCGAAACTTATTTATGTTCGATATTAATAATATCGGTATTAAGAACGTCATCTACCAAAGAGGTATTTTCTATTTTAGGACTAGCTAAAAAAGTAACTAGAATAAAAGTAGAGCTGCAAGGTAGATAAATAACGTGGCGTGGTGCCCTCGAATTTGACAATTAGTGATGTGACGATACGCACCGCGGAGTCTCCACGGCTCACGGTAATTACAGTGTTGTCCATTCACTTTATGTCGTTACCCAGATTTCTACATCTTCTTTTATGTCAAACCAAATTTGAAGCAGAGTCGTCGCAGTGTGTGGCGTAAATAATTTATTTTACTTGTCCCAACGTTCATTAGGGGCACATTGTCTCACATTGGAACACATTTTAATGGTGCTATCTTCAAAATTTTATTACGACAATTTGCTGCAATTATTTTCTAACGATATGAATTAGGAGTTTTCGGTAGAATAAATCTCTGTTCTCGAATTGTTGTTATCAAAATAGTTTGAATACGCGTTTGTGACGTCGCAGACAGAAGACGCGGTCGCAATTAACGAATTGTTTGTAGTCCTTGGGTATAAAGAAGTGCTAAAACGTACATCACAATTACTTCTTACATGTACCTAGCACCATTAGTACGGGCTTATGTAACAACAATATCTACAAGTGATCCGCTAATCAGCCTTCTCTTTGATCTTTAGAAACGTTAACTCCTCAAATTCGTACTACAAACACGAGAGACTGGGTTTGTTTATTGCTACACAGCGAATCAATTGAACAAACTGCTTTCGGACACTAATAGAAAGAAAACGATCTGTGTGTTGCGTCAGCAGTCAGATTAATTAAACTCCTTACGACCGACTGTGCGTTATTCCATTTAAGTCTCAACGCACAAGTACCTACTTTAATTAGTAGTTTTCCATTTGTCGGACACCTGGTAAAAGCTATTTGACTTATTAGCTGTGTCGCCTAAGCTGATGGTTGTAAACGGATTTAAGCCTTAAGGTGATTTAATAAAGTGTAAATTAGTGAGCTGCCGAGTTGTCTCCGAGCTGTTTTATGAAGAGGCAAGGTTTTCAGTGCGTTCCCATTGGTCGGTGGAGTGCTAACGCAGCCATCACGCGTGGTACATTTTCAAATAGTTGTGGCTAGAATTTGATAGTCTTTACGTCGTTGGTGACTTGTGAATTGGCTTTTATTATTTGTCTTTGAACACTCATGCTAATTTATTTTTTAGATTTAACGGTTTCATCATGTTGTTTAAATATCACGAATGTTGTTAGTGATTCGTGTACATGTATTATTTCCAAATATAAGTTATTACAAACATACAAAATAATGTTTACACAATTCCCAAGGCTTTTAAAAGGCATTATAACAACGAATTTTATCTATACTTATGAAACTCACATTTTATGTCTCATTAATAATAATATTTGGTTCTGAAAGCCTGTGGCTGTAAATAATGCTGTTTTTAATAATACATCAAAAGTCAAAACGATGAAGTCGATGACTATCCATCGGCTATTAACTGATGGTCTCAAAGGGCCGAGTCGTCTATTGAATTCAGTCAGAATGCATGTGGAGGACAAATGCAGGAGATCATCCTTCATATTTGACGTGGCAACGCTCCGACATAATGTCATCCATTTAGCGATACCATGCACTATTATTGTCGTAGCAGTCATTAATGTAAAATCTAATCAATCACTTACAACATGGGGCTATTGTCATTTCAATTCTAGTTTCGGTCACTCGTTGGACAATTTTCAACTTTCTACAAATTGAAACGGAATTTCAGTTAGTCGATGAACAGTTTTGCAAACAGACGTGTATGTCGGTAGACAGCACCGCTTTTGGTGTCAACCTAATGTCGATAATTAAATTTTGAGAAAAAGGCGACGTCACCTAATAGGTGTTACACGATACAAACACTTTTGTCGCAACACTCCGGCAATTAGCATTCGAACATGTTAATGATACAAATATGAAATATGGAAACTTCGAACGACGCACTTGAATAATAAGTAAGCAAAGATTTAACTTAATCGATGACACATTTAGGAAATACCGAATTAATTAAAGAACTCAAAAGATACGGCCAGAAAAACACTGAAGTGTACTAAGTGCAATTATAAGTTTTTGTGTCTACCCGGAAAACAAGTGACAAGGAGAGCACAATACCAGTCGTCACTGCACTGACAAAATAAACAATGAGTGGTCACGCTTCTCATTGTTACCACCAACAAGTAAGCTCGATATACATTGAAAATGTAAAGTATTCGGTAACGGTAAAACTAATTATAGTTTCGGTAACGAATCGAACCACTCACGACATGGCTACTTACTTAGTCGACGCTGGAAATGACGCAAAAACTACATCGTGAGTTCAACACATTCAAAATCTTAGAAAATAAACGATACGAAAAAACGATAATATGGACTAGTGTCAAACAGAGCGTTCTTAACTACTCAAGTTTTTTCATAAAGACCTTAGCAAAATCATCTATGCTGAAATCAATTTGGATTTAGATTGTTCAATCAATGTATTTAATAATGCTACTGAATTATGACTGTGTTCTCGCCATAAATTAAAAATGATAAATCATTTATTATATTAACGTAATTAAGTTTTATTAAGATTCAGGTGTTGTGAGCCGTTGGACCAAATATGGGTACTGCGTTATGATTTTTGCTAATTTATTACATGATAAATAAAATGAAGTTATGACATCATACATACTCGATAACTTGAAACGTCTAATAAACCACTCCTTATTTCTTAGTGATTACAAAATAACTTAACATCATAGGTCTGTACGTTTTTTCTCATAAGCAATCTTTAAGTCGAGTCCAATAGTGTTGGGCGAGTGTCGATGTCGATATAATGGTGCCCATTGCGAAGTACTACGTGACAAGGCGACGCAGGGCTGTAGTACTAGCCAACAAAAAATGATCTCATTTAGTTTCACCGATATCAACAAAACGTGAAAGGTAATTTCATAGTGCATTTTCATTTTAACACGCCTTCAAGCACTTTGCCCTTTCCACTTTCGTTGTTTTTTATCGACATTTTAAATTAAGTAGGTACTTACTTATAGCTTTCGACGCGTCAACCTTTTATTTTACATTAGTCTGACAGTTCGTTGGCCGACTTTTTTGTTTGTTGCTGTTTTTCTCTTGTAAAGTCACGATGTTATAATGAGCTAGTTCTCTCATTGTTATCCCCGAAATAACACAAATAAGGGAATTTGGGAAGATATTAGAGAATACTTAACAAAAGCTGATAGATTTTAGACATGTCAAGCTGATGATTATTCAGCATTAGACAGATGTTCCTTTCATTATTATCGCAACATTATGAAATATTCTCAATTAGTTCCAAATGCGGTAAACTACACACACATGTGACATTATCACTATTTTGTCTTATTGTTGGCGCAAATATGAACCCACACAATTTGGGGAATTTGTTATAATCCGCGTTGACTCCATTGTTATGCATTGTTACTATGAACGCGGGGATGATAACCGTAGGGGAGAACACAGGGGGCTGATGAATATAATAATTTAAGAATTTAGAAAACAGTGATCGATCTTTAATATTATTATTTGCAGCAAAAATTGTTATTTGGCTGGTCTCGGCAGCGGCGCGAATCGTACGCGGAATGCCTGCACCAATGTGGTCATTAAAAGTCATGAATAAACGTTGGCGCGGTCATATGGTGCGGTACAGCGTACAGGTGGAGGCGCAGGCGCTCCAGGCGAGGAGTGCGATGGGAGTCGCTCAAACCGCCGCGGCCGTCCGCGTCGTGCCGAACCGGAGCGGGTTATTAATAATCCGCATTCACGTCGCACGAGCGCGGCGAGCGAGCGGCCCGCGACGACATTCCACACCATTGTACCGGCCCGCTCCGCCCGCGACACTTTTGTCTATTCACACCGATAAATCACCGCCGGCGGCCACAATGCCAGCATTATTTACCTCTAACGACGACCTCTTCGCGCTACATCGATTAATTAGTACAACACTACAGATAAGATAGCCGGGAAAGCGATCGCTTTCAATTTCCTCTCGAGGGGCACTCGGCGTAAAGTGTGCGTTAAGTGCGGACAATCGGAGATAAAACGTGCGAGACGAGACTCCCTTAATCCGGTGATCGAAGATTGCGAGGAAACGTTTTGTCGTGGGGTTGTACGCTCCACTCGCTGCCATTGTCTGGTCGTCACTAATTTGATTGCCCACACACGGCCAGGCGGCTACGCGTTGACGTGGGCGACCGGCCGTTGCGTGGATCCCTAATTAAACCTATGAGATGCTAATGGGAGTCATTCATCGCGAGGTCAGATCGCTTCTCCGGCACAGTCGCTGCGACACGACTTTTATTGCCGAACTACATACACATGCATTCTAACCACTAACATTTGCATAGAATTCATGAACTGCATATGTTGACTTGTTTAGAAGTTCAATATCGACAGATCAAACAAGCGAACTGCTTTCCCGTTTTATTGAATTAACCGTTGGACAGGCGGTCGCGGTCGCCACACGCGACGTGGACTCGCCCAGACGCAATGTCATAGTGCTCGTACACATACTCTGTTTTAAATTGATTGTAATGTGTACGAGTTGTGAACAACTGTGATTCGAGTGAGGAGTCTTCTGGCTTTCATAACGCATTTACATGGTCATTCATCTTTGACCTCGCGATGAGACGGTGTCTTCGTCTGCTGTATTTTCCTTTAAAGATATTCCGTATTAACAACATTATAAAGGTATTAGCGCGAATCGCTCGGGGCCGGCCACCTATCTATGGCATCGGTCCGGTTAATATGCTTATTAAATTATGTCGATGGCAAAAACCGTGTTTTGCTTTAGGGAGTAATTAGCGGAATGAGTCTTATCATGGGATTTAATCACTGGCTGTAATTATTGGGTAAGATTCAGACCAGACTCGCACGCGCCCTTTCGGTTCGCAAGCAGTCGGTTCACTGACATCGAGGTTTTTTGTCATTATTGACTTTTATGAGTTGAACAACAAGAACTAGTCACTAGGTATCTTACCTTACCTACAGCTTTTACGTATGTACATCTAGATAAAATACCAGTGAATAAACAATACCCCTTCTATTGTAAGCACTCGTCATTGTTACTGTTGAATAGTAATTGGTATTAGGGTCAATCTTATTGATTAGCGAACAAAAATTTGTGTACAAGCCATGGGACCGGCCGCCACCGCCCGCATCGCAAACGAACCGACTTTGCATATCAATGCCTATTTTAATATCGACATGCATCATTTCATCTAATTGCATTTCCTCCATATAGATCGACAGATAATTCTACAATTTATTTAAATAGAGAACTGCTTAGGGACTGTTAAATATTTATAATCACATGAACATGTTACATGTCAATTAATGTTACGCTAGAAAATAATTGACGTAAAAACGTACTCAATTATGCAATAAAATAATGCTTAAGGTTTGCCTTAAACGCTACAATCGGGCACAAACCTGGCCGTAACCAAAAGTAGCGCAGCGATTTTTTGTCCTCCAACGTGAACGAGTTTCAGATGCAATTTGTTTACTTTGTATCGAAACGTCATCATAACGCAATTTCGTAGACAAAGCGCGGAGTGAACTTGAAGGCGCTGTAATTAGAAATCTGATAAAAATATCTCGACCCGGTTTCCACGGCTCCTGTAATTAATAATCCTCACGACGTGACCAAACAGGGAATTCTATAGGCTAGGTCAGAAACTGACTCCTAACATGGACGGTACGGACCTAGATTGACTTCAATCGATAACGCTCTCGACTCGATGCATCATCAATTCCATACTGTTCGCTCGATAAGGAGTAAGTAATTGTACACCAAATAAATTAGTTCCCGCACTAAGTCTCACAATGGTCGGGTGAGACTTGCACATTTGTCCCCTCTGAGCCAGCCGTAGGAATCTGTTCAAAAGTGTTAAATCGGTTAATATAATGATGATGGATGTGGTCCCGACCAAACAGCCCGCAGCGGGGGTGTTTTACCCCACTATACAAATAAAATATTTTTATTATTAACTAGTTTCCTGTCCTATTTGCACCCACAAAAGCTCCCAAACGCGCCGTCTCCGTCGCACAGTTTAATCGAAATCATATTTCTGTTTTGTCATTATGGTATCACGTTAAGAGTTCCTCTCTTTTGTCCAGGGTTTCGATTCGTTGGTTTCTTGTTTCCAATGCAGCTTCGGTTGTTTTTTTAATCAGTCGCAGCGGTAAAGAAATGTGAAACCTTTGGAGGTAGAGTTCAGTTGTTCGAGTTTCTTTGGCTGCCATATTGTACATAATATTAGAGTTAAAAACCTGCAGAGTGTAATGTTTGTTTTCCTTCTGTTGCAGGTAATTGTCAGTGGGCGCATGCGCCATCTGTCGTCCAGTAGCGGAATTCGCGGAGTGTGATTTTTTCTGTCCGCCGCTACTAGCTATGAATGGAAGCCTGACGATCCCCATAAAAAGGTGCAACCGTGTCAAAATCGAACAATATTGTTTAAAATTTAAGACAGACACATATGAGTTTCTTTCATCATCGCGAGCTTACCTGTGGGGGCTCACAAAAAACACCGCAGGTAGCCCATTTGTTTGTTATTAATTCTCGCGTCGAATCTTGTTTTTTTACCGTCGACCACTCTAATACAGTGAGAATATTAATTATAATTATAAACGTAGCTCGTCGTGTTCGTTATAAGGTGCTCTCGTATAGTTTTGCTTTTAAAATTTAAATCTGATCGTTAATCATGCGACAATGTCGGTTTTATCTTGATATTGTGTTTTTCAAATTTATTGTTTTCTCTCACTGACTTGAATCTTAGGACCTCATGATTTACCGTTTTTGGGTCTTTATAAATGAAGATAAAGGGAAATCTTATAAATTGATACCGTAACGCTATTACGACAGCTAACGATGAATCAAAAGATTAGGACATTGATAAACCCGGATAAATCGAATTAAAAAAAGATTTGTTATGACTTATAATCTTATTAGAACTAAGCTACAACATTATGTACTTAGTCGATATGCACTAATAGGTACGTCCGCTTTTCAATTGCAATAAAAAAATCTAACAATACTGTAGACACTGATTCACAAACTAGAATGCCTATTTATTACGCCCCACAATTATCACTGACATTGTAACCACAGCTCTTCGAATGTAAAAGTCGTTGTCAGTAATCGCTTCACTGTTCTGTACCAATAATAACATTTTTATAACGCGAAGACATTGAAAAGGGGGTTTTACTATAAGTGGCCGCCGCGAAGTCGCATCGTCAGGCAAATTATCAGGAAACTCCCGCACACGCTTTCTGCACACACTAACTGACATTAAAAATCATACTTAGCGACTCCAATGGCCGACCGAGCAACAATACAACATGCTACGTAATTGAGCAAGACGCACATTGATCTTTAATATTCCATTAAACCAATTGTATGCCCACAGCCGGATAGGCAATCATTTTCTAGTTTACATATTGACATGTCGTTTGCAAACTAGCGTTTTCGTGTTATGGCTCCTTGCGTTTCGAGGCTTTAATATATTGCTTTAAATGCAAATTGGAGTGAATCGAATAAAGCGAAAAATGTATTACAGCTTTTAGTATTGACTATCGGGAGTAAGTGCATGGTGGTGCTTCGATAGAGCCCACATGCGGTCGCATTTACCACTAGCGCATTTTTATTGTCTTGCATGTACTGTACAAATGAAACCTCATTTTATCCAATGCTAAACAATACCTTTTAACAGCTTGCCTTGACTTCCCGAAAGTGCAAAACAGACCTATGACCTCATTCAGCCTATTTTGGCTCATGCAAATAAATTCGTGATCGTGACAAAATAAATTGAAGAATCTGTTGGTCATCCTTGACATTCGATCTGTTTTAAAACTTTTAAACAATACCTGCGGTTCGACATTTTGTTTAGAAAGTGTACTGTATTACCGTGTTCGTTCAACGTGTCGACGTCTGTCCGTTGCATGCTCTCGAGGTGTGGTAAGGGGTCACCATTAGCTCCTTCACTAATATATCACGACTCGAGCATTACGCGTCTATCGCCCCCCGTTTAGACGCGAATTGTCTGTGGAAAGCACCCATTGTGACCGGTGAAATTTATTTTCTTCGCGTCGTGGGAATGAAGCAATTATCTTCGGCAGTTAGATTGAGATATCGAATCGAATTTAGTGCTCTTTGTCAAGATAAACCTCGTCGAATGGACGACTATGAAGACGTCAATTAAAGATTGACTAAGCATGTAAACAGTACTAGGAGAGCTAAGAAATATTCAGTCTCCAAATGTTGATACAGTGTCGTCGAGTTCATGCATGAGAACGACGCTGACTTGTGTCAGACACATAATAACATTTCCCGTTTATTTCTATGATCTGTGAATCCAAGGAAAACACTTGGAGTCGAGTAAAATAAATAAAAGATGGCGGGTGGAGCTCGCGATACTTCTCAAATTGAATATTAGATTGAAATTACGCGCTCGGGCGGCTCTCTCCTCCGGCTTTTGTTACGCGAATGATACATAAAGCGCGCGCGCATACAAACACAGCAATAAGAATTTTAAATTAGCATTCTTTTTGTGTAGCAGCCACCCCTACTCTACCCGCACACCCCACCGTCTTAATAATATGGAGAAATTGAGTTGTTATACACCCTTTTCGGAGGAGGCACGGGTGCAACGGCACACCTCGCGAAGAAGCCTTTTTGTAATTGAATTTAGATATTCTTTTCCCGGATATAACGACGGGGAGGTCGGACCGCTAGTTCCTCGAATAGGATACATGTAAATGTGGCGATATGAAATTCTCGAGTCGAGGCGCTGTGACGGTGGCGTGCCTTATTATTGCTTACTTTTTATTCCTTTTCTGTAACAGGGTTGTTTAGATCGGTTCGGAATGCAATAAAGACTTGTGTAATTATATCAAATATTTGGATGATACATAATGTAGCCAAAATAGGTTCTATTAATTTGATCAGCCTTCCGAGAAGCAACGTTAGCATGATACTGGTATGTAATTACTAAAGGCTATTAACATCGACCGTGTACAAACATGGCGGCTGATTGTGGGTTTCGTTTTAATTGCGCACACGCATCGCGATACCGAGTTAGAGGTCTCTCACTGAATCCAACGTGATGTATCTGGGGATCGTGAGAACATTGATCAATTATTGATTTTGGAGCGATAGGCAGGCCAATACCGGCAGTTAATAACGAAATACAAACATGTACTTAAAGTAAAAATAATTACCATTAAATTGGTCGGAATTTCTCGTACGCGCATTTGTAATGATCTCGAAATAATTTTGTCACGCAATTCCTAAACGAGTAAAAGCAACAGAACTATTATGTTTAGCAATTTAATCATTATCTAGAAACGTGACAAGCAGTGAATTTACTAAATAATTATCCATTCAAATTCTGTCTGTCAACGGTTTGGTAGTTCCCACAATTGTCACTCTCACCTGGTTCCCATCCTAAAATGACATTAAATAATAGTTAAAGTAAGCTAATTTTACAGTGGACATAAAGTGTGCCCTCTCTCCTCTGAGGTAAATTCGTTAGCCATTACCGAGTCGTCACATTACGCGTCTACACCGTAACTTCATTAGGTCGAGGTGACACTGACCGCGGGTAGCGATTCTTGTTTATTTTACTTTTGAATTTGGCTCAATCAGTCAAGGTTATTAATATCGATGTTTTTTTCCAGGATAAAAGTAGAATTTAATAGGACTACAAGATTTTTAATTAGAACTTTCTAAAACGCTTGTTGCAATACTGCATCTATCGCTCTCAGTCTGACCCAGCCCATAGATCTTGGCTACTTAATTGTTTCGACATTGCGTTCCTCCGTGGTCGGTAATTATCGACGACAACACTTAACTTTGGTCCGGTGAGAAACTTTGTAGCAAGCTGTTAAACGTATTCGGTTTTATTTCCTCTTGTTTCTTGAAAGTACCAAAACCTCGGCTTTTACCTTTTGTTTATATTAACCCAGAAATTATGACAAAAAACGGTAACAACCATTCAAATTAACGTTAATGACACATTTCTCGAGACCTTTAAGTCGGCGTCACGCTCATCCACGAGATTAAAACTAATTCGAGGTCTCCCAAATTATAGACTTATAGAGCGGCGGATGTCGCCGCGCGGGAGCGGCGCCGGCGCACCAAAACCGCACGTCATTGTTTTTTGTGGAGAGGCCTCGGGCCCCGGCAGCCTTCCGTACCGTACGCTAATTAATTATTTCACATGTATCGATCATTAATTACGAACAGCGATAGCATCCACCCGTTATCTACACAATGACGGCCAGCAATTTGTCGATCGTAATTATCTCACAAATCACACGCACCCACAAAAACGGATAATGATTTAAAATCTTAACACGACTGAGGCATTATGCCGCGTAGGCATTAATAGCAGAAAGCATCGAGATCGAATCAATCTTAATCTCGTACAGAAACGTAATCCAGATTTATTTATGACGGAGGAGAGCGTGTGCTATTATGCTCGTCTGCGGCAATTTGCCTCGGAAATTGTCTTAATCGGCCGCTCAAGGGACTATTTATGTATAATTATTTCCAAATTCGACGCTGCGTTTGATGCCTTTCCGCTCTCTTTGAGTTGGTTCGACAAAAAAGTCATCTGTTGCAACAATTAAGCTGGGAAAAAAATAGAAATAAGTATCGAAGGGTCCGCAATAATTACAGGCGCAAATTGACGGTTCGTAAGAGCCATCGGTCGAATGGCGCCTGCCAGGTTACCTGCAGCAACACGCGATGCCTGCCCTCTGCCGGACCTCCACGGACATCTGATACATGCGCCAAATTAGTATTAATCTATTCAAACACAACTAGTCGCATTCCTAAAATGGTCTGATTTATATAACCGCTATAAATTATGTCTCTATCAAAAGTTTTCCTAATAAAAATAAATGCTTTATCAGGATTTTAACAAGGTATCTATCGGACAACAAAGTCCCCGTCTATCGACATTGTGGAATGAAAACCTCTAACAAACTCACAAGCCTTTGAGTGGGAGCGATCAAAGGTTCTCTCCACAATGACGACAGCCGGCGGGCGCCTAACACAATTAGCTTCGAAAGCAAATAAATCATAAAATCATCTGGTTTATGATCCGATCTCATTCCGAAGATTACTTTGTGCTTTCAAATCATCCTCTCTCTACTTTGTATTTGAAGCCAGTACTGTTTCTCAATTAATTAATATGACAAATTAATGGGAAAGTGTTTGGTGTACGTTAATCATCATAAGTTTCGCGTTTCACGCGTCGAAAACGCTTTGTAATTACAAACACACTTGCGTTGCGGTTCCTACGAATTTGCGTTGTCACTTTATTATCGTGTGAAATGAGAGAGCGTTTTTAATTAATAACTTTCTCCTTAATTCTAACGTACTTGTTGGTATCGTGTTAAACGTGTGCTTACTGGTTGTGCTTACGTCATCCCGTTCCAAAATTATAAAAATCCTTTTAGCAATATTTGTTCAACACCTGTTTCTTTTGTATATTATTATATGACTATGGAAATATTAATCTCCGTTAAAAAGAATAGTGGTATAGATAAATCATGTATTTTATTAAATAAAGAGCGATTTGGAACTGGTTGTTAATGAAAGAATTTGATTCTTATAGCGAAGTGAAATTTTAATCAGAGATATCAGGTTTAGTAATTGACATTAAAATCTTATAAGATTTAATGTTAGAGGTCTACAAGAGTCCATATTTGGCAACAGGATTCTAATTGGTATTTCCACATGTTTGACAGAATTGAGTCATTTGATTCATAACAAACCCATATTATTGACGCTTTAAATATGTATTGTAATTTTCATAATATAGGTACACCTTCAAATTCACTTATTCCAACGTCACGTCTCCAACTTGGCATACCATTACTTCTAAATATAATGCATACCACCTCGTATCAACCAATTTGATTTTTAAACTGCAAATCCAGCTAAACTCTGCTCCAACACTAGTAGCACCGCTAAAACCTAAATCTGTTGCTATCTGGCCTTCTCAAGCTGCTTGTCGGACAACCATTACAGTAACGTCTGCTGCGCAAAAAGAGGCATTCCCATCGACTTCAGGCCCATTACCATTAATGAAGGTTTAAAGTTACCCTAACGGTGGACATTGTTCGCTTCGTACCTTACCATGTTCCACCCAGGTTGCTCCGTCATTCCCACGTCTAACAAGGGTACCGTCATTACGGACATTTTACATACATTCCCCCCACTTATTATCAATGTATTAAGTAAATCGTTCCTCTGGACTCCGCTCAATTTTATTTCCATTAATAGCCTTTCAACATTAGTCGTATGCAGGCTCTGGCTTTGTGTTACCAGTTTATGTTGACCCTCGTCTGGTAAAGGAATGTATTCGAATGAGAGATCAAGAATTGGTCTACACTACAGTATAGCTTGAACTTTCTGTGGTAAGGAATGTATATGATGGCAGTTTTAAGAGGTGGTACACCAGTACTACTTGACCTCTCTGATGCAGGTCAACACTTGGAAAAGCCGGTTCAAGTAGCACCGGTTGTTTGCAATTTCCCACGACTGGTATTTTGCTTCACAAATCTTGCTGATATCCAACAATGAGTTAATTAGTTTTCCTTCAAAGTACCAAGAGGTGTCAGAATATAAAGTTTAACAGATAATTTTCATGTACAATGGCAGTCTAACAAGAATCAATTAATTATTCCGTTCATGTCCAACTGATAAACATCCATGGTTTTCCCATGTTGTTGTGGGTGGAGTGATAGCAATACGATGCCTACACGAGAATTATCATATTTTTATCTTACTTTGTGACATGTTCTTCCAAAATATTCAAAAGTTTCCTTATCACGCTTAAAAGATAGACACATGTTCATTCAAAACGATCTGTGTCTATGGAGTTTCAAGTGGTTTCCCCCAAGTACTATTTAAGCCTAACTCATTATTCAAGGTTTCACTATCAATGAGTTATTACTCTGAATATAAGCAAAATTCCAACAGATCCAAGGTACCAGGTACTTCGAGCCTCACCCGCATATAATAGCTACTTATATTTCGGTCCCTGACAACGTCGACTTAATACCTTATTTATTGTAATTCCTCGCGCCGACTTAGTAGATGTTGTTTAATGTGCTCTTACCATGTTTTTGTGAAGAAAGCAGTGTGAGGGTAATTATTTAGCAGTGTTCTGCGGTTTCGTTGGCGAGCGGCCGCGGAGTTAATGAGGGCCTTCGTAATAACCCACGATTATTAATATGGCCGTAGTTTACCGCGTCTCTCGTTACTGACACATCCCTCACACTATGCCATTTACTCTGCCTTCCACGCTCACGCATAGGCTATCCATCCATTATTGCCTTACACGACGTCTAAATTTCAACATTATCTACTTCAGTTTAATTGTATGCACCATTATGATTCCCTAATTAAATGTGCTCAGTTTACATTCATTAAGCTGCTCAGACAACGTAATATGCTACGAACCGCAAATGTCACAGTTTCCAACTAGTAAATTGTAGTTCGAAAGTGATACATGGCTCACGAACTCCCATTCCGCGGATACGGTAATGAGTATGTTGATTGACTTTTCATGCCATTGCCTCTGCTAATTATAGGCTTTAATGGTATCCGAGTATTATATCATTGTTAATTTCACTTCCATTGACTTTACCTCATTAAATTTCTTTCCGATTGGCTTTCTCTTTAGATAAACAAGCGAGATTAGTCAGCGATCATGCACGATACTGTGTTCGTAAATTGGACATTGACAAAACCGTTATTGAATGGTTCGTATTCTGGCTATCAATTACATTGTGGGAGCCTCATTAATGTTTTGAAAAGCGCGCATCTTCATTATGACGGGCTCGATAACTATTGTAGGAGAGTCCGATGCGGGCGTAGCGATGCGCGTGCGCCGCGTCCGCCGTGCGACTGTATGGCAAATACGTACGAGCAAATTGCGTCAGTATCCACGCACACATGCGCCATTGTATCCGCCGTACTTTTCTCACGCTCACACACCCATGTGTACGTGTAATTTGCACTCGAACGTAGCTATGTAGTACGTTTGTGTGCGTGTTTATCGGAAATTAGTTCTGCTGCAAGCAAGCATCGGGGTATCGGTGGAAATTGACAACACCACTGATTGTAACGATGGGAATCTGCGCACGTGTGCCCACATTAAACATTTACTCCACTGAGTGCCACTCTACAACCGCAAAATACAAATTATAGATACATTTGACACATGGTCCTATTGATTTGGCGTTTCTATAAATTTAAATGATATTTTCGCCCGTATTATGTAGTATTATCCGGCAAAACACAATGTAAACATGGTAGCTTGTTTTTTGATTAAAACGTAATTTTATTTATTATTCACTGAGATAGTTTGTTCTGTCTGTGTGTAAAAATAAAGATAGAAGCAAATTATAGCATTATGGACCATTCACCTCGACTCTAATTACCAGCTCTTTGCATAATTTCCATGCACATTAGCACTGCAAAATGATCTACAAATTGCTATTGCTAAGAACTAGTATAATAATTATTATGTGTAATTAGTCTTTTTTACTTTGTCACTAGATGTTTCGTATAATTGCAAGTGATGCATTTCTAAGCAATATTATGAGAATCCTGTTTGATCTGTCGTGGAAACCTTTTCTACATAATTCGTAGGAAGATGTCTGAGATGATATTCTATTTTGAGATTGTTTTTTCTTCTCAATATTGGAACTTACCGTAATTATTCCAATTTGTGATTATTTTTCTGTTCTTCTAGAGCTTCTTTTCACCCACTGTATTTCTGAAAAGATAGAGTTAGTTACAATTTCATCCAAAAGGCATTGGGTGGGCCGCTTGTCACTAATTTACTACTTTATCGACTTGAACGCATGGATCAGAAATTCAAGATTGAGAGGTATCCCTATTGACTTTTCTTCTGTAGGTACTTTTCTATTTTAATTGTTTTGAATTAGTAGCCGTATAATCTGTTTCCTAACATAGCCTTCAGTTATGAAACTGATGAATTTGTGTTAGTACAAACCTAAATACACATATTATGACACTTTAATTAGTCATCGAAACTCTTCTGTTACAAAACTTTCTACCGGAAATAAATATCGAATCTGTTGAAATAAGTATTCTCTAGATAGAAAAACTAAATTCTTCTTTTCACACTTCTTCTTTGCGTATCGATGGACTCAAATAATACTTGACCAGTATACATTTATATACCGAGGAGCTTTATTTATCCATAGATAAAAACAGACATTCAAATTAAACCATAATTCCACTGAATAAGGAAACTCTTTAATACCCAACGTGTCTTTACAAATATTTGCATTATCAAGTCCCGTTTGATATCAATTATCAAATGAGGATTTCAAGGGCTACACTCGACCGTTGAAATGCAAACAAATGCTTAGGCGTGGTTCACATGTCATTATAATCTATAGCAAAACCAAGGTCTTGCTAATAAAACTTTGTTGACATTGACAAGGAATTTTATTCGAATTTTAATGTCGTTTTAACAAGCTTATGTCATTTTAGGCGGATATTAGGAAAATATCGATGTAATAATTTAGATAATTCTTATCGAGCTTGCTAACAATCTACTTCTTCTTTATCGTGTGGTTAGTTCCTTACCTGGTGTCAAAGTTTTTACATCGCCCATGGGCGTTTGATTTGACTTTACTCTCTAGAGATATTTCTCGACGGCTGGTTGACGATGGTTTCTTCACGATGTGGTCCTTCACCGAAGCAAGTGTTGATTAATTATGCTATCATTTAACAGTCTACTGCAGACAGTATATGCCTAGGAAAACTTCTAAATAAAAACGACAAAAAAATCACGTCTATTGTATGGGAGCCTAACTTAAATATTTTTTATTCTGTTTTTAGTATTTGTTGTTATAGCGGCAACAGAAATACATCATCTGTGAAAATTTCAACTGTCTAACTGTCACGGTTCATGAGATATAGCCTGGTGACAGACGGACAGACAGACAGCGGAGTCTTAGTAATAGAGTTCCGTTTTACCCTTTGGGTACGGAACCCTAAACAGCGTCTCTTTGGGAACGGATGGTCTACAGATTAGAGCCTTAGTGCGTTTAATTAGCTTCTTACCTCCAAAAGATAAAGACTTCATTTGTGTGATTTCTAATGTCAATTGATATGTCAATATTAATTTGGACATACAAACTTGATCAGTAATTTTCCATACGAATTCTCCATAAAAGCACATGACTAGGTGTTCAATATTAATCATACTGGTGACAAATAATGATTCATAATAAAAATGTCAAATAGTAAGTACTAGGCGTTTAGCCTTCGTATTACTTATCTGCTCTCGTCAAAATATCTAAGCGTTATCATATAATAAATTACTCCAGGAAAGACCGATTTTTATTATTGTACGGCTTTATTTCGAGAATCTTTTTGGAACTTCTTCTTTAGCAAGATGATAACTATTATATTGATTAAGGAGGATGCGCTATGGTAGTCAGTGTCACGTTGTATGTTGATTACAATATAATTCGAGACCGTTACAAAACTTGCTTTACAGATATAAGTTTTTAAACTGTCATGGTTACTAACATTATAATTAACACTAGAAACGGGATATATACCATGTCCACTGTTTGCTTTGAGTTCCCGATATTTCGGCGCTGCTGCAAGCATGATCACGGATAAACTGAAGTTATTGCGGGTGGGTGTTTATGAGCAGACAAATCAGTCTACCCTCTTTCTTGTTCGTTTTTTACACTCAGTACCACTACCACAGTGCACTAGTTGCGAGTGACAGTGGTAGCGGATCATGGTGCTTGCAACAGCGCCGAAATATCTGGAACTCAAAACAAACAGTGGACATGGTAAATATCCCGTTTCTAGTGTTAATTAAATTGCTTTACAGAGTTATAATCATCAGTACAACCCTCCTAAGTTTATTTAATCCTATTCAATGACTTTCATGAAATAGTCACTGTCGTGCAAATGGAAAAAAAAAACGTTAAAAAAAAATCTCTGGCTACTCTGGCGCTTCCCCATCTTCTTCTCTTCTTCCTTAACGTTTTCTTTGTTTTATGCTAATTTGAAAATATCCTCAGCTGTCAAACTGGCACCGTAGAATTGTTCTGACATGTTGCTTTTGCCAACTCTTCCCTGAGTTTCCCCCTCATGATCATTTAGATTAGTTGATAGTATTGATACATCGATAAAACCCACATTCATAAAGATAATAATATCCAAACCAAATTCAGCAGGGTAACCAAAAATTACAAATTTAGTTAACCAATCATCATTACCTATACCTCCCAAATAATTTGGGGTCGGCGTAGCATTCCTTCTTTCATAATTCAATTCTCTAGTATATGTTGTCAAAAGTACAAGTAAGTATATCCATCGTTTCTGTGGTCCACCCCCATTCACATTCATACTCGAAAGTTTCCTCACGATATTTTCCTCATTCCTTCGCATCACATGCCCACCATGCCTTCACAACCGATTTTCACACTTTCAGTCAAATTCAGTTAGCCAATATGTTATAATTTAAATACTAAAAAATTATCAGTTTCCTCATCCGGTGTAAGGATTCGGGTTTTTGCGGTAAATACTACGTTATCACATCCTGGCTTAATCATTCATTAGTCAGTACTTGATTAGTGTTACGAAATTACAAATTACTCAGTTTAATTAATACGAAATGTTTTAATTCTAGCAGTTATTTATTGGTCATCTTATTAGGTGATTCAATAAACGACTTCGTTATTCAGATAGGGCTTAGTATGTAAGACAAGTTTCTTCATGAAATTAGAATTTATTCTTACTTAGTGGAATTGCATTTGTATTAATAAGAACTTTTTCAAACTAGAACTGTGTGACAAATGATAGTGATTTGTAGACGACTTTCAGTGTTAATCTTGTCTTACGTTGGTCTGAATAATAAGAATAATTCATTTTATGTGTCATGTGATATTTTTCGTTGATTATCTCGACTGTCAACTAAGTAAATATATTATTTTAGTCCTCGTTAGGTATTTGTAGGACAAGTATCTTTGATAACGTAAGATAACGGAGATGACGGCTTAATCTCGTTTTTAACGAATTTTTATTCTAGATTGCCTGTTTATTTTCAATTGCGTAAGTTTCGAATCTAATCAAATCTTATATTGGGTGCAATAAGGGCTATTTTTCTGTGGGAATTAACTTTATCGCGATACATTTTAAAGTTGCCGAGACCTAACTTTGTTGGTTGTTTAATTGTAATAGTGTCAGCATTGACATCGTTGACAAGCTGTCATACGGATAAATTGATCGTGGTTGTTTGCGCAAATGTCAGTTAGATAACGATTACCATGTATTTTAATTTGATATAGGTATTCGTGATACCTATGGGAACTCGTGGCTTATCTGTTATCAGAAAGACGGTATTAATAAGTTGAAACATTTTATTGGCAGATAGACGGTTATTGTTCACCTCCGTTGGCTTCCAACGGGAAAATATGTCATTATAATTTAAATAGAGGTGTATCCGCTTAATTTAAATAGGGCACCTACTGAAGGATCTATCTTTGGAAAACAACACAGAGTGACACAACGATGACCCTACCTACTTCCGGTTGCGCGCCCGACACAAATGTATTCAACAGTCACCTTCAGCTCTGTGAAACTGGTCCGTGAGAAATAGGTGATTGATTACGGATAGTTTACCGTTCGGTAGCGGTCCGATACCCACCACATATTTGGCTATATATCATGTTAATCGAAGATTTAACGAGCCTACACCCATTTGACTTCCGACTCGATACTCACAAGAAGTGGAAGTTCATTGAAACTTGACGAATCGATCGATGTGCTTATGTGTGATGTAATTTGTTGCAGGAGAGCATGTGATGCCGGCCTTTGACGCCCGGCGCCATGCCCACGCCGCTGCAGCCCGGCGGCCCCGCTAGCGGCCCGCCCCCGGAGCGCAAGCGGCGCCGCAAGCGCGACGATCCGCAGAGTTCAGCCGCGCTCGAGCCCGACGACGACGACGGCGACATGAGTCCCGAGGAAGAACCGCGCAACGCGCCCGCGGCCCCCGCGGCGCCCACTCCTGCGCCCTCCTCCGCGCCTGCGCCCACCTCACCCCCTGCCGCACCAGACGCCGTCGATCTCACCTCGCACCGAGACTCTCCGCCGCTCTCCTCCGACGTAGAAAGATTCGACGGCAAGATCGTGTACAACCCCGATGGATCTGCGTACATCATCGAGGACCCTGAATTGTCAGAAGGAGAAACCAGCATGTCTGATCTACCCAAAATAGAACCTGGGTGCATCGTAGACAGCCGAGACAACAACGTATTGGAAAGGCAGCTCGATTTCCCACAGATAGCGAGCGCATTCTACGTATCGAGAAACCCTTCGTTGTACGGCGCGCTATACGGAAGACTAGCGGCAGAGCGGGCGCGAGCGAGACCTGATGCGCCCGTCATGCACAGCTACCGTGTATTCAGTTTTCGAGGAGGAAAGGACGCTCCCAGACCGCCATCTCCTCTAGCTGAATGTCCCGTCAGCGTTCCAGTGAAACCGATCCTAATGTGTTTTATTTGTAAATTGAGTTTTGGCTACGCAAAATCATTTGTAGCGCATGCGCAAGCAGACCATAGTTTATCATTACTGGACTCTGAAAGAGACGCCTTATCGAGAGAGAATGCTTCAGCTATTATCCAATGTGTAGGCAAAGATAAAGAACCACTAGTCTCATTTTTAGAACCTGTTGGTGCCGCGGCGCCACCGCGGTTATCATCATCAGGAAGCCCTAATATGACGGAATTACCAAGCCCATCGCTAGACAAGCGACAAGATTTAATGGCGACCGATAGAGATACTGAATCAATGCTACTTAACGGCTCATGCGATGAGAGGAAGCCAAGCCCAACAGCGGCGTGGAGGCCGCCACGGTCGATAGCTGAATCGTTAATGCCACAACATTCCTTGATCTCCGTGGCACATCCTCACACGATTAATGCTTCAGTGCAACCGCGGGCCAGTCCCAATTCATCCCCACCGTTTCAAGCAACTCCACCTGCTTTCCTTTCTGGTACGACGATAGGCGTGTGTCCAGATCATCTAGGAGGACGGCCCTCCGGTGCTGACTGCCCAAAATGTGAACTAATATTAAACTCAGGAAGACTAGGCGGCCCGCTAGCCGGTATGCACAGCCGAAATTCCTGCAAAACCTTGAAATGTCCGAAGTGTAATTGGCATTACAAATACCAGGAGACATTAGAAATACACATGAAAGAGAAACATCCTGAAGCCGAGACAAGCTGTATTTACTGCATAGCTGGACAACCTCATCCTCGGCTGGCACGTGGAGAAACCTATACCTGTGGATACAAACCATATCGATGTGAAGTGTGCAATTACTCAACTACGACTAAGGGCAACCTAAGTATACATATGCAATCTGATAAGCATTTAAATAATATGCAAGAGCTTCAGAACGGTGGCAACCCTGGCGAAGGCACTCTACCTCCTGCGCCACAACATACACCACCAGGCCCACACAAGCCACCACTACCACATCATTCACCCCTGGGTCAAAAACCAAAGCCAACTTTCCGCTGCGACGTCTGCAATTATGAGACAAATGTTGCTCGCAACCTAAGGATACATATGACTTCCGAAAAACATACGCATAACATGTTGGTGCTACAACAAAACGTGAAGCATATGCAGACCCTTTCAGCTCTACACCACAGGCAACAAAGCCAACAACAGCTTGAAACCTTACTACATTTCCATGGTGGTGATGCCCCTCCTCCAAATCCTGAGGCCGCACTCGCTGACATGGCTTACAACCAAGCACTGATGATCCAACTAATGACAGGAGGACCCGGCCCCTCACCACCTGAGCTGGGTGCTCATCTTGACGTTGGACTAAATCCTGAAGCGATGGAACCCCCACCAGAACCAGCTGACCCAGAGCCAGAGAGAACATACCACTGTTGCATCTGCAATTGTTTCTCCACAGACTCCTTAGAAGCGCTGGGTCATCACTTGGCCCAAGACCGCACGAAGATCAGAGAACAAGAGATCCTAGCTTTAGTTGCTGGCCATTACGTTTGCAAGCTCTGCACGTATAAAACTAACTTGAAGGCGAACTTCCAGCTGCATTGCAAAACTGACAAGCATTTGCAAAGGCTGCAGCATGTAAACCACGTGAAGGAAGGGGGTCCGAGAAACGAATGGAAACTGAAGTTCTGCGGTGGTGTTGGTACTGGTGGAGCGAGCGTTGGTGGCGTGCAAGTACGCTGCTGCGCGTGTGATTACTATACCAACTCTGCGCACAAGCTGCAGCTTCACGCGGCTGGCGCGAGGCACGAGGCTGCCGCCTTATTGTTGAGACATCTTCGTGAGTGTGCGGCGCGTATTCCTCGAGAACGACCACGAGTGTACCGCTGTGCTCTCTGCGGTTTCGGAGCCCCTCACCGCTTGCCACTGCTGCAACACGTTCGATCTGTTAAACATCTGCAGATGGAACAAATCCATCAGCTCCAACGTCGGTCTGAGGGCAAAGATCCAACGCCTGACGTCGCTGAACTGTTCCAAGTCATCCCTCAACCCAGTGAGCTACCGAGCCCGTACGATCAGCAAGATAATGGTAAGTACTGGTCTAAGTATATCTCACATTATTTTGACGAACCTCCCGAGGCACTTACGTATACGCACCTATTTAATTTGTTATGTTCATTATGTAGGCTGCTCGTTCAAAGATAATAACGAGTAATCTAATTTGTTTTTTTTTACATTTTTAGTCCTCGTTTGTCTTTTCATGTTCACCAGAGTGGTAATAAGGAAATTGCTTATTTGTCAGCTAATAATTTTCCAAGCGTGACTGGTCTATTGTTATTGCACATTAACTTCCTCAAGGCGTTGTCTCCGAAGTTACAACTTAATGATAATTAGTTAGTTACATAACGAACGAGCCCCACTAACAATGTAAAAGTATTCTAGCTAGACGTAGTGTTTGCTGGCACAATGACGACATAAAAACCATTCACGATCGAAAACCGATTAGATGCGCGTGCGCATTCTGCTCAGTTTTTCTGCTTCGCGCTAGATGTCGTTCGTGACAACCTTTATTCAATCAATAAACGAACGCGACGCAACAAAATATATTATTATTTATTACTCCTGTGCTAAACACATTTCGTAACATTTTTATTCTATAAAGCGTAAAAATCCCATTAAAATTAATTCAACCAAAACCATTACCGGCGTTCGTATCGATAAAGTAATACTGAGTCGACTTATGAATGTGATTTCGAAACGTCACTATCGGTTTCCAATTTAAACCGATTCGTTCCTTAATCAATTTTGTTCTGCGTTTTTTCAAAGTGAACTTCTTTCTGTGGATCGTGTCAACAAACATAACGATTTGTTTGATGTTAATTTGTGAGTATTGTGAGTGATACGAGGGCACATCGTGCGCTCCGTTTTCGTCAACGGAGGCTTCATTATCGTTTATCGCGTGACCGTCACTCTGTGTTCAATCTGAGAGGCAATCTCCATTTTAAGCGATGAGCATTTAGCGAAGAATTCGTAATCACAATAATGAGATAATTACACACGAACAAAATTTAATTTAAAGCGCGCAACATTAGAACAGGTTTCTTTAATAACGTACGCCTTACACGGTGTCGCCACAGTCGGATGCCGTCATTGGTCGGAGGCGGCTCCGCCCCGCGCGCGAGGGAGACAGAGAGAAGATTTGAATTGAGAACGCGAATTTTCCATAAGTACCGCACACGGGACAATGACTCGCATTACGTATGTGGCGGTCGCGCATTAAGGATGATTGCCCCCTTGTGATGAGGCTGCTACATCATCGCACAATGTCGCCGGCCGCATCGCCCCGCGCATGTTTATGGCCACGGTGAAATACGATAAACTCCGAGAGAAATGTGGAGGCGAAAGAAATCCGCCTTACACCATTGTGCGCCTCATGTTTATGCTTATTACTTATTTTCACCTTATTGAGAAAGCCGTTTTAAATGATCGATTTTGATATAAATTTTAGGTTTTCGAATTGCTTACGGTTCATTGTAAAACACGACGATGAGCTAAATGTGTCGTGGAGGAAGATTGCATTCATTTAGATTCACACGCTCTCGAAGTACTCGCATGACAACAAAAAACATCATTCTTTATGTTATGCGACGTCATTTGTGTAGCTTCCTTTGAGTCTGTCACTGTTTTACCCCTCGCCTCGGCTACTGATTCATTAGTTACTTACTGTCCCTATCATCAATATGATTAAACCAGAATAAGAACCGGTTTATAATTTAATTCGTTATATAAGACCAGCACCCTGTTTCAAAAGATTTTTTGCTTTGCTGAGCTAAGATCAAATAAAGACGTCTGGGACATTATTCACTAAAAGATTGAAGAAGATAATACAATATTTTCAATGAAATGAAATATCAAACTTGAAAATTTATAAGCAAGCTACATAATACAACAAGATTTGTAAACACAGTAAAGGACCCTAATGACCAGTTGGGACCACTTTAGCGTATTCAAAATCAACTTGAAAGAGTTTAATACGTTGGCCATTGCAGACTCCAGTTTGAAACTCGAACTCGCAACACCGGTACGCAAAGACAGTAAAACGTCCAGCTCCCATTGTGTCCCTGACGCCACATTGTAAAAATCCTGACCTAAATCTCGCAAAACAAAACTCACACTGCACAATACTTACTTTACGACGCTATAACGATGTGGTGTTTCCTTAGAAAAGACCCTTTGTCCATTGACAAAAAGCGTCAGAGATCGCGTTTATGCAGACCAGGTCCTTTTACCTGGCCATTGTTCTATGCTCCTACCAGACTGTGGGTCGGCGATTTTACATCATAAATAATTACATTCACTGGTCACTCTGGAATTAGGGTCAGTTGCGCTATCATTATTATTACGTACTCGGATTTACTTATCCCTCTCCCCTTCATTAGATGTAACGGTTTTAACTGCTTAAAACTATGGAACGGGTTCCCGGACAGGGGTACGACTGGTTTCAGCTTCGCTCGACTGTGAGATAATTTCCAGTTTTAATTAACTTTAAATTCAATGCACTGCTTCGGGCGATTTTTTGCACCATTATGGATTGACAAAATTAGTAAGTGGGACAACACTAACTAACAATTCCCAAAATATTTAATTTATGAGAAAACTTTGTATCATTTGTTCCGGATTTATTCTTTGCTAAATCTTAATATTTTGTATGTGGCGAGTACAATAGCCGGCTGGTCTGTTGCCCATCTAATAAAGTATAATTGTAACGTTACATTAACGAATCAGCTCTCCCTCGGCCGTTTCTTTCACCTTCCTTATTTGAGCGTAAACAATGCGGCCCAGCGTCTTTCACACGCTGCCGCGGACTTATCCTTGGTCAAAATAATAATTGCACACTCACATATAGTCGTCTCGCTCACACCCGTCACATACGTCAACTATCCCAATGCATTTGATCCGATGCGAAACGAAATATTCGAAACCTTTTGTAATAATGAACAATGATTGTTTGCTCGTCCTGTATCTTCTTTGTGTGCGAAATTACAATATACTTGTTACGTTAGCATTAATACATTTGTGAATGTGTGCGTACGGGATGGATAGAGCGATACCTTTGTCTTGCCGGGACGTCGCAAACAAAACGAGTCCTACTAATAATATAAAAGAGAAGAATTTTATTTTTAACTTCAATTCAGAAAAGTAACAAACGCTCGCACCGAACAATAGTGAGCTTCATTTATAGAAATAATCTTTTTTTTAGATAAATCTCACGTAGTCGTAGGTAGACATTGTGGATTTACGGTGTACAGATCTGTATCCATTCGGCTCGCGGATTCCATAGCGGGAGGTTCGTCGTGTACTATTTGCGTTTAGTCAATCCGCGCTACGTAAACAAACTTTTTCATTGCTTGTTTTTGTTGACAGACTCTAAGGAGCCGATCGACCAGAAGCCTGAGCTTACTCAAGAGCAAAAGATGATGAGATTTTTGGAACAACACCAGCAGCAACAGCAGCAGCAACAACAACAACAGCAGCAGCATGTGCAACAACAATCACAGCAAGGCCCCAGTGAGAGGGAGGAGGAGCGTGAGACTCCGGGACCACACACGTGTCCTTATTGTAACTTTAGTTGCTCGAACGAGTCTCGCCTACACGCACATGTCTCCTCCGTACATGGCGATCCCTCGCGACATTTCATTTGCCCTCTTTGCCAAGATGGCTTCAAGGAACGACCAGCCCTCGAACGACACGTCATGCAAATCCATTCCGTGAACTCTGAAGGACTACAGAGATTATTATTACTTGTTGATCAGAGCCATTGGTTGAACGGTGGAGCCCAATCTCAGAGAGACGAATCTCGACAAGGTGATGACGAACGAGAGATTTCATCGCCTCGATCGGAGGGCAGTGCTGATGGTGAAACAGAAAGATGCTCAACGTGCAACCGTACTTTCCGAAACGTTGATGAATTGTGTCAACATCAGAATGAGTCCGGCCATCTAGAACTGAAACAAACACCTCAAGGGCCGGGATATGTGTGCTGGAAGAAAGGATGCAACCGATACTTTGACGCGGCCCATGCGCTACAGAATCACTTCAGAGAAGCGCACGCGCGTAACTCCATCACGAACATGTCAGTGTCAGAGAAACATGTGTACAAATACCGTTGCAATCAATGCAGTCTAGCATTCAAGACGATTGAAAAACTGCAACTGCATTCACAATATCACGTTATCAGAGATGCTACCAAGTGCGTGCTATGCGGAAGGAGCTTCAGATCTGTGTTGGCACTTCAAAAGCACGTCGAGACGTCCCACCCAGAATTATCTGAAGAAGAGCTTAATGCATTCAAACGAAGCTTAGCATCGAACCCTTTACTACAAGCTGCCCAAGGCACAGCTTTAGATGCTGCAACTGCAGAGCTCCTCCGCAAGGAAGCTTTAAGAACTCCCGATGATGACCTAGCAGATATGGAAGACAGAGATTCTAGCGCAACCGTCGCTGATGAGTCCGGTCATAATGACGCCGAGAACTCGGACGACTCAATTATTTACAAAGATCAACAATTCTTGGAAGATTACCTAAATTCCCAAGCAATGGCGGAAGATTCATACAATGACCCCAACAGAAAGTACAAATGTCATCGATGCAAGGTAGCCTTTACACGCCAATCGTACTTGACTGCTCATAACAAAACACTTCTGCACAGAAAAGGTGAAAAACTAACCTACCCTATGGAAAAGTACCTTGACCCAAACAGACCATTCAAGTGTGACGTTTGCAAAGAATCGTTTACGCAAAAGAACATTTTGCTTGTACACTACAATAGCGTGAGCCATTTGCATAAATTGAAGCGAGCTATGCAAGAACAACAGAATAATAATAACCCTCCCGTGTCGCCCGGGGCGGGCTCGGCACCCTCTAATTTGACACTCACTCCCAAGAGTACATCGAGTGAGGAGGATGACCGCAAACGGTACAAATGCAACATTTGCAAAGTTGCTTACACGCAAGGAAGCACGTTAGACATTCACATGAGGTCAGTTTTGCATCAAACACGCGCTGGCAAGTTGCAAGAACTCGCCGCGGCTGGACACGTGGACTTGTCAAGGCCCTTGGTAGAGCAGCCGGACCGGACCGACCCCGCCAAAATTTTACAAGACGTGTTGTCGCCGAAAAATACATCCCCTTCGTCTACAAGCAGTGGGGGCCCGCGTTCCTCGCCCCCTGCGCGCCCAGGTAGTCCGCGATCCCCGCGCGCAGGTAGCGCTTCGTGCGAGCGCTGTCACGCGTCATTCCCAACCGGGGAGCTACTCGACGCACATCGAGCGACCTCATGTCCGTTTGGCGATGCGCGGGCGCATTCGCCACTAGGTGAAGCTGAAACAGCTGCACTTGACGAGATGGTCGCCAAGGGCAACCCGCCCAAACGTAATTCACAAATGTATAAGCAACTGTTAGAAACTTTCGGCTTCGATCTCGTCATGCAATACAATGAAAATCAACGAAGGAAAATGCAAGAAGAACGAGAGATGGCGCGCGTACCAAGTCCGCCGCCACCGCCTCCTGAAGAAAAACCCCCGGATGGTGAAAGTAAATCGACGTGTCAACATTGCAACAAGGAGTTTTCTAGTGTGTTCGTTCTTAAAACTCATTGTGAGGAAGTGCATAAGGACAAAGTACCACTGGAATTCCTGGAACAGTTCGCTGAGCAGTTCAAATCGGAATATGAGAGGAAGTCTGGTGCGCCGAATTCCCCGCGAGCTGCGTCACCCGCGCCGCAGGGTGAGAGGTCGCCGTCTCCGCGTGACAACAGTGGAAACTTCAATGAGAACGGAAACGCTCAGGGAGATGCGCAAGCTGGTGCGTTACTAGCTGCGCAAGTCCAAGAGATGCAGGCTGCTTTGAACATGATCCAACTGCAGCAGCAGCTGGGGCAGTTGCACCCGATGGTGGCTCAAATGCTATCATTGGGTCTTCCCCTCGGCTTGAACGTGGGTGCGCTGGCAGCGATGAACCTCCAACCGCCTCTGGTTCCGCTGATGCTGCCGCCTCCTCCATTCGACACGATGCCCTACGCTCACGACGCGCAAATGAAACAACAACAACTATTACAGCAGCAACAGCAGGTGAGTCCTTATTTATAATAACTCTACTTCATTATGTCACGTAGTTTTTACATCTAATTACTTATACGGACACTTAAGTTATAAATAACAATAAACAAAGCATTAGATAAATTACATTATATCTAACAGTTAAACATAAAATAATGGAAATTATACAAATTAGTATTAAATGGTTTGTGATGTCACATTAACGCCAGTACCTATGGAATAACATTAGTATAATATCTATGACTTATAAAAGTGAAGTGAATAAGCGTTTAATCGTATTCAGTACAGAATCAATATTATCATAATAATTACCTACGTTATGTAAACAATGATAGATTTAGAAGCAATTAAAACAAATCATGACTCGAATTTAAAAATCAAATGTGGTTTTATGCCCATTATAAGTTATATAGTTCCTATGTGTAATGTATTGATCAACCTTTCAGTTTACCAATTAAAATTCGAAGTGTGAATATGGTTAGCACATTAAATATCTTATTACGAATTGCACAATTTTATAATTATCATCATATTCATCATGCATCAAATTCGCAATGAAATCGTTGTCCAACCAAAACGGATTTAAACTTAAATAATTAAAAACCAATTTCAAGTCGAATATGACTGCGCAATCATTTAGCAACACTCAATTACCTCAGCTGTTAAATTCAGTCGAGACGTACAAATAATATGTATTTACTTATACAAACACAAGGCTTCGCATTGATTATTTTCGTCAGTTACTGTGTAAATTCGATCGTGGGCAATAAGGATATCTACGACTTATTGATGAGATAAGCTCGACGATTTACGTTAGCTATCTGTTTGCACAAGGCGACAGAGAATCTATTGTTGTATAAAGGGTCCGACCATTATTATTAGTAACGACTTCCCTTAGTATTCGGACTTACCTGCTTAATATCGTTATAGATAAATGAACCCCTTGACAACTGGAAACTCGTTTCGTTTCTTCGGTTTCGAAGCTCGTGTTTAACAAAGATTTCTTTTGTTTGCAGGCTAACGCCGCAGCTGGTCAGAAGAGGGCTCGGACTCGTATCACCGACGAACAATTGAAGATTTTGCGAGCGCACTTTGACATTAACAACTCGCCCAGCGACGAGGCTATCGCGAAAATGGCCCAACAGTCTGGATTGGCAACAAAGGTAATCAAACATTGGTTCAGAAACACCCTTTTCAAGGAGCGTCAGCGGAACAAGGATTCACCTTACAACTTCAACAATCCTCCTTCCACGACACTCAACCTCGAAGAGTATGAGAAGACTGGTGAGGCTAAAGTAACGACTTTGGATTCATCAGCAAGCTCGGATGAAGGCAAGCCACCGCCTGAAAAAAAGGCAAAAATTGAGGATACTTGTATGATCATGCCACAGGAGGTAAAGTCAGAGCCTAATGACGAGCCTTCGATGGAGGAGAAGTACAATTCGTACGACGATCGTCACCAGGAGGATAAAAGCTTTATCTTTCCGCAGGCGCCCTCGCAGAGTCCTGCGCCAATAATACATACAAATGACCACCATCACCCAAATAAATCGCGACCACAAACTCCCACGCATATGTCGCTGAACTCGCTGATTCAGTCTCAGTTAGATTCAATTCCGGCTACGAGTATACCGCAGCCGCCTCATCCATCGATGCTACCACCTAAAATAATGAATCCTAACTTCACGTCCCCAAACTCCGCGCCCCCGAACGTCCTACCTTTGACCCCGAATCGCAGCCTCAGTCCTGGCAGGGGACCGGCCGATTTCGGACTTTCCGGGGGCAATTCGAACGGATCCAACAGCTCAACGGGGTCTTCTGGCAAACGCGCCAACAGAACTAGGTTCACTGACTATCAAATCAAAGTATTACAAGAGTTTTTTGAAAATAACGCATATCCCAAAGATGATGATCTCGAATATTTATCGAAGTTACTGGGATTGAGTCCAAGAGTAATAGTGGTATGGTTTCAAAACGCGCGCCAAAAAGCAAGAAAAGTCTATGAAAACCAACCAGCTGCCGATCCACCTGCGAGCGCTACAGACGATGCCAATAGATTTCAGCGCACTCCAGGTCTTAACTATCAGTGCAAAAAATGCCAATTAGTATTCCAAAGGTACTATGAACTCATAAGACATCAGAAGACTCATTGTTTTAAGGAAGAAGATGCTAAAAGATCAGCACAAGCACAGGCGGCCGCAGCTCAAGTGGCTGCCACATTGAGTAGTGAGGATTCCAATTCGAGCAATGTTGAACACCACCCTCCGCACGTGCCGGTCTCGCCCGCCCCGCCCCGCACGCCCACCCCCGCGGCGCCCAACTACCCAGTCTCTCCTGCACCGCCAGCGCCTTTAACGCCAGTTACTCCACTATCACACGCACCTCGTAGTGAAGAGAAAGATGGAAATTTTCAATGTGATAAATGCAACCTAGTCTTCCCTCGGTTTGACTTATGGCGGGAACATCAACTTGTTCACATTATGAACCCCAATTTATTCCCCACATACCCGCCGGATTCCCCTTTTGGGATTCTTCAGCAGCACGCGCAGCTGCAACAGCTAAATGCGTCCCTTGGGAGTGATGAGGCTCGCCACCCTTTAGTGGCGGCTCTTAATCAACAAGTAGCAAAGAGGAAATTCGATGAATACGAAGAAGTGGAAACTGGTGAACAGCCAAAAGACAAACGCTTAAGAACTACTATTCTACCGGAACAACTGGATTACCTCTACCAAAAATACCAAATCGAATCTAACCCATCGCGAAAAATGCTTGAAAACATAGCACGCGAAGTTGGACTAAAAAAAAGAGTGGTACAAGTTTGGTTTCAAAATACACGAGCACGTGAGAGGAAAGGACAGTTTCGTGCGCATGCACAAGTGATAAACAAACGATGTCCGTTTTGTCCAGCTTTGTTCAAGGTGAAGAGCGCATTAGAAAGTCATTTGAGCACTAAACACGCAGATCAGTGTGCGAGAGGCGAAATCAATGTAGATGCGCTGCCTGATGAAGAATTAAGTACAGAATCAACACCGAGTTTTGGCTCCCAACAAAGTGACCGGCAGCAAAATTTTTCGCAAGCGGGGGCTCCCATGTTGCCCCCTATTTTTCCACCTTTTCACTCAGACATGGAGAAGTTTATCAAGCAGTACAGTGAGGAGTCAATGAAACGCTATGTAACTGAATTACAAGCGCATGCTGCCGCCCAACAGAACGGTGGCGGAAACAATGAAACATCTGAGCGACGCCCTGAACATGGAAAATCGGAGATACCTTTAGATCTCAGCAAACCAGTTGATCTGTCACGACCCGGGTCGGATGCCGACGAGCGCTCCGACACCGCTTCTGAGACTATGGAGTTCTACGAGGAAGACGAGCCGACCTCGCCACTACCCGGCCAACAGCAATCGACTCGGCCCCCGGGCAAGCGATACCGCACGCAGATGTCATCCTTGCAAGTGAAAATCATGAAATCGTTATTCGGCGACTATAAAACTCCTACTATGGCCGAGTGCGAGGCGCTCGGGCGGGAAATCGGGCTGCCCAAACGCGTGGTGCAAGTTTGGTTCCAAAACGCACGTGCCAAAGAGAAGAAGGCGCGCTTGGCCGCCGGACTCATGGAGGTGTCCGACGCGCCGCCGCCGGAGGAGTGTCGAGTGTGTGACTTCAAGTATAGTCACAAGTACTCGGTGCAGGACCACGTGTTCACGCGCGGCCACATCGCGGCCGTGCGCGCGCGCCTCGAGAGCGGCGCGAGCGGCGGCGGCGAGGACAGCACGCTCGCGCTCATGCAGATGGCGGCGCGGCTCGAAAGCGGCATGGGCGGGGACCTGCACAACGCGTTCCTGCGGCCTCAGCTCGCCGGAAACGGTGAGTGTACAACTTGACCGCGGAGCAATTCGCCTAGGGCTTCCCAGCACTAAGCGATCCTGCACCCTCTTACGTAGAACCTCGCAGCGGCGAGTTCCGCTCGATCGCGTCATTGTCACTCGCGACTATGTTCACTTCTAGATGAAGATGTTGTTATGCGGTTCGAGCGAAGCTCAATTGGTGCCGTGACGGTCGTTGCTATTTTCCTACTAGTGAGTCCTTTTGTAAATAAAATTTAGGTGTAACTGAAATAGTTTAACGTTATCTCTCCGTAGTGTTGGTGTTTCAATATTAAGAAAATCCTCTCCGGATTGAGCTTAACTGTCTATGCCATTGAATAAAGTACCATTCAAAACAGTACTAAGATAAATATGCGCCAGGTCGGTCGGCCGATGCGAAAGGTAATGGCGGCACGTACGCAGCCGATTCAATCTCAGAAATTATTTCGTAATTCAAATAATTACTGAGCACCTATAGCTGGGAGCGTGGCAACAGTAAAAAACATTACTCAATCTTCAAATTATAATATAAATCTGAAATTAGTGTGAAATAGATATTTTTTTCTGTGGTTCGGCTGTTGGACAGTATTTAAGAGTTTGAGCATTATTTGTGTTTGTTGGCGTGTCTTGGTGCGGCACGTGTTTCTGGCTGTCATCACGCCGAGAGGCGGGCCGGGCCGGGTCGCTTGGCGGTGGGCGGCCGCACTAAGCCACTATACAAATGCAAACGATGCACAACAATGGTAGGAGTTAGGACGCGTGAAGGACGTCGTATATCTAATGGAACCGATCTGGCGCACATGCATTTCGCTCCACATGAATAATCAATTATTTAAATGACGCCAATCAAAAGACTTTCTCGGAAACGGCACATCAGTGTCCATTGTTTCGTTTGTTTTTATTACCTTATTATAAGTTTGCTCTACATATTGAAAAGCAACACCACAGAGAGATATAGACTAGTAATCTGTTGCATAATATTATTCTTCCTAGTTGTTCGTATTTAAAACTCCTATTAGGTATTAGCGATGTCGATTGTTGTAGGATTGTAATGAAAACCAAATTATATATTTTAGAGAATTTAAATGTTTTAGTTATTATTATGTAAAGTCATAGCGAAGCCTGAAGTCTATAATTATTTAAAATAAGGTGCCTTGTAGGATCCAAGTGTTTGTAAATTATTTTTCTCTTGAGCTCCACTGTAAATAGTTAAAAGTATACTACTAGATGTAACGATGAGCATTGTAAAATTATCTCCGACCGCTGTTCGTATTGTGTATTTCGATAGTTCTTATCGTAGGTAGATATAAATATATTATTTGTTTCGTAGAGGCATCTTAAGAACTTGTGATATAAATGTATCTAATTAGTTTACTTCGCATATCTTTCGCAAGGGTCTCGGCTATGGGCGCGAGCCTAAAAGTACAAAAATACATACAGACATAACATTAGAAGTTTGTCGGTTTTACATGATAATACCTCGTTTTGTCGTGTGGGGTCCCGGTTGCAGTTTTTGCTATTCTTTGAGAGATTTACATAAAAGTGGGCCTCGATTGGGGCGTTAGGCGATATGCAAATATTTTCTTCAAATTTGAATGTACGTGGGGCGCACGAGCGCTGTATGCTGCGCCCCTGCGCACGCGCCGCGGGAGCGTACGCTTTGCCCTTATTTATTACGTGGAAATTTTCGCTACCGACTCTAAACACCTTGATACCTCTTTATTGATCTTTCAAATGCAAATGTCCAAGTCTGTCGTAACATAATAAGTATTATTTACTACTTCAATACATACCACAGCATTATGGTTTTACTTTATATTTTGAGCATGTTTATTTGCATATCGCTTTTTTGTTATTTTTTTTTCTTTTATTGTTGTTATGTTTGTATTTATTTTTGTTCTGAGTTTTACTATTATTTTGTTTGTCATGTAGATACCTAAACGTATTTACGTCAAGGCGACTGACGTACACCTTGATATTGAATTTGCCTCCAATACGACTTCCAATAATTTTATTTTAATTTGTATAATTTAATTTTTAACCTAATTTTATGCGATCTGCATTTACTGTTATTCAGATGACGTTATTCTAAATAGTTATTTGAAACAAAGTCCTGTGCCAGCCAGTGAAAGAATTCTTTGGTATTTTGCGGCGTTGATTCGACCGCCTAGGAAAAGATTGAAAGTCTTGTAAACTGAATAGTATTATTATAATTATTATCTACAGTTATTATATTTGCAGAATTCGTTGAAATAAATGCAATATTTATATTATTGAATTATGTTTTTTTTTGTTTTTTTGTTTCCTTGGTTCCTTTATCCTGAGTTTGTTTTTTGTTTGCTTTTGTTGGAGAACATTTATGTGGAATGCAATGTGAGGTAACAAAGAGTATAGAAACAAAGCTGACATTTTTTGGTAGAAAGTCCCTTGCCAAGTCTCTGAGAATTAACGAATTATTTAAGGGCAGATGAACACTGGAGATAATTGCAGATGTAAAGTATTTCACGCAGATAGTTACAATAGCGTTGTAAACCTTGTACCTACCTGAGACTTAAACTTACAGAAATCTTTTGTTTTTATTCGTCTACAAGATAGATTGCCACAAAAGATGTGAAATGAATATTTTTAGGGATATATTTCATGCCTACGTGGGAGGTAATGTTTAAATGACTCATTTTAAGTTTTCAAGCTACATCTTCAAAAACAGATTGCTAGTTTATACAGTTTTGAAGTAATAAGTGCTTTCTTGAATAATATGAAAACGATCGTGACGGCACAATGCAATATACCTTATTTCTATGCTTACCGTACCTGACGTAATACAGCTTAAGGCTCTCTGTACACACACACAACTTGAGTAGAAAAAAACTGTCTTGAAATTGAAACCTCAAAAAGAGATAAATCTACCAACTTAATGACACGTAGATGTAGCTTATGCTTTATGTTATGACACTTCTTTTTCATAATCCACTATCAATGCCTGATGCTGTAAAACAACAAACTAAAGTTTCAGCCAGGTTTAGTTTAGGTACACACATTGCCTCAACAAATGTTTTTTTTCTTTGTTTTTTTTTTAATATCTATTTTACATATTTTTTATTTAATAATATTGTTAGGTAGGCATCAGCATCGTCATTTTTATTTCCAAATTAGGTTATCCAGTCTACTAAGGGAGCCGAAAATGTTGGATTTTCTTTTACATGAAGTGAGTACCTACTGCACGGATTTTACAAAAGCTCTGAAATATGTACCCTATTACCTAATCATAACTGCGAAAACTTATTTCGCCATGCGTTTTTTCTGAATCTGAATATACATAAACAAATGCCTCCGAAGGTATCTACACCCAACTTCACCTTATTTTAAATCACCACCCACTTATCGTTTAAAAAGACGATATCACTGAACCTTATTTATTTACAATAGGGGAGACCGGGGCGCGACTTAACAAAATTTATATTTTCAGTTGTAGCTTCAAAACGCCTAAACATTTTGAAACGATTTTTGTGTCAAATGATGTCCAAACTATTCAATGACCATATCGTTGGTTTTAATTTGACAATAAATTGGTACCTTTTAAAAAAAGTCGATTTTACTCAGAAAAGTCAGAAATTAATACTTACCCCGCGATCGGGGCTACAATTAACGGTTCCGAGGTAAGTATTAACAAAAGGGGCAACAATTAACATTGTAAGTATTTTCCTCTATGAATAAAGAAAACGCAAAATTACAATGATATTTTTTATTAAGAAATACAATTAACATTAGGCTTAAACAATATAGCACTTTGTCCCTGCAACAGCGATATAAGTATATAGATAAAGTAACCTAAACAAAACCTCTCTATATAATAACAAAATTCAACAAATATCGGAATGATTTCTTATTAACAGTTACTTTTACTGTTATTTTATTGAAGGAAACGTTAGTTTTTAATAATCACAATCTTCTAAGTGAAGATTGTGATGTGGAACAATAATTAACATTATGCTTAAAAGTTGTAACACTCCGATTTCAGCTATATCAATGAATAGAAACAAAAACTCAAAGAAAACCTCTTCGTAGAAGAACAAAAATCAACAAATCTTTAAATAATTTCTAAATAAAAACCATGTTTACTGTTATTATTAAGTTAACAGTCTTCTATGTAGTTTAATCAGACTTATGTGTGTTATCGAATAACAATATAATCACTTTAAAATTAAATGAGGTAGTAAACGTAGCAGTCTTTTTAAAACCTACCTATATAGATAGACTAAAGCACGTGTGCACACATTTACGTGTGAGTTGTGGTTATCCATTACAAGCAAAACTGGATCCTCTTCCGACGGCTTCACATGATGAATAAAATGATCGGGAAATTTCAAAAACTCTGTTTGTGTCATCCATCCTGATTTATTACCAACGCCTATACATTCTGGTGGTCCGTTTCTAACAAACAAATCGTTGTAACGAATACGGGGAAAGACAAACATACAGGGAATCGGATTACCAATTGCATTTACGGCTACAGCCAATGTAACCAAAACGCCTCTTTCGGCAGATGTCACAGCACCGACCTGCTTTATGCCCCTTCCAGCAACAACTTTTTTCAGCTTTTGCACTGTAGTTACGCCCGTCTCATCCTAATACTAAATACTAACCCCACATATGGGTAAGAATTAACATGTTAATTCTTACCCCGTATGTTTTGTTAGTTTTAGCCCCATGGGTACCTTTTCAATAAAAAAAAACATAATTAAGAAATAGTGTACATTAGCGTTAGTAAAGTTATGTAACATTATTATGAATAAAACAAGCTACTGTGAAAAAAATAAAAATTACGGTGAAATTAAATATTTAACACGTAAATCAAAAAATCGTAAAGTGAAAAAAGTTCGTTACCTGGCCAAAATAGACGCACATCACACAACACACTCCCACGGCGCACTGAGCTGCAATGACGGGTTTCAACCTGTAGACCACTGTCACAGGGACGAATTTTAGGAATCACTAGTGACGTGCTGTTTTTAGTTTATTAGAAATTCGCTTGTTAATACTTACCTCTGTTAATTGAAGCCCCGGCCTCCCCTACTCATATTTTTTCACGCACCCACTCGTTGGGGTTCATTCAAAAAAATATTAAATTACACACGTACAAAGGAAAAACTGAGGCTTTATAAAAAATGTTCCCGTTAGCGACCTGGCTAATTATTTCATTGTAAAAGGCAATAATATAGGACGTGCTTACTATAAAATAAGCCTTTTTTGTTCAAATACAATAGGACTTTTTATGAAATCGATATCATGACGGTAAGTAGGCAGATCATTGATGCGATGTTCGTAGAATATTTGTGATGATAGAAAAAAGATTTAACCCGTTAGTTGAGCTTTTGAATAAAGGAAACCTAAGCAGATGTCTGTCAAATCAACACGTGGAGGAAAATATACGCAAGTGCGTTGACTTCAGTTCAATCTGTTTACCAAAAGTTTATGTTGGTGCTACTTCACCTTATGACCCTAAAGGAGATCCTGTCAGTTAACGTCAAGATTAATCTACCTTATGACTTCATAAAGATTTGTCCGGTAAAGATTCAAACGACGAAAATAGGAGGAGGGACTTGATGTTGACAAGACCAGACAGACATCCCTAAAAACGCCCACCCTTCACCACTTTGTAGTGTTGACGTTCTAATAATAGACGAGACATACTCCTACACTAACCTATAAATAGGTACTAGGCTTTTCTCTACTTGAAGATGTGATACATAATCAATTAGGATCAGAAAAGAGCGTAAGCTGTAAAAATAAAGATGGCGTAAACATTTTCCCGCCACATATTTTTTTAGTTAGTAAAAGTAAAGTGAGTAAAGTTTTTTAAAAAGTGGACATTTTGAGATCGAATGTATCCAAATCTATAAGAATACTCAAAACAAGACAAAATGCTTTTATACTTAATGCTTTTTTTGTACATATAGTAGTTACCAAAGGTAGTATGAACTGCGACAACATCAACCTGATCTTGAAACAGATTACCAATTTTCCAAATATACCCTTGTAAGTAAAGAAGGTGTCTTTCAGCATGGTTATGTTCAGTAGAGTTAATATTTAAGGACCTGCAGCGATGCAATAGTTATAACTTAACACCTTTTAATAATGAAAATATCGAAATAATGGGCTAACCAATAGTAAAAATATAAAACCTGCATGATGTATGGAACTGAGAAAAATGGAAAGCTCACGATACAAAATAAAAGCATTAATTTGAATTCATTGTTAGGAAAATGAGTAGAAACGCAGTCTGAAATGCCATATAATGGGTGTAACAAGACCCTCCACGAAGCCGAAAGGTACTTATTGTCTTCGCGTCATTTAATATTTTTTTATCTGGACCATACCTGGGAACCTTCTAGTTACAGAGACGTATATAATACTATTGAATGCATCCATCATCGCAATATTTTGAGTGTGTTACATTGAGTCCATAAGAAAATCGTGATTTTTCACCCAAAAATGTAGTTTTCCAGCCACCATTTTTGCGTAGAGTTAAATACCTTAGTTTGATGTGCAGAATGCTTGGTTGACAGCTTCTTTAAGGGTCTTTTTACACCTTATAGGATGCCTTGTGAGAAGTAGCATAGATATAAAATTAGGAAGATTGCTATGTGTTTGGTAGATGGCACTTGAAAGTTACCTGGGTACTGAAAAAACACAACGTGGGACTACAGAAGTCATAATAACCTGTTATCTATTGGAGATAATATTATACTTGATACTATGAACAGCCATAGCTCCCGCAGCAGTATTAGACGAAGCAAAGCTTGCATTATCAGAATCTTTAAACAGTTTCTCACACCTAAGTCTTACTAAACTAATAATAGGTCCTACCACTGCGACAGTCCAAATCACAGCAATTCTTATTGATAACAACGATAAATAGAGCAAGGTCGAATCAATTGTCAAAATAAAGACTCACGTTGCCATTTTTTAAGCCTCTGTATTATCTGACAGTTAGTTAACAGTAACACAGTATCCTACGGCCTTTGACGTGACTGTCGCAATGTTTGTATAAAAAAGCAATATTTTGTATAAAAAGTAACATTTTTGTATAAAAAGTAAAACCAGGTTATCACGTATTAGTTTAGATACTTCACGCTCGTACGCTTAATATTCGATTTATACTTTTATGTAAATATAGAAATTATTTGTTGTTAACGTTAGGTGGGCCTCGAAACCAGCGATTCACAAAGAATCAAGGTTGCTAAGGCAACAGATGTTTGTCTTTAAAGATTATAGACGTTGGTTTAGTCAGCTATCTGTATTTAATTAATGCACAAATTCTGAGAATTTGACATTATAAATTAAGTATACCATATCCTGTTTAAAAACATGTGGGCGGAGGAGAATAGGTTAGATTTTGATAAGATACCTATTCACTATAGGTATGATTTAAGGCTAACATTAAAACAAATGCCAAAAACAGGTGACACATAAATACCATACTTATAAAATGTTACCTAATAAATGGCATACATTATTTTTATTGATTTAGCAAATCTAATAAACGATCTACCTACATCCGCTCCAGATTTTTAAGGTTTTGCCATATCAGTATGCAGCTGCTATAGTTTCTGGTAAGATACCGGTAGCCACTACCTCAATTAATCAATTATTTATTTACTGAGTGCTTAAATAGTAAGAATGGATTTGCTTAAATTTATAAACACTACTATAGGGGTTTGAGTTGTCTTGACATCGCATTTTAAACACCCTATAATAAAACAAGAACGCATTTATTATAATACATTGCAAGAGTTGGTAACATTATCCATCACTCATTAGCTCACCTTTAGCTCTTTGAATAACTACATCAAAGGTAAACGTAAGTTGCTAGGTGTAATCAAAAATTCTACCCTCCACGCTGTTTTCACGGCCAAACATCACTCGTAAACGTTCAATGGCGTCGGTTTTACGCGAATTTCGTAAGTAACCGTTGCAACCGCCGATAAATGATCACAAAACGCTTTGTTAACACCAAATCTTCACGCCAAATCGTGTTTTCTCTAGGTGTAAAGATTTACTGAATAGAATATGGTATGACATTGTTCGCTGTGTCACCATAATAAAAGGATGAAACATGGATTATAATACGCGAGGAGATTTCACGTACAACGTCAAAACTGACAGAAAAGTTGTGAAAAAAAATTGACATCAGGAATGCTTCTTAACACTGAAGTGGTAAAATCAAAGAATGGTGGCATGTTCTTCTCTTAGCGTAACATAGATTTAATCATGATAAAGTAGCTCGGTAGCATAGTTAAAAGTAGGTACTTGTTAAGTATACACATATCGACCGATGGCTATCATAGCGATCAATCTGCAAATCTCTCTAAACAATAATGACTTGAGGACGTAAGGAAAGGCAAGGGGCGACGTGGGGGGAGAGGAGGGGTCGTCCAGTACGCCCTGGAGTCACGTCGAGGCGTCCCAACCCATTACCCGCTCCAAACCGTATCGACAAATAACCGCCAATTATTGGATCGCTCTACAATCTTTTTACAATTTCTTCTCCGACGGACGTTATTATATTTCTATTAAGCCTTTTTTGTAATCAAACTACTAATGATTCGATTCCATTTCCTAGGCCGACGTGCCGCCTCCGCAATGTTAATGACACTACGTAATTAGATCCGGATGGTTTGAGGGCGTTGACTCCACTGCGGTGCCCGACCGGTAGATAATGGCAAAGTGTCAATTTTACTAAAAATATGGTAATTTACAGTCGACGCCATTTTGTCTCTCAAACAGTTGAGACAACGTCAGGCGGTAATGAGTTAACACCGTTAAGAGCGATGTAGGAAATGTATGTGCGGCGGCGACACGATTCGTTGAATACTGACGATCAACACTATGCTAGTATCATTTTATAAACATTTAGGTACTAATCTACTTACCCACTATCAAGCCATTAACACACTAACGACAGCCTCACATGTAATTAAAACAATCACTTTGTTTCAATGTAAGTGGTTATTTTTCTATTATGTTACTTATCATTCAATTATATAAATGTGACGTTGTCCTCGGGAAATTCCTAATCATAATAGGTAAAACTAATTTGGTTATTAGCGTGTCGGTAATAATTTTCACATCAACTCTGACTATCGACTGATGAATCTAGATGGATGTAGTTCGAACCAGCACTCATTTAAACCTCTTTGTATAAAGATGACACAGTTAGTCTTGATAATAGAAAACAAAATAATTCATGAGGAAAAATTGCATTCGTAATAGGTTGTTCGATATCGGACAGTTAGTTGGCCTGTGTACAAAACTGTCACCTATATGGCGGTTGCTGGGCCAGCCTGGCTGGCCATTGATTCCCAGTATCGTGACCACTGCAACTACCGTGACCGATGACAGTTCTCATTGCCAATTAGAAGTTCAATCACCGACGTCAATGGGGGCCAGGCAGAAACGAAAAAACAAGCATTGTATCTACAGTCATGTTTCAATTTGAGAAATTGATTTGTGATGCGACCAACGCCACATTCGTTACTTATATATAGTTAGTTTTCTAATCAACGCGACATCACGACGCATCGGTAACAATGGATGGTTCTTGTCAAGTCATTTCATCATCAAACGTCATTTGGAGCTCATTTATTCGCTTGTATATAAACAACACATATGTAATGATGCTTTTTTCTCAGTTAATCTTAGGCGAAATGATTGATGTAAGTCGGTTGTTTTTTTTTTAGAATTGTTAATTCATAGAGAATTGTGATTAAGTATCACAATATACCTGAAGTGAATCAGATTAGTTCAGCCACCTTTCTAAGACATAATAATTAGTAGGAACCAAAATTGTAGAACTAGGTAGATATCTTATAATTAACACTAGAAACGGGATATTTACCATGTCCACGTTTTGAGTTCCCGATATTTAAATATCCATACCTAAATCAATAAATAAATAATCATGGTAAATATCCCGTTTCTAGTGTTAATTATAATGTTAGTGACCATGACAGTTTAAAAACTTATATGATAGATCAAAACATTTATTTATTATATTTAGTACAGCACAAGCCATTAATACTAAATTTAGTTAAGTAATCCTTTTACTCGTTCTCACAGAACCACAGACCAAATCATTAGGAGCTTGAGATAAAGCGCATGTCTATTTGTAATAGGCTATTAAAAGTAATGTACCTAAGTAACTATGTATTAGCAGGTACTTAAATAAGTGATTTTTATTCTTGTCTCGTCCCTAACTGGCAGTGATATTTTGCCTGGCAGGTGCAGGTCAAACAAGAGAAAATTTCGGCATACCTAATACGTGACCAGCTTAAAATTTGTTAAAAAAAATAATATCTGAAACGATTTTAACATCTTTGTATAAAAATAGAGATAAGACCATATGTCCCACTGCTGGGCAAAGGTCTCCTTCTTTTTAGAAACCTATTTCACGGGTTTTATACTCAATGAACAATTCAAGAAAATAAAAATATAAATACTCTTGACAGTTTGAGAGTATGAAACAAAGTAACATACCTACTAAAAGATTCTTGTTCTTTGCCGCAAATTGCCATTACATAGTTAACTTAATGACCATTTCCACGTTTACCTGACCACCGAACTAGTTAATGTATCTCCTAGTTATATGGATTAGGTACCAACTTTAGTTGCCGTTTGAAACTTGTTCTGTAGAACAACATTGGTAAAATATACTGAAAGAAAAGTAGGTAATTTAGATACGATTTTCAGCATTTAAACTGAAATAATTATTCCCAGTGTGGGGTTAAGTTTAGCGACTAAACTCAATCATAGTAGAATTTGAAAATGGTGGTGACCTGATGTTATGGACCTTATCAGTGGCGAAGGTTCCATACAACTCGATTCCTACCGGCTTCGCTTTGAAAAATTGCACAGCCTATATTCTATAGACAAATAATATAATCACATTAAAGATAATTATGTACTCCAGCTTACCTCTTACAAAAAAAAAGGTAAAAACAAATTGACCCTTCGCTACTGCACCTTATCCTCCTGAAAATTAAATTAGTTAATTGTTTTGCTTTTTATTTAATAGACTGTGAAAGCTAAACCCAATATAGCTGAGAAAGAGCTGTATTCATGATGATAGTGAAAAGTGCATAAAAATCTACTGAATAGTTTAGAGTTATAAAGATCTAAATGGTCACACAGACAAACGTGAAAGGGTTATTTATTTAATACAAGCTTTCCGCCCGCGGCTTCGCCCGCGTCGTGTTCGGTTATATCGCGTTTCCAAGAGAACTCTTTAAAAGTCCGGGATAAAAACTATCCTATGTTCTTTCTCAAGGTCTACTCTATCTCTGTACCAAATTTCATTAAAATCAGTTCAGTGGTTTAGACGTGAAAGCGTAACAGACAGACAGACCGAGTTACTTTCGCATTTATAATATTATTAGGGAAGTAGGGACTAGCACTTCACCCCGCGACTTCGCCCGCAAAAATTGTGACACCTCGGCTAGTATTGTGTGGTGTGTATTATTTATCTCTGTATAAATTTTTTAATAACCGACATTATCTTTAAGTGTATCTACTAACTAACTAAATTATGGACAATATGCTAATACCCACGAATAATGTAGCTTTCAGCCCGTGAAAGAATTTTTAGATTTGGGTCATTAGTTCCGGAGATTACCCTCCACATACAAACTTACAAACAAATTTTACCTCTTTCTAATTTAGCAGTTTAGCATAGATAAGTATACGAGTAGATCTAAGAAATCTGAGTTAGTACCAATATCATAAAATTTCTTACTCTAGTTTAAAACATTCACACAGTAAAGAACCTCTTTTTAAGTTACAACAAAAATAACGACCACATACAAAGTCTAAAGTAAAGGAAACAACTAGTTACCGGAGGATACTTTACTAATGAACTAGTGAACAGCACTCAATGTCCAATTAATCTAACTGATGTTTAAGACAACAACGTAATGAGTTATTTGCTAATAAGCACCCCGGTACGGCTTTATTAGCTATGTTGCAAACCGATTATTTGCGACAATGTAGCTGTTTTGCTCTGTTATTATAGTACAGGCTGCTAAATTGTTAAGTGTTCTGGTAAAGGTCGTCTTTGCTTGTGGCCAATCGTAGTAATTTTGATAAAGTGTCACTTTTGTTTTGATTCAATGGGCTCTATGTATATAATATTCGGTGGTAGACATTTAAGAAGTGATATCTTAATGTTCTACCTGCCCTACTCCCATTTTGGCTAGGGGTAAGTGCAAAATGCTTTCACCTTCCTTTTAATACAGTACATGCAATGGCTATATATACTGCATCTAGCAACAGTTTTTCACAACCACACCCTGACCTAACAACCAGTCACACCGGTACTATCGAACTACCTAGTAAGCAGATGATGAACATTTTTGGAATCGATGGCAAATATTTAGGAATCCGCTTATAAATGTCGACGTATCTTGTTGCCAGCACGCCACACCACTTACCTCCTCCGCTAACTGTATATCCTTATACCAGAATGGGGAAGAAAACGTCCCATTTCAGTGAATTTAAGTCGTGATGATTATTTTAATCGTTTGTCTAACAAAGAGAAACAGCGGATTAGCGGTAATTATCTGAGCTGCGTCGGCGTCGTGACGGTGGTTTGTTCCGCTGTGCTCCTTAGATAATTTCCTTGTCTTTTTAGAGAATATTGTCGAGTTTCTTGAGTGGGTAATGTGTTTCTATAATAAAGTAGAAAGAATCTTTGCCATTTAGCTCTGTCAAGTCGAAAGGTTGTCGGCAAAAGAGGTGATTTGATGATTTTTGTTGGAAAAAAATCACTGCTAAATAATTTTCTTCCGTTGTTTTTTAAACACTCCATTTGGCTGTAACAGCTGGAAATATTGAAGATCTAATATCCCACCCGGCAGTCATGCCAGCCAGGTTATCGTGTTATCCAGTAAACGGTTGTGAAATCAGATAGGCAGTCGCTCCATATAAAATTCTGGTACTCAGGGGCATCCGTTTAGTCTAGGGAAAGAAATCCCAAAAATCAAACAATCTGCCTAGCCTTCAGATGATGTTTGAAGATACAATACTGATCAAAGGTGTACTTAAATCAATCTTCAGCTCTAATATGAGCCCTACGAATACTGATACCCGATAATTCCATAAATTTATTACTAAGGTTATAAAGTTCTAATCAAATTCATTCATCGCATCGACAAAGTACCTACAGGCGCAACGCCTTCTGCATACGTAGTGTAGCTCTCAATAGTTTATCATCACATCTGGAAATTGATTTATTTTGCACCAGCGCACACAAAATTAGAAATATTCTGAACAAGGAGTATTTTGGTGACAGCCATAAATAGCTTTTGATTTTGATTTTGATGTTGCATGACTTGACATACCTAATATATTATCTCGACATAAATACCAATATGTCTACATTGTAATCTGTTTACTTACTCAAATCGCTGTAACTGGTCAACGCAAGTAACTCATAACTAATTAGATATATATATATAATATGTGAAAGCTTGTAATTAGCAAATGTCCCTACTTATGCATGATATTTATAATTGTTATTAGTCTGTAAGCTTTCTTTAAAATTAAATAAATAAATAACTAACTTACTAAGCTTGACCAGGGCTATACCTATAAACTTTGTAGTTTGCCAGCTAATATTTGCTGGAAAACCAGAATTCACTCACTGCTGGGTTTAGGCCTCACTTTTCTCGTGCCAATCTCCTCGTTCCTGTGCCAGCCTCAACCAGGTTTTTCCCCCGATGGCAACTATGTCGTCTGCCCATCCCGCACAGTCTACCGCTGGACCAATCGCTCGCCATCCACCTCTCAACTAGCTGCTAAATTCTCCACAGAGCATCTGAAATAAGACATCTAGTACTAAATCACTTTGATTACTTAGTTAAATAATCCACAAAATGCTTGGTATAAGACAGGCAGCTATCTTATAGCTCCTGTACTATCGTAAATACTGTCAGAATCATAATTGCTACAATAAATAACTACCACTTCACGTATTTACTGTATCATACGGAGATTGTATCGGCATCCAATTACATAATAAGTACATAGTTGTTCAAGGTTAGGGCACTTAATTTGACAATGTTATCGTGATTTGCTTAAATATCTAGACTTTGGTAAAGGCATCCTGACCTGCCCTACTTAACTTAAGTATATTAACATTTTAGAGGAAATATTTGGGATCTATAAAAACATTAAATCATAGCTGAAAAGAGATCTACACTTCTTCTTCTTCACCAACTTATCTGTGCAGGCGGGAAAACACAGGACTAAAACAAATGTAGGTACCAATTTTGACATATCGATGCAAGTTTTGTTGACAAGCACCGCCATCTTGAACTGCACACTTGAAGTGGTCATACTATATTTTGATTCCTCAAATAAAAAAAAATCTGCCATCTTCAACACACAGCCTTAATGCTCGTGTACCCTATCGTTGTTTTTTTGAAAAAGCCTATGCTTTCCAATAATTAGAATAGGTACAAGATAATAAAATACACCTGAGAGTATCTAAATTAAACAGTGAAAAGATCCACTGTGTCAATCTAAAACTCTTTAATCTTATTTATTTATTTATTTAACCGACTCCTGTAACAAAAGATTGTTCACCAATTCACCTTCTGATGTAAGCGAACTCTTCATAAAACTAGAAAAGAAAAACTGAGGAAAACACTGCATGCAAATAAAAAATATTCAAAAATATAGGTAAGGTACAACGTTTACATTTTTCTTAAATATATGTCAAATTCACCCATGATTTGTGCCAGAACTAGGTAATCCTGTGTTTCATTAATTGATTAAATAATCACATATCATTTTATCTTCCTTTTCACTCATGGGTCTTCCTGAAATCAATATACCAAGTCTGAGATTCAATTGCATTCATCTTAAACTGACTCACTGACTTGTAAAGTTGTAACCAAAACAACGCATCGCCATTAACTTCTAAATTCAAATTAGGTATCAAAGATAAAAATTAAAAAGAAAAACCTAGGCACAGGTAACAAGTGGTACATTCTAGCACGGCGGTGGTTACCTCGCTCGTGCCGGCCCGCCCCGATATTTTCATTACCACTATAAATGCTTAGGAATGAAGTCTTCGCATTGCTGTTTATTGAGGTTACACCTTAATTATATTTCGCGATAACCACGCTCAGCGGGTTATATAAGGAAACTTTAATGGCGAACATTTATTTAGTTTTATGCTGTGTTTTGTTTTTTCGCTGATTGCAATTTACAATGGGGAAATTAATTTTTGAATTAGTATTTGTTAAATACTGAATCGTTACTTTTAACTTGACGTTAACATCAGCATTGTATTATTTTTGATTAATACCTCCATTTTTTTAAAAGTTAATTGACGTATTATACGTAGGACCTCGTGCATCCAGCTTATCGACTAACCTATATTTATTTACAGTTTCTTGCTCCAAAAAACATTTATCTAACATATTATACTAACCCAAATCTGTGCTCAAATAAAACTTTATAAACAACACCTCATTCAAACCTGTCTTGAAAATCACGAACACAAATCGACCCAAATAAAATAAAAGATAGTCAAGTAGGTACAAAGGTAGTACGAATAGAATCTGTGACAAACAACATGTTAAGAGACCACGTTATTCACCCGTGATGCAAAAATAAACGAAACGTGATCGAAAAACTGTGATCTGATGAATTCTAATGGTAATGATCGGTGTCACGTTCACACAATAGGCGCCGTTTCAACAATCTTGATCGGAGTGACGCGTCTGTCATATTTATCTACGTAATGATTAAGACACCTACGTAGACTTGTGTAAAAATATTGTGTTCTGTTGGTCATACTAAGTGGTCACAACAGCCAACTGTTTATGTCTACTTTCTCAACAAAATGGCAATCAATAAATGGTAGAAACAACAGTTTTTCCAACGCGAATGTAAGTTATAGTAAATTCAAGTATTGCCCTGCGTACCTCTTAATCTTAAGTAATTTGGTAAGTTCATAAAACACAGTTACAATATGTTATAATCAACTCTATTTTTCATTTTTCAACGGACAAAATCTTTCGAGAAAATGGAAAATTGTTTTCATTTCGAAATAATTTTCAATACTAAATAATTGTAAAGTATCAAAACGTATCAAAAACAACATCATAGAAGGTTCTACTACAACGTTGTATAAATGAATTGAGCTTCCGACGAGTAAACCAGTTGATTCTGTTAGTTATTCAGTAACAGATATTAGTCATTTTACTTTCTTACATAATTCGGATCTGGAAACTGCCTTATATAATAAAATAACATCACGGCTGTAATCTCCGAAGGGTTAGGCAGAGGTGCACCTAATAGTACGCCCACATTTACCCAGTTATGTTTAAGTTTAATTTAATAGGGGGACAACAACCTAATAGAAAATACCCAACAACACTTCCCGACCCGGGAATAGAAAAAATAACTTTATGCTCAGCAGTCCTGCTTGTGACCACTCGACCAACGAGGCGGTCTGATATAATAATACTAGTTTATTCCCGCTGTTCCACTTCCATAAGAGTGTTGGTGATAAGAAAACTCTTCCACGCTACGCTATGTAACCGAGCTCTCTTACCTTATGAATGATGTGTAATATAAACTGCTTCTGAAATTTAGCCATTCAGCACTGACATCAATCAGGTCGCAAACGGAGGAGCAAGATAGTAGGCTGTAGTGTAGTCTTTCCAACCTGACTGCGAAAATATTTGAGTAGTTTCTCCACATTCTACACTGGTAATTCTTTTCTGAACCGTGACGTGCACAGGGTGGTTTGTAGTGTCCGTCCAAACCTTCACTTTGGGCTTCGGGTTCGGCTTCAGCCACCTTCCGCAAAAAAAAACACCACCATTGAGTTCTTAAATATATGCAGCAGTCAGCAAATTCAGCAATAGGATACAAAAAACGCTTAAGAGGGCTGTGGAGTCGCTATTAGCCGCACAAGTAATAAGTGAATTGATTCCTCCGTATCTATTAAAACATACGGTGGCTGTATTCGCTGTCACATCTGTTATGTAAACACACACTTGACAATGCTAATTTTATAGATAACGCAAAGTTACGTGCATAATAAGAGAAATCGGTTGAGAGTCGACGTCCGTATATCATATTATAATAATGAATAAGCTTTCGTCGGCACGACGCCAATACTACAGTGTACTTTGATAGTCAGATTTACAGCTTTCATCATAGGCTATAAGATTAATTCAGCAGCCTCTACAGCCCTAGTAATATCAGCCTCGATTTCGATCAAGAATCTCCCCAAAACACGAATAAAATGCACCTTGTTATGGTCGGAGAGGAAAATTCTTGCTCCGTGAACACAAGTCGTAATGGTCTCAAAACAACTGATTCAGTTGTTTCCAATTTTATTAGAATATTTAAACTCAACACGTTATTACACGAAGTTGTGTGGAAGAATTCCATAGGTTAGTTTCACACAATGTACCAATTAGGGTCTGGCTTTTGCAAAGGAGTAAACCATAACATTACAAATGAAATAATTTCAAAACGTAAGAGAAAAAAGGAGAATGAGGTCTAGACAGAAAAACAAAAGTCGAAAATTCCGAGTGTATTTTTGGTTTTGCTACGGATTCTACAGCGTAACGGTCTGGCAGTAGACACTTTATATTCCTTGCACATTAAATGAGTTACAAAATCGTCACAAATTACCTTAGAGATTTGACTGTGAGATGAATTTATGACGGGTCAACAGAAACAAGATTTACTTAATTCGTTGTGGAAAGTTTTCAGTCCAAGTACCGACAATGTTCCAGCGTTCGCTTTGCATAGCATCACTATGTCTGTATAAATATTAGGACATGTAAATACTTACTAGAACATCCATCTATTAACTAATCGTATAGTTTTACACAAATACATGTTATTTATTGTGCCCTTAATAAACAGGAACGTGCCCATTAACTTGGTAATGAGTTGGTTATAAATAGAGGATTCAGGTGTTCAGAAATCTTTATTAAGTGTTCAGTTTCCAATTTTCAATTGGACTTGTGAATATTAGTCTGAAATCGCCAATCCGTCTTGAGTGAGCGTGGTGATCAATGCTCTTGCCTTCTCTGTATGTGAAGGGGCCTTTACACTGCAGTGGTACAGTAAGAGGCTGGTATTACGATATCAGCACCTATAATGGGTGTAAAAGTTAACCGTAATGAAGCCGAAAGGCAATTATTCTCCCCGAAATTGAGATTTCTTTTTTGCTCTTGTCCATACCTGGGAACCTTCTAGTTACGGAGATATTGGGGGTCAAAGTTCCAAGTTTTTGACAAGCTTTTTTTTAAATACACGTTTTAATGTTATAACTTTAAATATCTCCACGACCCCTGTTTTCAATGCATCCATCAGCACCATGTTTTGGGTGCATTACATAGAGTCCTACTGTAAAACGTGATTTCTCACTCCGAAAAAAAGTCATTTCCCAACAATAATTTTTGCGTAGAGTTACTTAGTTTGATGTACTGAATGCTTGGATGTCGGCTTCGTGAAGGGTCCGATGATACACAATGAATATGAGCAACTACTTAATACCTTCTTTGAGATCTACTGGATACTGGCATTCCAAACTCACAACAATAATACCGTCCGTTTGACATTGCCAATCTCCATCACTGACCCTCTCTAAAACACGAAACTAAGTGATAAAACAATAAACTCCTAAGTAGTAGTATTAAAGTTGATCCTAATAAATCCGAGCCAAATCTCGAGTGATGTTTTAACGGTTGGACGCTACTCATTGTCGTCCAAATCGTTCCTACGCTAATCGGAGCGAGAATCACTGTTACTTCGGTGTCCGAACGCCTAAAATGCTGCTGCTTTCAATTACGATATTCTTGTGTAAATGATGGGGAGTTTTTCTTAGAAATTCACAACAGTCTTAATTGTATCACAAATTGGCCACTTACAAAATTATCCTACGATAATTCCCGATTTTTTTTAAATACAAATGCATTTCGTTAATACTTTGGAGAGTGCCCGAAGGAAAACAAAAAAAAATATCCCAGTTGTTTCCCCCATTTCTTATTTCGTCACAAAAACTAAACAAGCACTTCTATCTAGCTACTTTCCGTTTACCTTGGCAGTTGAATCGAAAAACATACAATTTTGGGCACAAATCAGTAGTAAAGAACACGTTGCTGTCAATCTACAAACTCGTTACCACACTCAACCAAAGCAGCATTTTAGCGCCCTCCCGTCCCGCTAGTAAGGGGCCCGCATATCCGCCATATCCTAATTGAGCCCATTCCGTCGCGCTAAATAGTCCAGATTGGGTCCCCACTAGGATTGTTATCTGATTCAACGATTCCTCTGCGAACGTTAATGCAATAAGGATGTACACGTCTACATTTGTGTCCCTAACACGGGATATTGGGTATTAGAATCGTATTATTGTCTATTATTTAATGACCAAGTGTCGTTCACGCCGGTTCTTGTTTAGATTTAAGTGGTACGTCGCTGTGATTTAGATTCAATTTCCTTTTTTTTTCTAATTCGTTGTTGTTCGAGGAATTGGTACAAAGAGCGCGGTTTTTGTTTCGATTTGGTATTAAAGTATAATATCGTCAGTGTCGAGTTATTATTTTCTCACTGAAGTCGTTAAACTCGTATTTGTTCCTTCGGATTTGTCACGACTAAAACACCAATTAATAATGCCTTTTTCCTACGAAAATGTGCTCTATTTTACACTTCTTTATTTGAAACTTCTACACCATCAGATTTACAATTTATGCTCTGTGACAATCCTTTCGGTTCAATACGAAGTATCATCTTCTATCATTACAATACCCGAATCTTTCTTTCAACCAAGTAGTAGGTACATACTTTAACATCCTGCATTACTACGCACTACTCAACTAAAAACAGTCACACACAAAGAACCAGAACACAACAGTTAAACACGATCTCCAGCGAGCATCGAAGTGTAACAAGTTTCAAAAATATGGCTCTCATTATAAAAAAGCATATTGTCGAATATCGGACCTGATTCTGAGGGCACTTCATACAATATGCTGGCCTCATTATAAGGGCTCTTTGTCCTTACAACCAGTTCTTTGCAAAGCAATGGGCTTTACACAAAGTGTATCAAATCAATGTGCCCCTCATAAGATCTCTTTATTCATGACCACTTCATGTCACCCCGAGACTTAACTTTAGTTTTTAATTAAAGGGAATTGTCTTTGTTAACGCTTTTTGTCCTTGGGTACCGTGTGAGCCAGTGGACAATGATGTTGTTAGTGTTATTTCGTTACCAGAGAAATATCATCTTACTTTTGAAAGACATGAAAAAAAGCTGTAAATTTGAGAAATAAGACTTATTCAATATCAGAGGGCTTAGACAATGTGAGAATCTATCAGCGATACCGATGATGGCAAAGTCAAAAATACAGGGTGGAGGTGACATAGACGCACAAACGTTTAACACGTAGGTATTCAGTACTTATATCATTCCGAACCGAACATTGAAATTTTTCATAGGTAATTTTTTTTTTATCATTTGTTCTGTGCATTTCGTCCGTGACACTTGTTTATGCCCTGTGGATGCAACAGTAAAAAAATCAGGGCCTTGTCCGCATTTTGATTACTTTTATGGTCACCCTTGGTAAAAGCTTGTGATATTCGTAAATGATGATAAAGAGTCATTTTCAATCATCAATGAACAGTTAATTGATTTATTAACTAAACAAGCGGGCTACTATGCGTAGGAGTAGATAGAAGTACTCGATTGTCTACTAAACGTGTGCTTCACATAAGACGGGGTTTAGGCAGTAATTTTTGATAAAGTATAATTTAGTCTATTTGGCACATGTTTAAGTAGGATTTTGCATGCAATCAATACGATTAAATTGTAAAAGTTTTTTCTGTAGATACAATAAATGACGACCATCCTAGCTTTTTTACCAGAGCATAATAACATAATCTTTTCAGTCAAACAGCTGCTGAAATATCCGCAAACAACATGTTAACATTCAAGAAATTTTACTTAGAAGATAAAAATGCACGCAAATCTCCACTTCCTAGTATCAATATGACCTGATAATCACACATTCCAACTTTCCCAGCCTAGCAGCTAGAATCTAGACGGACTATAAGCACCTGCGAAGCTAAATAATTATCAGGCGTTTCCCGGCTCACGATTCGTGCCCACGACAGCCGGATTACACCACCCTTTCATTACTTTAACTAGCGATTACGGACAACTTAACTGTTGTTTAAGAATATTTTTTGTGTGTTGTGGAGACGGGCTTTAAATGGTGAGGTTTTTAATGTCACGTAGGTAGTGATCGATTAAGAAAGTGAGGGGTAAGATTTCATGAAAATCTATTTTAGAAAACAGTTACAAAGTAGTGCTTACCTAAGTTTGAAAGAAAATATCTAGGTAGAAATCAAAAGAAAATTAATAAAATTTTCTTGATAACAATACTTTGCACCATTTTTTTTTTTGGGATTGGAAATCATCAAATGTGTCCTCCCGCTCTGGGCGGAGCGGAAGGGAGTGTCAGACTTTTACTGACTAAAAACCATCCATGTTCCTTCTATGATGAATGTCCACGGTCTTGATATTTGTAGGCGACAATCTCATGAACATACTTAAAAATGATAGGTAAATCAAACAGCAATATGGAGCATTGTACATTTTTTTATTAAAAAACCAACACGCCCAATGATTTTATTTACATTTACATAGTAAATAAATTAAAAATACAATAGAACATAAACATTTTCTTAGAATCAAGCTCGCCTACAACTTTATTGTCAGTAACGGCTATAAAAATAATATAATAACATTGATTTATAAGTTTTATGTTGGTACTAAATGAATATAGTCAAGCGTTATTCCATGCACAATGAGCGGTTATGTGATCTATCGTGGAAAAAAATAAGACAAAAATTTTGCATGGAATTTTCTCGATGTTTTCACAAAACGAACGATGTTACAATGTAAACAACGCAATACAGTAATTGTCGTATAAACCGTTGACGGTGTAATTATTGGTTAGGAGGTTAAATTAGCAATCATTTGCGAGCTATAATTAATAGACATACGTAATTAATAGCAGCGTTTGGTTGTTTGGAACTCATTTCATAAACAAACATTGCAAAGAATTGCGTAATGTATTTAAAATTAATCATAAAATAATTAGTACATAGGTACTAATCGTAATCACTGCCGCGCCGTGTCGGTTCGTGTAATTACTGTTCTCTTAGATAGCTAAGAGAACAGTAATTCATTCTGCACAATATCACTTTTTAATTAACCTTCATAATAAGCTACAGTAGCAGCTGCATTCTAAAAACATTCGTTCTCAAACACAATTTTTCACGCTTGACCGCCAAACTGAATCAACGGACGTTTTGTTAATTATAAATAATTACAAAATAATTGCGCATGTTAATTTTTCACTTTCGAAAGCGGATGCGGTACACGCCTAACGTCCAAGAACACGGTCGTACGAGCAAGTCACCGTCGCGTGATTCCCCCATCACTACATTGTTTACACAAGCATTAGGCTGTATTCACACCAAACGATTACTCAGCCACCGACTTTGAAAATGAATAAAAAGCAAATGAGGCTCATCATCAGTCAGTCCCCTCTTACCCCAATTTATTTGGGGTCGGCGCAGTATATCTTCTTCTTCCATACATGTCATCTCAACAATCACCTCCTTTTTAGCCATATTATCCTTCACACAGTCCGTTCATCATTTCTTTGGTCTTCCCGGACTCTTATAGCCATCAGCATTCGTACTCAAAACTTTCCTCATGACATTTTCCTCATTCCAAGTTCATATGACCCCCAATCTATTTAAATCGCGAGTTAAAAGGCTTCTTTTGGGCTAGCTCGTTCCATCGTTGACCTCATCTCTGTCCTCAGGACTAGATTGAGGTCAAGAGTAGGCCCATTAAATATATTTAAAAAAAAAACCGCTGCTTTACATGCCCATACCACGGCAACCGATTACCATACAACTTTTCCGTCAAAAGTATATTTTTCACACATTTTGAAATAGAAAATAGAAGGCTCACATTCGGCAGCTGACTATACGTTCAGTGTGACCACAGCTTTACTCACTTAATGAGCACACTAATGTGCCAGCGTGACGATGTAATTAATGTTCGCGACCTCAAATCATTTGCTGACTGAGTAAAACATTCAGGATTCATTACGCACTTTTTGTTCACGTTAAAACACAATGTAAACAGCTGATGTTATATGTTCGGATTATGGAGGGGCCTTCTGAAATATTAATGTTTTATGAAGCCAGTTTGATTGGAGTTTTTTTTTGGATATTGAACTAACTGAAGTCGCTTGTATCAGAAACCGCTGAAGACTTATTGAAAAATATACATTAGCTTCATCATCGTACAGCACTGACTGATAACACGGTAATATCAACTTAGAACAAGCCTCGACAAAGTTTTGTCTAGAAAAGTAATTTCCTTACCGGCTTTGTATTCGAGTGAGTTCGCTTACAAAGTGGGACAACATTGGCGCTTTAATAATAGTGGCTCGGAACGTCTCTCGGCTATTAGCCGTAGGATCCAGCTAACGTTTAATTAGCGTATTTATCGCAATTACACGCATCCATGGTTTGAGGGCGAGTGCGAACCGTGATAACAGATTTCACTTCTGACCCAAGCTAGAAATGTAATTGGAAATTAATTCATTGTCTGAGCCACGACCTCGCCGCAATCTCGACGCGATAAACTCTTTATAAAACATTTTTTTTGCATAATTAATTCCTATAAAATGTGCTATTGGCACGTTCGTATTGTTACTCAAAATGAAAACCTTGAACGTTGAAAAAATCCTCAGTCAACAGCAACAATGGTCGCGAATTTGTCATTACCGTGGTACGTGACTGTAACCCAAACACCGCGCCCGCGCAGCGGCCACGCATGTCTCGTTTATTTTAATATCACCCTGATTTTTTACTTTTTTCCGTCAATTTTGTATTTTTTTCATAGCGACCTTTTTGTTCTGACAACGTGACACCTTTAACGGATTTTCACGTTCTCTGATAAATAAAGTATTCAGGCGCAGTTTATCGGAATGCTCAAGTACATGGAGTGGATTACCATAAGTCCTTGTGATCTACATAGCATTGGGGAGCTTGCGAAATATGACGTAACACAGAATACAGAGCTGATGAAACTTTCATAATCGTTCACGTGTAACCCTTAATAGAAAAACTTTTCTTGTGTGTTCGTAATTGAGTTTTTGTAAGAAAATTAGATATGTTTGAAGAAATCTTTTGATCGATGGATATGCCATGTTGTAGAGCTTCGCTTATTTGATTTTGATATTCTAATGTGGCCGGGACTCACACATCATATATATGTTTATTTGTTTGACAAGTCTCTGGAGCTTCATGAATTATATAATTTTTTTTATCTATATGTTTAGATATTTAGGTGTTAATTGAATAATATCTTAATTTTTAATGTTTTTGTTTCATGTACTGTTCCATGATGCCATTACCTAATAGTATGAGTAGGTATAATTATTTATTTATTCCGCACATACACACACACACTATGGTATGAAAGATTTTCTTAAATTTGCTTTAATTTATCTGACACACTCAATTCAGAACATATAGAATCATTTGTGGCACCCTAAATATGGTAACACTTTGAAATCGCGACTTGAATTGACTAAAGCCTTCTCTATAAGGGGATGTCTATAGATTAAACTAGAACATTATTGATTTGCATCGCGATGCTGCTTGAGAAGATATTACCTTTATTCGCGATTCAATAACTCGACTGCACGCCATTTTTATAAAAGATCCAGGTCGTCGGGGATGAATTGAATCCTAAAAGGAAAAGTTAGCTCAATAAGCATATTTATCGTCATCCTATGGAAGGCGCGCCGGGTACACCTGTTAACTCCTACATTTTTCTTAGAACAGCAAACAATTTTTATTTCACATGCTAAATACACATCGCCGCCACAACTTTGATGTCATTTAGCGAAAACAATGGAAAGATTCGCGCACGCACTGGCATGCTAATTCCTACATTTTATTTAAATAAACTTATTCTTATTATAAACGTGTCCTATGACCAACTGCTGTTAAAATTTATAATGCTATTTTTACGTTTAAATGAGTCATGTGGGATCTTTGAATGGGTTCTTTACACTTGGCATCGATTCATTACTTATCGCTTGATTTGTCATATACATACATAAGTGACACGTTAAAAAGTCGTTTACCTTTGTCTACGTTCATTTGCTGTTGTGTCGTATGCACGGTTGTTATGTGATTTCTATTCCGTTATGAAGATGCGGGAGTGCATCATTTCGTCACGCATGTAACACTCTGTCCGCGATATATTCGCCTTAATACACGCGATTTGCATCGGCGTGCCTTATGAGCTTTCCTGGCAGTTTTCGCCATCATAAAGTGATCAAATAAGTTATCAAACGCGACTATAAATCAGTGGCTGTGGGACTTTCCCCGAGTGTCGTTACGATTCTCTACGGCGTCTTACGCGGCGCATTTCTGACGTTTTGCCAGCTTTTTGTTTGGCGTGGTTATGATAATACGTAATGATGGGTTTCAAGTTCCCGGTGAGGCATTAACGTGTGGAGTCACACCGTAATACTAGCCACCATTGAGCCCTACAACCGTGTTCCTCCATTATGGTACTCCACGTTCCACTTTATAGTAAACAACTCTATCTTCCGCGTTCGACCTTCGCTTATGGCTCTTCTAGTATCTAACCAGATAGTTACTTATATGATTGAACTCTCCGTTAGTGTCACTCTGGTTTAGTTTGACACTTCTTTGTCCATCAAACCGTCATTAAGATGAAATTCGTAATTAGAATTGACAATAAAAATTTTATATCTCACTCCATAAAACAAGGTATATGAACTGGGTAAATATGTTGTTTGCACACGCTATATTTAACGATACAATTTAAAATTCAAAAGTATCGCAGGTGCTGCTAAGTATTTGTTTTATAGGGTAATGAAAAAAGGCCTTATTAAACCGCTGGATGATACTGCAATCGGAAAAAATGTAGGTAGGTATACGAGTCTGAGAACATTGGTATGCGAATTACGAAGAGTCGAACAAAAGGTATTATAACATCCTGTTCCCGCGACACCACTTCAACTCTTATTATTAGCCTAATGACAAAAATTTATAGCTCCTTAAATTCGCCGTGCTGCAAATATTAAAATTCTTTTTTTTACGAAGGGAAATGAGAAGGTTCGCCCGGGTTTGGCATCGTATTGGGAGGTATGTTATGATACCACATTTATATCGGTGGGCTCGGCTTTTGTTCATTCAGTTTGGTTGTAAAATGTTGCGGCCGCGATGTAATTGAACTGTTATAAAAATGTATCATCAATTTGTTTATTTTTAGCACAAGTGTGTTTTTATGCTAAAGGAATGGGAATGTTTCCGGTAACAGCGGTCCTAAGTTGAATAAATGTATAAAGTTGACCTTCTTTGGAAAAATTAAGACATGTGTTAGAGGCATTGCATTGGGTGGGCATAATATCAATCGAAAATAAAAAATGTTCTAGGTTCTACTTTTTATTTATTTAATTTAATTTATGTTCTGTTATCATTCTGCAACAATAAATTATTAGGCCAGTTGGCCTTTTTGCTTAAATTTCGTAGCATTTAAAACAAGTCGCAACAGTAAGGCCTTTTACTAAATTACAGAGAATTATTTAAAAAAAAAACCTATCGACGCGTCACTTCTTACGTATAAATTAACACTTCACCGCTTTTGCGGACCATGGGCGCATAATACCACAAATTACTGTGCGCGATAAATTACCGCAGGTGAATTAAAACGAGACATTTCTATAGACTCTTAACAGTTTTTCAATACCTTTTTACTTTCATTTTCATATTTGCCTATATTTACGTCCCTGTATTGAATAAATGCATACAATTTTGGGGTAATTATCCCTAAAACAATGTCGTTGCATTCAATTTTCGTTTTAAAAGTGAAGCTCGTTTATTAGTTGATTCACAGGTTTTCGAATAAGGTTTTTGGTTGTTGTCATGTGTTGTGAGATCTTTATTTAGTGTGTTTATGTTACAATTAGGTAGTTATCGCGTTAGGTATGTTGGAACAAGGCGCGCGCGCAGTGGGCGGGTTACGGTCACCGCTCGAAAAGACGCCATCTTTTGATTCACTCGGATTTGAATTCATTCACGTTTTTATATCGAAATTATGAACAGGGTCTTGTTTTTAAAACTTATATAAACTAAAGCGATGTAATTTATTAAATTGATAACGTAGGCGTTAGTTTAGGAGAAAAATTCTAAAGGTTTCTTTCTGGATCTTTGAAATAAAAGCTGTTGAAGTATACCTACATCATCATTCTCCTGCATTTATCCCAATCTAGTTGGGGTGGGCACAGCATACGGTCTTCTTCTTCCATACCTACTTCTCTATTTCTTGTCTCATCAGACACCTCTTATTGAAGTACTTATTGGTACCTACATTTTCCATTACATTTTCTGGGTCGTTTTGTAGTCTAGGTTTCATCAAGGCTGATTGCTACAAAGCCACACCGAGCCCACGTGGTCTTTCCCTCTCAAGCGAGGAGCCCTGTGGCCCGACAGTGGAAATATTATAGGCTAATCATCTTACGCTTAATTGCTACGAAGACTTTTTGATTTTGCTGGTTCTCAACTGTGCTAGTATCAGTGCATTAATTTGTACGCAACAAAAGCAGTCCGACCAAGATCCAGTCATTTTCCGAAGCCACAATCTAAAGACAGTCACAAAGTCAAGTTATTCACTCCACCAATACTTTGGTTTTAACTTTATATTTCTTCGACCGTATTTATCTCATTGCGAAACTGAATCTGCATTTCAAGCGGGAACGTCCGCCGGTCGGAACCGATGGATTTTTATGCAAATTCCATACAATACGCAGATGCAATGTCCATCACTCGCCCGCTATCGTTTGTTTTAGTCTAATTTGAATGTCTAATGTACGTAACTCCTTATCATTTACAAATATGGCCAAATGATATGCGTACAGATACGGACAGTTGTTGAAGTTGGAGCAGGAGTTTCCGAACCTGTTTTTGTTGTTGACTGTACGCATGGCTACAATTCCTACTTTCCTAGTTAATGTTATCTCGATATAAACAAAGATCTGCTATATTGACGACATGAAACCTTAGATAAAGAACGAGAACTGTCGCTCTGCGCTCCGACGTGTAATATAAACAGATTTCCACCTACTTTTCAATATGTGACTTTGGTAAGCCTATAAACGATTCTTTATTTCAATTTACGTCTCATAGTAGGCGGGCATTATTGAAAGAGCAGTTTCCTACCGAATTCCCGTTGTATAATCAACGCTTTTCTCGCGTATTTTTATTGATTCACCCAGAGCGCTCCCTCCCCCCTCCCCAGGAGGAAGCTGGGTTGGAAGCTGCCTCCTACCGCGCATTCATAATCGCATCGACACACACGACACTTGGCGCACGCTAAACACCACCTTACTGGCTTTGGAATACAGTCAGTATCGTGAAACCGATACGAACTGAAATAATGGAACAGAATCGTGCGTTACCAGCCACGAGACATTAAGCGTCATATAAATTACATTAGCATATAAATAAAGTATTTTTGTTGCGTCTCTGGCCGCAGTACTTCTTGGGTCTTTTACGACGTCGGGCGCAGGGTTCACCCGGGACATTTTTGTTCTCCTTTTTAGATAAATCCACGGCCTTAACGACCGTAAGCAAATACATGTTATCGGTATACGTTTATTGCTTATTCGAACTCATAAATAACACCGATGGAAAAACGAAATTAATTTAGTTATGAGAGAAAGAAGGTAAACATGTAAAGATAAAATAGTCGGCTGAACTTACGAGTGCTTGTTACCAGTGCGACGTGGAGTCCAATTATTTATAACATACCTACAAAATGAGGGGAATAATGCTCAAGTAATTTTCTGTTGATCTGTACCTACTTATTAGATTTTCATTTTATATGTGGGTAGGATCTCCTCTTACGTTTTGTTATTAAATTCTGAGGACGAATTGTTGGAAACACAGATCAGGTAAAGGGTAGATGGAAAGTCAAGATATTGTTTACAATTTAGACATCTTAATAAGTCTTAAAATTCACTAACAGATCCTCCACAACGTCCACCGCTGGGTCTAGAAGCACATTATGCACAAGAATTCCTTCAAAATTTTTCACAATAGGAAATCCTATTTGGGGTCAGCATGTCTTCTTCCATAGTTCTCTATCACTCATCATATTATCAGACAGCTCCTTTCTTGCCATATATAAAATCTTAATAACCAGTATCATAAAAAAAAACCGTCAAATAACTCACAAGACTTTACATAATATCTTGAACAATCTCACATTGACCTCCATGAAGGTACTTAAGGTAACTGGAAAAAGCACGAGCGAATTTCCAGTCAAAATAGCCATATAAAAGTGTCTCGACATCGTAAAATTTAGCTATATAATCATTCCGTAGTTGAGTACCTTGCATATGTCATGAATACGCCATATTGTTTATCATTGCTAAGGTAAAAGTAATCGTTTAGCAGAATGAGTATCGTTTACTTTTACATATATCATTAAGATTTTCATTCCATGTGCCTGGCCTTTTCCTAATTTTGTTGGGAACGGCTTCCAGTCTAGCCAAAGGAGCTGAATAGGTACTAGTATTTTACATGGAGCATCTGACTGTCTGACCTTCTTCACCCTCTCATTAACTGGGTAACATACCTCTTGGCAAGAGGTTGTCAGACTTTCGGGCGTCTGACATCCTATAACAACTGTCAAAAATCTACGAATGACAGCCGAAACCAACTGCTTAACGTGTCCTTCGAGACACGAAGGCGTCTCAGTATTGTAATGGATGGTCACCCAACCAAGGCCCGATGACAGCAAACGCTGCGTAACGTACGATTTTTATTTACCAGTCGCAAAACAAAAGTCTCAGAACCTACTTAATTTACAGTGAAAACTAACAATTAAATTATCAACCAAACATTTTCAATCATAGGTATTTCCTTAAATTTTCAAACTATACCGACGCAATTACAGCGACATGCAATACTGAAAGAGGTACACACACACAAGTTTATACATCAATATACATAGTACGTATACAAACACAGTAAACGAACGTGCAAGATCTGAACTGGGCAGAATAAATGGGACAAACGAGGATAGGAAACGGCCGGGAAGAGATAAAGGGGACAGTTTGTAAAGCGTAATTATTTCACAGACAAGAAAAACCATTGTACAAGGAAAACTAAATAGTTCCTATTCCGCATTTGCTTTAATCTTTAATGTAAACCTTCTATTTCTATTGTAAATTAAAGACGCTTTTCAGGTTTATCAATGTGACCACATTGTTCGTCAAAAGTTCGCAACAGATTTTGTTGCGATTTTCAACTTTATTTAGAGGAGCTATTCCAGAAAGTTTTATTCGTAAAACACATTACAATTAAACCGACATATAATGGAAAATTATGATGTTTTGTTAAGACTTAAAACCGTGTGAAGTAGAGGCGGGTGGCGGTACATACATATGATGTTTCGTTACCAATTTCTTCGTATATATTTAATAATGTAGGTGCTTCTTCGTGGAATCAAATTGACAATTCAACTGGGTGACACGTGGCGCCCCCTCTACCACCCTCACTAAATTTATTCCCATAGGTATGACGTTCAATCATTGACTTTTTTTTCATTTTCCCTCCGAAGATTTTTCCTTACCTACATAAGTGCTACATACGGTTGATATTGGTGTTCTGATTGCTTTGGGAGACTTATATGTCAAGAGTTTAGAAGCTTAGATAAAATAAGTGGATGATAGATAAAATTCATTATGTATAGTATATTATAAGTGTGTTAGTCCGTTTCTCGTTGATGTACTGCGGAAGCGCTACTACTCAACGTGAGGTCCTTGGTTCTATTCCTAGGTCGGGCAAACAAAGTTTATTGAGTTTTTCCGTCAAGAATTTCTCAGTAGTAGCACAGAGTCGGGATTTAGGCACGGTTGAAGGCAATAAGCTCGCCCCCTAATACATGGAACTTAAACATATGTAACTGGCAAAATATGCGTATACTTATTGTACACTTCTAACTTGAGGGAAAACGATGAGAAGTGGTGTTCTATGACATAACTGGTCCCTTCATCTTCGACAAAGACTCAAAAACTTTAATTGTCCTTTTACAATGTTGACCGCAATACCAAATAACCATTATGAAAAGCTCATCTATTACAAAATTGCTACTTTGGTGCAGCGCTCGGCTAAGCTGAATGACGAAGGCTTCTGCGCTGAAAACCGATAATAGCTTTCTCCGCTAGCTTATTGCTTCAATCAGGTGTAGATTTAGCACACAACCTGGCTACTTCTGTTCTCTTCAGAAATTAGTTTTTGATAAGAACTGTAAACATTATTGCAGTTTTTCCTAACTTTTCAGTGGCTTACAAAAATTTCTTAAAAAATTCTTATAAATAACATAATATCACGTCTGTAATCCCCAAAGGGTTAGGCAGAAGTGTAGATAATAGTACACCCACATTCCACCAGTTATGTTTAAGTCCCATGTGGTGGCGGGCCTATTGCCATCAACCGGGCTCAAATCCAGACTCCGTGGCTGCTACTGAGAAATTCCTAATGGAAAACCCTAACAACATTCGACCCGGGAATCGAACTCAGGAACTCATGCTTAACAGTCGCGCTTGCGACCACTCGACCAAAGAAGCTGTCGATTTTTAAAATGTCTTATAAAAATCCATATTAAAAGTAAAAAGTGGAATAGTCCAATATTTTACACTAGTCAAAAACAAAACCATTCGCATATTATGATTTGGGTACAAATCTTCAAGTTTTACAGAATACTATTGTTAAAAAGTCGTCAAAAACTGTTGGTCACATCATACCATTACAAAAATTCGCCCCACATACCTTTAACATCACAACATTCCATACTACCCCAACGTACACATGTAAAATACGAACAGTGAAATATAAATCGCATTAGGCATATCGCGTGGCCACATTTTGCGTCTTGAATACTAAAATGGTTAAGAAAAATTACAACCCAGATACATATCTTGGAATCGAACATCTCGGGGTGTAATTCGGGTGCGACACAGAGATAAATGAAGGAACCGAGGGATATATGCAGGGTAGTTTCACCCCCTACGCCCCTCCCCGTATCGGGCCTTGGAAATGTGTCGTTGTTGTTTTAACATGGATAGAGTACGGATTTGTTGTATTTGTTTGTATGTTGCAGTGACTGATTGCAATACCTATTGATTTTCGATTTATTTTATGAATTGCTGGTATTTGAGAGGGTGATACTTATATGGAATTATTTGCAATGTAGGCTTATAAATGTTTAAAGACTTAGGTCGATGTCGTGTACAAAGCAATTGGAAATATAAGGAAAACCGTACTTAATATTATAAATGCGAAAGTTTGAGAGGATCTATGGATGTTTGTTACTCTTTCACGCAAAAACTGCTCACTGGATTTGAATGAAATTTGGCACACAGATAGTTTATAACCTGGATTATCACATAGAATATTTTACTTCTACATACTTTTTATCCCGATAGTACTATCCCGTAGGACAATTGCCGAACTCCGCGCAGGCAAAGCCTCGGGCATTAGCTAGTTAGGTAATATTTTCCTAATTTCGTAGTAGATTCTAACATAATATCCAAATCCCCGTTTTGCAGAGTATTACAGCTCGGTTTACATTCATGGTCTAGCTAGTCGTGTAAAGATTCAATCAACACAATGTTTTAGGTAGAAGAGGCAAAATTAAGTGCTAAAACTTAATTTATAATCATAATTTAAACTTGCTACGATATTCCAAATACGCCTAACGTGCACTCAAAATATATTGTTAATATCATAAAGTTAACGATAGTTGCCAATTTTAAAACCAATTACGTTATTTCTATACTTGGCACACCACCAAAACCTGATACTCGCGTAATATAGCTTCTGTTTACCGTTTTAGAAAAATAAACAATCACCCATATTTTAAAGATAAACTTGCAGTATAAAATGGAGTATATTATAAATATGTAATGTAGCTTTATTTACAATATAATATTGTAACTACACCTACACATTTCCGGCTTATTGCCTGTCTAAATTACTTGAAATGCGATCATCATTCGTCATTTTCTATGACTATCTAAAGCTTGTGTTCTTTTGAAAATATTGGAGCAAATAGGTTTTTACGTAAGAAAAATTTGACCATTAACCGGAAAATTCATCTACCTACTTCATGGTAAAGATTTAAGAAATGCGAGCCATGACAACAAAAATCATGACAAAGCTATTTCAATTACCCCCGGATTACTCCCCCATACTTCACAATACAGAGTAGGTACAAAAAAACGCCTAGCCAAGCATAGAAGAACAAATCAAAAATATATGCACCCTTCACCGGTACGTGAGGCGCTCCTGAAACGATTTACATCGGCCCGCCATGCGCCACCTTGTCGCGTGCCCACATTTTTTATTTAAATCATACTATTTAGGTATGCCAAGACATTTCTCCTTCACTGTACCCACGAACAATAAAAATAACGTTTTAAAACTTTTCGAACGACCTGTATATTTTAAGGTGTACTCTCTGACTGTAAACGTATTTCATCGGGTATTGAATGGCGGCTCACGTGATTTTGTGCATTGTTATAAGAGACATTGCCTCGTAAAGTTAACACAAAAGTTCTTGTGTTTGAATAAAATGATTCTAATTCATGTATCGGATTTTTGTGAACTGACAAGCACAGGTTTTTGAACAAAGAACGGTTAGAACGCGTGGGTGGCTTTGGGTAAAAAAAAACCGATATTTTGTTGATTGTTAAAAACTTAATGAAATTATTATAGCCTTCGAATTATTTGTGTAAAAGGCTATTTACAAAAACTACTTTCTTTATATCCATAATGTTCTTAGTATTTTATAACTTCAATGTGATATTTTTTCCTATTTAATAAATAATTGATTAAAGTTTGATTTTCTTGTCATTTGGTAAACATGTAAGTACAGTTAATTAATGAACATTGGAGACGAGATTCGCAAATCAAGTCAATTATCTATTCCTATTAAGATGCCAATCACGTTTGCTTTGCCAATTAATTATGTATATTGTATCGTACTTCAATGAAATTAGGTTGCTAATTAATAACTCTGTCTTTAATTCTGTTATTGAGAACATTACCTTGTGATTTACAAGTATTATATTAATCTCAGCTATATTTCCAAGATGACACGCGTTTCTGTTTAGTTGTTATAAATCCAAATAATTATTAGGAATTTCTCAGTAGCAGCCACGGAGTGTGGATTTGTGCCCGATTGATGGCAATAGGCGCGCTCTTTAGTCCATGGGACTGAAAAATAACTACCTAAACTTTCGGGGATTCTAGGCGTGATATTCTGTTATGTTAAATAATTACCAATATCCATATTGTGTTGATTTGAAAGCCTCTATTGTATAGTGTAAAATGCTTGGGAAAGTTCAAGTATTTAACTCCTTCAACGTTTAAGTTAACGATACGCTTTAAGTTTTCCTCATAGGGGTTAAGGAGACTAATGTTTTTGACATTTCCTTTCCATACACATTCTTTGTTATTTAATAATATAATGTTAGCGATACTTTTCCAAACTTTCAGTAATTTCTTTGCTTTTTTTCTTAAGTTTCAGGCCCCTTTAACAAAGATTGAAGATATTTAAATATCTGAAAATCTTTATGCATTGTTTATTAACAATGTCATATTTCTATAATAATAACATAACAAAACGTCACGCCTGAAATCCCTAGGGTTAGGCAGAGGTGTACCTAATAATACGCATTTCGCCAGTTTTGTTTTAAGTCCCGTGTAATAGGGGGCGAGCCTATTGCCATCAACCGGGCACAAATCTAGACCCCGTAGCCGATACTGAGAATTTACCGATGGAAAAACCCACTAACACTTTGCCCGACCAGGGAATCGAACCCAGGACCTCATGCTCAGCAGTCGCTACAATAATTAGTACACATATATGCTAGCTACTAATAATCCAGTAAGTCTTTCAGACTTTGACAAGACTGTGTCAAATTACTAGCAAATGAAACAGCTAGGGTCAAAAGAGTCGAAACGGTCACGACCTATTTGTCTTACCCTTTCAAAGTTTTATTTTAAACATATTGAAATAGACAAACACATACTTATACCGTACTTATTAAAGTCTATTATTATTTAATATACTGAGCATGGGATTGTCAATTTTCAGTCAATACAAAGAGGCCTAAATATCATCTTGTCTAGGCCTCCTATTTTGATAGAAATCAGCGTTACCGAAATAGAAAAAATCGAAATTATCGAATACAATAACCTAATTGGTAGTTATGTGTTTGTGCCGTTTGGGGTTGAAACACACGGGTCATGGAGTTCGAATACCCACCTAGTTATTAGAGTGTTTACCAGTATCTTTATAATACGGTCCTTTTCCACACCTTTTTAGTGTCCATGAACTGCTTTCCTTCATGAACTTCAGACGGACTAACATTTTTTCTCATTTTCCAATTTTTCCTTGCCTTTTCTGGAAAAATAATCTCTATTATTAAATACATAGGTACTAACACTCATACAGCTTCACGTCTATGTAGGAAAACCTTACCTAAAAAGTAAGTAATATCGTTACCTTTTTACATAAAACACCTACATAATAACGGTACAATAGCAGGCTTATTAAGCCAACATTATCAAAACACTCCTTTTCCCAACATATTAAGCCGTGTATTCCTCCACATATATGAAAGGCTCGCTCCCCCTTACACCCCCATTCACCCCCTCCTCTTATTTCGTTCATAAAGCCCCCTTATCTACAATTTCGAGCCCATTTCATTTGAATGTTACGTCTGTATCTTCTAATGTTCCAATGCATGTATCGTTAGGGGAAGGTTTTAAGAACACCATGGAAATGATAAGAGGTTTACCGTTTTCAGTATTTTCTTCAGTAAACATACCATTAAAACATTTGCGGCTACGACATGTAACTTAAGGAAAAGCAATCGTAAGAAGAGTTTTATGTACCCATTCCCCAGGGCACCTCCTAATTCTGCACCACAATTGCAAAAGATCTTAACAGCACAACCTATTCTTTTTCCTCCTCGATCTTAAGGCTATTTAATTAAGGGTGTATTTACTTTCACGCCCTTCCTATCCTATGTGTTAGCGGCCTAATGAACGCGAGGCGTCGATGAGCTGTTGTTTCCTCTGTAATTAAACAGTACTACGCATGCGCCAACCACGCCCAGCCGCGCAGCCTCCGCCACCCCCTCCCCCTCTCTCCTACCCCCGGTCTTTAATTACTGCCAAGACATTACCCCTTAATGCTTTTATATAACATCTAAGTTGATTGTATGGAGGGTACAATGATGAGGTTTTATCTCGCGGGGTTGGTGAAACAGTTTATGTAGCTAATTTGTTTTTTTGTGATTTGGGTAATCATGGAATTGGAGAGGTTCAAAGGTAACTCCAAGATTGGTTGGGAGGTACCTACCTGCAAAACTTCAGTGTAATCTTTTATCATTTACAAGAAGTTTTCTTTAGAAATGTTGTCTATTACCTATTATTTAGCTAGTAAACCACTTGTGGTTCTGCCAAAACCATAGAATATAGAGGAGAAATTAGCCACAAAGTTAGCTTGTTTTTCTTGTTTTAATTCGAAGTTCGAAGTAGAGTTCTCTGACGTGGTTGTCATGCTATGTGACCTGGTATTTCTTTCAGTTTGTATGGCTACATAGAGATATCTGCCTGAACTTTAATGAACTCAAGGTTTTAACTCCAGTGATCATACAGGCCAAGCCTGATCATGAACGTTCCTTGTTATCACGTGATCGGCATAGCCTGTAGAAAAAAAAACCCATTTCTAATCCATTAAAAAATGACAAATTCCAAGATGGCGGCCGTATACAGAACGCAAATGTTCTCATTTGTAACACAGGGTGTTCCTATTCGGCGCACGTTCACCACCTCTCTCATTTTTCACTACATTGGTTTCACGTGTGAATTATTGTTTTTTACCGCACCCTGTTTGTTTATTGCGCTCCTGTTTTTTGGGAAAATTAGAGGAAAATTTTAGTTTCATTGTGGAGTTTTCCACAGATAAAAGGAAACGTAATTTTAAGTAAGTGTAACATTAATGAACATTATTTAATAACATTGATTTTGACGATTCCTATAGAAAGCTCTGACCTGACTAATGTCTGAAAAGTGGATATTTTTAGTATATTTATAACCGCTGAAGTGTTGATTCGTGAGCACCTAATTCTGTAAACACGAATTACAGTTCAGCACGCAGTTAATTTTCAAACTGGCTTGGCTTATTTAGGTATGACTTGCCTTTTTTCAGTCGTTCAGTTGTAATTACATGGCGTCTGAAAATGTAAGCACCGTTATATTCTATGTGTTGAGGTATTTCGCAGTAATAGAGAGCATGTGGGCGTACCTAGTCGTCGACAACTATTTATAATAAATAAATCGCTTATAAAATAAATAATAAAATCAGTAAACAAACAAACATTTGAGAACCTTACATAAATAATAATGTAAACATAAACACCGAGCTCCAAATGTATTACGTCCCACAAAGAGCTACGAAGCAATACTGTCCAAACTCAATCTAAATTTCATTTTACGCCTCAAGTATCACGTACGAGCATATAGAATAGACTCCGCCGTCCTTCGTAACTCGTAGGAACGTCCGCTGTCAAATTTTAATTTCTCCCTCAAATATTTACCGAAGGAAAAAGGATTCCCCGGCGGGCTGCGCTCTAATAAGTTTTCCATAAGAGAGGAGGTAGGGGGAGAGTGGGGTACGAAGGCTCTTATTGTGTTTGTAGAAGCTGGCGCATCCGGGCGCATACCTAACAAGATGGATATGTACTCGGGCCCACCCTACCCTTACCCCTTTCGGACCGCCCCCTATGTAGATACGACAGCTCTCGCCGTTGCACCGAAATTGCATTTTCGAATACTAATTCCTTTTCGTTCCCAACCTTTTAGGAATAGTACTTATTTAAGTGGATGTTGAAATGGCGGAGTTTGAACTGTTTATTTTGAGCGTTTTCTGTAGCGAATATTTCCAACATTCGTGGTTTTCTTTCCTCATAAGACAGGATTACTATTATACGTTATTTTATGGTAGTGAGCGTTATTTAGTCCACGGATTCACTATATAACAGCTCCTTAAATTCTTACATTTTGGCAAACTCAAGCCTAAATTACTTACTTCAGTGTCTATCAAACCAGACAACCTAAAGTGGGCCAATGAATAGAAATCGTTTATTTATACACAGAACATTTACAACAGTCTCAAGCGATACCAGTACATCTCATATTCATGATTATTAAATCACTATCTGCTACATTACTTCAATCATAAACCACCGAATGTTCTGGCTAAAAGCAGAATCACTTCAGTATACGACTGTACCGTTCTGACTCACACAGGCAAAGTATCGAGATCTTTCATAATATTGTACTAACTTAGTATAATCGAAAAGTAAAGTCAACATAAAAAGACATTCCCGAAAGATTATCGTCCCTATTCTTGATCAATGATAACCAAGATTTCATACAAATCTCTGCGCGAAAGTACTCCCGAATCGAGTTACTAAGTATTTTCATTTTTCTAGAATACGGCTGTATGTCAAAACACTCAATAAAAACTGTGATCACGTTTTTTGTCAAATCGAATGAGTTATTTATAGGACGTTCACATGTGAATGCCAAAAATCACGTCCATAAAACGTTGTTTGTTGAAAAATAAATTGTTTCATTGACTATTTCAGTACATTGTAGGTATGAACAGGACTTGCACGTGTAAAATTTCCCCTACAGCATATTAATAAAATACATAATATAATTCCCAAGTGAAGTAACATACATACATCAATAAGGGAACGGAGATATGTCATGCATAACGCTTCCCCCTCTTTGTAAGAGGAAGTACAATAATCTGAGAATGGAGGCTGGTTGGGCCACCTGTGATGTCGGCTTGAGCTGTCGACACATTTGGAAATGCAATGATCAATACTTTGCGATTTTTAAAATACTTTTCGCCTGGTAAACTGGATTATATTATTTTGAATAAGCTATTTTCCTTAGTAAATTCAAGTCCAGTGCTCTATTGAGAAATCCATATGGTTTCCACTTGCTCTGCCTGCAGTAAACTTTCGAAAGTTTTTCAAGCCGTTTCAGCCCATCTAATGAGGCTTTATCATATGTAAACATTCCAGAACTTTCTAGAACCGTCTACTTATTACCGTTGGAATTGAAAGCCCTAGATTTAAAACGCAGATTTGTCGAATCCGTTTAGAAAGAGCGAGTTATTTACATTTCCACGTCAACATGGCTGCCCGTTACGTTTTCCTGGCTACGTCACTGCGAACGTGCTTAGAAGGTCGACGCTAGCGCACCCATGAAATAAGCGGAGATAAACAAATATTATAAGTTTTTTGCTAGCAAAATTTTCCAACCAAAATATTTGTATTGTTTGGCAATAGATTTTTTCCGTGACACCGTTGGCATACAAAACAGAAAGGTACCTTTCTGTTTTTGAGGTGCAATTTCCTTTGAAAAATCCTGGCATAGTCCACCTTTATACGTTCTAATTCAAATTCATTTTTGGAATGTTACACACGTGTTATCTCTCAGTCAATAGCGATCCTTTAGATAGTATACAAATTCAGGCTGAAGATCACCTGAGTCCTTCCTCAGTCCCATCTTGGTCCCATCATTGCACCTGTCAGTCACTTCTTTCCACAGACTATACTGCGCCAGTAACATATTTACATGAAAATCTAAAAATAAACTGCCTTGTCTCTTGTCTTATTATCATATTCGTTCCTTTTCTGTATCATTTATGAGAAGAGGTCTATGGTCTGCAGTGAGACAATTACAGGCTTATGTTATTAGGCCTCTTTGCGTTGGGTCGCGAAACATTGAGTCAAGAATAAGATCCCTTTGGTTAGGGAGGTTTGGGTAATGGGACAACATTTGCGTCTCTAGATATGCTTTAGTGTTCAAGAATACCTACAAACAAGACGTTTACTTATGTATATTGCTTATTACTCGCGTTTATTATTTAATACAATAAATTCAAGGAAATTCAATAAGTCACTTATTTATCGGTTTGTTAAATATCCATTATCGTGCCTATCAAGTTAACACGACCGCATTATGCCAGTAAGAAGGCAGGTTTTATAGGATTATACATTGTCTACAATAGTCTATGAAAAAATCGCGTAACTATCGTACAACCATACATACCTAATAGGTCCCGATTTCGAAAGCATGTGACATTCACCAACCCTCATTGGGTATACATGATGAGTAATGATGACCCACAGAGAGTGAGCCTGAGTCCCAGCAGTGAGAATATTTAGGCCGATTATGCTTCGGGAAAAAGTGGACGCCATTTCATGAAAAATACCTGCTTAACTGCAGTCGCATCTTGTTGGACTGAAATTTGACAAAAATAGCTTACATAAAATAATTACACAACAGAAGATATTTACAATTTCATTTTAAATAAATATTTTGCAATTAAGTCGCTTCGCTTAACCGAAACGCTGTTTTTCTGACGTCAGCGGTACATCGCCCTCCCTTCATAAACAGTAGGTACTTTCAATGATTCTGTTTGCGTATCTAAATACCTACGTAGGTAAGTTGTCAAGAGCACGGATATTATCAGATGCTGCTGCGTCACAAATTGTCTTATTGTTATGTTTTAGACCTCGCTAAGTAAATGCGCAGTTTTCTACCACGGTATCGTTTTCCAAGATCTCATTTGACGATAAAGATGTAATATGGAAAAGTAAAAGCTTCGACAAATACTTAGATTTGAGTTTGTATCTTTGTTTATGATAGCACACGTAAACGTTACAGCATATTGAGCGTTTCGTAATAAATACGAATATGTTTTAATACCCACAATCTGCTCCAACTGAAATCGTATATTTACACTATCATTTCTCAAGCTCTGAAAGAAGTAAAAGCCAATACAAATACTCGTAAAATACTCTTCGAGCGCCAGATTGAAACGAGGCGCATCCACTCACGTTCCCGAGCCCTTGTCGCCACCAAATCGGTCCAATATAGCTTTTTCCCGTCGATTATTTCAACCAGCCTTTAATGTTTTTATTTAACGCCTTCGGGTATTGAGTCGGTGTCGGCTTTCGTCACTCGGCCTAATTTATTGCAGGTCGGAGCGTTCGCGCGACGTGTTTTTGGCGCGGTAAAAACGCGCGCGTCGGACGAACACCGCGCGTACCGCCCGCGCGTTTTTGTCTGCGTATCGCTTTAATTACGGCGTTTGGAACGCGCCGTGTAGACCGGCCATTGTCGTGCTTCTTTGCGTTCCTTTGGAGATACAGCCGTTTATTATAGTTTATGGTAGTTAGGCTTATGTTAATGGCACGTTTTACAAATAAGACGTATTCGAAGAGAAGACAGGTATAAGTATCAAAATCATCTTACCTTTTCATACCATTAATCTGTACAAAGAAAAGAAAATCAAACAATCTAGTGGGGCATATATCGTAAAATTAGATTTCGCCGCTTGTCTCAGGTCATAAAGCGTGTGGACACCGACATGTCCTGAAAATTATCCGAGCGAAGCCTCCCCGCTGACCGGGGACTTGAGAAAACATACATTTTTAACGTACCCCAATCTCCCCGCCACCCGAGGGTGAGACGGGGGAAAATTACAAAAGAAAACAGCCTTAATTTCCAATGTCATCTCCGTTCCACCTAATCCTCTTATCGTTTTATATTTTGGCCTTTGAATTTTCATTTATTTTTGTTTGTTTAAGGAAAAGGTCCGCCGCGGCTTGTTTAGTCTTGAGACATTTTATTGATTCGTATGATTAGTTGTACGGTCTTTCGTGGAAAACCACTCATTACTAGATTACTTTTTCATTTACACTTCTAATAATAAAACAACCAACCACATTGTAGTAACCGTTACATTTAAATAAAAACATCAACATTCAATTTTCAAAAACCGATTCTAAATATAAAATTGCAGCAGTGTGCGTCCAAGCCCTTACACTTCCAACGTAACAAAGTACAAAATGGAACACACAGAGACAAAATGCTGATACTTACACATTCCGGATCCGGTCGGGGATCGTTTTACTCTCTTATTGGTGGATGCAGATTGGAACAGACAATAGTACGTCAGTGGTGGATGTCGCATTAATCAGTTGTAGTGCAACCATAATTCAATCAGTGGTAGGCACCGGCCGCGGTCACCGCTTGTTTTATGCATGTGTGGAATGACCAATGTGTCAGATGTGAGAATGCTTGGATGAGCTGGACATCGAGTAGAGTTGTTTCATGGGTACGGGCAGATACAAGTGAACAATCATACTAGATCAAATATGGCAGGACGTAAGGTCTGATAATTCTAATAAATTGCCCGTCATTTGGCATGGGTACCTTATTATACACTTACACTTTTGATAATGAATCCCTCATGCATGTCCATAAAAATCCCATATTCAAGTAATGCATGCTTCAAATCCATACCCATGAGGCGGCTTCCTACTTATCAGCTGTAGATAGGTATTCACAAGGAAATAAATATCCGCTTCAAATCCATTGGAAGCGCCCAGTACTTCTATCCACGCTCGCTGAACATACTTTATAGTACATTCCTATTCCTAGTTAAGCTCTCAACACGAGTACCACATCCATCTGGAGGGTCATTTGTCCGGCATCGGCGACCGGGAGCGAGACTCTTTCATATTTTACATAGAATGCGGCGCACTGTCAATGCGTCTGTATGCTCAGTCTCAATCACTCAGCCAGCTATATCGATCGAGCATTTGCAAATTAAACCTACGATAATATCGCTGCCATTGTGTAAGATCCTTAATAGCCATAGAAAAGTCATATTCGTAAATCTCAACGATTCTCTATTTACTTTTTATTTAAAAACTCTTTGAAATGTAATAACTTTTGTTAAAACCGTTTTCGGTATCATTAGCTCGCAATTTTACATCTTTGTGGTCAAGTTTTAAAATTCGAAACTCAATTTTCTTTTTTGTGATGAGTTATGGGGTCTTTTTGGAAGAAATTTGAATAACAGATTCGAAATTCAAAACACAAATAAACGAAAATTAGTAATTTATTGTCATAGAGTCAGTTTCTGGGAACATTAGATGCCATTAATTGGACTAAACCAATAAAGACGACATCCCTGGACACGTGTAGGGACTTTTTAGTAATAAAAAAAGAAATTGTGTCTTCGGCAACGTATTCTAAATATTTCTCGGGGCGGCCGAGAGGCTTCGATATTTAATTGTTGTTTTTTGTTCGAATTCCCGTTTTTTTGTGATTGAATCAACATGCTGCTGTCATTGTATAAGTTCAGGTTTTGATCACGGCTTTTTTCTGAGTTCGTTCAATTGTTTGTGTGTTTTAAAGAACCGAGTCGGGGTAGTTTTTTTCTTCGGTATGGTAATGTGAGGCTCTTAATCAATCTGATGAATTTCAAATCAGACGTTACTGTGTATATTAAAATTGTTATAAAGTTTAAAGAAGGTTCTCTGTATTATAATCGTAAATAAATTTATTCCGAGAAAAGCAAAGTGAGCTTATTGACTGACGATAGTGGGCGAAATCATGCATAATGAAATATTCTTCAATTAACAAAACATTTTGATTTTAGAAATACACAATTTGCAGAATATGATTGGTTTCTATTTATTTGATCTTATTTAAACTCACTAGAGTTTTTTTATAGGAAGAGCCTTTGCCCAGCAGTGGGATCAAAACTTGGGGGTGAAGGAAACCTTAGCCTCATTGTCTAAAATCCCGTTAGATTTTCTTGTTACAGCAGTTGGGTGGGTCTTATCCACATTACGGATGTTTCAGAGAGTCGTCCTTTTATTCGATCAACAGAATAATACGATGAAACGATTCGTTTCTTGAAATAATAGAAAGCCACATTACTCCAGTTGTTTGGGGTTTACTAATACTTACAATACATAAATTAAAAAAAAAAATGCATAAAATTATGCCCTTAATACCCGAAGGGCAGAGGTGTAGGTACCTATTAGTACACCCACCCAGACTCCGTGGCTGAGAAGTTCCTGATGGAAAAATAATAATACTGTCCGACCTGGGAATCGAACCCAAGACCTCATGCTCAACAGCCGCACTTGCGACCTTACTTAAGCGTACCTACGTGATGACATAATCAAATCAAAGTCAATATTAAATTGATCCACATTACTATCACTAACCACTAATGCCTTCACACCTGATTATATCCCATAATATTGATGGATAGCATGTCCCTGACCGAAGACTGCCAATACTTTCTTTAATGTCATGCCAATCGGGAATCGAAGGGACTTACCGCCAGTCATCCGCGAAGCATTCATCATAGCTGCGCCCTAATGTGTGAGCTATTCATAATGTTTCATTAAGTGGTAATGCGTCTATGATACCCGATCAAAAGGCTCATACCATTATCTATAAAATATATTAACTTTATTATGCTTTTGCGCACTTTTAAATCAGCTCCCAATTTACAAGGCAAAATTATTGATGGTCATTCTAAAATTGTCATAAGTTATGCCATTTTCTGCCTAATGAAATCTTTGGCCCTGAATTTCATCCCAGTTTTGCCCCTTATTGCGTAGGTTTCTCGTCAAATAAATCACTCATGAATTATATAAATTCAATATATTATTATATTATAATTTTATATTTACACTTAAATAAACACGTAAATATTTGTACTAAATACCTATTCTGCGTAACCAGTTTTACGCGCGGAACAGAACGTCACAAGATAGATTAGAATCGATCTGGTTCGTTGAATTTTATGATCAGTAACATCTTAGTCTAAATCACAAGCGCTTGCTGAAAGGAATCACAAAATGGACTATTACTTTATTTTTAATTTCGATACAGACAGAATGAAAACATTATGATTTTGCGCGGGCCCACATCTGGGGCAATTTGGGAGAGTAATCGAACCGCCCGAACAGAACAAAAACATAAAGCATTTTACGATCGCCCCTGTTGATTTATTTCTCATTCATAATTTGATGTTTCGGAACATCAGAGGATTTAATAACGCCAGATAGACATCGCTTAAACCGATGTAAAACTGCTTGCGTCTTGTGTAACAATCGTAAAATACACATTAAGACGCATTAAGAGACCAGCGTTATAGATTCAGACAGCCAAAGTCTTCCACCCCTTAATCTTCAGTTATTTTAAAACGCCGAGAGATCCAACAACTTTATTGGCCAAAGTCATAACTGCTTTTATTGCTATAAATCGTTATTACGCTAATATTATTTTATTATGGTTATTTTAAAATTACTTCTTAGCCTAAATAAATCGTGAGATCTTACTATCTTATCAGAGGTTCAGATGAAATTCTTCAGCGATTGATAACGTATCACCGGAGTGGTATCTACAAAATATATCGTCCAGAACGATAGGTGCTTGTTTTTTTCACGATGCTATACTTAGATGTCAATGCTCTCTTTGTATATGTTTGACCGGTGAAAGCACTGCAGTCGAGTGTGAGTGACGTTTCCTCAAACAAACCTTCTAGTGCCCAGTCGTCGAGTGTCAACAATGTACGACGGCTAGTAACGTAAACACTTAATTAGCATCATAAAGTACCAAGACTGTGCAATCTCCCAACACTTATCAAACGTCCATAATAATTTGAGACGCGTTGTTATGGCGAGGTGCAAAAGTGGCTGACCTGCCATCACGCCTGTGACCCTCGGCGGTCGGACCTCTCGCTCGCGCACCACCCGCGCTCTCTCTTGCACATCACGCCCCCACTTTTCCTAATCATCTTCTTAAAGTCACATGTCTTGGTCACGTCTTAAAATTAATGAACTCTAACTCTTTTGTGGTAAATACGATTTTGGATCGATGCATATCGTCGTGTGCCGAACGTCGAGGAGTCTCGGTCCATCACCGCCGTCTATTCTCATGTCGTCTGCTCTTGCTTTATAAACAATCTCTTTTATTTTCAACTAGGAGTTTAATCGGCGCGCGTTTGTGGAATTTCTGTTCCTATTCATATCGGGTGGTCGTTGCGGAGGTAACGAGAGCACAAAGGTTGTTTTGAGGTGTCACGTCGTGTCAGCTGAGCCCAAAGCCCCATATTTCGGCGTGATTGTTTCTTTGGCTCATCTCGAGTTGTTATCTGTATCGATTGACGCTCTTAGCGATTGTAATTCCATTCCCTTGATCACTGATCATCATCCGATAGGCATACCTGTTGCGTGTTCGTTACAAAATTTACAAAGTCACACGGTCGTCTTTAAACATACTCAATTTGGTTCGAGAAAAAACGGAGATCCTAATCAAATTGATCACCTGAACCTAATGACATCTGTAATGGAGCTATTTGAAATAAAAACATCAGAAGTTTAACATCGTCAAACGATAATAACGTACAATATTTAGATTGTTATCTGGGCTACTTAAGTATTTAATTAATGTCATATTCCAATACCGATCATCAGGCTGAAATGAGGGATCATTACGGCTCATACGAGCACTTTTTACCAGCGTGCAATTTATCATTTATTCCGGTCAAGTTTTTGTTGAAATTATATCATGATTATTAATTGCGTCGCATCATGCTTCAAAAAGTCATTTCCTTCACCATGTTTAATAGAGTCCGATAGGAATGCGCTCATAATTTGTAATGAGTAAGGATCGTGAGATATTTCTTCGCTTCGCCCCTTTAATAGGTTCGCCTCGTTACATGTTTCCCATGCTTTCTTTGCTCACTCGTTTTTCTTGTTGCTTTTAAATTGGGTGTGATTTAAGTTACATTGCTACTATGTAATAGCGAGCGCAGTTAAGTATCAGTGATATGCGTTCGCTAACAAGCTAAATGATACAAGCTATCAGCTCCAATGTCAAATGTAATAAAGACTGCTTGCTCTACACGACGTTATTACTTATACTGCATTGATATTTACAAAAGGAAAACGCTCTTTTGACATTCCATGTATGATATACAGTGTGTATCAAAAAGGTGTGAGCATATTTAGAGGTTTCATAAAGACGATCAAACTGAATCGCTTTCTCCATGAAACCATCAGGGTATTCGTTAAAAAATGTCAGATGTCCCATACATTGAGGTCAACTAGGTATAAAAAAAATCACACCCTTAATGAAGACTTTCTTAGTACGAAAGTTAATTATGATTTTTCGGGTATACCTAATGCTCTGACTCTCTGGCAGACAAATCCTCACTACTTATAGGTACTTAAGTATAAAAACCCAGTAGTCATCAACACTATCTATGATCGCTATGATCAACGAGGTTGTTGAAATAAAAAATCCAATCATACAATTGAATAGCGTCTTTACGCCAATCATTGCGATTCGCGGTATTTCCATTTGGCCAGCGTGGCTTGTATTGGAGCGAATATTCTATATGTATCTATGGTCTTCGACAGCGTCTTTATTCCGAAGTATTAAGGGTCGTATTTGTGGTTGACGGTTGTTTGTTATTTGTTCGGATATAAGGTCCATAATTAGCTCCCAATCATCGTGAGGATATAGAGGCTCCGAGCTAGTATTTTAGAAAAAAAACGAACTCTACGGTTTTTTTGTCGTATAATCCTTATTTGCTTATCTGAAACTACCAAATAGATTTGGGAGTGTGTTATGTTTTGAATGTTTGCCAGTAGCTCTTCTAAGCGGCATAAGTTACGTTTTTTCACTTTAGCGACTAAAAATGTTACACCTTCATTTTCGCAATACCTTTTACACGAACTTAACCTAACTCGCCCAATTTTCGACTCAATCGCATCATTATCAGAATTTTAACCCCAACCTCTTAAAACAAAGTGTAATTGCTAATTCCTCGCCATTTCGCAAAAAGGTAACATTTAATCGGCGATCGAACTTCACAGCCCATTGAAGACAGAGCTTTACTCGTGTCTTCGGTGCTCTCCATAGCAATTTTAAACGTTGCTGAGCTGTATTTAAACAGGCACGATGCAGAAATTAAGTGCAATTAGACGAGCGAGACGGCGTGCTGGAATTTGTTGAAAAAGCGTCGGAATGCTCCCGCGACGCCCGCGACGTGTGGATCGGAACGCGCCGACTCCTGCGCGTCCTCGCCCCCCACTCCTCCACCCTCCCCCACCGCGTTTGTATTCCGTCGATAGCTCATTTTCACTTTTCTTTTACCTCTAAAAGTAAGACTCAATCCAATCTGGTATGCTGCAGGAATTTCCGAGCCCACTCCGAAGTTTATTGCTTAATAAAGTGGGACTTCAACAATTACTTTAAATGGGCCTCTATCTATTTGTTTGGTAGTTAATAGTTGGCTGTGATTTATTTTATGTGATTCTAATCTTATATTTCTGTTGCAGGTAAGTACGAGCTACTACAACATTTAGTAAGTTTTGCTACTCGAAGTTGTATCTTGCATCTGACTACATTTGGGGTGGGTAGAGATGTGACGGATTTTATTTCATAAAACGGATTACTGCACAAATTATATAAGTAGCGCGTTCCTGGGTTTCTAGACACAGTTGCATTTGCATCTATCGATTAATTGTACCATACCAAACGAATTATCCCAATCAGATCCACGCTGACCGATACTGGTTTAAACCAGTAGATCTGGACTAGCTTAAGGTTATTAACATACATAACATAGTATCACCCCTGTTATCCCCGAAGGGTTTGGCAGAGGTGTGCCTAATAGTACACCCACATTTAAGTAATGTTTAAGTACCATAGGGGGCGAGCCTATTGGCTTCAACCGGGCACAAATCCAGACACCGTGGCTGCTACTGAGAAGTTCCTGATGGAAAAACCCAATAACGATTTGCCCAATCCAAGAATCTAACCCAGGACCTCATAGACCACTAGACCAACGAGGCAGTCGAGTTCGATCAATTCAGGCATTAAGCGATTTTTATCTAAACCTATCACTACATAAAACAAATGAAGCTATCACCATTATCCAAATTACCTCAAACCTATCAGCTACAAACCACACCCACATCGGTACCGCACGTTCAACGCACACATGCTCTTGCGCATCCCGCAACATTATTGCGGGGGCTCAATCAACGCGCCCATTAGGTGCCGAACATCGCGCGCATTGTTCTGCCGCGCATGCGCGAGATTTAGGGCCTCTTCAAGGTATAACTGTTAATTATATAGCGAATATTCTGCGGTCGTCCGAGAGTACTTTGTCCGGGATTATTTATGAGGAAGCGGTGGTGTTTGTCCATTGTATGGGTATATGGATCCGTTGGGATATTATGTAGAGCTGTGGTACTTCAAAGGCCGTCTACAGGTTGATTTCTGGAATAGATACAACAGAAGGTTCGAAATTCAAAGTTCGAAAAGATCATGACAATGTAAAAGTCTTTTCATAAAAGCCCTTTTTAGGGTTTCGTATCCAAAGGGTAAAACGGGACCCTATTACTAAGACTCCGCTGGCTGTCTGTCCGTTTGTCACCAGGCTGTATCTTATGAACCGTGATAGTTAGACAGTTGAAGTTAAAATTAAAGGGGCCCGCTTACTACGATAGTACGGAACCCTTCATGTGTCAGTCCGACTCGCAGTTGGCCGATTTTTAAGGTCTCGTCCAGATACCTAAGTTTACGATCATTGACACATCCTTTATTTTTCAGTTATACGTAATTTTGAAGAAAATTAATTATATAATCAGAAATCAGTGAGATACTCTGTCTAAATTATGATATTTCATGGAATTCCTCCCAAAATTCTCACATAATATATTTGACCGACACACGCATTATCATTGGAGCAGCGCCTTGCAGACAGCATAAGAATTGTCATTATTTGGGGTATAATTCCAAAAGGCTGCGCGTCAGACGATGAAAAACCGCACACGACTTTTACGGCGACAGCCAGGATTGTTTATGGTCCCGCTGTCAGTCAGCCGATCGTTCGATTAACATTCAAAACCTGCAATTAGCTCCAACGCTTTCTTTGTCCGTGTTAAACGCACTAAAACCACCACGGCCAGCCATAAATATCTTTTAAATAACCCCATCTATTAAAACCCTATAAATGAATTAATAACCTCAGTATCTCATCGCTCAAGCCATTCTAAATTCCATCAGTTTCTTATTGACTTGCATAATTATGTGCCCTTTATTTTTATATTATAGATTACACCGCAAACACTTTTGCATAAACTGTCGATTACTTTCAATATCATCCGACTAGACACTCAATAGAACAACGAAATGTCAGCGTCGCAGTCGAAGCGACCTATCACGACCAATTCGTACAACAATTAAGTGGACCTCTAGAGTGGACATAAAACAAACTGTCCGATGGGGCCCAACAATGGCCCGGACGGACGCAGCCGCATAAAAACTCTTACGACATAAAATATTAATAGAAATGCACGTGTGTTCATTGTCAATAAATTACCCGAGTGACAGAGCAATAAAAAAGTATATTTCTTGTGGAGTGAATGGGAGGCTGCGAGGAGGCTTCGATGTGAGGTAGCCAATAAAAGTGGCTGGCGTTGGGTCGTAAACTTCCGTCGTAGACTGCGTGGCGAGACGTAGTGCAAGGCCGAGCGCCCGCCATCGCCACCCAGCCCACCGACCACTTAGCACCACGTACGCAACCTATTTAACTACCGAATTCACGCTTTACATTAAAACAAGCCCAAGCAGAGCAATCACCCGACTCAATATCTCCATACGTCAGTCCTACATCGCATCGTTCATCAAACCGTATTGAAATTCAAATCGGAATCAACCAGAAATAATATTTGTAATTCATTACTTACAGTCGACGATGATTTGCAATACCGAACTAGAAACGTGCTCATAGCACTGACTAATGCAACCTAATTTGATCCCTACACTGATAGAGCGAGACGTATGAAAGTTGCATGAACGATTCCAGAGATATTTTCTAAAGTTTGAGACCAAGTGCAAAGAAAGGTCAGAGGACTTAAATTAAATTAGATTATATAAATAATTGATAGAACACGACAGTGGATGGACGGTTTGACGTACGGCCGGGAGATATGATCGGTGACCCGCTGATACAACCTCACCTCCCAATCTTCACGATTCATCTCCTAATACCTCGTGTTGTTTCGTTATCGAACAAAAAACATGTAATGCTTTTAATTAGATTAAATTGATTTATTTTATATAGATCGGTTTGGGAGATAAACGCGAATAGTGAAGGTAATTAAACTCGGCAAATAATAAATGAACGTTGAGTATTAATAGTTTGTTGTTGTGGTACATATTTTAAAGTTGTAGTAGAGATAAAGGAATTCGATAAAGATGACGTGGCGTTTGAGATTGACTTAAGTAAGTTACAGCTACGAATGTAGACCAACAGGAAAACATTTCAACAAATACTAAATGCCAAAGTGCGTCATCCAAAGAAAGTTCAAAAGATTGCTTATTAGATGAGCCTAATTAATTGGTTTGGGAGGTAACTGTTATCTTAGTTCTTTGAATTGATCTCTTCTTACAGAATTCATTTAGTAAACGCTGTTCGAAGCTAAATACCAAAAGAATGGGTGTCAGTCCCATACATTGTGCACTTAATACATCTTTTGTTGAGGACAGGACAGCAAAAACTCATAGATTAAAATTCGCCTTACCCAAACTATAATTAACAATAATTTGTTAAACAAACCGTAACTAGCTGTTGGTAGCTTTGTTAATGCCGACAGAGCTTTTGATATTATATTTCATTTGGACATTCGATTTGCTACCTTATTGCTGAAGAGATATCTTTTTAATTTATTTGTATTCTTCAACAAGAATTTAAATTGTCTTAATCATCAATAGGTCCTAAGGCCTAAATTGCGAATTTATTTCAAGCTTGCTCAAAGAATTTCAGTCCAAAATTAAAATAAGCTTTGTAAATTCTTCAAGGACTCAACTTTAATAACCTTTGAAACTGAAACGGAGTAATAAATTAAATAAAAATGTATAATTATGAAAATGGCCAAAGTGGCATATAATGAAAGGTCTAACTAAAGCAGACCGTGTGACTGCAGAATATTTGCGTTTTTGCTAATTAGGACGCATACTTAAGCTGTCAGGAAAGTTTTTAATGAGCCCGTATTAATTATGTTTGGAGGCTTTTAGAGCCACCGCGAAATGATTTCCGGGAAACCGATGTTTCTTTTGTTCGGGATTTTAATTTATTTTTTCTTGTTATTAAAAATACCGTTGGTTGATATTTAAATTATGGCTTCATAAAGTTGAATCTGATTGCATACCTCTTATCTTTAGTCAAGCTAAAGCTATGGCCTAATTTTCTCACCTGTAAAGTCGGTTTTAAACTGCAACCTTTGTTGCTCTGCTGCAATCTTGATAATTCTAAACTATTAGTAGATTGGTATCCTACTTCCTACTAATATTATAAAACATTGAACATGCAAAAACTATCTACTGACTGGATTTAGATGAAATTTGGTACACAGATAGTTTATAACCTGGAAGGAATACATAGGATACTTTTTATCCCGGTAGTACGATCCCGTGGGATATTACTGAACTCCAGCTGCAAAGCCGCGGGCATAAGCTAGCAGAAGATTTAAATGTAAAACAAAATTCATCAAACTCTGCACACATTGGCAATTTAAAAATCTCAAAACAATCTGATCTTCAAATGGCGTTGGTATTTGTAAAGTAAAGTAAAACGCAACAAAGCCCTCGAACCACCCATCTTTTATTGACAAAATTTCTCATGTGTTCGACGAAACAATAAGACACGTCCGTCTACCCTCGATCGTGATCCATAAAGCGCGAACTTAGCTAATGAAAGATAAAAAAAAAATAAGTACACCTGAACAAACATTATTTTCCTATCAGAATTAACTACTCTATATATTAACAACCTTGTGACGAGTTAAATAAAGTTCAGGTTCGAAATGTGTGAGTGTGAGGAATGTAAATTAATGTTGGTTTTTCAATCTACCTGCGCGCGCGCTTCGCAGCTTATTGTCTAGCTTGACTGAATGCAAACTGCACAGCCGGCAAATGCATCGATACAGGGTTGTCGAATAGCTTAATCATCATGCTTTGATCTAGTTTATAATTCAAAGCAGAAGGAAAACCGTTCTACAAAAAATATGAATATTTTTTATACACGTATGGAATATTGACATTATATGAAATTCAAGCTGCTTTGTATTTACTTAGTATGTTCCACAAAAAGACAATGGTTAATCAGTTTTATCCCAAAAACTGCGATGAAAGTTCCAAATCTTTCGATTTTATTCGAACTTAAAATATTCTCCGCGTCGTCACCCCTGTTGAAGTTCATACACCTTTAACAATAGATCTAATAATTATTATTTTTCATCTGCTACGTTTTTGTCACAGTTATCAATCAACGCAAGGGCCGGTGCTTCGTCTCTTTCTTTTTTATCATCTTCGTCATCTATCTATCCTTGTCTATCGTCATCCAATGTAATTATATGAACACCTGGGCGCAAAAGAATGTCGCACAAAGAGACGAGTAATGACGATCCGAAACTTAGATCGGGTATATTTTGTTACCGAGAAAGCCTTTTGCTTCATTAATTATGAAACACAATACTCTTTTCAATTTTCGTTAAAATTATGTTCTTTGAATGCTGTCATATTATTTGATAAATCGCCTTTCGACTCGGCCTTCTGTTTTATAAAAAAAAAACACTACCCGGAATTTACTTGAATACTTGTTTTGGACATCGATAACTAGGCTAGCCAAAACTTTGTAACGTCTCGAGATTGTATCGTGAAATATTAATTTATTGCCAAGATATTACTTTCCATTTAGTCCATAAACGTTTTTCTTTTTATAGAACACACCAAAATTAAAATCAAGTCACAGATGAGTGAGCAACGGTAACATTACGCGGCCTAAATGGTAGGTCCCATAAAAAATATGTAATTGTACGAATATTTGAAATCATACTTTCAATCGAACACAACAAAAATATGAAAACGAAGAAGATAAAAAACCTCATGGTAATGGTTTAAGTTATGAAAAGAACTATCGTCACGTTTTAAATGGAGGGAAAGCTGTAAATGATTTAAAATTACGGGTACTGATGGCTAAAACTATTGATGTTGATAATGACTTTTTTTAATTTGAGACGGTAAAAGACTAGCAATGACAGTTTTCAAACCAATCACGTAGAAGCACCACAAAGCCGCACATACACATACACTTGACATTTACAACTTCGAAGTGACAATAAACAACGATACATCCTCTGTTTTCTTTCAATCCAAGACCATCGTGGAAATAACGACAGAATATTATAAATAAGATAAAGCACAAGCACGTCGTGAAACTGCTATATTCAAGTCAGAACAGCATCTTAAATCTATAGCAGATGTTAAGACGACGGCTCGCACCTCGTGGTACGTCGTTCATGAAGAAATATTGCTGGCTTTTGATAAGTCGCGCGATAACTGCGCTCCGCCCCGGGCGTACAATCGATTCTCAATATTAATTACATGCCCTGCTGTTAAACCTTGTTCTAGTGCACATTAAGCACACCACTATCTGATGCTGACTAAAGCACCAGCAATTTCCGAAATTAAAACACCTAAGACTGCGAAACAAAGTGCCTAACTTCGCAGACCTCCAAAAAAATGATTGGCAAACAACGTCTCAGAGAGCCCTATACTCTATCCTTCAATCCCAACTTTAAGATTAAAGCAAAAGAAAATTTCAAGAAAATATTCAATCTTCTACCCCTAAAATAAAGCTTGTTTTTGAATAAACATCCAAGTGATGAAATTTCGGCGTATTAAATTGAAACTATATCGACGGTCAGCAAATCCTGAATGTGTTTGTTTAGGGCGAGCCCACCCTAAAATATTTATTTTATCTCGGTTTGCCGAAGTCGCGTCAATAGTTTGTTCCCATTTTTACCCCGGTTTAAGAGATAGGATCGATATTCGGTTATAATTTATATGGCCGCTTATTGCCCGTTGTTTACACGTCCATTGGAGGAGATATGTAAAACTAACATCTTCTGAGCAAACGTTATCTAACTCAAATACCTTCGCGGAATTTGGTCATCCTGGAGGAAGTATTGATTTTTGAATCTATGAACTAATTCTAACATCCTGTTTGCTTTGTCTTAAACCAATGATGGTGTCGTCCTCTTCATACATCTTATAGACAGTGTTACGGAAATACCACTTATTGAGAGACGTGACAATATTGTATAAAATATCTCCCACAGTTTCTTCGCCTACTAAAATATTTTCATCATTCGGTTCTACTCCTTACTCACATCCTCACAATCAGGATTATCGCAGATAACAAAGCAAACTTTGTTTAAACACAATACCGTTCGCGATAGATTAAAACGGCGAAGATCTTAAGTTCTAGCCACGACAACATTTTCGCGGAAACCAAACCGGTGGTATCGTGTCATCTTCATCTCATGGAATATTTTGGGGTCTTACTTCTTTGACATAAGGTTTAAATTGGGACAGCCTTCAATTTGGGGGAGGTTGACGAGTTTGGCAAATAATGTGCTACCTGAACTCATACGCATTGTCTCCGTACAATTGTTGCTCTGGTCCCGTATCTCGAGGGATGTAATCCCTTGACAAACGGCACCTTTTATTTTAAAACTGTGACGTAAATTCTTTGTTTTTTGGATTATTAAGATTTTTTTATCTAAATCGGTAAACAAAACAGCTATTGTAGGCTTTGTGCACTTTCCATATGAGCTGGAGTGGTTCTTTCTTCAGTTTATGGCTGCTGTAAATTATTTGTGGACTTAAAACAATACTTCTATAGCTATTGTTTTTGGTCTAAAAAGCTTTTGTTAGGTGGCACGCGCCACTCTTGACCTTTTAGTAATTTCTATAAGACTGCAGTTTTTTTAGTCTTCTTTTTGAAGAACAAAACCGCAATGTTTTGTTTTAATTATTTATCTTACATGAGGCATTTCTTAAATGAATTTTTAGTTAATTAATCTCACTGTTTCCTTAATTATTGTCAAAGTTTATCTTTAACCGTTTGAAAATTACTTTAGCTTAACAAACCGTCTCTGTCTTTACCATATCGACTCTATTTAAACTTTTCAAAATTACCTGACTTTTTTTCGTAATATTTTTTGCGATCGCTATTAATTTACCCACTCATCAAGGGCGGCCATTGTCACTGGCATCAAATTTACACATCGGTGCGCTTGCGCATCGCAGCTGCCGATTTTAACAAATAACGCGAAGTGATAACCCTCTGTTTGAAGTAGGTGCACACATTTGGCATAACACTTATCTTGATTTCTTCATGTAAGTACAGAACAAACGTCATAAAACCACGTTATGTTAACTCTTGTACAATGAATTTCGATTTCTCTATTCCAATGGAGTTACTTGTTGTTTCAATCTTTGATTAAAATGATAACAGCTAGAGTTTTGGAAATATGCAAAGCTACGCCATTACCATGTGAATTAAGTGCGTTTTTTTAACTTACAGCATTAATCTTACCAGTTTCGTCTGTCACGCCTACACAAGCATCGTTTTAGATATAATTAATGGAGAAACTTTACTCTATACCTACAACTTTTTATATGCAAAAAAAATATATTGGTATCGTCCATTGATACGGAGCTTTGTCCATGCCCACCCCACATCGCCCCACCTGTAGTGAATGGCCGAAGCGTTACAATGAAAAATGTATTTTTTTTACGCTCCTTTTGTCGGTGGCAACACTATATTTCACGTGGAACAATTATCTTTGTCTTTGGCACCTCAGAGCAGTGTGGTTGCTTAGTTCGGGACTCTTTTGTGTTTTCCGAGATTTTTATAGATGCCCCTTTGTTTCCTTAAAGAGGCCATTGTTCGAACACGAAATGCGAATTGTACAAAGCATTTAGAATATACGTATGTAATATAACGCTGAAATAAGCACATCTTGGTGGTTAACGTCGCAATGTAATAACAATAATTGACAGGCACATTAAGAAAATTGATTTATAGTAATTATTAGAAACATTATAGGTACAGTATCGATGAAAGAAACTGGGATTTAGAATCGATTTAATTTAAACTACAATTTACGAGCAGCAATAAATAATTCTGTCGCATCAACTCCGCGACCCATTGTCGCCATTTTTTAAGGCCATTAAAAATCCTATCAATGACTTCCATTTGGATGACAAAATCAGTTGCATTAGAAGTTGCCCCCGGACATATGGCCGTCTCTCTCACACTTGCAATCAAAAGTTAAACAGAACAGAAACAGAATTAGCCTGACGCATTCACTAACTAAAAAATATTAACATGCGTAACAAATTTCAATAAATAAGCAAATAAATTGCTATTCGATAAATGGGCATTGTTAGAGTTTAATATTGATTTATATGAATATTCATGTACGTATTTAGTTTATAATATGTGGCGTTCGTTATTTATTGGAAAAAACATTAATTTTATATATTAAAATGGCATTGAACAGCGTGACTTTATTGTGCGCAGTGCACGTGTGCCTTGTTATTGAAAAATACTAATTTTGATTTAATGCAATACATATAAGTTTTATATATTATACAGCTCATAAAAATGTTGATTTAATATTATATAATAAATGTTTCTAGGGAGAATAAAAGTAATAAAAACGCCTCATTGAAGTTAAAGATTTGCTGTGAGAAAGTCGCTAGGGTTATCGAATAACTTCTAAAATAAACGTTATAAAGTAAATAAATGCTTCGAGTTTTTGGTATTAAAACTGAAATTCAACCTTTCATGTATTATTCAGTCCAACTGGAATCTCGGTAACCGATTTATAGCGAAGGTCAAACATTACTTACTTAATTTTCTTATCAGAGTCCATCTTGTTAGACAGCGACACAGCACGAACGAACTGTTAGCTCATTTCATTCCCCATTTCCTCGAGACCTTTCATAATTCACATTCATTTTTCATCCCATCAACAGCTGCACTTATTTATGTGGCTGTTCGGCCGCGATGTGTACCTTATGTCATTGAAAAGAGGGTTTATTGCGACTGCATCGTAAACTTGTCACGTATCCAGAGGCTTGGATGCGCCGTGCACCGTGTCATGACTAAAAGCGATTCGTCGCTAAACAAACAAGCTTTTTAAATGCTACCTAACTTGTCTTTTTTATATCGCTATTTGAATATTACCATCGTTTCAGTGAGGTCGTGACACGACGCGGCACCGGCATCACGTGAGAGATATTTATAAAAGAAAAGCCGTGTATCGCCGATATAGCGTAATTTCCAATTTAATGATTGCTAATACCAAATCGGGGCTGCCGGCACGTCAGCCCGGTCGACGTTTATTATCGGTTCTATAGCCGAAATGTCTGTCGGTAGCTTACCTAACCTATAATTCTATTTTAAAACTTATACGTCTATCCTTTAAGGACAAGAAATTACATTCATTTCAAAAGACTTTTCATAACTTAGGAAAGTTTACTATTATGTTTTGACAAGTTTCCTCCTTCTATCGTGTTAATTTCACATGATCCGACTAAAAGTAAACACTCAAAAAAAGAACAATAAAACACCCCTCAGCCATAAACAAGAAGCTACTGAAATGTTTAACCACAAACTCTAAATAAAGCCGTATCGCACGCTATAAACAATCTAGCAAAAAAAACTGTCGAAAAAACTTCATCAACAAAAGTGACAAAAAAAGTTCCCCGCGATCACATGCAAATGTCGCGGCGACTCCGCTCATTACTGCGCCATAAAACCATAACAACAGTCATTACGAGCACAATTAAAAAAAAAACTTCGTCAACACTAACAGTGTGCAAGTGTGACGAAAACCGCTTACGGTGCGCCCACATAGTTTGTTTTCAATGTAAAAAAAAAAATCAAAATCGAGGGCGCCACCGTCTTATGCAAAAAAGTCCTTACATATTCACCCCTCGCAAAATTTTACTTTAATGAATGCTCCTCGACGTTTTTTTACCATCACTCGACGCAGTTGTTTTGACGGATCGCAATCTAGCCACTAATTGCTTTTTCCTCGTCGGGGTGCGCATTTCACCTCGCAAAATTACGTTTTATTAATTGAATAATATTAATGATACTTCCTAGCAGCAATCAATCTTTAATGACGTTTTTATTCGTCGCGGAGTGACGCTACTCTCGCTTTTCCTTGGGATCGTTCGAGATGTTGTTTTTTAGTCGACGATCGATGTTAATTATGTATCTAATGGCTCCCGTGATACACTTCCATTAATAATACGTTGGACGACATCGTCCCGCTCCACAGAGATTTAATAACCACGCATCTTGTACGAGATTAATAGTGCATCTGTGGCCGGCGTTATTATAAAAATAAGGCTCGGCGCGGCCCTGCTGCACTCTCTCAGGGCTCACATACATCGCTGCTTTCGATTATTTGGTAAAATGCAACCCCAAAGTTTAAAAAATAAATATAACACTAGTTAATACAAAAGCGGACAGGCGAAAAAAATGTCTCATTATAATGCAGTACTTCATCTGAGTGAATTTAATCCGAAAATTCGCGACAGCTGCTCACCGAGAAACGTCAAAAAGCGTATCTACGATGGAACTAGTTAAATAAACGTTGATTCATTTCTAACGCGTAAACGCGGCATATTGTTCTGAGCAGCTATTATTACTGCTTTTTATTTAACCATTTTATTTTATTATCATAACGATTTTTTCGCTATGGATCCGCTCGTTGGTATAATTTCTTTTGTTCCGCGCTGTGATATTGTTTCTTTTTTTGTGTTATTTTTTTTTCATTGTGTCGCAGTGTTGCCATCGCTGTGCGCGCGTGATTTATTCCCCCTTTTGGGTAAAACAACACCCGTGCGAGTTACGATTAGTTGGGTAACGTAATATCTAATTACTATGTGCGAGCACGTACGAACATAACTCGTGTGCTTCCTCCCACCAATGTGGTTTATGGAATTGGATGCTCATATTTCGGCAGTCTCTCGGTGGCCATAGTTTTTGTCCGTGTCTTGGAAGTAGCACTTTTACCGTGTAATCTGATATCTTTATAGTCCCAACATTCGGAAATCAAGTACCGATCATATAAAGAAAAAAACCGCGAGCCACCCGCCCGAGCTCCTCTGCCTACACAAACACAGTGGGTACCCGATGCTTTTTATGCAGCTTACTTTCCCCCGGGATGGTGGCTAATGTTAGTAATTCTGAATTCAATCATCTCAAACAAAGCACGTCTCTCGCGTAGCTAAATGGCGTTTTTTAATCGGATATTATAATTAATGTTCCTTTTGTCGCGTGCTGACGTGCCCTCGCGCGAACAATGGGATATCTAATAGAAAAAGATATAAATATTTTTTTCTAAGAAACGGGAGGCTACCTGACGATAAAACGCGACAGACGAATCCCGAGCCGAATTAAATTAGAATAATAAATAAGAGCCTCTTTGTTCTGGCCTTAAACTTTTGATTTTGATATGAAATTAATGCTTCGATTGTGTATTCAACAGCTTCTGGACGTCCGAGCGTCTGCCTCGATGGCACAGATTACCATCCACTGGCACGTTAGCCTAATATTCTGACTTATCCAAAGTAATTCAAAGATTGAATGAAACGCAACAAAAGCACTCCAGTGACCCTTAAAAGTCTCATCTAAACGAGCATCCTCGCGAAACTCGAATCGACGTAAATTTTTTATCAGGCTTAACCCTCTAGCCCTCGTCCGAACTCCGAACCCTTCCCCTGCTGTATAGAAAAAAACACTAATAGTTAAAATGTATAATACTCTGGTATGGTGAAGTTTTTTTTACTTGTGGGTATAAGGAGTAAGCAATAAAAAAACTGCATTATATCTGGGTGCCCTCCCTTCATTACGTGTCGCGAGGGTCGTTGCGAAAGTGTGCGTATTCTCTCGTGTGTACACGCACGCCTGTGTGTGTTTGGCGACACTTTTAAACAATGTTCTTAAAAAAATATTACACTTTTTTACGTGGCAATTTCTTGTAAGAAGTTTTTTCAAATAAGATTTGATGTACAAGTTGATTATAGAGTCCCTTACCCACATATTTTAGGCTCTTATTGGATTACCTTGTTGTGGAGTAGGTTTTTATGGAATATGATAAAACAGATTGGATTTATTATGTAGCGCCTAGTTGCTTATATTTTTTAAACCTTTAATCAAATCTTTTTTTATTAAACAAACTATGTTCAGCAAAAAAAGAAGTGTCATTGAAGCATCTTAACAAAGAAAAGTAATAAAACCTCCAATATTGCTGAACTGGACTCATAGCAAGCAAAACAAGGAACATCAGTTAGTAGCACCCTTCCGAATCGAATCTATAACGAAATTAACACCGATAAAACATGGCTGCCAGTTTTTTGTATGCAATTAACAGTAGAACATACAGGATGGATTGATTCTGTCAGAAATATCTAAATAAAAGTTTCTAGTTAAATTTATATTAAATCAATGTTTTTTTAAGGCAACGTATAAAACAGTAACTTTTGCTTTTGATTAGGGTGAATAAATAAATGAATCTAACTCTACCTTCTGAATTTCAATCTTAATTGTAAATAACAACTTTCTTGCAACTTTTAAAACTCAGGTCAATATTTCATAACACTGTATTTTTTAAATCCTATTCCACCTACATGATTTTAAAAACAGTAATGAACTTTTCAACGCCCTGTATAAAACACATTGCATTTCTCACATTGAGCCGCGTTTTTTGAAGCCATAAAAATAACGACTGTCTCCCAAACTCCCAATTGTAACAATCATAAATCGATATCGTTTCCTAGTGTTTGATTAATATTGTCGATACGATTTTATGTATCGAGTTTGGATATAAAGTTTTATGTAATGAGCAGTTGAACCCCTTACTTTTGAGTTGTGACATTTTTTATACGGAAATGTGAATAAATGCACCGAATGGCCTGATGCTGGCTTGTTTACAAAATTGATGGGCAAGTTTTACCAGCATTTTTTCATGAATTTTTCAACTTCAGTTGTTAAAATCATAAAAAAAACATAATTGGACACTATTCCCGTAGACAGCGATGTGAATAAAAATTTTGACGGTCTTTAATGCTTTTCTTCTTTTCTATACTTACGAACATTTCTTTATTATTATCTTAAGATTCCTTATAAAATATTACATATGTAAATTGAAAAAATAAAATTAATTATCACTTCAGTTTCTGTCATTTCAGAAAACCAGAAATAACTTCTTCAAAGAGGTTAACAGCTAAAAGTACCTAACTCTGAAGAGGCAGTAAAGTCCTACCAACATCAGAGAAATGCGTGAAAAATTTTATTAACATTCAACAATTATTATTGGTGATTGAGACAACATTTTGCATATTAGTACCCACATGCAGTAACGAATGCATTATAATGAGACTCTATGTAGCAATCAGTGCCGGTAACCAATTAGGTATATTTTCTAAACACTCATCAGAATATGTACCTTTTTCAACCATTCTGAACGATCCAACAAACAGTTAAGTATGAGGCGAAATAAAGCGCCAGATAATCTCCAAATCGTAGCTTGTAATCCAGACTAACGTTCCATATGATTTCCTGTAAACGGTAGCAACTAAAGCACAAAATATATAATGTTAAAGTGTAGTAAAATAAATAGACATTAGGTCCGAGACGGTGGCGTGCACCGTATCGCCATTCCACGCCATAAAAATAATCAAATATATTCGTTCCATCTCATTTGGCGGCTTCGTCTTAAACGATTTCTCTCGTCCGTCCTTTATTACCGAAAACATAACTCCTCATTTTGTTTTTTATCCCCTATCCACGCCACCCCGACGGGGCATAAACCTACAGGGGTAACTGCATATATTTTATGGGTTTTACGCGGATTTTCCTCATGTAGACTGCCCTCTTGTAATTTTAATCACATCTGTTAGAAACTATACCGCTTTCAACCTCGAAAACTTTATAAATCAAGATTATTGTATCTTATGAAAAATATTATTTATGATGATCGAATCACTGTAATGTAAGTCGTGTGTTTCGTTTCTTAAGGTAGAGTTTCCCTTGGCTAACAAGAACCCAAACCGTAACTGACAGGAATACATAATAACACATTGTTTCATTTACGCGAGAGACGTACATAAAGTGTTTTATCAGTGGGAGCCCACATATTGCGAAGGGGACGCCATTTTTTCCTCGTTCTAATGCGGTTAATTTCCTTTTTTCCTCTTTATTTATAGTAATCCCTTTATAAGGTGATTACGGAAATGTGTTTTTGTGGACGTAAAAGAGCGCAGCGGGGGGGCGCGGGCTTGCACATACTTACGAGCTTAGGTGTGGCGGAACTCAGGACACACTTGTCAACAAACATCCACACTGTGTACCACTGCCCCATTCAATGACTCGCTACTACAGCATCACAGTGAGTGATACGATTATCCACAATCTTCTAGAACTTTTATTAAAATAAATCATGATTTATTTATTTCCAACACGTCATGCGCAACATTAACGGCACTTAAAGCTAAAACACACGATAGATTTAGGAAAGTTTTACTCATTATACTTACAATCAAATACTTGCATTGCAAAGTAATGGAATATTTTCACATGAAATTGAATCTATGATCTGTAAACTTACATTTCAAATCACTGGTACATTAATAGATCCTTAGAAGATTTCAGGCGTTCTTCAAATTCTATTAATATTTCAGAATTTTGAATTAGGAATATTTATTCGTACACGTTTTGAAACTGACTTTTGAATATGAGACTAGTGATGTCACACATTCGATACCGGGACTACATAATATGTCCTTGGTATCCCCATTCATATTTATGTAAAACAGGAATGGTTCGCAATCTCATAAAGATAGTCTTTATATTAATGTGATTGGACACTTGTTAGGAAATATAACGCAGGTCTGTAGAAACTTAGTTCCTTTTGCTGAATTTTAAATTACAAGGTCGCTTATTAATCAGTTCTTAAATTAAGAATTGAAATGTTTTTGAAATACTTAATCTTTTTAAAAAGGGTTTTATTTCGATGTTCTCTACCACGTTGCAAATTGATCAGAAGTACCTAGGTACCTGTAATGCCAAAATACTGAATTAAACATATTCCAATTGGAAGTTAAAACACTCGTATACTTTCTATCATTTTCATCTATGTACACTACTTAGGAGTTAAGACTTATTGAAATCTTAATATATGCAGATATGAGGCTTTCTTTACCCACGTAAAAACGAAAAAAATACGTCTGACTCCCATACAAAATTCTAACATTCATCGCTGTCATTCAACTCAAAACGTCAATGATTTAACAAACAGGTATGTCTTCCTTTGATTTCCGGTTCAGTGAGTCCCGTTGGACAGGGTTGACAAACCTTGACCCAGTATTTGCAGCTAGTCGATGTATATTCAGTATTTACTGACGTTTGTATTAAACGAGGCACAATAGATGGATGATAAGTCAAATTTGCATCAAAGAAATTGAGTATATACCCGCGATATACCCGACTGAAACAATACTTTACTTAGAAAGACTTATTGGAGTCTTCTTCCTGGAGATATAAGAAAAAATCAGGAGGGTATACCTTTACTTGACTGCACTACAAATATTAAAATTCAGAATGCTTTATTTGAAAGTCTTCTTTCTAATCCGAGTAAGTTTAATTCTGATCCGAGTTTCATGTTGTTTCTCGTTATCTGAATACTAACGCCATCTATTGTAGTAGTTGGAAAGTTATCGCTGTTTACTGAAAGGTTATGCTCGCTGAAAAGTTGTGTGTAATGGGATATCTATTTGCATTATGCCTATTTATTTTGTAAAATATGTCATGCAAACGTTATGTAGGTAATATTTTGCACCTGAAGTGTTTTGGAGCAGAGCATTGGTAAAGGAGCAAAGTTAAATAGAAGTAAAATTTCGTGTTTGTTTTAATATTAATTTATAAATACAAATCAAATTTTCTTTAGTGCCTTAAATAATAACATAAACTTCAAAGAAAAAATAGCTAACAAGATATCCATTACGGCCCCCATAATAAGTTAAAGATATTTCATACTCTAGCACAATTTATTCCTCTATGAAGACAACGAAAATACAAAATTCCAAATGTGGCTCATTACGGAGTACACTACGGCTCTACCCTCCGCCCTTTGCATATAATTGCATCTTTTTGTCTGAAAAATGCTTGCCCCGAGCACTGATTTACGCATACAAGGTGTGCAATAATAATGCCGCGCCAGAAAAATATTATTCAAACATACAATCAAGATTACAGCAAACTAAACCTTCACGATTGTAAATAAGACACGTTTTCGTGTGGGCCCGTGATAAACAGAGCGTATTTACTGAAAACGTTGAGTAAAGAAGCTTGGGGAGTCGCACCCTCGGTTTTTTCGAGCATCTTTTCCTTAATTTATATAGAAATGTTTGGTCTCATCTGACGCCTTTGAACGTAACAAGCTCTAGTACGCAAGTGAAATTTTCGATTTCAATTTGCATTTTTCCATTAGTGAAAATCAAGTTATAGTGAAATTTATTATGCGGTGAGTGTATCTCATTAATATTTTATTATGAAATGAGTTTTTTTGGACTAAATACATTGTTGTGTATGAGATATTGGGAATCAATTAATAAGAGTTATCAGTAGGCTATACCTGTAAACTCAAGACGATATCATAATCAATGATAGGTGTATGTTATCAACCCCTATTAAAAATAAAAAAATATGAAATTGGTATTTATTTCAGGCAAGCATAACCCATAAACACAGAAAAATAACAACTTTACTTTTTCTTAAAAACTTTTTAAGTCTGTTTGCCAGGTTTTAATAAGTTGTCTATCAGTTTCAAGGGATGTTACAATGTAACCAACGTACTGTTGAATCAACTTTGAGTACACCCAAAGCAGTCATATTCCTATATTATCAAGCACTTGACTTGGGTTTGAACACCGCAATATCTTTGTCATTTAACTTTTTTACTACGAAAAATAATAATAAACATTCACAAAAACTTCACACTTAGATTACGGCAAGATTCTCATTTCTCGCAAAAAGAATTCTTTCTTGCGATGACTTTCTTTAGTCGAATCGTTATTAAAAATATATCCCCTGCTCCCCTCCCAACGAAAGTTGACTCATAATAAAGGACGGCATAATTTTTCCTTTTAAAACTTTTTGATTAGATAAAATAATGGGGTGGCGTGGGGTGGCCGGAGGCTCGCGGCGATGCGCCGATATCGGCTATTCTAATTGTTGTTCCTCCGCCGATGTTTACATTCCTTTGTAATTCAAAAAAATATACCACTTCGTTAAATCAGCGGGTACTTCTTAACAAAAATATTTGCTGACTACGAATGGAAAGTTGGGCCTAATTAATCGCGTTTGAACTTCAAAAATCGATGCCCCATCCCTCTTTGGAGTTAGCGCATAAAGCCGCCCTCTTTCTATCGATTTAAATTGAAAAAACATCGACAGTTGAGTTTGACATGTCGTTAATGTTCGGCTGCTTTGTGTCGTTCACATCGCCTGTTTGTATTGATTCGTATTCATTTATTTAATTCATTGAACACTGTTTGCGCAACCTGACAAATGCTACCTTTCTCGATAAGTAAGCAGTGAATGCAATTGCTTACTCTTTGAATTTTCTAGTTAAACATGCAGCCATTCCTCATACGCGGGTCTAGAACCTGATACATGTATGACTGGTATTAACTCTGCCATATTTGATCAGATAATGTATGCATCATTATTATCCCAGTTGGTAATGAAGCAAATGCCAATTTAACCACACATGTAGGAACACACAAGTCTGCATACGAATTGCAGACCCATTTTAGAATTTGCGGATACAAAATAAATCAGCAAGTACAGTAAACTCCAATTAGTTGAGGTATTTTTTTGTCGAAAACCGAGTATAATAACTCCCCCCCAAAATATAAAATGTCACAAACGCAATACTGGCCTCGGTTTAGGGTTGTCCCCCGTTCTTTTTTCAATTTAAACCGTTTGACAAGCCGCGCGTCGATCGCAGCTATGGCCTTTCCGATGGCATACAATGGCAGTTTTCAATAAGATTGGTTACACTACACTAAGCAATGCAATCAATCAAAATTGCATCGGTTGATAGACTCCACGCACGTTCGCCCCAACCTACCCACGACTCACGATCGTTTGCGCTTGAGTTTTATGTGGCTATTCGTTATTTTAATTTTCGACTGCTGATATTTCAAAATTGAATAAAAAAGGTACAAATTTATATAAAACGTACCTTTATCAGTCTCGCGAGTATGTGAAGATGTCTAGCTAGAATAAATCTTGGCTCTTTAGCAACCGTTTCGTAGAAGTGTGATTAAAGTTTTCAATTGCACGATTTCACGGAAAAGTGTTTTCATCTTGCTCTCGGTATTCTAATTATTTTTGAAATACCTTAGTGCAAAACAGCTACACAAATCAAATCAAACTTACATGTCACATATAAGAATTACGAACTGCCAACGAAATCATACACCCACCTTTTTACAGACAGTTGAATAACAAAAGCCAGTGAGCATCGAGCGTGGAAACCTATGTAATTAGAAACGTATGTTTACGTAATTAAATAAAAACACTGTCTATAGCCGTTTAACTAAGCTGCGTCGGTGTCAAACGGTGCATGAAATTCTAACAAAAACTCGACAATTACTCGATATATCTCTCATCACTTAGTTTTAATGACAGCTCAGGTACACTTTAACACCTCGCTGACAGCGCTTCGTAATTATCGGGTTTTAATAGCCGTTATTCTGTTGTTTTTATTTTAATTGATGTTACAGTTTACACGACATGTTATGGGTATACTTTGCAGGGCATTTTAGTTGTAGTCATGTAAACGGGTGATTTTAAATTGGGAACAATTTAACATGCATGTTTACACTTTGGAAATTATCTTAAGTTATGTACATCAGAAATTGATTGCATTTGTCGATTTATTTATGATAAACTCACAAAGTAGAATACTTTTTTGCTGTTTATTTTTTATTTTATTTTAAGCACTGAGTATACATTGTGAATTAACGACATTGACATTATATACCAGTCTGCTGTATTCTTAGTTAGAATCAAATACTTTTGTTAAGTCTAGCAATTCTACGAAAAGTCGAAGATGGTCCCAATACTAGTAAAGGTTGCCACTAGAGACCATTGAATTACTATTGAAAGATAGCACACCAAGATAAACAACCAAGTCTCACTCAATACCCAAAAAAAATGTTCAAAATAAACAAAAAGTGATTGAGATACTAAATCCAAATTCATAAAACAAATGAATAGATATTAACCACGAATAAAACCCGGCGATGTATCACCCTTTAAATAATTAATCAAAGAAAAAAAGAAGTGTGTAGGAAACAGTGGGAAGTTATCATTAATACTAATAATAATTGGTGGGCTGTTATTTTACCCGTTTCAAACAACAAATTAGTGAATAATGAATGCATGAGTGCCGCCCACGAAGCGTTCCCGACATTTCTTCATTTGTCTTTAGTAGCGTTTTGTATAAATTATTTTTTTTAGTTTTTTTTTCAAAGTTGTGTACTGTAATTATAGTTTACGTCCGTTTAAATAGCTGCTATAACTTGATAAGTAGTTGTTTGAATTTATAATGTATTTATTTATCAGTTTGGTTTTTTGAGGTTTACTCGGGTAAATGAAAATTGTTTTGAATCGTGTGAAGTTGGTTTGAACGAAGTAAATTACTGGTTAAATTATTTTTTATTTTTTAAAGTTAATTTTATAATGTGATATAAATGTAGTCAAGTGCCGAATATACCAGACTTGGTATTTACTACCTCAGCATACCTTTTGGATGAAATTCGATATCGTACTATTTATTCATAAAACAACCGGCCAAGTGCGAGTCGGCTGTCGGACTCGCGCACGGAGGGTTCCGTACCATTATCTATAAAAACGACAAAAAAACATGTCTGTTGTATGGGAGCCCCATTTAAATATTTTTTTTTCTGTTTTTTAATATTTGTTGTTATGACGGCAACAGAAATACACCATCTGTGAAAATTTCAACTGTCGAACTATCACGGTTCATGAGATACAGCCTGGTGACAGACAGACAGACAGACTGCGGAGTCTTAGTAACAGGGTCCCGTTTTACCCTTTGGGTACGGAACCCTAAAAAGATATAGGTATCCAATTTACGCCTGAAATAAACTCAGAATATCGGTCTTTCCAAAAACTGCGCCACGACACGATGTCTTCAGCTTTCCGCTTCCACTCTAACTGAGCTACCTACAGCTTGCGACAGAAAAACATTTTTCAGAATTTTCCCAAAGAGCAACAGTACCGTCGACTTATATTCTTCTATAGCTATAAACACAATGGCATTGGCACACTTCGGCCCCTCCTAACTGCAGCCTAATTAATAGCCCAGTACACTGACCTACAACAACTTTCCCATCAGTTTTCCTCCCCTCCACTAATTTCCAACCCCTAACGAACCATCGGTTAACCCTGCAAACACCGACATGCAAATTAACCCTTTCTCCGCCGGCTGTTTGCCCAGTTTACACCGCTTTATTGAATTAAAACGAACTGGCTGACTTAATAAAAGGGTTGTGGGATGATACTGTGTAAGGAGATTCCGTTAATGAGTTCGCCCCCAAGGGCTCTGTGATTAGGTGAAGTTGTTTAATTGTTATGGTAAAGGGTTGGCTTCGGTGCTAATGTGGGTTAATCGGCTCGTCATTGTCTTGAGGGAACACCTGTTTGTTTGTACAGGCTGTGGTCTTATTGATGTTTCTATTGTTTTGTTTTTGTTTCGAGTGATGTGTTTTTGTTTTTATGGGCTTAAACATAGTTTCCCTGTATCTTACTTACTCGTTCTTAGCGAAACTTTTATAGTTTTCTCTACATCAACGGCATCTCAGAAGATCACATTAAATTAAGAAATAAAAACCACTGAGACCGAAAAAGAAAATTCATTACAAGGAGATTAAAAGAAAGCTCAAAAGAAAATCTCTGAAAAGGAAACTGTAATAAACTTCCAAGCAGATTTAAGACACAATTACCATAAGCAACTTTCTACGTTGAAAACAAAATCCACCCCACTGTGGTGAAGGTCCTGAAAATCAAAAGTTTTCCAACAGGAAAAGCCGGGATTGCTCAAATGAGCGAGTGTCCGCCCGCCCATCCGCGTTAATTGCTTAATCGCGTCGTCGGGGGCGGCTTTAATTGGCCAGTCTGACCACTTAAGCCCGGCCAAGGGCCGACAACTGCCGACAATTTCCGACAACGTCCGACAACTTCCGACAAGTTTGAGTCGGTAATTACAAGGCGCGATGTTTAATTACGCTCCGTCGCGCGCTCGGACACCAAGAATTAATTACTTAGAACTCCCGCCTTGAGGGTTCGTGTGGTTTACAAACGGCTTTCCTTGGAGTTTGAGGTTTTTGAATCGCTGCAAAGCGCTTGTTTTATTTTTATGAATAATTAACAAGGGGAAATGTTTAATGATATTGCTGCTTTGAAAATTTTATTGAAGTGGTGTTTTTTTTGCTGAAATCTCAAGATTGCTGTAATCAAGTTTTAAGCTTTGGTTTTAACTTTACCGCTTTTCTTAGTCGTTTTTTTCCGTTTGTTATTTTAAGCATCGCACTGAGGGATATCCATGATCAATACGAAACATACTTAGCACTTCCAAAATTTATCACAGTTCTGACCATACTTTTTAATCTTTGTTTCATTGATACAGGTCCCTGATCTGATCTGATACTGATCCCTAAGATATAGGTCATATCTTATTTGATATGGCAGTTGAAACTTTCATACATTAAACACCTCTAAACCTTGACTCTTCTCAAGCCCATCTATTGCCTTGTGTGCTAATTATAATTACCGTTTAAGACTGAGGATACGTCTCGTGGAGGCGGCACTTACTTACAATGACGTACACCGGACACCAGCTCATTGTTTAATGGCAGATACTGGGTCACCCGCTTTGGGCTATCGGATGAAATACGCTTCCTAAATAGTAGTGCTATGAATGGAATGTACGATTATCTTGTCTTGTGTTCTTTGTTTACTAGGTAGTTAAATGAAATGAAAGACTGTATTGTTAGTCTTGTGTTGTCTTGTTAGACTGTCGATGAGGGCCTGGATTCGATTCCCGGGTCGGGCTAAGTGTTATTCGGTTTTTCCATTAGGTATATCAGTAGCAACCACGGCATCTGGATTTGTGCCCGGTTGATGGCAATAGGATAGCCCCCTATTACATGGGACTTAAACATAACTGGCGAAATGTGGGTGTACTGGCGAAATGTGAGTGTACTGGTGAAATGTGTACAGCTACACCTCTGCCTAACCCTTTGGGGGACTACAGGCGTGATGTTAAATATTAACTGAAATGTTTTTTTCGTACGTAGCGTAATATTATCCATGTTTAGAATTTTAAATACAGGTAGGTAGGTACACGTCGTGTATTCGATGGAATTTCTTATCGGCTTCTAATTACGAACTTCCATACATTCCATACTTCCATTTTTTCCTTTAAGAGATTAATATTGAAACAAAATCTTGAAATAATGATTAGACCCAGCGATTTTTATTAAGTAGGGTATCTGAGACGTTACAATTTATGAAATTGCATTTGTCATGCAGCTGAAAATTAGTAGAGCAAAGACGTCGGAATCTACTTACACATGAAACAAATGACGTAGCAATCTATCTCGAAGAAATCACTGTATACTAAATGAATTACTTACCGTAATCGCAATCTATAAAACCAATGAGATATCTCACAAGATGGAAGCCAGCGAGAATATTAAAGAAATCGGAAAGTGATCACAGCAAACACGTAATTTAATATCAATCAAGCGGCCCGAGAAAATTACTCGGAACGAGAAAATGGAATTAAAAGAACACGGATGCTAACAAGTCTCGATTACAAATTAAACAGAGTGAGTGTCAGCGCGACGCCGCTGATTTAAGGAGATGAAAAAGAATCTAATTACAACGAGACTCCGTAGCCGGTCTTTAATTGAGAACTTTATACCCCCCGCCACCGCACCCCGCACCCCCGCGCAGGAGTGTTCCGTCCTGTTTGCATTTCCCCCCTAATCGCGCTCCGGCGTCGATTACATTTTTTTAACATTTTTTAATTTCGTTCGAGCTTTTAATTTTCTTCGCGCGCCTTTTCTTTTATGCGGCGTTTTTCTTTCACGTTCGCCCGGCGATATTTCTCACCGCCATTATACCCGCCGTAATGAGATTTTCTTTCATTATGTTTAATCTCCCGATTAATTCAAATGTTAATCTTCTTTTTCCGTAGCTTTTTATGGATTAAACGTTACCGTGGCGAAATACAGAGGCGTCGCAATCAACTACGGATTTCGGGCGCGACATTTAGAAATAATTAAGAAACGTGACGCTCTTCCGGCCGGTCGGGTGGCGGTAGGTACTACCAGGCTACCAGCGGGGGGTGTCCGAGTGAGATCGGCTCGCCGATTAGATCGTCAATAATTTAATTCGCAACAAATTCAAAACGCCAGTCCGCCCCCAGATAGGTGCGTCGAGACGTGTCCGGAACGCCAATGGCGAGTCCAGGAGTCGGCAAATTGAAAACACCTCCGGCGCGGCTGTAAACACGTCACGTGATTTAGGTTTTAATCAAGTAGGGACGCACCGCCCCGCCGTAATTGTGACAAATCCTCTGTTTGTCCGAAGAAACTTTTAACTCGGCGGCGGAACGGGGCCGGAACGGCTCTTCGCACGTGCCCGGAGAGGGAGACGCTTTTTTGTCGACACATGTGCTCCCTTCCCTCCTCTCGCCCGCTCGGGCTCTTGATTAATTTTTAATATTTTTTCTTCCAGTTCACGTACGCAATTTTCACTTTCCCGCTTAGACAGCGCAGTTCGATCGTCTCTGTTTGAAATACTGACGTCACGCCCTCTTAGTAAATCTATTAGGAGTGTTCTACTTACCGCCCATACGTATTATAGTTGCATCATATGCAGACTAACATTCTTTCGTCTAGTTAGCGTTAATGCGCGTCAGTTGTTAGTGCTAAACGTTTATTTCGCCCGCGCTACACCTACATACCTCATTAACGAATTAGCAAGACTTGCAATTGTCGCACTTAACGCCGGTAATAAACTCAATAAAGATTAAACTCGGAGACGCGACGTTTGTACAACTGATTGTTGTTCTTATTAATATTGATGACACTTAAAAATTAAGTGGCACTTAAGGCTGAATTTAATTTCTACAAAGATTACTGTCAATCTTACAATGCACTTTTGATGAATGAGAGCCAGTTATGTATGTAGAATACGCGTGTTTGTCTCGTCTGTAGGATTTAGGATTGCTGCGGTAATCGGAAGAGCGCACATTGTGTGTGTAATCTGTCGCAATTATCGCGTGGCGCATATCCCGATTAGACGCGGCGCGACGACAATTAGGTCGGCGGACACTCGCGTTAACCTGCGCAATGAGGATACGCCTAAACACCCGCTCGTTGTGCCAAAACGACCGACTTGCTCTTATTAACGACCTCAAAGCTAATGGAAAAAATAACCTCTAACAGAAATGAATGGTCAGCACACACAGCCGCTCTCCACTATTTATAAATCACATCCGCACTCTTTGTAAATTCACCTTAGCGGCCCTCCCTCCCGAGTTCAAAGAGTGCGCCGTCCGGGGCAATGTCCAAATTATAAATTCGCATTAGATCGGACGCGCACGGTTCGTTTACCATTTTATTTTGGTTCAATATCGCCACTCTACTTTGTTCCACACACTCCCCCGGCCCCCGCTCACCCCTGCGCCTTAAGACGCCGGGAAATATCTGCGTTTTAAGCTATATTTCTTTCATCCCTCATTTTTGCAGTTCGTAGCAATCTGAAATCCAACACGTCCCCCGCAGGGGTCTCCTTCCTCCTCGGGTGGCGACCCCCTATTCTTATACCCGGATAAAAAAAGCGATATCTATTTATAAAAAGTACGCACGCATATACGTGGCGTGTGTGGACGCGGCATTAGCGCATGTGTGAGTGGGCGGGCGCATGTGTGCGTGCCCGCTCATTTGCAAACCGTCTCCTGAGATAACGTCCTCTGGTCGGTTATCCCGTTCTTATTGCCTCCATCTTTCCTTGATTGCTGTGTGTGTGGAAAACTTTGGAGCTCTCTCACTGATGGAAATTGATTTTGTCGCTGAAAACGAAAAAGTTACAATACGTCTTATTATCGAGACGCGCTGTTGTTGTTGAGTCTTTCATGACTCAACGTCGAGCGAAAATAGAATGGAGGCGGTGTTTGAATGTTTAAAATTGGCAAGTTGTTTCATAAGGCTTTTAATAATTAAAAAGTAATCGTGAGCGAGAGTATGAAGCGGAGAACTATTCTAAATAAGTAATCGGAGGGAGCTGTGTGCCGGTGGTGGCGGCGTCGTCGGCGGCGCGGTGGAAAGCGACGGTGGCGCGGGCAGCGCGGCGGCGGCGCTCACGTATGAACGTAATTATAAAAATTGAAGGCAACTCGAGACCCGCTCCTTGGGTCTCTCCCTCGCTCCCGCAGCGCCGTGCATTTTTTCGTACATATTAAAGTCCCCGCCGCCCGCTGCCCGCGTCACTTCGCCCCGCGACTCCTCTTTTTAATCGATTTTCCCGACACAAGGGGTGAGTCCTCTGGGGTGAATGTAATTTTTTATGCGTTTTTTTCGAAGGAGGAGACCGTCGCCGGAGGTGCCATTACGCCACGGCTTGTTGAGAATATTTTAATTATAAAGCATTAGCGCGTTTTATGATACCACTCGCGTTCGAATTTATAAACGATCGAGAGCTAAAGTAATTAAATATTTGAATGCGGCGAGATTTCCGCGGGGAGTTGGACGAACCTGGGATAATGGACGTGGCGGCCCGTCCGCTGCGCGTTAATATGATGGATATAAAATTCGATGAAATTATTGGTTAATGGCCTTTAGAATTGCTTTGGGGGAGAAATGATGTTTCAGCGTTTTCACGTAGCTAGTACATTTGTTTGATGGTACATTTCGTGGAGCAGAATAATTAATCCTTGTTTACATTCGAGTAGTTGCTACTTATAAATGTTTTCTGTATCCTGTTAGTTGAGATAGGCCGGTGGCTGATTGATGACTGTAGTCAGTCGCGGCGACCGCTCCCTGCTTCCCTCCGTCCAACGATTATCGCTTTAGATTGCGAGACACTTTATTTGTTCAGCAAAAAATAAGGTTTTTCAATTGGCTCCTTTTGTGATAACATCAGTTTCGTTCGTTCTTCTTAAGTGGGATCAGTGTATGAGAAGCAAGTTTTCCATACATATCGCACTTATCATTCATGACATGACATTCGAAATTCGGATCTCAATCGCTTTCTTCGCCCTTCTTTGTACTGATGTTTGATTGCTGCATTATTATCTGGCCTCTTACAGATTGCCTACGTCCCAGCAGTGGGAAGTTATAGGCTCATTAATATCATCAGCATCTCTCTCCATTTTGATTTCGCACTAACCCAAAATCTGACATTCCCAAACTAATATCTGGTATCTGCATTATTATCTTCTCTCGCACAGAGAGGATGTCTGTCTAATGGCAACATCATTATCTGATTACGATACTTCTTAACATCAACATCTCTGTTCATTTTGATCTCACACTAACCCCTCATTCTTCGCTAATTCGCACCAACAATTCTTACCTTCTTAAGACACATGATGGGCAAACGTGTCTCATACTCCGTACTAATTCGATTAGCAGCAAGTGAACACAGTACAAAGCGGATTCAAGTATTTACACCGGTATATAGGCGACGGAAGAAAACGACTGACACCTAGGGTTTCATGCTAACTAGCGACTTAGAGGTGTTAGCGTGCCCATTTGTTGTGTAAGTGGGTTATAATGCTTGCTGGATGTTAACACTGGCGTCGTGTATTATGTTTGTAAGTTGTATTGTTGTAGATGAAAGTTTAGCCACGTAATCGAGAGTGCCCATGATTGATATAATGTCACTGGATCTTGGCACTAAGATTCATCATCACCAATTTTCCTTCAAACCCGCTAACCCATTTATGTGTGATATCATCTACCTATTTAAAGTTTTGTACTTTTGATAGATGACATCACACATAAATGGGTTATATTGGCAGTTGTAGAACCCAAAATTCGCTTCTATTATCTTGAATCCAGATTTCAACTTAAAAACGCATTTTTTTATTTAGACAATTCTCACTCAGTGTTCTTATCTTAAACGTCTTTTATAATCGAAATAAGCTCGAAAGACTTCAACGTCTCTTTAACATAAATCCCAATTCTCCACCAGTCCATACAAACATACATATCTAATCAAAACCACATCGTTACTCCACCATGCCACAGAAAACATTCTCCACTAGATAATTGCCATGCACAAGATCGACCTCATACGTTTCCCTGAGCTCTATAAACAAGGAGCCAAGTTCAAGTCTAAGCTCCGCAGTCCGTTAGTCTAATTGCTCGGACATCCCGGACAGTGATGGGACGGACGCCTGTCCGAGCTGTCCCGGAGATGTCCGGGAGAAACGCTCTCGGAATACACTGCTCCGATAATACTGGCTTTGTGGGAAGATTGATTTGGTGATAGGGCTGTATGTAAATTTTGTTGAACGTTCTTGGAGCAAAGGTTAGGAGTTTATTGATGTTGTAGTTTTTATGGGGTTAATTGTAAAAATAATTAGTGTACGGTAGTAGATTAGCGCGAAACGTGTATTTGGAGATATACCTATACTTGTTTTAAGTAATCCAATAAAAAAATACCTTATAAGCTGATGACGATGATAAATGAAATGAAACGACGTTTTTTTCTGTAAATAAGTTTTCTAATTTTATTGAAATCACTACTTATAACGAAATTGTCTGCCGTTGGTCTAGTGGTCACAAGCGCGACTGCTGAGCACGAAGTCCTGAGTTCGATTCCCAGGTCGGGTAAAGTGTTTTTGGGTTTTTCCTTCAGAAATTTGTCAGCAGCCACGGAGTCTGGTTTTGTGTCCGGTTGATGGCAAAAAGGCCACCCTCTATTACATGGGACTGCAACGTATGTTACTATATTAGGTACACCTCTGTCTAATCCTTCGAGGATCACAGGTGTGATGTTATGTCTATTGAAATCAGATAAATTGTGCTCTTTCGTAGGTTTTTGTCCAGTCAAAGACAAATCAGCATCTTAAAGCTAAAACAATAAGACAGCTACAGAAATCACACCTAGAAACAATTTCCAGTTCAATCCAATGCTGCCAATCACCACCAACAGATACGTCAGATACCACCAGTTTCCACGTCCAAGTCCTGGTTTAATTACCATCCATCAAGCATTGCATTGGACCCCAGTATCGCGGGATCAGACCCCGGACCCGCCCAATACGGGTCTCGATAATTGATGTTGTTAATATACGTCGCGTTTGGGAGACATTTCATGTCGTGACTGTTTTGTCTGGTGAAAAACTTGTTGGTGTATTTGACTTATTGGAAATTACGTGGTGAAAAACTATAATGAATGGATTTTTTTATGAATTTATAGGAAATCGTAAGTAGTAGTGAAACATGAATATAATATTGGAAGATATGATTTTACGATTGACGACAAAAATGGTCTGTTGTGGTTTTCCATTCGCTTCAGGTTGATGATGGCAAAATTAGGAAAGCCTCTTCATCAGCATTAAGTATTAAAGAGTCTTAAAAAAAGATTAATTCTGAAAAAGAAACAGACGATACAATACACCTTAAAATACCTTCCAAGTAAAAAAAAAGACACTAAATCCCTTATAAAGGAGTTGACGCAATGCTCAAAACTCGAGCAGCCAGCGAAAGTCTGCATAATGCGTTGTATAGTCCAATAATAGCATCCTTAATGAGATGTAAATGAGCGAAGAAATACCCGACTCAGGCCGTTATAATAACACGTAACGACCTACAAGTCCGGATTAAGAAGCCCTTTGACTTAAACTTGCCCACCGGACCAAGTGGACGACCTAACCCGGAGAAAACCAACGGATAATCAACTTTATTACACGCCGTAAAGGCAGAATTCCGGTCGTGGGATTTAAATCGTTAGGTGCGATGTGTGGTCGTGTTAGCAGCACAATAGTGTGGCTATTTTGAAACTAATTGGCAGAAAGGGTTGCGAATTAACGTCAGGGCCAACGTGTCGTGGCAGCCGGCTTTGTGCCACCGACGCTTGATAAATAAGAATAGGAATTATAATAATATTAAGACAAATTATTTTACAGGGATTATAGAAGCTAAAACGGATATATAAAACGCAACAGAATAAATTATATCAAAATGGTTTGCGTTGCTAATAAATAACATTGTATCCGTCATACACGTCAATACCAAATGCGACCTTTTACTTTGTCCTACATTAGAACAAATGCTAAGCTCGCTCAATTAGCTTTTGAATTCTACTTGAGCCATGTACGGTGTTCATTACCATTAGAAGGAACATGACATGCGTATGAGCAGTCCCTAAGGCCTCATTACACGAAACACGACTGGCCAATCAGCCCGGACGATTGTTAAGAGGCTGATTGAAAGCCGCACGGTTTCGCACGGGATTGTCTGAGATACCGGCTGCGATTAAGGTCGGTATCGCATCACTGGAATGGTTACGGAGTTAGATCGACTATCGAAAGGAGCTTTACGTTAGAAATGCTTTGGTTTATACCACTTTCTAATGATTTCTGATTAGGGCTAATTCTGTGGTCGTATTGCTTAATTTTGAATACCAAAATTCATTTTTTGTACATGTGCTGAAAATTCCGTTCTGCACTTAGTCAACGTAAAAGCATTTTCATTTACTTTTAAGTTTTGATCCGTAAAATGCGCTTGCAAAGTATGAATAAAATCCGTCGAAATGACATAGACAGTACATAACTATCTTTAAGTTCTTTGTTCTCGAGTTCATCGTCAAGCACCACTTTAAGCTTCGCTGCTCGTTCCCCGATATAAAACTCGATGGCGACTCAAAAGCTATGTATTATGCATTCGTGAATATAAGCCGCATAAAGCAGCGTCCGAATCAATTACAGGGCCGGGCCGGGCTCGTTAGAAACGCATCACGCATGTACAATCGCCTCGCAGTAAGGTAAACACTGTTTATCTGGTGCTAACCTATTGCGAACAATGGGACTCCCAATTTGGGTTGCCAGACGACGAGATCGACCGATCATGTTTTACTTTTCGTCTCTCCAATGTATTTGAAACGTTGACTTTATCTTTGCCTACTGTAAACAATTTATCGATGAATAACGAGACATGTTACGTATTTGCACAATTACAAGGATAAAGTTGAAAAAACGTGTAAAAATTGTAGCTCGGTCGAAAGGTCAGTTCACGGCTGCGGGCCGACCCTCGGCTCTCGATGTAAGTGGATTAACCCCTTTACAACGCGCCCGAGTGTCACACGAGCGTGTGTCGATAATGTCGATATTTGACGCTCCGCGATGCGATTTGCCAATCCCCTTAGCCATATGATACGTAGACAGATGCAGGATACTAACACGTGGCACTAATGGTGCTAATACTTTATTATCTCATTATACTAATTACTTTACATTTATTAACGCATTATTTTCTGTTGTTACAGGACCTAGTGTCATCCCCGCTGCTCTCCAACCACAACCACAAGGCTTAATAGTGGAGACGGGGAACGGCGCCAGCGTGCTCCAGCTGCCCGCAACCACCTTGGAGCAGATCCGGCACATCGCGGCGGACCCGGGCGCGTCCACGCTGCGCCTGCCGCCGCCCGCCACCGAGGCGCCGGCGGGCGCGCGCGAGCTTGACTTCGACCTGTGCTACGTGTGCAAGCACTGCAAGGTGGCGTTCCCGTCACCGGCGCCGTTGCAGGCGCACCAGGCGCGTGCGTGCTACGTGGGGCGCGAGGCGGCGCGCGGCGTCATCCGCGTGGTGCAGCCGGCGCTCGAGTGCCGCTCGTGCGCAGGCGAACGCTTCCGCACGGCGCTGGAGTTCCGCCGCCACGCCGACACCGAGCAGCACCGCCGCAACACCATGCCGCAGCCGCCGCTCCTACAGCAGCCGGAAACCCTCACGCACGAGATGGAGGATGTAGTGAACCAGATCACGCTGCTGGCAGCCCGCGCAGCGCAGGACACCGCTCCCCCCAAGGACCCGAACGCTAACTTCTGCGCGCCCGGGCCACGCTTCCAGCCCCCCGGCGAGCTCCCCCTAGCGAGCGCCGGACACTAATCCTACTCTGAAGAAATGTATAGTTACTATCTATTAGAGCCCCTCGCTCTCTCCGTTGTCCGACAACGCAGCAGTTCACTATTAGCTCTTAACGCTTCTTTTCGTTGATGAATGTCGCCGCAGAAGCGGCACTTTCCTAGTTATATTTAAAGCTTGTAGTTGTTTAAGAATAGGTTAATCGGGAGCCAGCTGCCGGTAGCTCTACCGTCAGCGGGCCCCGCGCCGGCGCCGCGCACTGGGAGGCGGCGCCGGCGAGCGCGCCCGGCCGCGCCGCGCGTCCGCACTTCATATCATACGTTAGACAGGTTTTATTATATACGTTTATCGTTGCGGCAGCGCGCGCGCCGCGGCTGAGGACGCGCCTCACACTCTCTACATCAATTCCCAGGAAAGCAAGTTCCTATCTTTATGGCATATAATATTATCGATATTGATAATTACGATTTAATTATTGTTTAAAGCTATGTAATACATACATATAATCGTTCTAATTTTAGGCATAGATACGTTCTCGTAAGAAGTTCCTGACGCATCGTAAATGTATGGAGATATATATAGTGATATACGTATATGATTTTTTTAAACATGAAGCGAAGTTAGGTACGTATGTTAGGCAGTAGAGCGGTCGTCCTCTCTCGCGGGTTCCACGCTCAGGAAACGGCGTAAACTCACGCAAACGCAACTGAAACTAAATGCAAATACGTCGAGTATATGTAATGCGGCTTGTCGTTCGCACGGTGCTCACATCACGTCGACTCGCTAATGTGCACTGAGCGGCGCCGCACGCTCGCGCGACACGAACGCCCGCGCGGCTACCACCGGTACCGCGCGGCAAGCAGACCCTAGCGCGCAGAGCCGCCCGCGGAGACGCGACGACACCGCGTAGGCTTATTGGTAACACTTAATTATAATAATTATTATCGTAGCAAACTTTTCCAAAACGAACGAACTCGAAACTCGGGCTGCGCGCTAGCGCTCAGCCTACCTCGCAAACAAGTGAGTTTATTTTGGAACTAAGTGTGATTCTTGAATTTTTATTGATATTGTAACGATTATTAGTAGTGGCGTAAGTGAGTCCAGTGTCCGAAGGCGTGGGGGGTTGGGGGCGAGGGGCGAGGCCGCGCGTCTCGCCCCTCGCCTCCAGCTTCGACCGCTTTACCGAGTGCGTGGAGTCCCTAATATTTTCGATGGCACAGATCACGTTATTAAAAATATTTTACATATTTACATTTTATCTAGCGGAGTGTACTACAATATTTTATCTACGAGTGGATCCTACTACAACATTGAGTTTGTTTTTTTATAAAGTGCAATGATGTTTTATTCCACCGGTTACCGGTCCTTGTTATGTGTATACATGCTGGTGTGTGTGCAATGTGCCGATGTTCGGGCGCGCCGCCTCTCCTGTCGGTTTACTACTCCCAGCGGCGTCTGGGGTTACACGTCAAGGTTATTATTGCAAAAATTACATTTGAAATTGAAATAGATTTTTATATATGATATTTGAGTCAATACCAATATAGATGAAAGTGTAATATTAATCTGTCAACACACGATTGAGCTGGAAGGCAGTGGTTGTGACGAGGGAGATGGCGTGCGGTGGGAGGCGGCTCGCTCGCACATCGTGAGTCGCGAAGGCGCGCGTCTACAACACAATTATTTTGTTTGATTAGTGTTTAATACTTGCGGCTCATTGTTGCTCGGTTACGTTCAGAGCTCCACCGCGCGACGTGACGACGGTTACTCGTTCGCAGAGATATTTATTTTGATTGGTTTGTACTCGGGAGTATATGTACGTGTAAGTTTGAGTTAGTGTGGGTGGACGTGTGGGTAGTGCGATGTTGTGTCTCCGCGCGGCCAGAGCCCGCGGAATGAATCATGGTTCCTATGTATATTTCAATATTATCGCATCTAGAGTTTCACTATACTTTCCGAATACAAATTTTAATATTTAAGATTAATTCGGACTAGTCTGTTGTGTCTGCAGCTAGAGGTGCCGCCACGGCCATGTTGTTTGTTTCTTTGTATAGTATCGTTTACTTCATTCTCGAACTCTCAAGTATATTTCATTTATTTCTGTTAATAGTGAAACATTTTTTGTAGAATTTTGAAGCCCTCTAGATATTACATAATGTTGGTTACGAATATTAGTTTATGATCGTAAAAAGGTAGCATTCGTGTCTATCATAGTTCCTAATACTGTATTGTAATACTAAAATTATTTTAAAGTTCTTTACTAGTAAAATATACCGTTCCTACTATTTTAAATCTGTGACAAGATGTTAAATGTTTACAAGAAGTAAAAATCAAGATTCACTTTCGATTTTGTTGGTATGTTAAATGAGGTGTTCTCTGTAATTTATTTTTGGTACAATCGAGAAAAGTCCTATTTTAACTATTTATAAAACTAAAGTCTGTTATACGATTGTACGCGGATTTTTCAAAATTATCACTTGACTAAAGAATAAATGGAATTTTCTCTAATTGTACCTGTATTAATGTTAAAGTATAATTTATGATAATTTAATACATAGTTGGATGTGAAACTGTCAACATACTAGCTCGTTTCGTAGCAATAGTTTAAGTTTGTCCCGCATGAGACGTGTGCTACGAGGCACTCTACGCGTGCTACGCGCCTACTACGACATCCGTAGCCGACAACAGATTACGAATACATTGTCAAGTGTAAATGGTAAAAATAAACTCAAAGTTAGTTTATCAGATTCTGGAGTTTCATTTATTTTCTCACTGAAGCCTAATCATAATCCCAATTATAAAAGAATATGAATAAATATAAAACATTCATAATTATTCGTAGCGCCACTCGTAGCATACCAGATTGCTACGAAAAACGAATTAGAATTCTATTTGCTGAAAAATTACATGATATCCGAAAATATACCGTGGCCATGTTGGAGAAATAACTAACTACCGGTTTTAAGAGTAAAAAATGTAAATAATTCGGTTGTAGGTGTGTCATAAAAGGCACAAACATAGTTTGTAGTAATCACATTGCACGCCCATATAATATACAACACAGATATACAAGCTTAAATTAAAAACAGCATTTTAACACTACCTACATACAGTTATTATACTACTCATAAATATTGGGTGGTTACAAAATTTTAATCATGAGAATTCTTGTTTGCGATTTTTCGTAAAATAGGAGGTTTTTTAAGGTAATAAATTACGTGTTTGAATAAAGGTACGAACAAAAGAGAAAATGTCATCTTCTTGTTATAAAAATACCTAATAAAAATTTGTGATTTTGGTATTAATTTCAAATAAATAAGTACTTTATTCATAAACTACAAATAGATCTAAAATAATAATAAAATAAATGTACAAGTATCAAAATGGGTAAAGAATTACAGGGTGTCAAAAACTCGTTGTACGTTGTAATAAGTAGTTAATCGATATGATATCCTGTATCCAAAGAAGCATTCATACCATATCTTAATATCCAAGGTCATGATCCTGATCTGCCCTGATACACCTCTACGCCCAGGAAATACTGAGAAATAAGTATTTGAATATTGTAAGTATGGTCTGTAGAGTAACCTACAATTTTAAAAGGATTTTTAAAGCTACAACGTGAGCAATTGATTAGAAAAATAAGAGAAATGTAAGTATTTGGAATCAGATAATGCTGTTAGCTCACTGATTCATATAACCTTCAGAATACATTTTTGTGGATGGCCAAAAGCCTACACTAAAGATATCTAGATAAAAACATCCGGAAATACAACATAAAAAAAACATCCTATTACGAATAAAATAGCATCAATATCTATAAAAAAAAATTACAAAACCCCTTGGTGGACCCCTAGTTGCTGTTAAATAAATTACCCTATTAAGGGTAATTAATTATTTAACAACAACTAGGTATTTGCTACAAATTATTATAAGTGTCAAAAAATACACAATAAATAATATTAACCAAATATAATTCCCAGTTAAACCTGACGACCGTCTAAACTGGTTAGTTATGCCACTAGCGGCTGTCATTTGTGGATAAACCGACAGCTCAATTGAGTCGGCAGTGCGAGTTTTATTGAGCCTTGTACATATGTATTAAACTATTGAGTTTACTGTCCGACAAGTAAGGTAAACAGACGTAATACGAGTCAAAACTATTGGTGGATTGAGGTCCACTTGTCAATAGTCTTCATTCTTTAGTAACATACACACGTACGAGTAAATTATCGAAACTAGACTACTTATTTAGTAGATAAATGTATTATTGGGACTACAATATTATAGTATATTGCGCTCTGTTTTGTGACATTAATAGGTATTCAATGATGGATGATCTGTGTGAGGGATGACATGGCTTGAGAGCAGGTGACTGCTTAGATGGCGAGTAAGAGAGAAGTATGGAGGAAGCTGTGCTGCGAATACCCCAAATAAATTGGGATAAGGGCAGGAGAATGATGAACTCAAACTCAAACTCTATTATTTCAACTAGACCATTACACGCACTTTTGAAAGTCAAAAAAAAAAGCTAAGCTACAGTCACAGTCACAAGGCATAATAACTTGCGAAAGTACTGTAGTTGCACATTCCAAAAGCGTAGATCTCTATGGAGAAGAATGGGCAAGAAACTCCATGGACACTCTTTTAAATCAAAATATTGTTACAAAATCTTGGTTACAACATTCATGTTGAGATTATACATATATGTGAGAACCATGTACAAAGACGTACACATTAAGAGGGTCCAGAGTAAAAGATTAAACCAACAATGAAAAAAAAAAGTAATTAATAGGTATAATCAACCAATAGCAGTTAAGTGTTGGACAAAGGTCTGTCTGAACTCCTTCAGCTACCTTGTAAAGATCATCTTTACATCGTACCGGAACTTGCACTGTACAAGACTTACAATCAGGAAAGTACAAATTGTAAGTATCAGAATTAGATATGGGCCGACTACGACTTTGGCCGACTCCCGCTAGGCGATCATTGCTTTCTTTGGAGTTCAGCTGGCATCGGCAGTGTCTGTGGCGTTTCATGTCCAGCTGAGTAGCTCGCATTGATTCATAGAATCCGTGCATAGCAATATGTGGTCATAGAAATTCTAACTTTATTTTTCCGTTAAAACTTGAAATTAAGTATATTTTTCTTGATTTAAGTTCAATTATTGACAATCGAAGGAAGATTTTCGATTTCTAGATATTATTCAACTAAAATGTAAGACTGATTATAAAATAAAATTATTAACAACAAAGGTTATAAATTCAATTTAATTACTTCAGCCGACTGTCGACGCTGTTTGCCGACTACAAAATATGATCTTTAATATACTTAATCTTTATTTCACCAAAAAAAAATAAATAATAACATATTTGCAGAAGTAATACCAATATGGCTGTAAAGTTGGCTTTATCGACTAGTCGGTACATCTCTAAATAAGAGCAAAGGGTTATAAAACTATGCTAAATCTACTGAAGACTGAAAATCTTCATACAACAACATAACATAACATAATTATGTTAGTTCGTCTCTATGGAAGTACCTACAGCTTATTTTTAAGGAAAGCTTTAATGTGCTTTTATTTTCACGACATGATAGTGAGGTAATCTGAAACTACATAAAATGCTTTCGAGAGTCGTAAATCACAAGCACCTATAAATGTTAAAAGGCGATCTTTTCTACAAAACGATATAACTCAGTATGGTAAAATACTTTGCAATAGGTCATATGTACCTACAGATTTCATTGCGAGAGATGTCTCTTATATAACTAGACACAGGTATCGAAAAAAGAGGATCAATTGGAACTACAGAAGATCAGGTTGAAAATACGTCTACGCTTCAAATATAAAGCCTAATTGCCTACGCCTGCCAAAAAAGTGAAACTAACTAAATGGTAAGTATTAGGTAAGTAACCAAAACTCCTAGCGTCATAATAATATGACAAAAAGCAATATTGATCAGTGACGGCCCAGTGGTGGGTCGACTTACAGGTTGTAGGAAGTAAGTCCAATCTCAGGCAAATGCGTGATGAAATCATCACCATTGCTCTAAAAACGGTGAAAGAGAATACTATGAGAAAATACCGGTTTTGTCACGGTTCTAGGACATGCCGATGGCCTAGAACCTAATTTCGAACACACGTAATAGTATACCAACCCGCACTGGGCCCTCGTCGTGAATAACAGTCTACTCCCTCTCATAGACAGGATTCCTATTCCCAGCAGTGGGAACATTATATGTAGAGGCTGAATATATAGAGTAATATCATGAAGTACGAACTAAACGTAAATAGCATGTATTCATATTTAATCATGTATTCATATTTACTCATAATGTGTATTTATACGTAATATTTTAAGCTAAGTTAAGTAAGGCACATAAACACATAATTCTCTTCCTTTTCTCACACACTATTGTCTACATTTATTTATTTACTTATTTATTAAAATGGCACTTCAACGACTTACTCACTAAACATACATAAACATAAATCACAAACTATTTTAGGTATAGTGAATTTGTCACTTATAGAAGTGCACAGCACTCGCAGAATAATAAAAGGGCAAGTAAGATACCATTACATTTATTTTTCATTTATCCTTTTGCATGTCTACTGGCAGAAATTTGAGAAATTAGCAGTACCTATGTTCTCATATTTTATAATATTATTTTCTAGTGTTATCTAGTGTGTACATAAATAGTGAAATAAATAAATAAAACCTGACTTTATTAGGTATTGAAAGTTGTTTAAAACTTCGCAAGCTCTGCTGCCAGCTTTGCGCAAGCTGCCAGATGATCAGCTTGCGCAAACATAAGAGTTATTTCCACAAATCTTGTAAGTACTGACTGCAGGGTTCTTACATATTCAAACTCCATAATAAGGTAAAGCAGATTAGTTTACTTAGGAACATTATAGAATTAAGCGACGAACTGTCGACATGAAACTAACAAACGTTGAATTAGAGAGATGTCGAAGAACTGCTAAACCTGCTAAGAAATTATAAAACGTATTTTATGTATTCATAACTTTAATAAAATACACTTTTAATGTCCCGTACTTTTCCAACTATATTTTTATAACCTTCTTTATTAAATATCATTGTTTGTATAAATCTCCGATCGGCATTCACGGTCTGCTTCAATAATCTGATGTAGTTCTAATTTCTGATATCCCCACACAATAACATGGAATGGCATTTTGTTATTTCACCGCATTATAAATACTGAGCATAAAATGAACTATAGAAACTAAAAGAAAATTGAATTTTAAATCGTTTTATAATCTTTGCGAGTTGAAGTAGGTAATCTAAAAGATTAATCACAACTTAATACAGCTTGTAGCTAGACTTGGTAAGCTGCTGTTTATTAGAAAACCTACAAGATTTTATGATCAATAACTTAGCCCAAGATTCAGTAAAAGTAAGGTAGGTTTTTATATCTGACTTCCTAAATGTTTTGCGTATCGGAGTAACGAAACAAGGAAGTCATCATTCTATGTTCCACGGCACGGTATGGAAAAGGGCAAAAATATAAATGAACACAACATTTACGTAATTTCCAAAGATATTCAAATCAAAACATTCACTCTCAAATTGTACCAACACGCGAAAAATCACGCAACATAACCAAAAAGGCACACACGAATCAAACAAACATTGACACACGTTTATGCAAAAGAGAAAAAATCGGGAGGCAAACATTTATTACCGAAAAGCACGAAATAACGAACGCAAACTATCTGAAGCGACGTCAAGTTCAAAAAGCCGCACGTCGCTTCTCTAATCACGCTGTTTGAACGAAAATGTAAAAAACAACCCTTAGCCGCTTCGATTGGAGAAACTGTCACACGGTTGGATGCAAAGGGGATCTCACTAAGTTATTGATTATATCGGAATAAGTCGCTCGCGGGGTCTATCTCCTCGGTGTCGCACCCCACCGCCCGCCGTGGGGGGGTTAGGATATATCGGCCGCATTATTTTACATATATGAGACATAGTTGCAGCCAGTAATTTTCGCTGTTATTGTATCGGGTAGATAATCTTAAATTGGATTTTACTTTTGGGGATTCAATAGTGATTTCGTTTACATAATAAAGTAGCTGATTTTAAAAAGCTGTACCTATTCTATCAATGTTACAACCCTCCATTGTTTCGCCCATGCTTTATGTATGACTGAGAGATGTGTCTCTTCTTTTGTGGTTCTTTTTAAAACAAGTAGGTAAAAGCATCTTTCACATAACATCTCCTTATGCAAACCTAACCCCTTATATTCAGCGATAAGTCTTGAACAGACAGAGGGTAGATAAGAGTCCTATAAAGCCTTTAACTTATATAGCTCTTGAAGAACTTTTATGAATACCTCACGATTATGATTACAGCACATATCACAAGAACAATCTTACCTAAAGGGCATTATACTGTTGTGCGACTATAAAGAAATTGATGACGTAATTCTCCGGCCCTCATTGCCTGTATTACTCGAGTGTCATGTCTAACTCGTAGTTAGAAAGTTTTTAACAACAAAGTTAACGCTAGTAAATCCTTAAGGTGGCAAGGTCACGACAGTTGAACTAAAACATTTATGCTTCTCTTACTAATGCTGGATTCTTTTTGCTAGTTTTGCTAAAATTCACAATTGAAAAATGAGTGTTTAGCAAGTATTCGGACGCTTTATGAACTTGATTTTCGTTTTGTTGGTGAGTTTTAGAATAGTTTGTCTTTCTAATTTTGTTACAAAACATAGTAACTCAGTAAGGTTGAACCGTAATTTGAAAAGAAAATGCGCAGTCGATAAAATACCCCCAAAAAACAAACAATAGCTGATGATTGGAATAATATCGTATGTAAATGCGGAGATCCAAGGAGAAAGCAACTCGGGCGCTACTAAATCGTATTGCAATATCGACGAGGACATATGAGGAGGCGGCGATCAGGGAAGGCGCGGGTGGCAACCAACCCTTCACGCGTTCACGCCAAATCCTTAACGCGCGATTTAAAAAAGAAAACTAACGGCTGAGGGCGGCGGCGGGCGGGGGCCGATTGAGATGGAAATGCCGATTGTCCCGATCGTCGGCGGATCGGTGCCCGCTAACTCCAGTTATAACGATGGGGAGAGAATTTTAATGTGCCACCATTTTGGCGCAATGCTCAAATTTTACGACCGCCGAGTCATTATGAGGGAAATTATTGGCGCTCTGATTGCTTTCGCTGTGATAAAAATTCTCAAGTCGGCAATAAGGTGGAACTAATTCCGAGTTAGATTGAAATGGCGCTTACCTAATGGAATTAGGTACATAGTTAATGCCGCGGTGACCCGCTCTCGGAGCTCAGCGCTCCGATAAAATATTATCTCATTATAATAAAAATCTGTAATAGTATTGTTTATTAAATTGAAACAATTTTCCATTACTCGTTGGAAATTGAAATTGGATTATTCAATTATCTATTCTGCCAATAGCCGTGTATCTTATAGTCTTTTGTTTTACGACTGAATTAAAAAATTGATTACATTGTTGTAAGCGAATCTTTATTATAAACCCTATGTTTTGTGGTTACATAAGCTTTCAATATAAATACAGTGTAGAAAATACCATTTATTTTATGCTTCTTATTGCTTACGGTATTCCTACGATGGTTCCACACGAAGACCAGATCGCATCAGTAAGCATCGTGCATCGTGCATCAGCATGCATCATGAATTTTCATGGAAACGCTTTTGAGATTTCCTTTAACATCATTTTTGGCTAATCAATTGGTTAAAATAACTGGTTTCATGAATCACACGGGACAAAAATTTACATGTAAGTATTTGTATATGTTGATACTCGTAGCAAAAATTCTCCAACAAAATTTTCAGACTGAAAAAGCTTAATTGTTTTAAAAAAATTACGTCACCAGATTCAAAAACACGCAAATAGTATAACAAAAGGCTGGCTACATCACTTGATAACACAATAAAGGAGCTCGCAGCAGCACAAGATATATTACTATTCAACTTACTTAAAAGTCTGAGTCCATCAAAAGTTTTGAACAAAGCTTAAAAGTTAAAAGAAAATATCCCAGTCAGGTGAAGTCTCAGTTGAATAGGGAAAGTTTTGTGGCTCAGCGTGATTAATGAGCAGCCTGTGTTTATTCTGAGCATTCCCAATGAGGATTAGATGCCAGACGCCTTCTGAAGGCTGCTGTTTTGGTATTGGGGAAAAGTATCTTCTCTCAGGATGTAAAAATTTAGTTAAAGGAGCAATTTTCCTGCATCTAGATAGGAATAGTCGGTCTGTAAGTTTGACCTTTTTTGCAAGAATTCGCGATTCCAGTTCTGGAAAAGCTAGGCGAGTCAAAATAGGACTGTATTGATGATAGTAGAATTTATGTAGAAGTAACCTGAAACAGCCGAGGTACAAACTTCTGTAAGGAATTTTCATGAATGGTTAATTTACAACTAAGTTGAAATTTGTGGCGTGATTGATGCTCAGCCTGTGTTTATTTTGAGCATTTCCAATGAGGATTAGATGGCAGACACCTTCTGATGGCCGCTGTTTTGGTATTGAGGGCGGGTATCGTCTTTCAGTATGTGAAAATAGAGTTAATGGAGCAATTTTCCTTCATGTAGGTAGGTGTAGTCGGTCTTCGCAATTTTCATACTGGAAAAATGGTTAGTAAAATTGGAATTTAAAAGGTTTGCTGAAATAGTTAATTGTACGCAGGCATTACATGAACGGTTAGTACCCAATGTTGCCTACTTTATGATTATGCTACTCTGTTAATAACAATTACAATTAAGTTATTACTTTTCATACACCAACCTTTTGAAGTTCTTAGAATGTGTTGGCTTAAACTAGGACCCCACTTGACGTTGCCTCGCATTATTTTAATCAGAATTGTAACAATTAAAATATTTCTCACACGACCAGTAAAGTGATGGTTCATTTTTATAAAAGCATTGCGTTAAAAAGTGGAGAACTTAGATCAATAAGTGTTGATCAAGAAAAAAATATCATTTTATCAAATTACCTTCTTAATAATTTGAGGCATTCTGAGAAGTATTTAGATACATTTAGATACAATTCGATAAACCTATTTATATTCGTCTTAACATGAACACTCGTGTAGTTAAGGCACGTGTACCAAGAATTTTTTTTCCGTTTTTACACGTTTTCTATATTTTTATATTAATGAAGTAGAGAGTGTCTATAGAGTACCTAACTAGCTAGGTACGGCAGGGTAGTCTACTTAGCTAGGCATCAAGCCATTAACGCAATCAAGAAATATTTTATTCCTAGAGAATCAATGTAAATTACCGAGGAAAAACTTCACGAGCGGAATGAATTCCCTAGCATAATCAGCGTATAATGTTCCCACTGCTGGGACACAGGCATCCTTTCTATGAGAGGGAATGGGCTATAATGCACCACTCGGGCCCAGTGCGGGTTGGTAGATGTCACATGTCTTCGAATTTTTGGTTTTAGGACATGCCGCTTTCCACACGATGTTTTCCTTCACCGTTTTGAGAGCAGTAGTGATGAAATAAATTATACAAAGTAATGCGCCTGACTGGGTTCGAACCCACGACTCGTAAGTCAGGGCCGCTACGACTGGGCCACCGCTGCTCTTTACTATACACGGTGTTAAAGAAACATCTTTAGCACCGTGTATAGGTAATAGTTAGATTAGTCTCTACAAGTAACTATACTGGTGTAACCGGTATGCAGAGCAGAAAAAAAGGTGACTTTGATGGTCAATATGTGCCTGCAAATGCTCAACTGACATCAATAACGCCAAAACAAGAAATGAAAAGATCTTTCAATAGACAGCGTATGCGTCCCACTGGATGTCTCAGGTAGATACCGCTTTAGTAATGAAGTTCAGAAAGCCTAGAGCGCTCTCCGAAGAGTCGATTGGCAGGATATGGTGCAAGATAGAGAAGAAAAGCGTTTTTTTGAGATTTTCTTTGAGCGACTAAACTGAGAAGCTATCTTAGAAAACGTTCATAAGTTTGGAGTGACCCTTAATAATCTAGACAAAATTATAGATTATGTCGTAGGAAACCTATACTCTCATCGAACTCAGATCGAGATCAGAATTGAATTTCCCTAATTCTTAAGAAAATTCGCATTCTAATCAACTTACACCCTAATCAAGTTAAAGTCATTACTTAAGTTTAAGAAATTACTTATGCTAACATTTTCATGCAATAGACAATAAGTAAGGACCGTCAAAAAAAGCAAAGCTAAGAATTTTAACTTTTTACAAACTTTTTTCTAAATTCAAGCGATTACTAAACTACAGAATAAAAATCGTATCTTAAATAATTACTTTTACTCAAGTAATTACTTTAATCTAACTAGTAGTAGGATATATTCGTAAGTAAGTACTTAATTACTTTCTTGGCGTATTCAATATTGAATGTCGCAGCTAGATGAGATTTGGACTAGGTTTAAGCTGTTATTGCAGTCGTTTCCTGGAAAATAACGAATACAGAACAGAATCAACTTATCCCAAAAAGCGAAGCAATGAACTAGCAAACGAAACAAGTACAAATACGTAGCAATCGGTCAAATTCCTGCGCGTACGGAGTTGAAGCCGCACCCGTCCACCGCTCCTCGCACCGGTACAGTTGCGCATTTGTATAGTCGTACAAATTGCTAACCCCCTGTTTATCTGCGATAGCCGACCTCCCGGCCCCTTGTACGTATTTATCTTCAACCCTTCGGCTGCGACGACATTGCATTGACTTTGTAGCGTTTTGTTCGATCTGTTCGATAGTACGGAAGGAGTTTTTAGGTTTTGTGCCTTTGTTTGTGGTATAATCGATGATGATTACAATGTATAGACAACTAGTGATCGTTTTCAAAACTTTTCGTACCCCTTAAGAATTTTCAACTGGATTGAAATTAGTTCCTAGGTAACATATTGTGATTCCAACACATTTTTAAATAATGATAATTTATTTGGCTCTAACGCCTTGTTAGTTACTAGATGTATTGCTGTTGTTTAATAAAATGTTCTAATTAATAATTTTCAGTTCACAATGAAATAATGGATACGGTTGATCTATTGATCAAACGTCATCAGCATTATTTCAGCACGTGGACAACCATTCCTGAAAATATATGTTCGCCTTATTAGATTTCTCATTATAGGTAAAAAATACGACGTGCTATGCTGTCCTCATCTCCAATAGCTCAATAGTCTTTGTATCTATCGGTTGGTATTTGCCGTAGCTCCATTAATAATTCCACAAAATCGCTGATGAAATAATGAGCATACGATTCAAGCCTCATGAAAACGAAGCAGTTAAATCTAAAAGGTCGACAGTGTACCAAGTTACGTATCTACCTAAAAGTAGGCACAACCCTAGCATAAGAAGTTAACTGCATAATTTAGTCAGTCATTTGCGGCTTGGCGCCAAATGTCAGACGGATTTTGTGCCCTTACGACCGAAATTTAAGCACTGTACTGTTTTACACAATACGTAGGTAGGTATGTTTAATCACGGTGAATTTAAATTTAACACGATATGTAAATTTAATATAATTTTCTATGTAAATATAGTTTAATGTTTGTAATTTTAGGTAATATGCATAACTAAACAATTTTGACAAGTTAGGTGAAATATGTTTCACGGTGTTAGGTACCTTACTTGAACACATTGCGTAGTAAGATGTATACAGAAATGCTTGATTTCGTAAAGCACATTTTCAATCGGAAATATTTCTGTTAGCCTTTCCAAAATAGTTGTATTATTTAGTAAAGTAAGTTAGTACGGTGAAGGAAACATCGTGATGAAAAATGTAACACATGTGACAACCACCAACCCGCTCTAGGCTCGCTTGGTGATTTACAGCGCTGTCCCTCTCCTAGAGAGGAGGCGTGTGTCCCAGCAGTGGGAACATAGTATCATTATAGTACAAGCAGACTTCCATATTGCATCCAAAGCAAAATTAGAAACACGCAATCAATATGTACCTGATTATGGTTTATTGTCTCTGGTCTCAAACCACAGCGCTTCGGGCTAAGGCCTGCTATGAGAATGGGTGTATGATCGCAGCGAGGGTGACAATAGCCCGTAGACAATCATAAATATGTGACTCTATAGTCAGCTCACACGATAGTACTTCAGCACACGAATATGTTTTATTTGTAAGATTAAATAATTTCTTGATCAGTTTGCAAAGACCAATTTCAATTTAAATGGAGTTTATCAAAAAGGCGAGAAAACGTACATGCATATCTCAAGTTAGTGGTTATGATTATCTATTAATCGATGGGCTTTATTTTTATTTTATTTTAACTCCTTAATTCCAAATTTGAATGAGCCACATTCCCGAAACCAAGGTTTGGTTAGGATGCAGATGTTTGGAAAAGCGGGTTCAGTAAGATATTTCGGGCCTATAAAAAGATGTTGGTCATATTAGATTTAAGAACCCTTAACTGGGAAACTTATCATATTATGTAAAAGCAAAGAAGGAGAGGAGAGGAAAATGAAAAGCCTTACATCACAGTGAAAACTATTAAATCAGTGATAGTCTAGTGGTGTGGCTGTCGGACTGCCAAGTCATAGGTCTCGTTTTCGAACCCAAGACACGCACCCCTGATTTTTCGATTTCATGTGTGTATTGTATAATTATCACTTGCTTCGGTGAAGGAAAGCATGGTGAGGAAACCTGCATGCCTGAGAGATATTTCTCGACGGCCCTTGGGCGGCATAAAAACTCTCGACACCAGGTTAGGCACTAAACAAACGATAAAGAAAGGAGACTATGAAAACTTAAACATAAATTCCTCTTAATTTATACCCACCTAATCAAACCACTTGATAAACAATGCCAGCTCGATCGAAGACCAGTCGTGGGGTGTAAACGAGCCTCCCATAGATTTATAGCCATAATTCCGTGTGCAAAAGAAAACGCCGAGGTGTTATCGAGGCCATATTGACACTTTAATGCTATTGTTTGATTTAGAGGGCTCATTATAACTGCGGGAAGAATGGCGATCGTGAACCAAAGGTGCGAACCTACCAACAACCAAGTATTCATAATTTCTTTAAAGAAACCCTTAAGTGTCGCGCCAACATTTGTAGCGTTTATTTCCTACAATTTATGTCGATGTTGTTCGGTTCTGGCTGATATGATAGCGGAACTAATGGACGATAGTCGATGGTCGGTGGTGTGTCTTTATTAGGCGTCGATGGTCAGTGCATTATGAACGGTGTTAGAGAATGAATTAAGATGGGTTATGGTGAACACTTGGAATGAACAGTTTAAATTGCTTGGGATAACTTATCGGGTGAACTTAGGTAGCACAAAATGAATGCAACAACGGCCATCCATAGAGTACTTGTTGCCACCGTAATGTCACCGATGCCATCATTTTATTCTTTACGGTGTGGATGGCAACCACCATCATTTTGATGAAACTTGTCATTGGTGCCGTTAAGTGGCAGCCCACCTTTCTTAGGAAACCCGAGTTATATTAAGATTTCTGATTTAGTTTAATTTTAGTCTAATGCAGCCAATTTTCAAAATTGGTTACGTGATCGATTAGCACGTAATCAATTTTGGAAATTTCGTATCTTCCACTATCTGTATGCTAAAATATGTAGTGCAATAAAGTAACCAATGCATTGTATTATCTCATTAACAATCACTTATTATGGAGCAGTTTTACAGTTACTGTTGTGCTAAACGGATCGTGATTTGCTCGGTCGTTGTATACGATCCCAGCGATGAGGCGATACAGCGAGGTCTCCGGGCTCAGCGCCCCGCGCGTGCCGACCGGCCCGTAATAACAACAGAAAATTTTACGCTCCGGGACAATGCGATATAAAATTATCTGTTAGATCCAATAATCGCACGGAACAGCCGGGACTTAATGCCGGACAATCATTAGCTACGAGGGATAACGGAGCCGACAGCCAGCGGCCCATTAACGTCGCAACAGAACTGCGCTCGCCGATGCCCCGTGACCAAACGTCAATGCAACATCTACAGCATCGTGTGTTTGTTACGCCGGAGTGCCGGACTCATCCCTCAGGCATCGGCGGACAAAAGAATGACTTCATTGTAACTTCCAATAGTAAGTATTCAGATATTTTTATGATTCTTCGAAGAATCTTCTCGTCATACACCTTCTTGGGTAACAACAATCTCTTCACTCCAATTACTTGTGATTCGTTTAATTATTGACATACACGTTCCCACAGATTTCTCCAGGAAATTTAAGTGCGCACGTATGCAGCTCACTTAATAACTAGTATAAAGCTGCGATTAAGTGCGAGCACTTATAAATACTGGTAATTATTTTATCGGGATCGACTAAAGAGGACGCGAGCGCAGGCGGCCGCACTATCATTAGCGCGAGGAAAGCGATCAGTTATTTACGCGGCCGAGCTGCGCCGTGTTGTGTTGGTTTACGGGCGGGCAACCCCCGAAGGAGATGCATTCCGCCATTCCACCGGCTCACGAACTCACGACTGCACAACAATAATTACCCGTGGGTGTACGCCATTATACTTCGCGAGCGATTATTATCAATCGTTGTGCTAGCGAACGGTCACCGCTTAGAACCCGATGTAATGGAGCGAAATTATCGTAATGTTATAACGAGAGATGCAAAGCAGATTATTCGATAATTATATGAAATAAATCAAAATCTCGCGAGTGCGGTAAGTTTGTCCCTCTCTGTCGCGCGGGGCGCTGGTGTCGCGTCGCGCGTCGTTCATGCGCCCGCGGCGGCCTGCGCCCGCGCTGCGACGCCGCTGCTTGTGGCCGGTATTGTTCGCCGCAGTCGCCGCCGGCGGCGATTCATACCTTACCCCAACTCTTACCAGGATGTTGCTAATTTTCTATCATTGCGATCACAACGAAGTTTATAGACCTCTAGATTCTGAAATTTAGGTGTCAGTGCAGTATTTATTGCTGATGCAAAGTAGGTAATTTCCAACAATGTAACAACAATAGCCCTGTGTTTCCACGATAATATTTTATGTATTTTCAATTCATTTTGTACAAACAATTTTCAGTCGTGTCTCTTAAACTGTTTGAAATTTTCAGCAATTCAGAATACAGTAATTCTAGGTGTCGTAAAATCATTTTTCGTTTGAAATTATATCACTTGGGTAAGTTAATCTTTCAACTGCCAGAACATCAGCTTGAACTGTCAAAGTCCAAAAAGATGCACCATTCAGAAAATAAACCAACTTCATTAGGTAACAAAAATGTTCACCCCATTTAAGATCACCCTATGATGGGGCTTAGGGTACACTCACACACCAAATGTTTCAGAGTCACTTATTAAGTGTTAGAACCTAAAAATATCAGTCAACGTGCTGAAACTACACTAGCTCTACGTTCACAAAAAAACATAATGTACATAATTATTACAATGCGAAATCCCCTGCAGCATTCTACAGTTGCCATAGGGTTTAGTGCCTACTGCCAAACGCCTTTAAGGGGTTGAGTAATCGATGAAGTCACTTTTTTCTATAAATTAAATCATCATCACGCCATGCAATTTCGTCAAGCATTCCGCGAGACAAGAAAGTCCGTCTCAAAATTCTTCTCTTTGCGGTATCCCATGCAAAGGTGGATCCGGTGGTCATAGGGTGTAGTGCCCACTCCCAAACGCCTTTAGGATTCAGTAAATTGTAGACTGCGAGGTTCACGCTCCTCTCATTACGACAGTAATGTGTTCCGTCATCAAGATTAACTCTTCGTAATGGCGCCACTTCTTATACATTTCTACAACGTCACTATTACAATTGCACGTAATTGAGGTTTGTCCGCTTTTAGTAAAATGGCCAATTTCGTTCTTTAATGTTGTTGTTTTGTTAAATGACTTAGAATTGTCTCGTTGTGGGCTGTTGTTAGTTTCCTTTTTTTTTTTTGACGTCATAATTTCATTTGGAATTTAAAATAAGTAGGTTTACGATTTTTGGGTGATTGTCGTAGCACACGATTCTGTTATGGCGTAATGGAGTGAAAGAGAAAACCATTTGCTATCAAAAATTCCCCCTAAAATTCCTATGTTCTAAATCGTTTTTTTTGCAAATAAAATCTCTTGAAATAATAAGATTAATACCATAGCTGAGTAGACCACACATAAATCCAACAGCTTTAACTTACAAAAAACAAAATAAAGCAATTCCTTTCGAACATAATTTTCTAATATCACGAAAATCGCAACAACAGCTAAAAACGGTGATTAGTGAGCAGATTGTCCGGCAATAAGTTAATTGACGGTTGGTTGAGTGATCGATCTATGGCGGGAGGCGCGGGGGTGCGGGCGCGGTGCGCGGGCGGTGTAGTGGGGGGGTGCGCCGGCGCAGCGACGCGGTGGACCGCCGCAGGCGACGCACTGTCTCACCTGCAACAACAGTGTAGGGCTGGCGAATCCTGAAAGCTGTTTTAGTAGAGATAGTTAAAGTTAATTGTAGCGACCTCCTATGTCGTCTTTTCCGGCATGCCATTAAATTGTCCGCATGCCATACATGATGTTAATTGTTGATCCAATAGCACTTTGTGAGATCAGCTAGTTCATCTAACTCACATTCGAAATTAAGTTCTTTTTAGATCTTTTTTAAGAAATTTAAAAAAAAACTGTTTTTTTCTGATGTTAATTTCGGCTGTTCAAAATAATGTACAGAGTTCGTGGTAGGATTTTTCGCGTCGGTGTCCCTTCCACCCTGTATTTTACTAATTTCGAGTGTTAGTAACCGTTCAGTGCCACCCACAATGAAAACATTTCTTGAAATATCAGTCAAATTCTACTCTGACACTTTCTAGCCTATTTCCTTATACAATATGAGTGCCGCTACATCAAGCTATAAATCCACCAGCTTGCACCAAGTCAGCACCAATCAGACCCACGTGTGGGTAACCAGTTGTTCTAAAGATCACGATCGCGCGTAAATGACAGGCTCCTAAGTAATGGCGCACCCATCACAAGAGCCCACGACTGCTTAATAACCCGCTTCCTCGGTACCTTACACTTGAGCGGAATTATAAACAGTTAAAACAATTGGATTGGAGCTTTCTAACTTAAAGACAATGGATGAAAGTTTAGCATCTAGCAAACCGATATTGTTTGTGTGTTGTTTTCTAAATATTTCGAAACTCATCAACTACTATGGATGTACGTGTAAAATGACTCGAGGTCCTAAATAATAAATAAACTTAACAGTTTATGGCACATAATTTTTTTAAGGTTCTCTTGAGTGAGGACCTGGACAAAGTAGCATTCTATCAGCGATTACGAAAATGTAAAAGTCAAAATTTATCACAAAGGTAACTACCGAAATGCTTGTGCCAATGCTTTTGATAATCGGTGTAGAAATCCGAAAGCTCTCGTCTAAGCCCTTTGCTATACGATCTAAAAGTAACGAACGACGGAAAAAACACCTCTTTCCAGAGATGATCTTTTTGAATTGACAATACCTAGTTCGGAAGAAGGTGATAGCATTCGTGATACAGGATAATCCTAGTACGAGTGCCACAGCAGTCCTTTGACACCCAAGTGTACATTGTACTCGACCAAATTTCTATTTAAGGAGATTTACTGTCCCCCTTCCTAGTAATAAAGATTTCTATATTTCACAAATGACAGCTGTCAAAGTGACATTTGCACTGACACCAATGACGCCATGGAAGTGGTGACGTTTTGTATCAACAAATTTTAAATACTGTCGTGCCAGTGACACGAAGAAGAAGACAGCCCGTTTCCATTATTCAAACTTCGAAGCTATTTGTCCAAAACCAAATGCTACAAAGCACACCCCTGTAACAGCATAACAAAGCAAAAATTGTTGAGATAATGAAGCATAATGCAAAGCGTGATATAAACTTCATATGCGCCCGCGGCTGGATTAACTTGTTAGTTAGAGACTCAGTTCAACCCCACACCTCACGTCCGCACCATGTCAGGATCCAGATTAGATCCAGAGAGGTACTGTACGACTTAGATCTTGTGTGTAAGTAATTCAGTTGGTAATCGAGAGATTGCAGTTAAAAATTCGAAGTGCTTTCAGTTTGGAAAAAAATTGTCCTCCTTTCCGTTTTCGGACATTGCGGTAATCACAGCGGAGACTATTTTATAGCCATCGAAATACCGGTGCACTCTTTCTTCCCTCACTCTCATTTTGTTGAAGAAAGAAAGTGATCAGCAGGTGTCAATTGGTTCTCTGTTTGTAATTGTATGATTGTGTGTTATACAACCGACCTACACCTTTGGTTGTTTCAAAGACATCTTAATGAAAAAATAAATCATAACTTCTCAATTGTTTCTCAGTCTCTCACTGAGTATGTACCTACCTAATTTACGGTATTCATTTGTTTATTTCAGACACATATAAACCATTTCGTGATTACATCTTTCGTCCACCTGTCGTGTTGAAAGCCTCAGGGCTGTTGAAATGGTCAATTTGTCAGTAGCAGAGGCTTCCCTCTGCAAAGGGGACAAAGGGTGAAGAGTAAGGGGGAATTTTCGATGGAAAGCACCGTCTTTACAATCTTCACAGTAATCTTTACACTTGGTCTTTACATGTAGTTATGGATGACTTTCAGTAAGCCTTTTTATCAGCAAGGACGTTTAAGATATTCAAACAACTGGTTAACTGAAGGTTCATTTTACGACTCATTAAGTGTTTTATAAGGTGACTCAATTATTCAACTACAGAAGCATGCTAATTAACGGAAGGAAATCATGTATTTTTTTTCATTACGAGGCTATGGCACCAATTATGTAGTATTCATTGAAGATCAACCACCCAAATCAGTCATCATTATCTGTCGAGCCTTTAAGCAACTATTTTGGGGTCGGCTTCCAGTCTAACCGGATGCAGCTGAATTCCAGTATTTTACATGGAGCGACTGCCTATCTGACCTCCACAACCCAGTTAGTACTAGATATATAAAATACGAAACCCCTTGGTAAAACTGATTTTCAGACTTTCGGGCCACTGACTAACAGTAACGACTGTCAAAGATCTACAAATGACAGTCGGGACCAACAGCTTAACTTGCTTTCCGAGGTAGGGAGGAAACTCGGTATGTAATGGGTGGTCACCCATCCACAGACCAACCTAGGCAAGCGCGGCTTAACCTCAAGATTGATCCGAGTGGCTATATTATTTAGCCAAAAGCTTCATCAAACCATCCAAATCTGTGTAGCAGTGTAATTTGTGCAATAGTAATTACTGCATCCCATTCGGACGACCATTTTAATTAGTTAACACCGTCAAACCGTCGCACGTCGCTCGTTTTTTGTACACCTCAATTGTACTGCAACAAAGAAAACAAGACTGACATCATAACTCGAGGATCAAATTACACAGCTAACTATGTTTCAAAGCTCTCTGGTAAATCATAAATATCTCTTAACATGTTTAACCCCAAATCACTGTAAATTATTATTGGAAGTTTACATTATTAAAATAATGAAAATGATCGCCGAAGGCCGCCATGCGTGCCTCCTTGCGAACATAAAAACCACTCGAGGCGATTAAAAATAAACAATAATTGGGCCGGCCATTCACGCATGTAGCCTCATTAAAACAATTAAATCTTGATTGAACAGAAATTATAGCTGTCGATTCTTAAACATAATGCGATGGTACCTTGCCGGAATCTGCTCCGAAAAAAGATTAACGTTGATTTTAATAAGAAACAATTATATACGTAGGTATGTGTCTACATCCCACGCTCAAGTAGTTCGATCGCGTTTTGGACCGGTTATACATAATTATCAAAAATTACCGATGGCGTTTTTTTTGGTATAATTTCAGACTTTTTTGTTTGCTGGCAACCACAAGCAGGGATTTAGAAACATACCTGTGATACATGAGTCATTGACATTATTATTGTATTGTCTGATTCATCTTTTTGTATGTAAAAAAAAAACGTAATTTTCATCCATTCAACCACTAAGGAAACTATCCGGTCTCAGAGTCGCCAGAGTTACAATAATTAAGTCCCGCTCACGAATTTATTCAACGACCACTTCAGGTTTCAGCTGAAACCAACCCTGCAATTATCTAAGGCACCCTGTGTAATGTATTCAGACTGTATAATTGAGGCTCAAGCTGTACTGAGCTGTTCTACAATCAGCATAATTGTGGTTTAGACACCGAAAACCACAGTGAAATGTTTGCTATAGTTAGCCTTACATAGTTACATTAGTTCCTCACAATCGAGTCTAGAAATGATTTTGGAGGATAAAGTTAGTGAGTTTCTTTGTCCAATGAACTGCAACAGCCGACAGTAAATTTTATAATTAGTGACAGGGAAATAGTAAAAGGGATTTTGATCTTTTCCTTTAATGGGATATCCCATTTTACCCACACTTTAACGGGATATCCCACGGAAACGCTCCAAATCCCTTTAAAAAAGAAAACCAAATTTACACATTTTTCCGTAAGGATAATTAGGTAAACAGCTTCGCAATTTACGTAAAATTAATAGCAAAGAAAACACAAAGTTGTATAAATAAATTAATTCGACATAATGAGAATAGACGTTGATACCTCTATTTGGAAGGCGGTACCCAAACCTTAGTATTAGCTATGGAAATGGGATCGTTATCATAATTATAATTAATCTCCTAAAGTGGCCCATCGACGATCATCGACAGGATTAGGGAGGGACCCATCGTATAGGTACCTACTTCATATATTTACGTAGCTATAATTAAATTAATTAATAATTGCTGTGCCTACGTTCAGTTTGATAGGTATAATGGTATCACTCAGTATTTTTTTAATGACAATTGCGTTAGTGGATTTAAACATAATTGAATTTCAGTCATTAAATTAATTTCATAGATTATTTTATAGAAATTTTGTTTACTCACACTTACTTAAATTAACAATCCTTAAATCCACTCCAACTTGTCGTTTTCCTATTTACGAAAAACAGTCAATCACATTTTTTCAGTTTGATCTTCATCAGCAGTCACCCTTGCACCCTTATACCCAATTTATGTGGGGTCGGCGTAGCATCTTCTTCTTCCATACTTATGTTTGATATTAAAATTGTATCAGGCATTGTTTTAAAATATCATTAGGTAGCTATATTAAAAAGAAAACTGTCTCATACTCGTAAGAATCGATTAAATATTTTTTTTCTTGTCACTCGATTAAACAAAAACGCATTTTCAAACGAAAAAGGTAATAAAACCTGCGAACTATTTTCGATTTCAAAATGAAAAGTCTTCGTAAAACTTTTTACTACGATTAGATATAATAAAATGCCTATCTCGAATATTTGCAGAAAGTTATTCAAATAAAACTTATTTAATCTAAATCCGAAACGTCTGCGGGCTGAGTGCAGGAGCAACATCATTACGATCCCCATACATATTTACGTCTTATGATATTTTTAATTTAATTTTCCCGGCGAAAGTTCGGAACCTACTCCGTTGAGTGTTGAAAGCTATCCAATTTGCGTAATACTGCCAAAATATCTCATTTCTACGCTCGCTACCGATATACTGCGACCAGACGACCTAACTTCACAGAACCTCTGAAGAGAAATAGCTCTAACTGTTCATACAATTGAATTCAAAGTCCTCCGACCCACTTCTAAGGTACCTACAATGTTTGGATATAGAACGCAAATGGAGTTTTGGCAATTCCATAATGTGAAAGTGGTCTGTTCAAGCTTTTGACTCTATGAAAAAAAATACGAAACTCGGAAAACGTTAGAAAAAAGAGAACATTTATGTTTTCATAGAGTTATTATTTATGGTTCGATGGACGTGTAAAAGCGATATTTAGAGGGCAGCACTCTGCCGATTAGTGGGGCTTGTGTGCGCCAAGCTTTACGGAATTACACCGCTTTGCGAGCACCAGTGGCCGGCAACCCTTTCAGGCTTTGAAGCTATAAAAATTATTTCGAAGAGGTCTTAATACAAGTTGAATTTCATATCGTCGTAGTGGATATTAGTATTACAAATTTCACGTGGAATATTACGCACTGATGACTGTGGCCTTCTGCGAAAATGTTATACAGTATTTTCTTATTGAAAACTTATTGAAATTGTTGACATGAAAATAGAAAATCGTTCTGTTTATTTTGCTGAGGTCCCTTTAAATGTTAACTGTTACTGTAATAGCATGTTATTGACTGTGTAGAATATATTTATATAAGTACTGAAATTACTTTGATGAGGAATAGCAGTAAAGTAAATGATTTCAGGCTTGCATTATGTTTAGGATGCTGTTCAGGCTGTCGTGGCGCTGCAGCGCGTCTGGTATGTTTGCTGAAGCGCGTACGGATGGTTTTCAAGCCATCATGCGCAAGAAAGCAAATTCCTTGCTGCACTGTCTATAAGGCAGCAGCAACAGCGTTCTAAATGTGATTGCTGCTCGTTTTGTCTGTCCTTTCCAAAATCAGTGGATAAGGACAGCCATAGGCATCAGTTATAATAATATATAGGTACTAACAATACTGACATTTTTTTAGGTGCGTTTTTGTGTTACTAACACACTAACTTTTTATGTTATGTTTTTTAATGTTTTTATCTTTCGTGGTGTATTGTAATGTTACTTATATGGAGATTTCTCTGAAATAAAGAAGCAATAATAATAATAATGTTCATACATGCCCTAGATAGGTAACTCGGCTACTTACACCATATGCGCAACAGCATTCTACTGTAGGTACTTATTACCTTATCTGAAGATATGTCGGTATTACCTACTGAGATCACCAACTTGTATGCCATGTGTGATAATTAGTGGCGCCCAATGCCCAAATTCAGGATGCAGAAACGATGTTTACGATGTATGTGTAGTTTAAAAACAACTGATAGTTGCATTCCATATTTTAAAAAGTTAAAAATATTACCTCTACCGGCTCTATGCATCCTGGAAACTGCATTGTTTGTAAAAATAAATCCACATTTATTCAAAAAACTATGTTCAGTAAAGAAAACTCCAATGCGTGCTTAATATATTAATGAACTGTGCCTTGTGAAATGTAAAACTTCCCTAATGAAGAAAAGCTGGTTTGGTGTTGCACCACAAATATATAATAAAATACCCGATGAAATAAAATGTATACCATTGGAGAAGTTTAAAAAAAACCCTTAACCAGTTAATGCTTGAAAAATGTTACCATATTCTAGATGAGTTCCTTAATGACGAATCTTTGTAACTGACATGAATTTTAATATTAATTTATATCTTAATCTTAAATTAATCTTTAAACCTTTCGAATTGAATTGACTTTAATTTTTGTGCTCAAATATGTTAATTTAAATCCACTCCTATAATCTTTTTTTTTGTAACTTGTATGACAATTGACAAAACATAGCGCACCACCTAATTTTTAAGATCTTGTTTTTAATTATTACCTATGTTTACGAATAAATGATTCTGATTCTGATTCCAATTCCAATGATATTTTATAATAAAATGTGGTGTAGGTACTATGTCGAGACGCCATTATTGTCTTGTTACTATTAATATTAACAGTTAGTTGCCTACAAACTAATTAACACTGGACTTCCAAAGATAGGAATGACTTAAATTATTAAGTCACACAATATAGCAAAATACCAAAAATGGTTTAGTTTTAGGATATATACATGTAGGTATACAATACCGTCAGGACAATTAATTATTAAATAAATTGACCCTGCGTTAATTTGCCGTGTTAAAGCCATTCCATACGACTGTCAAAGGAAGAAAGTTGTGGCTTGTTTATACGAACTACATTATTTATGTTAGTAGTCATATTATTTATGTTAGTAGTCATCTAAATTGTAAACAACAACAACCATCCCAGTAACGAGTATTAGGTATTCCTTGTTCAATCAGTCAATTCCATTAAGTACAAAAGAAAATATTCTATAACTCACTATAGCCTAGCATTTCCAAGAAAAGTTGACTCCAAAACAGAAGGAAAGCGGGTAGAATAACATATCATTCAATGAAGGGTTAATTGAATCAAATAAATAATCATTTCTGGTACAGTCAGCGCCAAAATTATAGGGTAGAACAGACTTCGAAAAATTCTTCGACATGATCAGCACAGCAGCACTTGAATTTGCGTTACGCACATTTGATTTTAATTTAATTTATTTGCTTCTCATATTTTTACGTCTTTAAACTTGATTTATTTATTAAGCAATAAGTTTTTTTTTTACTATATCGGTTTTTAATAATAACATTTACTGCACAAAATTTATTTTTCTCAGGTCACCTGAAATAAATTTATTTTATTTTATAAAATTCAAAATTATAATCAAACCTTTATTTAGATTTGGCTGAAAATCAGCACTTCTTGAACTTTAAAAAATATATAAGCCGCCCTTCATCACTTCCTGTAACAATCCCTTTCTATCATTTGGCCAATCAAAAATATCCATTGCGCTAGTTTTGTTGCTGAGCTGAATTTTTTTTCAAATATGATAGGCTTTCTTTTATTGTCATAAATAAACTAGAGACTATCATAACATCGAATTTGATTAGAGTGCAAAAAAGTTTTAAAAAAATATAGTAATTTTGTCACATAGGAACCTACAAGCAGACTTACAGCTGTCGTGTTCTGTGTAGGTAATTCCATTGAGAAGACCCGTTTTCGCAGAAGGCTTTAGTTTTGCGACACACCAGTTTACAAATATTATGTTTTTCTTTGTTCATAAAAAAGAACCTGTTGGATTTGTTTTGTGACTACCTTATAATAGAACTTCAAAAAACTAAAATGAAAGTAAAATATTTTTAACACGTCAACTTTTTCTACCCACAAAAAGCTTTGACTTAATCTGGTTACGTAGTACGTACGATGTGTGATTTCGAAGGATTTCAATTGAAGGATGGTGAAGGGATGCGTGACACACACTCACACCTGATTTTTTTCTCTGAAAACCTGGGAAACGTGACCGATGAACATGATGTTCATTTTAACCAAAATTTGAAGGGTTTTGAGGAACAGTATCTTGAATAAAAATATTTTATTAGATTACTGTTGATCCACTTAAAAGGACACTGACACAATTCAGAATTAAAAACAGCGTAAAATTTGCAATTTGTGATACTTTCAATGTACGGACATGTTGAAATTTTAAAAATTCAAATGTAAATATTTTGAATATTTTTTTGTGAATTCAGAATCTTATTATGCATTAAATCTTCTATGCAAACACATGGTTTTCATCTCGTGAACAAAAACGCTGTAAACTAGTGATTTTATTTATGAACCAGAGAAGACTTACAGCTAAACAAAATAAAAATAGTAAGTGAAACTGACATCCAATCAGAAGTCTTCACTTAAAAAAACAGACTACAGATAATAATGAAGTCAAATGATCCTGAAATGTTTGTCGCTGACTGTACTACCAACCCCACACACATGTGATCGCGCGTGGATATTCTCGTCACGCACCTTGCTAATAAAGCGATGTATGAAGTGCTTACACAAAACAATATCACCTCGTTTCTCTGAATAAGGGAAATTATATCAAGGTCAAATGAACTGGACTGACAATGTGGTAAAGTCAGCACTTTACCACATTGTCAATTTTAGGTAGGTAGGTTTTATTGTCGATACTGTGTAAGTACCTAAAAAAAAATGGGAAGTTATGTTTGTGAATCCTAAATAGCTACTGATTTTGAGGCTTAGGTCCATACCAAAAAGTAACTGTGATTAGATCCTTTTAGTACAGAATGCTTAGGTTTAAGCTGTGGTTAATTCTGGAAAATTAACGTTTTCCGCAGCTGAATACCAGTATTTTACATGGAGTGACTGCCTATTAGATCTGACCTCCACACCTTAGTTAGTACTGGGTAATACCCCTCCTGTAACGACTGTCAAAGATCTACAAATGACAGCCGGGACAAACGGCTTTCCGAGCGTGCTTTCCGAGGTACGGAGGAAACTGGGTACGTAAAGCTGGTCACCAATCCTCAAAAAAAAAAAACGTTTTCCTATTGTTACTGATTTACTATTTATTTATCAGACCATAAACACACACAGGTTAATCCAGGGCTAATTAAACGTGTACCTATACTTTTGTTAAGAAGACTTTGGACTGGAGGAGTGGCATATACCTAGCTCAGTTTTATCCGATCGATCCTGAGAAAATCTATAAGTAAGCAAAACCGCCAGTCGCCGCTAGTTTTAAGTTTGTTAACAAGGTGTTTTATACCGCCAAATGATTATCTTTGCCTAAGAATATTAAAAAATGGCTATAGGTTAAGAGTGGGCTGCAAGGGTGGGCGTCGATAACTCTATTAAGTTGTTATACTTCATTTATTACCGCAGTCATGTTCATTATAACGTGCGATATCTACACTACTTTAGAAATAAAGCCTTCATTGTAATAATATAACTTAAGTAGTTAATGACCTACATAGTTCCACCTCTTCATTTTAAGTTCCAGTCAACTAATCTGGTAAATAATTTCAATTTATAATTCTTGTCATCAGATAATTCTGTTATGTTTTACCTCGTGAACAATGATCAGACAGACAATTTCGATGCATGTTTGAGAAGCTACCTTTTTTTTAATGAATCAAATATATTTTTGCAAGGAAAAGGTTTCAGTATAAAAAGTTTTTATTTGAAACCACTATGTACATTATTTACAAACTACAATTTATAGATCTATAATAATATTGAAAAGGGAGCTCGTGGTTTAATAATAACAGGCGCTCGGGTCGATCTTTAGGTTAAGCCGTGCTTGCCTAGGTTGGTCTGTGGATGGGTGACCGTATTACATACCTACCAAGTTTCCTCCGTACCTCGGAAAGCATGATAAACCGTTGGTCCCGGCTGTCATTTGTAGATCTTTGACAGTCGTTACAGGTACTGGCCCGAAAGTCTGAGAACCAGTCTTACCAAGGATATCGTATTACCCAGTGGACCAACTGGGTTGTGGAGGTCAGATAGGCAGTCGCTCCATGTAAAATATTGGTATTCAGCTGCATCCGGTTAGACATGATAAACCGTTGGTCCCGGCTGTCATTTGTAGATCTTTGACAGTCGTTACAGGTACTGGCCCGAAAGTCTGAGAACCAGTCTTACCAAGGATATCGTATTACCCAGTGGACCAACTGGGTTGTGGAGGTCAGATAGGCAGTCGCTCCATGTAAAATATTGGTATTCAGCTGCATCCGGTTAGACTGGGAGCCGACCCCAAGATAGTTGGGAAAAGGCTAGGCAAATGATGAATGAATAAAAAGAAAAATATGTAGAAGTAACAAAAGGGCGTCAAAATATTCGTCCACATCGCCCGTGCCCAGAAGGCTGATTATACTGATTCTTTGGCCAAAAAATAGGCCCGCCCTCTGGACACGTGAAGAGTCGACCAACCGCTTGACGATTTTCCGAAATACTTGTTAGTATTTCGGGCACTCGGACCCCATGGCGCTAGTATTGTTTTAGTATACCTAATGAATAGAATTACCCACTATTGCAGAGGACTAAATCACCACCTTGTTCTCTTCATCTTTTATCGCTAACACAGTAGAAAAATATCTACTAAAATTAAATCCCACATACCATAATTTCAGTAAAACAACACAACCCACAGTGATAACAGCACTCATATCATTTCATATCCCGAGTTCCCGGTAAAGACGCTAACAGCTACGTATATGAGAACGAAACCTTATCACAATAAAGACATACATCTCGCGAAGCTCTTATAATCCTATCAAGTTTACAAGGATGCTGCACGTTATCATGTGCTGGCTTTGTTCTTTGAAGTTAGTGTGGAAAGCGGAGAAAATCACAGAGAAAAGAAAGGAAGAAAATGCGTTTATTTGGAATAAGAACTTAAAAGTACAGTTCCAAAGACGATTGCAACAGCAAATTGCGGAGACAAGAACGGATGGCAGCGACACTACTGGTTCCTTAGGAACTCTTGCTGCTTGACGCTGCGGTCGAGCGATGACCGCAGACGCAAATCAGGAGTGCCGTCTCTGACTGCCACTAACTGCAGAATGGCTATTCGTATTTTCTTGTTCGACAAATGACTCACGAAACTGGAGAAGAGGAAGCTATTAAATAAAAACTGTGTCTATATGTACGCAGGTCCTGATACTTATGTTTGTTTGTTGTCACCAACGTACAAAATATATGAAGAAATAAAACTGATGAATATTAAACAACTTTAGATGTATAACACTTGTATCTTAGATAGAAAAATAATGGATGGACAAACCATTCACACAAACGTAATATTTAAGAAAAAACTCAATAGGGAATATGCATGATTTTTTTTTATTTCTTAATTTAATCGTTAACACCTTTATAACATAGAAAAAAATATAAATAGGCTTGAAAATAGTCAAATAATTTTTCAAAGTGAAATTTAAAACTTTGAATAAATTTGAGCCGTTCAAACGCCACCATTTTGCGCGCGCTTTTGATGACGTCATTGGTTGTGTCCCGTGTTTGTTTACTATAGCGTTTCAGTTACTTCATACTTATTTTGTAGTTTTAATTGCTCTACAAATCATGGAAGAAGTTAAAAAACCTTCTTACAAGTATTGTATGGTACCTAAGTGCAAAAACATTATTAATAGTACACCCGATAAACTGTTTTTTCGAATACCACGTGTTGTGAAACTACGAAAAAAATGGTGTAAGATGATGAGAAAGGATAATGTAACTCCATTATCGGTTGTATTTTGTTGTGAAGATCATTTTAACGGAAGTATGATAAAATTTATGTACATCTTATTGTGAATTAGCTATTAAGCAGTAGAAAATTAAGTCTAAAACTAACCTAACCTAGTTTACAAAAGTTCATAAAAAAAATCTATATAAGTAGAGCTTGCTCATTCCTATTGTGGTTTTACGAAATTTTGATGTTTGTTAGGAAAGATACAGTTAATTATATTGAATATAACATAGTGAAACAGAAAGGAGGAAAATATAATCTACAAGCTATGCAACACAAACGACAAAGCTATGCAAGTCAATATTAAACTGAAGTACAGAAGTAAAGCTGTCAATGTACCTACTGAAAAGAACTTCACCAATAATACTATCTGTTTTAAAAAGAAAATTGTTCGCTGATAACCCGGCTGATAGTACCTACTTCTATATCATCTTATTCTTCTGTTACATCCCCTGGAATCCCTGGATATGCACCAAGTTGTTCATTAAATTAAAAATAGGTAAATAATTAATAGAAATTCAGATATGTTGACATCATAAATGCATCTATTTTCGGTAGATTATCCGATTGTGCTTTGACAAAACCAGTTTCTGTCATCGTCCTACATTGACTACAAATATAATATTACAAGTAATCACACAGGAATATAGTTTTAAACATTTTTTCTCACAAACACTACTAACACAGTATGAATATCAACGCCGATACATCCAATGTCGTGACCAATGACGTCACATTTCGTTTCGACCAATGGTGACGCGTTTTGTAAGTTTGAATTTCCCTCCCTTATTTTTCACTTTTTAAATAATATTTTCTGGGTTTAATTAATAACTAAATAAAAAAAATATCTTTTAAGTATAATGTAAAGACAATAAAGAATCTAGAAAAAAATATTTGAGACAAATCTAAATTTTATGCATATTCCCTATTATCTAAACGCAGTCTTCGTCGACCCAGTCTACCTACTTGTCCTGCCAAAGACACGTACAACTTACGTTAAAAGGAATATCACTATGAAGGAGCACAATTTTATAATAATTTACCATCCTTTATAAAAATGTGTTAGCTCTTTCAACGGTTTTAAATCAAAACTATCAGATTATATTATTGAAAGCATTCACAAATAGTGTTACTAGCCTACGGGTTGAGAATAAAAACGTTGAAAGTGTATCCCAAGCAATTTAAAAACTAAATAATTTTAAGACTACATATTATATCGGTGACCGTTACCTAGAATAAGTTTATTACATTGTGTTATCAGATGTTCTCATGTCAGTCTTTTTGAGAATAAAGTATGTTAAACCTTAAATGATGACTGAAATAAGTTTTCGCGAAAACGAGGATCAGAAAATTCATAACCACAAATGAAAATATTTGAGTTTTGGAAATGCCATCGAATCGGAACAAATGAACTAAGAATCTTAATTTGACAGTCCACGACATGATACTTTTCCCGCCCCACACTAAAGACAGTTGATCAAACAGCCTTTAAATAATTAAACCCTATAATTAACACTTGGAAAGTGTCGAACTAAGCTGCCCTAAGCCGTACTGGCCGTTACTTCGCCATATGTTGTCCAGGTTAATTCCGCTCTCTGGGTATGAACGATGACCCCTTTATTACTTATTAAGGAGCTTCTGGCCGCCTCACCCCCTGTACGATGTTATTTATGTCGTCTAATAATAATTTGTATTAAATCACGGACGCTTCCCACAGGACAAACAGGATTTGTTGGCTTTTGTTGTTGACGGTTCCCTCTGCTTTCTTCGCGGAACGAAAAGATATTGTTTGTTTGTTTGTGTTATGGAATGTTATGGAAAAAAGATATTTCTAATCGTGTTTTGTTTGTTTGCTCGGATTTTCACTATTAGGGGCGATCTTCTTGCGGTTTTCCTTCCTCTGTGTGTTTTGGGTTTAATTTATTTGTGTAAAGAACTAGGTATATGTGGTAGTAACATACTGTACTGTACTGTATAGTATAATACTGCAAATCGACTACACCAACGTCCTCTAGCAGACATGCCCATCATGAAAGAAAATGGTAGAAAAAACTGTTTTCGTTTACAAAACCTATTTGAGTTTTTTATCTTATTTTCTAAAAGCAAGCAATTTGCACCTCTTTTGCCGTTAATTTGGTACACTGAAATTCAGCTGTCACTCACAATATTTTGATTGTTTACGAATAAATGTACTGCAAATGATGCTATTCCCATCACTAAACTTCAAAAGCTTACAAAAATGTATTTTTTCAAAGCTAAACGTTGATTTTTCAAGACATGATATGACCGCAGCACGCCTACGGATCGCAAAGAATATGAATTTGCATGGACAGTTGCATTTATTTCAGCTCGCTACAGAAAATTGTCTGGCACCGGTTTACGAAAAAGTGTTGGTGATCAACTGATCACAACACAACTTAAACTTTAAAAGTGAGAAATGGATAGCAGTTAGATAAAATAAGATATTTTATTTGCATAAAACATGGTATACAAGGTGTTATTAAAAAACATTAGATCGAACATGTTTTGCTAAAAACTAAAACTAGCAAACTTATTTACTAAAATAAAAATACATTATGACATTGAAATATATTACATTGAATTCATATTACTGATTAATACTAAAGAAATTATAATTATTGAGCCATTTATATAATTGGATTTTAAATAATTTACAATTTAATGTTTTTAAACATTTTTGGTAATTAATTATAGAGACACGCAGCCAGAGAATTATTATTATATTTCGCTGATCGAGGCAGCACATCCAGCACAAGTCTGTATCGGTCACGCTGACTTCGAGAGCTTATTAATTCCCCTGCTGTTTTAAATAGTTCTTTGTGTTTTTGAACGAACATGCATCATGCTTCATAAACAGGGTGAATTTTTGAAGTGGGCGTTGATGGCCAAATCCGAAACTATGAGGAATAGCGAAAAATACTCAAAGGAGTCTCGAGCCCGATTTTGATGAAAACTAAAACAGCATTTTTTTATCGGTATCAAAATCAAGTAACAAGTATCGAAATGTCATCGGCAAAAAGGAAGCATTAATGATTGGTTACATAAACTATGTCGTTTTATAGAATAGAAATAAAATAGGGCCCAATATCGGTAACATCTTAGCCGACCCCAACATAGTTGGGAAAAGGCTAAGCAGATGATGATCGGTAATATCTTAGCTACCTTAGGCAAGTACCTCAATGAACATTTTTGCCAAAAGTGCTAATTCAAACTTTGATTATCTCAAGCCTGGCTGGCAGGTGATGTCTATAAGTTCTTGTTTCATATTTGTTTGGGAGTCTAATTCCATAAGTACGTGCTAACAAAAATTTTCACAAATTAGCAATATTTTTACCTTATTTGTTTCCGAGAACGTCTTAATCACACACGGTTCCTTAAATAAAACAACAATAAATAACCCCTAAAACAGTGTCGGTCATCGAACGGTAAAGTTTCAAGACATGACACGGCGAGGTGTAAATCTCATGCGCTTATCTGTTCCCGATTCGCATACATTACACGTTGAAGATACTTGGGGCGACAACATTTGCATTTCAACCACACACACGAGTAATTACAAGTGGGCGCTTTAATTATCCGCAGGTCAACAACACGTGACGCCGACGTCTGCGCAGGAACGCGTGCAATTTGTTTTTGTGATTTAAACGTGTCGAAAGCGCGCTTGCACATTTCAGACGCTTTGTAAAAGGAACGGTGATGTATCTCTACAGATCGCAAGTTATGTCTTTACTTAATTTATTATGTTGCCATACAATGTCCAGCACTAGAAAAACATTACTCACGCCGCGGAATGTGTGAATATATGAATTATTAAACATTGCTCTTTGTCGCTTCTTCGTAATAAACTATGTGTAAGACAAAACATGCGTCTGCGCATCGTACGAACATTTCTTTTGCAACTTTTCAGCACATCGTCGGGCGAGCGTCAATTTTATTTTTTAATTATGGAACTGCCTAACGAATGCCTCCGTGTTCATTGTGCTTAAGTAAAAAACATTATAAGCGATTCTGCAAACTTCCTAATCTAAACTTTATTTCCTGTACAACAAAGCTGCAGTTCCTGCAAGTGCACGTTAATGAAAGCCTTTTTAAATAAGTCATAGATGGCATCCAAAGCTCCTCAGCCTGTCCACAGCCGTTGAGCTTCAACTTAAGTAATGAGATATGACTTCAGCTCATTATTATTTTCCTTGTAATTTGTACTGTGAAATAAATAAATGTGTTGTAAATTTATAACGTGAGAGATTTACTGCGCGTTTGCGCAAGTTATAGGACGTGATCTTTTTGCTTGGTCGACTTCGTTAATCAACCACTTAAGTACTAACTATGAATGTGAAACCAGATATAGATGTAGTGTTGTACACTTTTTCTGTGCTTCTGCTGAGTTGATCGGTGTTGTCGTCGCTGAATGAATAATGATGATAAAATAATCTGCGTAAATATTCGATGAACGCAACTATGTTCAGTGAAGCTCTGGCTCAGTTGAGCATCGCATGAGTGCGTCGACGTCATTACCGACATCATCGAATCACTGTACGTAAATGAAAACTCGCCTCATCACGTTCCAAATTGAAATCCTTCGTTCCCTCGCTAAGGCAGGCCGCAGACGTACTTTTTCCCTTTGTTTTATTGTATTGGCCGAGCCTCGATTATTCGAATTATGTTTAATTCATTTCCATCTCGATGGTAATGCCCGCGGTCTATGTACCTAATGCTGCGGTGAGATACTAGGGGTAATCGATTCACTATCGATTACTACTTTGTAATAAATTTTATTAATTGATAAGCCTTGTAGCTGAAAGTAATCACAAACATTTGAAGGACAATAAGAAATCGAATAAGCTATTTCGAAATGCATTTGGACTCGGATGAACGAACGCAACTCTGTAATCTATTGATAAAATAGCATACTTAGTAATGAAGAAAAAATAGTATGAAACCTACGTTGCGGAAATTAATTAAACAGGTAAGTAGGTACTTATTCACCTTCTACTTTCAGTTTAGAGAAAATAGTTTTGTAAGTGACACGAATATTTGCACGATATCTATTCGCCGTAGATACGCACGAGTAAACGAATCGAGTTACTGTAGTGACGGTTGCTCTGACATAAATTAACATTAAGAAAGGGACCATTAACGGCAATAAATGCGGTTACGCAAGACAACAGATGCCTTCTCTGACGAATTTTATTAGAAACGTGATGAGCTGATGAATAATGAGTATTTTTGTTCAGAAATCAAAATCAGTGACGAGCGAGTGATTGTGGTGTGCGGACGTGATGCCCGCGACACCTTGCGGCCGGTGTGAAACATTATTATTTTTTGATAACTTAATGCTCCATCTGTAACGCTGTAATTGCACGTTTAGCGGTTTGTATTCCGACGAAAGATAATTTCTCGGTATCTTCCCACCCTTTGTTACGGCTAAACCGATTTCCTGCCGGGCTACGTGAAAATTTAAACCGACTTAATCCCCTATAGAGCTTTTAATGACATTTTCTCGGAACGTGAAGCCACAAGAAAACAACCAACATGCCCAAGGATGGTTAGCCGCAAATCATAGAAAGATTTGCCGCATTGATAAAAATAAACGAGAGACGATATTACGAAATCAATATGAAATTGCATTTCCTAATGTCAATTGTTAGTTACGAAGTGCAATAAAGTTCCAATAATCATGATATGAAATAATTTCTGAGCGATGTGCTCGGTGGGTTGTCTCTGTCTCTGTCTTCGGTTGGTGGTGGGGCTACATCTGTCTCTGTCTAGGCCCGAGGATCGCACGGGGTATGATGAACTCGGTAATGATCCAATCAGAAGTGAAGTGCATCAAGTCTCGGCTGCTCTGTGAGAATGCGGTTGGGGGTGCAAAAACTACGTGCACAGATTTAAATTAAACCGACCATTTGGTTTTGTTTCAGATCACCTTGCTTTTTAAACGAACAAATGATTGGTTAAAATAAACGAAGATAATATTATTGCTTGTACGTATTGGTCACGCTCATGCCTCGTTTTCTTTAGATTAAGATGAGCTCTAGTATTCCCATGCTGAATGATTTGACAACAGGCACTTGTAATTACATGTAGGTATTTTTTTCTAGATTTTTTGCCTAGCTTACCCATCGTGCACGGTGAAGGTAAGACGTAAAAAGTATTGTTTTTTTAATTTCAATATTCCTCCACGTGTTTCTTTTTCGCAGTTCACTTGTATAAAACCTTATTTAAAACAGGCTAATTTTCCAAACCTTTCTAACAGATGGTTCCCACCTTCAAGACACCCATACTGCACATCCTCGCCGTGCAATTATTTCACCGAAAATGCTCGAATAATAATATAAATTTGGTGCAACAAAATTACACCAAAAACTTGTAATAGTCTCATTTATTGCCCGCATTGCACCAAACAGCACTAAGTGTGTGCTTTTAAAAATATTTTTTTGAATTAAAAAATAAGTAATGGTCTCAAAACACTGGCTGTTACGTTTCTCCGATGGCTTGTAATTATTTTAAATGTCCCGCGTGCGCCTGAGTCGATGCGCCCGCTCACAACGCCGCGCATTGCTTCAGGCAATCCGCGCGTGATTGAGAATCCATATTGAACAAAAGTTTATGGACACTTGGTACTTTTTTAATTAAAATAATACACCTGGAAGGACATACATTGTCAGGAGAATATGGAGAATTCTGCTCACGGAAGACCCGAATAAAAATATCACCGGATTGTTATTACAAAACAAACCCAGCTTAAGTGCAACTATTGCTGTTTCGCTTATAAGTTATTGGTAAACTTTAATTGACCTTATTACAAACAAGATTTATTAATATAAACAGTTAACTATGGATTATTAAACGTTACATTGCATGCTTTGCTTTTTATCGACGTTTATAATTAGTTAATTAAACCTAGAGACCTATAATATTTTCTAATTACTGCGGTATGTACAGTTTAGATCTTAGATATGGATAACAGATTAATCTTAAGCTAACGAAACTGTAGCAAGATAAGTCACGATTGGTCTAGAAACATGTCACATAGATGTGTCAATTAATTCGTAGCTAGTTTTCTGATTGCAAATAAAATTGTTATTGGGTTGTTCTATGTTAGGGATTTTGGTTTCCGCACTTAGTCCCTAATAACTGGCGAAATGTGGGTGTACTATTAGGTACACCTCTGCCTAACCCTTCGGGGATTACAGGCGTGATGTTATGTTATGTTTCACGACGATATTCGACATCTACAAACCTGCACTAGACCCGTGTAGTATATTTCGGATTTTAGAGTTTCTAATACTAACTTTCTAAGCTATTATATTACTTACTTACTTGCTTAGTGCTTATTATTATTATATTTACTAAAAAAAACTCATCAACTTATATAAGATTAATGCCCGTTTTCACTATTTTATTTTATTTATTACTAAGCGACACCTAAATTACTGCTTAAATGTTATTGTTCCATTGGAATTGAAACTGTCGGCGCTGAGTAGATCGTCGAAAATCCAACAAAGAGAAATTCACCGAACAACAGTTGTGGTAGATGAAAAATGAACCTACGTAGTGGTCATCCGTTTTAAGGTAATTCAAATTTTCTTACGTTTTTTGCAATTTACCAGTCAATGTCCTGCTGTATGTTGAACAAAATAGGATTCGCGCCCGTAATAAGTATGTATTTATAGAATTATAAATAATTATAATTTAATACAACCCTCTTGATTTCATTAAACTCCCATTTAATGACTATTTGATGAAAAAGTCGCATGTCTTAAATTTTATTGACATGGCGTTTCCTAACGATGTTTTCTTCGCGTGATTTTCGAGTGAGGATTAAATTAATTGCACAAAATAAAGTGCATACTGCAGAAACGACGAGTAATAGAGAAGTATGGAAGAAGAAGACATGCTGCGCCGACCCCGAAATTATTTGGGATAAGGGCAAGACAACGATGATGATGATGATAGAACCTACGACAAACTCTTACATGTAAGTTAGGACTGTTACTTACTAGTTACCACCAGGTCACCAGCGCTCCCAAAACGATGGAGGAAAACACCTAAGGATAACAGCATGTCTTAGAATAGAAAATTCGGAAACATGTAACATCCACTTACCCACACTGAGCCCGCGTGGTGGATAATGGTCCCATCCCTCTCACAGAGACCAGGCCTGTGTCCCAGCAGTGGGTACATTATAGGCTGGTTCTGCACCAATGCCCCAACATAACATTCATCATCATCTTCCTGCCCTTGTCCGGTGTCCCATGTTACTTGGGGTCGGCGCAACACGTTTTTTTCGTCCATTCTCCTCTGTCAACCGTCACGCCATCATTTACTTCTTTATCTTTCATATCATTCCTCACACAATCCATCCATAGTTTCTTTGGTCTTCCTCTCCCTCTCCATCCATCAACGTTTATATTCATCACACTTTTAGTCACATGCGATAACAACATAACATTATACACATGCCTAATTAAATACACACGTAAATCATCATCTGCCTAGCCTTTTCCCAACTATGTAGGGGTCGGCTTCCAGTCTAACCTACAGCTGAATACTTACCAGTATTTTACATGGAGCGACTGCCTATCTGAACTCCACAGACCAGTTAGTACTGAGTAATACGATATTCCTTGGTAAGATTGGTTGTCAGACTTTGGGTCACTGACTACCTGACGTCAGTCAAAGATCGACTATGACATTTGACAGCAGGGACTTTCCGAGGTACGGAGGAAACTCACGGTGGAAAGAAAGAAGACCCATCCACGGTCCAAACTATTCAAGCGCGGCTTAACCTAAAGCTCGACCCGAGCGGCTGTTACTATTTTAGCCACTAAAGAAAAAACACACAGCTACCGATTTATCACACGAAATTTATCGTGCACGGCAATTGTTATCAGAATTTTATAATTCTGTATGTAGATAAGTCATAGGTTGGCACAGGCATTACTATCAACAGCCTTTATCTATAGTTCTATACGCTCACTTCAAGGCGATCGTAATAATCGAATCCACGTTAATTTTTGAATTAAGAATTAGGACAGTTTTATTTTTTTATAATGCCTGGTTTACATCAGCTTAAAGTGCCTGAAATTCGGGATAGTGTAAGTTTTTTTTTTCATATTATACAATTTCATAGAGATTTTTATTGATAAGGTAGGTATTATCATAATAAACGTGAAGTTGCTCTGCTACTACGTTCTTATCACTGTGTGACCGCGTGGTTTTAGTTTAGCTACTTATTTATCCTCTAGCGGACTAGCCACTAGAGAAGACCATTAGTGTCAGTGTCCAGTGCGAAATGCGCTCATGTGTAAAAAAAACTGTTCCTTGTATTAGCCAATTCACTGTTAAAAGTCTGGGTGATCATTTAACGGATGCTTCCTATCACTTAATCATTCTTGCTATCATTTATTTATAGGTACTTACAACTGTACGTACAGTTTGATACCCAAACATGTATTGCAAACCCAGGTGGTATTCGACGATTACAGGCGTGGTGTTATGTTATGTTATGTTATAAACAGAAGTAGGTACTAAACTTATATTTATAACATCACGCATATAATCACCGAAGGGTTAGGCAGAGGTGTAGTACGCACTCCAAAGTTCACAGACTGTCAACTACTTTTCAACCTTATGGCTTAGGGCATAAGGGTGAAAAGTGGCGACCTTAAATAGTTCATCCACATTTCGCAAGTAACGTTAAAGACTAATGTAATAGGGGGCGAGCCTATTGCCATCATTCGGGTACAAGTGCAGTCTCCATGGTACCTAGGTACTGGCTACTGCGAAATTCCTGAAAAGAACGCAAGTGCGAAACTTTCGATAATAAGTAGAGGTACCTATACTTATTAAAAATTAACTAAAGACACTTCTATTAATACCTATTCCAACCAATAATGACTTGCTGGGATCTACGAGTATCAGAACTTTTATAAATAAATAAATAAATAACCGTACCTAAATAATTCAATACCTATTGCTGTCGACAGTCTCAAAAGACCAGTCACCTCTTAGTTGTTTTAACATTTCATCTAAATCCAGTTAATAAATAGTTGTTTGTATGCACTACCTACTCGCCCGTATGCTATTTTTTACGACTGACACTTAATTACTTTTCTAACTCCATTTTAACTTTACCTCGAAAACTGAAACACAATACACTTCTAATTATCAGCTAACAATGCGTTAGCAAACAAGTACCGCAGATACAATCGAAGTAGATAAACCTTTCAACAATAAAAATAAGTTCTTCTTATAACGGCTTCCCAAACTATTGGAGGTGGTCAAGCGGAGCCGGGACAGTGAACGGTCGGTCACGGCCAAGGCCGAACTAAGATTCTGAATTCAGTATTAATCTGACTCAAATAATAATTAAAAATACTAGCCTTTCACCACAAACCGGGAAGTGTTTTCACTTAAAATACTTGGGTGATAAATTCGTGCTATTAAAACGAAGAACTTGGCATCAGTGACCCAACGGAACAGTTAACGTGGTCAAGTTGTTTAGATCGAACAATTGGATAACTGTAACACAGTGCAAGCAAGATGATGAATTTGGTGCTTCGAGAAATTGTCGCAAGAGCTTCAGTTGAAGCTAAAGCTGATTCGGTTAGTACTTTAAACTAAACTTTAGAATTGTTTAACTTGATCCTACCTACCCAAGTTTTCAAAAGTCCTCTAATGATTGTGCCTTCAAATATTCCACTTCTGAAATTAAATACAATAAAAATAACTATGTAAAACTAACTGTCTGTGTAACTATAGAATTCTAGACAATAATGCTATATTAACTAATTAATTACCAAATAAATTAAAATATTTTTTTAAGTACGCTACTTATGGGTTTGTTTACGAAGCCAGACTTACGATCAAACTGTATAACTAAAAATATTCCACCGGATTTAGTTTCACAAAAACTCAAATAAATATTTTAACGATTTAACCCTAAGTTTACATATTTTGCTTCAAATCTGCAGGATATCTAAAAAACAAACACAAAATGTGGAACGCTAGCCAGCTTCGTAAACAAAACACAGCCCCCTATCGCCGAATGACAGAATTAAATCTGACATTTATGAGCAAAAACTGAATGTTGTTTTGGACGGTTTTATAGATTTTTTATATAAATTTGTACAAAAAGTGCTAGGAATATGATCTAAAAAGTTAAACTACAATACCTTATTTGATTCTACTGTAAGGCATGCCATAGAAACAAGAGATAAGTGAGGTTATTTCAGAAAAATCGGTGTCACTGATTGATCTTCAATACACATGAAAAGAAAACAATGCAGACGAGCCTAAATGCTCTTTACTCTTAGACTATTATGTTATGCAGTCTTTATATGGCAGATTTCGTCAGCTATAGCCGTATATAGATCTCACCTGTTCTGTTATTATATGAAGGACTGTCAAGAAGGCCCTCCAAGAGATGGGAACATTAAACTAGACCAGAGGTTCTTGGATGCTGCCGTAGAGGCTCGTGGCAGTGACGTATACAAAATGACGAGTGGTTCAGGACACAATGGGTTCTATCGGCCCCGCAGCGCTCTTGCCCGGGCTATGTATGAGAAACAGCACAATGATAGATACCTGCAGGAACTTGATCAGAATGAGGTAAGTTAATATTAGCTTAACTTATACTGGAAATCATGTAAACATGTAGAAGAGGAGACTATGTGTGATTTATACAAAGTAGCAATAGGTAGTTATTATGACATTTAATATAAAAATTGGCTATGATTATTCTTAGTACCAAAACTTTATTAATATATTGAGACTAACAAAACATCCTGCATGGTGCAGGTATGTGTTATAAAGGCATTAGAAAAAGATCATTTTCTTCAGTACTCAAGACTCAAGGGTTTTGATTTCCACACTTAGTCCTTAACTTAAAGTGGACCATTGTGCATGAGTCATGGTGGCCGTACTACTACTACTTCTCATGTAATACGTCTAAACTTCTTATGAATTTGCTGACAATACAATACATTGAGGATTTATTTATTCATTTGATTTATTGGTTCAATGTTGCATAATTTGGCCTTGGTTCAAAACTTAGTCATACTCGATGATTTCAATTATGCACACTGGTAATAATTGAGACAGGCACGTAAAGAAATACTTTTTAACCTATTGGACTCTTTAATTTTTCTAAGTAAAGAATCTTAACATACAGTACTAACATTCCATTAAACATATATTGGCAGTGGAGATATAAAACCCTGTAAGGGACATTAAGTGTGCTGTTGTACTTGAAAATCCAACTGGAAGCTCAATATACAGCATTTAAAATTTCCACCACCGATATAACATCACACCAGTAATCCCCAAAGGGTTAGACAGAGGTGTACCTAACAGTACACACAGATTCCATTAACTATTTAAAAGCTTCAGCTTCGGTCTGCGTTTACCCTAAACCTCTTAGGGTCAGTTCAGACAGAATGGAAAATTTACAATGCAATGCTATTTACCAGCTGCATTGGAAATAGGACTTACTATTATATTACGAATTACTATTAAGAAAGCACCTACTTCTTCTTCTTAGCATGTTGATGGCAATCAATTGTGTCAGAGTTCTGTAACAGAGCCATGAGTTTCGCACTTTTCATAGCAATTTTTTTTTTTTGGAATGGGTTTATATCTCTGGCAAAACTTAAAGCAACATGTTTTGATGGTTTATCTTATTGTTACCTGTTATAATATTATAAAGAGGTATAATTTGTCAGTTTGGATGTAGGGGCTAAGTAAATGGGTAATCTTCAGAACTAGTTATCTGTTTGTGAAAATTCTTTCACTAATGGGAAGCTACCGAATATTGTCCCCGGAAGTCCTAGGCATTATTTAAAAATTTCCATGGGATAAATTCCGACCATAACCCAAACGAAGCCACAGGAAAAAGCGAGTAAATTAATAATATAAAAAACGAAAGACAACGAACAACGACCAAAGAGCGAGTAAATTATAATTTTTTTGGTTTGAGTTAAAGGTTTAACGATGTTTCATTTTCGGCCAATAAGATGAACATTTATTGAAAAAGAGGAAAAAATACCACAAACTTAGGAAAAATATTGTTTTGTGAATTTAAGCCTGATTTGCTGTGCGCAAAAAGTAATACTTGTTCAGTTATTGACATATTCTATTCAACCTGGCGTCTTACAGTTTGATTGCTGTCGGCTTTCATTCTGAAATCTTGTCACTTAAAAACATAATATCACATGGACGTTAAATATGAAATATATATGTGTTCTTGTAATTCATTATTATTATTATTCTCTTTAACATCATTTTCAACTGATTATATGCAAGTGTGATGATTTCATGGTTAAAAAATATAATAGGTACAAACACCAGCAGGTCAACCTACCCGAAACTGTGAGATTTTCCCAACCAACCTTGAAAATGAAAGAAATGCTTTAGAGATAAAGTTGAAAGTCTATTAAAGAAATTTGACAAATTGTAGTAGCTTGATGTGCTGGCGTCTGTACATACTACTTTTCTGGAGTTTACTTCTGAACGAAAAATTCAAAATGACAGTTTGTTCTGACAAAACCCATCAGTGTCAGTCAGTCAAGATAACAATTCCTAGGATAAGTAAACGTCATCTCTACAACCTGTCATGGCTATCATAACTCTCACGACAAACTTCAAACATTTCAATTTTTTTTGTGTGCATAAATCCATATAATACCTATTATGTAAAAAAAAGTTACTTTATTCTATTCAGGGGTTTGTTTCCTAGCTTTTCTGAAAGGTACCGGTTATGACCGGAGTCCCATACAAAAATGAAACATCTCCTTTTCTGTAATGTTGGTATTGCAATTAACTTGGGTCAGTATTTTCTCTTTCTTCAAAGGTTCAATTTAACACCTATGTTAATCCCTGGTATGTTTAAATTTTATAAAACGTAGTGTTCCATTTTTGAAAATTCTTATTTTTTAGTGCTAATTTACTTAGAGCAGCGGTGGCCCAGAGGTGGCGGCCCCGACTTACGAACAATAAGTCGTGGGTTCGAACCCAGGCAGGCACATTACTTTGTTTAATTTTGTTTCATCACCACTGCTCTCAAAAACGGTGAAGGAAAACATCGTGAGGAAACCGGCATGTCCTAGAAGAAAAAAAATTCGAAGACATGTGACATCTACCAACCCGCACTGGGCCCGCGTGGTGGATTATTGCCCATTCCCTCTCATAGAGGAGGCCGTGTGTCACAGCAGTGGGAACATTATAGGCTGATTATACAATTTACTTAAGGAAACAATTTCTTTTTTAATACTTCGAATTAAGAAACCTGTCATTTCATTTTCTACGTCGAAAAGGTTTTGCGCATCTAGCTGCTTCTCATCATCTTCACTTGGTGGCCACTCAACTGAATGGCAATCACCCAACAGTCGGCGCTTCATGGGTAACTACTCAGTTGGGTTGGTCTTTCGAGCAATGGCTTCCGTCCTGCCCTTGTCTTGTTACGTAGGGTCGCCGCAACACGTTTGTTTCGTCCGTTCTATTGTCTTCCTCGCAAATCGGACTAATTACCAATTTCGCATCTAGATCTTTCCCAAACCATAAATCGGATCGGATTCTTTACTTGACCTACATATGTATCGGTGTTTAAAGGGTTGCTGGAGCGAGAAACAAACCGTGCTACCGCATCGTCGATGCTGCCGCATGGGATACCACTCCCACTCTGTTTGTCGGCCTAGCAAATGTGAGTTCTGGGCGACCGAAAAAGATAGGAGCATGGAAATGCGATTCCGTGCTAATAGATGTGGCGCAACCCTGACCTATCCTATTTGAATTGTGTCTGGGTATAATTCTCAAAGTATACTTCAACGTCGAATGTACCCCCTTGGCTTTGAGAATACACTTTTAAAGCCTTTACAAAGAGGCGATAGACCAACGAACACCATAAAACCCCGTCCTCTCAGTAAAATCCACAGGTTGATAAAATTCAAAATCCGAACTTTTACTGTTGGCATATTTTGGCTCCATTTCTTGATGGTCCTTGTGGACAACAGTGACGATTTGTATGTCCGTCGTTGACGTGAGGCACCAGATTGATTTCCTAAATTAAAAACAATTTTAATTGCGGTTTTTAGAATAAAATAGAATAGAATAATATTTATTTGCTTAAAAACATGGTATAAAAGATGACAAGTTATTCAGGCAAGTTAGGTGTTAGTCAAGTTATTTTGCAAGTGACAAGATTTTTATATTTTTTTCTGGTCTTTGTAAAAGTGTTTGTAATCGAAATTGATTTTTAATATGATTCGTTGTCGCATCGACCGATGATCAGTGTCATGAACTGAAGTGTCTGATAGAAATAAACACTCCTGGTAAGACATCACCCGAATGACTAGAATCATGATTCTGAGGACACTCGGCAAATTCCCAGATTATACGCTTTGGAGCGTTTAGAGAAAAGTACATTTTTACTAAAATTACGGACTTTTATGATGTGTGCCTGAAACCTGAATTTTCTCAATTCAGATCTTCAGAACGTCGTAACAATCAATGCGGAGAATCGGTCTTAACCTACGTTCCAATATTATGATGTATGCTATGTCTAATATTACTTCTCGTGCCCAAAATCCTGTCTTATCTAAATATTTGGATAAAATCTAGAATCCTAGTTCCTTTTAATAAGTTTTCTTGTTGTGTCACCGAGTCTCGGACGATAACGACGCAACGTATGTCCAATTCGCCGTTTGATTACTGAATCCAATTTTCTGGCAGGGACAATTCCCACGGTTCACCGTCGCACTTACTCGCCAGGGGTTTCCATACTAGACGCACGCAATCGGAGGCTCACGTGTACCTCCGTAACGAGGATATATTTGCGTATGAAGAACACGAAATACCTCTGAATTGTGGAGGGAATAAGACATTCAACCCGCTCCTCCCCCCCCCCCCTTACACCACACCCCCTAAACCCCCGCGCGACCCTTTTAACTTTCATCTCTGTCGAGTGCTCGGTCCACATACTTTTGTTCTATTTGATCAATGTTATTAAAATGTCGCGGGCTTGCTGGATTACAAACATTTGACTATAGTAAAGCCGATTCAGAATAATAATGTCCCCCTGAAATTCATGGAATTATTACGGTCGATTTATTTAATATTTGAGATTCGTTGATTTATTCAGCGTAGATTGACGACTAATGCTATTGAGATAAAACTATCGCCATTGGTTCGCGTGTTAGTATTTTTATGGTGAAGATCTTCGAGACATTCATCAATAGATTAATGAGTTCTAAAACTGTGCTGGGAACACATCGGTCAACCAAGACTAGTACACAGTGTCATGTGATCGATCCTAATCATTGTTAAATCGCGTTATGCGTCCAACAATTGTAACGAATAACTTTTGATTGCGGTCCACCCATGTGTGCGTACGCGCATCTCCGGCGCACCGAGTCGAGCCGAGCGTCACACGAGATCGTCGCCATCGGCCGTAATCACTGCTATCCATTCTGTTAAAACCACCCGAGGATAAATTAGTTAAGTAGAAGCTTCCGTTAATCGTCGGTCGACGTCGGTGCCGGTCGCTCGCTCTAAATGGATTAATTTATACTTATATGAACGAGGACGTTTTCGGTGTCATGCGAGGATGGGGTGATTGTGTTGTGATTGCTTGCGCTTCCTATGAACACGTCCTATATTAAACGGCCTCGCCTTGCCCGACTGGCCCGCGTGCCCGCTTTGCCCGCCTGCCCGCCTTGCCCCGTAGCCCGGATTGCTACTGCCATTAAAACGTCGCTTTACGCTTGGACATCGTTATGTTGATATTGTGCTTTATGACTTCCGAATAGAGTTGTTATCAACATTTATTTAAATCTGTGTAAATCGCCTGTTAACAGCATACTTAATTTTGGTCTATTTAATTTTCTGAAATTGTACTTTATCGCCATGGAATCTCATAACACGTTCCCGCTACGTACTGTCTCCTTTATCAACGTATAATTAACGTAATATTTGCGTCAGAATAATGGGAAAGTTTAAGAAAATATGCATTATTATTTGAAGCACCACCTACGATGCTTCTCTAGTATACAAATACTTATTTACTGGCAAAGTGCTTATGTATTACAAACATAGATAAAGCTCGCTCCGAGAAGCACAGGAGGCGTGATGTCCACACACAGAGCTAAGACACCTGAGTCGCGCTGGGCGCATCGCTCACTGCAATCTGTACATTATTTCTCCATTGTTCGCGTAACGAGCCCCCACCCCCTCCACGGTGCCACCCCGCACCCCTTCCCCCTGTCTCCTATTTCCCACACCCCACCCTGAGGCGGTGGGACCTCGCTCGCGCCTTTCTTTTATCATTCCTCTCTTTATTTCCGAATGCAAATAATCCTCCACACGTGTGAGAACCGAAACCATTGTTCTCGCCTCCCCCCTCCACCCCCACCCGGGGACCTTGGTGACGAAATCTTTTTCTACAGCATTTAGGCAAATGTACCTACACAAATATTTCACTTGCTTACATCATATCTCATACGAGCTTCCTCGTTACCGACGTGGATATCAGAAAAGAACATTATTTGCGTGCACTGTCACACAAAATACAACATAACGTCGGAGAATCTTTTTTGGCAAATGTTGATTTTCCGACACATCCAATATACGTATTTTTAAATAAAATTACATGAATGTTCTGAGAGAAGCTGTTTTTCAGTAAAACTCACCGGAAAAATAACATCGATCATACGGTCCTACTACAAACCTATAAATAGACTAATATCTGAGATTATTAATTGATCTAATGAGTAATTTTTTTTGACACCGACTATAACTGGACATTGGCGTTGTCTAGTCCTCAATCAGAACTACCTACAGAGTAGTAATTTAGACGACGACGCCAAAGTGTGGAGCGACAACCGCCCTAGTTGCCGCGCGTAGAGGACAAACAGCTCGTTAGGCCTCCGGACGGCGGAAGGGTGGAGCGCCGCGATTCCCAAGAAAAACGCTAAGTGGGAAATCAATACGTATTAGGCGCGATATCGGACCGGTCGCACGTCACACCATGATGGATGAACGCACCCAAACTTTCCGCGCCAAGTCTAATAATGACAATATACAAATTGACGTCCGCGAACACTTCCGAAACGCGATAGCTCGCTGTCGCCGACGCCACTCACGTTATGTATACAAACATGAAAAAAACTGATCGCTTTCAATTTCTGTAATAGAAATCTCAATTACGGATATGTTTTTTGGGTCTCATCTATCATGCGGCGTCCTGAGAAGCCGGTGCTCCCGTGTGAGTCAATCGTCGCATCGAATAATGGCGTCGCCTCCGTGACGTCGCACAAGGAGTGCGATATTGGAGTGGATCGACAGGCGGGAGTCAGCGCGTCTCTACATATTGAAAGCTATTCGGAATTTGCAAATAAATACACACATGCACGCGAGTACAGACCGCGTCGCGTCCCGCGGTCCCGCCACCTCGCACAGTCGCACACCACTCCGCTGCCTCTATAAAATTGAAATCGCATTTACTACCTCGCAGACACTATCATTTTGTTTGATGCTCAAAGAAAGTACAAATAAATTAAATGACTGCATACTGTCTTAAACATTAAGTTTTATGTTTACCTCTTGTTCATAACATTATTTAGGATACATTATAGAGCGTTAAGAGCACCGAGTACTATACGATACAACTCTCAAAAGGTTAGGAAAGACATGCAAAATGCATTAGCGACGCACCCATCTCGGATGCCCCATTACATTTAAGTCTATCTGCGTATTTACAAGATAATTTCCATAAGTCTTTTTATATTTGACGTTTATATTTTTGTACCAGTAACCAGTTCATTAAGTAGGTTCTGAAAGTTCCAAAGAGAAAATGTCTTGCGAGACCGCAGCAGTATAGATTTCAAGTAATTTAACCTGTAGTTGGCAAGACGTTTTAATGCGATCTGCTTCCGTGGCGTATAGCCTTACATGAGATTAACTCGGGGGTAGTTGGAAGCGAGGAGTTAGGGGGTAGTATTTATGTCACCTCGGGGACGCGAGCGCTCGCCCCACCCCAATTATACCGCAGTAAAAGTCATAAAAAGACACCCGAAGTTTTTACACGAACCAAGAAGAGGCTCACGCGAAATTAAGAGGGGCGCCGAAATGTGAGATGAGCATGAATTTTTTATAAGCCCAGATGATGGTGCTCCGTTTATGATGTCTTATGGCGGATAATGCCCGCGGTGCACGCTCGCTTTGTTTGCTCGCCTGAATCATTGATGAGCTCGCCTTTATAGCCGCCACAAGCCATAACTAATAATTAATTACCAATCCAACACTCCGACGCCCTTAACGTGCCCAACTCCAAATATGTTCCGAGTGTAGGGCCATTGTGAAACTTGAAGCTCATTGATGTCAACATTTTAATCGACATGATGTTAAATATAGTGCCCATCTGCGATTTTTTCTCGACAGTTTCACTCAATTCGGTTGTACTGAGCGAATATCGTAAAGTATCAACGCGCCCAATATAACTCTTTCATACGGCAAAAAACTGGTCAACGTTATTTCTTTAAAAGAGAAGGTAATGCTTTAAAATAATGAATCAATTTACTCAAAACGATGCCTCAACAACAACGACGCGCAATATAAAAATAAAGAATTAAATAAGAATATTGGCTTAACTATTGCAAGTGCGGTTCCAGATAATGACAAAATATTCGTCGACACTCGACACTAAAATAATAAGTTCAGCTTTACTGCCAAGGAGACCTATTTGAATATTCAAACTCAAAGTCAACTTTTTCAATTCGAAGTACGGACGTCATAAATAATGCTTTTATTTAATGCGATTTATGTTCACGAAAGCAGGTCGAAAACGACCTGAGAGCTGGTTAACGCAAACAACGATTTTCGTTTTGTTCACGCTTGTATGAAACAATACATTCTCACGTTTAATTTCTTTCGGGTCTTAACAATTGATTCTTTTACGAGTGTGTTTATTGAGCTCACTCGAAATGCGTTAATTTCAATTGTGATTTTCGATATCGCAACTTGTATGTGGTTAGATAGGTGTGACGTCATGGAAAGCCTTTATTAGTGGTTTAAAGTTTTTCTAGGGTAATAAAAATCTAGCGCAGTCGATGGCATAATGTGTTCGATGCCCCGCCGAGTATGAGATAAAGAGTCCGCCTGGACACAATTCAATGTATAATTCATATTGTGAAAACACTTACATTAACGCGTTACGTATCGCTCGCTACGCCATGTTTGTACTCGCTACTTTATGTGTAGACGTATTAAAAATTATAATGAGTTTTACTTCTACATCAGCGCTCTTACTAAGATCCTATTACTAACTTACACTAACACGAAAAATTAAATTATCAGATACAATAACTTTGCATCCAGTCCTGTTTGTGATTTTATTGAGCGAATTTATTTTGCTTAGAAAATAATGTTGTCATAAATTTTACTAGTATCTCTGTTTCCATTTGCCACTTGTAATTGGCAATTACGGTGCAATTGTTTTGAATAACTTGATGTTTAAATTGCTAAGGAAAATTTCTGAGATTCAATCAGTCGTATCGTTTTATGTCTTTGAGGTGAAACACCATTTAACATCTGCTACAATCCCTTGTGTAAAATTGATCTCCGAGACGAAAAAAAAAATTCGTTACTCAGATATTTATCTTAATGCCTCTTCACATTTTGTTTAATGTACTAAAAAACTAGGCTTCCCAAAGATGATCTCGTTGATCGTTTTTTTGGCAAGCCTTGTGTGCAAAAACAAGACGGACTAATCACAAATGACAGAAGTAAAGTAACCCCAAAGTTTAGAGTAAGAGTAGGTAAGTAGCAGAGTATAAGTGCGTGGTAGGTGCGTGCGTGCCTAGCCGGCCTCCGGTCTCCGGGCTCCGGTCGCAGCTAATATGATTATGACAGCAGTACGTGCCAGCCCAGCTCCGGGAATCCTCGCACAAATATTCATTAATCTTTCACGGTCCGACGTCCGCCGCGATGGAGATTTAATCAGATTAAGGATCATCTTTTTTTGCGGGAAAAGTCATGCCCTTTTGTTGCTAGTCGACCGTCGCTCGCACTTTTGTGCTGAATTTATGACGGCCGATGTTTGCTCTGAATGTAAAGGACAATGACCAAAGTTGGTACCAAAAAGTCTCGCGCCTCAAAACCAAAATATTATAGTAATTAGTTTCATATTTTTTTACGGCATTACGCGTCGGGGATTTGATTTTTGAACTGGAAATATACTTTTCGAGTTTAAAAGTAGGATTATTGTTTAACTCCCTTTATATGACGTTCCGTTTCAACTGAATATAAATGACGTTCCGTTTCAATTGAACAAACCCTTGTCTGTCGAGCGGACTCTAAAATTAATTACAATTAAGTAAGATCAGTACACCAAATCGATTTAGTTTGGTTTATTGCTATTTGCAACAAAATAGATTTTCTCAGCCTAAAGATTTTGATTTATCGATTACATCCCTAAATCCCGACTAGTTTATAGCACTTACTATACTCTTTGGTTTATAGTTATCTTATCTGTGGCATCTGACATTTGTACTGTACTGACTGACTATTGGCAATGTAAAGGTCTAAAATAAAATCGAGTTTCAGTCAAGCATACTGTGGATGTTACTTTAACTCGTAATTCTTACTAATATTAGTGTATTACGCTGTTTTTAGAGCAATAATGTAATGTATGTGTGTTAAAATACGTCGTTGGTAGCGTCGAAAAAATAGACCTACTTTTTAGGTTAGTTTCGATATTATAAAATAACTCTGAAACGCGGGTTTTTTTTTCAAAAATAATTTTTGTAGGAGTTAATACGATCAGTGTAGTCTATAAAAAACAAGGTTTGATTTTGATGCAGCATGGTACGGGATTCCATACTTCCATGAGCATTCTCTTTTATCTGCTAGAAAATTATTTTTGTGCCATTTATCGCAGTAATATTTTGTTATGTGGACATAACTACTCGACTTGAAGTCTCTGCTTGAAATCAGTAAGTTGTTTATGTGTGTGGTAGACGGCGGCGCCAAGACGACTGTCGGTATCGGTGTCCACGGACGCTCGAGCCACGACCTCGCCACGCAGTCTGCCGCGGACGCATCTCGCTCGCCTGGTGCGCTTATAGCCGATAGCACCATCACTTTTAGTGAAGCCAACTTATTTCCTAGTTATGTTAATGTTTAATCACATTACTATATTTCAAATTTATAACACGTGCATAGCTTCAACTATGCCAGCTTAATGTTAAAAAAAGTTTATAATGACGATGCCCGCTGGTATATGTAGGCGACTCGCTGTTAGATTTATACTATTCATAAAAGTATACGAAAGACTTCTCAAAAATGTTAACACTTAAATGGGCGCGCGCGAGCAGGCCGTTTGATTCGTAGATAGGGCGCGGAAGGCCAAATAAAAAGTAGAATTAAGCGCTGCGAAACGCGCGTAAAATTATTTTACCATTGTATGCAAATCGACGCCGCCGTGATTATTTTATTTCCTAAGAGAGTCCGAATATAAATCTCGATTAAAAAATAAACCAGTCTGTGGAACGTCTCTCTGTTGATAGGTGTTTAAATACTTAGAGCTTAAAATTCAGAAAGAAGTGTTATACTTATACCTCTTAAATTGACTCATGGCTTTTAGTTTTATGATACAGACGTATTCGTAAAGTTACATGCGGAGTCTGCAGACGCACTGAAAATCAATAAACAAAAGGACAGACATACAAGAAATGTATGAATGAGTAAATAAATACACGAAAAGTTGACAACTGCGGGCCTTGCGGAGTTTGTGGACATTTACAGCTAACAAAAAGATTGTACGTGCCAACCGAATGTGGAAATACCTGCGCACATTTTTGATGAATTCTACACTGACAGCTACGCATCAACTTGCTACCAACTGGAGGATTTGTTGGATTGCTTTCTTTGCAATCGAAACTTTCAGATTAAACTTAAGAATGATAAGGCAATTGAATCCCTCTGATATCGTACTTCAAAAGAAAACCACTGGCGCAACTTAAATACCCACCGGTATCCGAATAAAATAATCATAACAAAATTTTTTAAACAATGCAACTGTATAAGTCAAAAAGCTCGCGGCCATCGTAACATTCTTGACACCCTAGTGGTATAAAGCGGGCAGCCATCTTGGATATAAACGCATAACTCATTTATTAAAAGGAAACGCCTCGGTCCCGCGGCGCGCAGTGTCTAATGAAAGTTGGCGTAGCAAAAACGTCGCCTCGTCGAGAATGTGTCGCCCTCGCGTCGTGAGACGTGTACAGGCTATAAAAATACCGGTGGACCAGGCACCGGCCTCGACACCCTCTCTACGTTTCTTTTTCAATCAATTCAATCAACGGCAGTTCGATTGGCTTCTGACGGAAGGATATTGTCACATCCCAAACAAATGATACTGCTTTGAGCCTCTCATCTACTTGTGTCCTGACAATATCCTTTAAAAGATCATCTTACGAATTCAGACATTGGATTTGAGGAGTTTGCTTTAGATGCGATGAGTCCATCGAGATTTTGACACTGCACAATAATGGACTGGTTGTTCAGAGTCAGATTGGCTTTTTTATCTAGAATCTAAATCGAGTCTAACATAAAGGGACAAACGGCGGAACGAACAGGGTGTTTCTAAAAATAATTGTAGGTATCCTGTAAAAAAATCGAGGTGTCCTGTTTGAAGCCCCGGATATGGACAGGTGGAAGATAATTATTAACACAAGGTTTACAAATAAACTCCATAAATGAGTTAGAACTTCAGAACAAAAAGATATACTTACTGAAAATTTTCTTTACTCACCACGTACTTACCCAATGGAAAATATCATAGAAAAATATGACTTGTTTGTATGAAATACAGTCGTATATAACTTCAGTAAATCAATGAATAAGAAATGACGTATGTGGGGCCCGTAGGTGTCGGATCGCAGCCGACATCAAGGCCGACCACATAAAAGCTAGTCACTTTAAAACGGGAGCGGCTAAACTTAACAATTTTATTTCAAACGAAAACTTAGTTACGGATTGTATAGTTTTCTACCTAAACATAGTTTTTATCTGAAACAAGAAATGGAATGTAATTGAAAAGTGAAATTCGAGTATCGAAGTATCGAGCTTTTCCTCAATCTGTCTCAACTGTCTTCAATAATAAGAGGAGATCTAAAATTCGTTTATGGTATCATTTAAATTATTTGTAACACTGACTTCACTCTTTTGTTAAACGTATTTTTTACGGCCACTGTTAATTTCAGCGGACAATGGGTGGGGCCATCGGCGATCGCGTCCGAACAATCGGCCGGGCGTGAGCGCGCTTAATTGCTCTCTTTACCGACGAGTAATTTCCATTCCAACACCTTAAATAAACACTAGTTATTTTAACAACCTTCGGCGTCAAACAACTTTATTGTAACCTACGGAATTGTTTGGTCGACTCGAAGTCTGGAACAAAGTGATCATGAAAACATATGTACTGTTTGTATGAATGTATGTCTGTTCGCCTCGGTAAAAGACGTACCACGATTCAATCAATGGGCTTCGTCAAAGAAGTGACCCATAGTTAACCTGAAGTTAATTTAACAGTCCACCGCTTGGGTGGTAACCAGCGACGATATTGTCTCGAAACATAACGGCTGATTTTACGATCAAATCGGCCAAGTTGGTGCTTAATGTAAAACCAGTTTAAATACACTCGTAAATCTCTTGAACGCGTGCCCACGCTGTAGATGACGTTGTGTCTCATGCAACTCCACATTTTTTTCAGTCCTTTAATGTGGTAGGATTCGCAGATGAAAACCTTCAATCTGAACTGACGTGTATAGAAACAAATATTTTCATATCATGGACCATAATCCAAAAGAGGTCGGTATAGTTAATTATTAATATTAACGGAAAAAATATCAACCAAATATATTCCTAATGGCCATTTTATAGCCTGACAAAACGTTCCAATGAATTGTTAGTTGATTAAATTTGTAGACGGTGCATTCCCATGGTCCGGCTACGCGGAAATAATAGCGCAAATGAATGTGAATGGCATTAAGGCTGGAGATCACGTCGGCCCATAAATCCCAACCCCCGATAGAACAATTAAAAGACGAGTTTAAAACAATTACGCAACGGTGGCCCCCGGGCTTGCTCGTGATGCCATAGAATAAAGATCAATGAATCAGCTGGGGTATTAAAATAAAAGTGGAAGTGCACTTAAAAGAAACGTCCGAAAATTTGGATGCGGTGCCTTAACAACATGTTATCCTTATTGTTAGTAAATGACCGAAACTGGTCCTTCGATCCGGATACTTTTGTGTTCGATAAATGAAAACTTATGTTTATCCTTATACGCTTAAATGACACCTAAACCCAGTGAAGGCACTTTAACGAAAGTAATTCATACCATGAATGTATTATACTTTAAGATTCCTCTATTGTTTTTCAATTCTGCGCACTAGTCTTTGAACACGTGAACATATAAATCTGCTAAAATATATGCGTATCTGAGAATGCTTTATTGTTTAGTAGCTTTGTCGAGTGTTAATCGAAATCAATTGTTTCGCCGCAATAAGTCATGCATAGGGTTTTAATTGAGAGTATCGCTCTTATGCATCTGAGCCTTAGGCTATTACTATAGTTTATTCACTAGCCAATGTCTGTTTGCTGTAGGTCTTAGACATAAATCCTGTTTATTACTTTCATAAAAATCAATGCGGAAGAACAATGTCACAGTACCCATGATTATACTCAATTTTGTTAACTGGACCAATTTATAACTCATCATGAATTCGTCGTACGTAACACTGGGTGCTTGTAATAACAATTGGTCTTCTTGACCTGATCCAGCACTACTTTCTACTCATCTCACCCTTCCTCAATTTTTCCATTAGTTTTAATTTTAATTCTGTTAGCTCACGTTTTTGCTACAACGACTTAAGCAAAATATCCCTAAAACATTAGATATTTACACCAGAATGATATTTGTATAGAGCAGGTGGACAACTTACATAAATCTGAGACTACCTGCATTACGTCTCAAGTACGTTCATCATGTGAACACGTACACTACGTTCCGTATAATCAATATTGTACGTCGTATATCCCGGAGGCGGCAGCTCATGCGTCCCGCTTGCAGTACGTCCAAGCGATCTGCATCCCGCCTGATCCCATTTTAATGGAGCGCCCGGCAAACAAGCTTCCGAGCCGCTTACTGGCAAATCCACCGGGATCCCATGCGCCACTTAGCTCGCAAACGTACAATGTTTTATACTTGCTCCAACACATCCTGGTTCTTCGTCCGTCACACGAACATATAATTTATTTTAAGGCTCCTGAAAATACATTGAGTGATTCCCCACACTCATAAATTCTGCCCTTACAAACCTATATAACGGTTATAAATCCAAGCTTATTGCTAATGTACATGTTCCTAAGCAGCGGTAAATATGGAAATTTTATCTACTGCACATGTCGCGACAAATTGTATGATTGTGCTTTTCAAAGTCATCCATTCACCATTCATCTATCGAAGAATTGATGTGTAGAAGTCAAACAAAACGTCACCGGCCGAAGCGGCTGCTTTTAAATGGCCGCTGCTCCGCCATTTATTCGCACATTTAAATGGGAATTAATCTGGCATTGTGCGAGCTGAGCGCGTTCAGCGTTAATATTTCGCTTCGTATTGACAATATGCTCACACTAAGGGCTTTGATTCATTAGCTGGAGGCGAACGACCTGCGGATAAAGGAGCTGGATCCTCCATTCGTTCCATGGATGCGCCTCCGCTGACCTGCGCGCTAACGAGTCAGCCGAGTATAATGATCGCATTGAAGGCTATGACTGGCCGAATGACAAGTGTGAAACACAAACGGATATAAAATAAAACATTTTATTATCATCTGACCTGTTGACCATTCCGCGAAAATCGGTAACCCACATAGACAGTAAAATAAATAAGAAATGGACCCGGCTTCGATAAGTCGTCGGATTGAATAAATCATTCACTATTTGTCTTCCTCAACAGGTAGATTTTTAAAATGAGGTAATTGTTATTCATGCAAATCTAACTTACACGAGCTGAAAATGAATCCTAAACATAGACTCTCATAAATAATTTAATCAGACGGGTGCCTCTTGTCTATGGTATGGAAAAACAAGGAAGTACCTTCTCGTGTTTTTAAAAAGCGTACTCTCGTATCATTAATTTACTGAAATGAAAATAAAGTCTCGTATAAAAAAGTGTTATGACATGCAGTCAAAGCGTACATGACTTGCTCAGCTTCAGGGTTGACAGAATCTTTAAAAAACCAAACACATTTCTTCTTAACCGATTGTTTCGTCGTTCACGAGACGACAACCGGTCTATACTTTCCATCCTTTTTGAAATAATACGGAAAATATCAGTAATTTTGATACAAGACCAAACTGTTCATCTATTAAAAATTTAATCTGAATTCCATGAGATTTTACGGCACATTGTATTGTATATCATTGATGATTCTTCAGGCTTCAGGATTCAAAATTTTCCACGATTTGTATTCCGTCTGGAAAATCTACCTCGTCGAATGCCGTAGTTCCGATGCAGGCTATTTTAAATGTAAAGACGGCGCATTGCATAATCACCAACGTGATTCCCTAGCAGTATTCGGTACTAAATATTTATTTGCCTCCGTTTTTACGATACTTTTTGCCGTTCCTCGTAAAAATGTTTAGATATGATGGTTATGCTGTCATTTGACATTTTCTAAACCATATGGTTTCCTAATAAATGTGTCGAATTCTGCAACAATTTCATGAGTGATTACTGCTGTAACAACTGTTGCTACTTTTATTGGTTATACTTTGTTTACGATTTATTTTACCTGTTTGATTACAATACTTTTTTTATTTCTGTAATTAAAAACCATTAATCCGCCTCGCCGAAAAAAATCTCGAGTTCCTCCTGCTGAGCTCAAATATTTAAAATATCCTAATGCACAAAAAACAGCTCTAGAAATACTAGTAGCAGAACGAAAAAAACGGTGTCTAATCGGATGAATAATAGTATAAAACATTGATTGTATTACACAAAGTAAAGGCGGCTATCATTTATCGCCGCTCCGACTCGAACTCACTATAAAATTGAATACGAGCTCCCGGCCGACGTTTCGATTTGCCGTGACGATTGTTTCAACTACCGGTTTTAGACAATTTGGAGTTCCGTGTGTTGCCTTCTGAAGCTGTATTCTGTCACTTATGTTCTCATTTGTCACTTGTTACTGACGTTCACTCTTGTGTTTTTGACAATTATTAACAGGATCTCGATACTTCAAAAGTTCACATTTTTGTGTTAACAAAGATGTTCCTTTGTTGTTTTTTTATGTTTCGCAACAACATAGTGTAATTATGAAACCCAATTAGAATGAAAAAACACAAGATAATTGCTATCGTACATTAATTATACACACCTTAATTACACACACTAATTAAACACTACGGAGAACCCTGTTTGATATGCAGCCCGTACCACCTTCCCAATTTTTTATACGGTCGCCGTTCGATTTTAATACAAAGACAGATCTGGCATTAATTAAGTTGGGCTGATGAGTTCGCATCGTCCGTCTCGCTCGCCGCTCGCCATCATTACGGCTGCATGTAGAGGCGAGAAGTTTTTTAATTCGTCATTATTCTGTGGCGTAAAGAAATGTTAATTCGAGGCAGCGTGAAATTAACAGCCGCCGCGTTGCCCTTTGTAGGGCCGCAGCGGCTGACTTAAACACACAACGGGTGACGAGATGCACGCTCCTTTCATACTACACTCTCTTATTTGCACTCGATTACTCTTTTTTGTATGCTTTCATTAAGAACTGCTGCAATGGGTTGTTAAACATCAATTTGTATAATGGTCGAGAAGAAGAAAATGCGATTTACCTTTAATCATGTCATTACTAATATGTAACGCTGTAGACGTAGCATGTCTTACTTGAGATGTCTCATCTATAGATCTGCGTTAGGTGCTTTATAAGGAAATTATGCAACTTTTTAGACGTGGGGATAATTTGTCGGTTGCAAACACAAGTTCGACAAGATAGATTAGTAAAGATCTGTAGTTGAAGAGAATGTGTAGTTATTAAATCACAAAACTATGAAAGTACCCAATTTTCAGTAATAACGTAATGAACCGAAAATTACCAAAAATAGAAAGTAACTTTATTTGCAAAGATAGAAATTAAATAATACTAAACGTCAATCAATAAACACCATTAAGTAAATAAGAAGACGTTCAAGGTTTAGAGATGTGACAGCATACTCACACCAAGATTTTGTTGCAGTGGTACCGCGTGAACAAGGAGCGGTTGTGTCCGGAGCTGATCAAGAAGTTCGTTCAACTTTACCCCGATGAAGAGACCAAGGAGTTCCTGTCGGCCTCCATCGACAAGTCCTCTTGGGTGTGGACGCAGATCTGGTATCTGTTGGCAAAGGCTGTGCTGAGACACTTCTGGTCCGTCACTGATATAAATGGGTAAGTTAAGATTAATTTTTCGGTCAAATAAGTCCCTTAAACGACCCTTAATCATCCTGAGGAGACCGGTATGTCCTGAAACCGAAAAAATCAAAGACGGAGCGTGGAGCGTGCTAAAATACGACACGATCACATAGAAAAGTGGCCTGTGCCCCAACGTCCCTTAGTAAAGGAAGAATAACATCATTACGCCTGTAATTCCCGAAGGGTTAGGCAGAGGTGTACCTGATAGTACATCCACATTTCGCCAGTTATTTTTACGGCCCATGTAATAGGGGCGAGCCTATTGCTATCAATAGGGTACAAATCCAGACTCCGTGGCTGCTAGTGAGATATTCGTGATGGAAAAACCCAATAAAAATTGACCGACCCGGGAATCGAACCCAGAACCTCATGCTCAGCAGTCGCGATTGCGACCACTAGATTAACGAGGCAGTCAGTAAAGGAAGAAGTTATATGGCTGTTAAAAAGATCCCAGGGATATGACATCATAGCAGCGTTTGAAAAATGCCGTTTCATTTACGACCCTTGAAAATTTTCGGCTTTAGATAGGTTCTACCTAGGACCAAGATTTTAGATGACAGTGAATGTCTTTCGACTGATATTGATGATTTTGCAACAAAATTTTCAAGACTATAAGAAAGCTTGTGGAATGTAGATAATTGCATGTATTTGACACCGAGTCTGCCTGGTTTATCTGGAATTCAGTTTCTGCCCATGCCAATGAAACATCAAGGTAAGTTAATCTTTTGTCCTTTTATCTTTGTTAATTTCAGAGATAAGGTACGGAAGGACCCAACATTTTTATTGAAATACATAGCAGTGGTTTAAATCCTAATAACCGCGTATATAAGTTTAAGACGTACACCGTACAATGTACCGTGTACCGTACAGTTTTGCGGGTATGAAGAACAGGGTGTGGAGCTCTTCAATCCCCGTAGAAAAGGGAGGATCCACCGACCAGACGGGTGTTATTGTCTGGTGGGCTACTGCCCGACAGTATAAAAAAATGTTCAATATTTGACCATAAACAGGAGGTGAGGGTAGAATCATCATCATCTTCCTGCCTTTGTCCCATTCCACTTGTGGTCGATGCAACACGTGTTCTTCTTCCATACTCCTCGGTCAGACGTCACGGCATCATTAACTCCTTTTCTTTTATATCATTCCATCCTTCCTTTGATTCTTAGGATAGAACTAGCTGTTGTCCAAGACCTTCGTTCGCGTGAAATTATTGTATAAAAAAATATAACTCCCCTTTTTAATCGGATTTTATTACCAAAATTTCAAGGGTTATAATTTTTTGCTCGGAACCCTAATTATTTTCCGTAAAATAGAAGTAGCCTAAGTTATTATATCAGCTATTTTCCAGTGAAAGTCCCGTCAAAATCGGTCCAGCCATTCTAGAGATTAGCCGGAACAAACAGACAGACAGACAGACAAAAATTGAAAAAAAAAACAATATTTTGGTAGGTATATGTACCGTATATCCATTCATATGCATGTAGTAAAAAGCGGTTATTTTAATATTACAAACAGACACTACAATTTTATTTATTGGTATAGATAATAAACAGAAAAGATTATGCAAAAGGATTTGACTGCTGCCACATTGTCTTTGATAGTATTATGAAAAACGTTCTAAAAACCACGGAATTATTATAAGAAAACATTTGTAATATATCTCTCTATAATACATTGTGAAGAAAACGCCACAATAGCTGAAAAGAAAATACTAGATATTCTAACTCGTTCTAAAGATATGACTTCGATATTATACCCGAGGCAAATAAAGATATCAAATACATGTCTACATGTTATTATGATTTGGAATACTAATCACTAGCAGGTTTTACGGGTATCAGACTTAACAATATACAGCTAATTTAGTCCCCCATATAGCAGAAAAGGGATGTTTTTAATCAAATTGTTGACCGTATGGGTCATTGACCTATATTTCACATTGATCAACTATTTTAACCGTCACTAATTATCTACCGTCTTAAAAAAGTGATAATTACAATCCTGGATCAAACGCGCGACACTCAGTGCCACTAGTGCCAGTTAGTCATAAGAATACACACACACACACACATCATCACACACATTCGTAGACACCCACACCGTACAGGTGGCCTACCATGACGTCTTAAAGCAGGAGTAATTCCAGTGTGGGAAAGAGATGACGCTAGACGACCTGTAGAGCTCTGTCTCTTTCCCACACTGGAATTACTCCTGCTTTAAGACGTCATAGTAACACCCCCCATAATATACCCACACACACAGGCACACACTAATCTTTTTTTTTTGTATTTCGTAATTGGCGTAATTTTTGATTAGTATATATTTTTTATGTCAATGTACTGTCAGCTGTGAAGCTACCTTTCATAAAATAAATAAATAATATCTGTCCATGGTTAGCCACGCAAACGGTTCATTTCCCTTTTCTTTCTTTTTTCCTAGACCACCTTTAAATTGTTAAATATGTACCACAAACTTAAATCATCATCAATAGTTCATTTAGTTCAGCTATGATAACACTTAATCACTTACCGGAAAAGGTAGCCTTCAGGGGTGACTAGCAATCAGGCGGCGAAATGGTAGGATAGGTCATAATAAGATCATTTCTATAGTTGTTAATCACCCATTGCTGGGTATAGGCCTCCCCTTTTTTCTGCCACACTTCCCTGTTCTGAGCGTCCCATGTCCAGGTGTTTCCCGCAACTTTGACGATATCGTCGACCCAACGGTCGGGCCTGGTTTCTTTGGCCTAACCTTTGTCATCACTCGGTCAAAGCCTTGCTCCATCGGCCATCTCCGCGTCTAGCTAGATGTAAAAAAACGCCATAGTGGTTACTTTCCACCAACCAACAAGATCTTCAAACTTTTTAATTTAAAAGTAATGAATCATATCTTTTACAAACGATGAATTGCCATTTGAATGACGACAATGGGGCATTATTAAGTGCGTCCAGATTCGTCCAATTACGCCAATTACAATCTCCCGGTACATACATACGTAGATGTGGGTGTATGTGTTATTTCCTCATCCATTGTGTTGTGCCTGCACAAATTAACTAATTCGGGATGTGATTTAGTCTGTTGTTGCTTTTGAGCTAATAATTCTGTGTTTCGTTCACTTTGTACAAGGCTGTTACATGACAGGATTAGCCATCTATATCATTATCATCATAAAATCAACCAAAAGACTGCCCAGGTCCACTGCTGGACGTAGGCCTCCCTCAAGATGACGGTGAGTAATGGGCTAGCTCCGTCCGTCCGTCTTATGACGACAGGCCGTGTCGACGGCGCGTTTGTGTTCCACACGCGCCTCAAAGAGATGTGAGCAAACAGGAGGGGCCCGCAAGGGCCGATGCCTGCCAGGGCTGCGGGACTGTTCGAAAGAGATACCGCGGCCCTGGAACATAAAGGGCAAAAGAAGGAACATGAATGGTTTTTAGTCAGTAAAAGTCTGACACTCCCTTCCGCTCCGCCCAGAGCGGGAGGAGTCATTTGATGATTTCCCATCACAAAAAAAAGGCCTCCCTCAAGATCGATCCTGTGCTTCTCGTATCCAGCAGATTCCAGGGACCTTCGTGTGCTTCTTTTTCAAAATTATAAATTCCTCATAAACACCTTTGTCGGTTGCTATTTCTTTTGGTTATTCTAGATCCACCACTTCAATTCGACTTTGGATGTTGTCAGTGGTTTCCAAATCTAAGTTCTGGCCCTATTCAACTTCTATTTGTGGTTAATTAAAGCAGTAAGGTTTGTAATTTCGGATGTAAGAAGTAGGTAATCTCCGAAACTAGACATCCGATTTCAAAAAATATTTCACTGATAGACAGCCACACCAACTAATGCCGTGTGCCATAGGATATGCTTTATAACATGCAGGTAGTTGAATACCACGCAGACGGAATCGCAGACAGAAGCTAGTCTCTAATAATAAAAGTACATCAATGGATATCGATAACAGTCCGCCATAATTGCATCTGTAGGGGCGTCCGTCCGCTGATCGTCGGGTGTCTATAGCGGACCACTAATAAATAATTTAAATAAATTGACGGACGAGATTTACTCATTGGCTGCTTCCGTCTCTCAATTACGTTTTATTTATCACTTACTACGCGTCGACCAAAGCGAGTATTGGGAGACTGAACTATCGTGAAACAAATATTTTGGTAGTCCGGGTATTAGGCTCAAGATCTGTAGAAAGGCGAACGTGGTCCTTTGGGTCGCATCAGCGGATCCAAAGGTGGCAATACTGTAAAATTGTCACCAAGACACAACTGCACCCCAATTGCGTAACACACGTCCCATCTCAATCCCGATTAAAAACAAAAGTCCTACATGAACTGCTTCATGTGTTTGAAAAAATCGTCTGCTCGACAATGTATGTAATGTTAATATATTTTTAAATAATAATAATCAATGGTATTGGCTCTGCAGGTCTTGATTGACCATCTAATCCATGTGAATAAATTACTTTCAATAATAAACAATTAAGTTACTTTATACAACCAATGAGATCTCCTTCAAAGTTCTTACAGGTATTTTCCACCAGCAATTTGTTTAATTTCCAAGACCCATCAGTAATCAGATTCTGACAGCACAAATGCTTATAATAACGCTTGATTAAAAAATAATAAAAAAGGAGCGAAATAATTAAGTTCTCTTATAATTACTTGTACCTGCGTATGAGTTAGTGCCCTCTCTTTTTGGTGCCTTCCATTATCCTGTTGCATTTATCCCAGTCATCATCATTTGGTGTTTTTATGTTTTTTGTTAATTTTCGTTGTGTGTTATAATTATGTGCGTGTGTTTGGAGTCATGAGCAAACGTAAATGTACCTACACGATATTTTTGTTTGAATTTAAACCTTATCTTCATATTTAAAATCTCTTAATCTCGGGAGACATTAGTGGATTTTAGGCAAGAATAAGTTTTGATTTGCTCAAGCCTTCACCTTGGAAGAGGAAGACCTTTGATACTTGTTCTCTGTGTAGCCGGCACGACAATTTCAATGTTAATCGGCCCAAACTTCAATTGAAGAAGGAAGACTTTTAATTGCAAAGATTCATGCCTTTGTGAATACCAAAGGTTTAGACAATTTTTGAAATATAATACCACATGTGTCCATCATTGGCGAAATCACGTTCGCCAAACGTATCGATGGTATCAGCACATGATTGATACTTCCACCTCTGTCATCCCACCAACCTAATCCTTAAGTCGCCTTCCACGACACCCATGAGAATTTTCAATTAAAAACCTTAAACCTTTTCCTCATAACTCAACGTGGCCCCCCTACTTACTATTTACACATGCTAAACCATATTTCATTATAAAATGATAATATTTTTTGTGAAAGTTCCTCGTCGCGATGGCTCCCCCTTATCCAGTATATCCGGGATATTAATCATAGTGCTATTAGTCAGGATAGAGGACTCACTGAACGCCGCCCTATCCACTTTTCCGTCCTAAATGAATTTATTTTCAATGAATTTCAATTGTTTTACATTGTACGTATCCTCTTTGCTTAGATACTCATTTGATTTGATTAAGACTACCGACTAATCTGGTTGTGTCTTTGGTACGGAATGCCTTGAGCAGTCCTTCCACAATCGTTTTACTTTTGACATCAGCAACATATCCGCAACCTTCATCGACAAAAGTCATCATCTGCCTAGCCTTTTCCCAACTACATAAGTTGGGGTCGGCTTCCAGTCTAACCGGATGCAGATTAATACCAGTATTTTACATGGAGCGACTGCCTATCTGACCTCCAGAACCCAGTTAATACTGGGTAATACCACTTGGTAAGACTGGTTGTGAAACTTTCGGTCCACTGACTAGCTGTAACAACTGTCAATGACCTACAAATGACAGCCGGGATCAACAGCTTAACGTGCTTTCCGAGGCACGGAGGAATCTCAGTATGTAATGTGTCACTCATCCACGGACAAACCTAAGCAAGCGCGGCTTAACCTAAAGATCGACCCGAGTGGCTGTTATGATTTAGCCACGAGCTCCTCACATTAACGAAAGTATATTATTTTGACCCACTTACTAGTGACAGCAACCCAGAAGCAACCTTAACAAGAATAAAGATCACTATGATTTTGACAGTGATGCAAAGTCAGAGGTGAAATATCTGTGAAAAGACTGTAAGTTGGCTTCACGCCCTGTAATCCTCGAAGGGTTAGGCAGAGGTGTGCCTAACAAGTACACCCACATTTCACCAGTTATGTTTAAGTAAGTCCCATGTAATAGGGGGCGAGCCTATTGCCTTTAACCGAGCACAAATCCACCACCGGGCACCAGACTCCGTGGCTGCTACTGAGAAATTACTGATGGAAACCCAATACCTAACATTTTGGTCGACGCGGGAATCGAACCCAGGACCTCATGCTCAGCAGTCGCGCTTGCAACCACTAGACCAACAAGGCAATATTTTTCTTGAAATGAATACTTCTTATCCTACCCTATGAATTTATATCTAGAAATGCTAGTAGAGGGTTAAGATTTCCAGTTTCAAACTGAGTTTCTATAAATAATCCTGACTCGATGGAAGTTTTCATAAAGAAGTGAAATGCAAGAACAGAGAAACCTTATCACTTATCATCTATCTTATTACTAGTTTTAAAGTAGTTCTAAAATCTCTAGATAGTCTTAGAAACTACTGAATGCATTTGAAAAATTCTTGTAAAAGTTCTTGTAGAAATATAATATGCACTAGAATTTATTTCTAAGAGGAGCAATGTCCAGGGTTATCATAATCTGCCATTAAATTATAAGAAGTTGAATTCTGACACCCAATCGTATAATCTAGCATAACTATTAATTACGTCGAGAGCCTATTTTTTACGTTTTTACGCACAGAAATGCAGGCCTTACTTACCTACTTGTTAATTTTTCAATTCAATTCATTTTTATTTCAGATAAATTACATTATAATCATCCATACTAATTAAATACACAACAATGACAACAAATAGATACACAGTTACACACCTATGGACACATAGGATTAGGACCGCACCACTCGTACTTGGAGTTTCGTCCAATGCTCCATGAAGGAGCACTCCATGTCCATTCTCCCAACAAAGAGCTGCAGAAAGCTGTTGGGGCTGCCTCGTATGCGGTGCATCAGAGACGCTTTTCTTTTGCGATGTATCGCTTGAAAGCCATCCACTTGAGCATCTGCAAACATACCTGATGCGCTACAAAAAAGGGGCAACACCATTAACATCATGATTATTGTATTGGACACGCATTTTTAACGAACCAAGTCGGGAAAGCTTCATTCTTGGGTACTGGGTAGAAAAAAACAGTACCAGCAACTATAGCTTTAAAAATCGGGGAAATTTAGTGTTAGAATCCAAGGGCTGTGTTCCATGATCAACTAGTTTTATCTTATTTTCCCAGCATCAAATCCAACATCAGACAAAATGACGAGCGATTTTCCCCAGATATAACTATGCAACTAAGTCAAAATACCAGTAGGTACTTAGTTGTACCATTTGATTTAATTTGAACGAAGTTTCGTGGTTTGTCTGTCCATCTGTCGTTCAACATATTGAACCCAGTAATTATTGGGTACGAAGAATTAAAGTCATACAAACGCATTTCAATCAGCAAGCAGACGAGCTCATTGACACCGAACAATAAATTCGGCAAATCAATTGGCAAATGGTAATGTTTGGACTCGGCCATATATTGAAGACGTCTATGCTAATGTGTGGATAAATTAAACGTATTGGCGTTTATTAAGACGAATTTGCGTGAATTGAATTTGTTAATTTGTGTTGTTGAATTTCATCTGGGCCTTTTCCATTGAGAAGGACAAGTTATCTAGGGTTACCATATCGAAATTTCGAAAAACCTGACTAAACGCCGAACTTTTTCTAATTCAGGAAAATAACGTCCTTAATCGTACTTTCTATAAAAAAAAAATCTAGACAAATAACAAGACCGGTCAAAGTTCGGATGGAAACGCCGCTGATATCTAGCAATCAGGGTTGTTTTCGTCTATGTTTGGAACCACAAGGTTCGTCTGTCATTTAGCTCCCGAATTTCACGTGTCTCCTATAATATAAATTTTCTTACGTTTGTTGCAATTCAAACACCACACCACGTGCTCAATTTCACATTTTTAAATCGGATCTGAAGTAAGCTAAACCTTCACAATATCTTAGTAGTTGGAAGTCCGTTAGTTCTATCATCTAGCCGTAACTGCTTGAAGTGTTGGTCCTTAGGTTCCAAAATCCATAAGTTAGTAAGTGGTCACATGTCCCAAATAGTGCTAGTGATGATGAATGCTTCGTAGTCAAAGTCTTACGACTTTCATGGGTTTTGAGTCCCTGTACGTAAGTCCAGATCAATGATCGTAAAAATATTCTTGACATTAAACTATGTCATACATAGTTAAAAAAGTTAATAAATGCCCTTCTCTATATAAGCATATAAAAATATGGCAGTTAGCTTTCTGTAATTTCCTTGCAAACCTAAGCGACTTTGATAAATGATGTGGCATTAGATTTGTGTCAACTGAAGACGTCAATGGACGTCGAGTAATTCAGAATGAGGTCACAAGTCGTCTAGAACAGTGCATATCACGTCGATATTCATAACATTTTCATATTCGGATTATACGAATCGAGGTTTCGTCGAAATATTGCCTACAGGTTACATAAATTTACAAAAAAGACAGTTACAGCTTTCAAAAATATTACTCATTATGCTTAAGGTATCACAAAATTTTCCTGTATATCATTTTTATTTACTGTAATTAAGCCTTGTTTTACACCAGGCTCCTAAAGCACCACGTATCTGATCATATAATGCGAGAAAATTCCACGAAACATATTTACACAATAATTATTTGTGAATTAACGCGGTAAACTTAAAGAATCACCACAATATGCAAATTTTACCATAAAGCCTTAATATTAAACATTAAAATGATTGTTATTGCACACGTTAATTATCCCGACCTTTTTAAATCGTTCAAGTTAATAATACAAAAATGCCATATAATTATTTTTCGGACACCATTAAATATTATTAAGTTTTTTGACATTTCTTCTTAATTGCCTGTTTTTTAAAAACCATAATGAGATTCCTTATACAATCTCATATTTTACGTAGCAGGTAAATTGATTCGATTGTATTACATATTAAGTTTGGATTTTAAGATTCAACCGATATTAATAAGGTGTCGATGAGACACGTTGTAAGTGTGGAATATTTATTGGCATCGTCTTATTGAAATCAATTTAGTTGAAGGCAGGTTAAGTATTATATTTAAGAGGCAGTTGTTTTGAATACGGGGGTTTTAGAGCTCTGAATGGGGGGTGTTGGCAATGACACCATTTCGTAATATTCAGTATGAATATAACCTTTTTGGAAAGAGTTGATAACTAGTTACCTATTTACCAATTTCCCCCAGTAACGTCTAATAACCATTGCGGAAAACAACAGAACAATTGTTTCTTCCACCCGCAGATCATTGGGAATGTTTATTTATTTATTGTGGCCACTAAACGGGCGTGTGGTCCGTATTCCGCGGCGGTCTCCACTTTTCAAGCGGCGGTGTGCGATCGCTCGATAGTGTACCATTAGCGCGAAGAGTCGCGCCGGCATCCAATTGTGCGCTTAGATAGCGCATACAAATGTCGATCGGCGGGCTCCGTTCCCGCCTCGCTCGCCCCGCTCATCTGCATTCAATCCCATTGTTGCCTTTATTATTGGATATATGCGTAATCGCTAATTTATGGATCGCACTGACCGCGCCAACGTCACCACTGATCTAATCTACGGTTGCGGCTTTCGGCTTGTTTACGTAGTTTGTGCGTAGTTGTGTACCACGACTATTGTTACCATTACCATATCATGTTATTGTAATAAGCAAGAACTGTTTGCTGTTTGAAATGAAGTCTCATTCCTTTATATCAATAGAACATATCTAATTAATGAACGCGATTTCTTCTGGAACTAATAATTATAAAGCTCGTGGAGTAGACGAAGCTGGAGAATGGGACGTACGGCATTGAATGTTGAATCTTTTCTTTTGGTCTTCGATCCCGGAGCATATAGGTAGATATCGATGTGATATCGTAGGGTGACAATAATTATCTGCAACAAAAAGGCGACAGGATCGTAATAGGGACTGAAAAGACGCGCCGGGCTCGCCGCCGCCGTAAAAAGCGCAAAGAATACACCTCGATATAATCGCACAAAAGCCGCTCCTGAATCCTACCTCAATGCTAATTTCCACTATCGCGCTCGCCCTCATTCATTTTCAATCGGAGGCAGCCTCCGCTTACTTCTATTTTTTTAAAGATCACATTAAAGAATCGAATATGGTGGATGTTTTTTTGTTCGGCTGGTGCGTGCGACGCGATTTATTTATTTGCGAGGTTTTTTAAAGCGACATTCCGGCTCGCTGTATACTTGTGTCTACCCGCAATTGGCATTTCGGGCTAAGCGCGAGCTATACAAAGTCGCCGGTTTTAACGGTTGTTTTTAACGCTCGACCCTCTCGCGCAAGAAACCGAGGATACAAATAAATTATTAATCGTTTGTCCTGTCTTTTATAAATTAAAATCCGTCCTTTTTTTGGTCGGCCGCGCCCCGGTCGTGTATTTTTTGGTCGCGTCGCGTTTCGTTGTCTGTCCTCGAATTTATTAAAAAGCTTAAGCCAGAGGTGAGCAATTAAATCTGTGACAGAAATTAATACGGGAACGCGCAACGGGTCGGGGAGCGGGCGACCGCTCACCGCCACCTTATTAATTCACAGCTTGTATGCTTTATTAATCCTCTTATTATAAATAAATACCTTTCGAAGTGTGCCCAAGTTGTTGTAAGCAGAAATCTTGTGCGTAACTTACCTTTTTCGACTGCACTATGAAAAGAAACGCTGTAAACATAAAACGTGCCCTGTGTACTTAATCTTTGCTACGTGTTACTTCAGGAAGAAAAAACTAGGAGGCTCACATAATATATATAAGTAAGCCTTCCGGGTTCGTCGGTCCGAGAAATTCATGAAAATTATCTAATTACGTGTGTGCAGAGAGAAAAATCGCGAGTTACTTACGTAACCGCCCGGAAAATTACAGGCATAAATCACGCGGCGGCGGGCGCAGGGGGAGGGGATGATTTTCCATTCGCTATCTTTTACGTTGGTATTATTTTGATTTATTTCCGTACGTAATGAAAGCGTACGTCTCAGTGTTGATGTACCAGACATCCAGTGGTTTATTCATTTGTGTAGATTGCCTTATTGGTTGGGCGCATCGTTATGAACTAAGTAGCTGAAGTATCCACCAATCATGGTGGTAATAAATTTAGTAATAAAAATAGGATGAGGATTACCACAAATAGGTGTTACTTGTGTGAGGACTAAATCGGCGGACGTTGTGGCGAGGTATGGAGGTAGGATGCGTGATGGGGCGGTGTACACGCTCGTTAACATGGAAAGTGCTACATTCCGCGACACCGCACATTACGGCATGGCGGCTGCGCAATTATGCGCGACTCTCATTGCGCGCCCCTGAGTCTCGCGGGCCTAGGTGCCTCGTTGAATAAAGATGTAACCGCTGCGATCAGCCGACTACTTACTTATACGCGGCCATAACTGGATCTATATTTCCTGTGATTGAGAAAATCAAATTAATCATAAAGAGAGTGTTTATTGACAAGTAGTGTTTGTTAAGAACATTACTTGTCACATTACTTATTTGATGTTTAAAAGTTAAAAGACCAAAATAATACCTAATTAATTTTCTATTGTAACAATAATTCGTGAAAGACCAAGGTGCTCTCGTCAATTTCTGAGATCTGTAGGAGGACCATTTTTAGAAGATGCTTAGATCACACACATTATAGTAATCCCAGGTGAAAATCCAGTTTGCCGAAATTTTCACCACAATCTCAAACCTTAATAGATAGGTACCCAGTTAAGAGACATAGCCCCTGCGTTATCTATAGGTAGTACCAAATCTATCAGCCCTAAGGACGTAAATCAAACCTTAATAGCCCAGTAAACTGTATGTACAAAGTCTTACCCAAATTCCAACGGCTAGCTGGTGAAAGTAACTGTTATAAATATCACAGCATTCATTGTAGTGTTTGACCCTTAGGCCGGGTTCACGACAGCGGCGTTTTGTCGTGGATACGCAACGTTGTTATTGTGTACGTACGCGACGAAGGAATGCTGGGAATGACGCGTAATGGCGGCCATTATCGTTGTGCTAAGCAGCCGACGAGACGCGACCACCAGCCTGATAGCCGATCGCGAGTCTGTGTACAGCTTTATGCACAATCTACCTTGTGTTCATGTTAGCTAGATGTGGCGGATAGTTGGTGTTTTGGATGATAATAGCAATTTTATCCTTTAATTTTCCTCATTAATTAAAGCAGATTTCAAAAGCCTTGTGCTGTATTAAGTAATATTTCGCAGTAAAAGGACCAAAATAATCACGGCAGTACACTTAGTTAGTTTAAAGGAAACCAACTTTAAACATGTTAAACTTACGATACATATTCACTTATCAAATCAGCATCGAAACATAAATCCGGCTATCAATCGTTGTAAAGGCCGCCACATAAACTTTATCCGACACAAAGTCGAACAGTAGACCTAAACAAATCGTATAACTTAGAGTCCAGAACAAAAGGACCACAAATCTCTAACAGCAGCTCGAACATTTCTTAATTAGCCACTTTTTATTGAACAACAAATTCGGTTAACTTCAACAAAGGATTCTAAGAAAATAAAAATAAATTTGATTCGTGACGAATCACGAAGGTGTTTCGCCTGATCCCTCGTAACCCTTTTTGTGACTCTGACTAATCTAGAGATGGCTGGAGGTTTTTAATTAAAGATAATGTAACATAGCAGCACGTAACTACTGCGCAACTACGCCGTTTAGGGTTGTACCGACCTCCGCCAATTAAGTTCCGGACCGAAAGGAATGTTCAATCAGAACCGACTCATATTTGACGATAATGAATCAAGCATAGAGCTTTTTTAAAATTATAATGAGTAAAATCTATATTTGATACAATTTAATTACTTTCGCCAGTTTTGGACTTTGACTGTATCAGCATCATCGAAAATTACTTTCTGAAATTAATATTTTAGAAGGTACTTGACTCGTCAATCTTGTTTATATTTATTATTTGACAGCCCTGTGTGGTGGAGCGTACGGCGGTAATTAGTAGAAAGCGCTCTCGAGCAGTGTGAATAGCATCAACAATGTAGCCGGTAGCCGCCTCGCCACCTCTTCCTATATTCAATTAAAAACACAATGCCTCAACAACTGACCACTTCGAATAAGAAAACAACCTCACTCATCTCCGCGCAAACTAATTCATCTCACTATATGGACCATAAATTATACGTAGCGCGGTATATGCTGTTGAACGCGAACTTTTATTGGTTTTTACGACAAATTATCCCAATCGTGATCATTGAAAATGACTCAACATACAAGACACACGTCTCAGACGGAACCTTTCTAACCCATTGCCCAAAAAGTTACATTAAGATGATCGTTAATAGTCGCCTTGATTACCATCTAAGTTGAGTGGTGAACGATTATTTCGGAGTCGGCTTCTTGATGTGAGAGAAATAAAATGTAGGCGCACGCGTCGCCACCGGGTTACGCTGTCGTTAAGAAATTACCGGGCGCGCCGTCGACGCCGCCGATTTTATCGATGGAATTTATCGTCGACACTGGTCGACTCGCGCGTGCGCCCTTCCCTATCAATGCGCATACAATATATGGGCGTTTAGAAATCTCCAATATGATCTTCTGATATCTAAAAAAGGGTTCATCTTGTTAGATTCTCATCAACGGGAGTACTGCTAGTGTCAACATTACGAACGAACAAACAGCTCTACATTGAATTCGAATAAATTCTGTTCATTAATTTGTTGTCAAAACAATTTTTTCGATTTAATTTATTGAGAGCATTGGTGAGGTATGTGTGTGCGCCGTGTGCGCGGGCGCAGCACGGTAGTAACGAGTGTATAATTATTGTTGGCCGCGGCGCCGGTAGCCGAAAGGCCGACTCATCGTAATTTGATGGCGTCGGCCGGCCCGCCCCGCCGCTGCCGACAAAAAACTAATTAACAGAGATGGACCACGAGATAGCCACCTCTACCTACTATGTTGCATTCGCAGAACAAAATAAAACACTGTGAAACCATGACGATGACATTCAACCCGATCATTTTTGTGATTCATTTGCTCATACCGCGTCGTGTTAATTAGAAACCAGTTGGGGCGTCTTAAACTGCATTCCTTCTTAGACCTAGTGGGAAGCCAAACTAGTAGGATCCTAAGCCTAGCATAGAAAATACTCAGTGTCAAATTACCATAGAAACCTGTCGCTTTGGTTTATGATCGTATAGATCGTATATCGCTGAACGTTTTTATGGCTACCTACTGCGCACTTAAAGTTAGAATATGGACACCCACATGCGCGTATATGTAGATGTGTTTATAGGTATACATAATGTGTAAAACATGCGTGTCGGTTGTTGCCGGGCTCACTTGGTGATAGATTGTCGTCATGATGGATCGCCCAGCCCGCCAATGGTGTCCGCGCCGACCGCAAACACGACACTACGCTCACTACTTACTTGTTATTACTGCTTGCTGACCACCTTCACAACATTGGAAAAACAGAATGGACTCATTCCACTGTTAATAGCATTAAAGAAATCCTATTGATTTCGCTGATCTTTTAATATTTTTTTTATACAAAGTGCTACTTTCAACGCATTACTGGTATACGTCCTGGTAATTACACGAAATCTCGACTCTAAAGTCAACAATGAATGAACCATGGAAAATTATTTGGTAGCGGCCAGGACACGGTTGCTCGATTTCCGAAATTCGATAACCAGCCGCGACGCGTCAACAAGTCGAACTTAATCATTTTAAATATGTACTTTTAACCCTGCAACTGTATTGTCGCTGACGTGACTCGCCATTGTTTGCCAGTTTTACCACCGTTTTATACCTTTTAGTGAACGCTCCCAAAAGTAGATATATTATTATGGCAAACAGGCAAAGCGAATTCCTTACCACTTTGATTCAATGAAAACATAACAATTGATGGTATCTGAAAACAATAAATTATGATGAGATCCACACCATTGTTCAGACCATAACAGAACCAACGACAAAAAAGTTTCGAGAAGTGCTAATTAACGGTTTTTGAAATAGAATGCGACCTCGCTTTGATTACACAAAATATGATTGTTTTTTGGCGGCGCCGAAATCGGACGCTTCATTAACACAGGGACACGGCGCGACCCAAAGAAATGTCACGTCAAAATCGTTTTCCGAGAAGCGTAGAGCTACCGGAGCCGAAAGGGAATTAATAAATACAAAAGGGTTATAAAAACTGTGACAGAATTAAGAGCGGGCGCGTTAAAAATGGAGGTGCGACTGCGACGCGAACAAGTGAAACATAATGCGCGAAACAAAGCAGCCGGAGCGAATGCCTTAAATCATTTTTAATTATGTTATGGCGCGGGTGCGGGTGCGGCGCGCTGCGTATGCGCACGGCTTGGGTTACAGCGGCTGTTGCGCGCGCACACTAATCACGCGGCGGCGCACATGTATCTGTCCGTCCGATGCGTGACCCCGTCACTAGACCCAAGCCTCAACTACAGGGATTATGATCATAGAAAAACTTTACGGAACACCGCCTCTAAGGATTTAATTACCGTCATACTGATGTGCAAACGCAAGAATGTAGGATGCTCGATTTTATTATAATGTTAATAGAAATAAACAAAGGAAACAAACAAAACAAAACAAATCAATCATATCGGAGCCATCGTAGACCATATAGGCTCCTTTAGCAGACCATGAGCGAAACTCCAATTAAGCCACACAATGCACACTTCGTAATTATGAGTCTACAATAAGTATTTAGAGCACTATAAAGCTGATGTAGCTCCGGCAGACGCGATTAAGAAGGCTGTCGGAGGCACTTACCATGAGGTCCTTATTACAGAAGGCCGCATACCTTAAGTAGAGTTGCATCGTATGTGGTCATGATTCTCAGCATTGAGGGAACGACGAAGAAGACGCGTTAACTGATGAACTTTTAATTAATAGCCAGTGACATCCTTTATTCTCGTAAATCCATTACTAACACTTTGTCTCCGAAAATGAGCTTAAAGCGTTCACAGAAGTGTTTTAGTGTGTGTTGTGTGAAAAACAAGCGATTATTTAAGAGTCATACGTAACTCGGTGACTCATTGTTGGCCGGTTCTTATTTCACGGTAGCTTAGCAGCTTAGTAGCGAACCTCGTTCGACGATATAATGGTGCGCGCTTTGATTCCACAATACGCGAAGCCCAAAAGTCTGATAACTGTAGTTTTTCTTACATATAGTATCGTTTTATGGGTTGTGGGGGGTTTGATAGTCAGCCGCTCCTTGTAAAATACTGGTAGGTACTCAGCTGCAGCCAGTCAGACTGGAAGCGGACCCCAACATTGTCGAAAACAGGCTGAGCTAGGCTGAAAGGAAAGCTGGTTCCTTTAATCCGACAGTGATTTTAGCGAAAACAAAGATTGATTTTCATTTTGAGGTATGAAAAAGATTGTGCCTACTTTGACATTTATCGAAGTGTGGTTAAAAATAACGCTCAACCTACGTCAACAGAATATTTATTCAGGTCGTACAAAGTGGCCGTGGGTAGATGTCACAGAAAATAATACCTATGCGTAGAACTAAATCGAAAGCTTTCTTCTAAATTCCTAGAAAAGCCTCTGGAATAAAGAATAGATTCCCAAAGCAGATAGTTATTTAAATAGTGATATTTCCTGTTAATGTACTGAATCCGGCGACCAGCAAATCCATTGTTCTTCCAAAAAGTAAAGAGTGTAGCAAATCTTTAGATACAGATATAGAACAAACAGAAGACTTATGAAAGGACAGACCTTTCATTCGGTCACAAGCTCACAACCAACTAGCTAGAACAAAAAGCTTCTGGCCTTCTGGCCGATAGCTTATATTCAATATCTCTCTCTCTCTCTCTGTATTGTGCTGACAAATCTAACTAAAGGCCCTACTCATTCGAGAAACCGATGCGAATAGAACTTCTGATCTGAAAAAAATATCTGTCGTAGGTGCGTACCTGAAAATTTGCCTAAACAAACAAAAAGAAATAGTTGGTTTGGTAAAAAAAAAAAAAAACATAAAAAACAACTCCACATTTACCTGAAGTCAAAGCTCGCACCATAAACGTCCGAATGCCCACACCCCGCTACATTCCTAATGGTAAACAAACGGCAAGAGTGGTCTGCGTCGGATTCTAGCAGAACGTCTCTTGATGTGATATTGTACTGCAAATATGCGCTTCCTGATCATTTGAAGCACCAGTGTTGATATCAGGCTAAAATTGGGAACTTTGAAACAGTATTTACACACACATACCATCATGCCGGTGATCCCCAAAGGGTTCGGCAGACTGAGGAGTAGGTACCTACATTTCTTCAGTTTTTTTTTGTCCCATGAAATAAGGGGCGGGCCAGTTGCCATGAACCACAAATGAAATGCACAAAACCAGACTCCGTACTGCTATTGACGATGATGGAAAAAACCCAATAATACTTTGCCCGACCTGGAAATCGAACCCAAGACTACATGTTCAGCAGACTTAGCGCTTGTGACCACTAGACCAACGAGGCCGCCCAAACAATGTTTTAGGACTCGCACAGTATGACAGCTTCAAGTGGTCTTCAATCTATATTAACTCCAACAAAACTTTTAATATTGGAAGATAGAGTTGGAAGAGTGAGCTCTAAGTTAATATCTTGAAATAAAAGGAAACTGAAACTCACGCCTAGGAATATGACAGTTTAGAGTATTCTATAGAACATCATACATCGACATTTATACGCCCTCTGATAAATATGAAGTACTACCTAGTGTTAAACATCATGAAAAAAGAACTTCGAGGCACCATATCTTAGGATTCTGACTAAACTCGAAATATGACAGCTTTACGTGAATCCGCGACCGCGGTCAACTCCAGCGGGAATACCTTATGATATTGCCTATAACCTGTAACTAGGTGGCCATCTCTCATAAATATTTCTTTAAAAAAAGGACTCACATCTATTTTCAACCAGCGTTCATCACATCCGCAGACTGGGTGTCGCAATGTCGTGCTCACGCGCAGGCCACTGTCAACTATCCGTGAAATTCACCTCAACCACCGCTGTAGCCACGACACGACTGCCAACCACGTACGGTGCACTATGATAGAATTGTTGGTTTACTTCGTAGCACGTGTTTTCAACTTTCTGTTATGATAAAACAACGGGGACCACAGATGTTTTCCTAAAGTGATCTTATTTTAAGTATTGATGATAAAAATGTCTTTGAATAACCAGGATTAACAGGATTTTGGCTGCAGGCACTATGTTATGAATTCGACGGGAAAATCATGACCCTTTTTTCAGGTAGCTTAGGTATTTGCGTGCGATGTTTGAAATAGCGCTTCGATCACTAAGTTAGATATTTATATTAGGGGGACATCTGGAGGCTACGCACGCGCTAATTTGCCAGATCAAACCGATATCGGGTACAGTCGCCAGTGTCCGCGTTCGGAATGCATGACCGATCGGCCACGGGGAAAAAGCGTTCGCTCGCCGGTGAATGAAGCGATTAGCGCTGAATGGTCGGCCGGCACGCGGAACCAAACGCCAGGCACGACGCGCGCGCATCCACGCCGCGCTTTGTCTCAGCTGGGTTGACCCGTGCCCCGGGTAAAAACCGTGCCTGACCAAAAACTAATAAAAAGCACTAAAAAACACCATCGAGCTGTTTTTAATTGGGGAAAAAATATAGCTGACCGAGATTTTTTCGATTAAAACGACTCGTCTAGTTCTTCTTAATGTATTATTCTTGTTACGCCGCGGACTATTTTAATGCAGATGAAGATGCCTTTTTTTTTTTTTTTTTTTTGGAGGGTGAGAAATCATCAAATGACTCCTCCCGCCCTGGGCAGAGCGGAAGGGAGTGTCAGACTCTTACTGACTAAAAAACACCCATGTTCCTTCATTGGCCCTTTATGTTCCAGGGCCGCGGTATCTCTTTCGAACAGTCCCGCAGCCCTGGCAGGCACCGGCCCTTGCGGGCCCCTCCCGTTTGCTGACATCTCTTTGAGGCGCGCGTGGAACACGAACGCGCCGTCGACACGGCCTGCCCGTCGTCATACGACGGACGGACGGCGAGCTAGCCCATTACTCGCCGTCCACAGGCCCGCGCCTACGGTGGCCGAGAGCCATCACGGCGTGGCCCCCGACGCCCGGTGCTTCTCCCGCGGCGGCTGGGACGTGAGGAGGTTCTCTCCCTCTCACGTTCCGCCGCCTCCTTCGCTAGCATGACTGCTTCGCAGAAGGAGGCGACGGCTTCCCATTCCCTCTCGCCCCGGACCATGGCTTGAACCAGGGCCGGACGCGAGAGGTCGCCGCCGCCAATCGCCGCTACGAGGACACGGCGGTGCTCCTCCCAAGCGGAGCAGACCTCAACGGTGTGCTCCACCGTGTCCTCCGGTCGATCCTCGCAATAGTAGCACCCGGGCGTTTCCTCCCGCCCGATTCGGTACAGGTACCTCCCGAAACAACCGTGTCCGGTGAGGACCTGCGTCAGGCGGAAGGTGAGGGCGCCGTGGCGCCTCTCAAGCCACTCCTCAAAGAGGGGACTTATCGCCACTATCGTGGCGTGCCCTGAACGGGGTTGCGATAGTCGCTCCCTCCATGTCGCCATGAGATCACGGCGGAGGTCTGTCCGCCGCGCAACAATATGCCGCGGCAGCGGAGTTACCCCCCGGCTCTGTACCTCCGCGCGCCACTCGTGAAGATGAAGATGCCTGTCTTCGTAATGATGTTATTGCTACATCGCAACGTTTTTGTGTGTAAAATGCCTCGGATGCCTCTTTCTATGCTACCTTTCTATTTTAAACTTGAATATATTTACAGCGTCATTAAAGCGTTTCTACACAATTGCACACGATCCGTATCCGATTGTGTTTTTTTGTGCAAATGGGTACACAGCACTCAACCGTTACGGGAACATTTCCTAGACGGATTCGCTAAATTCGATGCCTGAACGCGAGATCTCGGTAGAAAATCCGCTCGTTTAGGATAAATCCCTTAGGTAACAAGGCGTTTGTTAGGCGAGTGCGCGAGTCGCGAGTCGGCGCTAATTTAAGCCGGGGCTGTGCGCTCGCGCAGGCTCCGCATCTCATTTACCTTATTAAGCGGCAGGCTCGCGGCCGGCCGCGTCACTCAACGTCACTCGCGCTGCTGCGCGGACGCATAAACACCTCCTTAGCTACCGTCTATCGCCTCTCTAATCGGAGCCGCGCACACGCACACGTACTCGCCTCGCCGATGTTGTTTAGCACTTCGCAATGTCTAATGAATAGATCGTAACTCATCAATTACGAAAGTACTATGACACCATGCAGATAGTATCCGCGAAGCCTGCGTAGCAATGATTCATACTGCTAAGTATTTTTTTTTTTTCTGCCGTTGACATTTAGTTGAACCTTTCAGACACTCTTTTAATAGACTCACAAAAACTTTTGCACGTGATAAGAATGGAGATTAAAAATAGGCGAAGACTAAAAATAGTTTAAAATTGTGGGCGCTGAAAGCCGGGCGGCTAATGGTCTCATTGGTACTGCAGACGGGATAAATCTCGGCTCCCGGCGCAGGCAGTGTTTCAGTAATGAGCAAATTCGGCATGCGCTCGCCTCTCTCCTCGCATAGCATACGTACGTGGGATCTAATGCTGCTGGGAATGCGGGGAATGCACTCCACACGATCGTTTTCATAACTCAGCGAAGCATTATCTACTTGGTTTGCGATTAGACATTCTGAGAATCATAATCGTTCAACTATAGATAGGTGTGCAGTTAGATTGTTCCATGGCCTGAATAAGAACCAACCAGTTAAGCACATTCGTTGATGTTTGTAATAACGTCTGACCCACAGAACATAAAAAACAGTAGAAATCGCATAGCGCTTTATTAGTATCGGAACCAGCGTACCCAAACTAACACATAAACAGGATAATTGTATTTCCAAACACTAAGAAAAGCGTGGTGTGATTGGTAATTTAACATTGAATGAAAGTAAGTAATTTATTAGTCTTCGTTTATTTGAAAATAAACCATAATCATATGACGATAGAGTGGTTTATTATCTACTCTGTTTACGTATTAGCTCATACGGATTAGTTTCACGAGCAAGTTCAGCTACTCACCGCTAGATGTCACTACAGTAAATGCATTTAATAAACCTTTACAGCTTTTGAAATAAGATTGATATTTCCGTAACGAGCTCATTATTACTTGTGTGCTATTCATCCTTCTCTCTAGGGTTGTACCACTGCCGTTGCCTTATTTATCGACATTGCGTTTTATTTTCAAATAAACTACAAGTCGATAAATATTTTTAAATTTCAAATTGAATTAAGTACCTACTTACTTTTGTTTGAAATCAAGTGTTATTTATAATAATGCTATTTATAGAAAGAATAATTAAGAATTTATTGTTATGTTAGTATTGTCATGCTAAACTACCGATTGATTTCGAAAATTATACTATTTGGTAGAAAGGCACATAATTATCACAGATTAAACTACACGATTTGTTACTACGGGTACCTAGTACCTACTTTCTATTGACATGGGAGCCCTGCGATTTCGCCGGCAGCTACACTCGCTTTAAGTATGTTTTAGCTCCACCAACTCCTTAGCGAAGTTTGATGAAATTTGGCCACTTACCAAACTAACACGGGCCTGGTCCCTATCGGACGGCGAGCCACCCATCATCGCTCGCCGTCTGCAGGCACGCGCCTACGGTAGCCGGAAATCGCCTTGCTACTCTCGACGCTCGGGGCGTCTCCTTCTGTTACGAGGCCTGCACGGCGCGCGCCTGGGACCTCCTTTTGAGGTTTGAGATAATGATGTTGAAAAACGATCAAAGCTTGTATCAGTGGAAATAAAGAAATACAAATAAAATTAAAGCAATGGTTTTTTTTATTACATTAATAAAACAGCTAAAGACTAAAAAAATACATATATTATTGGCCTTGAAATATAACATACTTGTTAAGAAGTTGCCTTTTTGTTTGTTTTATATTAATTTTAAGTAAATGATGTATCCGCACATTAATGTAGCGTTCTATAATGGCTTTTATCAAGTCAGTTACATGGTTTGATGTGGGGAATTCTCCAATTTGATGAAAATTTATATTTTCGAACAACTTTTCTCCTACAAACTTTCTTAATATTTTGGCCATTACTTCTTCTTTTTTAAATAATTTTCCATCCATTGTTCGAATGACAACTTCAGCTACTTTACAAATTTGTATCATATCGCGTGATGGATATATAAGCCCACCTTTATCTTTGGCTATTATAAATTTATGTAAAGAATTGCATTGATTTGAGATGAGACCGCCAACGCAGATGTCACAATTAATTTTCTTTATTAAAATTCGGGCAATATATCCGGCAATATGTGCTATTGCTTGAGAACTAAATTCAGAAATGTTTTTTAGAAGTTCACCGATTTCTTGCTCTTCTGTGTTGTCTTCTGTCCAATCGTCCTGTGTTAAACCCGAATCAGAAGAGGTTTTATTTATACGCTCTACTGCGGACGAGCAGTTTAGGATAGACAATTGTTCCAACGCAGTACAATTTCCTGATCCGAAATCTTTTAGTTCCACATGAACCAAAAGTTTTTTATATGCTGCCACAAACTGTCTTGCTGTCGGGTTATTATTAGATCCACCGTGTGCCCTAATATTACCGAATAGAAGTTCCAAGTGATCCAAGTGAGTGTAAATTTTTTTGTTTTGGCACTGCTGTATCGGCTAAGTATTTTTTTCCGCTTTTAATTAAAAAGTCCTGTTCTACAAAGTGATCTGAGCAAATTGTACTAGTTTTTGCAGGAAACCAGTTTTGCCTTCCAGTCGCTTCAATCCACTTTTCTTTTCTGTCTGGATCCATAGGAAATCTGAAGACATAAAATAAAATAATACACGAAACCCACTTTTTATATTTAAAACATATTTTAAACTTATTTCAAACCTGGATAAGTAAAATTTAAAAAAAGGTTTGAACAATTCATGAAAACACACAACACGCACACAGGGTTAATTTTTCGCCGATGCATCATAGAACATTAAAGTTTAAAATATCGATAACTCATTTTCGATAACGTCAATCTCTAATTGAGTAGCGGACTGTGACATGTGCGTAGTTGGAATCTTCGAGAATAATATGATGGAGTTTAAAAGAAAGTAGACCCTATCGTGTAACCAATAAAGTCTATTTGTACTTGTCTTGTTTAATAAAATAATGTTTTTCAAATTTTAATCGAAATAAAGTAAATTAAGACTTACCGATGGTATGATATACCACCATTTGATACATTTTTGGTTCTGCTATCGTTTTTACACACTAGAACTGCACAATAAGGCATTTTAGTTTTTTTTTTTAGTTGTTGTCACTGTGACGCTTCTGTCTAGACTGATGTGCGTGGCGTGTGCGTGGGGGAAACACTTTGCGGAACAGCGCAAACCTCGGGGTACGCGCGCCCCGCCCACATGCGACTTCTACTGTTTTTTATGTTCTGTGGTCTGACCGGTTCAAACAGTGCAAAGTCATTTAATCTTACAACAAAAGAAGATATAATATGTACTTACTTAAATACAATGTAGTATGTACCCACAGTCAAACCAGTAGAATAAAGTGTGAAGCGAGATAACATCGCAAAGACAAAAGGCATTGTTTCTGAGTGTAAACAAGAAACGCTCCGACCAATCGGACAGCTTTCCACGGCTTGCGAGCGAGAGTAATTAAAAATTCAAATTAGGAGCGTCGCCCCTCGCGCGACGTGGTTGGTGATTACACAGCGTTAATTACCAGCGACCAATTAAACGCAGGGGCGACAGAGCGGCACGTTTAGCCGGCCAATGGGGGCGCGTCGCTGAAGCAAGGCGTGGTAATTAAGACGAGGCGAAAGGGTTGTGATTTTCCGGGCGTTCTCGGGGGCGTGCAATTAATCACCGCCCGACGTGAAGGAGTGCCGCCGCCACTCCCTGTCTGTCCACATTGTTTTAAATAGCCGTTAATGTAACAGCACACAATACATACTAAACGTTTATATGTCTTACCGCAACTAAATCAACATTATTGTTGCTAAAGGAAAACCGTCAAAAATCATACAACTTCGCTCTGATTTTTGCGCACCTCCAAAGCTTTTCGTGGAAGTGAAAATTTCATCTTTATTTCACCTTCGCAGGAACTTAATATAGAGCTACTGAGTAAATAAAGATCTAAACCGACTTACGCACCCTTCAAAAAAACAATAACGCAAGTTTATTTGCATGCAGCGATTCATTGGGACGTAAAACAGGTGTAGGTGGAAGAATTGGGCTTAGGGTTTAGTGGCTCCGAACGACCCGGGGGCACACAACCGAGCACACGGAGGACTTGAGTGACGACAGGTTTTGTAGCCGACTGTACCTAGTTGGAAATTGTTTGGTAGGTTTGATCGCTTCCGTTGATGTGGAAGTTGATGCTTAATGCTTGGCTGCTCAGAACAGAAAAATCTTGAACTAAGCCATTTATCCTGCTATTAGACTTTGCTTCTAAACGATTATTTAGAAAATCACTGTAAAGTGGCTATTCTTAAAAGTTTGTTAATTTTCTAAGTAGTAAATTTATATTGTGCTTATCAAATTACGAAGCCTCTATGAAATATAATTATCTCGATTCTTAGAAGAAAAAAGAGCTACAACACTGCACGTGGCAGGTACTAAGTATCGCTCTCGAAAAGAACAAACATTCGTTTCATTGTTGGGGGCTTACAACACTGTTATTAACAAAGCCGATGAAGTATAAATGATCCGCGTAGCCATTCCTGAAAGAGAGTTATTCCAGCCTCGTCCCCCCCCGTGCCGGCACACCGCGCGCCCCTTTCCTCCCCCGCCCGTCACCGGCAGAAGAAAAATGCTAACACGCCCCCGCGAAAACTATTAGTTATTTTGGCACCCCCACAACCCTCGCTTCCTTCGATTATGAACCACTACACATTGTGTTTTAAGAGGTCACATGCTTATTAGTTTCAATCTCCTAGTCCCATGTGAGGTTTCTTTCATGATTAAAGACAAAAAGTGCAGCATACTCCATAGAGTGCACACCTCCTCAGTCATAAAATATTGCTTGAGGAAAAAGGGGTTGTACTAGCAATAAGGGCTGGCAATCTGTCACTACCTACGTAAAGTTAATATTGTTATGCGATCAAGTTTCAACCCTATTTTCTAGGCCAAACGAGATTTTCTGTAGTGCATGCCTATCCATGCTCTAAGAAAATTTCGTTTCCCTCTCTTTTCAAACATTAATCGTAACTACACTTAGGTGACATAACGTCATAAGCGTCTCTGTAATCGTAGTGTACTTAGAAATCTAGTAATAGATATTCAAAGACAACAATGCGACATTTTTTTTCAATCTCGATAGCGATAGGTTCGTAAGTATTGGCAAAGTGTCTGTCGCCAGAGCGCGACACATTTAATATGTATCGAGATCGATTCGGATCACCATACGGAGAAAATCCGACTGATAAGTTATTTGGATCCAATCTGGAGATTGCAAAACCGACTCTAAAACATTGGGGGGTTACAAAAAGCCGGCTTAACACTTAAATCTCGCGTTGCAGACAAGATGATGAAATTCAAAACAAGATAAAGAATATGGGCTATAAAAGTTTTATGGCTGTTAACTTATTTATGAAGTCGGCTACATATTTAAATGTGTACTTACGTCAACTGTAAGTACATACACACTAACTTAACGTAAGCGTGGTATTGTGTGGTATATTGCGCATTGAGGCATTCTTTCTTGTCTACCGTCTTTTCTAATATAGTTGAGGCGAAACGGTTATACGAATGTGTTTATTGTATAAAGGAATTTTTAGTTTACAGACCAGAAATAAACACCTGGTATGATTTTTGCACCAATACTGAATTAAATTTTCTTTAAAATATTGTTGGCTTGAAGTAGCATAAAAATAAGATATGAAGGAAATTTAAAGCCAGTTCTTAATTTCGCCCTTATTTATCATCTAGTAAGAGATAACAATGTTTTTTGAAAATTCAGCATAGATCTGGACCATTTTCTTCTTTATTTCATATCTTTATAGAAAAGTACACACCTCATTATGTGTGCCATTGAAACAGTACAAGAAAACTAGTGAGTGTGAAAACAAATATGTGTTCAGACGCTTACATTTCCTTGTTTTCATGCCCATTTTCCTTAAGGAGTTCGGCGGACCCCAACCGTACGTAAGGTATTGCTATTCTTGAGTTTTGCTTGACTTAGAAGATGCTGCCGATATACAAATACCTACACTAAGATTGGAACGATTAAATCATTGATTGTAATAAATTAATTAATCATTATAATATCGCAAGATTCTGATTTTACTCTGAACTTTTCGAAACTTTTTTAACTAGAGTAGAGAAAATTACATTGCATTATGATTTGGTTGCATTATGACAGAAGAAAGGCGAAGCCTAGAAATACTCAACAATTGGTAAATCCTTGCTCAAATGATGAAGATGATGATGTGGGCAAGATAGCCTTATCCTCTTCCTTATAACTTCTTACTATATCCACGTGAAACGATAAAGAATCCCGTGAACAATATATTAAATACCAGAGGGTAATTATTTCCCTTATTGAACTTTCAACCATCCTGCCTATTTATGTGATTAACGATATAATAACCAAAAAGACCTAAATTAAAAAAAATATCACTTGGTAGCCTACCTCTACCCTACATGTTTAACGTATTCGATCACAGTCCGGTCTATGTGGACGAGATACGCAAACATGTCCCTGTGCGCCCTCCCATCTGTCATAGACGCTTCCGACGCACGACCTCTTGCTTAATTGACCTCCCTGTCCACCCTGTATGTTTATACCTAACCTATATAAAATACGCGGAACGGCGAAACATATAAGGACACCGATAGACAAATACTAATAGTGAGATGAAATGGATTCACGGTGTATTTTTTTTATTCTGGTCACACTTTCCCATTTACATACGTAAAGGAAAATTTTAGGACACTGACAATGGCAAACTGGATGTTTGATTTATAGACGTATACGAGCTATTTCAATAGCTGCCCATGACAAATATAAAGAGGTTATATTATTCAAATTGGACGGACTTTGTGAAAGTGGCGGATGAATGCATGTCAATTACTCTAACGTTGGCAGCCCGTACAATGTGCTGTGTTGGTACAGTTGTTTGTATGGCCACGACACATGACAAAGTTTCCGCGGCGGACACGAGCTGTAGGTAATGTAACAACACAGTAGATGACCACTTACATAACATACACACAAAAGGCCAACACTTGCTGCACACAAATGAACGTAGTTTGCACATACGTTGAATAGACAAAGCACACAGTCACATGAGGTCATCTCCCCTCATTAGGTGGTTAGTTTTCCGGGCGTGTCCGCAGACTCCGGGGGGGTGAGGTGCACGGGGTAGGTGGCAGTGGAAGGGGGAGGGGGGGTGCTGGTAGACGGGAAGTTACTTAATTAATCCCTGCGCGGCCGCCATTGGCCAGCGGGACGTGCGGGCGGGCGGACGTCTCATCGCCCACGCGTTAATTGGGCGGGAAGGCGCACAGATTACAGCAGCGGTTCCCGTTAATGAAACCGGACTCTCGTACCTACTGAAACTTACCCATGTCACTTATATATTGCTATGTAGGCAGCTAGGAGGCGTTAATGAAATGTAGGTGCCCCTAGAGACTTGTAGGTGAGCATGCCTTAAGCTCAAATTAGTAACTAACTAACCGCTTTTGAATAATAACTGAATCTTATACACTCAGAAACACGAGACCTCGAATCTTGCGCATTCTTGAGAAGGTATCAATATTTCATGAGATTCTAAACAACTTTCCTCTAAAACCTGTTAGATATTCTTCTTAAATAAGTTCAAAGACAAAGTTTATATTCTACCATTCAAACAGGGCTTAACGAAAAGGAAATGAAAAAAGTCGCGTATGGCGCTGTTGAAGCGTTAATAAATATTGTAGTAGGGAAGGAGTTGACTCGAAACTAATATTGCTCTCGTCGCGTCAAGTGAACGTATAAAGCTCAGATTTAGCGTGAGCCGAGGGCTGAGCAGGCGCGAGACGCCCAGGTAAAGTACCTACTTACATCTCGATATACGAGGAAACGTAAATTATAATATTGTGTGTGTCGGTGCTAACCCTCTCGCGCTCACGTCGCGCCCCGCGTGTGTGCGCGCCCACTGAAAGAAAAGCAATTTCCTCCGGGCGGCGGGCGGCCGCTGGGGGTTGAGGTCTCGCGCGAATATAATTTTGTTCATTTTTTTCATTCGGGCGAGTTAATTCGGCTTCGCGGCGGAGTCGGCTATTGATTAGGGCGCGTCTTACGTTTTAATTTGTTTGCGCGCGCAGCCAGCGATGCACCCGCCGAGATGAGCCCCCCCTTCGCCCATCTCGTGCACCCCAAGACCCCAGCATGTTCTAATGAGCCTCTAACTACGCCTAGTGTAATCAAGAGCCTTTTCATAATCATGTTCGCTCGTCACATGTTTCTCTGTATCTTTTATGGAGGCTCTCGTCCGAACGTCTCGCTCTTGTTTACACTTGACGCGAGACCCCTACACGTTGTTGAGCGGTTTCAGGGTTGCCCTTTTCGCCGATATATTATTTTTGTACGAAAATACTGATACTGTAAAAGGTTGTAAGATGATAATGTCCGGTGTTATTGCATGTAGGACTAGGAACGCAGATAGGTAAGTGAGTAATTAGTTTGATATTATGAACTACTTCTAATGTAGAGCTATGCTTTTGGAGCTATCTTAATACAACAGCTTCTTAGCAGATTGTAGAAATCAAGGGGCTCTTTATAGTACAGCCACTAATATTAATTGGATCACATCTGAAACGTATTAGGAAGATATCGTTCCAAGTTTGGTTGCGGTACATTTTCATAATGTAGTCGTCATATTTGCATAAGATTAAATAGTCATAACTTGTACCCACTATTCTATCAGTAGACACCTAACCACAGTAATATGTACCTACCTAAGTACATTACCTACACTTTACCCATTAGGTACAAAGGCGCACTATCAGACATACACTTGATCATGATAGTGTAATTAACGGTGCATCGTCGGTGCGGCTCGGTGCGACGCCATTGGTCATCCCTCCCACCCCCGGGCAGCCACCCCGCCTCCCCCCCCCTCGAGCCCGGCCATCTCGCCTCACCCCCCCGCACGCCTGCCTGAAACAACGCCGGCTGCATGTGACACATTAGTAAATGAGACGACATTCGTTACCGGAGCGGAGCGCAGTAGGAATTTCCTCATTGAAAGCCTGTAGAGTTGATGGTTCAACGCAAAATGCAATCTCTAGTAAAATGTTGGCGATCTCTGCTTTAGTGGGCAAGTGATTGCTGGGTTGTTAACCGATGATGCTTCAACCTGAAAATATTTATTGTAAAATCGTAGTGGAACGCAGGCTTTAGACTGATTTTAAACAATTCTTTCTTATACTTAAGTAAAGAATTTTTGATTTCGTTTGGAACAATGCTTGCTGTCTTATTAAGTTGGCAATTATTACGAAAGTAAGTTTAATATATTAATTAATAGTAATTGCGTTTTACCTAATGGAAATAAAGAATCTTGAGGCTTGATTCCATTTTCCTTGGCTGCAACACTGGTACCTTAACTCTACTTCTTCTACTTCGATTTTTTCCAGTTCCTTCAATTATCTTTAATTTTCACCTGTAAAATAAAAAGTAATTTATTTATATTAGTGTGTCAAAACGTCCGTTTTACGAATTTGGCTTGTGTCTGAGGTCTCGGGGCGAAGCACCTCACTCAATAAATGCGGAGGCCGCCGCGGCCGCCTCCACTCGGCCATTAAAACTCGCGATAGTGGATACTCTTCGGGGTTCACTTTGTTTTATTACTTTCATTTTATTGTTTTAATTTGTGTGCGGGTGCGCTATTTGCGTGCGCGCAGTTTGTCGCGCGCCCCGCCCACCGCGCGGCGGCCAATCGCGCGCGTCCCGCTAACGAGGTGCCGTCGCGCCCGCACCCGCCGCGCGCCACGCGCCCGCTGCGCCCGCGCAGCCGTGCCGGCCGCGCCGCACACGCACAGACATCGCGACAATGCTCATTGTTTCAAACTATTCTTATTTTGTTTTAGTTAGGTCCACCTCGCCGGCCGGCATCGCCTCCCACCGAGCGATAATTTCAATGTCGTCGCGTATATTGTGATATTGACTGAGATTCCACTCTCGCCATGTTTTATCGTCGGAGGCGCGTTTCGTCAGAGCTACTCAATAAGCAATAAACCATTCGCCTCCGAGGAGTTATTTTAAACCCTGACTGGGACTCGAATTGAGCCCACGCCTTTACACCTTTTAAAGGTTATTGTGTTTCCGAAACGCTCAAGATATAAACATTCAGCAGCCTCACAAACATTCACATCTTCAAGCACACAAAACACAAATAGACGTTTTGGAATACAATAAGCAATGTGTAAAATAATATAGGAAACCTTACGTAGAGGCACTCATTTTTACATAATTTCTGAGTCATTTAAATTCGAAGGTTATGGCTCCTAATAAATCGTTAATATTGTCAACAATCCGTGTGATATTCAAAGCAGATTCAGACACGACACCGCCACGAATAATATTAGGGGGAAACTAAGCAATTGATAGTAAAAATGGGCGTCGAAATAGAAAAATATCGTCGGACGCATTCGTGGCCTGGTAAAATATTCAATCGGGGCAATTCGGGTCCGCGTATAAATTCGGTACCGCCATTATTTGTAGCGCGTCCTCGCGACCGAAAATCGGTACCTACATTGATAGTCGTCATTTTTCTTGTAGGTATCGTTAATATTTTACGGGTGCGTGTCAACGGTTTATGGGCCCACTCTTAACACTAAAACGTTTTAGCCGTGCTCTCATTGTTTATACATTTTACTATCCACTTTTTACTTATAGTTTATTGCAGCTTGAGTGCTGTTCGGGGTTATGACACCGCGTAACGTTCGGGTGACGTTCGATTGTATGCCATAGAAGTTGATTTTTATTGCGCCCTAATGTCAGGCGGAAACTTTTGAAATTATCATGTGTATATTTGGCTGGCCCGTCAAGCTGTAACCATGGGCGCTCTGGTGGCGTGCCTCGGCCTATCCACCAGTAACTGCCCAAATAAACGTACAGCAGACTGCGGTATGATCATTTACTGACAATGAAACTCCACTCACATTACTATTCCGTACGAATTTCGCAGTCTATAAGGGTCTTAACAGCTGAAAAACTGTAAACCTACAAGGTTCTAGGGTTTCCCAAGTTAATTTCTATCGCATTACATAATATAATTCGTTTCACATAAAACGGCGCTATCGTAAAACACATAACAAGGACGGGGTCTTATCTAAGTGTAATTATCCGTCCAAGTTTGCGAGCTGAGAGAAAGAATTGCTGGAGAGTGTGTGTATGTGTGTGTGTGGGGGTGGAGTGGTGGGGTGTGGGAGTGTAGGCTCACATGGGACGCGCTCTAATGAGGTGCCTGAAAGCGACAATGTCTTTGAGTAAAGCAAATGTGTAGGTATCTACATAAGGGAGGGCTGCCTCCTAGCTACGCTCTATTTTAATGTGTATCTAGTGTACGTTTACGATGGATGTATAAAACGCTATGTTGTTTTAAGCTAGTTTCAGAATAAAGATTGGTACAAAATGAATTTGAAAAAAATGTTCTATGTTTATGTACCTATATTACACTATACATAGGTATTTCTTAATGTATCTGTACCTATTGCAGAAACACGTGGTTCTTAAATATTGGCAATCAAGAGCCATGAAACCATGCATAGGTAATCAATCAGTATAACAATGCCTAGTAAGTATGAGTTATTACAAAAGCCATGACACGATAACACAGAACACCTAGCCTTGCAATTTTGTAGACTCAGTTAATAGCAAACAATCATTTACATAATTCATTTTTTTTAATCCTGACTATCTAGAGGAGGGTATTATAGCCCATCATCTCCGCATGTAATGCGTTGTAAATCAAGCATGTAGAACAATGCGTGTGTGGTGTGACAGCGGCGGACGATGTGAGCGGAGCCCGTGTCCGTACGAAGCGCGAGGGTCGATTGCTCCTTCCGGTCCGGAGCCGGTTTTAATTTCCCGCACGGGGCGGCGGGGCGTTAAGTTTAAACGGCCGGAGATGAGCCGCACACGTACTAATATCATGCACGGCCCGGGCCGTCGCCATAGCGACGCACACTCTTATGACGTGTGTGGCGCTGGCGCGGCCCGGGTGTGAGGCCGGGGGTAATATGATTTGAGCGCCCCCGGCGGGGTGTCGCGCCCGCTTGTTTGCTCTCCGATGCAATCGCGATACGAGCCCCGCCCGCACCCCGGCCCCCGCCGACGACACATCTCTCACCTCCGTCGTCGATAACCGCATCGGATTCCTTGTTGCAAGCCACCGCATTCTATTGAAATAGATACCCCGCGCCCGCCTATCCACCTACCTACTGCTCTACTCGATTTACACGTCACCCCGCGCCGCACAATTTTCAACTCCACTCGACAGACCGCGCTCTTCCGTGTAGTTTCTGTTACCTATTACTTCATCGCCTCGAATACGTGGCTACCTACCTCACGTTCACGATATGTCGCAATCTTTTTGTCAGAAGCTCTGAAAAGTACCCAATTTGAAAGATTTTACTCCAAACGAGATGGGTAAAGTGTCACCTCGACAACGGTGCTTATCCTCGTTATGGTCCTAATAAATCAATCAGTTGATTCCGCCGACAACACAGTAACAACTGCCGTCATATTCCCGCGATCTTTTTGCGTGTTGACTCAATCGTGTGTTGTCACATCGAGTGTGGAATCTGGCGAGTTTACGCGGCGGCCGGTGACAATTACGCGGTGCCGGTGCTCATTAGTTGCGGGCGCGCGGCCGCTTCATGTATCATGTATTGCGCGTCGCTCGCAGCGCCAGCCACCGACCAGACAATAAAGCAATCAATCGGCACCGCGCGCCTCCGCAAACGAGCTGCCACGACCAGCGACGACGCTCCACCGATACGATACATATGTATCAAACTATACCTGTCGTGTAACGCGACTTAACTACGTGTTCTCTACTTGTTCGCTATCCGAAGATGCATCCGAGACGATCATCTCGGCAGGGTACTCCAGTTTCAGACTTAGGTAACACTACGTCTAAGGCTTTCCTAATAGGGCATTGTGACTGAACGGTGTGCGCTGTTCGGGCCGCTGTAATTGCGGCGCGGACGCCGGAGGCCGCGGATAATGCCGTACGTGATATATGGTACTACGGCTAATAACAGAGCTCGAGCCCAGCGCCGATTATCCCTTTACCCGGCGCAGACGAATTCGTATCGATCTGAGCGTCGCTCGCTCTCAGCTAATGAGAGCGGGATTTACTACTCATTATCCACTTGTGTTGGTGCCGGGGGCGCGATGAAGACGTCGCGGGGTCGCGGAGCCGCGGGCGCACAATTTGCGGCCAGCGCCGGCCACCGCGCCGCACCGCCACTCGCCCTAGCCCGCAGCGCGCTTTGTACTTGATCCCGGTAATTGCGGCACTCGCTGCACCTTCCGACGGCCACCACCACACGACCCACGCTAGTACTAGATAATTGCGCTATTGTTGCCTAGCTCAGCAACTAGCTCACAAATCGCTTTCAAGGAAGCTATCCACGTTTAAATTAGAAGGTTCAAACATCGAACGAACTTTGTTATTTGGACAATTAAGTTAGATAAGAAAATTAATAGTTCCATTGAATTGTGGCTGTAATATAATATCGCATGTTCACTCCAGGCGGTGGAACGTTACCACACCCTGTTCTTTGAAGCAATTTTCTCATACCCCGTATTCATTTCATGATGATCCACTACTTAGTTCAACGCTAGTCCTGCCTCGTAATATTTTACAAAAGAATATAATGAATATGATAACCATAGGTTTATGTAATGGTTGTTCATAAATCTCACAAAAAAAGTAGAACAGAACTATAAATGGACGATGCAGAACTCAGAAAGATAGAAAATCCACTTCTAAACTAACACTTCTCCATCGAATCTCTCTGTCAGAATAAGTATCCCTGAATATCGACAAGGTAGAAACGATGAACACTTTTAAACGTTTTCCAAACGATAAACCCTCTAGACTCCACCACCACCAGATCAAAATAAGCCCTCCCACTGACTACAGCATGATCAGCCCGATTATGATAACCACAGTGACACAGTTTATAATTGTACAATAGTGAGGTGGCAGAGTTCTGTTCAAAACTAATTTGATTACAAAAAATGGAATCATCGACACAACCAAGAAGAAGATTCAACGTTCCCACTGCTGGTAAACAACATTTGAGAGTGTGAGCCTAACCCACGACGCCGGCCAAGTGCTGGTAGGTGGATATCAGGCATATCTTCGAATTTTCAATTCTAAGGACATCCTGATTGCCTCACGATATTTTCCTTCACAGTTTTCATTTCTCAAAAATCGATACCTGTTTCATTTTTGCAGATGGCTGGGTCGCGGCTCGATGTTCGTGCTGTCCGAGGCACAAGCGCGCGCGCTGCTCCACGTCACAGGACGCGGCATCGGCGCCGGTGCACTCGTCGACGTGGGCGCGGGCGATGGCGAGGTCAGCCGGCGCTTCGCACACATCTACCCGAACAACTACGCCACTGAAATTTCGGCCAGCATGAGGAAAGCTCTGACTGAGAAAGGATATAAGTGAGTAGCTGGTTATAATTTTGTTTTAAAAGCAAATAATACCAGCCTATATCTCACACCACATCAGCCCACTGCAGGGCAAATGAGGAATGCATGAGCATTGATCACCACGCTTGCTCGATATGGAATGGTGATTTACGTCCAGGTTACCTCAAGATATTTTTGTTCGCTGATATCTGTGATGCCCAAGATAAACTTAGAAAGTACTTTAAATGTTTAACCGTAACTCGTAGGATCATGTGACCGGACTGTCTTCCTGAATGATCCTCCTGATACCGTCGTCCTCTGCTTAACCTTTTCCCAACTATGTCGGAGTCGGCTTCTAGTCCAGCCATACTCTGTCCGGTCTGTTGCATCTGATGTGTTAAGCGTTAATATCCGCAATAAAAAACCCAGATTTTGCTGTTGCTATCTCAGCACAAACAAAGATTTTTCAGCTGGCTGACCACCCACCCTTCTTTGATTGGCTGTACCTAGTCCAGAAGTGGACTATCAAGGCTGAAGTTTTGATGACGTATGTTGGTCTACGAAAACGTCCAATGTAGAGCATTTGATATTGAAAGTAAACCTTTTGAATTACAGACTGCTAGATACGGAGACGTGGTACCACTACCGTCAATTCGACTGCATATGCATGCTGAACCTGCTGGATCGGTGCAGCAAGCCGAAGACGATGTTGAAGCAAGCCAGAGATGCTCTCGCGCCGGGTGGCATTCTCATGCTGGCGCTCGTGCTGCCGTATAAACCTTACGTGGAAGGTAAGACCTAAAACCTAAAAAAAAAAGAAATTGTAAAATGGTATCACCACTAGACACAAATTTGCCGCCCAAACAATGATATTTATAAGCGAAAATGTACCTAGCCAGCCGAAGTTAGCCTATCTAATAAGCTCCAGCAGCATCCGAAACCAAGCCCACTTGAGAAAAGTCCAGGATTTGTAATCACCAAACCTCACCATTATTTTAACGTTCGGAAAAGTTGTATACCTAATGAGGTGTTTCTGCTGGAACTAGACTCTTTCCAGGTAGGAAGTTATTCAGGTTGTTTGTAGTCATTGTATTTATTTTATATAAAAAATCACATGTTGGTATGATGCGTTCAAATTTCCCCTTTGTTTCTTAAAAAAACAATTTATTTTATTATACTAGTTTACAAAATACCCCTTTTACTATTCTTCCAGTGACACCAGATCACAAACCAGAAGAACGTCTACCGATTGAAGGCTCGTGCTTTGAGGACCAGCTGGCAGCCTTCGTGAAGTATATGCGGGAGGAGGCCGGTTTCGACCTCATGTCCTGGACCCGCGCTCCCTACTTCTCTGAAGGGGACTTCGCACAAGCTTACTACTGGCTTGACGACTCCGTATACGTGTTCAAGCCTACCGCAGTAGACCCCACACCCTAAGTCATAAAACAACGAATATTATACTCAACTATCTTATGATAGACATACTGAAATAACCATTTTTCATTAAGGAAAAGTTTTTAAAACAACCTTTTGAATGTGAATGCGAACCGCTGTTGTGCAGTATACGTTTCTGAAATTTTAAACATACGTGCTATTTAAAATTTATAAGGTTTTTTTATCGAATAACAGACTTTCGGGAACTTGATCACGGTATTAGAATTTTTGTACTTACATTAAATGTAAAATTTTATTAATCAGTTCCGTATACTGTATGCACTTGCACATAGTACGGGTTTAACTGTTAAGGGGATTACGCAATATAAGCAAAGAATTTCATAATTCATAGTGAAGGCGCTTTAAGATGTTTTAGTTTGCCTGTAATCTTTGATCACCCATCCATTGCTGCCTGCGCATTAGCGATAATGTACCTAATAATTTAAAACAGTAAGAGAGGTATTGAGGACTTTTAAACCTCCAGAAGCTCACGTTAGACACTATTTATTTATGTACCGGGTATTCTGATTCTCGCAAGGCTCCAAATAAGGTCCTCGAAAAATCAAATAGGCTTAATCAAGGGAGTGGGGGGAGGGCTTCAACCCCCTAACTCCTCCTCGGTCCTTCACTGTGGGGTGCATAAGATTACTTACATAAATACATTCCTAGTGTAGAGAGTATTCTATTGACATACTTAATCATTTCAACAATTTAAACGGTCAAACGCATTTATCGGTTTCGTGATGTTAATTTGAGTGCTTAAAGTATTTCTTAATGTCCTGTCTTTTATAATCTTCTGATAGATTTTTTTATATGCTATCCTAATTATGTCAGTTTCAGTTAAATATCAAATTATTTTTTGTTACCTAACCATACCTAATGTAAATATTTTTTTTTATTATTACATTATTCAGTTCTGAAAATTTAACGAACGGTAGTGAAATCATCGAACATAATAATTATATTTGTAAGGTTATAGTATTATCTGTAAAACTATTTATTGTACACACATACTTGACATCGATAGATGTTTTACATTATCAGTGTCAGCAAATTATGTATATGTGAGATGTTTTGTACGTTTTCTACGGTATATTTATAAAATAATCTTTAATACATAAATAATTAAATACTCGTATAATCTATGTTACCCGTAGTTGGTGAGACTAAGTAATTAGATATTGATACTCTCGATATTATAAAAGCAAAATAACCATTTATTGTGTACTTAAGGATTGTGCCAAACGTGTGTATATAGGACATTCCACGAATATATTGTTCAAGCTATGTATGGTGTCTCATGTATCTGTATGTTACTAACAAAGAAAACACAGTCTGTTTCTAAATTAAGCATTTTTCCTGTCAAACCTTACTTGCCATAAGTAAGTATACCTTCGACTGCGAAGACATGCTGCAATGTTTTCCTACATTCAAAACTTAATGCTTAAATTTAGTTTGTCAGGTTCTCAACTTCAAATACTTCATTCAGAAACCGACATTATCTGTTTTCTCTGTTAATCGTTCATAATTATAATTTATTTGATTACTTACCTTTTCTAAGTATCTAAAATTAAGTGCGGTCGGCAATCATTCCGTTCTGTTTCAGTTACTAAGTAAGTTGATATTACTTTATTACTTTCATAATAAAATTGATGTAATAATGAATGTTTATTAAAATAAAAATATAAATCGTATTTTGACTGTTTTTATTTGATCGTTATTATAAGCAGTTCTCATAGAGCATATAATTGAACTTATTGATAGTTCATTAAGTGGTGCGTAGTTATTTTGGTGCTTGAATACAACAAACGAAAAACTTGTAATAAAAAAAAGATGGCGTCGTAAGTTCTGATTATGACCACGCGCCAAATCGTCGACCTATGTAAAACTCTACGGGGTTGAAGGGACACCGACGCGAAAACTGTTATCACGTATTCAGTACATCATACTGAGCCCCATAGAATTTTTCATCGGTTATTAAAAATAAACGGCTGTTTCCTACAATAGTGCAATACCTGCACGGTCAAAATATATGGAACAGCTGATATTTTAAATTACCGATGTAAAATTTCTATGTGGGGGCTCCAAATGATGTACTGCATACGTGGTAACCGTTTTCGCATCGGTGACCCTTCCACCCCGTTTATTCCAGAAAAATGGTACCTAGGCACTGACACTAACTTTTATTTTAAAACTCTGCGTTTCATGTAGACCTACCATTAACATTAGGTAGGTAGGTATCTAGAGTCATGTACGGTCACAAACGACAAAGAAAAGTTTCTGGGCCTAAAAGCACTGACTAAATACTAAGGCTAAGTACCTTCGGTCTGAAACCGGTACTCAGTATGTTTCGTTCGATGTTCCAAAATCGAAACCGGCTTTCACAAAAATCCAGTTAATTATATCAATTAAATTTATTGAGGTAGGTAACTATTGAGCTGCTATTTCAGCCTGCTAAGATATTTTCGTTCAGAAATAGCTCTCAAGAAAGCTCTCAAGCTCTCTCTCTTCTACTCGTGCTGCTTGCACAAACATGAGTTCTACGAGATGTACGACGAGCCTAGTGTTATTAAGTGCATACATTCAAATATACTTCTTCTATGTGCAGGACATGTCGCAAAAATGGACGAGACCAGAGCACAGAAACATTTACTTACTTGATAGTAAACTAGGTGTCCGAAGTCGAGGCCAACCCAAGATCAAGTGGCTGGAATGTGGCATAGACCAAGATTTAAAAACTGTTGCTAGTGTAAGGCCCATCCGTGGCTGTCAATTCTCAGGTGATAATGAAATATTGTGACGGGATTTCATTGCCCGATAATTCGACACCAGTTCTATTACACTTGATTCCATGCACTTTGTTCTTGTTGTAGCGTGACCTACCGGGTCCAAAATTATCTTATCTTGCTGGAACCAACTAAACACATTCATTGAAATCAGTTGAGTGGTTTCGAGGATTACTAAGTATGTACCTACCTACCTGTATGTAAAATGTATTTTTTTTTGACGTGACAACGTCTAATAAATCGATGAATGCCGGCTGCATGCACAAAAAAGGATGACTCATTGTCCCGTTACTCTCATTGTACGCTTGCGCCGCATCTATCTCTCTTCCACTCGATTGGCCTATGCGACGTTGTCACGTTAAACTATCGTCCGTAAACCAACTTCACAGACAACCAATTTTTTTTTTTTACTTATCCTCTGTTGTCCCACTGCTGGGAAAAGACCTCCCCCATAGCCTTCCACTCTTCTCTCCGTGCGGTTTTCTCTGGGTAATACTAGACCTAATTTATAACTATTTTGACCCCGATAACTTGGGGTTCAAACCGGGTCGTTTTGGAGGAATCGATATTTTATTTATTTGGAAATTTCCTCATTCCACCATAAACTGCCGCGCAATCTAAGCCGTTCAGGAAGTTAAACTGATACTTTTTTGATGAACGAATGAATCCTTCGAAAAGCAATTATGTATTATATAGTATGGTTGTTTTGATATTTCTAACTTTTCACATGACTGTCAAAGATCCCTTTTAAAAATCTCACCTGTATACTGAAGGGGAAAATAAAAAAAAAACATTATTCAATTTATTTATTTCTAAGCACTGCTTTTCATTACTAAATTACCACCTTTACATCAAAAGAATCTTCAAATACAAATAATAAATTACATGGCAAGGCCAATTTTGATATAAAATAAATACAGCTGATGATCGCTATAACCGAATCGACTTCTGTATCGGTGAAATAATAGTAATACTAGTGGTTTGTCAAAAACACCTCCGTGTGTCGTATATTTCAAATTGGATCAGTCTAAAAACAAGCAACCATCAGCCGTGAAACACACTATATACTTAAAGAAATTTAGAAAAGTAATCTATATGTATAATAGTAACTAATTTTCCGATTGGTATTGCATTATAATGTCAAAATTACATTTTGATTGAATAAAAATTTATCACAGAATTCAGATGCCAAACGTTATTCGCCGTTGAAGATTACTGGTACGTATTACCAAATAATAATAAATGCTTTTTGCGATGAGAAATAAAATAATGATGATGAATAATTTAACGTGTCCGTAAATACTACAATACAATACAAAAAACTATGTTATTACGTATGAATTAACCATCACTAAGAGAAAGTATATAATGAGAGATATTACAGTTACATAAGGTACTCTGTCATAGCAGCGAGCTCGCGAGCAAGCCGCCAGAATAAATGGTACGATGTGAGATCTTCAATATTATGGTTCTACGCTGAACTGACAGAGCGAACGATTAAACGAAATAAGTCACATACAAAGTTATCAATTTCCAATACCTTAAGAAAGAGTTCCGATCATATCAATAAAAAATGCAATATGAAATCCATTTTTGACTAGAAAGCTTATAATTCTAATACAGAGAGAGATTCTTTTGGAAGTTTATAATACTTTTTCAAAGAGTAAGATTTTGACGGTTATATCAACTTAATTAATACTAAGTGTATTGTTAGTTGTCGATGAAAACATAGTAGCCTCGTTATATATTTGGATAATGTATCGAAACGAGAGTTGTAGGTAATGTAGAACTAGTGTGTCGATTATAGTTTTCCAATTTAAACAGCTAATACGAATATGAAATACAACACAAGTGTACAACGCACTTTATACCTACAAAAAGCTGCTTACAATTAATGTTATTTGACAATAATCAAATAAATTGTGATGCGTACAACAATCCAATGAACCGAGACCATGTCAGAACAAGTACTTACGCTATACAATACAACCTCACCCCCTCCCCCTCCCCGTTGTGATGCGAATATGATAAGTTATGTTTATAATTTAGAATTACAGTACTAAGATACAAAACTTTAAATTTAAAGTAGGCTTTGCCTAATTATTGCACTAATCATTAACTTATGTAGTCCATTATTTCACATGATGATGTTATGGAAGTAAATAGTGACTCCTAACAGTGATACATTTCGATCAAAGTCAACTCCAGCTAAGCTCCTTCGACCGTTCTATTTACTCTACTGTACACCGAGATAATATAAACACAATAACATAATAGGTAGGATAAAAAAGTGGCCTAACTACGAATAATAATTTATACCTATTAAACTTACAATTAAAATTCCGTTTTGTACGTGGCGACGTTTTCCCAGTGTACAGTATGCACTTCATCATAACTTACTGTTCCTAATCTTATACATCCACAGGCAACATCAGCTTAGACGTGAAAATTTGCAGTCTTCAATAAGATACTAACCTCCCTATCATTCACAAGACAAGACATGGCGATCAAAACCTTATTACATATTAATATGCGCATAATACTCGGCGACTTACAGCGTCGTGCGTCGTGCGGCTGCGTAGTGATCGAGTGACTGGCTGCCCGCGACACGTAGCGCTCGGCATCCCGGCCGCTCGCCCGCAGCCCGCACTAGCGACGCTCACTACTACATACGTTCCTAAGTAACATTCATGTCAAGACTTCGCTCAGACCTACTCCTATTACACTTCTATCACAGTGTAAATAATGCACTTACGATAATAACTGAGAATAAACTTAAAATAATAAGGACGAATCTTGAAATTACTGTAGAAAGAAAAACCTTAACCATTAAATACGTTCAGTAACAACGAAAGCAATAGCATACATGATTGTTTGAACTTTTACAACAGACAATATGAAATTATATGAAAAATATATAAAAAGAAACTTCTGCAAACACCAACAAGTAAAGCAATAAAACCGCAAAAACAAAGACAGCATGATAATCAACTACATATAAACCCAGTTTGTGCTGAACACGAGGTGGCGCCGTTACATATTGTACACACCCCACGTTCAAGTAATTCAGCGTAAGCGTACACGCACAGATTCGTGCGGCGTCAACAATATTCCTAATACATAAAAGAACTCGACAGCTCAGTGTCCGACACGGTTTCACTTCCAAGGTACAACATTCCAAACTAAATGGAAAAAACTATCTCAATCTTACTCACTAACTAATGACAAGTTTTTATCGAGAATTACTTTTACGAATAAAATATGCAGATCTTGATTAAATACGAACTTAATTAACATTAAGGCCTGCTTGCACGATAAACCACTTAGAACATTTAGTACATAACGAATTTCAAATACCGTTCTATGTTTTATTCTCTGATAGAGAGTTTCGCACTAAATAATTTTAGTGTTTTGTTATGCAAGTGGGTCTTAGTGTGGCCTGCGTGTTGAAGTTTACAGCATCTCATTTAGCACGAACTTATCAACATATTTACGAGTATATAAGGTGAGCTATCCACCCCTGTTCAGTATGTATATTGGGAGTGGCAAACTTTTGAGGTGTGGTTATGTGTGCGCTAATAAGAAACATCTCTATGGACTATTTATAACCGGTGTGGCATTTTTAGCCGCAGTGGCTTTCCTATTTGTTGTGCAGATATTAAGCATAGTGTATTCTTTTCACTACTATTACTAAGCGAAGACGAGTGGAGCGTTGCGGAGACGTGCAACATTCGATCAAACACGAGAGGACGAGAAATGCTAAGTCGAATTCAACTAATATGATTGGATATAGAGCATCGTTCGGGCATTCGACCTGATACGTCTCGTCTCCGCTTCGCTGTAAACCGTGCCTTGTATAAGTACTCAGTTACTGTATGTTTGCTGTAAACTACAAGCGTCAGGCGGGTCCGGGCGCGTTGTGCGTGTCGCACGTGGTGACGTCACCGGGCGCTAGTCGTCGCCGGCGCTGGTGTCCGGTGGCTAGTTGCCGCTCACTATCTTACGGCTCTCGAGTTCCTCCATGTTGTTGGAGCTGAATAAATAGGGTAGGCGTTTAAAATGGAAATGTTTTTTTTAAGTCGAATTTATGATCTGATGAAAAAATGGAAATTACTTGGATGGTGTAAAAGATCATAGGAGATCCGCCAAATGAAACGAAATGGAAAAAACCCCCGTCATTTTTACATCTAGCGCTTATGAAACTTCTCCGGGCAAAAAAAAAACATATTAGCTACCGAATTTCACATTATTTGTACCATTATTACTCTAAGAAGACAAGATACTTTCAAGATACATGGATGTGTCTTGTTCGGGACCAGCTGGTAAACCTGTCATGTATTCTGTTGTATCTCAAATAAATAAATGAGTTAGAATTTTTCGCCGGGCTTGGAGTAATTTTGGCAGATCTCTTTTAATTAGCTAGCGAAACTCGACAGACGTAGTGGGTAGGTACCGATAACGAAAGATAATTTAAAAAAATGTGTGGAGGATATTAGCCTGCCGAAACAGGTCTTACTTGAACTTGTGAGTGAGTTTAACGACATCTTTTAATTTTTGTTTTACCGTCATTACATATCGAAACCAATTAAGTCTACCAAGTTTCGAAAGTTAAATTTCACCTTGTAACGTTTTGATTAGCCCATTCCTTTGATAACGAATGAGACAAAATTGAAAACATTATTCGCATCATCTGTCAATTTTGCGTAGTTTCAGTAAAATTATACTGTGCCGTAAGAACCATTGGATCATCCGTGGCAATCGTTGGCTTTAATAAAGTACATATTATACAGGTGGAAGGAATTCTGAGCCCCAGAAAAATCAGCTGTTCCATACATTTTGACCGTGTAGGTATTGCACTTTTGTAAATTTCAGAACAATGTACTGAATACGTGGTAACCGTTTTCGCGTTGGTGTCCCTTCCACCCCGTATAAGACAAATGTTCTTACCGGAGCTTATCATCGTTCTTCCAAGAGGTGACCTGGATGTGTGGCGGCGGCAGATAGCTACGCAGCGACTGAACCAACTGGATGGTGTCCAACAGAACTGAAATTATAAAAGCAGAACCTGAGCAGCTTGTAAAGTTAAGGTAATTATGGGTAAATCTTTTCAGGTTTTGAAATCCTCATTTCGACTCTTTAACGGTGTTAACGGATCCTTCATGAAGTCGACAACCAAGCATTCTATACTTCAAAGTAACTCTACGCAAAAATTATTGCTGCAAAACGACTTATTTTTTGGGGTGAAAAATCACGTCGAACGGTACGACTCAATATAACGAACTCAAAACACTATGCTGATATATGCATTGTACGGGGGACGTGGAGGTATTTAAAATAAAGTTAACACATTAAAAACTTGTATTAAAAAAAAACTTGTAACTTTGACCCCAAATATCTCCGTAACTAGAAGGTTCCATGGTATGATCTAGCTTAAACAAAAAATTGATCGCAATGACGGGGAGAACCTTTCGGCTTCGTTAACGAAAGAATAAATTTAATGTTTTTTTTTTTTTAATAATGAGAACTCAATTGCATATGCGTGTGTAAAACGTATCCACGATCGGCAACACATGCGAACGATACCCATTGAAAAATTCATTCATCGATCGATTCTCATTATTTCACAAAAAAAACATTAAATCGTTCTCCTTTCGCAGGTATGCTGGAAGAGATTTCTTTAGAAACAAGCATCACCTTTGTACCTATTTTTTCTGTTCCTTTCTTGTTTTCTGTATTTAGTGTGTACATAAACTGTTAAATAAATAAATAAATTTATTCTTTCGTGATTTTTTTTATTGTTACTTTTTGAAAAAAATAGTCCCAATCGTTTCGAGTTCGATGATCGAGTTAATGGTATTCGGTTCCAGAACGACCTAAAAATAATGGTGTATAATATATTATATTGTTAGCACTTCCCCTGCCGCGTGCCTTACTAGAAGCCGCAAGGCTATAAAAACAAGCGTGCAACCGATGGACAGCCTTTTTGCTCGCCAGCCTTCGTGGAGTCAAGATCTGACAGTAGCGTACATTGCCTTTGTTTTGTGAACACGTGAGCCGTCTTTGTTCTATTGTTAATTTAAATTGTTTATTTGTTATAAGTTTGGTTCTATATTTTGTTTTGTTTGAATTATTTTGCAAAAAGTGTAATTAAATGTTAGATTAGTTTTAATTGTCTTTTTTAAATTCTAAATTAGTTTTAATTGTCTTTTTTAAATTCTAAATTAGTTTTAATTCTAAAATCAGAAGTGGGATAATTGGACCAATTATCTTAGTTTTGATCAGAAATTTTAGAACCAAACTATGGCAAACTTACCCTCATTTTTTTATTTTTTATAATTATTGTCGTTTTGTTTGTATTGAAGTGTGACCGTTATGACGGGTAGTAAAACGCGAAGTGGATCAAAACATCGTTCCAAAAGCGGCTCGCGTGTTCAGATACGAGACCACTCGCGTAGCAATTCTGGTCACGATTATCCAAACAAATCTCGCAATAGGGATAGCCGTCGATCGCATAAACCAACTTCGGGACATAACTCGCGTGATACTATGACACCCCCTAGGAACGTCTCGCGTAAACACCGATCTCGGTCTAGGGACATTTCGCGTACAAAACAGCGCCGGTCTAACGACAACTCGAAGTACGACCGTCGTACCCGTAAGATGCGTTCGTATAATAGATCCCGTTCAGTTTCTTCAAATACAGATAGTCAAGCGACGCCGATGGTACGCTCGCGTCATGTGACTCGAAGTAGATCACCAGTCGAAATTGTTAGCCGTCGTCATCGCTCAATGAATCGTTCTCATCATGCTTTGAATAAAGTAAATAACGCTGAATCGAGTTGCAATATTGTTCCAACTACCACCGATTTGAACTCGCAACATTCTGAGGCAACTACCCTCACCCAAGCTTTGATACACGCTCTGAAATCAGTACAGCCTAGTACGTCACAAAACTATTTCGTTTCGAATTTCGACCCTACGATTCATAATATTGAAGCCTGGTGTGAAGAGGTTGATCGTGCCAAAGAAGCTAATTCCTGGAGTGACTATGAGTGTTTGTCTCGTGTTGCCTCATGTCTCAAGGGTGATGCAAGAGTGTGGCTATCGGAATGGGTCACTAATGATCGAACTTGGACTAATTTTAAGCTGGAATTTAAGCCCCTTTGCCCTACCAAGTTGGATTACGCAAACATTTTGTTTGAAGCAATGCAGTCCGATAATTATCCCACGTATTCCGAGTACGCACGCCGAACTCTTCTACGACTAAGAATAATTCCGGGTTTAAGCGATGAACTTAGGACACTCATTGTCATTCGAGGTATTGATAGCCCGCAAGTACGAGCGGCCACAGCAAATGCCGATGTAACCCCTCAGAGCTTAGTATCTTTTCTCTCTATCTACACAAAACCTAATAGTAGGGGTAACAATAATAATAGGTCCGATTCTCAAACGACTTCTAAGAAAAACTTTCCTCCGAACACTACACCACGTAGTGAGGCCAGAGCATGTTTCAACTGCGGTGAGAAAGGTCACATTAGTCATAACTGTTCTAAGCCAAAATCTGGCAATCAGGCAAATTCTTCACCAGGAAATTCGGGCACAAGTCCCGTAACTTGCTCATTTTGTAAAAAGCCTGGCCACGTGGAAGCTAAATGTTTTTCTAAGACGCGCGTATTCTAACAATGGCCAACGCAAAGTTAACCTTTGTTCTGAGTGTTGACGCAACGACACCGGTCGTACGGTCACTAAATTCGCGATGTTGCGATGCCAGACTCCAGCGTCAACAGAGAGAGGCTACTCGAGAATCAACCAGGAGTCGAGCTCAACGGATCCTTAAGGAGAATCAATCCAGCCAAGATGAACGCGTCAATCATAATAAGAAGCGCACCACAGCAGTTTAACGTTAATATCAATTTAGTCTTCGCCATCAAGTACTCGCAGGTAACAGGAAATTTGGACCCTGGAATGCGGGGTCCGTACAAGGTGACCAACGTCCTGCTTGCCGGGGACTATGGGAAGAAAACGCAGACTGCTGCACAGTTTATGGTCCCTTGGCAAGGCGAATAGTGTCCGGAAACATGCGTTGCGTTCTTCGAAAGTGAGTACTTTTCATTTCAGTTCAGTTACAGCTTCATATACGACGTTGCTTTCCTTACAATTAGCCATAACATAGTTAGCCAAATCGATAGACGGTTGGGATTAGGCAGCGTCGTGTGTGAGGTACTGGATGAAATGAATGTGTGTGGGTGTTTGTCACCATGTTGCTTCCCTTTCTGCACAGGATGCATAGTGGGAATACCCGTGTCTGCATAGGATGCATAGTCGGGTGGGTGTTTCTCACCATGTTGCTTCCCTTTCTGCACAGGATGCATAGTGGGAATACCCGTGTCTGCATAGGATGCATAGTCGGGTGGGTGTTTGTCACCATGTTGCTTCCCTTTCTGCACAGGATGCATAGTGGGAATACCCGTGTCTGCACAGGATGCATAGTCGGGTGGGTGTTAGTCACCCCGTTGTTACCCTTTCTGCACAAGATGCATAGTGGGTATGGTCCGTGTCTGCACAGGATGCATAGTCGGACGGGCGCACGTGATGCGTCATGTTACAGGTGCGCTGGGGAGTCGCAGTGTTACGGTGACAGCAGCCACAGCCAGGGGTCACAAATGATTGGATGGCGCACCTACCTAAGGAAAAGTGTAGACAGGACCTGAGGCCTATTTTTGTTTACTTTGCTTGTGATGATGTTTATGTTAAGACGAGCATGAGAGAATGGATGGTGAAATGAAACGATGTATGAATTAAATGAAAAGCTTATTACAGATAGAATGACAGGAAGCATGACGTGCTTTTTTTAATACGACACATGTTTTTAACATAATTTCTCGTTCCAGACGACCCTGAAAATCATGACTCTGAGGCAGAGTCCTCCATGAGCTCTATGGATCCTGGCCCTGGACCATCCCTGCCCCATCTTAATGCGGATGCTGATGCTGAGTGTTCGTCAGGAACCGCCGAGCTTCTCAACGTCGAGGACGACTGCAGACAGGAGAAGCCGTGTTAGCACTTCCCCTGCCGCGTGCCTTACTAGAAGCCGCAAGGCTATAAAAACAAGCGTGCAACCGATGGACAGCCTTTTTGCTCGCCAGCCTTCGTGGAGTCAAGATCTGACAGTAGCGTACATTGCCTTTGTTTTGTGAACACGTGAGCCGTCTTTGTTCTATTGTTAATTTAAATTGTTTATTTGTTATAAGTTTGGTTCTATATTTTGTTTTGTTTGAATTATTTTGCAAAAAGTGTAATTAAATGTTAGATTAGTTTTAATTGTCTTTTTTAAATTCTAAATTAGTTTTAATTCTAAAAATATCTAGAAAAAGTAAATAAAAAAAGTAAGTAACTAACATATATGTATACAATACATACATAAAGTCACACCTTTTTCCCATGGGGGTAGGCAGAAACACAGAACGCTACGATCCTTACATACTTCTTTTGCCTCGTCCACGTTCATACATAGTTGATATGCTCTCGCAATCGATTTCATAAAAAAAGTGGCTGTTTACTGGTTATCTTTATATTGTGGCAATAGGTAGTACTAACTCTTCTGCAACTGCTCGCTCTGCTTGCCGTAGGGCTTGCACATGGCGGGGCGCACGCAGGGCCGCATGCGCTGCAGGTTGCGCGCCAGCTCGGCGAAGGCGCGCACCACGCGCTCCTGGCCGCCCGCGCCCCCCGCGCCGCCTGCCCCGGCCGCCCCCCCTCCGCCCCCACGCTCCGCGTGCGACGATGATCCGGTCCCGCCTGATAGGGATTCCAGGCTCTCTAGATTTGCCCTAGAAGTTGAGAAAAAGGAGAAAGATAACCACATGCTCAGTTTTTTACAGATAGTCTTGCCAATAAATTAAAACCGTTAAAACATGCATTTTTTTCACACGACAAAAAAATCTGAGATGTTTTGGTCTCTTGGTGTTATTAAGCTCTCTAATGACACTGATACGCGAATGATCTTCCAAACCAGGTAAAACACTAATGCCAGAACTAAAGCTGCAAGAAGTGCCTATATAAGGAACTAAAACTTCAGATATATAAATCACTCACCTCAAAAAGTCAGTAAGCTTATGTTCATCAGAGTAATGATGCTTAGACTTAGTTTCCAGACTGGCTTGTGAGGAGTTGGACGACCTCTGCTGAGAGTGGGCGTACTTGTCGATGGAGGACTGGTGGCCCAGAGACCGGCTCTGGTGCTGCAGCAACATCTGTTGGTGCTGCGATAACTTATCCTGGCTACGACGGTCCGACTTCTCGCCTGATAGGCTGGCTAGAATTTAAAATGGAAATGGAAGATTTAATTTTTTTTCTATTTCTACTCGTGCATTATTAACTTGTGGCCTACAGATATGGTGCTAGATTGACTATTAGTATTTGGTAAGTTATTTGGATAATGTTTGTTGAAAATCTTCCAGTTAAGGTCAAAATAAGAGCTTCCTTTTATTTTGTCTTAAACTTCAACCTTATCTTAGAAATTAACAATTGCTTTTTGTTTATTGGGGTTAAGAGTGTAATCGTTAGTCTGTCCCAAGTTGATAAAAATGAATGTGTGAAAAATAAGCGCGCGATTTTTACATAACAACTCACTGAGTGCGGCGAGGTGTGGTGCGAGAGGAAGCTGGTAGTCTTGTGCGAGAGCCGTGCTGCGTAACAGACGCTCCACCGCCTGGCTGTCGGGCAGGTTTGACGCGCCCGCATCTAACACCGAGGACAAAGGACCATTCAACATACAGTCAAAACTCTTTATACACGACTATATTAATCGCAACATAATTATGGAACGTATACCCGGTGATAAGTTTTTTAGGGTTTCGTCCGTCCGTCCGTCTCGCGTCTGTCACAGGGCTGTATCTATTGAACCGTAATAGAGACTTAAAATTTTCACAGAGTGTGCGATTACTATGTCCGCTATTACAATAGATAAAATAAGATAAAAATTACAGAGATCCGCATATGAGAACCGTTTTTTTTTCGGCGGTGGTACGGACGCCTTCTTGTTTTCGAATCGTTGGGAAAAACATTATCATCATATTAAATGGTAGGTGGTCACGTCAATCGTGTACGAGTCCTTCTCGCACATGGCCGGTTTATTTTTCTTCCATATTATCAAGTAGAATAGTCAGGGAAACTCAATACAATGTATTTGTGGTCAGTCTGATCTTGTTGCTGTTATGGATTATCCATACTCGTCCAAACGTATATAACAAACAAATGCGAAAGTCAATAAAAATCCACTTTGTTGCTAAGGCGTGAAAAGGTAACACAGGTGATGAAATATGGCACACATGTTAGTCGATCATGGCTTGCGCTAGGATATAGGAACGACACTTTATACAGTGGCGTGCCTAAGGGTCAACAATTAGGCAAGCGACTGTTCAGAAACCTTAACAACATGAACAGTAGTAGGTCAAGCCAAGCTTTTAGTACCGCCACTATTTAATCTATTTATACTGGTAGTAAAATCATGTGGGATAACTTCCCGTGAAGCAAAACCTAGTCAAAAAAATAATAATTATTATTATCAAATCTAGAAAAATCTATTATGTTTAACCAAAATTGAGAGTGAGAAATAATCTTCAATTCAGCATAGTTTAGATTATAAATCAGTACATGTTTGATATTGAATCATTCCATTGATTTCCCAAGTAGGTCATAATAGCTCATAAGAACACAATACAGTTAGAAACATGTATTTAATCTTAATGGAAACCAATTGGACTGTGAATGCACACAATGATTTACTATTTTTGATGATAATGATTTTTCTAGAAATATATTTTTTCATTGTTTAGAGTGCACATTCACTCTTTCTTGGTTTTAAACATTTTAGATAGGGATAACTACAGTTTATAACATTGATTTTAGTTTAATTAGCAATTAATATGCATAAGGAAAATGGCCTAAGATTCTTGTTATTTTGAGCTGACAGAGTCCATAGGAAGACCTTTCAGTATCTTATAAAAGTACTTCTTATTTTCTTCTTATTAGCACATAAAAGATCACCAGAATTGAGATAGGTTTAGATACATACACCACCAAGATTTAAAATTTTTACAATTAAATCCAAATAACAAGATATAAATATAAGGTAAACTGGTAGAAGAAAATACCCAAGTCATTTAAGTCTGCCTTTGTATCATTATTTTAATGGTGCATAAAGTTTTAATAAATGTATTAAATTACCAGGTATGTATGTCGGCTGCTGAGACAGATGCTGTTGTATTGACTTCTGCGTCATCTCCAACTGGTTCTTGTAATAACGGCAAGCGGGGTTGGGGCAGTTCTGCACCACTTCTATTATGAACTCTTTCTCCATTCCAAACTGCTCCCTGCCTATTGTGTATGACTCTACAACCTAAATGTAGAGTGATGGATTAATATCATAATACAACATCATGCTTGTTTAAGTCCCATGTAATAGGGAGGTACTAGATAGACTCCATGCTGCTACAGAAATTTTCCTAATGGAATAACTCAATTACATTGCCCAACCCAAGGATCAAACACAGGATCCCATGCTCAGCAGTCGCCCTTGCAGCCACTAAACCAATGAAGACACGCACCTCTGATTTTTTGGATTGATATGCTTATTGTATAATTATCACTTGCTTCGGTGAAGGAGAACAACATGAGCAAAACCAGCATTCCTGAGAGATATTTCTCGTTGACATGTAAAGCCAAGTGAGAGGCCTATGGGCGGCATAAAAACTCTGACACTAGGTTAGACACTAACCACACGACAAAGAAAGAAAGAATATTATGTTGAAGAAATAATGAGGGTTGCCATAACAAACCAACAAATTGATGCATAGAACTTGGTGAACTAAATTCTTAATAATAGTATCATGCTGTACAGTATGGACAGTGAACAGCACATCAATGGTAACAATTTGAGATTGACTGAAGTATTATAACAGTATAGTCAGTTTTCATAGCCCAAGTATTAAAACTAAAGCATAGTTGTCCGTTCTAAAGCTACTTTACACTTAGTTGTCAGAAAATCAAATGCATCTGTGTGAATGCTAGAAGCAATAAAACATAACTCTTCTACACTGTTATGGAATATTGGAATATTCTAATAGGAACTCATTTGAGTTCTTAAGGTTTTATTTCATAATATTTACTTACAGCTCTAACAGTTGCCTCTAAACCTAGATGGAGTCCATGAGGGCCATTCATGTGTTTTAACATGACAGCATTAGCAAAGTGTTCATATGGCAATATGATCTTGCCGTTTTCACGAAGAATCAGTCTTCCTTGTGTATCTAAACCTACTCTGGATGCCATCATTCTGTAAAAAAATATGTAATTGCTTTAGGGTAAATTTAAAGTAAAAATCACACTTCAGAAAATTGCAAGTAATCAATTGTTTTAATAATTATTATTGGTTAATGTCCATTTCATTATTCTTACATTAGTAATTTCAGTTATTTGTATGATTTTATTGTAACTATTCTTGAACTCCCACGTTTTTAACAGAATCTTGTAAGAAAGGACCATATCAACAAATGGGATAAATGTTTGACTTACTGCAAATAGGCAGCACTGGGAAGCATAGATGACTCTTTGAGATCACTGAAACACTGAAGCAGTTCTATACTGGGGCTCCAGCCCTTGTTCTGTAGATACAGCTGCAGCAGCATGTACAGTTTCTCGGTGACATAGCCCTCTGCCCCGTGCGGGGTTGCCGAGCTTGACGTACTCGCCGCGCCACTCGACGTCCCAGTGCTCTTAGCCAGTACACTCTTCATCGTCTCCGCCAAATCCATCTTGTAGATGTCTAAATATGTCCTCTTTTGGGAATCCTTCGAGATAACAAACAAACAGTTTAGCAAATAATGCCAACCACGGAGATCGATAGCGCCAGACGTTCACTAAAACACTGCCTCATACACCGTGTTCACGCATACTTACCAGAATGATAATATGTTCGGGCTAAAGAATTAAACAGAACTTGAGTAATTAAATCTTAATTACAGATTTATCCATTCGATATCTTGCACAAAAAATAGAAATAGTGAGGTTTTCGTTTTTCTCTTGACGCTGTCAATTTTTTCTGTCGATTGTTGAATAAAAACGAACTAGTGTTGTGCTATAAGATGTCTTACTAATTTCTATGAGAAATATACTTATCTATCCATGTAATAAACTAAGTTGTAAAGAGTTGAAATGACATTATAAGATAATCAATATTTTAATTTTGGATTCAAGTCAGGTTGTTTGTTTTTTTTTTTCCTGATTGTCGTAAAACTTTTATTCATTTAGATTTTTTGCTAAACAAATCGTAACTGAAAATTGATGTGAATGTGAGCATCTCTCTTTTTGACATTGATGAAGTTTGACTTTGACAGTTTTCAAAATATCGTGCTGTGTGTGTGTGCTGTGTCGTGCATGTTTAGAGGTTAGAAAAGAATCAAAATAATTTTTCGTTTTCACATGCTTTGATTGTTTTTAATTGAGGAAACTCCACAACAACAATGGACGAATTAATCGTTGGCACTTACGAGGGCTTCTTACTCGGTTATTCAATACGGACAGAAGATGCGGTAAGTATCTTGATGTTTTTCAACATTGTGTAATTTTGGGCGTAACTATATCCAAGTAATATATTATTTTGTGTTCAGGTAATGAAATTGAAGCAGACATTTGCTACCCACTCGCATACAGCATCAGTCCGTTGTATGTCTATCGGAAGTAAGTTCCTTGCATCTGGTGGTACCGATGACAAAGTCGTGGTTATTGACATGAAAACGAGGAAAGAACACACAGTACTTATGAACCACGATGGAACAATAAATACTGTAGCATTCACAAATAATGGTACACATCTTCTAACAGGCAGTGATGATGGTTCTATTATTGTAACTAGAACAGGCAACTGGCAAATAGAAAAGATATGGAAAAAAGCCCATGGAGGTAAGCAGTAATGCTATCTTACATGTACTAACTCACTCAGAACTAAACCTTATTTAATCAACCTGAACTCACTCAGAACTAAACCTTATTTAATCAACCTGAACTTATCAGTTTCAATCATTTAGTTTTTTCTATTTCTTTACTTCATTCTTGCCATCAAACGTTTATTAACCATCAAATAATTATTTCAGGTCAGCCAGTCACTGCTATTGCTGTACATCCATCAGATAAACTTGCTTTAAGTGTTGGTGGTGACAAAACTTTGAGAACATGGAACTTGGTTAAAGGTCGGCCAGCCTTCACTATCAACTTAGCAAGTAAAGGTGTACTATTGCCAACAGAAATCAAGTTCTCTCCAGGAGGAGATAGATTTTCATTAGTTTCTCAGCAAACAGTAGATGTATGGACAATAAGTAAAGCAGGGGTAGAAAAACGAATCACATGCAACTCAAAACCAACATCAGTGCAGTGGTTGACTGATGAAAGGTTATTTGTGGGATTAGACAATGGAAATGTAATAACACTGACAGTATCTGATACTCAAGCTCTCACATACAAGGCACACAAACAGAGGGTCAAGTCACTGCATTATGAAGATGAAATGTTATATTCTGCTTCTAGTACAGGAGAACTGAAAGTTTGGTCTGTAGATGATTCAAAATTAGTTGAACTTTGTTCCTGTAATGCTGCTTGTAGAGTGACTTGTGTCACATTGAATAGACAAAGCCATCTTATCAAAAAAGAAGATAAGTCTGTTGAAGAAGAAAATACTGAAGAGAAAGCAGCAAGTGAAGACAATGATGATTCAGATGAAGCAGAGGAAGTTACTCTACCAACTAAAAGGAAACCTGGAGCTTTTGTTACTATAAGCTATGGTGATGATGTCAAAGATAACAATGATGGAAAGGATGGGGAAGTCAAACCACCACCAACAAAGAAATTCAAGAAACGAAAACGCAACAAAAAGCCTAAGAACCCAAAACCACCTGCTAATTAAATACTTGTTTCAAAGTCATTACTTGTATGTTATTTGTTAGATAAGATTCCATGCATTTTACAGGCATTAAGAATAATAGCAGCAAGAAAACTCACATCTACATTGCAGATTATATTTTCATCGTCTTCTCACAAAATGTACATGACATGATACAAAGAACACAGTAAAAAACAATGTGATGTAGACTTTGGTTTGTTTATTAAATTATAAATAAAAATCTTTCTCTTGAACACACACCCAAATACATAATTATGTTCATAATAAATTAATTTGGTCCCAAAATAAATATATTAAAATACGTAAAGGAAACTGTAAATTAATAAAAAACAACAACATTAAACCAAATTACTGATCAATTTTGGCAATGGACTCTACTTATTCTTAAATCTTAAATGAAATAAATATTCTAAATGCGTAATGTACATCCAGTCACACAGTATGATTTCAAGCTCACTCTGGTAGTCTCTACATTACCGACTCGAGACTATATTTACATGATAGGGCACGGAACCAAATGACGCTCATGAATACACAGACAGTAACACTTACTTGTTAGATAAACCATACATGTATGTCGCCTAAGAAAAACTATAAAGCTCATCTAAAGGACCAAAACCTCACACAGAAACAACTATATAGATAGAGATAGTAATTTACTGGAATGTATTATAAATCGTGAAGATTGTATTTCATAAGAATTCACATGATAAGTAGACACTTTGAATAAATACTATGACATGGGCTGGGAAGATAACCTGTACTCTTACATGACATGAGATCACAATATGTTGCATGAATGTTACTTCACTATACAATTTAAAATATACTAAAACGTTGGCGACATTGTAGAATATAATCAGTCACCGTAACACTAAGTACATTTTGTGCATTATATTTCATAATTATAAATAAATGCCAAAGATTACCAAAAATCAATTTGCATTGGATTGGCTACAAATGAAAAATAAATTAACGCGTTACAATCTCGTGATTATAATTGGTGATCATTACATACAAGAAAGTTATGATCTAATCTTAAATACTTCAAAATTTCTAAGAAAAAATTGTTATAATTCATGACTTTAGAACAGCTAATTCATCTTATGACTAGATTGAGCCAGTATTTTTTCTACTGTCCTGTACTCAAGAAAAACTGACACAATTAATACAAAAATGTAGGAACGATGAACAAACCAACAAAATACCTGTTAAAGGATACATGGAAATAGATTACATAAGACAGTCTAAATAAATGAGTTCTACTTGTCCTGTTCCACATTCACTTATGTCTAATTTTCGATTAATAATATTCGTTTCTTCGTTTGAAGCAGCACTATCGTCACTAGTATCTAAGCTATGGGTCAGATGGCACTCTGTATGCTATCAGACACAGCTTCATACCCACCACCAACACCATGTGGAGCTTCAGTCACATGAATATGTTCCAAGTAATTACCTGTATTTCTAACAATATCGTACAATGTACACGCTGTCGAACTTTCACACGTCATACAGAAAGAAAAGGCAAGAAAAAGAAAGCTGAACACGAGTCAATCCTAGATAATACAAAATATTATAAATACTTACTGGGAAATTACTTCAATATGTTTATAGGTACTTTTATATTCATGTTCAGCTGTTGGCCGCGATGTTCGTTCGCGTGAAATTATTATTAAAAAAAAAGATTACTTCCCTTTTTGAATCCGATTTTGTTAAAAGGTTTTAATTTTTTTATACGGAACTCTAATTCTTATTCTAAAATAAAAGTAGCCTTAGTTATTCCTTATAAGTCCCGTCAAAATCGGTCCAGCACTCCAGCCATTTCGGAGATTAGCCGTTAGAATCAGATTTTATTAACAATTACATGGGTTTAAATATTTTTGCTCGGTACCCTAATTATTTATACCTTATAACATCAGCTGTCTACCAGTAAAAGTCTCGTCAAAATCGGTCCAGCCGTTTCGGAGATTAACCGGAACAAACAGACAAAGACAAAAATTGTAAAAATGAGTTTTTGTTATAAGTGCCGTATATATTTCAAATGTGTTTTTGTTATAAGTGTCGTATATATTACAAACACACTTCAATTTTATTTATTTGTATAGATATATCATAGATGCCATAAATAGTTGCCACGGAAAATAAACAATATAGTCGAGAAACACAGGAGACAGTTCACATGAAACATTACCATTTAAAAGAAATGGTAAATAAGTAAGTAACAAAATGTAAGTGCACAATCATTTTCACATCTCCAATACAAAATTAAATATCTAATTGCTTTGTTGCATTGCAAACAGGGATAGTTCATGTGAACTGGCTCATTCTTTGGTGATGGCATGCCACGGGCGTGTCATAGAGTGAAGCCACACGGGCGTTGCCGATGCGTCGCGTCGCCGCAACGCATTGACGCCGTTGCTACGTCGCGTCGCCGCAGCAACCCCACATCATCTCTCATGCCCCATTTCAATGCACCGTATGGCATGTCGTTCTGATTTCTAAGTAGAACGACGCAGCGTCGCAACGTACCGACAACGCATCGTGTGACATCTCTCATAGGGTTTACTTCTTCTTGGCTTTCTTCTCAGCCTTCTTGAGCGCTTTGAGGTGCTTCTCGTGAGCTGCGCGGAGCTCTTTGAGGCGGCGCTTCATGCGGCGTCGGTCGTCGCCGCCGAGCCCGAGCAGCTTGAGGTCGGCCGAGCTCAGCGCCAGCAGCAGCGCGCCGTCCACGCCTCGCGCGGCGAACGCGCCCGCGTGACGCTCCAGACCCTCACCCAGCCCGGACACCCACTGCCATACCTGTTTCATAAAAAATGGAGGTATAATGACTGCCTAGTTGGTGTATGATCGCTCGCACTTCTTCTAATCTTGAGGCCAGATGTTGGGCAGTGTTATTCTGTTTTTTCCATCAGGAACGCCTCAGTAGCAGCCGCAGTCTGGATTTTTGCCCGGTTGTTGACCATAGGCTCGTCCCATGTAATAGGGACCTAAATATAACTGTACTGTACGTTACACCTCTGCCTAACCCTTCGGGGATTAATGCGATGTGAGGTTTTATAATGGCTTGTGGTACCTGTTGCTTGGTCCAGTGGTTGACGGGATGCGGCGTGGCGGGCGGCGGCGTGAGGCTGGCCTCGGACACGGCGCTGGACAGCGGCTGCCACGGCACCTCGCCGCCGACTACGCACGCCGGAGCTTTCTTTACTATAACCATAACCCAACGTCAACTATAATACACGTACGTAGCGGCCCTCCCTACAACTATGAGTACAGAATGAAGTTCACACTCGCTATGTGAAGACGATTGTATCTCTATGTGGTTTCCTAATTACGGTTGTCATTTTATTGTGATAGATAACAAGCTGCGCGCCTTGAGAATTTTCATCGGCAACAATGCTAACATCCAATATTTGACTGCTTTAGGAGATAAGTACTGACGTTCTTTATAAGGAAAACAAACTTGTGGAAAATTTTATGCTTCTAGCAGCAGTTTTAGTCATTAATTTGTTGTCTGTCAGTCAAAAGATTTTTTAAGTAGAAATTTTTTTTACATTTTTTTTTTTGTAAAGCCTATGATGCAAAAAAAATGGGTATAGCAGAACGTTTTCGCTGAAACCTCCCTCTTTTGTGATTTTGGATATTCTTCGTCATAGCGTGTCGATGGTAATCTAAATTGAGTTGACCCAGAACTGGGATTTTGGATATTGTGAGTGTGATTTTCATTCTGTACACATTTATGCTTCTAGGCTTAACAATATTACAAATTACACATTTTAACTAGCAAAATCCATCTAAAATTTATTACATCTATCTAAATCTATGTTTCAAGTTGTACTGTAAGGCCAAGTAACACATCAAACAATTAAAAATAAACCAAAACACCAACACCAAACAACACTCTATTTTAGAATAGCGAGCCAACACCAACACAAGATACGAGATGGAATCCAACACCAAGACAGAATACTAAATATACAACATCAGTAAAACCACAAAGACAGAAAACAATGCTTCGACGACTCGGTCCTTACTCTGTGAACGCTCTGCAACCATCTGTTCTTTATAATTCAGATGTGAGACGAGAAACGAGACGAGAAAATATTTCTTCGAGTAAAATATTCGAGTACAAAAACTACTCGTCCATAATAAAAAAAACTTTGTAAATAAAAGGTACTTGAATTCGGAGAATACTTTTATTTCTTAAAAACATCAAAACAGACTGTACACGAATCTCCAAACTTAAAGAACAGAGAAGAAAAATAGAAGAGAAGCGGCATAGCATCAGAGTGAGTCGGAGTGCGGGTACGAACCTCGTGCGTTAGCCTCGCTGACGGCTTGGCGGATCTCGTCCACGAGGTCGTTGGTGAGCTGCACGGCGTCGGGCGGGCCCGCGCCCCCCGCGCCCGCGCCCCCGGGGCCCCCCGCGCCCCCTGCGCCCCCCGCCAGGCGCCGCTCGCGCTCGGCCAGCACCAGCTTCAGCTGCTCCGCCAGCGACGCGCTGGGACCTAGCGCACCGGGTTGTATCATACTGACTACGTACTTATCGCTATGCGTGCACTCTCTGCCGATGGCTTCCGTTCGGGTTGGTTTAAGCGAATGACGTTAACAGGACACGTTATTATTCACGATCACATAATTACGAACAGTTTCGCTTGTGGTGAGTTTGTTATGAGCTTGTGAAGGTTACGAACATAAACACTATGAACATTAGGCCTACGTTTGAAAATAGCCCAATGATGGATGCACTGGTTCTATTTTGAAACGTACGCTCAATGGTCGGCGTTACACGGTACACAATGATTAGGAAGCGTTACGTGAGTGCTCTTACCCGACAGAGGGTGATGCCTGTGGTCTCGGGAGTACACGGCGTCATCAGTCGCGCTGCCTACGGAGCTGCCGCAACTCTGGCGGGTGTCACGGTGCTAGTGAAACGAGTTCTTTGGTTGTAAACATTTGAATGAAATCTTGGGTTCTGTGGAGACATGCTCAACTACTATCTTTGACTGAATAATAGAAGTTTGTGCAGATCTGGCGTTTGACACATGTTGAACAGTGTTTATTATCCAAATCTAAACAAAAGTTTTGAATTATCCTAAAAAAATTAAAATAAGGAAAATTATAAATAAGAACTCACAGCACCAACGTGTGGTGGTCCCCCTGATGTGGACTCGCTGAGCGACTCGTCTGCGGAGTCATTATACGAATCGTCGAGACCGTCGTACTGAAACCAAACTTTCAATTATCAGGAATGAAATTGATTATGGAAATTCACAAAAACGTAAGTTTGAGAATTTCTAAGAATTTTATGAAAATCAGTTGTGTCATTTTATATTGGCACTGATTTAAGGCGGCAGTTGTATATAGTAGTTTTGGTAAGTTAAAAATTAAAAAATGCATTTATTAACGAGTTCGGCAGTTAAAACTTAGCAGTAAAGTAAACAAAAATGAGTCGTAAAAAATAATAAAATGGATCATTTAATAATTATACTGAGCAGTAAAATAACTAAATGGGCAGTTATTCACCTAAAAAGCGTAGTCAGCGTAGCCCCGCTACGCTCCTATTTCTGTCTGTAGGGTTTACTGTTACCTAACACGAAGGGGATGGCGGGGTCTAGTGAGAGAACTAAGACCCCGACACCGACCAAACCTAACCTGTCCGAGTCGGGGTGCCCCAAGTCCGGGTGTCTCCGCTCCCTATGAATTGCCGAACTATTTATCTAACTGCCCACTCCATCATTTTTACTGGCCATTTATTTGTCTGCTTAATTTTTAGTACTGGCATTAATTGTAAGACAATTTTTTTTTGTCCTGACTGTAAACTTTACGCTAAAGGCACCTACAGCATAGCCCGGCTAAGCAGTCTTTTAGGTTGACATGCCGGATACCATACACAAAAGAAAAATGTGAGACGTGAGTACTGACCGAGCTTGCGTTGCTGAGGGAATGCGGCGAGTGCGGAGAGTGCGAGGAGTGGTGGCGGTGCCGCGCCAGGTCCGTGCGCGCGCGGTGCGCCGACGTGTCCAGCAGCGCGCCGCGCGGGACGGCCGCGTCCAGCTCGCGCGACGAGCGCTCCATGGAGCCCAGGCTGGTGCTGCCCACGCCCACTAGAGACGATGTAGACCTGCGAATGTGACCAGTTTATTAACGGTGTAAACGGTCCCTTCACAAAGCCGTCAACCAAACCCAGTAACACTGTGCAATAATTATTGCTGGGAACAGACTTTTTGGTGTGAAAAATCACGATTTACGATAGCGCTCAATATCTCAAAACATTTTGCTGGTGGATGCATTGAATAGTAAAGGCGTCATGGAGGTATTTAGAGTAATGTTATAAAATTTTAAATTTATATGAAAAAGAAAACCTGAAAAAGTTGGAACTTTGAGGATATTCCGTAGTGGAATAGAAGATTCCCAGGTACGGTCCAGTGCAAAAAAAAATATCGCAATGTTTGGAAAAAGCTATGCCTTTTGGCTTCGTCAACGGTGTTTACACCCTTTATAATTACTAGCTTTTACCCGATTTCTGAGTAACGCGGAAAATGGTAACCAATAGGGGTTAAGCAAAACTCACATAGTATCCATTTGATGATTCGTCGACTGTAGAGTGCTTTGTGTCGTATGTGTCACATGAGTTGTATGAACAGTATGCGCAGTGGTGACCGCGGTGACCACGGGCGTGGGAGGGGGCGCGGCGGCGGGGGGCTGGGCGGGCTGGGTCTGCGGCACGTGCGGCGCGGGCACGGGCGCGGCAACCGGTGACGTCACGACGGGCTTGGGTTCCTCAACCACAGGCGCGGTGACGTCACCGAGGTCGGGCGCTTCGCTCCGCCTCGACTTGTCCACTTTAGCGTATTCGTCCTCCACTGGTGATAGATCGGATAGATCGCTGTCTGAACTCCACGGATCTGTAATGCGGTAACAAAGGTGTTACGTGCAACATTTGTGAGCGTGCTTATTTATACTGTATGGAAGAAGTAAGTTATGTTCAATTATTGACTACTAAAGGAAGAGTTGCGGTTCTAAGAAACAAAAATGAAAAGGATACAATTTCATTTCAATAACCCTATTTCAAAGTCGACAATAATAATTGACGCATTTTGCCGTCTAGTCGCCGACTACAAACTTAGTTTGGAAAACGGACCATTCGAGTCGGCTTTCTCAACTAGTCAGTACTTCTCTAGAAATTAATTGTATACTAACTATTGATCAAAAGTGGATCGGGATCGGGGCGGCGGGGTAATGGCGGCGTTTCACGACGTGCCGAAGGTTCGTGCGGCAACATCACTGGCAGACCTGCCTTCTTTTGAGTCTCCTGGAAAATCAATTTGATGAATATTTCAACAAAAGCCTTTGAGAGCAGGAGTATTGCCTCTGAAACGAAAACTGTCCAGTCAACAACAGTAGTATCTTGCCAACTGGATAAGTTAACAATGATGAATACCGCAGCATGAGCTGTTTCCTGATAGTATAAACAATATAATAATATTTTGAGAAAACTAATGTAAGTAAAATGCTATAAAGACAAGCAACGGGAAGCATACAAAAATGTGATGTGTGTATGTGATTTTGGTGAATTTATTTATTTAGCTGAACAACGCTAAGAATCAAGTTGACGTAAAAGCCAATGAATTGATCGTAAATGTAGACTTAAAAATATGGACAACCCGGTTACATAATGTGTACACTCAGCACACCAAAAGTGTGCACAAGTTTGACTTTAGCACTATAAAGTCCGATGATTGTTTAATAACATTTTATTATACGTGACACGAAGAAACAGTTTATTGCGCGGCATCTGAAAGTCGAACTTATGCAACGAGCACTAAAGTTCACAAATCCGAGATTAGTGCTCAGGCCACTTTTCGTGTATGTAATAAACGAATGGAGTGTTATGAACACATTTCTTTACTCTATTTTTAGTATGACACAGATAGCTTGAAGCCGAATAAAATGTCTATCAATTGATGATCGCTAGAATTTCTATGAAATCTTTGTAAAAACGTAAAAAGAAACTATTTTTAATAAGATTAAATAGAAAATGAAGCCTAAGCCACCCTATTATAATCAGGGGTTTATATTAGCAAATAGGTACAGTACCCGGGCGTTGATATGGCACTTCAAGTTTAAGACTGCGATTCCACAAGACATGCCCGAGGACGCGTAGCGACGGATGTGTGTGAAACAGTTTGAGCTAAGCTAGCTCTGTGATTACTGTTATTAGTAATATTGTACCGCACGCAAAATACGCGCATTGGACGTGGAGTTGCGGACACCAGCCCGTTATACAATATAATAGTAATATTGCACAACAAAATCGTCGCTGCACATCTTCGCGCATCTCTAGTGGAAACGCAGCCCTAGAAAGAAATAGTAAAACAGCCGTGAATGCCGCCATATTAACGGTCGCGAACTGTACAGTAGGGACCCAATTATTTACGCTTATATTGTCATTTAAACAATTGAATGTTAGGAACTTAACAATAGGGAATATGCATGATTTTTTTTTATTTCTTAAATTAATCGTTAACACCTTTATAACATAGAAAAAAATATAAATAGGCTTGAAAATAGTCAAATAATTTTTCAAAGTGAAATTTAAAACTTTGAATAAAGGACAATGACCAAAGTTGGTACCAAAAAGTCTCGCGCCTCAAAACCAAAATATTATAGTAATTAGTTTCATATTTTTTTACGGCATTACGCGTCGGGGATTTGATTTTTGAACTGGAAATATACTTTTCGAGTTTAAAAGTACGAATATTGTTTTACTCCCTTTATATGACGTTCCGTTTCAACTGAATATAAATGACGTTCCGTTTCAATTGAACAAACCCTTGTCTGTCGAGCGGACTCTAAAATTAATTACAATTAAGTAAGATCAGTACACCAAATCGATTTAGTTTGGTTTATTGCTATTTGCAACAAAATAGATTTTCTCAGCCTAAAGATTTTGATTTATCGATTACATCCCTAAATCCCGACTAGTTTATAGCACTTACTATACTCTATGGTTTATAGTTATCTTATCTGTGGCATCTGACATTTGTACTGTACTGACTGACTATTGGCAATATAAAGGTCTAAAATAAAATCGAGTTTCAGTCAAGCATACTGTGGATGTTACTTTAACTCGTAATTCTTACTAATATTAGTGTATTACGCTGTTTTTAGAGCAATAATGTAATGTATGTGTGTTAAAATACGTCGTTGGTAGCGTCGAAAAAATAGACCTACTTTTTAGGTTAGTTTCGATTTTATAAAATAACTCTGAAACGCGGGTTTTTTTTTCAAAAATAATTTTTGTAGGAGTTAATACGATCAGTGTAGTCTATAAAAAACAAGGTTTGATTTTGATGCAGCATGGTACGGGATTCCATACTTCCATGAGCATTGTCCTTTGAGCCGTTCAAACGCCACCATTTTGCGCGCGCTTTTGATGACGTCATTGGTTGTGTCCCGTGTTTGTTTACTATAGCGTTTCAGTTACTTCATACTTATTTTGTAGTTTTAATTGCTCTACAAATCATGGAAGAAGTTAAAAAACCTTCTTACAAGTATTGTATGGTACCTAAGTGCAAAAACATTATTAATAGTACACCCGATAAACTGTTTTTTCGTATACCACGCGTTGTGAAACTACGAAAAAAATGGTGTAAGATGATGAGAAAGGATAATGTAACTCCATTATCGGTTGTATTTTGTTGTGAAGATCATTTTAACGGAAGTATGATAAAATTTATGTACATCTTATTGTGAATTAGCTATTAAGCAGTAGAAAATTAAGTCTAAAACTAACCTAACCTAGTTTACAAAAGTTCATAAAAAAAATCTATGTAAGTAGAGCTTGCTCATTCCTATTGTGGTTTTACGAAATTTTGATGTTTGTTAGGAAAGATACAGTTAATTATATTGAATATAACATAGTGAAACAGAAAGGAGGAAAATATAATCTACAAGCTATGCAACACAAACGACAAAGCTATGCAAGTCAATATTAAACTGAAGTACAGAAGTAAAGCTGTCAATGTACCTACTGAAAAGAACTTCACCAATAATACTATCTGTTTTAAAAAGAAAATTGTTCGCTGATAACCCGGCTGATAGTACCTACTTCTATATCATCTTATTCTTCTGTTACATCCCCTGGAATCCCTGGATATGCACCAAGTTGTTCATTAAATTAAAAATAGGTAAATAATTAATAGAAATTCAGATATGTTGACATCATAAATGCATCTATTTTCGGTAGATTATCCTATTGTGCTTTGACAAAACCAGTTTCTGTCATCGTCCTACATTGACTACAAATATAATATTACAAGTAATCACACAGGAATATAGTTTTAAACATTTTTTCTCACAAACACTACTAACACAGTATGAATATCAACGCCGATACATCCAATGTCGTGACCAATGACGTCACATTTCGTTTCGACCAATGGTGACGCGTTTTGTAAGTTTGAATTTCCCTCCCTTATTTTTCACTTTTTAAATAATATTTTCTGGGTTTAAATAATAACTAAATAAAAAAAAATATCTTTTAAGTATAATGTAAAGACAATAAAGAATCTAGAAAAAAATATTTGAGACAAATCTAAATTTTATGCATCTTCCCTATTTCGCAACTACTGTCTAAGCGTCATTGTTCATTTATTAGAGTAGTAAATAACCAGGTCCGTGTTACATGGATCTAAATGAACGTGGAAGACGTCGCTGAAGAATACAACAAATTGAGTAAATGTCATGTTTCGTCAGTGAACGCCACTGGAGGGCACCAATAGGTATGGCGGAAGTAGTTCCCTAGAAAAACTTCAATACTAAAGGGGCCTACAACCACCACTTAAAGAAGTATTATTTTCATTTTACATCTTAGATGGAGCTATGCACAACGTATAAACTGCATCTCTTCTCTTTCATACACTGAAGTGTTAGTCCTGAGTGACGGCGCATTATTATTTCCGTGTGAGGAAACATGAAGCTACACGTTTTGCATAGTTTCATCTCTTTCGCACACTGAAGCTGATTAGTGTGCGGCCACGTTCATGTTAGATCCGTATGTGTGCGGCGCGTGCGTGCGGCGCTCACCAGCAGCAGCACCTCGAGGCGCGCCACGCGGTCGTGCAGCGCGGACAGCGCGGCGCCGTACTCGCGGTGCGCGTCCCGCAGCGCGCCGCTCCACCACTCCTCGCGCGCGCGCACCAGCGCCCGCGTGCGCCGCCACTCGCGGAGCGCGCGCCGCGCCTGAGGGGGGAGAAAGGGCACGTTAAACTCGAACTCAAAACATTTTTCTATTTCTAAATATTATACCAGTTCCGCGTATGTAATGAATTGTCAAACTAAACTTAACTTTGACCAAAAAATAGGCCTCTGATCACGTGAAGAGTCGACCAACCGTTTGGCGACGTCTCGAAATACTAGGAGCACTCGGACCCCATGGCCCTGGTGTTTCAATCCAAATTACACTTCAGTTTCACTTTGACGCTGCCGCCACCCTGCAGCCTACCTTGTCGTACTTCCTCTGCGCGCGCTGCGCGGTGTCGGCGGCGGCGGCGAGTGCGCGGCGCAGATGTTCGTCGGGCGCGCGCAGCTGGCACCACTCGCGCACTCGCACGCTGATCTCGTCCGCGCTGCCGCCACCACCTTCCATACCCACCAACTGCACAAAACGAAATGAGTTACGTTACTGTGTTTACTCATAGTAAAACCGTGTGAATACTTTTTACACTGACCACATAATTAATAACAAATTGGAAAAACATTTATTTATTTCTCTATCTTACGATTATCATTACAAACCTCTTGCAGAAAAGCTCGAAGCTCGTTGATCTCGGGGTGTCTTGTCTGTGGCACGGAAGGTTCGGCGGGCGCAGTCTGATTGGTATCCTCCTCTTCTGTCTGCTGCCGCCTTTGACGTTCGCGATTTGCTCTGGGCAAATATTACAATGTTGGTTTTAATAAGGAATATACCACTGTTTCAACCATTCATGAGGTAAGATAATGTCATTGAGAGAATTAATCAGAAGATGATAGAATATTTTAAACATATTAGCTGTTGCCCGCGGTTTCCCTCGCTACCTCAGGCCACAAATTTGAATTCGAAGTTTACAGCGGGAAGTTACGCCCGCTGCACAATTGCGGAACAAATGTACCAGAACATTAAATATCCTACACATATACGTGTGTGGCACCTTTCGACACAATTCATTTTTCATACCAGTAGGATATTTAAATCAGAGAATTTATACTATTTTGTCCCATTGCTGGGCAAACGCCGCCGCTCCCCATACCTTTCTAATCTGAAGTAGATCTTTAATAATACCATAAAACATAACCCTTCCTTGGCAGTCGGGTAAAAAGGATAATTACCTTTCTTCCCTCTCTTTATCAGCGGCAAGTGACTGCCTAATGAGATGCGCTACTTCACTATTCTCAGGGTCCTTTTCACGTCCAATGAGGAACTTCACAGGACCCGAAGTATTCCGAAGCACTGACGCTGCGTAAGCTTGCGTCACACCCACCTACGGAAAAAGTCAAAGTTTGTAAAATTCTCTCAAGTTAAGGCTACATACCATCCCCCCTAAAATGTGTTAATCTATTGCATATCGATATACATTGGAGAAACGGAATATGAAATATAATAACAATGAGTCGTCCAGACATAAACAATGTGTAACGTTGTGTCCTCGCTTCTATGCGCCCGCGCAACGCTGAAACGATCCTGGCCGAGTGTCGCCGAGGAGTTACGATTGAGTCGGTCTCGCTACGGACGATGACTAGTCGTTTTGGAAGCTCTGAGGTGACGGCTGTGTCACTCGCTCCGATCGTACTTTAATAATTTTATTAAATACTTCGCGAAATCCCTCTAGGGTAAGTTTCCATATGTTTTACCTAGCTGCTAACTGTAAGGTGTTCCTAGAACTTCTTAAATCTAGTTCTCTGCTGTATTTCTTCCTATTCTCCTATCTGGGACACTGTGACCTTTGGACCTACGAAACATGGTTCCGACAGCTTGCTTACGCTTCCATTTCTGTCTGGATTTCCAGGATTTTAGTCTACCCTACAATCTATCGTCACATCGTGGCTCTGGCGTCGTGAGGAACGCCTGGAGAAGGTCCTAAGCTGCAGATCCTACCCACCTACGCCACCTACCTACGCCGTTTTACCAGAGGTAGAACCTGGGACGGAAGCCGTTGGCTGCGAGCAGAAGCTAAGACGGAACCATCATCGCTGGAGACGGTTCAGGCCAGTGTTCCTACCACCTATCTACCCTCTGTAATCGAGTTGTGTGCTGGCCACGGAAGTTTAGGCAATAAATAATAAGTGTACTTGATCTTTGAGCTCTTATTATTTACCAACCCCTACTTACCTACCTGCTGACACCCTCCTACGGGCTCAAGTGTCACAAATGAAACATGAAATGTAACGCTACAACTAAGCGAATTTGTTTCAACGAGTGTTTCATGTTGTTTCACTAATCTGTACGTACCCGAAATAATAAGTAAGAAAAAAGCTCCATATATCAGAACATGCTCATTCTAAAAGGTCATTTATTAGTTCAGTGGCCATTTTATGAGCATCATAGTCATCATCATCTCTACAAATCAAAATGACACTCACCAAACTCTTGCCATCGACTTCGATGATTTGATCGTTGACTTGTATGCGTCCATCGCGGGCGGCAGCACCGCTCTCAGTGATGGTCTTCACGAATATGCCCAACTTCTCCAGACCTGCGTCTGCGCCAACACCCATACCTGTAAAAATGACGACAATTCATGTAGATTTAGAATGTAACAGTACTTTTTAGTCGGACGAGATATGTCTTGTCCTGACGAAATGAATGGACCATGGCCATGGCCATTCATTTCATCATTGAAGACGGGATCGTGAGAAATGGACAAAGGCCTGTATTACTTCATAACTTTCATACGTTTTTTTACGTACAAAATCGTGGCGCCTGACCTTGAATTTCGTGCAAGAATGATTTTTGAACGTTTTCCCAGAACTTTGAACGCAATGTTATGCATAAAAATGTTACTATATTTTAATTATTAAGTATTAGTAATATCGGTCGTTATTTACTCGCCACTGGCGTGGGTCTTTGGCCTAATGTTTGAGCGTGAACGAAGCAAAAGGAGTATGTAAACTTCGTAGAATGTGGCGTTCTATGGTTTATGCTTGGAGTAGGCCATAAAGCATAGAGCACCAAGGGCTTAAATTTATGTTTGTAAGAATTACCGATAATAGAGAGTCCAAGTCCGTCGGCCCCCTTCACGAGGTCGACGGGGAAGACATGCATCTTCTCGACGCGCTTCTCCAGCTCGTACTCGGCGCTGGCGGCCACGGGGTCCACGTCCTCGTTGCGCCGGTCGTACTCGCGCACCGAGTGCGTCGAGAACACGCGCATCGGGTTCGAGCTGCAAATTAAAGTGTGAAAGGATTAGCTTGTGACGTACAAAGTTGATATTTGGTGAGGGTTCGAATTCAGGCAGGCGAGTTACTCTGTGTAATACATTTTACCACCATTGCTCTCAAAATACTGAAAGAAAACTTCCGGAGAACAATATCCTAATCCCTAAAAACCGAAGACATGTGACATCCCGTAATAATCATAGAACAGTGACGGATCTGATACAATTATATAAAATTTTACAGTACAGCCATTACAGTTATTATTATAGTATTTTTGTAATAACTTTTTTAATACTAAACCTATAATGCTGACATAGATCTGATTAACAGTGTTTATTTTAAGATGGAATAAAAATAACAACTAATAATATACGGTTTTCTAGAGAAAAAAGTGTTTAATTTAGTAATAATGTTTTATTTTACTTCTAGTGAGATAAATCACTGTTCTACGATTATAACGATCTATAAACACACTGGGTCTGCTTTTGTATAAGGTAAAGGAGTATTTTTGTACTGCTTGTTTGGCTTCATTCAAATCAAGAATTTAGACAAATATGGCATAGCTCGAACAACAGTCTTTTTCAAAGATATGTCATTCCTGATTTTGCATCATAGTGGATTTTATATTCATCAATAAGGTTGCTGCTGTCACAGGTGTGTGTGCTTGTGTGAACTATCATGTGGAACTCATTTTTATTTACCTGAATTTAACTTTGGTATTTTTCTTGACAAATACTGGTGGGTAATAATCGTCATCTTCGTCGTCTTCAATAGGCGGAAGTCCGGCAACCTGTAAAATAATAAGTTATCATCCATTAAAATTAATTAGTACGATAATCACAAATTCGTATCTATGAGTGATAATAATAAATTTGTTCTCAACACGTAAACTGTTGACCGTGCCGGAAATTCAAATAACCTCTCAGGAAAACCTTTATAATTACAGAGAAGATTTAAATCGATAAATACAGCACATATTTTGCTATTTAGTCCTTTATGTTAAAAGTCTTGATTGAAAACAAACAGACAAGAATGCACTCAAAAAGTAATTTAACTAATTCCACAAAGGCAGTTTTTCTTTTTTCCTCCTCGCATTGATCCACGTTCGTGCATTAAAAACGGTGAAACGACGACGAATAAAAGAAGTGTCGGTCCTCCTCGATAGCGGATTTTCGTGGACCTTGTTTCGGTCAAATAACCTCAGTATAGAAGTGTCCATCTTCGAAGTAGTGTATCCCGTTCTCCTCGCCGAGTTCTCGTAGCTGGTGCGGCGGGTAGTGCGTGAACACGCAGGTGGTCTCGGCGGGCTCGGCGGGATCCGCGGGGTCGGGGCGCTCGGCGGGCTCGGCGGGCTCGGCCGGCCCGCGCCGGTCGCCGCCCGCCATCGCCGCGTCCGCTTCCAGCGACACGAACGAGTAGCTCTCATCCACTGACTGCATACTGCAATTTTATTTGATGTCTATTACTATAATGTCTTACTGAAATTGTTATAAGAAATACGAAACTCAGCCTTTATAGTTCAGTGTCTCACTACAAGGGCAAAGGATGTTTTGCTGTTAGGGCCCCACTTAATCACTATTTGACCGCCCCTCTCTCTCTGCAGTTTGGGAACAACGGTGTGGACCAGCCATTGCACTACAAAGCAAAATTACAGGCTGACATATTTTCTTTAATCAATTTACAAGGCTAAAATAGGTTTCGTCTCATTGTCTCATATAACCTCCTTTTAGCACGAGATGAAGTGTAGGTACCTGTTAGCTTAGGAGAATCATAATAATATTCCTTGTTAGAAAACACCTACCTCTCGTAGGAGAGCACGGACTGGTAGCTATCGTTGAGCGAGACGCCGTTGTCGTGCGGCAGCGCGTGCGGCGACAACATGGCGACGATCTCCTGCGCCTGCTCGTCCGACAGCAGAGCTTCTTGCCTACAAGACAACACATTTTACCTTCCAACTACGGCTAACTAATTACTACATGTTACCTAGCTTTTCACGAACATTATAGACTAGCGCATAATACAGCCGTATCGGGCCGCACTGCATCGCAAAAATAAACTCGAGGCATTTACATCAATTAGACCTGTTACTGGTACTTTGGAATTGTCAAAACAAAGCTACAGTACGGCTACAGTCCAGACACAGGGCATAATAACTGTAAAAAGTCTGTACTTGCCCATTGCAAAGAACAGATATTTATGGAGTAGTATGGGCAAGAAACTTCAGGAAAAAAATGATGATGGGATGTAGGAGAAATTTAGCAATGCGTCGCAGTGCGGTCCGCACAAACTTGCGCTAACCTTACAGTGTCTAACATTACAGTAATAAGTAGCACGTTACAGAAATATACAGGGATTGCAGTGTACAAATACGTGACAGTGCAAAAGAACAATCCGATTTTACTCTCACCAGACTACCATGAAAAAGCTAAGTGCGGAACAAAATTGTTGTTTAATTATGTTGTCATAATGGATGTGTATGAACAGTGATAGCGATAGCTAGATGGATAAACCTAAATTCGCTGAAACTTTTAGCGTATCACAATTCGATTGACTGCCAGATAGGCTAGTCTTACTTTGATAAAATATGTATTACCTCTTTTGCCCTGTCGCGTACTGTATATATAATAAACTGCTTTGGTTTATAATCATTAACGGTTTGCCGCTACTTTTAATTTTATTATATATTTCTATTGAAAAAGACAGTACTTAAATGGAATTAAGAAATAAAGGAGTACATTAAAAAAAGCATTCTATAAAATACTGCATAATAATGTAGAAGAAAACGACGGTTGCACAAATGCCCCGAGCTTACCTAAGTTTTTTCTCCAGAATACTGCAAATATCAGGCAATAATGAAGCGTTGTGCGGACAGGCAGCATGCAAATGATAAAAATACGACATTTAATAATAATACTAAGCGTTACGAATAATAAGTCCTGAAAAAAGAAAATATAGAATAGCGTATTTAACAACATCGTTTAAGATAAATAAATAAGAATAGTAATAAATACAGAACACGACTTTGTTATAGACATTACAAGTGCGTGGAATCATGCATTCAAGACAGAAATTTCAGATACATCACGCTTATTCCAGTAAGAATTAAAATGAACCAGAAAGTAAACATTGATGAATAGCATGATTACATCGAGGAAGAAAGGTGTGACGAATATTAAACAGTTACTTAGTTCCGCATAGCGGACGTGCCTCAGATAAAGTAATTAAACACAATCGACGTGATGCCTTATTATGTAACTAGCTACAATAAAGTATGGTTAATCTAACTAACTTCGAATGAAATACTTTTGGAACTTTGAATATTATCTCTTGGGTCATACACAAAGTTACACGTTAAGACCAGAAGACCAGAAATTGCCTTTTAACAAATTCAAACCAGTCAGTCCAAACTACAAACTCTGAAGTACCAAGTTTGAAGTAAGTATATTTGAAAAAAATGATCGTTTAGCACGACATCAACAGTGTAGCTTCCGATGCACTGCTTTCTTATATCGATAAGAAAGCAGTGCATCGGAAGTTACACGGTTCATTCATAATCGAAGTTCCATAAAATTATCGCGATGTAAAGAGTAAGCACTCTTTGCAGAATAGGGAATATGCGTATGATTCAAATTCAAATAACGCTCAATTTTTTTTTTTATATGAACTCTTTTTTTATATTTACGTACACATTAATATTTTTTAATATAATTTCGTTTTCATTAAGAAAATAATTATTGAAAAGTGCACAAAATGAGAGGGAAATTCAAATTAGTTGAAACGCAGCGCTATTGGTCGGACTAATTGTGACGTCAAAGACATAACAAAATAATGTCAGCTAGTGCATAGTTGTTGAATGCTTACGATTAAATTCAGTTTTATTGTCATTTTGAGCAGATATTGAAGTGAAATTACATTTGTTTTGTAAAAGAGTAGTGTTCGTCAAGGCACAATCGGACAAACTTCCGAAAATTCATGTGTTTATGATGGCCAAGTATTTCGCATCAAAGTCGGATTTTACGTCTACTAAAATAAAAGGAGTGAAAGCAGCAAGGGGCACAATAAATATTATGTGTATTCGATATTCCACGCTTTTTTGGATATTTTTTACCTATAAGTCAAGAAAAATGGCAGGTGATAGAGAATAATACGGTTATGATTATTTCATGGAAGAAACATTATTTATCTAAAGCCAAGTTGATGGAGATGTCTCCTTTCATGATTTTACACCACTTTCTGCTCATGTCACACCTCTCGGTAGGTACAACAAAAAAAACACTTTATTTGGTGCATTTCTATTTGTGTTTGTACTCTTTGTACACTAGGGCACGATACAGTACTAAAAATTCGGTTTATTGTCCTGTTGCATTATTTAATGGAAGTAAAACACAAACTATTAATAGATTATAGCCCAAAACACTTCTGCAGCTATTCACTAGTTGTTTGTTGTTATAAACTTTGACGTCACGACAAGCGCGCTAAATTGCGGTCGTTTTAAAACTTTTTTTTAAAATAAATATTGGTTTTTTGGTACGGTTTTTTTTACATGTATATAATAAGGTAAATTATCATTTAAAAAAATACATACATATTCCCTATTACACGAAACGATAATGAGTGCAGTGCTATGGGACCACAAAACCAGCTGCCTGCATAACAATCAAGCTGCTAAACGGCTTTTTTTGTAAGTTGGTATGGGTTCACCTGAATTGTTTTTAACTATACCTATAGTTAAACCCGGTGGCGCTGTTGTCGAAGTCCAAAGAGGAGAGGACAATGTTTTTCGGGTCAGTTAGCGACCAAATACAAGTTATCGTAATGCAATATGATGTAGCTTAGGTCACCTAGAGCTGAGCAGTATCTCGGCCTCGTCGGGCGTCATGCTGTCGGGCTGCTTGGCGTCGGCGTCGTCCCCGTCCCAGCGCGTGCCACCCGCGTCCCCGCCGCGCCCGCTCTCGCCGGACGCGTTCTCTCCCTCCGACACGCTCCATTGGCTAGTGGTCGACTTGTCGAGCACCTCTATGGAGCCTTGGCTCGCCTCGCTCACTACCACGCCGGAGTCCTGAAATATGAGGTTTGAGGGTTCAAAATATGGCCTTGGTAATAGTGAACTTGACAAATGCTTTGAAATAACTGCAGGTTAATATGGAGTCGCCGAAAATGCAAGTCTCTCCTAAATCCACACTGTGCAGCGAGTGATAGAGAGCGACGTCAACTAGGCGGAAATGATGAACTAGTTTCGCTTAGCATCTAATGGAACCGAATACCCTTTCACCAAGGAACAGATGGGTAACACATACCTGCTGTAGTACGGAGATCGTATCAGGATCCGAGCGCGCTCGCTCAGCGTCACGTATGTCCCTTGAGAGCGGGGGCGCGGGGGGAGGCGGCTCGCGGTATTCAGCCGGTCGCAGCCGTGCCACCACTTCAGGAGAGGGCTCGTTGAACCCTCCCTCGTCGGACACACTAGACGCCCGCGAGCCACTCCGCCGTGGGGTTTCTTCCGCCTCGGACGACTTGCGACCTCCGCCCGCTGAAGATATCAGATTGATTCATTAGGATGATATGAAAGCTTAGGCAGTGAAATGGTTTAATTCATTGAAAATCTTATCAGGTCGGATCACTACAAAATTAATTATGAAAAAGTGGTAACCCAATTATGGCTGATATATCAGATGGAGCTATGTGATCGGAGGCAAAGTAGCCAAACACTAGGTACTCACGGAGAATTATCTCTCAGGCAGTGCCTACTACATGTAGAGTAATTTGCGTCTCTCAATTTCAGATTTAAGGGTCCAAAGTAGTAAAACAAGTGATACTTTACAGTGGCATAATTAATTTGCTTAGAATAATTTTTATTTTGATCTTATTTGAAAAGATCGATACTCCGGTTCTATCTAGAGCAAAATTTTCGCCTCAATGAAGAACATAAAACTATACTCTTCGGGGAGCGAGTACGGAGTAAATTTAGGCTAATGAGCTAACTATTTTTACCGCAGATACTCTACTTCCGCAGCTCGGGCAGGTGGCGAGTATACAGGTGCCCAACATAAACAAACATTAAATCGGTACGTGTTATTTTAATGAAACCTCAGGCAACAACTTCAGTTATTTAAAGTACCTACGTCCATACGGGCATTTATAAAATACGACGAATTATATTCAACGCCCTTGTTCGTCCCTCAAATGACATCGACTCCAGTCCAGACGCAAAGAACACATTCTTAAAGTTTCGGTTACGTGGTAATATTATTCATAGAACATTTGTATAGAATTGAATTGAATGAATGCGAAGCAGTAAATAAATTATATGTATACTTATGCAGTTATCTATCACGTTGAAAACAAAATATCTCCTGGAATGTATTTGTTTACAGTTTGCAAGCGTGGCCACACTTTCGTTTCCCGATCTGAAGATAATTAAACCTGCAAATTCTGAGAAACTTATACCATTCAACATTTATAGTAATCTTGTAACGCATGAATTTGCAGTAAACCGTTAGAACCATCACGCGATCTCCCGAGACAACGAGAGCGAGTCATGCCCACTTTACTAATTAAAACTCAACTACATATACGTGTATGGGCTCGTATATTCATAAGGAACTATATGAAATTGGGTGTTAATGCCACTTGTTGTTTATTCGTTTCTCGCATCTCTGTACCCCAAGAATGCGAGCACTTTAGATACGGTTCGAGTCGGAGACAAATTGTGGCGACAAAAGAAAGAGGGGAATCTATAAATAAATGTGGATAAAATTAGGAAGATATATCCAGAATCAATTTTAAATTGATTTTATTTAAATAGAAAAGTGAAATAAGTTAAGTAAAATAACTGCAAAATACCTATGCGCGAGAAGAAGCATAATGTGTGTAATGCAAAATTATAACAGGCAATCAATATAATGATTAATTTCAATCCTACATAAAAATCACAACCATCTAACGAAATATTTAAAAACAAGGATATAGAATTAGAGCTTCAAAAACTAATAAAATTTAACCTTGTAAAGACAAGGTACCCACAAGTGGCTAATATGAAGACGGCCTTCCAAAAAAGGTAATGATCATTTTCAAGTAATAACACGTCAAGATGTGGAGTGGATGATGCCCACGCTAGGTGTAGAACTCATAATGTAGGTGCTGCTGTGATTTATATTGTAGATTTTATACCACTCATATATTTTAATAGCTAGGTCATCGAAAACCCATGTATAAAAAGGAAAAATGTTCTCAAGTTCATTGACTAAACACTTTTCTCGGTTCTCCTGAATATCAAGAATTGCTACGTGTTCGGATGCTACGTTGCAAAAACCTCGTTTGAACAAGAAACTCGAGTGAACTCCACCCGCGTTTAGTAGTAATTTGACTTCGGTTAGCAATTTTCGATTTTTTGGATTTTTCCTGGAACTAATTATACCATCTCAATTTGTGGTTTAGGCGCAGAAGATCTAATTCTCAAAATGACAAATTATCTAAAAGGCCAATACTCTAAAAACCAAATTCTCTCAATGGCCAATACTCTAAGAGCCTAATTATTCTCTGAATGGCCAATTCTCTACTGAGATAATTAAATGCATCAGAAATATTTTCCATGTATTATTAAATAATTATTTATTAACCATATTCATCATGAATACGCATCACACATAGCCTTTCCTGTTTATCCAGGCCTTATTCCCAGATTTGGGGTCGGCACTAATCCCAAGTTTTTTTTTTGTTATAATGTGTTTATTACATTTTTTTAGTATGTAAACTTTCCGTGCCATTTTATTTTCTATAAATTAGGTATAATACCAAGGTAAACCTACGTAACCAAATACCAGTACTAAATATCCGATTGTAAAACTTCGGCTACAACTGAACCGTATCCCTTCCTGCATAAAGAAAAGACACGTCAAGCTCATTGCCCGTACGGAGATCCAATGAATCAACGGAACGCACACGAAAGTTCGCTGTATGGACGCAATGTGCCAAGAACTATATTGTATACCTAATGTGGATATTAAATACGAGTATGCATGAAGCTAGAGCCCTCTTCGCTTCGAAACAATTCACTTATACATAATTATATGTACTTTTTGTACATGAAGCTGAATGCTGGGCATCTAAAGATTGAATTTCAATGCATAACTAGGTATAAAGTTGAATAGCGAGCGTTATGCGATTGTTATCATTTTATAAATATGTAGCACAATGATTCAAGTTGCCTAACATGCACATGAAAACCATCCAGAAATTATAAACTTGAAATTAAAGAGACTGTTCTTTCAGTTACCGCACTGAAGAACAGTCTCTTTAATTTTTTTTGTCTTTTTAATTTTCCTAAATATCATAACTACGATCGATTTAAGATATCTAAAATACATAGAAAAGCAAAAGGGAATGTCAAAGGCAGTAGGAAGGAACAAACATTTTTCACAAATCATCATCTGATTAACAATTTCTCAGCTATATCTATCCAAAAAGTATTTGACGAAAATGTAAACAACAGGTTCAGAAAATGTACCCGAAGATGTCAATATTTATTACCACATAAATTGAGTGCTTTATTTGAATACTGTCTAATAATAAATTCCTAATGGAAAAACTAATGCCACTTTGTCGGACCTGAGAATCGAACCCAAGACTTCGTGCTAAGCAGTAGCGCTTGCGATAAGTAGACCATCGAGACTGATTTAGTAAACATATTAAAAATATGAGATAACAACATGAAACATGGTATAGAATAGTGTAAAGACCACTCACTCTTATTTTAAAACCAAGTATATGTTTGGAGACACAGAGACTTATTCATATTTTCGTCTACTAAAGCATATGAAAATGCAAGGAACGCGTTCAGGTCCAGCAATAAACCGTGACTGAGAAGCGACCCAAATAATGTTGTTTCTAAGCAAAAGCAAAACAATAATAAAGCAACTGACCGAGGCAACAGCCGCAGAGGCGCATGTTGAGCGAGCGCATGCGACGGGCACGCGCGATGCCCGCCGCATCACCGCACCATCGTCGCCGGCGTCCCGTGCCGCCACCGACCACTCTTACGTGGACATTCACTTCCAAGCGACGTATTTTGTACAATCAAGTCACACGCGAAACGAAACTTTTCAACCGAAGGAAGAAAAGGAAGCTGATTTCCTAATAACAAACTACCATATTTTCACAATAATTACTTTCAGTTAGACTTTGGCTGCTAATGTTAGCACACGCGAGGACGACCAGGTAAAAGTTTATGACAGCAATGTTGTTTAACACCAGTACAAGCGCGCTTTGTAAACAAACACAGCCACAGATAAGCAAGTTGGCAACATGACTAGACTAAAGGTTAAAAAAAAGATTATTTTTTGGAAACGTAGGCAGCTCACGTTTGCAACATGAAGGTCAACATTACAAGAGAACAAGGAAAAGATTCAGATCTCAATAAAGGATCATTTAATCATATTGTACATTAAATATTTTATTGAGTCCTAAACATTGCTTGATGAATGTAATATTCAGGATAGGAACGAACCGTTCCGAACACACCGTTCAGAACGAGATGACTAAAAGCAACACGAGAAAGAGTATTGGGGAGCTTAAAACAACAGCATTGATAAAAGACGGAGAGACTATTCGAACTTTGCGCTTTATCGCGAACTGAATCAGCCTTTGTACGTAAATATCGACGAACACAGGATTGTTTAAATTCTAGGCACAAATATCACTGTTTTTACTTGGGAGCTTTTGCTTGTTTGATCACACAAAAATGAGTAAGAAAGTCACACACTTATTTATAAGGTAAATAGAGTTATTTTGTATCTCTATACAGATACAATAAAGAGTGTTGAGGAGAGTAATCAATTGTCAAAACGGTCCCGTAAAGTGTATAATAGTGTAGCGTATGAAGGGGAGCGCGCAGGGCGACGTCGCTCGGGTTACTGCGTCGCGACGACGGAGGCGGCGGCGGCGCCGGAGCATCTAAATCGGGATCGACTCGCAAGTCTCGCAACGACTCAAATACCTTGACTTCCTCAATATTACATTGAACCCACTGAACACGAGACCGCTAAACATACGTCAATCGACGCCCACTATTCTGTTTCTTATGAATTTACTCCCTACATTATTAGAAACAACAGCATCAGGTAGCTATATCACATAATTTCATAATTCCCCAGCATAAACAAAAGCATAAAGCATGCGGTCTTCTACATATAAATGAACAATAGCGCTAGTATTTAGTCTGAAAAGACTATGATGGCATGTATGCTGATATCAGTAGATAAGGTAATGAGGTTAAGGATTATAAAAGCGAAGCAGTGCAAAACCCCTAGAATTTAAATGAATAATGGAACTTGAACAAGAAAATGAGTAGATAAGAAAAAAATACATTCCTAGGTCCATTGGAAAAATATTTTATCACGCACAAATAATAAACATGGTTTTTTCAGCCTTCAAACTCTATTATACGTGAAGTACGTACGTGTCTACTAAATACGTCAATAACATTTCTTGTAGTGGAGATAAAACACAGATAAAGTATAACAAAATAAAGATAACAGACTTTACGTATTGTTTAAAGAATGTTGTAATTATCACAATAACTAGCCATACAAGAAGGTAAGAAAATAACATACCAGGCGAGGGTGAAGCTTGAAGCGAAGCAGGAGGCGAGGAGTCCGCAATACGATGTACAGGAGACGCTAATGGCGACACTAGCGGGGAGCGCGACGCTTCCTCTATCTTTACTGGACACGTAGGAGACTCTGGCGTCGAGGAACGCCGCCTGCTCTTTTCTTCCCACTCTCCACTATAATCTACAGATTCGTAAGCGTCTTCATCCAAATTTTTTGACGATCTTGAGCCGTTGTCCAAAGTAACAGGACTTTGCGGAGTCGGAGATACACGATCACAAACATTTTTAGTATTATTGTCGTCAGACTGCGACAATATAGGCGACTCGTGAGATGTAACACTAGGAGAATATCCTTCAACTGGAGATGTAGTTTCCGGAACATTATCTGACGACGGTGTATACGTTCGATTATTTGGTACTGGTGACACTGAAGATTCGCGTTCAGCCGAAGGTAAACTATCTTTGTCGTGGTACAACGGGGAAACTGGAGATTTCGGTGACCTTGCTGAAGGCGATGGCGATTTTTGTTTTCGAGGAACCGGTTCTAACTTTGGTGGTGTAGATGGTGACGGTGGGGTAGGCGATATTCTTTCAATGACGTTTGACATGGAACTAGTATGCTGTGGCTGTTCACTTAATTTATGTGTTGTAAAATCATTATTTTCTTTATTTGAATGTCCTTCATTCTCACTTGGAGGGGAAATCGACGATCTTACTGGCTGACTTTTCTCAGTAGAGGGTATAAATTGAGATGCCGAATCAGGTTTTTTTTGGATTGGCGAGTTTAAACGTTCCCTTCGCGGGGGAGGCGAAATTGAGGATTCGGACCTCGGGCTTGGCGACACTGAATTATTAGGTCTCGGTGACACAGGTGTAACACTTTTTATAGGACTCGGAGTTTTTGTGTTAGGTGGCACTCGACTTAATAATGAAGAAGGAAGAGTCGTAGGACGTTCCACCTGAGAATCGCCGGCAAAAGGCGAAAGCGGTGGAGAGTAAACACGTGACGGAACTACATATCTTTCGGGAACTTCCGGAGACTTTCTGTCGTGATAACCACTAGAATATCTGTTAGAGTCCACTTTATGTTCATCATGACGAGATTGACGAGATTTATTAAAATGAGCAGTCCAATTTCTCTGTTTTTCTATGAGCTCCTTGTTAAACCTTCTGTCTGGTTTTTCAGGTTTAGGCAAAACACTTGGCTTCACAGGTTTCGGCGGCGGTACCATTGCACCATTGGCGAGCCTATCGCCATTGACAGCAGGTGTCGGTATCGGCGTGGGCGTCACGATTCTTCTGGGAGGGCTCACGGAGCCTGCAGAACTGGACCGTGATCGCGCCGGCGCCGGTGGAGTCACCCCACGGGTGCCAGCAAAACTAGCAGCTGCTGAAGGGGACTTCTCAATACGAAATCCACGATTTTCTTCACCCAATTTTTCAAAAAGTGCACGAGCATTGTTAAATCTTGCCAAATGACTTTCGGTTCGGACGCCTGTCACGTCGCTACCGCGAACTTCGTCTTCCTCCCTCGAAGGCATCCCTTGAAATATGTTCGCAATCTTTGAAACTTTAGTGCCTGAATGCCTTTTCTTGCACTCCTCCATACTAGCCGGGTATGCCCGTTTTAATCCAACCTGTAAGATAAATAAATAAATCAAAATAAATTCTTGATCGCCGTTATTGAAAAATAAATAGAACGCGGAACTGAATAACTAGAATTATATAGGCGCGATCTAAACGCGTAGATACTGGCGCAAGTAGTTAGCGCTCGGAACGGGCACCGCCGCGCGACTCGCGACGTTGGCTAGGCCGGGTTGGCTTGATTATTCTCAGCGTTAAATTAACTTGAGATAGCGATAGCGCTGATAACAGCGTATTCTTATTTAAACGGTCAAATCTGAAGTTTTGTAGATTGTTAACGTGCAATACGGTGTGTGAGCAGAGCATACATATAACTATACTATACATATAACTTTAATTAAGTATGCAAAATCATATGGTTACTTTCCGCGTTTTTCTCCAGTACATATCTATACAGTTCAGAAACTAACCACAGTGGCTTAGAAAAAAACAAACAAACTGTCTACTACAACAAATACATCACAATACCGCAGAAAATATAATAAATAAAATAATGTGCAGATACTGTAACAGCGCGTATCTCTGTGATTCATACGCACTACTGATATAGGTACCTGAAATAATAAACGATAAGATGTTCGTGATAAAATGATAACACAGATAACTGTTCAATCAGTAATTAATGTTACTTATTGTTTGCGCTTGAATAGAATTACCGACGAAAATAATAAAATAATTACATGTGTAAAATTATAATAATGTTCCGGAATTGCCCACTGTGGGTTTTATTTCTTGGCTGTACATTAGCGAGTGTGAATCCACAGTGTCAAATCGCACAAACATGTGTAACTGATATTGGACCGGGAGATTGTGTTGGAACCCAAGTTCCAGTACCAGGCCTGGGTGCTGGTGACTTATCTGGGTGTTGTCCAGCATGCGGAAGTGATCCCAGCAGTAAGTTACCGAAGTCTTCAAAAAATCATTTTAGCTAGATAGTAAATAAGCAACACCTATTATTAAAAGTCAAGTAAGTATAAGTAGAACATATCGTTTGTATTAAATTTCACTCACACTGACCTGTCGGAAGTTAAGTTATTCGATCTATTCATTGCGATAGCCGACCGCAGTCTCCGGGAAAGGACGCCTTATTACCTTGTACAAAATGTCCGGTTGCAGGTGTTCTACAGATTTCCAAATATGTAACAAATTGGCCACGAATACTGTAAGTATTTTATTACTATATTTACTATTCTCAATGATAGTCTCATCATTATTAGACCTGTTATTTGGCATGGATAATCTATACAAATAAATAAAATTGAAGTGCCTGTTTGTAATTTCAAAATAACAGCTTTTTACTGAATGCTTAAGAAAGTAGAAAGTATATAGGGTGAATTTTTCAGTGGGCGTGCCGTATGTCGTTACTTCCCAGAATTTGTTCCTTATTAGCGACATTATCGAATGGTGTAATAATACTATTTGTGTTTTTTTTTTCTCAAAATTCGATTTGATTCGATTCGATTCCTGGCTAAAAATATAGATTTTTCAAAAATCTAATGATGCAGTTTTAGTTTTCATTAAAATCAGGCTCGAAACTCCTTTGAGTATTTTTCGCTACTCCTCATAGTTTCCAATTTGGCCATCCACGCCCACTTGAAAAATTCAACCTGTACACGGTATCATCCATATCCGCTTCATTGTCTCACTGCGTGACTACTACGGTCTATTGTAGCTACACTTACACCTGCAGCCGGCTTCACTCAATCGAGATGCGATTATTACAGATACGATTCTTCTTTTTAAAAACATAGGGGAAGTACCGAAAATAAATGAACCAATAAAGGTTGTCTGTAAAGCCAGTTTATAGCTATTTTAGAAACTTCTTTTTTTAAAGGAAATTGCAAGAACGTAACAAGACAGCATAAAAAGGGCGCTCTCCTTGGCACTGACTTGGTTTCACTTATACGATACTTCGTTTTGTACGATCCATGTCTATTCGTACTGTTTTGTCTTATTTGCTGATAATGAAATTGTTGTTAGCGATAGCACGCAAAATCGCTTTCATACTATGAACGTTACGTCCGGTCCAACAGTAGAAATTTGCAAGTCATCACTGAAGCGTATCTACTTCAGCAGAACGGGAATTAGTGTATATCGGACACTACGGTATAGTATGCGCAATATCCGAAACAAACAAAACATCATGAAATTTAAATACTAACTAAAAAATCGTAAACTTGTTTGTTCAGAATCGAGTGGTATCGATTACAATACTTTTTTTTATACTTACAGGTATTTTTTAACAAAAATATACTTTTAATAAAATAAGTCGAACTATATTTTTGTCTCGTTTATGTAGGACACGACATATACAAATAAGTTAATTTCAATTTTACGAAAATAGCTAATAACGTCTAATATGTATAAATATATAATTGTATCAAATAATGTATAATTATTTTTACCTGTAACACCTTCGTTTTTTAACACAATGTTGTCATACTGTTTATTTATATTGATTGAATGCTAAACCTTAAAATAAATGACCCCAATGTAATAAGTAAGTAATTAATACTGCTGACCGTAAAAACATTAATATGTAAGCTACTCGTAAATTTAAAAACCACAACAAAAAAATCTTTTGTTTTAAGAATCATTATGTTGTTTCAGCTGGTGCTGGCGATGGTCAAACCGAGGGTTGCCAGCCCCAATCGTCCAATTGCTTGCCTGATGGAAAATATGCACCTGTTCAATGCAAGGGCAATCTATTCACTGGCAGGTATGATGCCCCCAGATTGTAAAAAATAGCCCAGCAATGCTTATTGGTTTCCTATTTCAACTTATTCTGAAATTCTGATGGTTCATCCACCTTAGCATTTCGTGAAGAAAAATAAGTAAAACAAAACGAAAGGAAACGAATCTATAAGGGTTCCGTTTTTTGCCATTCGGCTACGGAACCCTAAAAAAGTCATTAACTTACTGCTGTACCTACCTAGTCTCTTTTTAAACAGTCAGATTTTTTGCGATATTATAGAAATATTTAAATAATTTATTTATATCTGGAGGAAATCTAACGTCATGCATGAAATATGTTCGTTTAATCTTGATGAATTTCATTGCTGAATATCATACGATATAGTTAAGATTGAGCACATCAGTGACAACAGTTTATTGCTTATCAACCGCGACTTCCGATGAAAAAGCATACCAAGAATTTGAAATTACTTTGTTGATAAATTCCTGTGATTTTTACCAACAAAATCAAGATAAGGCAAATTATTTTTTTAATTTTAATAAAAGTAGGTATGAGCTGTGAGTGTAACAGAGTTTTTTACCCATTGTAGATGCTTTTGTTCGGATGAAAAAGGAAATAGGATTTTTGGACAAATGTGGAGAGACCAAGCGGAGGAGATGACTTGTGGTAAGTTTTAAAAGGCCCAATAAAGCGGCCTATGGCCAGTTGCGAGGGGAAGCGGACTGAGTTAAGTAAAAAGTTAAATATTGCTGTCTTCATTAAGTTACCTGAATTTGATACATTATCAAATCATTCAAACACGGCAGTGACAAGTTTAACGCGGGATCTTGCATTTTTCGCGAATTTCAAAAACACCAACATTCATCATTGTCGTTATTTAGTTGTATATGGATTTTCACTTCCACTTAGTTATTGCCACAAAATTTAAGATTTAACAGTGTATTTTCTCAATTTCTTTCACACAAAACAAACAATAATTTACGCTAAAAAATCCATACCCGTCAATGCACAGTCAAAAGTCGAAACGTCACGAAAATCATAATCATCAAATGAACCTTCATGTTTATATCAAACATGTATTTATAAAAAGGTTTTATGTGTAACAATATCATCTATTAAATTATCATTACTTTTCAGCATGCAGTCGCAGAAGAGCTGAACTAGAAGCGGAAGGCAGAGTTGCGACAATTCATTGTACTGCAAATGGTGATTACGAGCCACTGCAGTGTGATGATGGGATGTGCTGGTGTGCCCAGCCTAAGACTGGCCAGCCGACTGTCTCTCCTATTCCAGAGGAAGACATGAGACTTCTGCCATGTTGTATGTATTTTAATTTTATGTGTGTTTTTGTTGCGCTGAGTAAGTCGCGACCACATTAAGTTTTGGGAGGAATTATAGAAGTTAGGGCTCTTAATTACGAAACAAGTTAGTAATTATTTCTTCGTAGAAATGTGGGTCACACACACACGTCCCTATGTATACCTGAATCCGTTGCAGAACTGGAAAATCGAATAAGAATTTCGAAGTAAGAATTTCAAGTCTCAAAGCTACTCTGCTGATCCCTCCCAAACATTTTATAATCCGAGACTGATGATGATAAGAAATAAAGCAGTTTGCATTACAATAAGTAGTACAATAAATCCATAAGAATTTCGCCACTGTAATACATCATTCGATTGTCGAGTAGATGCAACCACAGGATACACACAATTTAACCGATTCACGGTCTCAAGATATTGAGTGACCAAACCTAAGGCAATTGTACACAATCAGTATGACAACGAACCCAGACACACTTGTTCAAATACGCTGAAAGCACGTAAGGTATGTTAGTTTAATAATTGCAAGCGTTGAGAATAACGTTTAGTACAGTTTAGTGCGATCAAATCATCCAAGTAAAATACCTCGTTGAGGACATTATTCAATAATATTATAAGCCATATTATTATCCTATGTTAAGGATGATTTGGCTAGAAAGGTGACCTGAGATGTCTAGAAATAGAGAAGAATGGCAGGAAGACATACTGCACCGACCCCAAATAAATTGGATTAGGGCAGGTGAATGATGATGATGTTACGCAGTCCATTATAGAAGAAAGCAAATTACGTTTTATAGTTTTGACCTTCGGAAAAAAGTTTAGAATAATAAAATATTAAATTTTGCAGTTATCTGATAATGAATGTCGATCTAGAGACCTACATAAACTGCAGTGACCTGGTTTTCAAAGAACCTACTTCTGCGCGTAGTGCAATATTTATGCATAAAGGTAGTAAATACAGGTGGGTGGGTGCGACCGGCACAAGGCACATGCCCGACGTGACGTCATACTACTACAGAGGGCAGCCACCCTACTATTCTGTATCGACCGCTGCAAATATAAACAAATTCCTAAAATTATTCGGAATTTAGATATGTCTAAAAAAAATCTTAGTTAGTTCGTATCGTACATAATTTTAACAGTTATTTTCGTAATTCAAAGGTTAGTACTTTGTAAGGAAACCTCCTACAGAGTGAAAAGTTGAAGTGGGCCCTGGAGGAAGTATCGATTTACCTTTTAATTAGTAATGTTGTCAATTTTTACTCTAGGAAACATCCGTATTTTTTTTTTCAAAAATAATCAAAACTGCATTGAAACATTTTTAAATTGTCGGTTGCCTGAACTCGAACTGTTCTGTAATGTCATTGAGTGTGTCGAACTTTACTGAACAGCAATAATTGTTGATGTTACTGTCCTATACAGCGTGACTTTTTATGACCAGGACAGTATCCGAATCCATAAGAGAAGTCGGAAAGTCATCAAGTGTTATGTCAGGAGTATGACTTAAGAAATCTAACCCTGAACGGAAAAGTTCTTAGTGTTTGTTTTTATTTTATATTACAGATAGTCCTGCAGTTGTTGGAGAGCAATATCTACGAAAATGCGAAAGTTTAGTAATAGCCAGCGGTTTGATCGCGAAAGAGCATAGGGAACACGGCACCGTTTTCCTTAGTCGCTCTCTTTTACATTGTGACTACGATGGCAGCTATGGACCATTCCAAATAAGGAACGGCATGTAAGATACATTTTGTACTTCTTTGTAAAGCAGAACTTAATAAGTGTGGATTAACTCCCAAAAAGATTTTAAGCTTATGCGGCTCTGCTGTCTTTTTATGCCGAGCCGACAAACAGCAGAAGTACTTACATCCATTGAGTTTTAATTTTAAATTGTTTCAGAGCTTACTGTACTGGACGAGATGGAGAAATATTAGGCGCCTGGCAGGAACCGGTTGGAACTATGGGCGATATGAATTGCAGTAAGTATCCCACATTTTACTTAAAACTTTTCACATGAAAATCACTAAAAATAAGTTGGGTCTGTCAGTAGGCCAGTACCGCATAATAATGACTAAATATTTTCGAACCATAGAGAGCGACGTTATGTTCTTGTATCATACATTTCGGCGACTAGCTTCAGTTTATACTTGGGACTTTTAATAAAGGTGAAAAAAAAAGTGTTTGTGATATTGGAATATTAATTTTACCAGTCTTAACTAACCATTTTTTTTATACTTGACTACGTGCCTACACTCAAAGAGGCAACTGGGCACAGTTTTTACAGGAACGCAACCCTTACGGCGCGCGCCCTACTCGCACTAATCAGGGTTTTCTTTAACCTCACTGTATTTTCCTTTTCTGACACTCTTCTTTTACTCTGCAATAAGTATCCCTCCAACTCTCAAGTTATAGTTATAGTCATTAAAATTTCAAGTAGATAATCACTAATTTCCTCTTTAAACGATTAAACAAGATTATGTTATTAAACTAGGACATACAGAATTGTAGAAATAGGATGAGTTACCTCTGAGTGAGTTCTGTATAATGTTGGAAAGAGAAACGTATGAATTAGAGTAAACAAAAGTTAAAATATTCAAGTTTGAAGATATTTTTAAAAGTTGTATTGTGTGGGTGGTGCTTAGGCGGAATGAGGGCTTATCCGGCTTCAGATCATACATATTTCCTAATGATTTGCTTCTGCACTAGTGATGTCAATGTGCTGTTCTGGATCTATTGATAAACCCTATTCAAGAAAGAGGATTGCAGTCATTCATAGTGAAATGGTCCTATGCTGAATCTAGGTACACCCCCGGCGGCACTTCAAGCTATACATTTCCAGTATAATTTTGCCTCGCTTTGTATAGGTTTTCCGTACAATGAGAGATCCGCATAAACTGGTTTTGTATAGTTTGATTGGTCGTCGTGCGTATTTGAAAAGCCATACTGTATGTATAAACTTTCATTATACGACAGTAGTGAGTTTTTATCTATTTTTATCTGTTGATACTAATCATCATCATCATCCCAATTCATTTATGGGGCCGGCGCAGCATGTCGTCTTCTTCCATACTTCTCTATTACTGGTCATCTCATCAGACACCTCGTTTTTTTTATTCCTGCCATAAATCATCCTTTACACAGTCTATCCATCGTTTCTTTGGTCTTCCTCTACTCTTATACCCATCTACATCTGTTGTCATTTTATCTATTGATACTATTTGCATAAAAAACACTAAGATGACTACATGCACACAAAACAAGATAGGCTGGAGGGCATCAGCGTACCGTTAGCATGGTTCATTCGCATTGTGCCACCACGACCGACTGTCGACCGTGACCCTGTTCCCGATTCGTTGTACGGTTCCACCCATCCTACCTTACCAGCGTGAATGCGGAGGCTATTTATTTATTAATAAAGGTTTACGAACAGCGTAGGTATAGGTAGCATTATTCTTGGACTTCCCCAATTTCCAATTCTGTCAAGACTAACATTAACTTGGTTATTTAATTTCATAATCTATCAAAGCAGCAAATAACTGTAAAATTAAAAAATGTAATTTTTCAGTTCACACTGAAACATTTTCTGAAAACAAATCCGGTCCCCTATTACTTATATATGTCAATTTACACATTCAATGAAAGCAGAAACGCTATGAAATATTTAATGGTGACTATGGCAAGCCTCGTATTACCATAAATGAATCAGTTTACGAGTTCGCGTGCATTATGTATCACTATGAATCATTTGATTTTACTAAGATTGAATACGAATGAAACTGTCGTATACATATTTCAAACTCTCAACCTGAACACATTTCATGGCGAGAGTTATGAGAAATTAATTGACCGTGAACCACACCTTTGCCGATAAGTCCGAAACGATTGAACAACTATTTTATTGTTGGCTAAACCTTGAATTGGAAGCCTTGACTATATGTTTTCTTGCCAATGTAAACTGCATCTTGGACAGAGTGTATTAGAATAATACAATTACGAAATCGGATCATTTGTCATGGTGGTCCAAATAGACTGTGTGCAACCCGTTTTACTTGTTTACCGAGTTATGATTTGAACAGATTGTGCGCGAGACACCATGGTGTACTTCCCTGCTCGTGGCATGACGGTGACCGAGACCTGCAGCTCGAACGGCAACTACCAGGCGAGCCAGAACATTGGAGATGTGTACTACTGCGTCGATTCCGATGGCTATCATGGTGAATTATCTTCAACCGAACTAAATTGTGATGAGGCCTAGTTATCCTTAATAATTTCATTGTAATCTTTGTACACAGTATCTAGCAATTATTCCTCCAATTATATATTAAATTGTTAATTGTATTGGTTTTTTTTTTCAATTCATTTCTTGTGTTTTACAAGACTTTTAATAATTATAAAGCTCACATGGACTCTAAATAAGACTTATTATTATTTAAAAAAAAATATATACATATATATTGGGATGTCCAAAATCTTACGTACCGGATAAATGGATGCGTATTAGACGATCCAAGCACCGCGAAGCGCTTGTCACCCGACGCCAGGGTGGCGCCGCCCGCTCGCCGCGCAATCTCTTCCATCTGGAACATGCGACTTAGGTTACCAGTGCCACATTGAAGCTGCGGGCCGACCACACCTCACCTGCTGTCACGACAAGGTCGCGACCACTTTGTTGCAAACAATCTATTGGTTAAGTTACTCGTATATACGGACGATCGGATATTTCCATAGTGTCGATGTACAATTCAATCAGAGTAAGGTAAAACCAGAAATCTTTCAGATTCAAACTGTTCAGAAAAATGTAAAATATCAAGATTAAAATCAATGTAGTAATCGATCGTTGTACTCTTTCCTCACATAAGGACTTAGGGACGCTGCTGCCCTTTCTCTCCACATACCCCTGCATCTACATGAAGTTGAAGAAAACGGGGCTCCGATGTTTCAGGTATTGCTCTGTCGCCTTAACGCAAGAATAAAGAGAAAACTATTGTGAAAAAGTCGACCAGAACAACGTTTTGCACAATATGTGCTTGTTAGTAAAACTAATTAATAACGATGACGAGATTACCGTGTTTCTATTGAGACATACTAAATTGCTTGATATAGGTGCTATTTTTATACACTAATCAGGATTAAGTTAATATGCCTTCAAGTTGGATGATCTTTCAGTTTCTACAAGTAGCGGACTAGCGCAAGTGGATATTAAAACATTGTTAGTACTTATGTCGTTTTGAGAGTACAAAATTGCGCTGGCATGCTAATTATGCGGCCCCCGCTAATTAGGGCATTGCTCCCAAAGCACTTCATTTTCAGCGCAGTTTAGAAAAGGACAATAAAGAGGACTAGTTGTGGATTCGAAGTTTGTTTAATTACACAGTGAAACTGACACCTTTAGCAATAAGAAGATTCTTCTAAAATTCAATATTAAGAAACTGGGTTAAGTTGTTTTGTAGTTGTATCCTATTTTTTCTATGTGTATAAGTCAAGTTTTTTTTTCAATATACGGGGTGGAAGGTCACCGACGCGAAAACGGTTACTACGTACGTATTCAGTACATCATTCTGAACCACATAAATGAAATTTTTCATAGGTTATTAAAAAAACATCCTGTAACCGTTTTCGCCGCCCCCCGTACCTATGTAGACAAAGATTGTATGAGGCATGTTTCCTTTATTTTAGCTTTTATAACATATTATGCTACACTTTTGTAAAACTAATAGGTAGTTTTAGACATGTGTAAATTAAATCGAATCGTTTTCATGGCAGCTGTAGAAATTATTAGCGAGCTCTGCGCGACTAAATTTGCGTCAAGTGGGTATTCAGATCAGATAGCTAACTATAGCTCAGTCAGAACCATTGCTATTAATTTTTGAATTTTCTCCAACAGTGAAGTTGAATGTGATCATAATGACGATATCTCTTGGCTTTGCGAACATAATAATAAAAGCTGATACCAAAATAAAACAATCCCGTTGTTGGGTTCGGCATACAACTTTCATCAACATAGCTTTTTATTATGTCTCTGTCTACAATAATTCTTTGGACTATTTTAATTATAAAGAAGCGACTGTTTACTGGATGTTGGCTTCTTACAAACAGGGGTTTACAAAACAAAGAGACTAATAAACATATATACATAGATTGCGTTCATTAGCCATCACTTCGCTTGTTATATACGAAAGTACATTTTACAGTAAGGACGTTCGTGGTTCCTTATTCTACTGGAACTCCGTTCCACGCCAGACCAGTTCAAGGCAAGTGTTATCACGGACATGCCGTCGACTGTACTTTGTTGGAGCGGAGAATATGCAGGAATATTTTTTCTTAGGCAACATATTCCATGGCGTGTTATTATAATGCCTGAAGGAGGTAATGGAGAATGGTAGATTACACTACAGGGTAATTAATAACTGTACGTAGGAAGGTACGGTAGATGATTATTTAGAAATCAGAACTTAGTATTTACAAAATACCGTTTCAATATTAAAATGTTACTTTTGTGAAGCAGTAAACTTTTAAAAACTGTTTAAATAAATCGGACAGAGAAAGCAACAAGAAATAAAGACAGTAAATAAAATGCAGTATTAAATAAGTTATTTATAAATAATTTATAAATGTACCGGTGGTAGTAGCGTGAAAAGGGGTCACTGGCTTGCTAATATATAATAGGCTTGACATTGAAACCCGAAACCCCATAGGTTCGACCCGAAACACCGCCTACTGAGCAGCAAACGCACCATAGCCACACACGTTTGTTTTGAAATAAAACTTATTGGTGCGTGTCTTATTATTCGGATACTACTTACCATCTGATCTGCATTTTTTGCTGGAGTAAATTGTTACCATCTGCACGGTATTTAAGTTATTTTGGGTGACGAACAAAATATTATTACCTACGTGTCATGTACACGTAATTTTGATAAGAATTCATGTATTCTGGATGAGGCACATACCTACAAACGTAATACGTATTCTTTTATTATTAGTTGCGGCCTTTGCGGTTTGAAGGCGAGAATAAGAACCGAACTCTAACGATAGGTACATTCTGTGATGTGTGATACTGGTCAATGTGAACAAATAGTTGGCTACCTAGCGGTGCCAGTGTAGCAGCCGTCGAGCACGACATCACTTCATTTTAGTTGATAACAGTTGCTAGACTACGGAACATCACAAAAACTTGATCTAGTGTAGTCTTTTTAGCTTTTCGAACAAACACTGGTGTGAATTAATGTTCGGCGGAGTTCATCACAATATCAAGACCCCTCCCTGCCTCGGAAACCACGTTAATCTGTTGCTGTTGGCCAGATGTTATTTGTAGACCTTTCACAGAAGTTAAGAGTAATCAGACGTTCGAAAGTTTGACAACCAGTCTTACTAAGGGATAAGCAGTCGTCCCATGTATTTCAGCTGCACTTAGGTAGGGTTCATTTACGGAGACGCGGTGCGTCGCGGGTTACGTGCGGCGCGTTACGCATTTTTTTTTTTCGTTTACGGAGAGTCGGCGCGTGCATCGGCCCGCGTTATCCCACGCGCAAACACAAACATAATATTACGGCAGTGTACGATGGTGTTTACGAAGACGCGGGGCCTGCCATGTGAGGAGTAGCAGTACCTGCCGCTATGCCCGCGGCGGGCACTGCTGCTCCTCACGTGCCATTTGTAGTTGCTGGCGGGCCGCGAGTAGCAGCAGGAATCGCTGCGAAGCACGCAGCTTTGCAGGGGAAGGGAGGGAATACGCTTGGCGCACCCTGCACGATAGGCATGTCGATTTAGGTACTTGATCTCTGGTTCGATTCAAATCGAACATAGTAGGTAGGTACAATGAAACGTGCGGTTAAGTTCTATTTGGTGTAGAATACTGTAAAAGTGGGACAAAAGAAAGAAAACGAATGAGTGTGGTGTATTAGGGTTGCGTTGCGTAGCCAAAAAGCCTTTATAATTTCGTCATTGCTGTTGCTCTGGGACACTTCTTATGTTAAATTAAATAATTCACTCTTTAGAATTGAATTATCTTAAAAAAAAAGTCAATCATGTCGTTTTGACGGCGTCAAAAATATCCAACCTTTACAAAAATTATTAGAAGAAGTTGCAAAAGGAGAGTATGACATTAAAGTACTAAGAAGCGACAGAGTTAAAATACAATCGAAAACAGCAGAATCATACTCCACTATTTACAAAGAACTGAAGGCTAAAGACACAGAATTCTTCAGCTACCACTGCTACCAGCCTAAACAAGATCGCAGCTTTAGAGTGGTGCTCAAATAAAAATAGCTATTGAGGAGCTTGGCCATAAAGTATCAAATGTGCATCCTAACATTCACCAATTTGGGACATTCACAGACACATATAGGTACAGTTAGCGACAGTCATCTACCGATATCAAAGCACGGCGATGTCGCTCTAGCTAACGAGTAGTCGTTGTGAATAGAGTCGAGGGTCGTTGATGGAGGGTGGAGCGGACGGCGCCGCGTCCGTAGTTCCGTACCCTACCACTTGGACACGCCACAACCCCTCTCGACAGCACGCGAACGACAAACAAACCGTACCGTATCGATACATATTCTTTTAGCCATCCATAGGTACCTTTATTAACTGTCACCTACTTAGTTAGTTTGCTTAGCAGATTATAAGCACAGATACGATACTTTATCAGTTGATACTGTGAGAAAGTAATACTACTGGTACACAAACTATGTCACGTGATTATAGCGAAAATATCGAACGTATTATTTACAAAGCACTAACAGCATCCTATTACATCCTGTATTATTACACCAGCCTATAGTGTATGGATAGGATTATAGATTGATGGTATGGGTTATAATTATGCGTAAACACTAACAGAAGTTTATAGCTAAACTTACACTGTCACTTATGTTCCATGATTTTCAATTATTGTGAGCTCTTAATATCCCGCAAGTGAATGTCTAAGTTGTTTTTGTTATAATTATGCCTTAAAGAAATCCAAATCGAAAAAGCAATTCTTGTCTGAATGACACTGCATGTCTTATCCAGTATATGTTATACATGATCACCTTTATGTGATGAACCCTAGCCTAGTAACTTTAAATTTGACTTTGACTAAAGATTTGATGATCACTTACTAAAGACAACTCCAAATTTACCCAGCTTCGGTGATTATGGTTTTTATCCCACATTATACATATAATAACAGAAGTATATTTTGTGTACATAAACATCATCACTTGTGGGAGGTTCAAGGGGAGAAAGATTTCGGCTTTGAGTAATTTCAGTGTAGCTTTATGTTTCAGGTTTGATCACCCACACCCAATTGAAAAATTCACTCTACATAAATACACAAACCTCTTTCCTTTTTAATTAAGTACACTAAAAGTTAATTTAAATGTCATGATCTTTTATTTAACCTAGTTAACTTACTGCTGGTGGGGTGAGCAGAAGTTTTGAAGCTAATTTAACAATACTCCCAAAAATAATCTGTCACTAAGAAGATAGTATTAGGGTAGGGAAGTGTATTAGGGATGGTATCTGTAGGAAACTGAGTGTAGAGGTTCCTAGTACAGTTAAACCTTGAATATAAAAATTTCACAAGACTTCCCAAATCATTAATTCAAGTTTTTGTAAATTTCAGAAAGTGGTTTTTGTCACTTTTTCTAGTTTCATGAAACAATTACTGAGCATCACTGAATATTAAAAACTTATTGTATCAATGGGTCCTAAGAATACTGAGTCAACTAACAAATTTCGACAATTGCACTTTTTAGTATATTAACAACAATTAAAATAACAAAAAAAAAATGGCATTATACTGGATCAAGTTTACAAATTATTTATTTTGCACATAGTACACTGAGTCAAGTGTACCCATACTGGGTGATCTAAGATGCAATGGAATAAAGTCACCAAAATAAAAATTGAGGCAGAAAATCCTTACAAATTATTTTATAAAACTAGTTACAGGGAAGATTCTTATAAGTAAACTAGCTGTGCCCGGCATGCATTGCAATGCATGTTTTCCTACCTACTACTTTCACTACCCTACCTACTCTACCTACCCTACCTAATTGTGAATCTAAACCATTCTCATTTCTCTTTTTATTTGAAATTTTTTCACACAAAAAATTTCATCAAAATCGGTCCAGTCGTTTGAGAGAAGTTCAGTGACATACACACTCACAGAAGAATTATATACCTATATAAAGATATACTGTGCTAATAAACCTAAAGCAACATGTAACAAAACTGTTCATAATATAGATTTTAGTGATGTTCATCAAGCTTACGACAGGCCAATCCCAATAAATAAAAATAAACACAATGATTTAATGGGCATGTGTCACAAACTGGTGATACCTAAGGAATCTCACTTGTTTTTATCTAATTCGATTAAAGCTGACAGCAATAGAGTTGAAAGTGATTCAGAATGTAATAGTACATTGTTACCCTAGGGGTGAAAGTAACTTATTTAGTCAGCGGCAATAGTTCGAGGGACTAAATAAGTCTTTAACCCGAGGTAAACACTGTGCTTTTCATTACGAATACAAGGAATCAGATGAACTCATTTTATACAAATCTCTGCTATACGGAAGTATAAACAAAAAACTCGAAAAAACAAATGAAGATTGGATTGCCGCTTTCCCTTTTCCTGCCTATTTTGTTTTTTTTCTGTGGCCGGCCAGCTATTCAGCCATTTTTCATTTTCATCATTGAAAAAATGGTAAATATTTTGCCCAAATCTATGTTATTTTAACACGTTGAGCGCCAAGCTTAAAAACAGTGTTTTTTGATATTTTGGACTTTGCGTTTTTTTGCCTAATTCGTATTCTAATGCTATTTTTAATAAAATAGGTATGAAATAAAAGCATGCTTTTCCAAGATTTTCCACTAATTTTCACGTGTGCCTAAAAGATACACGAGGCCCCTGAAAAAGTTTTGAAAAAGTTTCACTTCTTGTATTGTGAAAATACTCGCAAAAAGAAGCTCTAAATAACTGAGTTTAGAGAGGAAGTAATCAGAGGAATGATTCGCAAATACGTAGCAGTTCAAGAAGGTCCATCGACATCAACACCTCGCCCAGCGTCGAACAAGCGTCACAGGCATGTGTGGAATGTAAAGGGGAACCCTCCTAAAAAGTGTAAAGGACGGTGCGTACAATGTTATAAAATATACGGGAGAAAAGGGAAAACTGTAGATGGAAAAGTCAAATTTGCAAAACAAACTAGCAAAATTTGCTCTGTTTGCAATTTTTTACTATGTGAAGAGTGCTTTGAGAAACTCCATTAATTTTTTTCTGTCATTTCAGACTAAAATTGTTACTTATTTGTTGATTTTGCATGCTTATAAGTCGATTATACAAAAACCAAATAAAGGTCATAGATAAAAAAAAATGTTTTTAGACATAACTTTTGATCAAAACGTCGTACAAAAAACCCACTTACACCGAAACAACCGTGGAGGCCAGAGGTATTAGAATTCATAGTAAAATGTATTGAAATGGGTTTCCTGGCGGACACACTGGCCTACGAATAAAGCACTGCTCGTGTTTCCCAAAGGAAACACGCGGCCTCTGAAGGTGGTACTTTGTGTTTCCAGAAAGATACACATAGCGCTCAACGTGTTAAAGAAATTGTTGAAACTAAATTATAATTAACTAGCTGCCCAGCGCTACTTCGTTCGCGTGGTGTCCTAACCCTTACCCTACCCTACTCCTACACTACTTCTACCCTACTCCTAACCTACTCCTGCACTACTCCTACCCTACTCCTACACTACTCCTACCCTACTCCTAACCTACTCCTGCACTACTCCTACCCTACTCCTAACCTACTCCTACCCTACTCCTAACCTACTCCTGCACTACTCCTACCCTACTCCTACCAAAAAAAAAAAGTATCCTAGTGTTGTTTTTAGACTTATCCAGGCAATTTTTTAAATTTTTCTCTCTGTAAAAACCATCCTTGAAATTCAACGAACATTAAAAAAAAAGAATTGGCCAAATTAGTCCAGGCGTTGTTGAGTTATGCGCTTACCAACACATTTTGCGATTCATTTTTATATTATAGAATAAAGTTATTTAAAAAATATATATTATTTAATCAATACTTTATTTTATTTAAATTTACATCGTGGCTGTATAGAAAGTTGGAACATGGTTCAATAGAAATGTGAAAATAGAACTAGTTTTTTTTTAATAATTTGACAGCTGTCAGTTGAAAGCGATTCTCCCTAGGGATGAAAAGTATTACTTTCATCCCGCTCCTCAGGCAACTTCATACCTACTTTCAGAGTATGAGTAATGAAAAAATATATTTTTTATTTTTCTAGATATTTTTTTACATAATAATTAAGTACTTACCTCATAAGTTAATTTTTGAGGCTGATTTTAGTCTCAGCAATAATTACTAATTGCCAAGGATATTTAGAATTGTAAAGGTACTTATTGTGATTTTATTGGTAATTAATTAAGATGACTGTTCCAAAATTCTTGTGATTTCAAGCAGTTAATAATAATAATATTATCTCCTAATTTTTGAAAGTACAAACATGTGCAATCAATACAATAAATATATTCTATTTTTGTTTCCTAAGACTACCTAAGACCTACTAAGTCTTTTTTATTGATGTCTAATATTGTTGATATTTATAAATTTTATGGAAATCCTAAAGTTGTGTTAATATTACCAATACCTTTTTGAGATCTCTTTAGTTACAATTAAAATTTTAAACAATTAAAGGAGTTTATGTCCTAGATTATTGAGTCAACTTAATATATTTTAACAAAATATAAATTCATGACAGAAATTATAATATATGTATAAGAAATCGAATACCACACTTACTAAATAATATTTCCCCAAAACGTAGACACAATTTTACAATGTATAAAAATATAAGTGGTAGTTGATCCATTTTTAACATACAAATAATATAATCGATGTATACATTTTCAAAATTTTTTTTTTTTTCAAAAATTATTAACATAATAAGAAATTTCTTTTGCTCTGTTGCTAGGCCACTAGGTTCACTATGATTAGTTATTTTTTCTTCTTTTTCTTTCTTTCTTGATTGTATTAACATTTGAAATATAATCATTCACTCTTTTTGTCGCCTTCCTTTAAAGTTATTAGAAGTACAGTTGACTCAGTCTACTCAGGAGCCATTGGTATAGCCATAAAATGAAATGTTTTTAAATGATTTGTGTGCGACAAGAACGACATAGAAAAATATTGAATTATGTAAACTCTAATATTAAGGAGTACCCTGACAATGTTCTTATTTTGCTGCATACCATTTATTTAGTAGGTACTTTTAAATGTTTGGTATTTTCAAACTTCTGAATACTGACAATCTCCACAAAAGGGTCAGCATTAAATTAAAAACACGATATTTTATGTAGTATTTTAGTCTGTCGAAAATTACCTGCATAGATCATTTTCATTTCTGAATGAACAGAAACAGGTTATCTCAATAGACTTTATACTGTAAGAATATGTGAATTAATTGTTCGACATGCCTATTAATTATAAATTGTTACTGACCTTATAAGAGCGTCACGTTTTCTCCAACTTGGTGCAATCCGGTTTGCCACATCAATACAGATTTGTAACACATAACAGACTAATAGATTGCCACAATTTCACTTTTTCACAATACTCTATAATTCTTTATGTAGCTACTACTCATTACATTCTGAGACCACACGCCCACAAAATAGCGTACACAAACAATATTCGGAAGCTAAAATTCGAAGTAGATGCTTATAATAAACGTCAATAACCCGGGCAAATCGGCTGCGAAGATAAAGACATTATTATATATTAGCACATTGGTTTAGGTTTCAATATTATTACAATAATACGCCTGTAGTGTAGCTCAATCAAAAAATATATTATGTACAGTAGATCATTTCATTCATAAATAAAATAAAACTACTTTATCCACTTCACTAGCTTTTGGCTGTTCACTCTCGCTCGTCCCAGAATGGCAGTGTTACCAGCTCATAAGCTCCCCAAAGTAAATTATAAAAGTACTCTGTGGTAAATGTGTTGCCCATGTTGACCAAGACGGAAGAAAAAGAAATGGCTTCTAAATAATATCTTATTTTGTTATTTCATCAACTTTGTTTACAAATGCTTTTTCTTCTGCTTTGTGTTACTGGCATGACAGTATTTTATATTTTGTTGGCCCAAAACTTCGCCATCTCCACAGCGACATCGGTTTGCAGAGCAGAGGTCACTGTGGCTGCATGTTTTGTGCCATAGTCAATGTCTAGTGCCGCAAGGTTCTTTTCGCGCTGGAATTAAATTGTCTGGAACGCTCTGTTGGTTAACGTTTGTGAAATTGTCAAAATTGTGTTGAAAAATCAAATTAGGAGCATTCGATAGACTATTCATTTAAAAAAGTTACACCAACAGTTACACATTACATTTTACGTTACGTTAGTTTTACATTTTACGGCTCTTATATAAATTCCAATATCGCCTATAATGTCAATTAAGCGCCAAATGAGCCACGCACCCATGCAATAGATTGTAATACTTTCTTCATTATTTAACCTCTGACAGCAGCAACCCATCAGCAGCCTTATCGTAACGAGCATAAAGATAACTGTGATTTCGACGGAATGCAAAGTCTAAAGTAAAATAATTGAAAGGACTGCAGTGCCCCACTTGTTATAACAGCCATATAGCGACAAAAACAAAGGCCCATTTTAAAGGTTGTCGCTGCTGTTTTTTCGAATTCTTATGGCCTGTAGTCACAGTCCGAACTAACTGACTGCGTTAGTTCGGATTATGACTACACGCCTTGTCACAAACAATTTCACAAATATACCAACAGCGCTCTCCCTTTAATGCCATTCAAATGCCGAAAGAACCATGCTGAACTTCATCCTTTATCAGACTTGGTTGTCACCATTTTGCATAACTGGAGCCATACCTTATGGCCAATCCTTAATTACATAACATTCATTTTTTCTCATCAAATGTAAGGGGCCAATTCAATCATTAAGGGGAATGCTCCAACCAGCCCGCGAAATTCAAAATTTCTTGGGTTTTTTGCAATTTGCAGGCCAGTGCTAGGTTGTATGTTGATTAAAATATTATTCGCGGCTGTAAGACATATGTAGTTACAGAATTATAATCATCAAAATCATCAATAAAACGCTCTAAGTTCATAAAGCTGTAGGAATGACTTTTTCTGTTATTTTTTTGTTCCTACGCCTTTATGAACTTGGAGGGTTGTATTGGTGATTTTGATGATTATAATTCTGTAACTACATACGTCTTACAGCCGCGAATAATATTTAAATCAACATACAACCTAGCACTGGCCTGCAAATTGCAAAAAACGCAAGAAATTTTGAATTTCGCGGGCTGGTTGGAGCATTCACCTTAATAAGACTGGGACATGGGACCATAGACCCTATTTAGTACTAATTACTTCTATGCCACGGACAAAACTAGACTGTTATTACGACCTGTGCACATTGCCGCAATCGCATGCGTCTGCTAAATTCGTTGCAGGTGAACGTAATTTGTCGATACATATTATTAGTGTAACAATAAAAATGTAACCGGAACGAAGGAGCCTGGAACTCACGACACAGGGAATCCTAGTGTGAGTTTCAGGAAACAATGCATCGAATGTACTTTTTGTAAACAATAAATTATTCTTATTCTTATTCTTATATTCAATAACTAAGTTATTTTACCGATTTAATTCGGTTTAGTCCCCAAAAACTAAGTTAACATTTTTCGATGATTCGCATCATCGCAGATCTGTTCCTCACACTGGCTACGCTGCAAAGTAAAATAGAAATAGTCGTTGGTTAACAGAGACTCTCGTTTGTTGTTCCAGGATGCTCCACGAGCGGACGAGGTTGGCTTGGAGAACTGTAACGGTGAGTGACCCCTTTTATATTCCAGCATCTCCCGGGGACAATTCAGGATGCTTTGGTTTTCAGCAGGAATGCCTCGTTAATATTCATACTGCCGTTACCTTCAGGGGTCAGTCATCACTAGCACATCCACGATAACCGGCTGCTTGCAAGCTACGTGATACTACATCATATCACAGCATATACTGTTTTACTTCCACACTGCGGTTTATCTATACAGCTATGTTTCAGAAAGGTGTGGACATATTTAAGAATATGAATATGGTACTGACTATCAAACTGAACAACTTCCTATACATTTGAGTAAATTAGGCATTGATATTTAGCATGGGATAGCTGAGAAAGTTGGTCAGTTTGGTGGTCTGAATGTACAGACGCCAGCACATCAAGCTACCCGAAACTGTCAATTTTTCCCAATCAACCTTGAACCTAAAATGATCCAGCGATAAAGTTGAATCTATTAAAGAAATTTGACAGATTGAAGTAGCTTGATGTGTCTGTACCATACCCTTCTGATACACAGTTGTCAGTTATGCCTCCCATTAAAGATTATGCTGATATTTGTTAGTTCTGATCTATCACAAAAGCTTCTAATCGTATTGGATAGACTACTTAACAATTGCATAGTGTAAACATTATACAGTGAAATAACGAATGTGCGAACACAAATATGTATACCTACGTGTTGCAACTTTCGAAAGTGATTTTCATCCATGGTATTGATTGTACCTAACTGTTAAAGCGGTTTCAGGCTAGCGTATTTTGTAGCGTGGACAAGCTTTTACCGGCTTACGTGTGTACAAGCGCTAGGCTTAGGTCCGATTCATACCGGAACTGCGGGAGCCGGCCGCGGGCAGTACCGCTGACAAGACTTTTAATTATTTAGATCAAGTTTAAAATTATTTCACACGAAGTGCTCGCCGCGCCGCTGCTTTCCCGGTGTGGATCGGCCCTAATTCGCCTGCATTCATGCTTGTGCAGTTATTTAATTTATTCCTATGTTTTGTTACTACATAATGCTTAGTTATTAGCCTGTGCAAGAATAGTTAATTGCTAACTGTGGAGCGTTGTAAATGGCTTGTCGTTGTTTGCCTGGCTATAAAATTTTGTATTGTTTGCTGTAAGCCACCCAAACACAATGAAATAAAATAAAATAATTCTGTTCGCTTGATTAAAATGACAGCTGTCAGCAAAAGTGGCGACTTATCTCAGATTCGCGCTTATACGCTCGGCAACGCCTCTATAAGAGTGCTACGAGTCGCAAAAGGCGCGACACGCCTAGGAACGAGCATAAGGGTGCCGAAAATACGCTAACCTGAAACCTTGTGCTGTAGCTGTTACGAACAGTATTTTGGAATTCAAACTACATATTATTGAATAGGTCTTATTTCAAAGTTTTAATTGACATTTCATGGGAAATTCGCTTTTGTATTTTGTTGGCTGTAAACATATTTTTGCTCGTTACTATACTTGCGTAGAGCAACGTAGGGGAACTCGCGGGGAGTCGGAAGGCGCGGCCCGTGGCCCCCTAACACGCTTAGTTTACGCACTCGATCGTTGAGGGCAGTTGCATTGTGCATTTTCTACAAGCGAATTTTTGTAGTGTAGATCATGGTCTTAATTTCGATGTAATCTACTCAGCTATGCAGTTTTCCTGCAGACTATCCTTTCTGAAAAATTCTCTGGGCTATACCATCAGTAATAAGACACATACCTAATATAGCATTACGCCTATATTCCCCGAAGGGTTAGGCAGAGGTGTGCCTAATAGCAGACCCACTATTCTCCAGTTATGATTAAAATAATATCTACAAAATTGTATATAATTTCATTAAACAGCCAAGAAAAAAAAGGCACCACTCTATACATTCTAAACTAAATATTTGGTAGTAGGTATATTTGCATAGGTATAAATATATATTTGACTGGCCTGTTGGTCTAGTGGTTAGTGACCCTGACTGCTAGGACGGAGGTCGTGGGTTCGATTCCCACACAGGACAAATCTTTGTGCGATGAGTACGATTATTTGTTCTGTATCTGGGTGTGTAATTTATCTATAATATGTATGTCGTGGATTGATGGCGCGATAGGGCAACAAGCAGCGCCATCTAACAATCTGTTTTGTGAACTAATAATATCGTTACCGGAAACGCAAGCGCGCCCTACCGCTTGGACACGATCGTCGGTAGAAGGGATACAGCGAAGGTTGGAGAAGGGACCGAGGGTCCCGACAGTCGAGCTCCGACAGCCCTGGCAGACGCTCAGTACCAACGCACGTGTTTGTTTCTTGTGTAAAACCGTTGGTTTAAATAAAGTTATTTTGATTTAAATTATCTTTCGTTCGAGTGCCCACGACAGTGCCCACATTTATTTGAAATTATGTCGGATCGTGAAGAAGACCCGATGCTTCGCATCTCGGCCACCCATGATGCGACATCAGAACCGGGATTCACTCGAGCTGAAGAAAACACTGAGACTGGAGCGATGACGTCACGGTGCGAAGAGAATTTACTTCGGACGCTGTTGGCTGCTCAAAACCAGAATATGATGTCCCTGATAGAAGCCATCAAGGGCCCCACAGGTACCAAGCATATTTCTTTGCCTGAATTTGACCCGGATAAGCCGGATATAGACGCACGTGCCTGGTGTACTACAGCGGATCTGTGCTTATCGGAGGTACCGCTTCACGGAAGTGCTCTAATCATCACCTTAAGTAAGGCCTTGAAAGGAAGTGCTTCACGTTGGCTTGCGCAAGTGTCGTTTGCGGGTATGACATGGGATGATTTCAAAAGCCTGTTTTTATCCCGGTACGATTGCGTGGACACACCAGCCGCAACTCTTGTGAAAATTATGAGTAGCAAGCCTAGGGAAGGTGAATGTTATGCTGCGTACTCCGCCCGATTGTTGTCTACGCTCACATCACGCTGGCAAAACATGAGCGCTGAGCAGATAGCCATATCTACGGTGCTTGCTCATATGGCACAATTTGATGGGCGTATTCAGAGGTTGGCGTTTACTACCGAAGTCAACAATAGAAACAAGCTGCAGTGTGAACTTCAAGCGTTCTCGTTTTTGAAAAGGAAAGCTTCAACGGCTAACTCGACCGACGCCGTTCCAGAGTTTAAGCGATCCAAGTTTCAGTCGACAACGCTGAAGTGCCACCACTGCGGTAAACCAGGTCACCGAGCATCTGAATGCCGATCAAGAAGCGAGGTGAAAGGCAAGGCAGCCAATGCTACCACCTCGGCGTCAAGTTCTGCAGGACCAAAGCAGCGTTCGGACATCATCTGTTTCCGATGCGGCAACGTCGGACATTTTGCAACAAAATGTCCACGAAGCAATGGTGGAGGCACCGGCGCGGCAGGTGGACCAAGCAGTTCCGGCGCAGCGCCTGCAGCAGCGGTGAGCAGTGAGCGACGCGTTGACGTTTGCTATGTCAGCAATCCCAGCGGTGTGCTGATGAATACTGGTGAGTCATACCCATTTTATTATGATTCTGGTGCCGAATGCTCTCTCATCAAACATTGTGTTGCCTCAAAGTTTAGTGGCAAGCGTGTAAATAATATTGTAAATTTAACCGGGATTGGTCATGGTAGTGTGCAAAGTACCCTACAAATTTTATCTGAGGTTATGATTAATGATTTACGATTAGAGATATTATTTCATGTTGTACCGGATAGTTGTCTTAAAAATGATATTTTAATTGGTCGTGAGATTTTAGATCAGGGATTTAACGTCAGTATGACTTCTGATAGTATTGTTTTGTGCCGTGATAAGGTTGTTAGGTTATGTAACGTTTCAAATAAGCTCAAGAATGGTTTTAATTATCAAATTGATTTCGATAAAGTTGACACAGATGTCCAGCCAGAATTTCGTTCCCAGTTAATTGACCTTTTGTCAGAATATTCATCTTCGTTTTCTAGTGGTGTTTCTAGATCCCGTGTTACAACAGGACAGTTGCAAATTAGGCTTGTAGATCCTAGTCGAACGGTTAACCGTCGCCCTTATAGGCTTAGTGCTAGTGAACGAGAAGTTGTTACTGCTAAAGTTCGTGAATTAGAGGAAGCAGGTATTATTAGGCCCAGTTGTTCGCCTTTTTCTAGTCCAGTGTTGCTTGTTAAGAAGAAGGATGGTTCAGATCGTATGTGTGTTGACTACAGGGAACTGAACGACAACACTGTGTCGGATAGGTTTCCATTGCCTTTGATAGAGGACCTTGTATCCAGGTTAGGTGGTGCTACATGGTTCTCGTGTCTTGACATGTTATCAGGCTATCATCAGATTCCAGTGCATCCTGAATCAATAGAGCGCACAGCATTCGTCACACCTGACGGTCAGTGGGAATATTTGACCATGCCGTTCGGTTTGAAGAATGCAAGCTCAGTTTATCAGCGTGCAGTGATGAAAGCATTGGGTGATCTTGCTTATAGCTATGCTGTGACGTACGTCGACGACATTTTAGTGATAGGATCATCTGTGGAGGAGAGTTTAGTTCGTCTTCGCACTGTACTCGATAAATTAACAAAAGCTGGTTTTTCTCTTAATTTTGCTAAGTGTTCATTTCTCAAGCGACGGATTGAATATTTAGGCTTTGTTGTTGAGAACGGCCAAATCAGACCCAACCCAAATAAAATTGTTGCTTTGTCCAGACTTCCCCCACCTAAAACGATCACTCAGCTGAGACAGTTCATAGGGCTGGCCACTTATTTCAGACAATTTGTGCCGCATTTCTCAAAAACGATGGCTCCTCTGTTTCGTTTAACGAGTGGCAAGAGCAGGTCCATTGGTTGGGAACCGAGCCATGAGGCTATTCGTCAGAAAATAATTTCTTACTTAACCAGTGAGCCTGTTCTGACAATATTTGACCCTGCGCAACCAATCGAGTTACATACCGATGCCAGTGCTGAAGGATATGGTGCCATTTTTATTCAAAAGATTAACGGGAAACAACATGTGGTTGCTTATTACAGTCGTCGTACGTCCCCAGCCGAATCAAAGTTTCATTCATTTGAACTAGAAACATTAGCTGTCTTTAACGCCATAAAACATTTTCGACATTATTTGTTAGGTCGGAAGTTTACCGTGGTGACAGACTGCAGTTCTGTTAAAGCTTCCAAAAGCAAAACTGACTTGTCGCCACGAGTTCATCGTTGGTGGGCCTACATGCAGTCATTTGAGTTTGACATTGTTTATCGTGAAGGCAGTAGGATGAGCCATGTAGACTTTTTGTCTAGAAATCCCCTCCTTACACCTAAAGTAGCTTTCACTCGTGTAGAACAAAAGCGTGTCGATTTAGCTGAGCTTACTAGTAACTGGCTGCAAGCTGAACAGGAAAAGGACGAAGAGATCAGTAAGATTGTTTCTGATCTTCGTAACGAAGTTTTTCCTGAGGAAACTCGCAAAACTTACGAAATTCGTAAAAACATCCTGTATCGCAAAATACAGCGTAGCGGTCGCACTCGATGTTTACCTATTGTACCTAGGTCGCTTAGGTGGTCTGTAATTAATAACGTCCATGAGTCCGTCATGCATTTGGGATGGGAGAAAACTCTCGAAAAGATTTACGAGCACTATTGGTTCGAAGGTATGTCGAAATACGTGAGAAAATTTGTTGACAATTGCATCACTTGTAAAGTAGCGAAGCCCCACTCGGGTAAAGTTCAGGCAGAACTTCACCCAATTCCCAAGGTCAATATTCCATGGCACACAATTCATATTGACGCTTCTGGTAAATTATCTGGTAAGAACGACATCAAGGAGTACGTGTTTGTCATCATAGATGCGTTTACCAAATTTGTACTTCTTCGTCATTCTCTTAACATCGACACTAACAGTAGCATTTGTGCTATTAAGTTCTGTATAGCTTTGTTTGGTGCACCGAAACGCATAATAGCAGATCAAGGTCGTTGTTTCGCTAGCAAAGATTTTTCTAGTTTCTGTACTTCTAACAACATAGAGTTACACTTGATAGCTACTGGAGGCAGTCGCGCAAATGGTCAGGTCGAAAGGGTAATGAGTACCCTCAAGAGTATGTTGACAGCTGTAGAGACTAGTCGTGATCGCTCTTGGCAGGACGCATTAGGAGAGGTTCAGCTGGCTATGAACTCTACTATTAATAGGGTGACTAAATCTAGCCCTCTGGAGCTGATGATAGGAAGGGTAGCACGACCGCTTAGTTTAGTTACCGCTGATGATGATGTGATTGACGTTAATTTGGATGAGATTAGAGAGCACGCGACACGGAATACTGAAAAGGATGCCAATTATGATAAAAATCGATTTGACCAAAATAAGGCTCAGGTTTCTAAATTAGCTATTAATGATTACGTTTTGATTGAAAATGAGGAAAGGAATCAGACGAAATTAGATCCTAAGTTCAAAGGCCCTTTTAAGATTATTGATGTGTTAGACGGGGATAGATACCTACTAAAGGCGCTTGATTCTAAGCGAACCTACAAATACCCCCATGATCGTGTGAGGAAGATCCCCGATCACCAAGTTCCTCGAGAATTAGATGTCATAGTTGATGACAGTGGTAGTGAGACCAAATCTGACTAAGAATGGCTTGTACACTCATACTCGAAACTTTAGACCGCACCTCATGAGTAACATGTGGCGATGGGTCTGTAAGGAATCGTTGGTGCGATTTCTGTCTGTGTTGGTGCACAGAGCGCTTCATGTGTTGTAGCACATATTGCGCTAGATTTTTGAGAATCGTTGGTGCGATTCTTATCTGTGTTGGTGCACAGAGCCTCTCATATGTTGTAGCATATGTGACGGCAGATTTGTGAAGAATCGTTGGTGCGATTCTGGCCTGTGTTGGTGCACAGATTACAATGAAAGTTTCATGAGTTGAGTATGCATTGCTTATGAATTATGGTAAAGAGTAACAGAATTTTTAGAACTACCGTGTTGTAACTTGTTGATCGGACCTTTTCCAATGAGTCATGTTGTGCAGGAAGCACTGCGTACGAAGCCTTAATAACAGGGCATTGTCAATCATGACAGTTGATTATTGTACTTAGATTTAGGAGAAATAAAGTACCATTAGGAATCAACCCTTACTTTAATTGGCAGGATAGCCGAGCTAAATTACTCTCTGAGCACATTTTGTCCACAGGTACTACACCCGAGGACGGGTGCTAGTCAGGGATGGCCGTGTCGTGGATTGATGGCGCGATAGGGCAACAAGCAGCGCCATCTAACAATCTGTTTTGTGAACTAATAATATCGTTACCGGAAACGCAAGCGCGCCCTACCGCTTGGACACGATCGTCGGTAGAAGGGATACAGCGAAGGTTGGAGAAGGGACCGAGGGTCCCGACAGTCGAGCTCCGACAGCCCTGGCAGACGCTCAGTACCAACGCACGTGTTTGTTTCTTGTGTAAAACCGTTGGTTTAAATAAAGTTATTTTGATTTAAATTATCTTTCGTTCGAGTGCCCACGACAGTGCCCACATTTATTTGAAATTATGTCGGATCGTGAAGAAGACCCGATGCTTCGCATCTCGGCCACCCATGATGCGACATGTATGTATTTAGAAATATATAAGTATGTTTATCAGTTGTCTGGTTGCCATAGCACAGGCTCTGCCTAGTTTGGGATCAGATGGCGGTGTGTTGGTCGTCCACACATTAATTATATTTTTAAATATTAGAATATAAAAATTATAAAAAACATTTAAAAATATAAAAAATAGTAGCCCACAGGCATCGGGAACAGGGTCCGAGCTACCGGTGGTCAGGGCTCTTGAGAGAGGAACCTCCTAACAATACGCGCCGTGTCCAGAAGAACTGCCTTCTGAATCAAGCGCTTAATCCAGCTGCCCAGCGAGAGCCTCCTCAGGTGTTGGTCGAGGCTATTGGCTATTAAGCCATTGGCTGACACGACTATCGGCACAATGACTGCTGTAGTCACGTCCCACATGTCGACAACCTCGCGAGCCAGATCGAGATATTTGAATTGTTTATCTTTCTCTGTTTTCACGAGGTTCTCGTCATGCGGGACCGTTATATCAACAATTATTATTATTATTCCTTTATTTATTTTCTTACACATCAATTACATTTTTAAATATTTTAATATAAAACAACATAAAAAAAAAACATTTAAAAATATAAAAAATAGTAGCCCACCGGTAGCGGTCCAAGCTACCGGCAGTCAGGGCTCTTGAGAGAGGAACCTCCTAACAATACGAGCCGTGTCCAGGAGTACCGCTTTCTGAATCAAGCCCTTGATCCAGCTGCCTAACGAGAGCCTCCTGAGATGTTGGTCAAGGCTCTTGGCAATTAAGCCATGGGCTGACACGACTATCGGCACAATGATCGCTGAGTCCACATCCCACATGTCGACAACCTCGCGAGCCAAGTCAAGATACTTGATTTGCTTATCTTTCTCGGTTTTCACGAGGTTCTCGTCATGCGGGACCGTAACGTCAACAATCATTGCGCGCCGCTCTGATCGATTCACCACCACTATATCAGGTTTATTGGCTACAATAGTCCTGTCAGTGATGATGGATTGATCCCAGTACAATATGATATTGCCATTTTCGAGAACTAGGTCGGGCACATACCTATAGTACGGAACTTCCGATTCCACAAGGTTGTATTTTAGAGCAAGTTGCTGATGGATAATCCTGGCTACAAGGTTGTGTCTATGCAAGTACTCTCCGTTAGCCAGACGAGAACACCCGGAGATAATGTGACGGATTGATTCGCCTGGACGGTGGCATGCCCGACATATGTCAACCGTGCCGTCCTTCACAATAAATCTCCGGTAGTTATTCGTCATCATAACTTCATCCATAAATGCACAGACAAAACCTTCAGTTTCCCCGAAGAGGTCCCCGGAACGTAGCCAGGCTACGGACGTTTATAGGTCTACATCGGGCCCGTGCAGGGCCCGGAAATAGCGTCCGTGAAGCTCCTTACTCTGCCATACCTCCCTGCGATCGTTAGTATCAAGTACTTTAGGTTTGCGCCAGTTCTCTTTAGCCAAGGAGAGCGGGGTGAGGCCCTTGTCCACCGCGACCACATCTCGATGCATGTCGGTTTCTAGGAAATATTCCCTGATTATTATTATTATTAATAAGAAACATGGCTCCTAAATTGGAACACCGGACCACCCCAAAACCAATCGTCCTGGCATATTTTCTTTCCTTTTTTCGATATCGATCGTTTTACTAATTTAACCTAAATTAGCCAGTGGAACTAACCCGAGAGACCTGAAGGGTTTCAGGTCTGTCGAGTTAAGCTAACTTGTTTTAGTATATTCAATTAAAACGAGCATCTAGAGGAACGAAGCATGATTTATTGTTGGACGTATTGTGCAATTCATTACCATTAAAAGAGTTATAAAAAATCTGTAGTAGACAAGTAGGTATATATGATTAATAGTTGTAGGAAGGAAAGTCATTATTTTACAATATCTCGCAGCATCTTTTCTTGGTTTGCCAACGCGATACTACTGACCGCCTTTTTTTAGCTTTTTGTATTCTTTTTTTGTGATATTTATAAGCTTTGCGGCCGCGTTCACTTAATCTAGATTCTCTAGATTTTACTCTGGCACAGGAGCATGTAATACCTGCGCGACTAACTGTTTCCATAGCACTGGGACATTTGTTTTTCATTTTTTTACATTTTGCGTAACACTCATCTGGTCTTGGGCAGGGAGCCGGTCGGGGTCTATGTCTGTGAGCGCTGCATGTTGGCGCTGATACGCACGGCTTTAAACTCTTTACATCTGAATAGACAGCTGCAACATTTCACACCAGCAGTCAATAAAATGAACAAACAAAAACTTTTCTAGCGGTACCAACCATCTACTTTTCTTGCTTAAAATATCCTAGTGTTACAAACCCGTGTCCTAACCAAAGCAATAGGTCCGTGACTCACTTATTCATATTTTGGGAAGTACCCTTTGTTGGGGCTTCGTTCCGGCTTCTGTTGACGTTTGGGTTCGCTGAAAAACTGAATACAACGATTGCATATTCGGGTTCGCGAAAATGGAAGGAGTGTAGGGGGGCTTTTGTCCAGGAGTGGGAGAGAGCAGACTAAAAAAAATTGCAAAAACGAGATCGTGTAAATTAAATGGTACTCGCGTGTAAATACAACTTTTGAAGATATATTTTAGTTGGGGTATTAAAAAAAGGACCTACCGACATAATAAACCGACCTGAATTTAAAACGATGGGTTGGAAAAAGGAAATAAAACTGCAATTCAAATAAATATTTTTATTCCTATAACACAACTCAACGTTTACCAAAAATATGCATCACCGACATCGTTAAAGGAAAACATCGTTCAGTAACGGTAATGGACTTTAGAGGTAAAATTAATATAAGGCTGAAATCGCCAACTCGTCTTGAGTACCTACTTTTAAAGCGTGGTGATCAATGCTCGTGCCTTCTCTGTCTTCTCCTTCTCTTTGCCCAGCAGTGGGACAGTAATAGACTGGTATTATTTTTATTTATGCCGAATATTTTGACACCCGTCAATTATCAAAATCTATGGGATATAGGTAAGTCCGTCAAATTTAAACACACTCGAGTGTAAACCGAAAAAGAGTCTACAAAAGTTCGCGAGCGGACACAGTGAGTTTCGTGTGTCAGGAACAGAATCGAGTTGTGAGTAACAGTGGTAGCGGTACTGAGCGCGTAAAACGGCCGTTTTCTCGTGGTCCTACTATTTTGTCCTACTAGTAGGACCACGAGGGAGACCAGTTTCTGTTCGTCCTACTACTGACTATCTGCGGGTTTACAGGCTCCTAACTAACCGATCTTCGGGGTGCCCCTGACGTCGACCGTCTAGGGTCAGCGTTTCCGACGCGCGGTCGACGGATCCTCGCTGCGCGGGGCTCCTATTTCTGTCTGCAGGGTTTACAGGAACCTAACTAACCGAACCTCGGGGTGCCCCTGACGTCGACCGTCTGTCATAGTAGGACGAACAGAAACTGGTCTCCCTCGTGGTCCTACTTGTAGGAAAAAATAGTAGGACCACGAGAAAATGGGTCGTAAAACGTACAAGGAAGAAGATCGATGGTAGAATGGATTAGTCGTAAGAGAGAAATCGATCGAAGAATATCGATCGACGTCGACTAATCCCTTCTACCATCGATCGATCGATTGGTGTGGTAAAAACCTAATGCAGTCGACTATTAGAATATTCTCACAAATGACACCCCTCGTCCGCGGGGTTTGGCGGCGGCGTGCGGAGGATTTTGTGGCTTTGCGACGTGCGGTCGTGTGGTGTAAGTACGTGTGTATGTTGGTATTATACCAACGGCACAGGCGGTGCGGATTTGCCGCCCCATTATCGTAAGATAGATTAGAAAACACCTGGTAAGATAGCCGCCGGGCATGGCGCGACATGCCGCCGTGATTGCCTGTGACATGTCAGACGGCAGTGCCATCGGCATACTGTAAGAACCGAACCTTTACGGATCTACGGATTTTTTACAAGCTTCGTACGACCGGGCGGATGAGCGGTGTCATGTGAGAATCGCCTTAAGGGGAATGCTCCAACCAGCCCGCGAAATTCAAAATTTCTTGGGTTTTTTGCAATTTGCAGGCCAGTGCTAGGTTGTATGTTGATTAAAATATTATTCGCGGCTGTAAGACATATGTAGTTACAGAATTATAATCATCAAAATCATCAATAAAACGCTCTAAGTTCATAAAGCTGTAGCAATGACTTTTTCTGTTTACTACGCCTATACACGATTCAGGCGCAAGGGTTGAAATGGAAACACGATAAGATGAGTGTGACTAAATATTTATATTTGACTTAGATTTTAACACTATTTAAACACTATATTAACTTAAGAACACTTTGATTTTGCCGGATACTTTTACAACTTGATTTTACACACAATACAATATAAACACAACGACTTGGATACCGAACTCTATCCGTAACTTATGACAGAGCTATCGCGCAGAATAAGGACTCGACGAAGATTACTGGAAGACTACTTTTTGCACCTGTGGGCGCATGTTTTATTTACTCCCACGTAGGCGCAAGTTGCGGTCGGCCCCACTCTCATGGCCGCCCACTATCCTATTGTTAGCGGGGGAGCCGGTATCACCCTGCCCCTCGCTCCCCGCTCTTCACCCCTGTGACCTAGATAGACCGTGGGAACCCGGATGTAGACAACAATGGGCTTCCCTCGGCCAATCACTGGGTCTGTTTACCCATAGATGGAACCTTGTCTCACCAAGGATTTTTAAATTTACTGGTAACTTCTACAACTTTAAGAAGTTACAAACGGATTTATATCAAAAGAGATGTATAATGCCTACTAGTGATATCAAACTATATACAACTACGTTATCCAAGTCATTATTTATCATTTTTACCTAACAGACATATCATAACAGAATTAGGGGGCTGTGCTTCTCAACATTTCCACCCCCTGTAGAAGGGTTCATCCGACTACATTTCCGTCTGTCGGAAGCACAACCACCTTTACAACAGGCCGACGCAGGACCCCATGGTTTGTTCTTACGTCTACCACTCTTATAATAGCGTCCGCACCAGGAAAAACACTTTGGATGACCCCTTTGGTCCACTGGTTCCGTGGCTTATTAGCGTCTGTGATCACTACCACGTCACCCACTTTCACATTTGGCACGTCACTGGACCACTTATTACGACGTTGGAGCGTCGGCAGGTACTCGCGCAGCCAGCGCCTCCAGAAGAGGTCGGCCAGCGCGTTCACCCGTCGCCACATGCGGCGGGAATCCAAGTCGGCGGCATGCCGACGCGTGCACGGTGCATCTCCCGCGGCTGTGCCCAGCAGGAGATGATTGGGGGTCAGCACCACTGGTTGCTCGACGTCGCTGCTCACATATGTGAGAGGCCGGCTGTTCACTATCAGCTCGGCTTCAGCAAGGAGGGTATAAAGAACCTCCTCGCGGGGGGCACGCTCTCGTAGCGTCGCCTTTAGTGCGTTCTTGATGGAGCGCACTAGTCGCTCCCAGCACCCGCCCATATGTGGAGATGCCGGGGGGTTAAAGTGCCAGGCAATTCCGCGTCCCGACACTTCGCTTCTTAGCGTGTCCTGGTCCATGTCGCGCAGCGCTGCGCGTAGCTCGGCGTGCGCCCCGACGAAATTCGTGCCGCGGTCGGAATACATGTCCGACGGACGCCCGCGGCGCGCAATCAAGCGCCTCAGGGCCAGTATCGCCGAGTCAGCACTCAGCGATGCCGCCAGCTCCAGGTGGACGGCGCGTGTGGTGAGGCACGTGAATAGCACGCCCCACCTCTTCTCTCTGCGTCGTCCGATAGCGACTTCCATGGGGCCAAAATAATCGACCCCACAGTGGACGAAAGCTCTTCTCGTCACCTCTAGTCTGGCCACCGGGAGGTCACCCATCTTGGGTGTCACCGGCTTGGCCCTCTCCAGTCGACACCGTTGGCAGCTTGCAGTGACGGTCTTTACTGCAGACCGCAAGTTGGTTACCCAGAACCTCTCGCGGACTCTGTTCACCACAGCTTCCTGATTGGCGTGCAGCGCCTCCACGTGGTACTTGAGTAGGAGGCGCCGCGTGAGCGCGTGCTTCCCATCCAGGATGATAGGGTGGCGCTCCCCGAAGTTGAGCTCGCTGCAGGCGCCCAGCCTGCCGCGTACTCTCACCAGCCCATCCTCATAAAACATGGGATCTAGTGCCCGCAACTTGCTGTTGCGAGGCAATGGGCGTGCCTCTCGTAGCGCAGCGATGTCTTCCGCGTAACTGTCCCCCTGTATCAGACGCAGGAGGCGCATCTCGGCCTCATGCAGGTCATCTGTCGACACTAGGGATGTCTGACGTCGCTTGCGACAACGATCTATAAAAATATGTACACGCGCCATGACGTTAGCGGCGCGCGTCCACGTAGGTAGCCGCTCATACTGTAGCAGCGATGTAACCTGTGCTGCAACGGTGTGCACTCGCTGTACTCTCTCTAGGTCCTGCTCTGCCACCGCGTCGAGCTCGGTGTCGGCCGGCCACTGCTCCTGTGGACAGCGAAGAAAAGAGGGACCCGACAACCACTCATTACTGTTGTTAGGCCAGTCCATCCGGGTAGCCTTGTCTGCGGGGTTCATCGCCGACGGAACCCAGCGCCAGCTGCCCCTCTCTGACCTTTTGTCTATTTCGGCTAGACGGTGTGACACGAACCTTTGAAACTCTAACGCGTCTGAATTTATCCACTTGAGGACAGTTTTGCTATCAGTCCATAAATGAATGCTACTAATAACTGCTCCTAATTCTTTGACTACTGTATCAGCTAGTCTACAGGCTAACACAGCCGCTTGTAATTCCAGACGTGGAATGGATGTCACCTTTTGTGGCGCTACTCTCGCCTTACCTATTACTATCGCGACATCCCTATCCCCTTCTGTGTTTAACCCCGCTATATAGGCTACTGCCGCGTAAGCGGACTCGCTCGCGTCACCGAATACGTGCAACTCTAGTTGCTCTAACTGGAGGCCGTACCACCTAGGTATGAATATGTTGTTAAGGTGATACAGGTTTTGCAACCACTCAAACCACAACTTGGCCTCTGACTCTTTTAATTTCTCATCCCATTGAATCCCCGTGTGCCATATCCGTTTCATAAGGATGCGCGACTGTATGACACATGGATACAAGAAACCTAGTGGGTCAAAGATTGACATGATAAATCGAAGGAATTCCCGTTTGGTTGGAACCACGTGTCCCTCTACTATGGCTTTAGGCAACTTCTTAAATGACAGGTCAAAGGCTAATTGGTCCGAGCTCGGTGACCATATCATGCCTAACGTGCGTTCCGTCGCACCTTCGCCTTTATCTAAGGAAACCCGGTCAGGCATTTCCACTCTGAGCTTATCGCGCAGCTCTTGAGAGTTAGTGACCCACCCCCGTATATTAAACCCGCCTCTGGCGTGAATGTGAGTCACTTCCTCAATTAAACTATTGGCCTGTGAGGCAGACCAAGCACTATCCAGGTAATCGTCCATATAATGTTTTTCGTGTATGGCGGCTACCGCTTCGGGGCACGTTTCTTTAAACTGTTCCGCGTTTTTATTTAAAATATAAATTGCCGACGTTGGCGACGACACGGCCCCGAATATCATGGAGTTCATGACGTACACGTCAGGCTCCTTATTGCCGTCAGTCGTCCAAAGAAACAGCTGTGCCCCTCGATCCTGTTCTCTTATAAAAACTCGCAAGAACATATCGGCTATGTCCCCAGTAAAAGCTACAGGCCCCAATCTAAATTTAAATAACACGCCTAACAGGGAATTAAGCAAGTCAGGTCCAGTCAACAAATTGTCATTTAAAGACGTCCCATTGTAACTAGCCGCGGCGTCAAAAACCAATCTCAATTTTCCCGGTTTGTTTGGATTCGTTACCCCAAAGTGGGGTAAATACCATACCGAATCGGACTTGACACCGCCCTCTACCCTACTCGCGTACCCTTCTGCCAACAACCTATCTATCTGTGCTGTGTAGGCTGCGGCGTACACAGCGTCCTTATGTAGCCGACGCTCAATACCGGCTAGACGCTGGCGCGCGTACCTATAATTATTAGGTAACTGTGGGTCGTCGCGACGCCACAGTAGCCCTAACTCCCACTGGCCGCTCTCTGTCTGACGGCTAGTGGAGTCTAGAATAGCCTTAGCTCTCTCCACATCCCTGTGCTTTCGAGGCACCTCTGAAATTCCTATCGCTTCTAGCTCAAACTGTTTTTTAACTAACTCGTGCAAGTCGATAGTTGATTCTACTACACAATTTAAAGAATGAACATTAACACTCTGATGAGTGCCTACAGGTCCGTGCACAACCCACCCTAAACTGGTCAAAGAGGCAACTGGCTTACCGGATTTTCCTCGGCGAGTCTCCTGGCTGACCAACAGCTCCCAGTTGTCTTGGCCCAACAACAGCAGTGGTCTGGCTCCTCTCATTTCCTCGCAACCCAAGTCGCGAATGTGGGCGTGTTCTGTTAACACTGCGGCGGACACTGTTTGCGCGGGCAAGTCCAGGCTTTTTAACGTACGACACTTCACTTTATGTGTTAACCCGTTCGGTCCACGCACTGATACACTGATCACTTTTGATGTGTTGTCAACAATCTCTTGACCGCGCGCACTGTGCAGAGTTAGCGGAACTTGCTTTCCACTGGCGTTTTCAGCTAACGAAGCGTCTATCAGTGATACGGTTGCCCCGTCATCCAGAAGGACATAACAATGTTTATCAACACCGTTCACTGTTACACACACTGGCATTATCTTTAATAACGCCTTCCCAGTGTAGTCACTAACGTTCGTGACGCTCTCGCTCTTCTTGTCGGCATGTAACAATGTGTGGTGCGCGTAATCACACGACGCGCACCTACTTGCACGACAAAAGTTCTTCCCGTGCTTCTTTATTATGCACTTAAAACACAATCTATGTTTCTTGACATGTTGCCACCTCTCGTCGACACTCAACTCGGTGAACTTGACGCACTTGGGTAACTTGTGTTTGTCCCCACATAACGTGCATGATTCTTCCATGGCCTTCTCTTGCTGGTCATTATCAGAGTGAACGTGCAAGCGTTGAATATTTCTAGGCTGCTTGAACATCTGTACAGGTGCTCGGGGCTTAGTCGTGCTAGATGATGATGTGGGCGTACTCATCTCCATTTGTACATAAAAAGACGTGGCTCGGGCTAGATGACTCAGGAACTCTGCGAGTATTTCTAGACTCGGTGAAACTCGCACATCTATGCCCTGGGTCGTTGCCATACCCATAGCAAAATCACCATATTGAGCACGTTGTACAGATGTAAGCTTATTCAAAAGTTCACTCACCAGTTGTGGATTATTCAGATATCCGTTAGCTCGTACACTCTTCAGCAGCGACACACAATTTCTCACAGTTGTTGAGAACTTTCTGAGTTCACGGCCACTCTCAGTCACTTTAGGTAACGCACGCACTTTCTTTAGAGCACACTCTAGCACTAAATTAGGATGCCCGAACTCTTCATCCAGCGTCTTAATTATCTCACCCGGGTTAGTCGAGGTGCGCAACAAATCCTCCACGGCCAACTTTGCGTCTCCCTGCAGCGATGTTTTCAAGCGCGCTAAGTTCTCATGCGGCTTGAACTCGTACATGACAGTCGTGTCGTGGTACATGTTCTTGTACGACAGCCATTCCGCTGGGTCGCCTTTGAAAAATGGCAACTCATAGGCCTGTCTTGGTACCGGCCGCGGACGCGCTAGGTTTGTGATAGCGTCTGCCAACTGGTCTATTTTTCTGTCCCGCGACCTGCTCCTGTCCCTGTCGTCCGCGAACGCGTTTTCCCAATCAGGCTCTCTTCTAGCCTGTGGAACACTGGCCGTAGCTAAGGGCGTAGCACTCCCTAGGTACGGGGGTTCGCGAAACTGTACCGACGCGGGCGCACACTGTTGGAGCGCAGGTATATTACTGGGCGGCGGCACTGGCGCTAACACCTCACGAGAGGGAGCGGACACTTGACGCGGCGGCGGATCGCGACTCACAGCGGGCGTGTGTGTTTCCCTAACAACGGGAGCCGAGTCTTCGACCCATTCTTCCACTCGCCGCGTTGTCCCTTCTCCTTCCGATTCTGAGTCTTCCTCAACAGCGGCTTCAATCTCAGCGAGATCGACTTCAAGTTTCTTCTTGACGAGTTGCTCCTTCATGCGTACCAATTCTCGTTCAGCCTCGTATTCAACCCTCCGTCGAAGATAATCGGCACTTCTCTGGCCGCTCCTCGAGGAGACGTGGCTTGTCCCGGAACCTGCCCTCTGGATTGTCTCCGATCTCACAGGCGTGAACATATCTCTGTGGTCGATAACACGACCTCCCGCCAGTGGGATTATAGGTACAGGAACCGACGATGTAATCGGTGCAACTGAAACTGAGCCTGGTGCCTTTTCAGACGGCACGCCAGAGTCAGCCTCCAACTCGCGCCGCTTGTTCATGTCGGCCTCTATTTTGCGCAATTTACTTCGCGTCGTAATTGTGCTTCTAACACTCATCTTATTTCCGTACGATCCGGCACTCGAAGGACCAAAAATTATACACGATTCAGGCGCAAGGGTTGAAATGGAAACACGATAAGATGAGTGTGACTAAATATTTATATTTGACTTAGATTTTAACACTATTTAAACACTATATTAACTTAAGAACACTTTGATTTTGCCGGATACTTTTACAACTTGATTTTACACACAATACAATATAAACACAACGACTTGGATACCGAACTCTATCCGTAACTTATGACAGAGCTATCGCGCAGAATAAGGACTCGACGAAGATTACTGGAAGACTACTTTTTGCACCTGTGGGCGCATGTTTTATTTACTCCCACGTAGGCGCAAGTTGCGGTCGGCCCCACTCTCATGGCCGCCCACTATCCTATTGTTAGCGGGGGAGCCGGTATCACCCTGCCCCTCGCTCCCCGCTCTTCACCCCTGTGACCTAGATAGACCGTGGGAACCCGGATGTAGACAACAATGGGCTTCCCTCGGCCAATCACTGGGTCTGTTTACCCATAGATGGAACCTTGTCTCACCAAGGATTTTTAAATTTACTGGTAACTTCTACAACTTTAAGAAGTTACAAACGGATTTATATCAAAAGAGATGTATAATGCCTACTAGTGATATCAAACTATATACAACTACGTTATCCAAGTCATTATTTATCATTTTTACCTAACAGACATATCATAACAGAATTAGGGGGCTGTGCTTCTCAACAACGCCTTTATGAACTCGGAGGGTTGTATTGGTGATTTTGATGATTATAATTCTGTAACTACATACGTCTTACAGCCGCGAATAATATTTTAATCAACATACAACCTAGCACTGGCCTGCAAATTGCAAAAAACGCAAGAAATTTTGAATTTCGCGGGCTGGTTGGAGCATTCACCTTAAGTATGTAAGACGATCCGTAGATAATACTGTGCTCGCAGCTTCTAGATTCTTCAGCCGTTTTTGATTTATTTTTTAACGAGAAAACATTTCAACTATTATTAGTTTACTGAACGGCTCTTTTCTGCCAACAGACTTTTATCGAGAGCGCTAGAAGGCTCTAGTCTTCTTGTATGCATCGTCTGATCTGGATATGTGCATGGATATCCAAATCCAGTCAAGGGAAAATTGCAGTGCTTTCAGTAAATGTTTGAAAGATAAGCGACAGCATAATCGTATCCATAAGTAGGTACTGTAAATAAATTCGATACGTTTTATGGATCCAATTAATAAGTTACCTTGATGAGTACATTAATAAAAATCAAAATATAATATTGGTAGGCACCTACATACATTACTACTTACAAGCAATCATCATAAATAAAGAAGCCAGCCTCGCTCAATACGTTCAGATATTATACTTACTATCAAATTATTTTCATCTTACCCGAAAAGTCAATTTGTCGGTAGGTGCAAAACTCCATCCAACGTCCATAACATTCGAAATACTTCGACAATAGTATACTAGCGCCCCGCCTTTGCTTCGCTCAGCGCCACCTATCGGGTCCAAAACTATATCTAATGTAGTAGTATTAGAAAACTGCGTTCAAATCCTTGCAGTCGTTTTTGCGTGATGCGCGTACAAACATACAGACAGAAATGAATCTAAAAACTGTTGTAAGTTGATATATTCACAGGGAAGATAGAGCGCAATAAAAGAAGCAGTTACTTAGTTTGTAAATGTTGTTACTAAATAAAAATTATACTATAGTTGAAATGGTAGGTGATGTATTGGTAATGTAATGATTTATTATTTCTCGTCCAGGCTATGAACGTTATTCGCTTTACAATAAGGCACATTTACATCCTCGTTTTTTCAGCCGACCTCTATGACCACGTCCTGCACAACATTGTTCGTCTCTTTTTGATTGTCCCATTTTTCTCGTATACTTCAAATATGAGTGTGTTCCCTTTAGTTTATCATTCCTCCTCATTTTTGCTTCACGTCTTTTTCTTCTTAAATATTTTGTAACATGAGCCCTTCTGTCTCGCTCGGAGTTTCTTCTTTTTTTTGGTCTTCCACACTCGGTGCATTCTGACCTTGCTCTTGTTGCCATAATAGATGCTGCACTGGGACATGGCTTTGAGCCCTTCGACGTAGTTTTCCTGAGGCATCTTTCTGGATTTTGGCATATCGGCGGGCTTGGGTGGCAACGGTTAGGTTGGCATGACGGAGACAAGACACATGGTGGGTGCATAGACGGAGCCATTGATACAGGTTAGTTATCACTCTGCAATAAAAATATCAAGTTAACTTATTATAAATCACCTTAAATATCTATCAATAGAAGCCAGCGTCAACAAACTTATTAAACTGCCACTCATTCTACGAACTATAATTTAGACAATATAATTAAATACAACTTACCTACCAGAGATTGAAGTAAACCATCAAACACTAAAATCGTAAAAATAAAACCCGAGTAGGTACGAATAATCGAAATAACAATAATATCATGAATTGTGCCACCACAGCATTAGCAAACTAAGTTGGTATAACGTGAATGACTGAGTGATACTCACAATATCTGCTACTTTTTCGACTCATGATGATATTTATTTAGATAGTCCGCCGGCTTCAAAATTTTAGGTACTCTAAAGTTGAAAGAAAAAGATGTTCTGTGAGTCAATCCTTTTGGAGAGGTGAAGAATATAAATGAGCTGTAGGTACTTATATGTTACGATTAGAGTAATCATTCATGCGGTTATTACCTATAAATAAAGAGCAAAAAATACGGGAGCGCTTTCGTCACGTCACGTGTCGCGTCGATGTGGAAGGACGCGTACGGCGTCCCACGCTTTGTGCCTTTTTTTTGTATGGACAAACCGGGAAACGCTGTCGATAAATGTGTCACGAACCCTTTGGGACTGTTCAAACCCGTGCGGCATACGACCGGCCGCCAGCATGGCTATCTGTGACACGCTTAATAAGCTGCTCAACATTTATTTTTCCCGACTACCGGGGCCATGCTAGTACGCCCACCAATTACAGAAGGTACCTATATAAAACCTCCCGCCTTCTTGCACTTTCCCTCGGAACATTAAATCAATTTACCTTGATTACGCGGGAATTATTAATAATTTTCAATTAATCACACTGACCGTAACATATACTTAATAAAAGAGAGCACTAAAGATTTCAATGATATCTGACGCACCTTACTAAACTTTTTAAACATTTACTTTTGTTCACCACAACCGTAAAGCACTCACAACTTTGTACAAAAGTTCAAAGCCTGTCGCGCGAATGTAATTTAACTCTCTATAGAACTCATATTTATAACGTAAACATATTCATACACCTAACATTGGAATAGGAAACATTTTTCAGTCATTGCATTTGAACTTTTGTATGAGACTAACACATCATGTCTGTTACATTTAAATACGAATTAATTATGAGTGGCAGTCATATTTACACGAGGCTGGCTCCTTTTATGGATAAACTCAAACTACATTTGCAGGCTTCTTTGTACAAAGCTGTATTAGTGTCTACTTAAGTTGGAAATTCTAAATACTCAATTATTGTAATTACTTACCCATAATATGTTAAGGTCTAAACGTGTTTTGGTTACTATTATTGTTTCATTTTGGTTTATTTCAGTTTATATTGTTAATTTAACCATTTTTGCGTGACATCCGGATTTACATTTTTGATCTTCTATTTTCAATATTGACATAAGCTATTCTTATTCTTCTTTTGACTGTCTATTTTTCATGGTTGTGTCGCAAAAAAGTTCCGTTGTCATATAAATTATCAGGGAACTTTACTAGGTACTCCAAAAAAGTTCACTATGCCTAGCCTTTTCCCAACTATATTGGGTTCGGCTTCCAGTCTAACCGGATGCAGCTGAATACCAGTATTTTACATGGAGCGACTGCGTCTCTCACCTTCACAACCCAGGACTAATATTATAGAAACTGGTTAGTACTGGGTAATACGATACCCCTTGGTAAAAGATTTATTATCTACAGTTAAAAACCGACCAAGTAGAAGACTGTTGAATCTAGCACAGTGACCCTTCACTGTCGTCTTCTGTAGTCAGTATGAAAATAGACCAGGTACAGCATTGATCATTCTAAACAAAATAAAAAAATTGTGCTATTGTAATTATAAAATAAGTAAGTATTCCATATCTCAAAAATATATTGATTATAAGTAATTAAAAAAGCCAGTTAGAAACATTTGGTATGCAACATAATACGTGACTGTACATCGTGCGCTGTGAATTGTTTTTTTCACCCTTCGGTTGTTTATGCTACTTCTATTTATTTTTCGACTTTCGTTTTTTTGAGGTAGGTACATAAATAACTTCTTTCAAATTTTCATCGATGTAATGCCAAATTGCCAATACTTACAAACCATAGGCTTTTGGTTTGTAGTCTCCTTTAGATTCCCATGTAATAGAAAACTGCGATAAACCTATGTGGGCCACATGACACATGCATCTACGCAAGTGGAAAGCGCACCAGTGCGGATTTAACATACATTAATATTTAATGGACACCATCAAATAAAACCCTTGGATTAACAAGCTAAGCCTTTATTAAGCTTATAATTTTGTGTACATTGAATTTTGTACGGAACTAAGAAATAAACAGCTTATGAATATACAGTTTAACACTACAATATTTAACATAAAAAATAACTCTGTAGTTGATCAAATACACTTTGATTAGTTTCTTAACGTAGCCGTCAAAATGAAGACACGTCTTAGATTTCCAACTCGCATGTACATAAAAGTGTAATACTGTAATTCTACCTTTGCAATCATTTTAGCTACGTAAGTACATAATTATATGTACTAATCATGTATACAACAAAATCCTTGGTTTATGTTGGTACCTCCAAATTGACTATTCAAACATTTTGCATGACATGTGAAATTAATAGTTTTGTTTGGTTTGATTTTTAAAGTTATTTCCTGGGTCAAGGACCAAGAATTTTGTTAAATGTATTAATTGAGCTAACTAGAATAAGTGCAAAGGTAGCAAATAGTAGATTAAGGTATTAAACCTTTATAATTATAGGTTGGAAATCTACTGGTGCCTTCATTTTGACGGTCATTTCTACAGACAACAGTGAAAGTGAATAATTATGTAGATTAATAGATTTAATTTACTTTATCAAAAAAATATCACATTAATATTAATAAATAAATTTTTATCAACTTTAATATTTTTTATCTTTTATAATAGCATTAGCAAGGGCCCATTTGTACCAAGCCTTTTGATTATAATATTTGTTACCTCAGGAATACTAACATTCACAGTCTTTGACTCCACTACAGTTTTGAATAAACGCGGCCGGTGTAATAGGCCCGTTTTGTTAAATGTTATTTTTGTAATTTACATTTTACATTAATACAATCAATGTGCAGTGAAGATAATGACAAAACCTGTTGAGTCGTCGCCAAAGCCGACCACATTAAAATAATTTGGCAATAACGGATCACTAAAAAGAGTTTCTTCAACACGTTAACAGTTTTAAAAGGTTACATGTTCCCGCTTATGGAATGTGTTTGCCAATGGTTCGACCATCACTGTACAAGCACTAAAATATGTTTTGAATAGGATACGTTAATAAGATACAGATTCCAAAATATCCGCATTGCTGAAATACTTCTGCTACTGACTGCGTACTGTCGAGAATTTCATACCTTTTACTTATAAGTGCCTCGATAAAAGAAAGAATTTGAAATTTGACGAAGATATACATGACTTGACTGTACGACGTACGTTTTACTAATTTGGTTAGATTGTTCAGAATTTTCTCGAAAAAAGAACGTTCAAAATAAAAATATACTGAGACATTTTGTTTTACGCCCAATAAAATCGATTGTAAATTTCTAATATTGATAACAGTTTGTTTCGTCACTATGATTAACGTTAATACTCCATGCTAATGTAGAACTCGTCTCGACCCTTCAAACAAGAGGATTTCGGTGGCATTTGGAAATGTGGACAATGCATTAATTTTCTTTCTTTGAAAGTGACTCCTGATAGGTCGGTGGTTGATCCTGTAATATAGAAAGTATATTCATAAAAAAATGTAGTTATTTCTTAACAATTCAATTGTCATTAGGTCAGGCGCGCTACACACATGTCAGGGTCGACTCGGCACCGATACCTGATAGCCTCCGTAGCTCACTGGCTTCAAAACAACATTAAAAAAAAACAATACCTATCCAACATAACAACAGAAATCCTGACCTAGGTATCCAAGGCGGAATGCACCTTTTTTCTGATTAAACCGACATAGTTTTTCGTATCTGTTTGGGAATTCTTTCGTCCATACATAGAAGAACCCAATCTGCATTCTCCATGCATGATAAGCTTTTCTGCATACGTTCCCCTTGTATAGCGCGTCGCACAGTGGTAAGTCGAGGCAGCGCGGCATGGTCGAAGTGAGGATTTTATTATAGTCATGTATACTTTCTTGACGGCTACATCCGAAACTAAAAGACAATGGCGTTGGAGTCGTGGCACGGACACACTTGGGCACCCCCACTGCGCCTACACGCAGACCCCGCCGCGCGCTCACGCCTCCCGTGCTAAAAACTAGATGCAGTGCGCGCCCGCGTCTCAACTCTTGATCGTATGAGCGACGCCCTTTACATATCTATACTGGAGAAATCAAACTCGCTTCGTGGGGCAGATGATGCACCCCACCTAAAAATAACTCTGTCGACGCCCATGTAGCAAATGTGTGAAACACGCCTTACACAGTAAAATGCAAATGAGAATCCAATTAAATTTGTTACTTTTATAAAGTATATCCTGCTGAATTTATGTTGTTTTGTGTACTTACGTTGTATGGTGGTGGCACGTATGCTGTCTGAGGCCTGTTAGGGTCGTAATAGGCGCTTTGTGCAGCCTCCGCAGCTTTAGCATCTGTAAATGATAGTGACACTACTGCAGCAACAACAACACGCATACCCTAACTAAACTAACCTTCAATTCAGAATATTACATTATTTATTATCAAACTAGCTGTTGCCCGCGACCTTCGTTCGCGTGAAATTATTATAAATTGTGGCTATGTCTGGGACAATTGAGCCTGGTACCTATCACTTACCTAAAACTCTACTGACCTAGCCCTACAGAAATTACCTAGCACCCTAGTTATCCAAGCCCTATAGTAATTACCTAGCACCCTAGTTATCCTAGCCCTAAAGTAATTACCTAGCACCCTAGTTATCCAAGCCCTATAGTAATTACCTAGCACCCTAGTTATCCAAGCCCTATGGTAATTACCTAGCACCCTAGTTATCCAAGCCCTATAGTAATTACCTAGCACCCTAGTTATCCAAGCCCTATGGTAATTACCTAGCACCCTAGTTATCCAAGCCCTATAGTAATTACCTAGCACCCTAGTTATCCTAGCCCTATAGTAATTACCTAGCACCCTAGTTATCCAAGCCCTATGGTAATTACCTAGCACCCTAGTTATCCTAGCCCTATAGTAATTACCTAGCACCCTAGTTATCCTAGCCCTATAGTAATTACCTAGCACCCTAGTTATCCTAGCCCTATAGTAATTACCTAGCACCCTAGTTATCCTAGCCCTATAGTAATTACCTAGCACCCTAGTTATCCTAGCCCTATAGTAATTACCTAGCACCCTAGTTATCCTAGCCCTATAGTAATTACCTAGCACCCTAGTTATCCAAGCCCTATAGTAATTACCTAGCACCCTAGTTATCCAAGCCCTATAGTAATTACCTAGCACCCTAGTTATCCTAGCCCTATAGTAATTACCTAGCACCCTAGTTATCCTAGCCCTATAGTAATTACCTAGCACCCTAGTTATCCTAGCCCTATAGTAATTACCTAGCACCCTAGTTATCCTAACGCCCTAGCCTAGGTACCATACAAACCATACCAAAAGTAAGTTACGTTGGTTTACGTGAGGGAAGTCTGTTACAAGGACACCTTTTTACTTAAACAGACGGAATTTGAGTAGGAATAGGGTTTGTTTACGTCGTGCAATGCACACAGGAAATGGTTTTCTCACTGCCGATCCCACAGACTCGTAGGACCGATGATGGCTAAAGGTGTCTTGTACTCATGTAAGGTGTCACAGTGAGAGGAGGTATAGGAGATGAATCACACTCGACTCCAGCTTGATGACTTATTTATTACAATAATTAACTTAATTATACACCATTGTTTTTAGGTCGTTCTGGAACCGAATACCATTAACTCGATCATCGAACTCGAAACGATTGGGACTATTTTTTTTCAAAAAGTAACAATAAAAAAAACACGAAAGAATAAATTTAATGTTTTTTTTTGTGAAATAATGAGAATCGATCGATGAATGAATTTTTCCATGGGTATCGTTCGCATGTGTTGCCGATCGTGGATACGTTTTACACACTCATATGCATTTGAGTTCTCGTTGAGGTCGTTCTGGAACCGAATACCATATTCGGTTCCAGAACGACCTAAAAATAATGGTGTATACAAACTTTGTAGTAAATACACATTGATAGCTATTTACATGCGTGTTGTGTGTGTATCGAGCCGATGAAGCGAAGATCTCAGTAGGCCACTTCTTAGCGCTGACGGTGTGCTGGTGTTGCCGGCGCGTGGAACGAATGTATGTCGCTCTTAACGCTGACGCTGTAATGCTGTTGTTGGCGCGTGTTCTCGGTTGAAGATACCGTATATATTTTCATATGCATTCAGTATAAAGCTGTTATTTTGATATAACAAACCGACACTTAAATTTTATTTATTTGTATAGATGTATGTCTAGATATTGAAACATCTGGTTGGTTATCAACTTTTTAGTTTAGTCATGAGTGGTATTTTAAGGTTTCATATGCTTTTCACCCTGATCTCGCGATATTTTAGGTCGACTATTCGATGTGAGCCGAAGGTTCGAAATGATTATTTGATAATAACAAAAATCATGAAACTATAATATTTAACTTCATGTGTATCACATCCGATTCCACGCGTATCCAAACGCAGCATTGCGTTTAATTACTAATTAATCGACAAACAGATTTTTTTTACGTTTGTGTTAAAAATGGATGTCTTAGTCATATTTTAGTAATTAAATTATTACTTCCTAATAATTACTCACTTTTTGAATTTTTGAGATTTGAGATGGGAAATAACCATAATAAAGAGTTCATGGCCACAGCACAGGCCCAAGTAGTAGCAGGACAGCAGTTAGAAAGCAAACTGAACTATTTCGGGATAATACTAGTCATCATCGCTGCAATAATGGGCATACTATTATGTTACGCAATCAAGAGGGGTTGCATAGGCCATGCGAAACAATGGTTAAGAAGAGAAGTGCCAGTGATACTGGCAGGGCAACCCGGTTCAGCAGGAATACCGACACCTACCGCGACCGCCACGGGATATGTTTAGCGAAGCAACGTAGTGAAAAGTGCAAATTAGCAAGCAGAAATACATGTTGGTATAGGTAATTTGTTATTTGTAATCAGTGATCCAAAAATCGTATGTAGTTCTATCTGTAATGTATATAGTGAATGGCGTTACCATACCATAATCAACGCTGCCGACCCTCGAGGTGTTACTTAATTATAGCAGAGCGGGCGTTATGGTAACTACCCTTAATATAATATGAAAACGTATATACATATAATTTCAAGTCGGCTCGGAGCTCAGGCAACGATGAGACCGCAAACATGTTAGAAAATAAGTAATCTAAGATCAATTTAAGCGACAGAATTAAAACAATAGGCAGCACTCAACTGTTGGAATGCTGACAGGTATAAAATATTATCGTAAGCAATATTGTAAGCTTAGAAACTTCTGAGTATTGTAATAGTGATGTAAGCATGTATGTGGTTTCATTATGTTAAAAATAGACTAGAGTAAAAAAAAATTATTGTAAAATTTTTTTTTTGGAAAAAGGGGGGTTGTGATGTGGCGGCTTAGTAATAGCAATTTGCTGAGTTGCATTCTTGACGGAATATGGGAGCGCGAGCGATCGGCTCGCCAGTCGCCTACGTTACACCGCCCTGCCTTGTCGCATACCTAGGACGTAGTTAGTTATAACGAAGTATTGTGGAAACTACATTAAAGACATTTTCTTCTTTGGAGTCACATCTCTTTTAATTACCTCACCGTTCACTTAACACGCACAACATTATGAATCAGCGTGGATAATTATCCGATATTTATCATCATCAGAGAAAATAGTTATCTTGATAAATTCGAACCCTGATCCGAGCGCAGGGACATTGTTCGTGGTGCGGTGTTCGCAACACTCAACTTACGAAAAATGCATATTCTTAAAATCTACTGAGGGAACTGACTCAATTGTCACAACAAATTTTAGAGAGCCTCTCTACTTGTTACAATAATTTATAATGTATGTCGAACAGGTTCTCGTTGTACACATATAGGTTTAACAGACTAATTTAGATAGTTGAGTATAACGCAGTGCAAATTAAATATGTAAGATTCTGAATTCAAGCATATCCTTAAACAAATATACTCTAGTCGTTCTATAGACTAATGATACTAATTATTTAAAGCATCTAGAGAAACTAATAGGCATGACTATACTTATAATAATTACAAGATTACGAATATATTTGAAAAAGCCTACTACTCACAGTGGAGCCTCGGCCTGATCATTCGATTAATTCATATCAATATTCTCGAAAGCTGTACAGTAAACACGATTAAACCAAAAATTAACAGTATAGAACTTTACACAGCAGTATTTAGTTGGAGGGAGCCTGTGTTTAATTTAAAGAATTTTGAATTTAGAATAGATTGAGCCTCACCGTTCGAGGACATGCCAGCCGGGGCTCCAGGGTAGCCAGGCGGAGCGGAAGGGCCGTGCATGAATCCCGCACCTGTGGGGGAGGGACTCTCCTGCGAACTGACGCCGGAGTAGCCCATGCCCGGCGGGTACGGCCTGCCAGACACGCCGGGGTACGGCGGAGGGTTGTTGGACACGAATACTGAATTTGGTGGCGGCTGATCAGGGAAGGCCTGGAAATATAATTTACACATTTATTCTATTCAAAGTATTGGGGTTTATAATACGCAGAAGTGAGTATAAGCTTGTATGTTGATGATCGATTGACTTGTGACCATAACAAAAAAGTATTTCATCATATCAGCCCGCAATCACCCGCTGCTGGGTATAGGCCTCCCGTTTTTTCTGCCACACTTCACGGTTCTGTGCGTCCCTTATCCAGGTGTTTCCCGCGACTTTGACGATATCGTTGACCCAACGAGCTTTAAGTCGGCCGTAGTTTCTTTGGCCAAACCTTTGCCACCATTCGGTCAAAGCTTTACTCCATCGGCCATCTCCGCGTCTGGCCAGAAGTCCGGCCCAGGTCCACTTGAGCCGCACCGCCCGGTTCCCGACGTCGTAGACTTTCGTCCGACGGCGGATTTCGCTGTTACGCAGTCGTACATCTTTCCATGGCCCTTTGTGCCACTTGTACTCGGTAGACAGTCGCCTCTGTGAGCGTCCATGTCTTGGCACCGTAGGTTATTGTTGGCAGGACACATTGGTTGAAAACGAGGGTTTTCCCGAGCTGTTCTCTCTTAGAAATCTCCTTGTTGGAATGCTCCTTGTCAAAAGCTAGAACATATCCCAGATAAACATAATGTGGTCAATCGTGGAGAAACCACTTCCGAAACCGGCTTGTTCAACGGGCTGGCAGTCATCTAGTTGGCGGGTGAGACGATTACAGATGGTTTTGGCAAACAGTTTATAAATTTGAGAGAGGAGAGATATAGGACGTTAGTTGTTAAGGTTTGAATGGTCTCGTTAACGAGAACTTGTAGTGCGGGTTGACCACCAGCACGCAGTAATTACACCGGCATACCGTGAATACCGTCCTCACCAGGTGTTTTGTCACTCTGTATTTGTGACAGCGACTTTTCTACGTCGCAAGCTATGATATTCGGCAGACTTTCAGAGCCTCGGTGATATTTGGGCGGAGCTCTAAGGTCGTTGGGTCGACCTGGTGACGACGGTTCTGTCGATTTTGAGGCATAAAATTCTTCGTAGAATCTTTACACAATGTTTAATGTAATTGATTACGATCTGTATAAATCCGACCATCTTCATCTCTTAGAAGAATTTGTTGTGTACTTGTATTTATTTTCTTCCTAAAAACTTTGGTCCTCTATGTTGTTCTTTGTATTTGTAATAATGTTTGTGTTATGTTTGCGAGTGTCCCTTTTAATTAATTTACTTATTTGCCGAGTAATTTGTTCTATTGCTCTTTGATTTTGTATGGTGTGATGTTGCATGGATCTTCTCTGTTCAATAAGAATTAAGGTTTAAGGTGTCAGTTTACCTTCCTTTTTGCGCACTTTTCCAAGGTGTTTTTTCAGTTATGGCCTTGCATAACAACTCGATTGGCATCTAGGTTCGATTCCTCAAGTCCCTGGAATCGTCAATTCCAAAGTATATTGTTCTTGAAGTGAGAGTATTTCCTGTTTCTCGTACTTAGGATTCGATCTTTGTATCAATTTTGATTTTTCCTTCTTTAGATCGAATCTATACTCCGCTCTGATTAGATGATGGTCGCATTCGGTCTTAAAGCGAGCGAGGGCAGAGACATCCGTGACTACATGTTTGTGTGAGCTTATTATGTAGTCGACCTCGTTTTTGGTCTTTCCGTCTGGGCTCGCCCAAGTCTATTTTCTCGAAAGTCGCTTTTCAAAGAATGTGTTCATAGCGTACGTTTTTTTTTCTCAAGAAAATTTGCTAGAGTTTGCTGTATTTTGTTACGCAGTCCAAATCTACCGATAGAACTTTAGTTTGTGAGTGGCTGGCCAACTTTTGCATTAAATTCGCCTATAATGGTGTAAAAATGTGATGGTGTATCGGCAAGGGCCTTTTCGATATCTTCATAGAACGTGTCCGCCTCTTCATCTGGGTGTTGAGATGAGGGGGTGTAGACTTGAACGATTTTAAGGGAGTATCGATCATTCAGTTTCAAGATAACAAAACTAACTCTCGGTGTGCTTGGCTTGGTGGGCTTTTGATTTTTTGAGCTGATGAGGCTATCGTTTTATTAATAAGAAATCCTACGACACCGAATGAGGAATCTTCATGACCTCTGAAGAAGAAAGGTGACCTGACTGTAGTTTTAAATGCTCTTCGTCTTTTAGGCGTACTTCTGACAGGCCTATGAGATCGCACTTGATAGATTCGGCCTCAACCTGAAACTCTAATAATCGTTCGTCCATTCTTAGCATCCTGGCGTTGTAAAACGCCAGGGTCAGGGTCGTCGGGATGTGACAGCTGGGCGACATCCAGAGGTTCTTAGCACCCTCTACCCCGCCGTTACCAGAGCCGCTGTCGGAACTTGGAATGGCGGAGCTGCTGGAAACTGAGGGCCGGGGCTTTTTGGCAGTGTTCATATTTGAAAGGGTGTGATTGGCCTTAAAACACCACGCTGACCAGTGCGTCTTGGCAAGTTTTGAAATGTAAAATATGTATTTACAGAATTATAATCATGAATACGTCAATATAATTCTCTAAGTGACGACTTAAATTGTCATGAAGATTGAACTTATTGATGCTTCTCAACTGAACACAAGTTCAGAGGTATCACAGATATTACATTAAGAAGTTTAGTGTTTGTATTCCATTCCATTTATAATAAAACAAGTGAAACTGACTGTGTAGGGAGGCACCCATCCATAATATCCCTGTGGTGCTGGCGCGTACGCCGGCGGAGGCGCCGCGTACCACGGCCCGGTCGGCGGGGAGTACGGCGGCGGCTGCTCGTCCGGCACCGTATGACGGGTTGCTGCGAGTCAAACGTTTAATAAACATGTGCAAGTATACAACTCAATAACAAAGGGTTAGTGTTAGTTTTACAAAACCTATTCTATTGCGTTAAAGTGAACTTCAATTTGTATGGAATATTTGTGTTTCCCATCTTTGTCACTAGACAGCGCTAGATCACTTTGGAGTACAATTCAAGTTGGCGTTCACGCGATCGTATAGGCATTAAATCTTCCACTAGGACGACGAGGTGGAAAGGCCGGAACAAATTATATAGTACAGACGCCAGCAGGTCAACCTACCCGAAACTGGCAGATTTTCCCAACCAACTTTACCTAATGCTTTAGAGATAAAGTTGAAAATGTATTAAAGAAATTTGACAGATTGTAGACGCTTGATGTGTTGGCGTCTGTATTGTATTGTATTGTATAACGGGCTGGTGTCCGCAACTCCACGTCCAATGCGCGTATTTTGCGTGCGGTGTATGTAAATATTTCATTCATGTCGACTATGGAATTCTTCACAGTACATGGGTTTAAAACCCAGCAGTTTTGGCAAGAGCATCATTAGGGAGTTTATAGCTTTGCTAACCATAATTATTTATCACTAAATGTGATTATGCATCAATGTGGAAACATACCACTTTATTCTCTGATAACCATAGTTAATGAAACAGGAACAATGTTTTAATAACTATAGCTTATCATGACTGTGATATGAAAAATAAACAACCTGCATCACAAAGAGGTAGTTGATAACAGCATTATGGATTCAGAATCCTCTTTGGAATAGAATATCTAGAAAAAGACTATGTTTTTACAATGTTAATAAAAAATAATACATACCAAGATGTGCTGCTTTCAACATAGCTTGACCAAACTCAATGGCACCTCCAGATTTGAACACTAATTTGAATTTGACTTCACCAATAAAATTACCGTTGGGTTGTGCATGAATATTTCCCTTGATGTAATTTGCAGAAAACATGGGCTGTTCTACAGCCACCTGGTAAAAAAACAATGTTTAAGCGGCTAGCCTGTATATGTTTTAGAATAAATATTGAATTATTTAAAGCCAAACAACAGTGAAAAAAAATTTGTGAATGTCTGTACCACTTGAACAACATATTTTCATTTCACTGAATTAGAACAGAATGTTTCCTTTATTTTTAATGGACAAGTAAACAAAAAGTAGATTAGTTTGTATAAACAAAAAACACTTACATCGTGCAAAGTAACGAAAGGAAAACTGAAGGACCTCAGTGGTTCTGCAGGGCTCTTTGAATTGAATATCATGCGATGAGTAGTTAAATACATACGCCCTTGTTTGGTACCTTTGAACTCAGGGCTGTCATTTCCAATGAAATCCACTGAGACATTGTCCGAAAATAATATTATACTGAAAAAAAAGGTTACATTAGCATTGTAGATACATTACAAAATCCCTTTCTAATGCCTGCCACACTTAGTTCCTAATTGTATTTACTTGGTGATTGTGATTAGTCACAATATACATGGTGTCTTTTAAATCAATGTTTTTTTTTTATAATGAATAATCTGTATTTTCATAATTATTATATGATCATAAAGATACATATTTTCATGTTTGACTAAAGATGTTTCTAGAGCTACTCCACAATAATTTGTTATGCAATTTTATTTTATAGTAATTATATTTTAAAAGAAATCATGGGCACCCTTTTTACTGACAATCAAAGGCTGGTCAAGGCTATTCTAATTGGCTTTTATGATTGCTCTACATCTGATTATATGTCTCATAGGATATATCTTGTAATGAGGTAACAAGTGTGGCATTGGGACTAATGTGGAATCCAGTATTGCTGTAGATTATGTATAAATTATGATGCAACACTTAATCTAATATAGTGGGAGTGGAAAAAACCAACTTATACCAGAGGCAACTTCAAATGTCCTAAAAAAGATGTGAACAATATCTATTTTATTAGATTGCTTCTGTTAATTTCACTACAGCAAAATAATTAAAATATGAAACCGTACATATAAAAGGATATTTAACTCATTATACAATCACTATGAACAAAATATTGTATGGACCTTTATATCAAACACCTTTTTTAAATTCATTACAAATAAAGTGAGGGTTAGGGAACTAGTAATTAACTCAGTTGGCACCTCATTAAAATGCTACATAATCACAATAAATTAAAATAAATTGCTGTTGTAAAACTTTTGCTTTTATTTTGTAGGTCTGTATCAAAAAATAAACGGTTGTTTTGTAAGTCTTGTACGTAAGTTTTGATTGCCTAAAGCAATGATATTGTGATAGATTCATTCAATTCAAAATATTATATGGAAAATTACTAAGGTACGTGATTGTTGTTCTAGAAATTTTCTTCTAAAAAAGCTGTTCTATAAAACGACATCGAATAGTAAAAGGGCTAAGATAATCAGAATAATGGTATAAGACTGCAGGTCCCGATCTATGTAAATTAAGCATTGCACGGCTAAAATAAATAGGCTAATAGACAATCTCAACTATAGAAATCAATACTTATAGCATTAGTGTCGAAAATTCTATAGCGATTTACGCAGTCGTCACTCGTACACAAAAGATGACTCACCATTCACCTGCATGTATTAACACCCCATGATCGGCATGAGCCGTATTAAGAGACATTTTGGTGTGATATACAAATTTTAGAGTGATTAAGAAGTTTTTGCCGAATACTGATCCGTAACAATTGCTATTTAGCTGCCGTTTTCAACAAACACTAAAATAATAAACAGCGACTCGACATGAATTTTCGCTTTGCGTCAATGCGTTGCGTGGTGACACAAGTGACAATGACAATGCTGTGACAGTAGTCGTCACAGTTGAGCTCATGGAATTAATAAGTACCAAGCCCCAACGCTTACATCCTGTGCATATTGACGCAATCGCAGGTGTCTGTCTGCGTCTAGAATTTTTATCAGTTGTCATGATTCCCGATGTCCCCAACCTGCCTGTCTCCTAGTTGGTGTACAGCGAGACAACCTCAGTTTCTAGTTGACGACAGTGTTAGTCACCAGTTGATGGATAGAGAGGCCACCTTTTAAATGGTATTGGCTGCCGTTGGCCAGCGCTGAGGACAGCGACACAATTCTAAACATGAATTCGCTTTGTCCATGATGATTCGATTAATACCCATCAATGGGGGCTATCCCGTAGGAATTGAGTTTTAAATTTAATAGTTCATGCTTGTTTATTTTAGAGAGAATATTGTAAATATGTATCTGAATTTTACACTATATTGTTGTACGTAATAAAATAAACTTTGTATGAAGTTATTGGTACTATAGAGTATAAAATAGAATTATTGACAGGACCTCTCGACAATGGCACCATCTGTTGAACTCAAAAACGATGGCCCTCATTGCTTTCTTTAATTCACTTTTTTTGATAAACTAGGCTTAGAATTGAGATATAGTAATTCCTTTTTACATAGTTGTAACTATGTATGTATTTGGAATATTCCAATAATTTTAACTCTGTATCCAATTAATCTGTGGAAAGGAAGTCCGTAAAACACACAACGATTGTACTACGATGGGATATATTAATTCCATACATTTAACCATTTTTGCTATATGGACATTCAGCAAAAATGGCTAAAGCAAAGTAAATTATAGACACAGATTGTAAGCTGTTCAGCCTAACAGCAAGCAGATCAATAGTAGTTTTAGTGTGAAAAACTGAGTCATATTTTATTCTACTCTTTGGTTTACTGTTTTATTGCCTCTCCTCTATTATCTTCTTCACACATTAGTCAGATTCGCCGACATACCCTCGCCACTCCCGATGACACTATCACCCCTCCAGGAGAGCAGTAGGGAAATTAGCACTCAAAATTACAGACGCAAACAGCCGTCATTCCTTTCTCACCGACGAGGCCGGTCGGTCGCGACATCCCGATCCATACCCTCTCGCTCGAGCCAGCCCACGATGCTGAGCCTGTAGTTCAAAATCCGCCCCTAAATAATGTTATCACTCAGATCCAGCCTGTCCCTTTGCTGTCCTCCCTCAGCGACGCCCTAAGCCGAGGAACGTACCCCACAGGGGATGCCCTTAGCGTATAGTCGCTTAGTTTGTAAGTATTTTGCCCTGGCCGGAGGCCTTACACTTAAGGAACCCACAGGATGGTCTGGTTGCACAGAGGACAAGCGAGGTTGACAAGCGAGATGACTTACCAAAAATAACCTGTTATTATTGTACTCTGTGTCTCTGTCTACGTTATTGTGTTATTCAATTTTTTGATTGCCTCTCTGTCAAGTGTCACTGTCAACGTCATACGATAGGAGCGCCAAAACTTGGTTTAAGTATTCTCCTCTAGTTGGAGTTTGGTGGGGCTTGATCGCACATTATCATAGTAATATGTGTTAAATGTATTGCGATGAAAACAAGCGAAGAAACATACACTTTTGGTAGCAGGACTTTTTTTGACTTAGTTTTGTAATTATACTTTAAAAACAAATCATGGACACAAAAACAAATCAAGGCAACGATAACATAAAACCTATCGCTAAGGATACAGTTCATAAAATATGTTCTGGACAGGTACGCTTATAGAATAGACTTTTCTATTGTATATTGTACGAATAAATAAATAATTTAATAAAAATTAAGGGAATTAAAAAACACTGATACTACCTGGTGATGGTTAAACTGACAAGCAGTCTCTTAAGTACATAACACAAATTTTCAATTTCTATGAAAATTAATGAGTTGGTATGACACTTCATCCATGTTCAATTCTAGAGAATAACAAAAAAAATATTTTAGGTTGTTGTAAGCCTAGCAGTTGCTGTGAAAGAGCTGGTAGAAAACTCCTTAGATGCCGGCGCAACAAATATTGATATAAGGTTGAAAAATTATGGCATTGACTTGATTGAAGTATCGGACAATGGTACTGGTGTCACTGAAGATAACTTTGCTGCTTTGAGTAAGAATAATATTGACATTGATTTAAATTAGAAGAAGAAGTTATATATATATATATGTTTATTATGAATTATTTTCTCCTTGTAGCATTGCTTGAGTAAAGATTTATGATTCAAATCAAATCAATCAAATCAAAATATTTTTATTTCACATAGGCCTATATGGGCACTTATGAAACTTCGACAAAAAGGTGCACGGTTTGGGTTGGTCGTTTCCTATGGAGAACAACCGGCAAGAAACTCCATGGTTACTCTTTTAAAATGATTAGATTTTTTTGAGAGATTGCCTTTGATTGATGTCCTTATTGGCATGATGAGGGTAATGCACTAATCAAGTTCTCTGCACGCAAAATACGCGCATTGGACGTGGAGTTGCGGACACCAGCCCGTTATACAATACAATAATCAAGTTTTTAACATCTATAAAAGGAATGAAAATGTGCTGAAATTCCACACAGTGCTTACTTATACAGGGTGGAAGGGACACCAACACTAAAACTGTTACCACATATTCAGTACATCATTTTGAACCTCCCCACATAGAAATTTTTCCCAGCCAGCACATCAAGCTAATACATCTGCCAAATTTCTTTAATAGATTTTCAACTTTATCTCTAAAGCATTAGGTTCAAAGTTGGTTGGGAAAATAAGACAGTTTCTGACCTGCTGTGCTGGCGTCTGTACATACTATACTTTTTGTTACTGCTAATAAATAATGCATTTTTCTTTTAACAGCTTTAAAGTACCACACTTCGAAGCTAACTGATTACTCAGACCTACTTGGGGTATCAAGTTTTGGATTCAGAGGAGAAGCACTAAGTTCATTATGTTTATTAGCTAATCTCACAGTTACTACGAGACACAAAGATTATGAATATGGTATGTAATGTAATGCAAATAGCAGATCTATTTTACCTGTCAGTTTAAGTCTTCCTTTCAAGCTATGATGTCTTTTGTATACATTGACTTATATATATTACTTGCGAATCATTGTTCATACACTAGCGGCACTACTTGAGTACCTACTTTCATTCTTTGCCTTTTCAATAATCAAAATATTTTTTCTAGCAACAAAATTAGAATACGACCACAAGGGGAATATAATAAAACAAACACCATGTTCAAGACAAGTGGGTACAACTGTCAGCTTAACAAACCTCTTTTCATCATTACCTGTGAGACAAAAGGAATTTCATAAAAATGCTAAAAGGGAATTCAACAAAATGACTCAGTTGCTGTATGCATATTGTTTGATTTCAGTTGGAGTTAAGTAAGTTTCAATAAACATATAAACAATATTTTAGGCAAGGAATTACTAGCAAAGTATTAGACAATATTTAAACATAATCAAATCTATTCCAGAATAACTTGCAGCAATCAAACAAGTTCCAACTCAAAGTCTTTAGTAGTAGCAACACATGGTACATCCTATAAAGATAATATTGCCAGTGTTTTTGGGGTGAAGCAACTACAAACATTACTAGAAATAAAGCCAGAATATGTCACAAACATAAAAGATAACATATTTAAGGGATTGTCAGGAGAAGCTAAGGAAATAGATGAAAGTGTTGATATAGAAGATGTTGAAATAGATTTATCTGAAGACTCTAATGATGCAGAAAAATCTGATGTTTGTGATATTAGTGGATCACAGAAATCTCAAGGGTATAAAAATGTTATAAAACCAATTGAGTTTACAGGTTTTATATCCTCTTGTGCTCATGGTAGTGGACGTTCCAGTACTGACAGACAGTTTTACTATATAAATTCCAGACCTTGTGAACCAAACAAAATAACTAAAATCATCAATGAAATATACAGGCAGTACAATTCACATCAATACCCTTTTGTGTTCCTAAATGTTGATATGGAAAGAACAGCAGTTGATGTAAATGTCACTCCAGATAAAAGGAAAATATTTCTAACTAAAGAAAAAATTTTACTAGACATACTGAAAAATTCTTTACTAAAACTATTTGAAAATATACCTAGGACTTTGAAGATAGAATCAACTCAAAATTCCAACAATATAGAAGCAAATGATGTTAAACCAGATTTGGATCAACCAAGAGTTTTTAATTCATTTTTAAAACAATTTCAAAATAAAACAAAACAAGTTTCTGATTGTGACTCTATAATTGATAAAGAACCTACAAATATTGAACTGAAACGAAAATCAACAACAATGTTAGATTTTATCTCTTCTAAAACAAAGAGAACTGAAGTGCCTAAAGAAGAAGACACCTTAGCACTAGAGAAAGAAATTGAAGACCATACAAATAGGTCATTTGATATTCTTAAATCTGATGATGAAGGAGTAGTGCAAGATAGTGATGATGCTGAAAATCAGCAATTAGACTCTGGAGAAAGTAATAAAACTAAAATCACAAATGATTTTTCAAGTCCTTCTCTAAAAGATGATAAACGCAATGTTATGTATTTAGACTTTGCTGAAAATGTACCTAATACGCAAATAAGAGATATTAATGATGTCATAATAGAGAAGTCTCATACAATATACTGTACAACAAAAGCCTTAAAGACGAAAGCAAATACTTCAAGTGAATTCAAAGAGAAAACACCCAAAAAGCAGAAAATTGTAACTGATAAGGAAGATTTGGGGAAAAATAATAGGAAAACCCTAACTTTAAAAACATCACTGGAACATGTTAAAGCATTGGCAAGTATGTATGTTAAGGACAAAAAAAAAACTACTCCGACAAAGATTAAATTTAAAAGCGAAATTAATCCTGTATTTAACAAAAAATGTGAAGAGGAACTAAGTAAAGAAATATCTAAGGACTCGTTTAAAATGATGGAAGTCATTGGACAGTTTAATTTAGGTTTTATAATAACAAAATTGGAAAATGATCTTTTTATAATAGATCAACATGCTACAGATGAGATTTACAATTTTGAAACATTACAGAAAACTACAGAGCTAACTAGTCAAAAATTGGTCATGTAAGTTAATTTGACTCTTTTGTTTGATCAAATCAAATCAAATCAAATTATTTATTTGCCAGAAACATGGTATGTTTACAAGGTGTTCATAATATTACATAGTGCTACATGTCTCACCGACATGATGTTGATGATGTTTTTATTTCAACTTAAAATGTTATGTCATGTTGAAATAATTAATTTCAGTCCACAATCACTTGAACTAACAGGAGTAAACGAACAAATTTTAGTGGACAATATAGATGTGTTTAAAAAGAATGGATTTACGTTTGAAATCAATGAAGCAGCTTTACCTACAAAGAGAGTCAAATTATTAACATTACCAATGTCAAAAAATTGGATCTTTGGGAAGGAAGACATAGAAGAGCTTTTGTTTATGTTGAGGGTACGTATTAGTGCAATACAAGACTGCTTAACCTGATAACATTATGCCTATAATCCCCGAAAGGTGTGGTGAAAAGGTGTACCTAAGAGTACACCCACATTTCGTCAGTTATGTTTAAGTCCCATGTAATAGGGAGCAAGCCGATTGCCATCAACCAGGCATAAATCTAGGTTCCTTGGATGCTATAGAGAAGTACCTGATCTAAAAATCCACTTTGCCTGCCCTGGGAATCGAACCCAGGAACCTCATGCTTAAAATGTCTTGTTTTATCTAGGTTTTAGTAACCATCCAACATGACAGTTTTGACATTTCAGGAATCTCCTTCAGAATATTGTAGACCAAGTAGAGTAAGGGCAATGTTTGCATCAAGGGCTTGTCGAAAATCAGTGATGATAGGCACAGCTCTGGGCAAACCTGATATGAGGAAGCTTGTTGATCACATGGCTGAAATAGACAAACCATGGGTAAGTTTTATTGTACTGAACTTGTGATGTAAGTCATCATCTTCCTGCCCTTGTCCCATGTTACTTGGGGTCGGCGCAACACGTTTTTTTCCTCCATTCTCCTCTTTCAACCGTCACATTATCATCACACAATCCATCCATTGTTTCCTTGGTCTTCCACGAGTAATGAATATAAATGTTAGTAATTGTGTAATTTTAGTCACATGCGATTCGTCCCTCCTTATCACGTCCATACCAAGACAGTTGGTTCTCTTTCAACTTATGTGGTATGTTGTTGTTTCCTTTAAACTTGTGTTGTAAGTATCAATCAATATATTATTATTTTCGTTAATGCGGTATTTATTTTCAGAATTGTCCGCACGGCAGACCAACAATTAGGCATTTAGTGAATTTAGCTATGGTCCACACAAAGGATAGATGTGATACCTGATTTTGTTTTTATACCACGAATCTCAATCATGAAACTATTGGTCTATTGCTGAGTAATCTACAAGATGTGAAAATAAAGATTATGTTAAATTTTATTGTTTTATTTCATACACTAATAGATTTAAATATATTGAATCCTGTGTGTGCAGTTGTCACCATGACTCCTGGCATTTGCTTGTGCCAATGCAATTCCTTTATATCACTCTGCCCTTGATGGATGAACAGCAGCTGGGGTGGAAGGTTCTGAAATAAACCCAATCAGTTTAATCATTAGTTTCATAAATTAAATTGAAAAACCTAGCATTTATTTCTAGTAGGCCAGTTACAGGCATTTTCGAATTATCGAAACAAAGACGACTATAAAAATGAAGCTACAGTCCCAGTCACAAGGCATAACAACTGTAGTTGCCCATTCCAAAGCACAGATCTCTATTAGAAGAACGGGAAGGAAACTACGTGGATTCTTTTAAATCCGAATATTATAACAAAACCCTGGTAACATCATTCATTTTCAGAATGTACAAACAATACATTATGTTAGAACGAAGTAGCAAAACAGCACCCGTTCACGAGCATGTCGCATGGATCAGTACCATTCAAGTCAACCATTTTAAGGAAACTAAAGGCCCGTATTACAGAACGTCACTCAATACTCAAGCATCATTTAAAACTAGATTCAAGCCATTTGATTGGTTGAAACTAGTTTTAAATGATGCTTGAGTATTGAGTGACGTTCTGTAATACGGGCCTTAATGATCCGACATACGCTCAACCGCCAGGGTACATTCAAATCGAAAAAAGATGAACGTCAAGATGACGGGACCCCGCCAGGTTTTGCGAATATCATGTGAATAGGCTATAATACACAATATTTCTACTATTTTGTAGTACAATTCTACACCCATAAAATTTTAAAATATACTACAAAGAAAGTGGTCCCTCTATTTTGATATCAAAATGACGGGACCCACTATTTAGTTGATGAAAAAAACTGCCAGGGTCATCATAGTATATAAATTAGCAAAAAACTTCCTATGTATATTGTATTTATAGTAAAGTTGGAAGCACTTCCTACTGCAATTTTTCCTCAACTGCTCAGATATCTAAGACTACCCCATCTGCGTAGATACACTTGACGTTGTAAGAGTTCAGATATTTTTGGTTAGTTGTGTGTATAGAAATTATTGACAAGCATCTGTTCAGATATTAATGAACTAATGAATGTTCAGATACTAATGGTAACTTGTAGTGTAAGGAACTTATTGACATTTTAAATTGTTCAGAAGTATTTGGTCACCTTGTCTGCTACAATCCTACAATATATCTGACGGCGACTGTACATAGTACTCATACAAATATGGGTTGTGCGATTATACAATATGTTAAAAAAAGTCTGTCCGATCCGAAAGGGGTATATAGGCATACCAATGACATTGCCAAATAGAATAAGAAACAAAATATTCATGAAGGTAAAAATATTAATGAATTTTAAAATGCACGATTTTTGTCCCAAATTACCAGTTTCCCTAAATTCAAACACTTTTAAAACGTGACAACACCATCTTCGGCACAAGTATGTTCGATCGTCAAGTTTTTTTCTATGACGTCACTACCCGAGAAGTGACTGCTCGCGCCCGTCCCGTGTGTTCCCATAGAAATTTCCTCATTTTAGTAAATTTTATTTCATTTGGATTTTTGATGAAATAAATAGAATCTAAACTCGATACCTAATAATACCCTCACAGGTCGGACACGGTTTTTTTTAACATTGTATTGTATAATAATAAAGAGATTAAATTAATTAATTTGAATAGTTCATGACAACATACATTCAATTCTTCATCAACAACATCATCATCGTCTCGCTCGACAGCCAAGTCCCAAAGCGCAACTTGGTGGTCTTCACCAGCAGATGCTAGAACGCTTGGCTCACTCCAGTGCCACTCTATCGAAGTAACAGGCGCCGTGTGATGCTTGAAAGTCCCCACAGGTGTTTTGTTCGCTAATTGTCTTAAATCCCAAATGTGGAGGAACCCATCATCTCCACCTGAAATTAATTATATAAGTTATTAAAAAAACTTGCTACAAGATTTCCCATTTCAGAGGTTATATTTGTGACTAGACCTTCAAATGAATGACAAAACAGACTAGGTACAACTACACATGCATTTGTTAAGATCGACATGGTATTATTTAAAAAGAAACCGAAATGGTCCAAGTACTGAGCCTTGTGGAACTCTCTTTCTGAACATAAATAATATAGGACAAAGGTACTCTGTTTACGTTAGTTATCCATATGTCCTAATACCATTACTTACTACTTCGTAGAGATTCAGAGCAGCTTTAGTAAGCATAATAATATGGTGTGGTTTTCATTTTTTGGTGATCATGGATAGTGACATGAATGAGTGATGAGCTTAGTCAAATGCCAATGATAAGTTACAGACAATGGCTGCGTCAAATGAAAGATAAACTATTATCACATTCGTCGATGAGGAACACAGGAACTCTACCGAAATGAGCCTTTTGGGCTCTTGTCCTGAATTTCATCTAGGCCTTATAAAATATTTAAAAATAGCAGCAGAAAAAAAGAGAAGTCAGATGGGAATTTCCCAAAATGAAAATCTAGCTGTCTATATAATCTATCCTGCTGTTTTGGGAAGCTCATGGACTCTTCCAGGACATATAAAAGTAAACGTCGTAGTCTTACCACTTGCAATAAAAGGCTCTTTGCTATTCCACGATATAACATTTACGTCACTTTGATGAGCATCCTCTACTGCAAGCATACAAGCTTTCTGAGGAGCTGCTCTTGTGTCCCATATTCTAATTGATTTATCTACAGAACATGATGCTAAGACATTCCTGCAAATAAGAATAAATATTATGAAATTGGTTTACTGTCTATTGTCGATTTTCAGATGCAATAGCAAAAAATATACCCTATTTTTGCGTTACGCCGCATTGGGGTGATATTGCTACAAGTATAATTCTGTTCCAAAATTTTGATGAGAAAGTGTAGACAACATGTTCAAGTTAAACTCTTACACAATCACTCACGAAAGAGACACTTTCATATTTTTCCAACAATTATTATTTATATAAGATTACTTAATTGTAATTAAAACCCCTCAAATGTCAAATAAATAACAACTTTAAAGTTAGTTTAAAATAAGAATATATTTCCGGTTTAGTAGGTATTCAAATTAAAAAAAACAGTTTTAATAGGGGCAATACAAATTGGCATTCACATATTTTTTGTTTACATTTTCATCAAAATGTGTTCTAACAGAGTATACTGTTTTCTGTAAAATTAATATTGAAGCTGTGTTTTATGCTAATATATGTTATACATGCCTTTCATTAGGGGACCACTGTATGTCTTCAACAGAATTTGTGTGACCCACCAGAGGGCGCTGGTCTACATCCCATGTTCCAGCTTGGTTTGGTTTCCAAATGTGAATATCTCTTCTGCAGTCACCTGTTGCTAGAACCTGTTAATAAAAATAATTTAAGGGAGGTGTTACAAAAAAACAGGCAGGTAGATTTGGCAAAACAATATAAATGTTCCTTGTTTTACTGTGGGTAACAGGTACACATATTAATCTAAATTGCACTCTGTTGACCATTGACCTAATACAATATGGGGATGAATAAATAATTCACTTACTCCAAGTTCTGTAGGACACCAATCAATTCCAAAGCCTTCCTGTTGATGTCCATTGAAAGAATAAACTGGCTTGACAGGATTATTCACAGTATCCAGATTATAGCGTTCTAGCAATGTAGGGTCATCCACTGCTTGTAACTGCTGTGTTATATTCCAAATGTCTACCCTGCCTAATTCAGACCAACTTGCAGCTAGAACTGAATTTCTGAAACTTGTTGCCTGTGAAAAGTAATCCAAAATTAAAATCGGTACACAACATATTTATCTGATTTTAAGATGTATTTGTAAATCATCAAATTGTTATGATTCTATTTTCATAAAAAATGTAAAGTTACCCAAGTTGCATAAGGTTGACAAATATTACAACATATTTGGGAAAGGGCCAACATATTTGGGAAAGGGTTGATTTATGACTACAAATTGGAATCTATATATGTATATAAAACAAAGTCAGGTTTGTTACAACACTTATAACTCGAGATCTGCTGGACCAATTTTCATGGTTTTTGATTCGTTGGATTTGTCTCCGCCCCGAATAGCAGAATACATCTTAAAAACAATGGTAGGTAGGTAGGGTAGGTAGGTAGGTAGGTAGGTAGGGTAGGTAGGTAGGTAGGGTAGGTAGGTAGGGTAGGTAGGTAGGTAGGGTAGGTAGGTAGGTAGGGTAGGTAGGTAGGTAGGTAGGGTAGGTAGGTAGGTAGGGTAGGTAGGTAGGTAGGGTAGGTTGGTAGGTAGGTAGGTAGGTAGGTAGGTAGGGTAGGTAGGTAGGTAGGGTAGGTAGGTAGGTAGGTAGGGTAGGTAGGTAGGTAGGGTAGGTAGGTAGGTAGGGTAGGTAAGTAGGTAGGTAGGGTTGGATGCATTGCAACGCATGCCGGGCATAGCTAGTATAATATATAATTGTCAGACTAATACTTCACTCTACAATTTGAATACCTACAGTATCTATACATATAATAAAATTGCCGATGTCTGTACATTGAAGATATTGAAAAATAAATTATATGGGGGTCTTTAGTTGAGCAACAGAACCCAAAACAACAGTTTTTAAAATTTTTGTCTGTGTGTCTGTTGTTATGTATGTATGTTTGTATGTGCATCACGCAAAAACTATTGCATGGATTTGATCACAGTTTTCACCACTCTACTGCTAGATGCTTAACTTAATATAGGCTACATTAGATATAGTTTTGGGCCCGATAGGTGGCGCCGTGCGAAGCAAGGGCGGGTCGCTAGTGATAAATAATTTTGGAGATAGGTGTTATTCTCAAGTTACAAAAGTAACTCCTTGAAGTTTAGTAGTAAGTTTATACTCCTACGTCACTTACTCTTATTCTATTAACACAGCCCTGGTGCTTGATAAAGGAAAATGTCATTTGTGGCTTTTTTTCCTCATCCTCTTCCTCATCATCATCATCCTCCTCTTCATCAGATTCTTCCTCATCCTCTGCTTTTGATGTTTGATGCAGGTTGGACATTTTGATCACTAGGAGACTATAACACAGAAGACAATTTACTCTTATCCAACTCTAACAGAGATGTTTACCAAGACCTAACACGCTATGACTACTTTTTTTGTAGAGCCTACACACCAAAGCCTCGTCCGGGCATTAGTCGGCAAGTCAACTGAACGTGTACGAAAGTAGCCGACATACCCGCACGTTTGGTGTGTAGACTACATTAGACTTACTTATTTAAATGAGCGCTAGAAGCTTGAGTTCCGGCAACTAAATAAGCCGTCATCGGATACTCATTTCTGTCGTTACCAAGATTATCAGGAACTATGTCGAAGCTGAGACAAGGGGCGCCAGTCTGGGCTTGATGCAGCATCACGTAGGCAGACTGATCGCAAACTAAATGCTCGTCTTCTTTCAAAGGCTGCCCAGGAAGGTAAGTCTTAGGGCGTTCGTCGTTTTCCTCGTCTCCTTCCATAACTTCGTCCTCACTCTCAGAAGAACTGGCCTCCATCTGGTCTTCTGCTTCATTGGCTGACATGATAACACGGACGCACACGAAACTAGTATTAAAAAATAATAACAACACAACATGCGCGATTTAGGTTAAGTTAAATGTGTGACACTTGACAGTGACAGCCGAAAGCCGATCCGATTATTTTTTATTTTTTTTCGCCCTATTCGGACAGGCTAAGGTTTTGGACCATACCGCCTCGTCTTTAGTTCCCGATCCGATTAGCCGAAATAAAAAGCCGCGTAGCGATTTGTTTTTTTTTTCAATTTACCTCAAATGGAAGGCTATAGTCTTTCGACCATATTGCCTAGTCTTACGTCCAAGTATTTTTTTTCGTGATAGGTTTTATATATAAAATAATGTCTTTCGTATTAAACAGAATAAGTATTTGGAGATCTTGGAAAACTACCAACTTTTATGTGAAGGCGTGAAAACACAGAACTTAAATATGCGTAAAAATTACGGATATTTTAGGTTTGTGTAACTGTTTAACAAGTTGCAGTAATATCGGGTTTCCTTGCAACTTGTATGCTGGAATCACATAATGTTTTTATTATTTTTTTACTTTCTACCCGAGTGAGCGTAGAGAAGACAGGGTTATGTTTTTGTACTTGCTACTTCCAATAATTCCGACTCGGCAATATAGTCGAACTCTAGACTATAATAACCTTCCCTTCGGGGTAAATATTATCTGTGATTGCAACAGTGTCACTGTCATATTGATTGTTGTTAATTGTTGTAATTTGATTTGTAGGTTATGTTGGTTTGGTATAAAAGAGACTTCGTAAATAAAAACATAAATCACGATGGCTTTTCGGTGCACAAAACTTTTAAGAATAGTCAGAACTACAAATGTGATACGCCATAATTTCATCACAACTTCTGTTGCTTTGCCAGAAGAAATTAAAGTCCATAAGCCAAAGGAATACAAAACAGAAGATAATTTGGTTTACTTAGAGGACCAAGATACCTTCGGAACTTTATCCAGAACAGTTAACACTCAGTCGGACGAACTTGAAGACGAGGGAGATAAACAAGAGCAGGAATTTATACAAAATAAACCATTACATTCACAGAAACTAACCACAAAACAATACGCCGATATCATAAAACAATTGCTTAACTATAAGAGACTGAAAGAAGCCATTGACGTACTAGAAGTAAGAATGTTAAAAGAAGACAGAGTGAAGCCTGAAAACTATATTTATAATATACTGATAGGTGCTTGTGCTAATGTTGGGTATACAAAAAAGGCTTTCGCTTTGTTTAATGACATGAAAAGACGAGCTCTGCTCCCTACTGGCGACACCTACACTTGCTTATTTCATGCTTGTGCTAATAGTCCTTGGCCAGTAGATGGGTTGAAGCGTGCCCAGCATCTAAAGGAATTAATGATTGAAAAAGGATTTGAACCTAATTTAACTAATTATAATGCAATGATCAAAGCATTTGGACGGTGTGGTGACTTACCTACAGCTTTTAAAATTGTTGATGAAATGTTAGCAAAGAAGATAAAAATAAGAGTACATACTCTGAACAACCTCCTACATGCTTGTATTACTGACAAACAGAATGGATTACGTCATGCTCTCATAGTTTGGAGGAAAATGTTAAAGATGAGGGAAAAACCTAATATTTATACTTTTAATTTAATGCTAAAATGTGTTAAAGATTGCAACTTTGGCAGTAAACAAGACATTGAAGATCTAATTGATACTATACAAGCTCAGATACAGTTACAAAATAAACAACAATTGCAATTGACTGGAACAAGTCTAAGTTTGAAAATTGAACCATTGAAACAATTAACTGAACCCACAAAACATGTTATTCAAATAGATAATGATTATCAGCCTACAAATTCATCTTCCAGTGAATTGAGTGCAATTGAAAAGAAAGACAATATTTCAATACAATTTGTAAACAAATTGAATAAAGTGGTGTCTAATGAAAGAAGTGTACCAAACTTATTATCTAAAGTGTTGAATATGGATCAAGTAACAGGATTGCAAGAGGTCCATACATTACAGGATAAGTTTGCAGTATTAGGAGGGCAAGATGACTTCTTAAAAGAAATGGAGGCATATTCTGTAAAACCAGACATCAAAACTTTTACTCAAATGTTACCACTGTTAGATAACACTACAGAAGCTGAGGACAACTTACTGAAAAAAATGAAATCTTCGGGAGTCAGGGCTGATATAGAATTTTACAATATGTTGATAAAGAAGAGGTGCTTGAGAACAGATTATGACGCTGCTGTTGTAAGTAATAACAAACACCTCCAAAGTTTTACACCAATAGGCCATAACTCGCATGATGTGAAGTGATGAGCGACCTCCGTATATGGTATACCACTGATTGTTCTGTTTTGTTTCAGGCTGTACAAAATATGATTGAAAAAGAAAGTCAATTTCGCAAAAAAAGGTTTCCATTCTCCAAAAAGTTGAAATTAAAAGTCAATATAATGACATATGGCGTTCTTGCATTGTCATGTAAAACTCAAGAAAATGCAGAGAAACTTCTCAAAGAAATGGAGGAAAAACAACTGAAGTAAGAACTAAGCTATATTTTAATTTCTGCAGGGTGTATAATATAAACCTAGAACTTTGAAACCAAAAAAGTTGATCATTTGGTTTTTTATTTAATTGAATGAATACCATGTCTATTCCCTGAAGGGGAAGGCATGGTGATTAGGTGATAATGTCGATTTTTTGCCAGTTTTTAGGGTTTCGTAGTAAAACAAAGAATCTGAAACTATGGTTGATTCCTGGCTAGAAAATAATTTCAAAAATCAAGTGATGCAGTTTTAGTTTTCATCAGAAGTGAGACTCCTTTCAGTATTCAAAATCAAATCAAAATCAAAATCAAAATATTTTTATTTCACATAGGCCTGCATGGGCACTTACGAAACGTCGACAAAAAGGTGCACGGTTCGGGTTGGTCGTTTCCTATGGAGAAGAACCGGCAAGAAACTCCATGGTTACTCTTTTAAAATGATTAGATTTTACAATATTTTAGTACAGTAGTATTATATAGTAGTACAAGTATGGGGGGACAGCATAGGCCCGACAATAAGTCGTTGCATACTACACAAAAAAACGGAAAACAAGATAAGAGGTTAACAAAAGTTATCACACCTCTAGGAATCTACAAGGCCTACACTGTTCACACATTCACAAACGTTCAGTCAATGCAAGCACTTGCCAGATATCGTGGAGCTCGACTTATAACTCAAGGAGCTCAACATATTGTTATAAACATATTGTTTGCCATTTCTCTTAATTTCGGATTTCGACATCCACACCCACTTGAAAAATTCACCTGTATATTATTAGCTAACCACAAGACTCAGCCATAGATAAAAAATAATACGGCGCATGGAAACTAAACTGGGTGTACCATACGCACTAGAATTATGGCCCAATAACGCGGTTCTTAACGCATTCTAAGCGAATTTTGCTTGGAATTATTCTTTTCTTTCTTAATATTTATATTATCCTTTTACAGGGTCAACATAGAAATTCTGGGAACTTTGCTGAGGCAGGGAACAGCAAATAGCCAGTTTGGCTATATCTTATACATTATGAATGTAGTCAAAAATGAAAACATAAAAGTGAATGATATATTCCTAAAACATCTTGAAAAGTTCAGTGACAAGTGTGTCAATATTGTTAAAAAGGTATGTTGTAATATATTTTATTAGTCTGAATTGAACGAATTTTATTTTATTTATTTTTTATATTAATTTATTGTACTATTATCATGTGTAACTGATTAACTTTACTATACTCCATCGGTTTAGGTAGTTAACTAAATGTAAACAATCTTAGCATGTCTTTTATCTAAAAAAATGACTAAAAATTGTATCTAAAAATGTTTACAATTAGGTATTTACTTAAATAGATGTTAGGTAATTAACTTCATTTAAATAATCTTTGTATGTCTTTTATACAATTTATTTTACATAAAAAGACATATCAAGATTGTTTACCTTTAGTTAACTACCTAAACCGATGGAGTATAGATCAGCTCCAGGTAGATAGCATTTAAATCATCAATTTTTTATTTTTTTCAGGATGAAGGTTCAGAAGTATTCAAAAAGTCTTACGAAATTTTTGCCAAATTCTATAACAACTGGTTAAAAGAGATAAATGTAGAAGAAGCATTGAAACCTGAGCATCCTTGGCACCAGTATAGGGAAAATTATCCACAGACCGTTCAGCACGATACTGTCAAAATTAAACAACCAAAGAAATTTTTCAAAAGAAATCAAAAATATGTACCATATACGCCGAGAATAGTAAAATAAATGCATATTAGAAATATCAGTAACTTTATTTATATAGTTACAAAATTTGACTTATTGAGACATTAGATTTTAATATGATGGAGTTTGCGGTTGAGCTCTTCGAACTTGAGGAGTTTGCGAATGAAGAAATCACCGAAGCGATGAGCCACCTTCGTGTCAGCAATGTGGATCATGTCATTGTCAATATAGAAGTCCAACTGAAAACAATAAAAGGAATCGAAATGTTTTTCTTGCTAATTAAATGCAGTTTACTGCTTTTAACCACTTGTATGCCGAGTATATAGACACAATTAAAAAGCCATTGTGTCTCGTGTAGATCTACGTTCCGGCACACGAAAGGTTAATACTAACATTGAACAATTTGTAACAATCATATAATTTAGGTACGGCGCGTCCGTCCGCTAAAACTCGCGCGAGTGCATGCATGGAGCAGGTGCAGCCCGCTGTCAAAATATCCTAAGAAAACTCGCCGCATGCGCCGTATTAGCGCTTCTCATACTATTTTTCAATACAGACCCGCGAGCGTGTACTCGCAACCGCACTCACCCGTGTTTTAGCGGACGCCCTTATAATACCTTCAAGTTAGACCCAAGTTCGACAATGAAACTAGAATATTGATCAAAGAGTAGAATACTTATAGGCAGATTAGGAATTAATTCGTACGAGGTAGCATAGACAACACTATTTATAGATTTTAAATGAATAAAAAAAAACCGGCTAGTTACACTCATAGGTGTCATGAATCACACGTCATCCCAATCCTTTGCCACACTTATCCACCCAGCTAAAATCGTCGCTTCATCTATCCTGGGGTTACCCTATCTTTGCCGATGACGTCATCATAACAGCTTTAGAAAAAAAAAACGGTTTTTACCTCAGAACCACTCTGGAACTTTCCATCTAGACCACTGGGTCCCTTAGTCCAGACGACGTTCTTCATCTTGTGCTTGAAGCACAGCAGATGGATGGCGAGGGCGGCATGCTCCCGCGCCGCGTCCCGATCGCCACCGCGTGCTGCCGACATGAAAGCGGCCAGCTTGGATAGGGGCAGGGTCGTGTACAGTTTCAGGTACGAACGAATCGTTGGGAGCATCTTTTGCTGGCGGACCTGTGAACAGTTACATTACGTATTTAGCTACATTTACTAGAAAAATATTTCATAAAGAACATGCTTTTTAAAAGAAGCAAATATTCATCACTATGCTGTAAGTTTTAACTCGTATCTGAGACAGATCAAGCCTGTATTGTTGCACCCACTGTAGGGCAGTGTTCTTTCTTTCTCAAACCACACACTTCTGTTCTCGATTGTGGGTCAGTCCATTCTTTATCAGAGGAATCAAGATGGACTGGGTGCAGATATTCTAAAATATCAATAATAATAAATTGTTAGTGCATAACTGACCTCATCCATAAACACTTGAGTCTGGTGTTTAACGGCGTCGCGTCCGTAGTTGGAGCCCGGCTCGATGGGAGGCGGGCAGGGAGACAGGAACTTGGGGCAAGCGAAAGTGAAGCAGCTCTCAAATTCTCCTAGGTCACCATACTGCATCTTGAACATCTTCTCGTGATAGTTCTTCTCACGGAGCACCTATGAATTAAAAATCTTTGTTGAAAAATCTTTTGGTTAGCTGTTATGTGAATACAAATTCCAATACAAATGCTACGACAACTCCCTTCGCAAGTCGACAGCAGTAGTATTTACTGAAATAGGAAACTGTCACTGATAGACTGACAAAGTCGTGCTTTAAGTGAAACCCTAAAGAAGATGTCAATTGTATACATACCTGCTGGATAGACTCATCAACACACTGTGGGTGGAGGACCAGACAGATAGCCAATAGATGGTACATCTGCTCTGTCTGCTTATTGATCTGATCGTTCTGGTACGAACGGGATGAGAACAGCTGCTTAGTGCGCTGCATGTACAGCAGAGCGGACGACAGCGTGCGGATAGCGTCGGCGTAGCGGCGCATCATCATGTACGCGAAGCCCACGTAGTAGGACGTGGAGATCTGACACGCAGGCACATGAGAGTACTGGGACTTCTTGTGGAGCTCAATGTTCTCCAGGACCTGAAACATATGTGATAGTTGATTTGTGGAAATGTATTTTAGATCTAGATATAATCTCGCATTTTACAGAATTAATAACTGTTATTTGCTCGCATAATAATAACTGTTTTATTCTTTCCTATATATAACTGTTTTGTTCTGGTAATGCTGCTTTAATAGCAGCTTTACCAGAATTTACTTCAAACAAAGCTTTTTAAATACAAATAAAACCCTCACCTTGATGGCCTGGTAATAATCTCCAAGCAGGGAGTGAAGACGGAGGAGGCCTACCAAAGAGAAGTAGCCCAACATTTTGTAAAGGGAGTGACGGCCGAATTCTCCCGCCACAGAGTCAGGGTCGCCGCCAGCAGCGTAGACCTAGAAAGAAAAAAAAAATGGAGAAGGCAACAGATTGTAATCATAAATGTTCACAAAGGACAACAAACTCGGCAATAAACATTGAACATCATCAGTATTGATATGGTCTGCATTTAGCTGCAGTATGACCCATTTTTCCTATTTTATTTAATACCTAGAACTGAAGTGTCATAACATAGTACATAGTTGTTTTTTCATAAAATAATTTAGAATTTGACAATCAATTCGGGTTGTACTCTGCTTGTAATTCAATCATGATTCGAAGGACACATAGTGGCATCAATTTTTTTCGGGATGAAAGGTACCCTATGTCCGTTTCTGTACACCTGACAACATACATGCAAAATTTCAGGATGATCGATTCAGTGGTTTAGGCGTGAAAAGGTAACAAACAAACTTACTTTCGCATTTATAATAAGTAAGGATGTGATTGTCTGTAAAATTTTCACACAATACTGTACATGTCTCACAGCATTCTGCCATGTTTTACCATACTCTGCTCCTAAAGTATTTTTTTGAAATGTAAACAAATGAATTAATGAACAGGCTTACATATTTATCAAACACTTTTACCACAATCTAATATCAAAGTTTTTGATGAATATGTACATGCGTTATATTGAGGTTAATAAACCATGATGACAAATGCAGTATGGCTGTAACATAGCTGTGTTCAAGGAATGTAACTAGGAATATCAATTGTCAGGCAGCGAGATGAGAAGGTGAAGACTTGAAATTAGTATAGTGCTGACATATGGAGGTTGCCACAAGACAACATAGCCTTGTGCCCAGTATTAGGCGAAATTAGTGTAGATGGTGGTGATGAAATAAGTATAATGATTGAAAATACTAAAGTTTTACAGCTTACATTACTTACTTCAAGTTGCCTCTTGATGTTGGACTTGTCTACAAGTGAGTGCAACACATTCAAAATGCAGAGAACATTCCATGCCTTGTTTTCAGTATTGAGGGCATCAATCTCAGCCGGGCTCAGTTTTGATGTGCGTGACCTGATCAGCAGATAAAACAATCATTTATATAAATATAGTGTTTACCATAAGCAATTATGTCAGAATAGGCAACACCTGGTTTCTAAAAAATCTTTCTGGCAAGAGACAGAAGAATATATGGCTGGTCTTATTTATTTATTTATTTACAAACTCTTACCTACAACTACCAACATCATCAATCTTACCATCATCAATATCAGTTAGCAGTCTTGTTCTACCCCCTGACGACTATAAGCCTTCTGCCTTTTAGGCCTTTATTCCCTGGTCTGTATGTTAGACTTATATTAGTATTAATTTCAATGTAGGTACCTGTATTGCGCAAATGACTGGAATTGGTAGACAAACTCATCAATGAGTTCCCACAGCCACTGGTCGGGTAACTCCAGGGGAACGGGTGTCTCCGCAGACAGAATGTAGTTGAAAAGGTCACAGTAGTTGTAAAACGAGTGGAACCTTTGGTCAGGTTTGGGGCCACCAGGCACACGCGCGTAAATATCGCGATAATACAATTCTTTGTACAGAATCATGAATACCTGCAACATTACAACACAAATTAGGGTCAGTGCATTGTCCTGGTATACTAGGTATAATATATTTTAAGTCACCTTATAACTACAATGCAAAGATCATCAAGTCTTGTGGTAGTTCTGCACTGTTATTATTTCAATAGCTGTTTGCATGGCTGAGTTTTGGGCTAAACCCATTTGAACTTTTTGCCATCGACATGCTAAGAAGAATAGCTAAGTATTCCACTATTATTTCAATAGCTTAAGACCAGTACTATACAACACAGCATTATGTTTTGCAACATAAACCTTTTGGCAATAGATGTGTAGTTATGATATTAACTAAACTAACAATAAACAATGAACAACACATCCATTGTAAAAAAAATTGCATACTTACATGGTCACTATCTACAACAGGGGCTACCTCGTTCTCATCGGGCCAAGGAGTGTTCTCAAAATACTGTTCAGTGAGTTTTGGGAAGGTATTCTCATACAGATTCAGGATCTCATATGATACTCCCTCGTTGATCATATTCCGAAAGTAAACAAGGAATTTCTTGACCTGAAAAGGAAGTGTATTTAAACATTTTCATCATCTTCTGCCTTTGTTCCATTTTCTTTCTCAAATATAGTTAATTTCATGCTTCTGAAACATGTCTAATTTAACCAGTTTAATAGTTATCATGGTCAGATCTTAGAGGCTAAGATGGCAAACCATGGCAAGGGGCTTCATCTTCCCCTTTGCTCGAGGCTATCAATTTTATTGATGGGTTCAAGTATTACTGTTTCACAATATGATATATTTATACATAATACCGGTCCTCAATTAGTGCAATACAGAACAGACATTATAACTTACCATGTCGGGCATTTTGTAGAATGAAGACCTGTCATATTCCAGGTCGTACTGGGGATCTCCTGTGTGGGGTTCATATGGTTCACCATAAGATTCATATCCACCCTAAAAATACAGAAACCACATTAATTTAATAATGACAAAATAGAAGATGACTGCTTACGTTTTTACGTGTAAGAGGTTATGATGTTAATTCACAATTAAGGCTTGAAGATTAGGATTTTTACTAACAGATGGCTCATTGTAATCGTCACTGGAATACATTTTGTTATTATTTCAACCAATTAAACTGTAAAAACACAGTTAACTTTACTAAAATCTGTCTGTGAGAACCAGTGTTGCCAGTGTGATTTCCCAAAAAAGGACGGTTGTCTTTCTGAAAAGGTACGGTTTTTAACTTCAAGGTACGGTTGGGTCGGGATACTTCTGCAAGAACTAGATCAGTTTTTTTCTTCTTCGAGTTGGCTGTCTGCGACCGTAGGTTGGAAAAAAAGCGATAGGGAATCGAATATTCAAAGGGATATGGTAAAGTAGAACATTATTACCGATTGCCAATATGGAACAAATTCATTTGTAGATCAATTATAGAATGAAGTAAAGTCGTTAAATTACTTAACGATGCAATGAATAAAAAAAATTTTTGATAATAATTTATCATAGGAATAATGTAATGAGGAACTTCAGATATGAAGCGATATTATTCTCTATATTTAAAGGAAAAAAAGTATTGTTTTATTTTTTTGTTTTTAAACAAGTGTGCAAAATTCTGTTGTTTACATACCTGTCAGAAACTTGAAACGAAACTACAATAATTTTGTTTAGTTGAATTATAATACCGGTACCGGTAAAAAAATTTAGATGTAAATTTGACATTTTTAGGTCTAAAAAGACTGTAAATCGAAGTTCGCAATTCGAAGAAAAAAAACATCTAGTTCTTGCAGAAGTATTCCGAGTATTCCGACCCGTACGGTTTTGCTAGAATTTAGAAAAAATCTATAGTCTACTCATATTCTACAGCGAAAACCAGTTGTTTGTCAAAAAAATATGAAAATAATGTTTTAGGAACTAAGAAAATTCCATTTAAGTAATTTAATTTTAATAAATCACTAGTATAGAAAAGGTACGAAAAAGGTACGGTCTACACTGAGGTACGGTTGTGGTACGATTGTGTGATGAATAGTACGGAAAACCGTACTTTTTGGTACGGTCTGGCAACGCTGGTGAGAACACGCCACTGACAGCGAGAAAACGCTGTTGTCAATTTGTTTTCCGTAATAGAATTATTAATCCTGTGTTTTGAAATTTGATTGGTCCAAAACTTAAACGAACTAATATAACCAATAGCATGTCAGTTAATAATTGGAAGGACGAATCCGCATGTGTAAATTATTTTCCGATTACAATTTTAAACCAGTTTAACTAAATGGTTAGTCGATTTTTCATATTACACGTTTACATACAGTTAGAAGCTCTAGAGTTGGCAAAGTTGGACCAACCAGACGCCAACATGTCAACCTACCCGAAACTGTCAATTTCCCCAACCAACCTTGAACCTAATGCTTTAGAGCTAAAGTTGAAAATCTATTAAAGTTTGACAGTTTGTAGTAGCTTGATGTGCTGGCGTCTGTACATCCATACATACATACAGACGCCAGAACATCAAGCTACTACAATCTATCACAACTTTATTGCTAATTCATTGGGTTCAAGGCTGATTGGGAAAATTTGATAAGTTTCCTTCCAGACTTCATTCTTTCTTCTTCGTGCGGTTAGTGCCTAACCTGATGTCAAAATTTTTATGTAGTCCATGGGCCCCTGACTTGGCTTAACATTCCGTCGAAAATAAACAGAAATATCTCTCAGGCAAGCTGGTTTGGTTTCCCAAGAATGTTTTTGCTACACTTAAGCAAATGACAATTATACAGTACGCAGATGAATCCGAAAAATCCTAGGTGCGGGTCTTGGGTTCGAACTCGAGACCTATGACTTGGTAGTCCGACGGTCTCACTACTAGGTTAACACTGCTACTCCATTGTGTATCGTTTTATATATCGTTTTTAACGGTTGTATCACATCGAAGTACGTCATATGTACTAAAATGGTTTCATTTAAGTAAAGTCGCCAGCGCATCACGTTACCACAAACTGTCGAATTTTATTATTCGATTTTGAACTTAATCTTCAACAAGTTATGGTTTACCTCATTCTTTGGCTATTGCAGCGTAAAAAGCATATCACCAACATTCAACATTTTCAGCATAATATTTGTACTCTGTGATTTCACCGTTACGATGGAATAAAATTGTGGTATGTTGGCAGCTCAAACGTAGTACAGGAGGTAACAGGTAGGTCATTGAAATGGCATAGGGCTGACGCAACGGAACTAAAGAATGATAAGCTAGCAAGCTGCTTTTTGATGATCATATAGAAACAGTTGTCAACAAGGCGTTCAAAGCCTTGGGCTTCATTATTAGAGCTTGTTCTAATTTTCATTCCCTAAAACCATTAAAAGTTCTTTATTGTTCTCTAGTGCGTAGCCACCTTGAGTACGTTTCTTAAGTATAGAACCCTCAAAATGAGATTTACAAATCTCGTATTGAGTGTGTTCAGAGGAGGTTTTTGCGGTACTTGGACTTCAAGGCTGGGCAATTCTCGTGTCGCAATGTTAGTTGTGTATTTTTTTTTTTATTATCGGTCAAGCCGTTTCGGAGGAGTATGGTAACTAACATTCTGACACGAGAATTTTAAATATAAGAAAGATGTACCTATACTAATAACCAATGCAAGATATTGATTTTTTATGAATTGTATAATTACAAGAAAAGCATAATCGATTTTCAAAGTAAGTTTCTGATTATCGGAGATAAATTGCGTCGCTGATGAGCGCTGTCGGTGAAGAGTCCTGTCGGCGAAGTGTCCCGTCGGCGAAGTGTCCTGTCGGCGAAGAGTCCCGTGAAGTCCCGTCGAAGTAAAGTCTTGTCGGTGTTCAGTCATTCGGCATAGTGTCTGTCGGCGTTTAGTCGTACACTCCTTTCTAATAGGGTGACCAATATTTATAGTTACATTTGGAACAGTTATTCTGTTATAATAACATACTAGCACCCGCTTAAAACTAAACTGCGTTCAAATCCATACAGTAGCACCCTTTTGACGTTAAATCGATGAACGCCGGCTGCATGCACGAAAAAGGATGACTCATTGTCCCGTTACGCTCATTGTACGCTTTCGCCGCATCTATCTCTCTTCCACTCGATTGGCCCATGCGACGTCACGTTAAACTATCGTCCGTAAACCAATTTTACAGACAACCAAATTTTTTTTCATGGGCAGCAGTTTATTCAAAATTACGGGGTGTAAACAGAAGTAGCGAAGCCGAAACCTACGCATACTGTTCATCAAAAGAAGCAGAGCCATTTGGAAAAAAATACCTAGTTCATTTTTTAGGTATAATAATATTAAAAAAACCTCATATGACTACTGTCGGCAATGAAGCGCGGAGGTAACGTACAGACGCCAGCACATCAAACTACTACGATCTGACAAATTTCTTTAATAGATTTTCAACACCATCGCTACTGAAGTATTGGGTTCAAGGTTGATTCGGAAAATTTTACAGTTTCGGGAAGCTTGATGTGCTGGCGTCTTTAAATACATATCTCCATAACCTTAGTTTTCCAAGGGTGCCATAGTTAAAAAAAAAACTCTTTAATGGGATAGGTTGATGATGTGAAGTGTGATACGTGACACTTATTTTCGTTCACGATAGTCTACATTTTAGGTTACATCCTTCATTTGTAGGGATTTTACAGCAAACAGGGCTGCAATTCAAATTCAAATATGTTTCAATATTCATATAAGTAGATGAAACGTGAACATCTAACATACTGAAACAAGCTATTTGATAAATTTATTAATCACACTACACATTATTAAACGTGTGGTTTTATGTAATAGTTGGCTTTTTTGTACGAGTCAGTAATCTAAAATTTTAGTAAAAAGATGCTGATGATGGATGACGGCTGTAAACTTTATTTCTTCTTTAAAGGGACAACTTCAAGTCACCATTGCTGAAGATTGTTGTTGATTGATTGTGTTAGGGAATCTGCATGGAAACAACAATGTTATTAATTTTTACATCAAAGTACTGCCAACGACAAGTGTGATCTCCCAAACAGATTTTTTCTCATTTATGAAAAATTCACATACTATTTTGATTACCTACTACGTACACCTCTGACTAACCCTTCAACGATTACAGGCGTGATGTTATGTTAAGATTTCAAATATTAATAAGAATTACTGTGATTTTTTTAAATAAATGAATAGTATTTCATTTGACCAAGGAGTTTATTCATTTCAACTTCTTGGAATTTACTCGAGACTTTTGTGTCGAATAAAAAACCGGCCAAGTGCGAGTCGGACTCGCGCACGAAGGGTTCCGTACCATTATCTATAAAAACGGCAAAAAAATCATATCTGTTGTATGGGAGCCCCCCTTAATATTTTTTTTTTAATTTTTAGTATTTGTTGTTATAGCGGCAATAGTAATACATCATTTGTGAAAATTTCAGCTTTCTAGCTATCACGGTTTATGAGATACAGCCTGGAGACAGACAGACAGACAGACAGGGAAGTCTTAGTAATAGGGTCCCGTTTTACACTTTGGGTACGGAACCCTAAAAAAGGTTGAATCGACAGTTGCCGCCAAAATGGAAGGGTTTTAAAAAAGTAAAGATAGGTAAATAAAAAAATTAAGTGTTGCTACTGTATTAAAAACAACACTTTTTTTTATTTTGTTCGTATGTGCACAAGATTATAAATACCGATAATGATAATATAAAAGGCGTATTCTTTACAATATTTTCATGATTCCCGTTTATAAATCTAGAACATTGAAAAAAGAAATTCCACATCCAACAAACCCCTCACTATTACACTCTTTCACACAACACGATTATATCATATTTAAAGTGGAAAATTTCACTTATATACAATAAAAATCACTAAAAAACTTAAGGTGAATGCTCCAACCAACCCGCGAAATTCAAATTTTCTTACGTTTTTTGCAATTTGTAGGCCAGTGCTAGGTTGTATGTTGATTAAAATATTATTCGCGGCTGTAAGACATTTGTAGTTACAGAATTATAATCATCAAAATCACCAATACAACCCTCCAAGTTCTTAAAGGTGTAGGAACAAAAAAAAAACAGAAAAAGTCATTCCTACAGCTTTATGAACTTAGAGCGTTGTATTGATGATTTTGATGATTATAATTCTGTAACTACATATGTCTTACAGCCGCGAATAATATTTTAATCAACATACAACCTAGCACTGGCCTGCAAATTGCAAAAAACGTAAGAAAATTTGAATTTCGCGGGTTGGTTGGAGCATTCACCTTAAATACGACTTCAACGCGAAAGTATTTGGGCCATATTTGTTTGTTTGTTTTTTTTTAAATTTAATTCATGACCATACAGTTTTTATTTGAGTTCGATGAATTTTGGCATTCATAAATTGTAGTTTGCTACTAAAAATTCAATTTTGTTATTTTAGTATTTGTTCTACATTAATTCCTTTATGATTCATGTGCAAGTTTAGCTATCAATGGGATTTCTGATTACTATATAAAAAAATAAAAATTGTTTACTGGCAATTGTTAGACAAGGACATAATCCACTATTGTCGCTTTCTCGCTCTGAAGTTTTCTTTCCTCTTTGTTGAACTCAAACTCAAACACAAACTCTACTATATATTATCACACTATATACCTACTATCTCTATACGTTTGGATAAAGTTAATTTTCAAACGGTTTTTTGATATCAAGTTTTTGTTTGTAATCATTCCAGTTAGTTTATATAAGTTCTTTGTTCAGGGATGGTTCAGGGTATAACTACTCAGCCCTCACTAGTCACTACTATAATTAGCGGATTTTGACATAACTGACAAATGACAATGACTGTCATGTCATTGTACATTGTCGACATTGTTGACACTGATTTGATGACTGACAGAACTTCTTCATCTTCTGTCTTTTGTTGCAATTCTAATCTTGTCAAATAACTACGCAAAATTATAAAAAATTGATCAAAATGTTCGCCAAAAGTGGTATCAATCTTTTGATTCGCAATGCGACTGTAATGAAATCATCTCAAGCTATTAGGTATTTTTCTGTTACGTCAGTAAAAGGTGATATAGTCAAAATCCAAAGCACAGATGACTTTAAAGATAAAGTTATCAACAGCAAAGTCCCTGTCGTTGTTGATTTCTTCGCTACGTGAGTATAATTTGGACTATAGCAGAATAGATGCTACCAAATCAATAATTAGTCACATGTACTATACAAATAGCTCTTTCTAAATAATAATGATGTAATTTATTTGTAGTTGGTGTAATCCCTGCCGCTTACTGACACCCAGACTGGAATCCATCATTTCTGAATCAAAGGGAAAGGTGGTTCTAGCTAAAGTCGACATTGATGAACAGACAGACTTAGCTTTGGACTATGAAGTAAGCTCGGTGCCTGTCCTGGTCGCCATCAAGAATGGGAAAGTCTTGAATCGCCTGGTTGGATTGCAAGACTCTGACAAGCTGCGTAAATGGATCGAAGACTTTACAGCTGATGAAGAATCTCAGCAAAAAGTTAATGTCTAAGATTAAAGATCTTAGTGCTTGTTAAATTATTGTTGTTACCATGTAGTTGATATTTGATTTTTTTTTCTTTATTTTTCTTAGAATTCCAAACAAGCAGATGACCCGCCAGATGAATTCAATTAAATAAAGGAACAATAAAAAAGTGTTTATTCTTCTAGACATTGTATTAAATCCCTAGCTCTTTTATAAACATTATCATCAGGTTTCTTCATTGTAGAGGCTTCACTATCGTCTTTGTTCTCACCATCCTCTTCATCATCTTTAGTTTTTGCTTCCCCGTTTTCTGACTCTGTCCATTCATCCATTTGCTTTATAATTTTGTGTGCATCAGTCAATAGCATGTTACGAATATTACCCTGGGCAGATTCAAAATATTCTAGAAGCATTGGCCATGAGGAGTCTGGTAGTAAGTATGATGAAAATTTGTTCTTGTAAAGCCAGACTTGCTTAGCTTTCATGAATTTCCAGTTTTGTCTATCATGTTTCCACTGTGATAGATAATTTAAACATTGACCCTTTAGATGATCTTTAGCTGTAGATTGTGCTTCAGCCTGACGTTCAGCAAACCGTTCCCTCTTCATTTGTCGAATGGATTTCTTTCCTTTTTTGTCTGTCGAGTCTGTTGCTACTGGTTGCTTTTTCTTTTTCTTCCTCCGAGGCTTTTCTTCAACATCAGAGTCGTCATCGTTATCGTGTTGTCGCTTTGTAGAGCTAGATTCGTTCACTGGAGCTGGAGCATCTAGTTCACTTCCCTGATCATCCACTGATTCTTGTTGCTCTTCAGGATGCTCATCGCCAACATTCGCATTTTTAGCCCTTTGCAGTTTCTTCCTTTTATTTTTATTCTTCTTTTTATAATTATTAGCCATATTTATGTTATGAAATTCGCCAAGTAAATAAAAATGTGCTTGAGCTTGATATTTTGTTATTTTTTTAGGTTAGATTAGAATTATCATGTCGCACGACGCACGTCTTGTCAAGTGCTTTTTGAATCGTTCGGAAATGCTTAACAAAAGAACAAAATCTTTGATATATAAATAGGTATTGAAAACAAATTGCGACGGCCTCAACTCAAAGTTATTAATTAATTACAGTATCATTGAACATCCTACCGTAAACCGAAAGAAAAGTGCTTTACGGTCGGATGACCGGAAAATTACGGTTTTGCTGTTTGTTTTGAAAATAAACATTAAAGATAATTGCGTAAAATACTACATGAAGTGCTTTAAACTCAAAATATGCTCTGGAAATACAGAAATAACCCATCCTGAAATAATATCTTGGATATTTATTTGAATTAATTTTGAATGAAGTGGTAACCCAGTTTAGTACTAAATTGCAATTTTTTTGGCACGTCACAGCCGCGTCATCATGTCTCCGTGTCTGCTTTTATCACTTTGGAATTAATTTGTTCAACATTATCATACCTTATCGACAACTTTATATGTGAACTATAAATTTTGGGTGGTTTTTGATTTAGAGGCTTAAGATGGAAATTTTGAGTCAAGTGTCTAACACGCAGTTTATGTTCACCGCTGCGGCTGTAGCTGTTGTTTTAGTATGCGCAGCACTCGTATTCGTATTCGGGTTCCGCTCAGCAGAACAGCCGCAGTTCGATAAGCTGCCCCTGGTCCTGGACGATAGAAAATCTTCCAACAAGAAGAACAAAAAGAAGGACAAGGTGAGTACAAACAATATGTTATGCACTCCCGCCGTTGTCATCAATGCGTGCTCATTTTATTTTTAACCTGTAAGCATATGCTCGTTATTCACCGGGAGATACAAAATTAAAATTACAAACATCACTCCTATTTACATATGAAGTCTTCTATTAGATTCCTATTAGTTTTATTTTATAAATCTGTGTCTACATGAACTCTGTAGTGATGAGTAAATAGAAACAGCAATTAACAACTTTTCGTTTTATTAGAAGTCTTCACCCAACCGCACTGTGACTGATGATGTGAAGACAAAGTCTGAAAGCTCCAAAAAGTCTCCAACCAAGGAGAAAAAGGAGGAAAAGGTGAAAGAAGCAGAGAAACCTAAGCCTAAGGAGAGAGCAGCTGAGCCCAAACCTGTGAAGAAGGATGTGGCAGGTGGAGGTGATGTTAAGAAGGGCAAGAAGAAGGTAGTTGAGGCTGAGAAACCTGCTGACTTTGATGATGGAGGCTGGCAAGAAGTGCCTAAGAAGAGTGACAAGAAGAAGGAGCGAAAGCCTGCTGAGGAGAAGGAAAAGAAAAAGGAGAGTCCTGCTAAGAAGAATAAGAAAGTGAAGGATGCTGATGTTGAGGCTGCCCGCCCAGTGGAGGAGCCCATTGAAGAAACTATCAAGGTCATCAGTGCTGAGGGACCACAGGTGGATGAGGATGCGGCCCGTGCTCTTCAAGCTCAAGTAGAGGAGCTCCAGCGTGTGCTAAAAGAGGTAACTTTAAGAACTCATACTGGTAGTTATTGTAGAAATTTCTGAAAATGTGAGGCCCTCTTGATTAATGGTTCAACATTCCTAACTGTAATATTGTTGTAACTGTTGAACAGTTTACTGCTACCAGTATTAAATTCATCAGTACATAACTGGATGTCATTTCAGCCAAATTTTCCAATATTTTACTTATTCTTAGCGTGTGGATGGCAAACTAAAGTCGGCCCAGAACTGAGCCACTAGAGTCCTTTCGTTTTTTTCGTGATATCATTTTTGTGCCTTGTGGTGTGGTTTGCGTCAATACGAGTACTGGCGCCTTGTATGTGACACGTTTGTCGTTCCATTGTTGGTTTTCTTTTAACAAACTTCTTTTTTTTCTATAAAAAATATTAACCATCCATCATAGCAATACATCCCATCACTAAACATGTCATTGCGTATGTTACACGCATTTTAATTTTGTTTCATTTTTCTTTCAATATAATTTTATTTGTAGACAATTACATTTTGACAAGGTAAATTCATTTAATTTATTACAGTTATTACTGCTGATTCCGTATTTTACGACGGTATTTCATAGGGTGCAGCTATAATAGTCAGTCATGATTGTAAATCAAGGTAACATTCAAAATTGAAAAGGAATGGTACACCTGCACCTTCCTATGGCGAAAGGACTATAGTTTGGCGCCTTCAGTACTGTTCATCAGTTCGTGTAATGAACAAACAACAGGACACGCAGGACACAACATTAAATGCCCCGTTGTTTCTGGAACAGCACCACATTTATACTCCAGGGCAGAGTCATTAATGAATCTCCACCTGAGCAGGTTTTCCTTGTTGCGGCTAACCTGGGTCTGGAGTCTAAAGACCTCTAGGTCAGCCATGGCAACTCATGACCAGGTGGGAGATTTTCAATGGGTGGAACAAATGGGTTAGGTTAATATTTTACTTAAACTTGGTAATAATGTTCATTATGTTTATTTAATACATAGGTTCATTTTTGGGGCCAGGTGTGTTGTTTGTCTGTAATAAATCATTTGCATGGGACAGGCACAGCTGTGCCATTTCTTAATAACAAAAGGTTTGAATATGCTAAAGTACTCTAGCAAAAAAATTCTGCTCTATTGAACAACAATATGATTTGTGAAGGCAAACATCCACATACCGTGAACTGCCTGGTTAGTAGAATAATGTCACAGAAAAGGATCATTCCCTGTAGTTAGTTGTACTATTAATAAAAATCTAAGAGAATTTCCACAGATTTGACTAACAGTTTAATACATTCACTAACTAGGCAGAGCGTCGTGACCAAGCTGCTCTGGGCAGCGTCGAGGATGAGGAGTCCCCAGACGTTGAGGAGCTGACTGACGTGAAGGATCTCAGAAGCAACAAGAAGAAAGAAAATAAAGAGAAGCAGATCAGGAAGAAATCAGTAGAGGTGAGATACTTTTTATCATCCCAGCTCACATAAACTAGCAACAAGAGAGAGGGAGAGACTTGCATCTAACACCCAGTGCTCAACTCGGGCTTCCTACTTCCATAAGTGATCACTTTAATTAATAGTTGAAGTGTAATATTATATATTATGGCTCCATTGTTAGTCAATTCAAGAATTTAATATAATAATAGGATACTGTATTTTATGACAGAACGATCTGCAAACCACATAAAAAATTGCTATAGAAGTAAAGTAGAATTATCTCTCTCGACATATTTTCGAATTCTTGCCAACAATAATATGTCCTACTCTAAATGGTCTAATCAAATAACATAGTGGAATTCCATATATATGATTGGTTTTGTTACGACATATCTAAGAAAAAAAGATAAGATGGATGAAAATACATTTTTATTGAGGCTGATAAATTAAACATTTGTTACAGATTTCTGCAGCTAAGAGTCTACCGAAGCAAGAGTCTGTGGAGAAGGACACCTCTGACTCAGAGAAACAAGACAACCAAAACGCATTGGCCTTTGACGAGTTAGGTGGTAAGTGCATACATCTAATTTAAATAGCTATCATATAAAGATTACCACCTTGCACTGAAATGTTTCTAGAACAATTGAAAATATTTTGCTATTTGATTACTTTCTCTACAACTTGCGTACAGATGTTGAGTACAGAGGCGTTTTATGCCCTGATTATATTCTTTATGTAATTTAGCACAAGAAGTGTTTACTTCAATATTGATTACGTAACAGCAACAACTTACTTAATACTGGTTTATTTGTTACAGACACTTGGACCGACGCGAAAGTGGCCAAAAAGAGCAAAAAGAAGGTCCGCAAAGATCAGTGAGGGGTGAGTCGTAGATACAGGGTCCAGCCGGGCGCTCCGCCCCGTTGCTAGCTCAATGCCACTCACACCTGATAAAATTCTACCTGCAGCTGCTAACATACTCAAAGTGAACATACTATTACTGTTGCCATTCATAAAAAAACCACAATTTTAAAGTCTAAATTACCACTCAGTTCAGGGTTGTAGTTTTACAGGGTGTGAAAGTTGTTTATATTTAAGTTTTAATACCTTAACTTTCTTACACATTCAGTTAACTTTCGTCCATGTTTTTAGTTTCATATTTTATTGTACATTTAGCTCGTTGACTTTGTTTTTCATAATAATTTAATTATTGTTTTCAATAAATAGAGCATAATATTTTTTTATGAGTCATAATTTCATTATGTAGGTATTTCGAGAACTTCAATGTGAATTTTGGGAATCTGCAATATGTTGAGTGTTATATACTTTGTTGTTGAAAAATGCGAATTAGAAAATATGATGCGACTCGTATTCTGACGAAAATAGTTGTTACCTGCGCGCGCGATGTCTTCCGAGCCGACATAAGGATTCCAAAATCGGATTAACAACGAAGTTATACTGTGTACGTGTTAGGTTACTGGGTGTTCTTACCGTGATTTAATATTTATTGTCCCAGGAAATCTAGTATTTACCTTTCTTGTTTTTCTCTTTTTTGTTCCTTCATGTTACCTATATCATATTTCTTGATGTGACAGCCCTACTCTGATCGCGCGCGTGTATTGTATTATACTTTATGTATTTCCATACCTAACGTAGTTCTATATTATACCTCTAGTTGTAGAACTGTATAACCGATAATAATATATTTGAGATCTTCTGGTGCTTGTAGTAAATAAGTCTCTTTTCTCCTTTCATTCCATTTGTGTGCATTTCACCTTCAATAATACATGACCCTAGATGTCATTCCTGCTAAAGATTTTAATGTAACATTACTTTGATAACGATATCTTGTTTATGTACTTTAGTTGAAAATCAACTAATTGTGTTATGTCAATAATCAATCAGTGTTGTGATTTACCCATGACAAAATATGTGATGAGACCTGAAATTGGACCAATCCGAGTTAATACGCGGTTTTACGTCGTAATGTCTTCAATAATTATATTTAAATTTTAAATGATTGATTGGTTTATGTTTTTGCATCGTAGAAGCGTAATATTATGATAAAGAAATATTCCGTTTTTATGCACATTTAGATAAGATAGACTTGTGGATATTTTCCGTCCGGACACATTGTGCTTTTTCTAAAGCTTGGCACAAACAATATGAATTTTATTCCTCTAACATATTTCAATTGAATCAATACTACATATCCATGTTGCTAAGGTTAAAATAAATATTATATCCTATTGTAAAATATCATAAAGCAGTCATTGTTAACTGTTTCATTGCAGATTCCTATTTTGTAAACCTAGTTTTAAGAATAATTCTAGGTTAGCGCCGCTAAACAATCATCTTAAAATTTGAAATGTCTTTGAATGCAAATAATTTATTATTATTAAATAATAGGGTAAAATGCGAGAATGTTTTAATGTTATTCGATATTTGCTGTCAACAAAAGACAACATGTATACACATAAATATTACTATCACACTACTATTTATTTGTCTTGGACATCGGCTGTGAAATGTTTTATTGGCATACTAACAGTGTGTATGATGTATATGCCGATGTATCTAGTATCTACTACGTGTAACTCTCGCGAATGATCTTTGTATCTCCATTTCATCTACCTATAATTTATTTATTTTTGCATGTTCTTGATATTACTTTGTGATATCTGCTTGTGCCAGGGCAAGTGGCAAGGGTCTGTAGTGTATTTTCGTTGCAATAGTTAGTGATAGACTTTTGACTACGACTCCTCTGATAGCACTTGAGTTTTACCATCCATTTTGTTGTTCTTTAGGTAGGCATATCGTAGGAGTTTTTTTCCAGTTGTGGTTCCATATCTTTGCGTTTCCTTATAGTATAATTCAGTACTTAGGGCCTACATTTATAAGAATTTATCATCTAGTGAACTGTCGAAGATGAATTAAATTCGTATATCGATATAGGTGTAATGATGTATAAGATATTTTTGGCTTCATATTCATTGTAGTTTGTAGTGACGGGTTCCCGCGCCTGCGCAAGCCAGGTGTGGACAATGCCAACATATAGAGACATTGTATCTTGATAATGTTGTTGTTTTATAGGCTCTAAAGTAATTAATATAATGAATGTGTAATATAAATATTTTTTTAAAATCAATAAAGAGTGATATTGATATAATTGTATTATTTTTATCCACCTGTGATGAGCAGTTTTTCCATCTGGAATTTTTTATTAGTCATGGACGGAGTCTGGATTTGTGTCAGATATTGATAGCAATAGTCTCGCCCCTATTGCATGGGACTTAATTTTACATAATTATCATGGCTTAGGTCTTTGGGAAATTAGGTATGATGATAATTATATGATCCAAAACATGCTTGAGGATAGAAATAGAACTAAGAGGATATAATATATCCTCTTATATATAATATACCTAGGGTCATCTACATATTATGTAGATGACCCTAGGTATAACCTTGGCGTTGTAATAATACTTATTTACAACCATGTACATTTTTGCAGAGGGGATAGGTAATGATTTAGATTTAAATGCTTTAATGGTAAGTAAAATATCCGATAGTGCTTCACATAATAAGCTTATAATAAAATTACCAGTACAAAATTGAGATTCACAGTACTCACACAGTATGTAAGAATACATTAATACCTTAAATATATGTTCAACGCGATAGAGAATATAAAACGGTGATTCATATCGACTAGGGTACGTAAGGCGTAGGTGAAGAATATCTAATCTGCATAAAAATTATCATACCAGTCAGTCACCTTATTATTATTCTATCTTATGATTCTTATGAAGATGTAGAAAAGTTAAGTGAGTGAATAGGTACTTGGGAAGAATAATATTCCTATATCTAGACATAAGATACCTAGTGCGAGTATATTAGAGTTATCCACGAACCATGAAACTTGGCCATTAGTTTGATAGTACAGACGCGAGCATCAAGCTACTACAATATGTCAAATTTCTTTAATAGATTTTCAACTTATCGTCAAAGCATTAGGTTCAAGGTTGATTGGGAAAATTTGACAGTTTCGGGTAGCTTGATGTGCTGGCGTCTGTACATTAAGTAATTCATCGGCAATGACCCAAGTGTTGGGCATTGGTCCGCCAATCGACAGGTGATGCGGTAAGGTGCTTGCATAAAGATACAGGATCCACTGGGATCCTGACACTATTGATCCGTTCTCACTTCTTCGTACCTACTGACGAAGAAGTGAGAACGAATCAATAGTGTCTCATACTTTCTGCTTGCGCTCGGATCGCACTTGAAGGAACAAGTACAGTCAACAGCCAAAGTAGATGATCAAAATCAGAAATTCAATACTAATGAAACTGTGTGGCGTCGAAGTGAATTATTTGCCTTTAATTTACAATCACATACTTTTGAATCACTTCGACGCCACACAGTTCTGACGCGAACTCCGTTCATTAGTATTGAATTTCTGATTTTGATCATCTACTTTTGCCGTTGACTGTACAGTATGCATCTGTTTGCGAACTGGAAACCTGCATTTTTATGAAAGCACCCTTACATTTCATTGAGGGCATTGACATAAACCCACTCAAAGTAGAAATCTAAAATTAATCATTAAATTTCTCAGTTTGAGGGATTTGACGGGAATGAATACCATTGGTGTATGAAATATTATTGTCACCATAGGATGACTTCCGTGATTGTCTTGTCATGCTGACCTGTCGTTATGGCGCTTTACAGGTGGGTACCCAAAAGAACTAACTGCTGAACTCAGAGATGTCGTCACCCACAAATACGGATGGGTGGTAAAAAATATCTTATACCACGCGTGCCAAGTCTTAGCAAGCTTTCACAAGCCTATACAAATGCCAGGCTACGCTCGCATTTTGGGAGTCATTCACGTGCTTGTGAAGACAGCGATCTAACCACGCATCAACCTGTAAATGCGTCGCAAGCTCCCTTTCATGTGTGCTCAAAAACCGACACTCAACCGGAACGGCGACAACCTTCTCCAAGCGCTCACGCAACACAAGCCAAGCACCCCGTTTGCACGCTTGTGCTCGGTGAGACTTGCTGAGACTTAACAAGTGTGTAATAAGTGCAGAGAAATCTGTTTACCCTCTTTTAGAGGAGTCTTGCGATAGCGCCAATAACGACTATACACAATCTATCAATCACGACAATATCTTGATCCCAGTATAACCAAAGTCCATTAAGTCACGGAAGAAATCCCGAAGGTGAGTAACGAAATAAGTGTTTATGTAGTTAAGATCTGTAAAATATTGATACAGCTTGGAGGCTGTTGATTTAGTCACCTTTTGAAACTTAATCTCAACTTGGTTCGATGTAAGTTAAAAAAAAATGCTAGTGTGTCGGGTTCAACCGCTCTCTAAAAGCAAGCAGACGACTAAATCAACAGCTTTTAGGCACATTTTTGTTTGTAGAGAATACTAAGCTGCTCCGTTTACAAAAATCTAATAAAGTTTAAAGTTCAGAATCACTTTTAGCTCCAGACTTATTCCTTTGTCCCTTGTTTAGTTCGGGGGCAGCGCTTTTACTGCGTGGTTTGCGCTTCGGGCGCTTCCGAAGTTTCTTCATCTTGCCGACGCCCTGTGTGGGTGCTGCCTGCACCCGTGCTTTGGTTTCAACTTCTACTTTCATACGCGCGAACATGTCGTAGTTCGTTATTGCGCACTGTTTACCTACAAGAAAGAGACATTTCTTGTTAAAAACCCTGTACCCTGTGGGCCTACGCCTTATACCTACATAATACACCATCACACTCACTAGTAAAATATTAATATTTTCTATAAAGTTAGCAACTCAATAGCAACTGGTGTGGAAACACACATTTTCGCTTATTTAGATCACAACAGATAATGGGCCACTGGCTATGACAATACAAAAGCGTGTAAATATCTAATTGGGCAAACATCACCTTTTTGAATGTCTAGAAGTTACAAAAGGACCCCAAGCCGTACATCCTTGAGATTAATAAATAAGCCGAGAAGACGTGACAACATCGGCATCGTTTTGACTCACCGTTGCAGTATTCTTCACCGCACTCTGCACAAGATATTATTCTCGTCTCGGTGACACCCGAACGATTTTTCGTTTTTCGGAACATGGTATTCTTAGCATAATCTCTTTTGTCTTTAGCTTTAGTTTTAAGCTCGGACTTGCCTATTTCCACCAACCTAAAATTTGGTTTGAAATGAAACCAATGAAAACACCAGTACACACTAATGCCACCAAATATACAAGTAATGCAATATAAGTACATAACTCCATCAATAAATTAGTTGTCTGACTATACTTTTAGGATGCTCTGTGCGACTACTGTTCAAGAATCTCTGACAAACAACACCAAAGAGTACTTATTTATATCAAACGGATAACAACACAGAGGATTCTATAAATTGAAATCTGCAAAGGGTTGTTCAAGAAGGTTGCTTGTCCTGAATTCACCTTTATTAGCACAGAGCATCATACTTATATTTAATGTTTACTAGTATCGATTTCTGATGCGTACGCATCTTTATTCAAAATCGGTGCTGATTAATGTGATCCAGGCATTCAGCCGGAAGAGAAGATGAGACAAACTCACCTATTAAAAAATTCTTCGTCCATCTTCAACTTAGGCCTGATAGAAGTAAGCATTCGCCACTCAATGGGAACAATACACAACTCTTCAAACTTCAGCCCTTTCATTTCCACTGGGATCGGGTCCATGAATGTGAAATGTTTTTCCTCGTATCCTCTCGTTCCTAATGTTTCGTAAGCTTTTATTTCTTTCTTGGGTGTCTTTGTTTTATTGTCTTCTTTGATTTTGACGTCTTCTGATCTTACCTAATGAATTTCATTTCAAATGTATACATACATGAATGAGTATCGTCACAGTTTACTTTATTGGATATAATGCAACAGTTACCTTCTCTGGTCGAGTTTTAAAGTCCGGTACTTTATCTAAAACTGCTCTATATTCCTCAGCAGTGTTTATCACAGTTTTAGACAAGTCCAGCATGGGGGCCTCATCTTTCTTTTTATCGAATAATTCGTCTATTTTAGACATATTTATTAAGATAACGTGTGCACCGTACAGCTAACTTTACACTATGGGTTATATTGATCCAACTGAACGCCGCGCCAACTTGGAAACCGTTAAATCGATGGCGTCTCGTAAGTAACCTAATTTTCCACTACGTGTTGCATGACTAGCTGTGTTATTTCCGTAAAGAAACATCTAAATCTAAAATTTGGATTTTACAAAATTTTCTTGATCTTCGTGTTTATCAAAAAGTTCTCTTTTGGCAATATTTATTTGGTCTATTATTTTCTTCCGATTTTCAACGTCGAACAAATTAACTTTACCGTTTCTTTCATTTACATCATCTATCCATAATTTTCTGTTACCATATTTATCGTTGATGAACTTCTGGGATAGTGTCATTCTTTTCATCGGTGAAGTTTTGGGTGACTTTTTATTATCAGTCATTTCATTGGCTGTTAATTGTCCCAGGGGGTTAAAATCTGATTGTAAATTATTTATAGATTCGGATATATTGATAGATTTCGATATGTTGTTATCTTGACTAGACCGTTTGCTTCTCCAATAGGATTGACTTAATGAATTACGATGTTTATTACCGTTTTCGATTGTTTTTTCAGACCTTATTGGCGGACTTGGAGATCGACTATCTTCGCTAGAGTGTGATAAATATTGTCTCGCTTGAGGTCTATATTTTTGGCGCATTTTTCTTTTTTGGCTATAAAATGGGTCTTTCTCACTTTGTTTTTTGTACTGAGCTGCAGGTCTGTTAACGCCCCACTTCGGTCGATTTTCTAAATCTTTCTTAAACCTTTCCTCGGATCGGAAACGTCTATCTTTTTTTAGTGTATTATGATGACTATCCTGCGGTGCATTTTCATCAATGTTTGGATAATCTTTGTCGATATACCTTTCTGGTTCGTCGGTTTCAATAATCTTATCGGTAGTTGATTTAAATATTGAATCAGTTTGAGTTGATGCGTCTTTCACTCTTGATGTTCGATATTTGTTTGGTGTCAATAATTTCCCGATGTCCGTTAATTCATTCGTATTGTTTAAAGAGTTTAATGATACACTATACAAATTGTTGGCCACATTCTGGGGAACTAATACTGCTAGTTGTATATTATTTGGCTGCGTGTTTGTTACTTCATTGTTACCATTTAACCCAATCGGTACTATATTAAATTGTCCATCCGCTAAAGCTAATGGAGGTACGCTATGAATAAACAAATTAAGATTCCCAGGACCTAGTGATCTAGGAGAATTAAATTCCGTTGTTTGATGAGAATTACAATCTCTTTTTTGACTTTTTGCGGAATGAATATCGTATGTCCTACTCGTCTTGGTTGGACTCGTTTGTTCCACACGAGGCGTTATTTCAGCTGCTGGGGTTTCTTCTACTTTTGGTTTTGGAACATTTTCCACATTAGAATTGTTATTGATATTTGCGTTTCTCTTGTGGAAACTAAACCTCTTCTCTTTGTCCAGCTTGGCCTTCCTTTCAGCATCTTCCAGTGCTCTCTTCAACGTGTCTAGTTTCTTCTGCTCCATCATTTGTTTCTCCTCCGATTTTCTTCTCTCATCTTCCAATCTTTGCCTGTCTTCTTCTTGTTGTCTCTGAATGCGTAATTCTTCTAGCCGTTCTTCTCTTAATTGTTGTTCCCTTTCTTCTTGACGTCGTTTCTCTCTGTCTTCTAATTGATTTAAAATAGCTGATTGCAATTCTAATGCTTTCAATCGTTTGTTTTCTCGCTGAGCCTTAATTTCAGGCTCTATTGGAACGTTCTGTCCTCTCAAAAATGTCCTGAAAAGTACATGATTATCAATAACAAGCCGTGTGTTTACTTTAACGTAATTAGGTTACTTTATGGTATTTGATACGACATACCTTCCTTCATCACTACCGTTGCAGGATGATCGGTCGCAGTCTACCCCAGTACTGTTGCTCGAACTCCGTTGGTCTATGACTAGAACCTCAGCTGTGTTTTCAATCATGTTTAATCCACGTTCCACCCATGACGGTGTGCCTTTTTTTTGATTTGGCATCTACGTACAAAATAAAAAGTTATTATAGTCATTAATGTCAATAAGCCATTACAGATAGGGATCGATGGTCCTATTAGTATTATAATCACTAAAAATACATCGGTGCATCGATTCTTAATTGGGCTATTAATATTCATTATATTTTTCTATTGGTAGAAAGCACGAAAGAAACGTCTAGAGCTTAGTACCTTCTAAGGTTTTGGATTGGCATCATGTACATATACTGGAAGATTAAAATTACGAATCTATAGCTATCTAAGCTATATGCTTAATGCTATCAGAGGATAAAAACAAAAACTGCGCTCATCATACGGGCAAAGAATTTCTGTTTTGTATACTACAATTGATTGATAACTTAGCTACCTGGGGCAGTCTGGCGTTAGGAGCCGTGGGTTCCCAAAGGCGACCGGTGGCGACACCGCGGTCTCCCCATCGCAGCCGTCCCTCTTCCGAGGTCCTCGGGCTGCGACCTGACCAGGTTCCGTCGGACATGCCTGACTTACCGCCACTCGAGTCCCTGTTTCTATAAGAAAAATGAAGTTAGGTTAGGTATCTGGACTTGTTAATATAGTCTAGGCTGAACACGCCAATTCACCTTGAGCAAGCGTGGTGAATAATGCACATGGCACCTCTCTACAAGAAAAGGCTGTTGGACAGTAATTGGCTTGTTGGTGACGACAAATACTAGCAACAAAAATAAAAGCATTTTTACATAAAGTAGGCAGCCAAGGTGTCGGTGAAGGTGGTTGTCTATTTTACAGTGTGATAATGATAAGCTAGGGAAAACCATCATCATCATTTTTATTACCACTACAAAAATAATTGTGAGGTGGTTAGAAATAGTATAGCTAGAATTGTAAACTTTTAATTTAACAAAGGCACCGCAGTCTAAGCTACGAGTGGAAACTAATTGCCTCTGTTTAATTGTTGGGGACGGAATACCTGACGTAGTACTTATTGATTTCACCAGCGTGGGTATGAGATATCTTCACGACATTCCGTTAAAATGAGAGTAAAACTAGTGCGGGTGTTTCTAATGATGCTTATGCCGGCGGCGGCGGTTCGTCACCTCTTCAAGATTGCTCTCGAAGCTCACTACATACTTACAACGATAACTATGGAAAGTTTTACACTTTTACTTGACTTAAAACTGTAAAAATACTAAGATTTGGATTATTTCAAGATGTGCGTTAGCAGGCTTATTTTTTTACTAGTAATGGCAATACGGTAATATGGTTGTGCCCGTTTTCGCTAACATTAAGCGGCTCCTAAATAAATGTCGAATACTTAAGTGTGATTATTGTGGTAGGCATCCTAATAGGAGTTCAAATCAAATCAAATCATTTATTTTGCTGAATATGAGTTCGCGTGGTCTAGTAGTGTAGAAGTGTATTACGAAATATATTTAAGTAAAGAACTTGGTTGCTCTTGGCGAAATTAACGCCAGGTTGCACCAAACAGACCAAAAAGCGATAGTTTTGGTGTAATCTAGAATTACCAATCACAAGCGTCAAGTGTCAAATGCAAAAAAAAACTAGTCTGTCCTACAAAGGTGCAGTGCTAGGAGAGCGGTGTTTCTGTTTAGGACTTACACCATACATAAGGTTACAAATTTATATAATTTCGGGTCTCTACGAAGAATAAAAACTCAAATACAAATGTTGCACAATCATTTTCAACGGATCTAGTACACGCGTGACTAGCAGCGCTATAAATAAAAAAGGTGCACAGAACGTTGCAAAATATAAAACAATATAAATTATAACGTAAGTAACGCAGGTAGTTAAAATGCGACTGCACTACATCCGTAAGTTTCCGCACTCAAGGTAATCTAATAAAATGTTAGGTACCTGTCGTCTTTCCCTTGTTGCTGCCACGCCACAACAGGGCTTTGATTGCTAGCCTCCTGTATCGCTCTGTGCCCGCTTCTGTTCATGTGGTTGAGGGCGTCACTGCCGTAGCCCGAAGTGTCACCTTCTCCGTCTTCGTCGTAGAATGAGAACCTTTTCGCACTTGTCATATTTCGGTTAAGCACATTGTTTGTGTTCCTTCTGTCATCTTTCACGGATCTCTCCTCTATGTTATGTATCGGCGGCAGGCTGGGACTCCGCTGGCGCTGCACAGGCTCCTGGTATTCGTACGACGACTGCTTATGCAGTTCTAAAGTACTCGCAAATTGATTCCGAACTTGCAAACGATTCGTGTACCGCTCACCGGAGCCCCAAGGCAGGTACAGGTGGGACATTTCCTCTGAAAACAACAAAATTGTCGTTCGCAATTTATTCCTAAATGTAGATTCCACAATAATTACGTAAACACATAACAAATTCAAACGAAACAAACACTGAAACTATCTCTAATAGACTACTTTCTATTTTTACTGGCAAGAAAAACTTGATAACTACCGTCCATGACAACAGTCGTCTTTGAATGAACTGTTCATTTTTTTGTTCAGAAAATATAAATGAAATACCTTCCCCTTTATGTGCAAAGGGTTTTAGTTTTATCGATAGCACACGCTGAAAACGTAAGTCATTCATGCGAGCTGCATAATATAATGTTATAGTGAGCAAGTGTTGTAAACCACCGCAGCTTTATTTTAGTGCGGGAGACACGCAACCATTGAAAGGCTTCGATATTTTCAGTTTATTGTGTCTATAAAACTGAGGTTTGAAAAAGTCAATTGCTTAATAGCTATCACCAGGTAATTCAAAGAAGGCACGTTTAAAACATTTAAAGCTGAGGTACGTGTCAGTGATGTGCACTTGGAATAAATCACACTCATTATTGTCATTAGGGTAAGTATGCGTATCATCTACATAATAATATGCAGATGAACAGATAACAATTTACTTCCGCGATTTGAAAATTTTAAATGTTTCTACTATTACATAAACATAGTACGGCCTACGGCTGGTATATCACTGAAGCTCACTTTCGTTTGTTCTTGTAATCTTATATGAAACAATACCATTGTTCTTAGTGGCACGTATTTCTATTTACACTAATAGGTCCATTACTGTTTGCGGTGGCGGTCTACAAATGGGGACGTACCTAAAGGCACAACTTTGCTTTTATAGTTCCGACACACAACACGCAAAGCTCAGTTATGGACACAAAATGGAAAGAATGTTTTACTCTGTCTACGGTTTTAAGGAACCGTAATCATGTTGTCGTTGGTTTCGATTTGAAAACATTCTATACAGTAGGCTAGGGACACAAGTACTTATTACCTACATGTGCCTATATCATAATTTCTGTAACAATTAAATTATTCACATTTTTATCTTTGTAGTTGTATCTACAACCCTAAAATTACGCTTATTCCATTCCATCCGGACTTGATTTAAAATGACTATGCTATATAGCCCCACGTACGGTTAACCACACGTTAGTGGTTGTTTGAGCAGCAGTTTACGAAGACTACCCCTGCAAAATAAAGGCCCTATCAATTACTATAGACTTGCAGGTGACTGCACCACATAGGCGTGCAATAAGCTAGACGTAACATATTTGTGTCGGAAGCGGTGGAAACCTCAACGATTTATGTCCCCAGGAAAATATTTACTTATTCGAACGCAGGCGGCCAGGGATCTGGGTCATGTAAGCTACGACAATTCGTTGAACTTTTGTGGAAAGTGAAATGTGGCGTTCTTTAGTCACGGCCTGAATAATTTACTATTTAATAAGTACAGATCGATTACAGCTGTTATCCGTAAGACCATTTTTTTACGGCGACTGAATTTAAAAAGATTTCGTAAAGTTAGGTATTTTTCTATTTTCTGTTTCAATGAGCGGCTGGTAAGTAGATAATGATAGAAAATAACGGATAGTAAATAAAAACAAGTGTTCTGGCTGGTAATGGTATATTTTGTTAGAGCCGTCACGCTCTCGTGGAGCGCAGGCGCAGACCGTCTAGGTATTAACGAGCAGTGAGTGTTTCTGTTACATTATTTAACGCCAGCACGTTACCTGTCCAATGTAGATTGAAACTGTAATTGTTTTTAATCTATCTGTGTTTAGTCTACTTCTGCCTAGCTAGAAGTTGTAGAAAATCGACAAAATACATTTCAGGTGGAAATTGAAACGAGTAGGTACCTACCTTACTACTTAGTTTTTTTAAAGTAAAAAATAACATTGATTCTTTGATTGGCATAGGGAGACACTGGCCAATCAAAGAATCAATGTTATTTTTATCATTTTAAAGGAGTTATTAAAACTAGACTAATTTAATGAGTAGACATATCATAGAAAAGCTTGTCTCTTTTTAGGGTTCCGTACCCAAAGGGTAAAACGGAACCCTATTACTAAGACTCCGCTGTCTGTCTGTCTGTCTGTCTCCAGGCTGTATCTCATAAACAGTGATAGCTAGAAAGCTGAAATTTTCACAAATGATGTGTTACTATTGCCGCTATAACAACAAATACTAAAATTTAAAAAAAAAAATATATTAAGGGGGTCTCCCATACAACAGATATGATTTTTTTTTGCCGTTTTTATAGATAATGGTACGGAACCCTGCGTGCGCGAGTCCGACTCGCACTTGGCCGGTTTTTTTAACTGGCAAGAAGGTTTCAATAACCGACATTTTCATTTACTACCCTACGCCAGAACAAATAAAGAGGTCTTAGTTTGAATATTTAACCTTCAGTCTCTTGTGTTGTGTTTCGTTGTGCAAATACATAAATGATGATTCAGTTGCTCATTAGGAATCCACTTGTATTGGTTTGTATGATCTCAATGAGTAAATATATTATATAGTAGGGCTGATTAATGAGGAGGGAATAGTAACGTAAGAATACCTTATCACGTAGTATTATCAACCTACATAGACGACATTTTTACTAAAGCATCGGATGTTCTGAATCTTAGTTATATACGAGTACCTACGTACAAATAAATAAAATTGAAGTGTCTGTTTGTAATATAAATACCGCCATTTACTGTATGCATAATTATTATGAAAGTACCTACGGTACAGACGCCAGCACATCAAGCTACCCTTTTTTTTTGGTGGGTGGGAAATCTTCAAATGACCCCCCCCGCTCTGGGCGGAGCGGAAGGGAGTGTCAGACTCTTACTGACTAAAAACCACCCATGTTCCTTCTTTGGCCCTTTATGTTCCAGGGCCGCGGTATCTCTTTCGAACAGTCCCGCAGCCCTGGCAGGCACCGGCCCTTGCGGGCCCCTCCCGTTTGCTGACAACTCTTTGAGGCGCGCGTGGAACACGAACGCGCCGTCGACACGGCCTGCCCGTCGTCATACGACGGACGGACGGCGAGCTAGCCCATTACTCACCGTCCACAGGCCCTTGCCTACGGTGGCCGAGAGCCATCACGGCGTGGCCCCCGACGCCCGGTGCTTCTCCTCCCGCGGCGGCTGGGACGTGAGGCTCTCTCCCTCTCACGTTCCGCCGCCTCCTTCGCTAGCATGACTGCTTCGCAGAAGGAGGCGACGGCTTCCCATTCCCTCTCGCCCCGGCCCATGGCTTGAACCAGGGCCGGGCGCGAGAGGTCGCCGCCGCCAATCGCCGCTACGAGGACACGGCGGTGCTCCTCCCAAGCGGAGCAGACCTCGACGGTGTGCTCCACCGTGTCCTCCGGTCGATCCTCACAATAGTAGCACCCGGGCGTTTCCTCCCGCCCGATTCGGTGCAGGTACCTCCCGAAACATCCGTGTCCGGTGAGGACTTGCGTCAGGCGGAAGGTGAGGGCGCCGTGGCGCATCTCAAGCCACTCCTCAAAGAGGGGACTTATCGCCACTATCGTGGCGTGCCCTGCACGGGGTTGCGATAGTCGCTCTCTCCATGTCGCCATGAGATCACGGCGGAGGTCTGTCCGCTGCGCGACAATTTGCCGCGGCAGCGGAGTTACCCCCCGACGCTGTACCTCCGCGCGCCACTCGTGCAGGCGCGCGAGGACTATGGCCTCCAGATCCCATGGCGGCAATCCGGCAAGGAGGCTCGCCGCCTCGCGGGAGATCGTGCGGTACCCACGGATCAGCCTTACGGCTACCACCTTTTGGGGCGCGTTCAGGTAGTGCTTTGCACGCAGCCTCAACGAACGCGCCCACACCGGGGCCCCGTAAAGGGCCATGGACCGCAAGATCCCCGCATAGAGCCTCCGGCAGGAGGCGTTTGGCCCCCTCAGGTTGGGCAGGAGCCGCTTGAAGGCAGCCCCTCATCAAGCTACCCTAAACTGTAAAATTTTCCCAATCAACGTTGAAACTAATGCTTTAGCAATAAAGTTGAAAATGTTTTAAAGAAATTTGACAGATTGTAGTAGCTTGATGTGCTGGCGTCTGTACATATGATAATTTTGGTTTTACATTTTTGTCCGTCAGTCTAGGTACGTTTGTCTGTCTGTTTGTTCCGGCTAATCTCCGAAACGGCTGGACCGATTTTAACGGGACTATAATGGCAGATAGCTATAATTATTTTAGAAAAAGGATTAGTGTTCCGTGCAAAAAATTAAAACTTTTGAAAATGTAAACAAAATCCGATTATATAATAAATAGAAAAGTAATTTTTTTATAATAATAATTTCACGGGGTCGAAGGTCGCGGGCAACAGCTAGTATAAAATAAAATTGATTAAATAAAAATAATAATGAAGTTCATTATCTCTATGGAATAACCAAAGACATTCAAATATCACGAGCAAGGAATAACAGAACTTTCAAATAAATATTTAGACTTCAGTTGACGTAATGAAAAACATATGATAAAGTATAAGGACCTAGTAGATAGGACGATAAAGTTTACTGATTAATAAACGCTACAAATCAATACGTCTGATTACGACTGCCTGCCTAGTGGTTATGTTGTGGAGGCTAGCTCTGCCGTGCTAATTAGAAACGCAGTAAGGAAGGATTTTTGGAAAATTGAGTTTTTTATATATTCGGAATCCTCGTAATGAGCTCTGTATAGTGATTTAATCCTTATTTTGATAGCTGTCCCAGAAGTGGGACTTTTAGTAAGCCAAACTGCAGTATGTTTCTTGCTGAGAAGTAAATTACTAAGCACAACTGCAGTAAGACACATTACTGCTCTTTGCCTTCCAGTATTTTTTTGAACATAATTTATTTCACTAGTAAGAAGCGCAGTAAGGAACACTTGCTGATGTTATGATTGTTAGTAATAATGATAAATAATAATGTTTAGTGAATAATTTTAGATAACAAACGCGACAAAGATCACTTTATTTTGTGGATGGATAATTGTTCAGCCCAAAACAAAAATTGGGCGATATTGTCTTTCTTAGTTAACATAATTAACAGCAACTTGATTTCTGCACAGTTAAATTTTTCGAACCAGGGCATACATTTATGTCTGCTGACAGTTTTCATCACAGAGTCGAGCAATCTTTACAAAAGAAAGGAAAAGTTTACGACTTTAAAGATTTTATTTAATTTTTTCTGTTTTAAGATTTATTTGGAATACATTTTTTTTAATAAAATAGTTGTATCATTTACCTCTTCTTGATAATATATTATAGATATAACCAAGTTATTGTGTTTTTTTACGTATGTACACTAATTGAAAAGCTATAAGTCATTCTTTTACTGCAGTTATGGTTTGTAGTCAGTCTAAGCATAGCTTTAAGAAAATATTATGTCACTAGTAAAAAATGCAGTAATTGTGTATGGTTAAGAAAGATTTATTTGTCATTTCAAATAACGTATTTTTTTAATATTCATGTCGTTATATTTAATTAGGAAATGGTTAGGATAAATATAACCAAATAAGTGTACTTTTGTATACTTAAATACTATTTTAAATAGCTTTTTCTCACTACTGCACTGCGTTTTTAATTTGTAGTCGGAGTGATAATAATAATTGAATTAAATGAAATAAGCGCAGTAATCTGCATTTGCTAGTAGAAAGCGCAGTAACTCCAAACTTACTGCTGTTATAGCTTGTAATATTGGGTTTAGTCATGAAGACCCTGCTAAGCATAAACAGTTTTTTTTGTTTTATGATAGTTGTATTATACTTATAGAAAATTGGGTTAGTTCTTACGAAACACTGCATATTCAGCTATACATGTAGCTAAAAACATTTTTGCGAAACTTCAAAATAATACCTAAAAAAACCAAATCAAAGTAAAAATGTTTAGGCGCCATTTACTCGAAACTTCTAATAACCTCCTTACTGCACTTCTAATTAGCACGGCAGGCAGCTATTCCAATGTGGAGGGTGAATGGGGTGATTTAAATCTATGCGTATGTTGAAAGCCACAAAGGTCATTGGTTCCATCAACCTTGAATTCAGATTGTGAACTGATACTGTTGTTTTATACCGCTGAACATTGTCAATAACAATCGTTTTTTTCTCTATTGTAATTTGGCAACGCACTGTTGTCATTTAAAAAGCGAGGAAACAATTTGATGGCTGTTCCGCTGTCGTAAACTAAAGTACTTCCTGGCGACGGAAACACTGACGACCTAATTGGAGTTTTAGTGACACAATACGGTTAATTTAAAATAAGAATTGCTTTCGTAATACAATAGGCTCTTACGAAGCGAAGCGTTTAACTTTGGTCTAACATTAATAACCGCTGACATGCCGCTGACCTAGCTTTGGGGCTCTAGCCGCAGATTTTTTAATTGCTTGCTTACCGAGCGTGATTTCGAACACAGTGTTACAATTTTTCTTCTTTGTTTCCATTAGAAAATCGTTTTCATTCGTGTTCGTATTCTAGAAGCGTACGATTTCGCAGGTACACGTGATCAAATTCGACAAATGCGTTTTCTCAGTACCGTTTTGCCGAAAGATTATTGTTTTCTAATTAATTACGACGACCACTGTATCTGTTTACCGTGAAAATCATGGGTAAAAATGTTTAGAAAATCGAAATGAATAGGTAATACCTACTTGCACGATATTAATTTACTTTTTGTTGTAAGCCATTGAAAATGTGGAAACTAATTAGATATCGTGTGATACAAAAAGTATTTCTTATCCGAACACCACTTCTGAAAGTGAAACTGTTGATTTAATGTCCATTTCTATAACAGGCAAATCGCAACGAGCCGGTTTTACCGTAGAACTTATTTTACGAATTAATCCAAATATTTTGAAAAAGATTGTTTCTTTTTTATACGTACCGTCTTATGTTCTCGCAATCCAAAATAACTTTAGTTAAACCAACGTGTCTGAAAGTCGCGAATGCTAGTAAATCTCCTTGGTGGAATCACGACCGTGAATACGTTTCGAAATGGTAAAGGAGCGTGATGCAGATGCGACTGTGCACCAGCTCGGCGGCGCACTGGCGGCACGCGGGCGGCAGCGGCGCGGCGGCGCAGCACGACACGCGCTCGGACGCACCACACTACGTAGTACGCACCTCTCTCCCGCGCCCACTGCTGCTTCTTCTGCTGGACTAACGACGCCGGCTTGCTCACCGACAGCATCGCACCACACTATTCATTACACTTTCTAATGCCCCGTATTGCACACACGTTGCGTTTTGTACTACCACAGCGCAGTTACGGTGCACCAGCTAATGAGTGCTTTTTAAAAACGGCCGCTCGCGCATTGCCGGCGAGCGCGCGTCTCGGTTCGCTTCGCGCGTGCACTCATTGTCCACGGCTGCTGGACCCGCACTACCGACACGATTCAATCACCCGGCAGACAGTTTTTTTAAATTAACGGCACCAGCACGCGCGCATTAACTGTACGTACCGGAGCAATTTGAATAAAAGCGATTGTATAAGGGTCGGACGGTAAACAACCCTGCTCGATACTCGCAGGGTGTCTAGACTTCGGTGCCTTATTGTTTCAGAAGGCGACACGCGAATGAGACTTTCAGGGAAAAGCCTCGGGAAAGCCGCCGATCGATATAATTGTCATGGTAACGTTTGTTTCACGTGCTCGCGAAGAGTCGTGGCATTTTTCTCTTATTTGCATTTTAGGCCACGAGGTGACGTAAATAAAATTAAATATTGTTATGTGGGGCGATTAACAACACAGCGCGGCGCCAAGTGCTTATTTCATTTTAAATGGTGTGTTACTGTGTTTACTATGTACTCGTTTCGTATTATGGCAGAGCACGCCCGTATTGACTACTAAATTACACTCTTGGGAGGTTTACTTGAAAGTTGAAACTTAGTATTCGTTTCATGTTCCATAAAAGTGACAGAGAGAGAGCCATTTTGCAATGACATCATTTCAGGATATAATCACGACGAATAATCTGCTGATATGTAAATGTTTATTTTTTATTGATTCGTTCGATACTTATCAAAATTCCGATGCGGCATCATAGGTTATTCCGGATATCCTGGACAGGTTATGGAATTCATAACAGGATAGCGTTTTTTAAGTACCATCTTCTGTTGCGATTTTACTGCGAAAGGTGAGGACTTAAAAACTCGCTACCACTAGATTCTTGAAGTGAGCTTATGACTGTAGAGGTCGCGACTTCGATCCCCCGATGGGTCGTGAATCTTCCCGTAGCAATCAGTCCCAGTAGACCTGTCATTTTTGCGCTCTTATAAGTAATTTTAGGCGACTTTCGTGCTTGCCTCATTGGTCGAGTGGTCGCAAGCGCGACTGCTGAGCATGAGGTTCTGGGTTCGATTCCCTTGTCGGGAAAAGTGTAATTGGGTTTTTTTTCCATCAGGAATTTCTCAGTAGCAGCCACAGAGTCTGGATTCGTGCCCGGTTGACATTGGACTTAAACACCTTAAATACCTGGCGAAATGTGGGTGTACTGTGGTACACCTCTGCCTAGCCCTTCGGGGATTACAAGCGCGATTATATGTTAAGTAATTTCAGTAGTTCTCAGTTCCTATTATAGTAAAACGGAAGTCGGAATATTTACCTATTGTTGTTATCAAAGTCGTATTACAACGTAACTTTTATCATATTTATCATGCACGCAGATTATCATCGCCCATCGTAAGATTAGTGAGAAAAGCGTGATAGTGCGATATCTACAATTAATTAAGAGATAGGTATTGAATCCACTTTGCTCTTAATTATATCACACTATTCGCCATGCTACATTGTAATTCTTACAATGTTGGGTGTAAGTAATTAATTTGCAATAATTATGATAAAATTGTGAAAGCGTTTGAGAAAACGGAAAAACATTGAAAAGGTTGAAGGTTGTTAACTTAGTGTAAGATTGCATTATGTTCAGACTTAGTTAACGCGTGGTAGAACATTTGCTCGCAATAATAGTGTTCTTATGTTCATTATCCAATCAGCAATCCACTAGTCACTACTCACTAGGGTATTTATCTTGTGTTGGCATTTTTCCTGTAGCTTGCGTGATTTACTATTCTAGTTTCTACAAAGATAAAATATCGAATTTATTGGGTAATTAGAATAAACTTTGAGACGAGTGGGTGCGTGTGCGCTTGGTACATATTACGAGTTTTTCATTTGCAATGTTTTTTAACGCCTCAGTTATTTTATTATTTATTAGTTATGCGATTTTGCAATGCGGGGAGGTAGCTCCAGTGAATTTTTTAGCTAACAGTATTGCTGGCAGATGATTTAGATTACAGAGTTTTATTTTGCAACAAAATGTGAGGCTTCTCATGGGATTTATCGTCGTTTAATTAACAATGGCACAACATGCAAATTGGACTGATGACAGGACCCACTTTATAATCTGCTCCTGAATTATGTATTATGAAGGTACCAAAGGTGCGAGTTTATTCTTTATCTTATAGATGTCGGGATTATTATGCAGCCAATAAATGGATTCTAATAGATACAGTTGTGTAGGCACCAACATAGGCAATATATTCTGTCCAAAAAACCGGTCAGTTTGTGATAGAGGAAACGAGAAGGGTAGGTACTGTTTTAGTTTCGACTGTGTGCGTTACCTCAGCAAAATAATGTCGAAAACAGTAATTGAAATGTTATATTAGGTATTATGTAGATTAATTAGTTGTCCAGCCACAAACGCAACTCCAGCAGGATCTCGAATAACTTCGCAGCCGAAGAAAGAGCAAGTACAAAATAAGTTGCAACATTTACCTCGTCTAGAAAACTAATTATAAGACGTATAGTTAATAGGTATTTATATTAAAAAAGAAAATGTCTGGCTGCGGTAACGTTACCCCAGCAGAAAATGTTTTATGAAATACCTACCTAAAAAACCATAAGTGCAACAAAAAAAATGTGCGCAACAATTACAGAAGCTGTATAATATTATATAGAGGAAAATTTTGTATTTTTGTGTGTGTGTATGTTTGTAATGAATAAACTCTAAACCTACTGTGCCGATTTAAAAAATTCTTTCACCATTGGAAAGCTGCATTCACCCTGAGTAACATAGGCAAAGCCGGGACGAGCCGCTAGTTATCTATAACATTGAAATGACTTTTTTCGACATTATTTTGCTGGGGTAACGCACAGGCTGCGTTTCCACCAGAGATGTGCGACACGAGGCGAGGCGGAGCAAGGCTGTGGAACGGTGTGAGCGTTTCCACCAGAGCTGCGCTGAGCGAGGCTAGGTAAATAAAGTGATTTTAAGTGATTCTATTGGTTCCTAACAAACACATCCTCGCACATCTCTGGTGGAAACGCAGCTTAAACTGCGCCAGCTGTGACATAATGAGGTCAAACTTTTGGAGGCCGTGTATTCAGTAGGGGATAATTTCTTCGGGAAGTCATTGCGTGACTACGCACTGTCTCTTGTGACACGTGAATGTGCCCTACAGTAACCGAACATGTAAGGGTGTCCGCTGTTTTTTTTGTACTTCTTCCGTATGCAAGCGGTGTTTACCTGTGATTGTTGCACTGATGTGTACTTATTCATTTTTTGTGCACGGACCATTATCATAAATCCAGTGTGGACCATCTGTTAGTGGGCCAATAAAATAAAACGTAAACGGTGCAAGCTCGCGCGTTTGTTTCAAAAACGCCCTTACGCCGCGCGAGTGCCCGCTGTCATTTTTTCCTTGGAAAGTTAGTCACACGCGCCCGTCTTTTAGCGCTGCTTATACTATTTTTAGAGCAGCGGTGGCGGCCCTCTACTTACACACAATAAGTCGTGGGTTCGAACCTAGGCAGGCGCAGTACTTTGTGTAATTTATTTCTTCACCACTGCTCTCAAAACGGTGAAGGAAAACATTGTGAGGAAATCGACATGTCCTAGACCTAGAACCAAACATTCGAAGGCATGTAACATGGTAGATGACCCGCACTGGGACCGCGTGGTTGATTATAGCCCATTCCCTCTCTAGAGGAGGCCGTGTCCCAGCAGTAGGAACATAATAGGCTGATTATTCTTATACTATTTTTCAAAATAGGCACGCGAGCGGGTAGGTACCTGTTATAGCGGATGCGCAGAAAGGTGAGTGTAAAAACAGATTTGTAAAAGTTTACTATTCACGGATGCAGCTTAAGTTCTTCTAAAATGCAATAGCTACTTCAAAAATGTTGAAAAGGTCTGGGAACTAAAAGAAAATTTGAGCTCTCCACTTCAGACAGGTTAGAGTTTTTCTTTAGTCCTTTCGACTCGACTTAGGGCGATAATTTTAAGAACAAAAAGAACTAAGGCTGCAAGAGCGTGTGAAGCGAGCTCGAAAATTTTAACACCTTAACCTAGACAGGTTAGAATCGTTTCGACCCTTCTAAAGCTGTGCCGGCTTCGGTGTGTAGACAGCTGTACAGGAGTTATTTGATTGAATTACAGATATGAATTCAACATTTAAGAGGAAGTACACAAGAGTGAGTGAAAATTTTAATACCTTACCTTGGACAGGTTAGACTTGTTTCAACACTTCATACAGAAGTTACTTGATGGACTTACAAAGTCAACATTCAAGAGGAATTATGCTGCAAGAGCGAGCGAAGCGAGCTCGAAATTTTTGTGACATCTTGCCTTGGATGGGTTAGAATTATAGACAAACTAGCTGTTGCCCGCTACTTCGTTCGCGTGGCAATTTAGAAGTAATATGTGTATACTGCCTCGTTGTTCGAATGATCGCAAGTGTGACTACTAAGCATGAGGTCCTGGGATCGATTCCCGGGTCGGGCAGTGGAAAAAAATGTTTATTTTAATTACATAAAGTTATAACGCACATGATTTGGAGATTTGAGCAAGATCCGCTCTTACACTTAACATTGAACAATGTATGCAATTACCGCGTTCGCGGGCCCTGGTTCATGAATAGTGATGTTAGTAGACAACTGATTGTTGTTGCCCTTAGACTCAGATATGGATACATTCCATGCAAATGCCTTCATGATGAAGAAAATTGCTTCACCCAATTATGAGGAATGTGGAGTTGTTGAGGACCTACAACATTTGTTGATGGAATGTGTCCAATAGCTCAGCTCTGTGATACGAAGCCTGGAGGCGTTGCATAGTCTGGTTGCATCAAGGTTTCGCAGCACCAGAACTGGAACGTCAAATTTAAGCTCCAGCTGATGGGACAGCACGCCCGTTAACTCCAGGGAGTTGAGAAATTCAACGGGGTAGGCAGAACTATCGTCATTAGCCATCACAATGTCTATGGATGTGTATACTTTTGATTTTTTTTTCGTTTATTTTACTGACCCACTCGTTCTTTGGCGACAGCACACAGTTGGATGGAAACATTCTTCGGAAAATAGAATTTTCCCATCTCCGTCGACTCCAGACGACCCTCTCCCATTTGCAAAGACACCTGCTTCGTGGTCGTTGTACAGTGGGACGCACATGATGAACGTAATATAGAGTTTTTCAATCCAGAAGGTTTTCACAGTGGCGACGCCATGAGACATTATGCGTTTCATACGCCCGTGTGCCCCTTTTTTATTACAAAATGTCTCCTCTTAATAACTGGCAGTGTTTGTCTAAAGTCGCCTTTTTTTGGATGGGAAATCATCAAATGACCCCCCCTCCCCTTGCTGCTTGGAACGGAAGGGAGTGTCATCCATGTTCCTTCCTAGCGCTTTGTGTTCCAGGGCCGCAGTATTTTTTTCGAACAGTCCCGCAGCCCTGGCAGGTATCGGCCCTTGCGGACCCCTTCCGGTTTGCTGACATCTTTTCGAGGCGCACGTGGAACACGAACGCGCTGTCGACACGGCCTATCGTCATAAGACGGTTGGACGGCGAGCTAGCTCATTACTCACCATCCACAGGGTCTAGTCACCTTCGAGCAAAATGACGACGCCACCTATCAGCACCTGGTTGCCGCGGATGTCCTGCAAGCTGCAGTTCAACGCCTCTAATGCATACTTGTGCGACATTGTGCACTCGTCCCATACTATGAACTTCCACTGCTGCAAAAGGACTCCCCCGTTTTTGGTGATATTGAATGTTGGGACGTATCTTCGCTTTGCAAGATTCAGCGGCAATTTGAAAATGGAATGTGCAGTCCATTATATAATAATGAGCAAAGTTGCAGCAATGCTATGTAATATGACGGCACGGTTGGCGCAGTGGCTGAGCAAATGGCTGCTGCGCTGCTTGTATCGGGTTTCATGCCCGCACCGAACCAATTTTTGTAAGGCCTACAGGCAGTTCTTCCGGATCTGGCTGTATGTGTTTGTGAGTTTAAATGTTTGTAAACACACCCCCACGGTACAGGAGAATTTTCTAGTGTGAGGCAGTTTAAAAAAAAAAACTTTCATGCTGTACATTTCGGTCCTTGCGGAGTTTGGCCAGCCGATGATTCAGCACAAATGCTATGTGACGGCGCAGGTGGCGCACTGGCTGAGCAATTGACTGCGGCGCTGCGTGTTCGATTCCCTCACGCAACGTCGTTATCGATATTATTTCATTTTTAAAGTTTTTAGAGATTTGAGAGAATTGGTCAATTTTATTCATTAATTTATGATTACCATCTTTTGAATGGTAAAAAAAAAACGAAAAGTAAACATTAATCCATTTTGTAATGATTTGAAAATCATAAAGCATAAAAATAAAACAAAATACCTAAAACTTACAAAAAGTGAAAAGCGGTTGGGGATCGAACTCGCGAAGCATGTTTATTATTTTTGAAAATCTAATAGCATTAAAAAAAATCACAAAAAGTGAATACTGGCTGCGATTCGAACTTGCGAACCCTGGTTTACAGGGCGGTCCCTGAACCGATAGGCCACTTATTCCTGTGACAAATAGTTTGCTATTCTAATGCATGCTATGACAGTTGTCAAACGGTAGCCAAGACTGGTTGTAATGCTCTATTGCTCATCCCCCTAAGTTAATAGCGCGATAATATATTATAGCCTGTGTTATTCCAGACTATAATCTATCTCTGTTCCAAATTTCATCTAGATCCGTTTAGCAGTTCTGACGTGATTGAGTAACAAACATACATCGTAACTTTCGCATTTATTATAGTACCTACCTATAAGATTCAAAAGAAAGTATAGCGAGCGAAGCAGGCATCAGGCACGAAAAGATGACAACTTTTAAAAATTCTGAGGGTCTAGGGAAGGGGAGGCAGGTGCCTCCCCTCCCCTGGCGACGCCCATGGTCCCATACATTTTGACCATGTAGATATTGCAACTTAGTGGGAAAGTTTTTTTTATTTTAAATAAACGATGAAAATGGTAACAGTTTTCGCGTCGGTGTCCCTTCCACCCCGTATTTTATAAATAAAAGAGAAACTTAATATTCTTATTTTTATTTCTTACATTAAATTAATACAATGAAATCACCATAACTTAAAATGCGTATCTAGTTCTAATGTCTTCCAACTTTTTGGACACTTCAGCAGGCGTTCTTTCCAAGTCGCCAGCGATCGCCTTCTGCTTAGCTGGCTCCAATGAGTTGAACTGCTCGCATAAGTCGCCGTCTATCACATTCTGTCATACAAAGAGAAATCAGGGTTTGGTCAACGAGTTTCAGAGAAAAGTGGTGACGAGAAAACAACGGATTTTCGCAAAGTATGCTTGTGATTGTTTAATAGATATGTCCGTTCCAAAACTAAAGTAGCGCTATGAGAAACGCGTCCAACTCTCCGGAACTCGACGGACGGTAGCGACGAGGCGCAGTCATAACGACAAGCACACAAGCCGCGAAGCGCGCGCCGTGCTCTACCGACAGTGTAACACAGGAGACTTCGTAGAGAAGTAAACTGCTGACTAACTGGCGGATATCCGGACATAGATAAAACGGCTGGACGTTGCGTTATAAAAAAAAAGCAAGCCCATATTGACAATACGACTTATGACATAACTTTAAATAGGTACCAACCTTGACTGGGTAATAATAGCTCCTAAACGATAAGTGATCTCGGCCACATAGTGGCTGGTTTTCACTCCGCATATGCATCTCCAAGTGCTGGAAGAAGTCGTGGTCTTCTCGAGACGTGAAAGGCAGAAGTACGCCAAGAGAGCCACTGACGGTCGCATACAGAAGGGCTTCGGAACCACCAGGAATGAGCGTCGCCCTTTGTAGTGTCGTCACAGTTTCTCCCACGTGGAAGTTTACCACGACGTCTCCTTTCTGCGACGCTCCGTTCAAAAGACCTGAAATTTTATAAAAAATTTAGTTTTGTTTGATCGGTGGCGCGAAATTTTATAATCAAGTGTCAACATCAGATTGGAATAAATAATCATTACTATCATTAGTCTAGCATGTATATAATTTTGTTTCATCACGAAAGGTTGTAATTAAGGCGACAATTTGGGGTAGGTCTTGTAGATATTATAAATGGGTTATTATTTCGTCCTTACCTCTATCCCAGAGTGCTTTGTTCCCTGTAGGATCTTCGTCAACATCATCTGTGACAGATTGTGGCAGTCTCATTACAGCTACGTTGCCGAATTTATCAGACATGGCGACAGTATCGTAATCTAGAATGCAGCTATTGGTAATCCATCTTGGATTAGTGTCGTCAGCAAATATGATGAGCTGGTTCTCCCTCTTTTTGTACTTAAGACAGAATACAGACTCCTGCACGTCTGATGCGTATATCCTTTGACCAATTGTCTTGATGTCGGCTATAAGATTTGGAATGTGTCTGTTTTCGCATTTGCGCAACAGTTTTCGTCTGCCGATGTCGTACAGTCTTAGCATTCGCCCCACTCCCGCCAACAGTCTTCCATTGAATGGCGCTAACGCGCCGGGATATTCGTCTACAGGTGTTTTGTGAATTAGTTCTAATTTCCCTGTACTGCCATAAATCTGGGAAGGAAAAAATGTAATTAGTAAAAACTTAATTGAACACATTACATCGATAAGAAGATTGGCTATACAATATCAATATTTACCTTATAGACATGTAAACTGCCTTCTGTGCAGGATCGTGGAGACAAAATCATGTCTTTAGCAACTCCTACAACCAAGTGCGCCTGCGCGTGCTCGGCATGCGCGGCCCAGCGCACGATGCAGCCCGACACGGCCGCCTCGTTCTGTTCCAGCGGCAACTTGAACAGCGTCGTGGGCTGGCCTCCACTCACACCCATGTCTACCACGCGGATCTGAGACGCCCACATACCTGACAAACAAAAACATTGTTATAGAAACATAGGTGTAATACCAATCATGTGGTAAATAATAATAATTTCAAAATGTATCCCACACTTGAATCAAATGTCTTATAGTAAGCTCATTTGGGATTAACGTTGGGAATTTAATCTTGCCACACCCGATTAGAGTCAGTATGCTCAATGTCATTTCCTGCTCTTGCCCAGAGAATGTGGCTTACATATAGTTAATATGTAAAATAATGAAATACCTGCTCCAGCTTTAGGTGACGAGAAGATATTTTCAGGCAGAGTATCTGAGAGGAAAGCATCAGCCATTTCATTAGCAAGTTGTTGTTCCTCTGGACCTCCACCCGCAGCCGCTTCCCGCATCTCTTGCGCCATTTGCACTCTGGATAAAAATAATTAGGTGAGAAGTTGTCATAGTTCTGGGCAACAAGGACTATTTCAAGCTTAAGTCAGTACTGCAGGGTTGTCTACATTTAATTCGGGTAGTGTGTGTAGTCGTCATCATGTGGAACAAGATTTCTTATAATAAAACAGTATATTGTATTTTTTGTTTACCTCCTTTGATTTTTCATTTCCTCCGTATAAGAGTTGTGGTCAGTCTCAAGTATGATGATGTTGTTGTTATCAGAGTTGATGACGAATTTTCTTGGTGTGTACTCAAGAGGTAAGTATGTCTGATTGAACACAGCACCAAGCTTTTCTAACGCCAAAATTCTGAGGGTGTTTGAGGAAATAGCTACAATACCTTCGGCGCATTGCTCTGAAAAATTAAAGGTAGTGTTAGTACAGTGCTAACAGAAGTACGAATACAAGTGTAATTTTTTTATTTGAGTGTCCACGGCATGGTTTTGCCGCCTTCATCGCCTGAACGACTCCAGCTTGGCTATGGAATATGCCGAGTGCCACCCTCTACCGCAAGCGGGAGGGTGACATGCTCTGCGACGTTGTGGGCTTGTCACTGCATGGGGCAGCTACGCACCACTCTTGCGTGGCCACACCCGAAGGCACGCCCACGCAAACACGTCGGTATCAAGCAATTATGTACTGATGACGGCCACGTGAAATATTTATGAAGTCCTTGACTAGGCAAAATGATTAAGAGATAGTACAAAATACTGATTTCACGCATAGCCGTCAGCAGTGCACTAAATACGCCTAACACTTTAGGTGCCAAAGAAATGCCGGGGACAACTTTATTACGCTGTAGTGTCTTGAATGCAAATGCATTCAATCAGGGGCAAATCTTTTTAAATGACCTAATGTGTTAGGTCTAAAGCAAAGTGAGAATTCACTTTTCAAAGGTACTACACTTAAATAATTTTAATATGGAGAATCTTACCAGAACTAAATCCCGCAGCATATTCCAGGCATTCATAGGACAATGGTGTAAGGTGGAAGCGATTCTGATAGTGGTAACCCAGCCAAGTTCTTGATGACACAGCTAAGACCGCCTCGGCGGCCTGCACGCGGACTTTGAACAACTTGACTGGCCTCGATCCCAAGTACCTAGTAACACACAAAGGTTTTATTACAATCAAGAATAGATACATTGCTTATAATAAATATTAAGTTTGGAACCTCAGATCTGGTTAAGTTAATCCTCACTAAAATTCAGATTATAAAAGGAGCGATAGGTTTTTTCATCATTGGTAAAGTTGCTTAATTAGGTTGAAACATTCAAAAGTTTTAGTTAGATTAACATACCTAGTCCTTGTATCAGCCAAGTCGCCGCTAACGGAGTCCAAAGTAGTCCTCAGCAGTACTCCATTGCTCAGTCCAATGTTCAACTGCAATGCAGACTTAGCTCCCGACTCAAATGGTTGTTCTACAATACACAGAGATTCAGCTCCGGCCGGTAAAGCTTGCATGGAACGTGGCGCTAGGCAATCCTGAAAATATATTCTAGTTTTATTTTTGTTTACTTGAAAAGAGATGTTTATTTGATTACTTTGAAATCAGCAGTATTAGAATAACGCATTTTAGGTTGTTGTAATCACAAAAAATCAATGGTGTCCTTGTTTCATCATGTTGAATATAGGAAAGCTATGTTATTATCCATATCAAATTAATTCTTACCGATGGGTCTAAAGAGATGATCCTGACAGTGTTATCATTCAGCCCCACAGCTAAAAACCACGCCCTTTGCTCGCCAGTAGCCACCGAACCCAAAGCCATACAAGACACATCAGATGATAACTTCTTTCTTTCAGTGTATTCATTTAGTTGACCAGTCTGGAATAGTAAAATTGGTTAGAACTGAACACTGTTAGGAATACTTGAAATAATCGTGTATTGCTTGTTTGTCCACGGCATGGTTTTGCCGCCTTCATCGCCTGAACGACTCCAGCTTGGCTATGGAATATGCCGAGTGCCGCCCTCTACCGCAAGCGGGAGGGTGACATGCTCTGCGACGTTGTGGGCTTATCACTGCATGCGGCAGCTACGCACCACCCTTGCGTGGCCACACCCGAAGGCACGTCCACGCAAACACGTCGTTAAAAACAAAAAAAAAAACAAGTAATTTTGAATTTAACTTACGGGATCCATTTCAAAATAGACTAATTCGCCTCCCGTCAGAGCAATAACTACTTGTCTCTGATTAACTGCGCATTTGACGATAGACTTTTTCCCTGGCGCTTTCCATTCGTTCACTCGTTTGTCCGCCCGAATGTGCCTGATGCCATCTGGGTACACTTGAACGAGTGCGTCCGCGCCGAGTGCGTGACAACTGAGTGTGGGCGTCGTGCCCAAGAACCCAGAGTCCGTTACTTCCTCCACTGTCTCGCCAATAGACAGCACAAGTGTGGCATTTACGAATGACACAATGATGTAAGAATCATACTCCTCTGCAACCAAAAGAAAAATCTAAGGTAAAATTAGACCTAAAAGCTATTGATAATGTATAACAGTCTTCCTTGTTGTCAGCTTCCAGTTGTGTTTTATGAAGTCATTGGATGCCTACCTTCAGGTGTTTGTTGAAACCATCTCTATTTGTTCATCAGCCGAAAGTAGATTCTGAAAAGAAAAACCACTGGTGTTTATGTATGACAAACAACCAGGGTTTTATTAGTAACTTGTTGATAAAGAGGAGCATTCATAAGTGGTTAGTTGTAACGTCACTGTATGTCGGTAACACGGACCAAAAGATATAATCATTAAGCTCCTTCATTCTTTCCTGTTATAATTGCAAGTTACATTGTTTGGTTCTACCAACTTTTTTTTAAATCATTGGAAAAAAATTACTGTTTTTCAGATTTTGATTCCTAGATGTAATATGTGTCACTTACCATCCTTGTGCCTTCTAACAGTCCATACAGCATTCGGTGAACCGGGCAATTCAGAGACGGCCATTTCAGCTACCTCCAAACCATGTCTAAGTGCTCTCAATGAAGATCTTGGTCCTCGGCCACATGCCAGGTACACTTGTGGGGTATCCTCAGCAGCCAAATCAGCCACCCGACATGCTGGAATATAAATTGAATGTTAAAACAAATTCCTAATATGTGAAGTATTATCTTGTAAGTTTGGAACCTCAGATCTGGTTAAGCATTCGTCAATGTTTTTCAGATGAAACACGGAGCGATAAAGTTTGACATCATTGGGAAAAGAACTTAGTTGATTCAAGAAAACAAAATGAAAGTAAAATATATTACCTAATATGGGTGATAGAGAATCTAATTCATCAACAAGCACAAGATTCCTCAGTGGTCTAGGAGCAAAGAAGAATGTGTCTCCCTCTTCCAAAGGCATGGCTGAACTGAACTCTGGTTCATCATCTTCATCACCCAAGTGAGCAATTTGATACAGGTAACTGAAAGAAGTAACATATTTTTAAATAAATACTTTGAAAATGAGCGAAATATAATTTTATGTAGGCTAAATTGTTTTAGAGAAAATGTACATCTCACATCAGTGTGCTCTCCCCCATAAAAGTAAGGGAGGACCTTGGTTCGGAGATTACTTCTCTAGCATTACAGTATACTAAAGAGAGCACTAAATGTCTCTAATTTTTTGTAACATTATGCATATCAATTTCCAAATAAAAAAAACACTTACTGGTTGCCAAATTCACAGGCCACAAACAAGAAGCCAGTCTTCAGGACACACATGGCTGTTGCCACAGGAACAGTGTCAAAGTACTTCAGCTTTATTTCAGTGACCATGTCCTCATCAGTCTCAATAGTTATTTTGAATATATCTCCTTGCTCTGTCTGTGCCAAGAAGAAGAACATAGACTTTGTTTTGTGTGTTGCTGAACACACAAAGATCATGCCTCGTTCAGGGTCATCCAAGTCATTTCGCCGTCGAGGGATTGGACATCGAATGTCATGTTGGTCACCCAAATTTTTGTATGTGAGATAGTTTTCAGAGCAAATAAGTACTCCTGATGGCCCATCGTTGCCTCCAGGCACTGTTATTAGGAAGTTGGCATGTTCTTCAAGAGGTTCTGAGTATTTTCTTACTACGTGGTTCAAACCCAAATCTAACTCATAAAATGTTAGGGTCTGCTGTGTCTTTTGTGCTGCTTCACCTAAAAGATGAGAGTAGTGTTAACTTTCAAGATATCTGAAGTAGTTCTATTTAAAGAGTTAGGTAAAAAATCATACATAGAGGATTTTACGTCACTGTCAGTCGGAAACACGGACCTCAAAATAATCATAGTCGGGGGAATCTATTCCAAAAGATTAATATTTTGTTACTTACCCGAAGGATCAGCATCTGCTTCTTCATAGTCAATCTCCAGGCAGGCAAACATTGGGTTCTCAAAGCCAACATCCACTCCAACCATGTGGTACACTAATGTATTGGACTTGTGGGCCTCCAGGGGCGAGGAGATTGTGAGCCTGGCTTCAGCATCTCTGTTCAATATGTACACTAGCTTCTGCTTTTCGATGGCACCTAAAATGTTCAGAGTATGTTAATTTTTAACACCATGAAGATAATACAAAGTTAGATATAACTAAGTTGACAAGTTAGTAACCAAATAATAGTAGACTTGAAAGTTATTGAGAATGGTAAGAAATGTGGCTGTCCAAAATAATTAATTGACCTAACTACACATACTTGGGTCAGTAAAACCTCAACCAAAAATAGTTCAGACTTATTTGCACTACAATTAGGTCAATGTACCATTTCTGTTACAAATACAATAATAATCTTACCAATCATAACCGCCCTGCCTTTGGGATCAATTGCCAAGTATTGACCCGGAACAATCCTGCGGCATCCTGATTTGCCGAATGTTTCTTGGTGAACTTTTTCTAGAATATTTTTCTTCGGAATATATTCTAATATTACAATGCGACCAGAATCTGAACCGATTACAATATAATCTGAAACAATAGACTTGATGTTCTTGAATACGGAAATATGCTTTGGATGGAATAATAATATTCTGAAAATTGTCTAGTGTACCAATACGGTACATCTCGACAACCATGGGTGATTGTAAAGAGCGACGCATTGGCCATATTTTATGCATCTAGTTATCCCATACACCGTGTGTTATTAGATGCATGGAGCAAGACGATGCAATATTACTATCAACTTATCAAGATATAATCACTACATTATAAAAAACTGCCTGTTCAACTGAAAAACACTACTGCACCGATTTTCATGTGTATAATTATAATCTGTAACACATCCACGCGGGCATCAGCTCGTAATCTATAAATTAATTCTAGCTACTTGCTAAATAAAAACAGCGACTTGAAAATCATCCACGTGGTGTTTAGACAGAAATAACCAAAAAATTGATGTGATTAGCCTAAGTCAAGAAGGTCATTTACCTTTAGTGCCTCCGGTGAGCCGAAATGACATCATAGATCTGATAACGCCGAATATTTCCACTTTCATCAGAGTATGCACTTTGCCGGTGTTTGGATCGGGGCGGAGGAGTTCCAGGGTCTTCCCACGTGATATTACTATCTCCTGCTGCTTTGTGCCGGAGAAATTCCCGTGGACGGCATGTGTGATAGACGATGAGCCTTGCAAAGTCAAATTGTAGAGATACATCTTTGCGGCCTTAACCTATACCTGAAAGTAAGATTATATTACAGCTGAGGTATATATAAAATCTTTGCCACATTGTGGCATTTTGATGTAGTAAAAATGTAAAGCTCGTAACTGACGAAAACAGAGAAGCGCTTGTGTTTTCGAATGGGTGAGCTTATTTGATCTAGCACCTATAAAACGACCACGATCGATATAGAACCTACCGTGGAGATACCCAGTGCAAATCACAAAATATGTACCCATGTGGGTAAAGGAAACTAACTTTATAATTATTTCTTACGTACCTTTTAGAAAAATCGGCTGATTGCCGCAATGCGGCTTGATATTCACAGTATTTCTTTGAACGCCTCTTCCACAGCCAGGCGTTGGCAAAATGGCGGTTGACAAGAATGCCATTTCGTACCGGTTCGGTCCACCAATCAAAAAGAAGCATTTTCGTTAAAAGCATTCAGTTTTATATCGCTGGAGTTGCCATTTTACAAATGTTTAAAATTGGTTTTGCTGCCATCTACTGTTGAGTAGCTGAAATATTTGTATGCTATTCCTCAATAGATGGCGCCACTGAATAATCTATACTAGCGCAATCTCTTGAGCTATAGAATAAACATGGTTTTGTAGTAATGAGTATAGAGGGCAGCAGTATCGGCAAATTGAAAAAATGCTCTACTGAACAGTGAACACAAACATAGCTGACGGTTATCAAAGCCAAATTGAAAATACACCTATTTACAAGTGATTTATATGAGACACATATTACGAAGGCAGAATCTCCTAAGAAATTATTAAAATCAAGGGGGTAAGCTTGTATTTAAGTGGATTTTAATAGATGACTAACTTTTGCTCGCGGCTTCGCTCCCGTTATGTATGGTAATTAACTCACGGGAACGTTTCAAAATGTAGCCTATAGTACTCGGGGATAATGTAACTTCCCGTTAGCGAAAGAATTTTTGGAATCCGATCAGTAGTTCCGAAGATTACACCCTACATACAAACTTACAAACAAATTTCCCCTCGAGTATAGATGTGAAACTCCTGTGTCATACATTTCCTTGTTTCATTCAGTTTTTTTTTAACAAGTTAGAAGCAGAAGCTTCCCTATGCTCTGCTTCCGTCTGGACTTATAAGTTGTGAGTTGGTGAATACCGGAAGGAACACTGAATATCATGATCTTACGATTTATTCAAAATACAAAGCAATTCGAGCCCTCAATAAAAGCAAAGCAAAATTCAGAGTTTAGTTGAGTTAAACTTCAGCTGAATTCATCAGATTTAGCAGACTTTGTATTGCATTCATGATTAAAGACACCAAGCTTTTATAATTTTAAATAATGGTTTGTGTCGAGTATTTTTATATGTATTTTGCAAATTTCTTCAGATTTCAAGTTCACAAACTCACATCAGACAAGAAAGCAATGCAATCATCGAAACTCAATGTTCAACTTCACATGGGCCAAAGAGGAATTTTCATAATAATTTCCATGGTTTTCCCTCCCCACCTAAATACAAAACTTCTTCACATGCCCATTCATCCGAACCTACAGTTGGTTCAAAAATAAATTGATGAATAGGTATCGTTTCATTCTCCAGAACACCTGAGGTTTATTTCGCTGGGATTTAAAATTCCAATACGTATTTGTGCTCGGTTTGAAAGGGCTTTGGTCCATTGTGGAGTGTCTTTTAATTCTATTTTCTGGCGGCGGCAGCGGCGCGCCGTCACAATGTATCTGTGCCGTGACGCGGCGCAGGCGCACCTGAGTATTCCAACTCGTTTCACTTTGAGAAGCCGCATCTTTACCTACCTACATGATCGGTTAAACGGTTATCCCCGGTCCATTGGTAGGTAACTACTTATTACATGTTGAAGCTAGATGCTGCTTCATTCATTGAAAAAAGAAAGTCTTGTAGTTTTGTGTGATGCTGATTTTGATAATTTCGCGAAAAATATTTTTAGTTAATTTGATATTGTCGATAATGAATTGTGTGCTGATTAATGAGAGTCTGAGAATAGAGTTAAAGTGGCAACAGACAATTAAATCAGGCGAGGTGGTTGAGGCGCCCGGGGGGGTGCGAGGTGCGCGGCGCGGACGCAGGTCACGATGTGCGCAGGCGCGGGCGGTGTGCACGTGTGCTCCACCGACCACTGGCATAAAGAGAAAAAATAAAACTGGTAGATAAAGCCTTATTTTGACTCGCTTGGAAACTTCGGCCGTTGGACCTTCCCAAGGCTTTTTATTTCATTACGTAAATAAATTACTAGTAGGTAGATATGTATTACTACTATGTAGTTTATCAAGGCATTACTGAAGGATTTTGTTGGTACAGTCGCCAGCACATGAAGTTACTACAAACTGTAAAATTTCTCCAAATGATTTTAAACCATAAAAGGTTGACAGTTAACTTCAAAATCGAATGGGACAATTTGACAGTTTGTATTAACTTGATGCGCTAGCGACTGTACATCTGTCATTCACAAACAAAGGCATCTAACAACAAGCAAACTTGACCATGGTGTCATGTGTTCCACCGCATAGCGCACTCCACCTAGAGACATGACTCAGTATGATCTGACACGTACCCACGTGCATTCAGTTTCCCATTTCAATTTAAATTATACATACTTACATATTTATTGGTACACTTAGATCAATCAAGTTACCTTAAAGGTTTCTAAGAAAAGATTCTTCTGTTCTTAGACGACACGGTTGGCGCAGCGGTCAAGCGATTGACTGCTGCGCGGCAAGCCGCGGGTTCGATTCCCGTACGGAACAAATATTTGTATGACCTACAAGTAGTTGTTCCGGGTCTGGGTGTTTTTCTATCTGTATGTATTTACAAAAAAAAATGTATATATGTAGTTTATCAGCCATCTAGCTACCATCAAGCATTGGGTTGCTTAGGTTGGGACTGGATGGTGCTGTGTGAAATGTCCAGGGATATTTTTTTTTTTTTTTTTTATGTTAGTAGGGATACAGTATAAGTATAATTTGTAACTTATTATTTACTTCTGGCCTGATGTGGTGTTTAGTTTATTATGCCAACATCATCAATCTAATTCATCCCAATTTATTTGAGGTCGGTGTCGGTGTCTCCTTATTCCATATTCTCCACCTACTTCTTCCATAGAACCTTTAGTATGTTACATAATGGGTACTTGTTATTTTATGTATTTCGTCAATTTTTTTTTGGGTTTAGTTGTTCTTTTTTCGTGCAAGTTGACTGAAGCTCTGTTTTTCATGAAAATGGAGGAATTTGTACTCTAAAATCAAAATTATTTATTTCAAAAACCGAACCTTTGAAAGCTCGGTGCCAGTTTGAATAACGAAGTACGTGAGCTGTTCAATATTTTTCCAGCAGTATGGTGACAGAAATACACAGCAGACTAAAGCTACCCTCTTTCGTACCTATTAATGTGAAGATTTCTGGATTACTATTATTTCTGATTTATTTATCTTTGTTATTTAGCAATAACAAGATTATCTCTGTATTTGATATTTTAACGTACACAATAGAGTCGATGAACAAATATATTTCAGTAAAAAATCTACAAAGCGCTGCGCCGCCCACGCTCCGATAGTGCATGTAATCCGTGAACTTGGCAACACCACAACTCACTCACGCGCATATCGCGGCCAATAATTTAAAAGGCGTGAACACTTTATCGATCAACCGGCTGCCGCTCGCCCTGGCCACTTTATACCAATAAAAGATTCGCTTTTAAGATCCTCATAGTGTTAGAGGTTCTCTTAAGATTGCCGCCGCGCTAACTCAGCTAATACTTTGGATCTAGATTATTCTAGTTTTGCAACTGCCACCTGTTGGAGCTTTTAGATATTTAACTATATAGGTGTTTCATTCAAAGCCAGTTTTAAAACATAATATGTAACGAATCAAACATGCAGTGTTCTAATTTATTGAATATAAATACTATAAGTATTATGATGATTTTTCAGTGTTACTTATGTTATGAGACGCCCAAGAAGGGAGTTAAGGTCGAAGGATGAAAAGGCTTAAAGAATGAAAGTAGAAGTAAAGCCTCACTCAATCAAGAGTATGTGTATATTGTGAATGTATGTCAGTGTGTATAACTTCAATACGAGCTGTTTTCAGATTACAATTGGGCGAGTCGTGCAGTCTGAGTGGAGGTGTCAGTCAGTCAGACATGCGGACCGTGGGGCTGACTCACTGGCAGTGTTTGGACACGGCGCGTGGCATTGTCTTTGTCTGTAATGTTTTGTCAGTTTCGAGGAAACTGCGGCTATTATAACAGTGGCCGTGTTTATTGAACGTCTGCGGGTTGTTGATAGTTCCGTCGTCGTCTATGTGTCACCAGTGCGAGTGGAGCGCACAACGCAGCTCTTCTTAGACATAACATGATTGCGAACTGCAGCTGTTCAGGCGATGATAGTATTTCAACAGCAAAAGCCGGCATATAATTGGCTCGAGTGAAGACGTCATGTGCATCGGCAGGTCAACGCCTTTGAAGAGAGAAGAAGGTCGCAGTTAGGATTAAAACGTGATGACCTTAAAGCTAGATCACCTACAAGGTCGTCAGTGGTGTTCTGACATGTCCGCTTTGTGTTCGCAGTTTTTAAAGTGGTAGTAAAGTTGTTAGTAAAGTTGGATATACTAGCCACTCGAGAGCACATGAAAGAGCAGCACACAAAAGCTCTCGACTACCACCCTTGAATGCCATCGAGTGCAGTCACTGTGGCCAAAATCGGCTAGATGGCATCATCAGTATTTCAACAAGTCGAGCTGGTTATGCCAGCTTCACGGTTTGCCTACCTACTTAACTTCTACCTAATCAATCACCTCTCCTTTTTAAAAGACAACTTAAAGTAATATCAGGATGAAGTTGCAGTCCTTTGAAGGTCATCATTTGCCTAACCTTTTTCCAAATAATGTTGGGGTCGGCTTCCAGTCTAACCGGATGCAACTAAATACCAGTATTTTACATTGAGCGTCTGCCTATCTGACATCCACAACCCAGTTGGTACTGACTGAGTAATGCGATACCCACTGGTTGTCAGACTTTCGGACAAAGATCAAAGATCTTCAAATGACAGCCGGGACCAATGGCTTAACGTGTTTTCCGAGGCACGGAGGAAACTCAGTATGTAATGGGTGGTCATCCATCCAGGGACCAACCTAGGCAAGCAGGGTTTAACCAAACTCCTTTGAAGGTATAGGTGGTAAATACACACTATCATAAAAGCCAAGCTTTATGAGTATAGCACAGTCTCCTTATGAATTCTACTTGGCTACTCGCACACAAAGATTTACTAGGTATTACGAAGTGATATTATAGCTCAACTGCCCGAGGCGAGCTTGCACCTCTAGTGTTTCACATTCTGCCGAAGTACCGTCAGTTTAACTATTTCTCTGTGAGTGTCTGAGAGGCATAGATCGCAATCAGCCACTTTATTTGACGCGGAGCGTGACGTGCGATGCACGGCTGCGTATAGGAATGCAATATGGCCAGCGCCAGCCCTAAATCCCAATGTAAACATTCCACCCACACCTCGCCTCGAGTAACTCAATATATGGCGCTCAGATCCTACGTAGGGTTGCAAATTTAAAATTTCAATCGCGTAATTATACTGGAAGAGAGTGCTTGAAGGAGAAATTACTTTTTTGGTAGATACCCATCTACTTACCAAAAAAGTAACCACCCGCTTTGGTTTAGCACCCGCTTTGGATAGATAGACAAACCTATGAATATCGTATTTAATTGTTTGAGAATGATCTTATGATTAAGATTCACAGGGAGATCTAATCTACATATTTGAAGATTCCTAATATTTCCTAACAACATTGTTGATCGATTCTGGACTTGTTCCGTGACTGTATGACATCTAAGTATGTTTATTTAGGAGATAACCCTAGTGCTCCCCTTGTCAGACATACCGGCCCCTACTTTAATAAAACATCTCGATAATGAAAAGTCAGGCATTCGCAGAGGGTGGCGAATTAACCCTCAATCCGCAGCTTCACCCCGTGCTCCGCGAATCTAAGTCCTGTGACGTCGACACACTCGCTAAAATTAAACTATAGTTGCGAGCTCAACGTCGCGCAATAAATATCTTAATGATATGGAATCAGAAAGTATCTTCGCGTCCGTTCGGGGAAAAAAGACCTAACTGAGTGCGAGGGCGACGCGAAATGTGTTTTACGTTTTTTATCGAAGGTTCTTTATATGCGATGTGGTTTGTAAAGTGCATAGTGTGCGGTGTTCCGCGCACATTTGACATTCATTGCGTTTTATTGAAGTCGGCACGTGCGGGGCCACCTGTCGCTGATGCTGCACTTGTTGTAACTTCACCTACCACTACCAACCATTTAATTAATAAATGCTAACGAAATTGCATGCGCATGGGAATTGCCGAGAGCGCATTGCGTAAATAGAATCTTGTAGAAATTGTGATAAAACTTGGTGGATTTTATAAATTACATTTCGATTTACAGGCATGTGCATTCGAAAAACATGTTTGTTAAATATCGTGTCAGTCGTGTCGTCATGTATTTTAATCTCGAATAAGTTGAAGTAAACTTGGGTTCACGTGCGTTCTTTAAGCACATAATTTAAAATCAAGGAAAAGCCTCAGCATAGAATATTAGTTTGATTGAAAATAATCAATTCTGAGCTCGTCCCATGCAAATGACCGGCGCCGGATGGACCTCCCATCACTTCAGCACTGCACCGACAATCGGTGACACTACGGATTCAAGATGGCGCCGGCATGGTTTATTGCTTACTCGACATGTTCTTACCTTTGGAGTGAGGACCAATAAACGCTTCCGCCGACTACGTGCTACGATTTATTTGATTGTTTAATGAGTTGGATAAGTAATTCGATTTTTTATTCATACCTCACGCTATTCATTAAAATAAGCAACGAACGCAGCACTCTATCTGCGTTGTTATACAATAATAATATAAGTCAGAAGTCTACAAATCAAAAGTTTCTATATTTCCTTCGATGAAAATGCTATTGAGAGATGGTTTATCAGACAAACGTGCGGTGGACTTGTGCCATTAATATAAACAATTTTTAAATTCCGTGTTTAGTATTTAAAAAGCGAAGAAAATCCAGAATAAAATTGAATTCTGATACTTACTTACTCGTACTTACTAGATAGGTACCCGCTTATGCGTGGAATAGAGTTGAGCAGTAAATGATTTATGTCGATCGAAACACTGTCTCTTCTCCATCAGAGACATGAGTCTTGCAGCAGTATCAACAGTTTTAGTTGCCCCTTTAATGAACAGCATCTTATTTATTTACGAATAAATAAGTTAGCACCAATGTAGACACTTTTCCATTAGCAGTATAATAACGGGGTTCAATACAGATCGTGATTTCCGTGTGATTGAACAATACTGCTAGGTTACAAGTTACAACCTACGTTAAGTCGTGACGTGTCCAGTCGATCAATTCGCTCATGATCTCCGCTCACCTGGTGAGAGCTGATACTAACGCATGTAACAATGGAACCACGATGAACGAAAGCTCCCGCAATGTGGTATGTTTGCAGTGATTTGATGGAATCGTTCGTTTTCTTGAAAGACCTTCTGTATTTCACTCCTTAAGAGAACTAAACTGTTTTTGAAAGTGTAGAGGAGATTCAAAAGCTTGGCATTAGTCAAAGCATATTAATTGATCTTGTAATCATTATATTGGAAATAAATTAAAATAAAATGTCGTAGCCCGTAGCTAGTTCGTAGACCGCTAATTAACTTATGAAATAATAAAATTATCTTGGGAATGTCTGTAGGTGGCAGCGCTCCTCATGACGAAAGAATTCTTAACGATCATTTGAAAGGTAATTTAAATGCTTCCAGTACCTTCGATATCAATAATATATTGATTATAAGATGCTTATTAACAATTTAATTAATTAACTTATATATCGTTTTTGGTTTTAATTGGGCCACTTGTAATAAAGTTGATTGCCACTTATCTATGTCTCAATTAAGTTAAATGAGATATACTTGGAATTATAAGATTAGAGGAAACAGGTGTCGGTGGAATAACAAACATAGCTGATGTAGTAGAGGATGTCTACGATTGTACTAATTACACGCATTTGCGTGGTCATTAGACGTCTAATATGGACGGGTAATGTCCACTAATGTCGTTATATTTAGAACTAGACATTGTTCACATATATGTATATCTAGCTAACTGTAGTACGGTACTTATGCTTTTTTTATGGAGTTGTTAACCTTACCTATCAGCTCTTACTTATGTCTTGTGAAGCTTATAGCTTCCTACGTAATAAGTCGATTGGACTTTATAGAACGGATAGAAGTTATGCGGTGACTTAACGATTTCCGTGATCTCATTTGAATATTCCATCAAGTTTCTAAGGAATTAAATAACTCAATGAATAATATCAAAATAAAATCTGTGAGATTACGGGTCTGCACCACAGTGAGCACAAAGGAGCATTAAACACGTCTGTGTCCCATGGCCTGTCGGTATCGGGAATAGTAAATTAGAAGGCGAGTGCACCTGTGTGGCCCGCCGACCAAAAAACGTACCCGGTACCTCTGGACTAAACGAATTATTAACCACTACCTGCGACGCTCACACGTGTTCCACACTAACTATCAAGACTTCATGCTCTTGTGCCCCATCCATTGAATCATTTCTTACCAATTGAAATCTAAAAATGTCCCATCCACGAGCAATGGACCTCGACAGCGTTGAATCACACATTTCACGGTGATTTGTAATAATCGAAATATTAGTCAAGTGGTCCCGCCTTCATTCTCAGGTGCATTTTTGTATTGAAGAAACGTTTGTGTTTTTTTTCTTGTGTTTTAAAAGACCTTTAAACGTCAAGTTTCCCAAGATTTGTTAATAAGGCAGGTTTTAGAGTTCTGTGCTGTGTTGGTATTATAAATTGCCCTGCGATTTATTCTTGGGATATTTGTATTGTTACGTGTAGCAGCTCCACAAGATTTTAGGTACCTACAGTCAATGTAACGGAAGAGTGTTTTAGTACAAACTGAAGTCTTCCATACCGGAATTCGTTTTGTTCGTTCTGTCGTCGTGTGTCATGCGGTAGTTTACTTACGCTTAGGCTACTTACTGGATTGTCTACCTACCGTCTTTTTGGTAGTGTTCGGAACTCAAACGTGAAACATCGACTCGAGCTTGACCAAATTTTTGACTAGTCATTTTGGTCATTATAATTTTCTGGGTTGTTTCGGAATTTTTATTAGGTTAAGATAAGCCATTCAGAAGGGTGACTGTTTTTGTCAATATTAAAATGTTTTCAAACTTTAAATTATTTATTATATTTCGAAATTTGTAAATGTATTGTATGAGAAATGGGTTTAATTTGAATTATTCATCATATACACTGATATCACTCCACATCTGGTAACGTGTTTACGAAAAACCAAAAAGAGGGAATTTTATGATGACGACTCGGTAGGTATTTATGTTGCTGAAAACTAAACATTAGTTTATGGATCTCTAATGTTGACCAACTTTAATGAGTAATTTAATAATCTGGTCATTAAATTATTCATTTTTTGTGGTTGCGGACACCTGCATCTTGGAAAGTACTGTTTGAGATGACGTCAGACGTCAGGGAGGCATCATCGGCGGTCATTGTGTCGTGACTAATGGGCGCAGTATGTGGTAGCAGGTTGATAAGCCGGCGCCGGGCTGCCGCTGCAGATAACCCTGCCACCGCTCACCGCTGACCTGCACTCGTCGCCGCCTGCGCCTGCGCCGGTACACGATCTATCACTAGTTTATTGTTCGCTACCGGAGAACAATAAACTTTTCTACAGCATATCTGTATGATTTGGAAACAAATGTCAAATGACCTTTGTTAAAACATACAAAGGTATTGGTATCCGAAAATGTTTTCGATGTCAATAAATTTGATGTCAGCCAGGACATTTTTGTGATTGCAAAAAAACTTTGATTGATCGCTAGTGCTTTTTCGCCGAATACTAATATATGTATGGATCGGTTTAATGTAAACAAATTATCAGGAAGAATGGCATTCGTCTGTTTTTACAGAACGTTTAAGGAGCACACGATCCTCATTACGTAATCTCAAAGCGGCTCCTTCAGTTCACCTGCATCCATAAGAGATTCTTATTCCTTTTATAAAACAAACATAAAAATGTACATTTTCAGGCCAAATATGGCGGACGGAATGGTCGATGGTAGGCAGTGATTTCTTTTAATAACGAGCTCCCTTGATTTAAGGCGACGTCAACTTTCCTTGCGGAGTTAGAAACAAAAAGCGACATCTCTCAGCTTTGGCGATGGCCTTACATAGGTGGACGGGTGGATCGCGCGAGAGTTCGCTATGGTTCGGATGCGTCGAAAAAGGGAAGGCCATAAAGCGCAGGCCACACCGCCAGCTGGCGGGCGGGCGGGTTCGGGAACGAAGTATGAACAGGGCCTGGTTCGCCTCGCTCGCCCGCCCGCCATCTGGCGGTGTGGCCTGCGCTTAACATTTCTTTACGTTTGACGATGTGCGGTTTATGGCCGGTTTCTGAGGCACTTTTAACGGTGGTTTATCTATTCATTAGCGCTATTGGTTCGATAACTTGTAAAAGTGCGTTTCCGAACACCGCGATGTAAGTTAAACTCCGTTTAAACTGAGGTCAACTTAACTGACCAATTTGCGGCGTTTATCGGTTCCATAACTATAATTTGACGTTTCATTTCTCAAACTACGTCAACTTTTAGGTTATATGTACTTGTAACGTGTTGATTATTATTGTATTAAATTGCCTTTTACTGGCAAATATTAAAAGTCGGTAAAATATTCAAAAGAGAAAACAATCAGTGTTAGCATAATGAATACGAGCAGCTCATCAGAGTCTGATTTGGAAGTAATGGAGTTTATTTTTAATATATCAGTACCCAGAAACTTGAGACGTAGAAGAAATCCTTTCGAAATGTTTACGGATGAAGAATTTCAATTGAGGTATCGCTTCGCTTTGATAAGAACACTGTGATACACCTAAGTGATATTATTAGCCCTGCTTTAACTCCTGTTACGCATCGGAAATACACCCTGTCTGTTTTGGAACAAATTTTTATCGCATTAAGATTTTACGCTACAGGTACTTTCCAAGTATTAAATTGGTGATGACATAAACGTTCACAAAACCACTGTATCAAGAGTAGTGTTTAAAGTAAGCAAGGAAATAGCAAAACTGGCTACAAGTTATATACGTATACCAAATTTTGATGACCTGAGAGAAGTCAAGGCACAATTTTATAATATAGCTGGATTTCCAAATGTAATTGGTTGTGTAGATGGATCCCACATACCAATTCAATCTCCTGGAGGTGAGCAAGCAGAACTATTTAGAAATAGAAAAGGTTTCTTTTCTATTAATGTACAAGTTGTGTGCGATGCAAAGTTATACATCCGTGATATAGATGCTCGCTGGCATGGATCAACACATGATAGTACTGTGTTTCACAACTCATTCCTGCGAGCGCGGCTGGATAACAATGAAATAGATGGACACCTCCTGGGAGACAGTGCTTATCCTTGTGGAAGATTCATGATGACGCCTATTTTGAATCCAGCTACAAATGCGGAAAGACGTTATAATGAAGCACAAATCAAGACCAGAAACACAGTTGAAAGGACATTTGGTGTGTGGAAAAGAAGATTTGCATGTCTTTCTCAAAAATTGCGATTAAAATTAGATCACACATTAGCTGTAATTGTTGCAACAGCCGTGCTACATAATATAGCTCTACAGCAAAATGATACAGTACTAATTGATTCTGCTCCTGAAGAAGATATTGTTACAGACACCACTGAACGATCCCTTTCCTCTGAAGGAAACCATTTTCGTCGGTTATTGTTGGAACAATATTTTAGGTTGGTAAGGTTTTTCAGCACAATTTTATGTTGTACATACTATGGGAACACAAAATATAAAACAAATGACATTGAGTACATATATGTATATTTTTTTAAATTTCAAGTTATGAAATGAAGATGCTAACAACCAAAAGGATACAAATATGGGAGTTTCATTGATTCATATCGTATTAAAGAGAATTCTTTTAGAATATGTTTGCATGGACCTAGAATTTAAAAAGAAGAATTTAAATATCAATACTATTTTCATAACCCATTTCCCACTTCATAATTTATAAATTAAAATTCTTCTTTTTATATTCTAGGTCCATTTTTGCATTTTCTAGAAGAAATTTTTTTAATTCAATATCAACATCCAGTAAAATTTTGGTTTTTTCTAATTTCATTAATTCATGTTGGTGTTGAATCTCCAATATTTCTAATTTTTTACTTGTTAGGGCATCTTCATTAATTTGCTTCTGATTTTTTCTTTTTATTATTGAACCACTCATACTATTTATTTGTTTTTTCTTTGTTTCAGTTAAACAAAGTTTCTTTGTGCTTGGTGTGCTTGCTAAATCCTTCAAGAGCGGTGACATCGGTGACATAGGTCTTTTTACCGACTTCATGGAACATTCATCTTGGTTAAAAGTTGATTTGGTTCCAGACACCAAATCTTCTATTATGAGGATATCTTGAGAAGTACCCGGATGTGCATCTCCACTTACTACTTGTGTTTCAATATCTGTAATGAATAAATAAAACATTGTTAAATCAAATCAAATCATTTATTTGCTTTTAATTATTTGCGTTACTACTGTGTACTTGATGATTGTACTGACATGTAAAACACGTAACACTAATTATGATATCACTATACATATGTCACTATACTAATAATTATGTGTAACATGGTATTTAATATATAATTCTAAGAAAGGTTGCTAATTGAGTACATAATTATATTGTATGTGAATTTGTAATTGTTTTTTTTTATAATTATAAAAGTACAGCCCAGTAAAGCACCTATGCTAGATGCATTGCAAATGAGAAAAATTTACCATTCACAATAATGTTCTATGTTAAGAAACGCTTTGAAATTACCTAAGTTGTAATATGGTGCGGATGAGTCAAATTCGTTAGGCAATGGTTTGAATTGAGGAGTTAATAAGGCCACAACTTTCTCATCAATTTCGGTTGTCTTAGGACAAAATGTTCCACCTCCTGTCTTGTACATCTCGGACTGAAATTAAAATTTAACATGAATTAATTATTACATTCTTTTAAGGCACTATTGTGTAACATAGTGATAACTTGATAAGTCAATGAATATATTACTGAGGCGTAGCGCATGAGAAATATTACTTACAGGGATACGACTTACCTTATCATCGCTCATATTTTTTCTCGCCTTTTTCTTTATGTTATCATATAAGGCATGTAACTGCTTTTCAGTCCTAAATCCAGTTTCCGAGACAGCATTAAATTTATTACACAGCTCCATCCAAGCTCGTTTCTTGGCATCTACAGAAGTACCGTCCGTTCTTTTGTTATCGATTATGTGCACAAATTCTTTAGCCACTTCGATAAGAAGCATCTTCTCTCTTTCAGTAAAATTTTTACTGCGTTTTCCAGATTCCATTATGATAAACAGAATGGATAAAGCAAATACGATATAACTTCTAAAATCACACGGCAAAGCAAAAACAATGAAGTGAAACGAGAACGAGAAAAAGACGCTTCGTTTTAAAAACACGATTGACAGTGCTCACAGATAAATAATCGACAATGATGTCGTTCATAAATGACTTATCATATTTTTTTAACTAAAACAGTGTTAAGCCACTTATTTATTCTAGAAAAAAATATTCTAATAAATAAAACTAGTATTAAAGACGAATTAAACTAATAAAATCAATTTTAGACACGATCTCTTAAACAGAGCCATCTAGCGGCAAATAAGGAACTAGTTATCAGTTACATAGTTATCGAATGGCTTGTTTCGTATTCAGAAACGCAGTGACAGTTAACCGACGTTTATCTTACGCTTAACTTTAATGAATCAATAGTTAGTCAGAAGTTATCTGGGGACTTCAGAAACCGGCCATTAGTAATGCAATAGGCGCGTAGTCCTGCGTAGTAATGTGCGTAGTTCACATGTACCTACTTGAGTACCTATGTATTTCACAAGGTCGGTTCTGACTGTATCTATGTGTAAACGTTGTTGCTTAACTGTAAATAAATAGCAATATTATCTAGCTCCTGCTATAAAGTAAATCAACCTGTCTGGCAGAATTACCAATATATCAACAATTTTATTACAGCCACCTTAGCAGGAACTTAGTAGGTACTCATTTTACAGTAAAGATCGAATTTCACGACTTCAGTGCATTAACTATTGACTAGGACGTGATTCGTGTACTTTATTTAGCTTATAAAAACAGGTATTGGAAAAATGTTAATAGATTCGTTGAATGTATGCGCCGGCGCCGTTGTCCGTATCGAGTACACTATAGAATGAGGTATTGGTCGATGACGTCACCGGGCGGCGCAGGGAGGGAGCGCGGTGCGCGGGCGCGGTTGCGTTGGCGAGGTGCGCGCGCAGGCTCAGCTCGCCACCATTGGGTCGCGACCGCGACACCTGCAAATCGCGAGTCAATGATCTCGGCGTCGGTCGTCGCATCGGCGGCGTGGCGGCGGCATAGGATTGCTGCATGACACACGTGTGTGGGCCCTCTACTAACTAGAAACTTGTTTTAATGTAACTGAATCTGCATAATGCGCACTCTTCGTGAACTGACAGCACAATTGTAGCAATCCTCTGTACTGTTCTTATTGTTCATGACTATTGAGAGGGGAGTTATATCGCCTGCCTCATAGATGTCCACTGGCTGCTATAGCACGCTATTTTACCTGACTGTTGGCTACATAAAAGCTGCCCTTTTCATTGCAGAACAATAAAACATTATTATGCAAATGTATAATTACTTTTATCTCTTCTAAGTCAGAAGTGGGTTGTTGAAGTCTATTGTTGCCAAGCGCTTTGTTTGGAGCCGTTTTTTTGGTGATTAAGTAACAGGTAGTCGTGAGTGTATTGTCTAAAAACCAATTACCGCTGTAAAAATCTTAAAAATGCCACTTTTACATAATAAGTAAATCTCAGGCAGATAACAAAAGAAGTTCTTATGTAACGAGTAATGATTACAAGGTCGCCATTTTTGTTATTTATTTATTAATTTTCATTCGTAAGTAGGTACTTTCTAATTTCTAAGAAAGCTACTTTTGGTACAACTGTCCGTCTGTCTGTCTGTGTGACAGACGCAGCATCCCTCATCGTCTGCCTCGCCTTTTCACAACTATGTTGGGGACGGCTTCCAGTCCAACCGGATGCAGCTGAATACCAGTATTATTTACATGGAGCGTCTGCCTGTCTGACCTCCACAACCAAATTAGTACTGGGGTACTGGGTAATACGATACCCTTTGGTAAGACAGGTTGTCAGACGCAGCCTCCCTATATTTAAATACAATAAATAAATAAAATATCTTAATAATATATTTATAAGGGGGTAATACACCCTGTATTTCTTATGCATGGCTAGGCACCTCAATAAGACTATCTCTAATTTGTTACTAATAACCACAAGAAAAAGTAAATAATATCAAGAAAGCATTTGTCAACAACCATGGTTGGTTTTTGAGTAATACATGAAGGATGGACGGGATTAATGTTTTCAGTTTTTGATGCAAAATGTAGTTTGTTCTCACGCGACTCATCAATCCACACTTACATCATCGATGAAAGCATCGAATGCTACAACAAAATGAACAGACTGAACAAAGCTTCATGAAGTATACAATCGGACTGGTCGCAACTTGTACTCAATACTGCGACAATCGTTCATTGAAATGGACAGTGGGCATTATTTAGGGTATTTCCGCTGCACCACCAATGCATGACCACCTGAATGTAGGCATACAAGAACGCGAAGAAATACTGCTAACCGCTGAATGGGCGATATTAAGAATAGTGTTGTCGGAGCAACGGTCGGTTTGAATAGCGCATCGAGTGTCGGTGCGCCTGCGCCGCCCGCCGCCTTATAGCCTATTGTTAGCGAACAAACGCAGGAAACTGTAAAGTCGAAAGTCCGCTGAGAGATTTCGCCGTACAGACAGGTAGGTCGCAGGTGTTTCTATTCTGTGTCTACGAACACTTGGAGCTGCAAACAACGTTATAAACAATGTCGAGCCTCTCTACGTGGTGAGCAGGCTTTTAGATTTTGGAGGATATTTTATTGAAGGATACAGAACTTACAAGACACGTTCACCCAATTGACTTAGTTTTTATCAATGTTTTTTTTTATAAAATTTACTTAGGGAAGACCATTTTAAAATCGTTCATCAACTCATCAGGCCATCAGCCTTCTGTCCTTTTTCCTATCTTTTTGGGCTCGTCCCAGCTTGGCTTCGTTTTCCAGAATGATTTTATTACTATACTCCATTTGTTTAGGTAGTTAACTAAAGGTAAACAATCTTGATATGTCTTTTTATGTAAAATAAATCGTATAAAAGACATACAAAGATTATTTAAATGAAGTTAATTACCTAACATCTATTTAAGTAAATACCTAATTGTAAACATTTTTAGATACAATTTTTAGTCATTTTTTTAGATAAAAGACATGCTAAGATTGTTTACATTTAGTTAACTACCTAAACAAATGGAGTATAGGACAGTACAGTGGGAAAAAAGCCAAAAACATCATGAGGTTTATAGCTAAATATACTGCACCGTTTTCTAATGAATTGTAATTGTACCTAGGAATATCTTACTACCCCTTTCATTCATTTCACCAGTCCTGATATTTTAGCCAAAACCATGGCCCACCTACTGAGACAGCACAACTCCAATGCGGTTTTAGTTGTCAAAGAAAAGGAAGTTGTTTTGAAGAGTTTTGCGAAAGTATAAAGGGATATATCAATTAGCACAATGCTAACATCGCTAACTCATTGTGTCGTCAGCAGAGCTGTTGGTACAACACTAGCGAACTGTTTGAACGATACGCTTTTGACTTTCAATGCACGTGTAAACGGAATTTACGGGTATTATTTCACCTTGAGTAGAGAATCAGAATAAAGAGATTTAAGAACCTTTACTTGCATTGAGTTTGGATAAGAGATATTGAAAGTAGGTGTGCATGAGAAAACCCAAGTGCACATTTTGTAAATAAGTTAACAGTCAGTAGGAACAGTTTTGTGTGTCTTTATTTAATATCTGGAATGCATTCATTGCAACTTGTGCGTATAGACACAGTTATTACTTACGCTAATATGTGGAATTGGTAAAATGCATAGTAACTTATTTTAATCCTATTAAGAAAAGGTTGTTAATAATGCTAGTAATATTAAGTATTTTAATATGTTTACTAATAAACAAATGCAAGAACTAGTGTGCTTATGTATACGTTCATGTACAGATCTATCCTAGGTATAATTACAGCCTTGCACCCTACGATAAAACGGCTCAAAACGACTGAAAACCTTCCCCACGTCACTTTCCCCTTCGGGCCGTTTCGCGGCGTGACGCGTTACCATAGCAACGGCTTTCCATACCTACCAGCATTGGTCGGAAAATTCAACATGGCGGCCGCTATCGATCGCCAAGGGTGGTTGAATAGGCTGTGGATGGGGGGAGGGGGGTATTGGGGAGACGGAAAATTGTATTCCCAATGTTTAAGTTTACATATTCAATTTCATAGTGAGGTAAATGAAATATGATCGAGTGCACATCTCGAAACGTTTTGATATTTTTTGTTCTGTGTTGGGTAAATCAAAAATATCGAATCGTGTGTTTTGCCTTTTAAATACTGTGTTTTAGACTGCAGCGAGTACTCATTTGAGTACTTACTTACATCTTATCACAAAGTCAAACAATTGTAAATGAAGGTAAGATTAACATTTTCTTTGTTTAAATGGCAGGTCTCGCCTTAGTATCATAGAGGCCTTGTGATAGCGTAGGGTTGTACCATCACTTCGTATAAGTACCTATTACTTGCTTTGGTTCCCATTTGAGGCCATCAAGAGTGTCCATGGTGCCTCTCTATTTATAGTAGTTCTACGTTACAATACATTCTAATCAAACAAATAAGTTCTAATAAAAACAGTTTGTGTAAATTAGCTATTGAACTACTATTAGTGGGGTACTTTGACTATTTGACTATTTATCAGGCGAGTTGTGGTTGTGGCCAAACGCCAGATAATTTATTAAGTAGGTATGAAAGTAAAGAAAAATTCTCACACCATAATCTAATAAAAAGGGCCTTTGGCTAGGGTTGCCATCACCTAAACTGTCTATGCCGGACAAAAAATCCTAGATATTTAGGTGAAAACGATTTTTGTTCCGGACGCCCCAGAAAAAAAAGTAATAGAAAGGACAATAATAATATGGTGATAGAGAGTAAGTACGTGAAACCAAAGAGAGAGGGCGCGGCGGGCGGGGTTCAGTCATCGTTTATTTTGCATCGGATAAAAATTGGTGTCAGACGGTTTTGTAATGCGAGTCTCATAGAAAAGTGCAGCATGAAATAGCTTCAATTTGCGCCCCCTGTTCGGGGCGCCCAAATATGCCACACGTCATGCAAACACCTGACCTGGAACCTGGATTCCACTAACACAAAAGGTGCCCGGGTTTAAAACGGCACCCAGATGGCCCTGGAGCTCTCCAAACTAGGACAAATCCGGCGAAACCCAGACGAATGGCACCCACCCCCTACTTCTGGCAACTAACCTGGCTATAAACCTTTTATTTCAATGATTTGGTGTGATACTGCAAAAAAAATGTTAATTGGCGCCGTTACATTGCATTCTATCTTAGCTACTATTAACAATGCAAAGTCTATGTCTGCAATGTTTAATAAATTATTTAATTTAAATAAAAATATCATTGTTCCCTAAGCATAATACCTATGTAATAATGTTGCAGGCCTACACAAAACATTGTCCTAGTTGATAAACCATCTACTAATGACATTTTATTGAAGACAAAGTGCGGAATAAAGAGTCATTGTCCATAAGTAAGTGCCAACAAGCGGTGCACGTGCGCTTGTGTATATTTTAGAATTAGGAAGAGGCGCCCGCGCCGCGCCGCCCGCCTGTCGATCGCTGATAGACGCACGAAGACGAACAATGTTCGCTAAATGCCACTACACACTGTAATGTTGTGCGTGTCTTGTAGGTACGAGCGAGTAGAACGACCGATATTACATGCCCTCATTTTCTTTTGAGGTTTTGATGTAGGTTATACTTATACTGAACTGTGGGCCTATCGGTGGTGATTCAAATGTCATTCATAAAGATCATTTAAGCATAGCATAATCAGCCTATAATGTTTCCACTGCTGGGACACAGGCCTCCTCTCCATGAGAGGATTTTAATATAATCTATAAAAACCTAAAGGATCTTATGAGATTTGAAATTTCCGCCGTCGTTTTTTGTCCGAGAGTTACAATAGAATAAAATTTTATTTTGCAAATATGGGTAATAAACAATAGTTGTTTTCAAATATCAAAGGTCAGCCATATTTTACCATTTAGCATGCAAACTTTTACATTATTTATGAAACATGTAGGTACTTACATTTTAAAGACCAGTCAGAGTCAGAGTTTCAGTTTAGTCGTTTCAGCAGTGTCCAAAGTGGGATGAAGAAAAAAACAGTGTACAGGAAATCTTCTGTATTTCAACAAAAGCTATATGTGGAAACTTTACGTTATTCGTATAGTAGATACACAGTACGTTATCTAAGATAACATCGGTAAGTATGTAGAAAATGTAATTTCTGAATATATGTATATTAATAATTTCAACAGAGAAATACCAGCCTTATCTGCCATCACGCCATTTTGGATTACGTTTTGTGAATACAAATTGAGAAATTACATGAATGTCTGTTACTTGCTTTATTGTAGGACACATAGGACAATAACTTGGCCAAGGACCAACCATGTGTTTTGTTCTTGTAAACCATTTAGTATTTTTCCGGGTTTTTCCTAGTTTTTTGTTTATTTTTTTGTCCTTGTCCATGCACCATAGACAATTACCCGGTTTCTGAATTAAGAACTTATAATACTATACTTTAGTTTAATGTAGCACACGAAATTCTGATTCTCAATTCAAAATTCGAGTATAATTATGTTTGCTTAAGTTAACAGTGACAATGTTGGCTTATACCTCAGGTATAGTTCAAAATCCGTACGTAGTAACATCAGCACATATGCCTTATGAAACATGCCTTAGTCCACGTAAAGTCATACCACTTGGTAAAGTGTCAAGTAGCTATTGTAAGTCAGACACAGGCTGTAACTTATAATAGCTGGCGGAAGCATTTCGCGCCGGAAGCTCTGTCGTCTTTTTGTTTCGCTTTTTGAGTGCGAAGACACCGCTCGACACGTGCCAAGGTATATTTAAAAGTTTTAGATACATAATACCAATTATTACGAGTATTTTTATTTAAGTTTTCCTTCGAAGTTGTTTTTTTCTTGCCCGGGAAACCTTCTTGGGAAACCTTGGATGCTTTTGTTAGTATCAGACAATCGTAATATAATTTGGGGAATGTTATCTTGAAAAAAAGCTTTTGGTTGTTTTACCAGTGATCATCCTACGAACAACAGAAATGCAAGAGACAGTAAAGGTTCAAATAGATGTGTGGAAAACCTGGGAAATAATGTAGGTAGAGATAACATAAACCGATGTGCTGCCAACACATTTATGAGTTTATTCGGCCAAATAACACATGTATTGGCTTACAATCAAATTATTTATTAGCATATCGGAATTAGCAGAGATTTATTTACACAGCGGCAGCAATGTGAACATGAAAGCGTGATGTTGATTGTTGTGCCGGCGGCGGCGCGGCGTCCGTCAGTCCCGCAGATGACCAGATGTTATGACACCGCGGACTAACAAATAAACGAGCGATTTTACTGTCGATATAATGTTTGATGTGGTGTTTTATCTGTGGGGTGGGCGTGTCCGCGAGACAATGATCTATTTTTACTTGGGCCCGTAAAGAGGCGGCCACGTGGCGGGCAGCTGCGCCGGCGCACGTGCCACGTATTTATACTGAGACGACGACGGCAACGACGCCGCGACGCCCGCCCTTAAGTAGAGGATGCGTATTCTTGACCGTCAACTCGATGCAAGCGGCTAATTATGAACATTTCTAACTACAACGTTGAAACTACTGGCCTGTGTGCATTAAGAGCCTGGATGGCTTTACCAGACCTTATATATCAAGCTTTTAGGAAGAACAAATAAGCCAGAAGGACTCACTTGAAAGTAACTCACAGTGAAACTAAAAAAGAATAGAACGAAGCTTATGATGCAGCTAGGACGCTAGCTACTACCATTTAATAGCTTGGTTTTTAGACAGAAAGAAGAAATGGCATCCAATAATCTTAAAAAGTTCTTGCTTCCACCAAATAAAGGCCATCTGCTACTGGCCACTCACTTTCTTTCTTTTTAAAACTTATATTTAAAAATGTATCCAGAACAGCTGTCCGTGGGTGTGATATGACGAGTCGGAAGGAGCGACAGTCCGCCGGACGGCGAAATATGAACACCCTCGGGGGTTATTAATCTGCTCAATTATTATGAAACTGACGCACAAGGCGACATGCGTCTTCTTTGTCGCATCCGTTCTAGTTAGGGGTGACACTACAGTTTCTAGCGTTCGAATCGTACGAAGATTTTCCTCTATTTCTGATGTTTATGGTTCTCGTGGAACAACGGATAGTGACGAAGATTCTGTTTCTTTCTTACCTTTCCAAATTATCTCTATGATCTTGCACATATTTTTGAACCAAATTTCCAATCCTTATTAATTCTTTCTAAACCAGCAGGTTGTGGTACCATATTTTCCGCACAGTATTTATAGAAACACATTTCATGCAAAAATTGCCATCCATAAAGTTACCGTCCTTACTTCTACTGATGTGGAAGTTCTCCAACATTGAACACGGGAATTTTAAGGTACCAGTCGTATCATAGAACATTATCGTAATGTCTGCCTTTGACGAGAAAATTGAACATGGTTTCAATTAAAGTTGTGGGAAACCACCATAACTCAATATAAACACTATCCGATGGTGTTTGAACACCATGGTTTTCAGTTACTTGGTCATGTGCTAAAAAGGACCTTGAGATTGGTCACTTCAAAACGTTTTAAAACATGTTGCCAATATAGAAACAAACTAGCTTTCTAAAAGTTCCCTGCACCTCCTAGGTTCCCGTCTTTTAGAAGAAAATTTTTCATCTTTCATCGATGACAAAATCAAACATTTTAATGATATTTCGGATAGACTCTCTAAACTTAATTTACATTCGGCATTCACCCTTATCAGATATTTCTGGTTTGGTTCAAATTTTATGCATTTTCTCCGTTGTTCTCCTTTTTGGAAGAAACCATAACTTTTGGACAAGATTGACCAAATTATTCGCAACATATTAAAATCCATTCTTAATGTGCCCTGGACAACCGAGCGTGGCTGCAAGCCACCCTACCAATTCGTTTTGGTGGCCTTGGCGTACGCAAAATTTCTAGTGCCACTGTCCACAGCACTAAAAAGCTAACCAGGAAAATTTTAACTCTCTCCCTGGTTGACTCGGAAGTGAAGTGTTTGACCGACGCAGAGGACGCCTGGAAAGTAGCTTGCCCGGATACGGATCGGCTCGAGAACCCAGAGACAGTGGGATGAGCCGCTCTGCAGGTGCTGAATACCTCAAATGGCGCAAATACAATAATTTAATTAGTAGTATGTGTGAGCCGTTTGGGGTTGAAACATTAGGGCCATGTGGTCCAAGTGCCCACCTAGTATTTCGGGAAATCGCCAAGTGGTTGGTCGACTCTTCACGTGACCAGAGGGCGGGCCTATTTTTTGGCCAAAGAATCAGTATGCCATCCAACAACGTGGCAATGCTGCCAGCCTTCTGGGCGGTTTTCCTGACAGCGATGTGGACGATTTTTGGACGCCCTGTAACCCTTTTGATACTTGTACATATTTTTATTACTATTGTAGATATGTAGTTTGTAAATAATGTAATTATCATGAACACAAATGCTTTTCCTTAGTATTAGATGTAGACTTTTCCCAGAGTATAACAGCCCTGGCGGGTTGGGCGGCGCGCGGCCGCCGCCGCTCCAATGTACGCGGACAGGTGTGACCGGCTGCCGCGCATTTTCATACAAAACCAACGTTTCAGATATAAAAGGCACTTCCTTTCATCCCACTACCCACCGTCGGGAATGCCCATTAATTTGCCAACACAATATTTTTAGTGCGCGGCCCGCGTGTAATATATCGTGGCCACGTGTCGCCGTATGTCGCCCGCCGAACGGCTGCGTCAAATTATTTTCGTTCATGTCACAAGATACAGCGTTCATCTGGACCTTTCTTCCTTAAAAATCACAGCATTTGTTGGCTTAATGTTGTTACACGCATAATGCATCCGGTGGAAAACGCGCGCCGCCTCGCTGCCCGCCTGCCGGGGAAACTTTACGAGTGACCGCACCTACGTACTGAAGCTACGACACATAAAAATTGACCCAGTTATTGTAAATTACATGTAATTTACTTTCATAATTCAATAAGATTTTAGGTTAATGCTTTGTTATCTGTTTTATAACATCAGAATTGTCGAGGCAGGATTTTCCAGACACAATTTCTTTATGTGCAAGTCTTGTCGTAAATCAGTATTATTTGGTATTTAAAGTGCGCTCCAGAGCCGGCGGTTACTGTAATCATTCGCGTATATCTCTTCGTTGTAAAGTTATATGCAAATCATTCAGCAATTTTCATGGAAACTGACCGTTTTGCTGCGTGATGGATGGTGGTCGGCGCTGGCGGCGGTTCGCTCGCGCTACAATTTTTGCATTATCGCACCATTTTATGCTTCTCTCGCCGAAACCATCCATCAAACAGTATATGAGTGTCGTTACAATCATTTTATATTCTAACACTCGTCTATTTTAGAGTTCTGTTACCGCGTGATATTGTGCAGTGAGCATCAATAAATCTTTTCATATGCGCCAGATAGGTATTTTTCACATGTCAGATAATAGTTCTTTGTGATATATTTTTATGATTTAATGCAATCCTTTTTATTACTATTACGACTTATTAATGGTGACTTTTTCAACACGGGATTAACATCAAAGGTGGATTCTTATAGAGATATAATGCTCTCATATTTAATATTGAAATGTTGCGGAAAACAGTTGTTGTTTTCCTTTGTGCTTGGAATTTTATTATTTTGATGTAAAATATATTTTATCTTAAGTTTTATAAACGTCTTAGTGATAAGATAAATAGATGTGTTTATTGCTGAATATATAAATATTCATCACGAAAACATTTGAAGCACATTCAATGAAAATTGTTCAACCTCATGTGAGGAAAGTGGCTTAGTTGGAATTGGCTACGAGACACGCATAGCGCTGAAAAATGCAGACATTCCTAATTCAATTTAGATATCTAAGTACCTACTAGACAAGAAGTGAACATACTTAATAAAATACTTTTTTCATGTCGCGTTTAAAAGAAAATAGTTTGGAATGATTAATCTGGTGCTGGTGGTCGTGTTGCGCGCACGCATTGAAGACAAACGCGGTGGACAACTGTTGTCTGCTCGTCTCGACAGCTGCGTGCCTGTGCTCCACTTGCGCTTAGTTGCTCACTGCTCGGCTGCGGACATAGATCGTGTACGACGCGATTTACGGATACACGTATTGCATATATTAAATGTTTGGGAAGTTTCCACAGACAGAAACATGACATGGCTTAGGCTACGCCATGTCATGTTTCTGCTCCTACCCAGTTAGATCCTAATTGATTTCGTGCAATATGAGTCATGCCAGTGTACAAATTACTTTTCTTTTCATCACATGGAAAAACCTTTATTTTTCGTTGTTGATCATACTGGTTGGAGAATCTAATAATAATATTGTATTTCAAAAAACTTCGCATGGACACGGAATAAGCTTTCGATAGCATCAGTAACACCAGTCAACGCTACGTCTAAACGATGTAGCCAATACCTTATACGCGAAACGACGCAGAACGAGTATCAGTCGTGTTTCCTCTTCAACTCTAAACCTTATAGCTTTGCAGTACTGGGAATCTCTCGTTATCAAATATAAAGGACACAATTGTTACTAAATGTCGCTGTCAGGGTACCAATGTTGGTATTAGTCATGGAAATACGTCGGCTTTGCTTGTTTAATTACGCGTTACATGTTCATAACTAAAGGTACATAGCAGTATAGACTGGTTGGATTAGCATCAGTTCGCGGCGTGACTGTTTGACTGATTGAAATGTTTGATTAGTTGGCGAGCATTGACTTGTAGAGGTGAATGTGACAGATGAGATGTTGACTCATTTATTTTGAGATGATAGTGAGCCACTTTGTTTTAGCACCTGCAGCTGCATTGTAAGATTTGTATATAGAGTGGTAGACTATGATAACGTCGTTTCAGTCTACAAAATAACTATGTATCCGATACCCGAAAGTATAAAAACCAATGAATCACAAATCGGACATTTCTCTCAATAAAGTTCAGGTAACGGAATAATTGGTCATGAGCACGATACTACCTGAATCATATCAGCAGCAGCAATTATGATCAGTAAATTCTTAAGTATCCGAAGCTAGTCAAGTGAGTCATTTGGACGTGTGGCAGTCTCCGGAGTAGGTACGTCTCACGTCTCACGACGGCGACGGGTGACGCCGCCGCCGCGACGCGCCGCGGACGGCTGCGCCCGCGCCGTGATTTATTTACTTGGAACTTGTGCGCCGCTCGCGTTTGTTATTCATTGCTATGAGCAATGTTGTTGCTCACAGATACATGGTATGGTAACTGTACTTGAAGTAGGTGCTTTTCCTATATAAAGGTCATTGATTCGTAAAAAATAGGCTGGTTTAAAATAATTGAAACCATGACAAACACTAAGGACATCTAGATGTCCTAAGCCGTTCGTATAAAATTTTAGAAACTAAAAATATTGCGAAGTTTATATGTGTAGTATCTGCAAAGCTAACAGTCGTACCTACTACGTCAGGTTTACGAAAAATGAACAACAGCTTTCTCATAATAGCTTTAGCTGTAGAAAAACGTAAGCTTTTCAGACAAAAAGGACGATACAGATTGTCTTCTAATTATACTCTTAACGCTGCATCTTCACAAGTTAGAGGCACACATGCGTCCTGCGCACGCGCTGCTTCGCTATTAATCACGTTCACGATCCACTATCATAATCTGGCGGACGGCGCCGCACGCCCTCTGTGTTTGGATAACCGTTTGGTACAAGCACCTTGACTGACAGATGAAACACATACGATACTCTTTATTATTATAATCAGCTCTAAGAACTGTGCAGCGCTTGAGTGATTTGAATCAACGAATTTGACTAGTAAATGACATAATTATGTTACTAAATAGAAGCTCTGGAAAATCAGAAAAGATCGTCGGAAAAAATATGACGTCTAACTTGTGAAATGTCTACATTTAGAATGCTGTACGTTTTACCACGAACACAAACAATATTGTTTCGTTACAAAAGGTGACGTTAATTACTGCCGCAGCTTTAAAAGTCATCTTGATAAAATACCGGTCCACAAATATCCATTTCGGGTTCCACTTTTTGTTCTCGAGCGTTAATTGGCAGACTCACGAGGTGCATCCGTCATTCTTTGGACAACCACGATCTAAATTGGTAAACTAAATAAAATTAGCGTTTTCACTTGAACGTTGAAGCGTTGCACGTGCATACAATGTGTATATTTTCACAACACGTCGAATTATTCGCCTCGTTTGCTTACGATAATAGTTTAAAGAGAGTATGCGCTATGTTAAAAAGTTTCCAATGTTATTATTTACAGTAAGGAGTGTATTAGGAGCGCAGCTGATGAGAGAAGCTTTTAGTATGATCGATAATGAAGAAGGCGCCACGGATGAACGTTGGATTACATAACAGTTTTGTTTTATCGATTTTTCCGTCATGATTTCAGTTTTATTAGTGTATTGTTTAATCTTTCTGTTTTCGCCTAGACGGGAAGAACGATTGAAAGCCCGTTCAAAATCGTCTTGTTTTAACTGAGTGAAACATAGACTAGGTTAATAAAATATTAGTTTTTAGGGTTCCGTACCCAAAGGGTAAAACGGGACCCTATTACTAAGACTTCGCTGTCTGTCTGTCTGTCTGTCTCCAGGCTGTATCTCATAAACCGTGATAGATAGAAAGCTGAAATTTTCACAAATGATGTATTACTATTGCCGCTATAACAATAAATACTAAAAATAAATAAATATTAAGGGGGGCTCCCATACAACAGATATGATTTTTTTTCCGATTTTATAGATAATGGTACTGAACCCTTCGTGCGCGAGTCCGACTCGCACTTGGCCGGTTTTTTTTGTAACCTAACACGAATACATGCTTCATTAAATGGCACAGTACATACCAAATATTTACAATGTCATTAGAGCTGTAGCGTGCATGTATCTTTACAGTAAACACGCCATGTTTTCCTATAAAAACAAGGACTATTTAATTACGGCTAGTAATGTAATTCCGCTGATGGCGTCGTGTCCTCTCGGAGGGCGAAGTCTCCGATACAAATTGGCGCGCGCATGTCACGTAACTTAATCAGCACCCTTCCCTGCCCACCCCAACTAGCTTTATAGGCAAATACACCTCGATATATTTAATAAAACATGTACATAACTTCCAATTAGAGTAGATGGTGCATTTGTCTGACTTTGATGTTTAACGAAGCGCATTTGTGTTTCTTTAGCTCGTAAATAAAAAAAAACTATTTGTGAATTGGTAATTTAATTTTACAAGAACTCATAACGTACACATACTACCATAACTTGAAACGTGTTTACACTTCATAAAGTTTCACGAACGACTTGTATTTAGGTTATAGGTTTAAAACATACCACTTATAGATTGCGGAAAATAGTTTTCCACAGAACTGAGTACATGTTACTGCTCTACATAAGTGGATTGTTTTTGATTATAGGATGTAAGGAAAGCAAACTGACCTGTCTTAACAAAGACATCACAATGTGTAACAAACAATCGTCTCCGGTGTTACAGCCACAAAGTGAAACCAAAGAAAGTTGTACCGCACGGTCTCACGGTCGCGTCATCGATTGCTATACGCAATAACGCCGCACGTGCATTTCCATCGCTCACACAACACCAGGGGGGAGGGGGGTTATTTGTAAATTACGAGTAACGTACTCTATGGGAAACCTTTTTATTAAATTGGATTGGCGAGGCAGACAGCTGGCTAACTTGTATGGGCTCGTCCCTATGATTTATGCCGTTGATTCCTTTAAATTAGATTAATTACTTGATTGCATCGGCGATACGGAATACTTATAAATAAGTGATAGGTACAGAGTTACACACTTGTTAAGGCGTCGTTATTGATTTTCGGATTAATTGCAGTTACATTTTTAATTTTTTACAATTACATGACTCCAAAGTTCCCCCTGATAATAAGAAAAGGCAATGTTTTCACTACACTGTATGTAAAAGTAGAAATAAAAACGGTTTTTATCGTATCATAAACATTTAAGTCCATCTTTTATTCGATTTAAGAGTATCGACGTTGTAACGGTTTTCAATGAATATGTAGTTACATTTTACGGGTGTTTTGGTATAATCTGGGAAGGGAAGGGCAGAGCGGATATTTTGTGAATTGCGAGCACGTTTCACGTAATTTAGCCGAGTCGGGCCGACACGATCCGACTTGGGCCGAGTGGAAAACGTTGTAAGCATTTCATGCGCCAATAATGCACGATCGCAAATACCCAAGTGTCAATTTGGGACGATACGGAAAATGGCTGACGTGACGTAATGTCTTTATTGCTGACTCTTTATGGTTACACAAGTTTTGCGAAACGTTTATGGATTAGGAAAGTTTTTGGCTTCTTGTTATTTATTTGATATTAGATAACAATGTTTTATCAATATGGCACGAGTATAGACCAATTCGAACTGCGAAAGAAATGATTTCTATTCGTCTATAAATTACTAACTTGATTATTTTTGTGAAGATGCAGAAACACGACTTAACTACAGTCTACTCATAAATCCATCGACTGTTTGTTTGGCTTTCTCGAAGATAAACAAATGTTACATTTTTCGCAACATTTGCTTACATCAGGCGCAATCATCAACCCTTCTGTTGCTACGGCCATCCCCGGGGACACCCTCGCCCCGCCCGACCCATCGCAAGCATCATTGACTTCACCGTGTTAAAACGGGGACATGGTGTAAAAACACACTGTGTTTTTTTTCCGCTTTTACGAAGTCACAACATGGCAGAGATAGAAAATGGAAGTCTAAATTCAAATTTAAATGTTTTTTGCTCTACATAGTACATAATCATATATTTCTAGATGTCTAGAGAATGCGCAGTCAGTGTGCGTTGTACATATTATACCAAAGAAATAAATCTAAATAAATTGAACATCGTATCTTGCCATATCCCTTTTAATATGAAAAAGTGATGACTTTCAGAAAATATAGTGCTATTGTTTATGGTAGCCTGTACTAAGACTTACTAGCTCCTGTGCCGTTGGAGTTATTCACACTTTGCAATTCGTTCTTAGAAAGCGCAAGCCTAGTCATAATTTTTGTTTATAAATTAAACCATTGGCAAACTTCTGGTTTTTCCAGTGGAAAAACTACTCTTACGAATAAAACAGGTGTTATTCTAAGAATTTTCTTGTTAACATTAAAATGAAATATGTGGCCAATAAAATATGCTTCTGAATTTTATGGCCACTCACAGAAAGATTTGAAAAGTCGATAAATTTTTCCCACAAGTCACGTTACACCCCGCCATCTATTTTCGGCACAAGACCGGAAGTCCGGAACTAAGTACACGTGCCCCAACGGAACTGACGTCAGTTACCGCCCTATCGCAATCAGAACTTTTGTTGTTGGTATATAATGTGACGTAAGTAGCAAACATAAGAAAAAGTTATGTACTTCTCTTTTTTTGTTCAGAAATTTAAATTAATTTAAACCGACAGTTGACGGCACGGTTGGCGCAGTGGCTGAGCGATTGACTGCTGCGTTGCGTGTCGCGGGTTCGATCCCCGCACGGAACAAATATTTGTATGGCCTACAGATAGTTGTTCCGGGTCTGGCTGTTTGTGTATGTGAGTTTAAATGTTTGTAAACGCACCCACGATACAGGAGAAATTCCTAGTGTGGGGCAACGTTTTTAAAAAAAAAAAAAAAAAAAAAAAAAAAAAAAAAAAAAAAAAAAAAAAAAAAAAAAAAAAAAAAAAAAAAAGTTGTACATAGTAGTAATGGCGGCAAAAAACACTTATGTCTTTTTAGATTGTCTTGTGTCTGTATTGGTTGGTTGTTTTTAGATATACATATCGGATACAATAAGTTCCTTCCTGTATCAATTTACACTATTATTTTATTAACAATACTGAAAACAGCTCTTTCAAGTATTTTATTTCTCAATCAATTAAAAACAGGTCTCACGCTAACAATCATCAAAGCTTTGTTGTGTAACTTCGTTACTAAGCACAACAGTAAAAGGGAAAAGTAAAAAAGAGGTTGACAATGCTTCCTCCAAAAATCGATAGGCAAGAAGCCACGTGTTAAGATAACGGTGAGCGTGACCCGCACGTGTCGGCTGAGGGGTTGAATTCACGTGCTGTGTTCCTATTCTGTACAATGTGCTTGTAATGATCAGTTGATAAAGGAGATCTGAAAACTAAGAAATATATCATAACATAACACTAAGCTTGTAATCCCGCCAGTTATGTGTAGATAATAGCAGATGAGCCTGTTGCCATCAACAAGGCACAAATCCAGACTCCGTGAATGTTACTGAGAAATTCCTGATGGAAAACGACGGAACGGGATTTGTGCCCGGTTGATGGCAATAGGCTCGCCCCCTATTAGGTACATGGGACTTAAACATAACTGGCGAAATGTGGGTCTACTATGGCATGCTAGGCGTGATGTTATGTTTTAAGTTTTTTCTTGCTTTCTGTCACGCCCATTGATCCAAATGTAGCTGGTGGAATTCATCATTTGTAAAATGTGAGTTAAGAGACATTTAAATTATCTCACGACAACACTCGTACTAACATTGAAAACCTTCTCTTAGCCTAGCCTAAACGTTTATGATGTAAAGCGTGACTTAAATTATGTTCTTCGTGTCAACCTTTAACGATCTTTTCTTTTTACAATCTGAACCGAGAACCGACCTATTGTCGGAGTCGTGCGCATGCGCAAGTTACCAACGTAGAACATTTCGACGCACGACCTTTCGACAGCCAACTGTGCCGTGGTTGCTTATGTCAACGATTAAAGGCTGCTTAGGTTAGGCAAGAGTATTAATCGTAGTATTTAAGAGTAGTGATCGGTTGTACAAATTGGCGACTGCATTTGATAATATCTTAATCATCTATAGGTACAAATAAATAAAATTGAAGTGTCTGTTTGTAATTTTAAAGTAACAGCTTTTTACTGAATGTATGAAAGTATACAGGGTGGAATTTTTCAACCTCACCTGAGTAAAGTAAAGTACTCTAAATTTTACTCAAAGGAAACATTCCTTAATAAAAAAAAAAACAAATCTGCATTCAAAGATTTTCGAGAATTCGCTTGGGAATCGAAACGGCTAAAATGAGAAAAAATAAGGGCTTTTATTTTAGAAAAAGGATTAGGGTTCCGTGCAAAAAATTTTAAACCATTGAAATTGTTAACAAAATCCGAATCAAATAGCAAAGTAACATTTTTATAATAATTTCACGCGGCAGGTCGTGGGCATCAGCTAGTTTATTATACGCACGGTAATTTCAGAGAGTTCAACGTTAACCTGTCAGCGCGGGAATAGGCATCTTCTGGTCATGCTCGTTCCGTCCTATAGCTCATCCATCGCTTTCCATGATCGAGGTCAAGAGCAAAACCATCAGCATCATGTTCAAACCGCGGTGATGATCAGTATACTCAGTATGATGTGTTACCTACTGTACTAATGTAATAATTTAGAATCACAGGGCAGTTTAGTTCTGTCCAATACTGATAAGTAACAATACTACTGTTACTTCCGATGATCTTCAAACTGCAGCTATTCCACTAGATCCTCGAAGGACCAATTTGCGCGATGGGTCATATCATATAGTTGATATTTCTTTGTTGTTGCACATCTAAGCATGAATAAATCCCAATAACATAACTATGAAAATGTAACATCAAGAAAATTACTTGCCCTTCATCATAAAACCATTTCATTATAATGTCTTTGTTGCTCTTTACAGTAATAAGCCGCAGCCATAAAACCAGTTATCAAAAAGAAATCTCAGATATACACACCACTACCGTTTCACCCCCCTTGAGCTCCAACCAAAATTGGGAGAACCCTCTTCATAATCGGCCTCGTAACAAATTTAAGGGAGATAGTGGGTCTTTTACAATGGTCTAGTTATCTTCCCTACTCGCTTTTCCCTTTGAAGGCCCTCTGGGCGGGCGGAGCGAATCACGGAGAGAGTGCAGTGGGTAATGACGACACGCTTGTCCTGCTACGAATGAAAGCCATCTCGTGATGAATATTTTCATTGAGTGCCTGTCTGGCAATATTTTGTCCGGATTAATTTGCACTATCGCTTTGGAGGAAGACGATGCCCCAATGTTAGCTGTTAGGTGAAGTACTTTGAGTTAAAAGCTACAAGAGATGAATCTTTCATGATATAACCGTTCTTTATGACCTATATGAAGAGAATGTATGTGTTTCGGATCAAATAACGACGTTAATTATTGGAAAATTAATTGGCTTGTATATGTGTGTGTGGTCTGGTGTGTGGCTATTGCCATGAAAAAATGTAAGATCTAAACGAAATTATTCAAAGCCATCCCAAAATCTAGCCTTATTACGCCGGTGAACCTTCAACATATACTAAACCACTCTTCGCCTTTTTCATACGCAGTTTATGAATGTAAGTTAACATTCGTCACGGATATACTTGGGTGTGAACGCTTAATGCAAATCGAATGATTCGCGCATCATCGCTCTTGAGTTGAACGGCACTCGATCTGGGGTGCGTTCCGCGACGTCTGCGCGACTGAACACTTGTACGCTGTCAACTCGACACGACACCACAATTATCTGCACGGTACAAATGGACGAATAATGAGTTAATTGCTTAGCACTTTCTTTTGTTAGATACTTTATATTGTGGTAAGTTAGAAAGCATTCATAACAAACAGCTAATATTGATTTTCCTCGTCAGTTGCTTTGAGTTTTAGGTGGTCTTTAAAGAGGTTCTTTTTTGCTCGCCTTGAGGATTTCTTTCTGCCGTTTAACAGACCTTCTACTGACAACTGTTTCAATGTAACACACGAGTTTACAGAAGATAGGTACTTATTTAGCACGTGTCCGCGATGTCCGTTGGATTGCGACAAACTGCCGAGATGGACCAATATTTGTACGTGGCCAGGATGTTTGCGGTGCATATAACGCCGTCCGACTAAAAGCTAAGAAAATATTTAAAACGAAAACTTCACGGACAAATATTCAACAAAAAATCTGACATTCTCAACGCGACCTAACAGTGAATGTCGAATAAGTAAATCTGAAGTATCTTATCGTGTGGTTGTATAAAAAGCAGTTATGACAGAATGCTTTCTGATACGGAATCGGTTATTTTTTGTTATATTATGTCATAAATACTTGTTAGGGATGCTGTGACGATTTCGTTTGTGCTTATCGCGTGCTGTTATCAGCGGAAGGCGCGCTCTTGACCCCGAATTGATAAAGCTTACACTAAAATAGCTCGACCGATAACGAATGCCACGTCCGTTTGCTGAGAACTGCGGGTAAAAAATACCCAATTCTACTGTCGTACTTACTTATTAGTATTACTCATAGTTTATAAATCTGTGATATAGTGTTCAAAATGTACTTAGCATAAAGAAAATAAATAAAGTAAACAGTTTGCATTAGATCTTTAAAAAGACTTCAATTTTTGAATGCTGTTTATGCTTTTGGGATATTGGCTCATAACCTCCCAAAGGAAGTTTTTTCTGAAGATATTGTAAGATATACCAGGTTTGACTTCTTTGGACCACCATAATTTTAAAAGTGTTAAGTGATGTTGAGAAAGGATGACGCCTCTCCTGAATAAGGCTGGTTGCTCTTTATTTGAAATAATAAACAACTATTTCTGGAATCAATCCCTACGTTGAATTTTTCTTTGTAGCTGATGTTCTTTAAGAAAGGAGGTGTTACCACGACATGGAAAGATATTCCAGCGTCCATATTGCTCGACTGTGTGAGAACTGAAAAAACATTCCAGAATAACGATCAAGTGTAGCAAAAACGTTCTCCACAAAACGTGTGAGTCAGTAGGTTGTAATTTCGAGCTCGACTATCGTTCAAAGCTAGGCCCATCAAATATTTTGACACTCGGCTGTCGACAGATAAGTACTGTCGCACTAAACTCATCGTCGGCTAACACTGCTGACTTTTATCGTCCTGAACTATTTGCGAGCTGTCGTAATATTTTTTCTTCGTCTTTCTAATATATTATGTTATTTTCAGTGTATATTCCCGCTATAAAACTTGCAGGTGTTTGTGTTATTTGACTTTAATGATGATTGATTTTCTATTTTAGAGTGTTTTAGGGTAGGTACCTACATGTTTGTATTTATTTAAGTGGCTGTTACTTTGATTAGAATTCTTTTAGCATTTGTGAGTTTTATTTATATATTTATGTTTGCTTTAAGTTTAATTTAAACTTAAATCGGTGTAACGTTTATAAATGAACCCCTACGTCATCATCATCTGCCAAGCCTTTTCCCAACTCTGTTGGGGTCGGCTTCCAGTCTAATCGGATGCAGCTGAATACCAGTATTTTACATGGAGCCACTGCCTATCTGACCTCCACAACCCAGTTAATACTGGGTAATACTATACCCCTTGGTAAGACTGGTTGTCTTGTCAGACTTTATGGGGCACTGACTACCTGTAACGACTGTCAAAGATCTACAAATGACAGCCGTGACCAACGGCTTAATGTGCTTTCCGAGGCACGGAGGAAACTTGGTTTGTAATGGGTGGTCACCCATTCACAGACCAACCCAGGCAAGCACGGCTTAATCTAAAGATCGATGTTATGAATTATTTTCTAAGAAAAATAAATATCATTTAATTAATTTCAAACATGTGTCGGAGTTTTCCGTATTATGTTTGTATGTTACACTTAGGTACTTATATGTTATATACGGTATTTTGGCTTAATTTGAGTGTATCCAACGCAATAAATCGTTATATTCTGAGAGGTCGTCAAGCGAATAACAAGAGGCTCATTATATTCACATACAGCGGGTAGATATAGACTCGCCCCGAGAAGGGCCGGGCGATGCCGACGGACGCCGATCAATAAGTCAAGACGAAGGATAACGCTCTAAGGAGGATATTATAATGTAAAAGAATTGTTACTTACAAGGAACAACATAAAAATGTTTAGTAACTGGTGCTTAAATTACTATGTTTAAACAATGTTTTCATCAATATTGAATTGTATTATAATGAAAATTTAAAATATTGAGTAAATTGACAGATTAAAGAAAAATACTTTTTATATCAAACACAAAATAGATATAATAAAATAAAAGTGAGTAACAAAATAAAATAAAAAGAATCACGCGACCCTGCCAGGATTCGAACCTGGAATCTTCTGATCCGTAGTCAGACGCGTTATCCGTTGCGCCACAGGGCCAGATATAGAAGTTGGTAAAATTAAACATTATGTTCTCATAAAAATAAAATATTACAAAAACTGGTATTATTGAAGATATTTTACAAGTACCTGCAAATTAAATTTTAATTAAATATTTTTTTTACATTTTATTTTTTATTAAACTCCGTTTATAACCTTGGTAGATTCAAACACATTTATTGAATTGTGTGCTTTTAATTCTGTGGCTGTTTTTCTTTGATCGTTACACAAAGGGGTTCATTAGATGGCGAACACGTGAACATTTTGCTAATTAACGCTCAGTGAGGTCGTGTGCAGGCCGCGTGCTCGTTAGTGCCCACCACGACCGCGGGGCGGCGCCATTGTGCGCGCGCACGCTTGATAACGCAACATTTATTTGGTTTTTATTCTAATTTGACATGGCAGAGGCATATAAACAATCTTGTATTGATCATAATATATTGTTTATAACTTTATTGGAAAGCACACTGAATATGTAAGTGTCAAAATAAATCATAATTGTCTTAAAGAACACATTAATATCTACGACGAACATTTCTATTAAGTATGGTCAGATAACAAGAAAATGTAGGATCAATAAAAACATATTTTATAGACCACATATCAACATCAAATATCACTTCAAACTTACGAATTGACCCTAAAAAAAGATTTACACGAATATAATATTTTAATATCATTTCATTTTACGATTTCCCTTGTCGTTCCATGTCTTTCACGTGTGAAGGCGTTGGACTATTTTTCATACTATAAAACATTTCAAGAGGAACATTATGCATATAAATAAGTGCGACAAGGTTCCTATGGCTATCAACACTTCGTCGGCTGTGCTGTCGCAACTATACCACGCACCACCTTTCCACTTCCCTCATAAAATGCGGTTTTATGAAATTTTATTATACGAATAAAATACAATTAATAAATACAAGAAAATAACATTTAAACATGTGTATGTCTGTAAAAGTGGTAAAAAGTGTAAGTAATTGGAATTATGAATATCGAAACGGCTATTTCAAAAATGAATGAATATTAATGATATGCAGAGCAGTTTGTAGATAACTTTGAATGTTGTGTAACACAAATTGTTTAAATTTACGTAACATGATGTTTTTTGTATGCTATTCTAATATGGTATCTCTATGTGCAATATAGCGAGCAATTTATTGAGCACTTGAGCAATTTCTCGCGACTCGCAGCTGTTTAGTGATTAGTGTGAAGAGTTGAGTGTCAAACGATAACAGACTGGAGAGGTGATTTCAACGCTGCCAGGGCTTTCAGGCGAAGTAAGGCCTGCTTACGGTTATCTAAATCATCCACTTGAGATAAGGCGATAGCTACACTGTGTGCGCACTGCGCAGTGCAGGTGGTTGTACTTAAAACAGAAAATTGCTAATAAACATAGCATAGTCCTTGTTCGGTACAAAGATAGTGCATTATGTAGGTAAATAGATAGACTATACAAAATATACTCAGTTTATACAAAAGGCACGCCATATATTCTGCGATTTAATATGGATTCTGCTGACAACGGTGGCAGAATAAAGTAAGTATTTTCCTACTACACTTTTTAGGTGTAGACGAGCGAGAAATTAACAATGTTCTTAGATCCCATTTCGTCCTAAAGTACCTAACTTTAGAAGCCCTTTGATTCTCTAGTATATTGTCAGTGGTTATTATTAAAAATGCCTTTATTTATTTTTGCACAAATTTTTATACATTTTTAAATATTCCTTTTAAAAAGTATTTTAGTCAGTTGTTTTTTTTGGTCCACTTTGGTTTTTTTGTCACAATACTTGAAGATATCTTGTAGAAACCGAAAATGAAATATAAATATTTTCTTTTACATGTTTCAGAAAGAAAACAAAAGTTAGTTACCTTCTGCAAGACTGATTTATGACTTGGATCTTTGATAAATAATTGATGTAGGGAAATCACGATCACCATTCCTCTTATCAACTTCAGTCAGTCAACAATACAACTAAGCCAGGCCGGTCAAGTATAGCCGTGTATTTAGAAATGCGCGGGCGCCGGTGCCAGTGCGGTGCGAGTAAATCCCATACATCAACGGGCCCGATCCGCTTCCGTTCAAATAAACAAGCTTCATAAAGCCGGCTCGATGACGTCTATATCTACTTCGCACTTCGCCCATCGCTCTTTATAACACGCTATAAATATGTACTCGATGTATTTCAAATGAAACGCGAAATTGTTTGTTTGTCTAACTGAAAAATATTACCCACTATGAGTTTGTTTTTTGAGGAGTGTTGGGAAAGAATATAAGTACGGCCGGTTTATTTATCGTTTAAAAACAATGATTTTGCTAGTATGTAGCTGAAAATACATATGAAATAGTTGAAACCTCTATTTTCAGGAAACCAAAGACAACAGGGAAGGTATACCCACATTTCACCAGCTATGTTTAAGTTCCATGTAATAAGGGGCCAGCCTATTGCCATCAACCGGGCACAAATCCATATTCCGTGACTGCTAATATGAAATTCAAGATGGAACATCCCATTAACGCTTTGCTGCCGGGAATCGAACCTAGTACAGACGCTAGCACCCGAAACTGTCAAATTTTCCCAATCAACCTTGAACCTAATTTGCGTTAGCGATAAAGTTGAAATCGATTAAAGAAATTTGACAGACTGAAGTAGCTTGATGAGCTGGTGTCTGTTCCTCATACTCAGCAGTCGACCAACCACTAGACCAACGAGGCAGTCGTAGTGTAAAGTGTAGCAATATCATTGATTGTTACATTGTCTTGAAGGATATTGCAATTCAATTCGTTTCTTCCATAGATGGTTATCTCGTCGTTAGATAAGGTCTGTAACTTTAACAGTCATGAACAAAGAGTCTGAAATGGTTTTGAGTTTTCAACAATCGCCGGACGAATTAATATTAGCCTGTTCGACTTTGTCCACCTCATCCACCAAAAAAGCATGTTCATACATATATTTTAAAGATTCTTACAAATGGTCGTCTTTTTTATTTATGTTTCCGCGGGACAACCGTGTGGTAATGTCCTAATAAGGCTACGTTCATGTCTTGTGTTCGAAGCGAGGTGCTAACAGCAGGCAGGCCGTGGGAACTGCAAACAAACTGTTTTTACTCAAACACCTCATTCAGAACTTCCTTCTTGGAGGATTTCATTCACGTTTGACGTTGATCTTTACACAAGCTTAGATTTAGGTAAGATCAAGCCTCGGACATGCATGACATACGGTTAAAAAAAATATTCAGACCGCGAATACGTTAAAAATATTCCTTCGTTAAAAATAGTCCCAAAACACTCCTGCTCTAAAGAAATCTCTTTAGTTGAAGTAGATAATAAATTATCTCTTTCAGTTCTTTTGTCATGACAACAATTTAATTCACTAAAACAAACTAATTGTCGCCTGTTTTTCAGGCAGCCAGTCATTCCGACCTTCCTATACCATTTTCTAAGTAAGTAATTAGAGTGTCTTACACCAAAAGGAAAACTGTATGAATATTGTTCTTTAAGAACTCTAGTTCGTAAATCGCTCACAATTATTTTTGTTTGTTCGTCGTGTCTATCAACATGGCAGTGTTGACGTCACGCGCAAATGCTTTGTTTGTTTGCAAACATCTTCGGTATGATATTAGGAGCGATTTATGCATATGTGCCGCTGAAAATGGCTGGATACTTTTGTAACACGAAAATACTTTCAGCAGCTTCTTAAAAGAGCTGTGAATGAAGTTTTATTGCCAGTTTCAGAGTCTTTTCTCACTTTTGTCATATTATAGTCTTAAACTTACCAAGCAAAGCCGAAATGTTGACCTGAGTGTCTAGGCAAGCGGCAATCACTTTCAAGACTTTTTCGATAGTGTATCAAAATCATTTTTTTTCTTTTTCTATCTATACTTACTTTGTCTAGGCGCTCAGATGAATTTGGATTTCGACTGGTATGATTGATTAAATCAGCTCCTCACTAACCTTCAACTAGCTTTATTTCAGTTTCCAGAACCCACTCAATCTTCAGAACAATTAAACTAACTGCTCTTAAATTACAAATCTCTTATAAGTAGTAAATATACTTAACCGTCCACCACGATTCACACCAGATGTTTCCAAGAAGATCGCATTGCATTGTTTATCGTACAAATAACTTTCAAATAAAGTATGTAAATGATGACGCTGATATCTAGGAACCTGACAACGGTGGAAAGGTGTCAATGACTGGCGCCAGACAGACGGCAAGCTTTGACTCCGAACCTGAGACTGTCACACGAGACTCCACAGAATAGCATTATGAATGCAAATGTATGATTGCTGCATAGTGTATATTTTTCTCAGCTGACAGGTAGCTGATCTGTGTTGTTCAACTGCTGTTGATGTACATAATGTAGAAAATGAATTGACAAGATGGCGACGGGACGGAGGTGCGTAGTGTGGTTATCAGCGATGACGTAGGCACCTCGTCTGTTCCTGTAGAACCTTCAACAGCTCCTTTTTTACACATAGGTTGACATGACTCCGTCGATATTCAATAAATACTTTAGTTAGAAAACAACGAACCACATAATCTTGGTGTAGCCCTAGTTCCTACACCTCGTTATAAATATCATTGTTTACTGAACATATACTTGCACACATTGTATGGTCTATAAAGCATGCGCTAGAACAGTTGTACAAATTAAGTGACTGAACTACTAATGTCCGAATTGTCTCATCGTTCTTAATGCATGCATATGTCGTTGCATCAGCTTTTCCGCCCTAAACTACTAAGGATAATAGACCATTAATCGTTGAACTACCCCGTCCCCTTCTGGTTCTGTGAAACTGATTTTAAAAAGAGGGGTTGTGTGGGCGGTCGGGGGTCCTGAATATTTGGATGTTTATGCATTGCGCATGGTGTTGCGCCATATGGAGTATTAGCGGGACACTTGGGAGTAGATGCGGGATTGCTTCAAATGAAACAACTGGCTACATTCGCAACCTAATGTTATGTTATGATATCTCCATATCTCTCCTACGGATTATCCCCCAAGCTGGTTTGCCAACTGCCAAAAACTGTACAAGCGGAACAGGACACTTGGTTCTCAAAACGGTTTCAGAACTCATGCTTGTTATTAACATTTAGGTAGGTATATCAAATTACATCGCATTATCGCATGAACTAATCAGACATGCATATTCAATAATTTATAGCGAATCATGCATGATTAACTATTTACCTAGAAGGAACTGCATAATTGACAAGAAATAAAACTCCTAATCCATCAATATCTGCCGTCGACACGAATTCGAGTCATAAATTCATATGGCGCGGCGACTTAATCAAAATGTGCACTTGGCGAGCCCCCTAGCCCTCTAGGCCCCTCGGAGGGCGCACAATGTCGAATATATTCATTTCCTCCGCAATATTTGTACATTAGAGGTCTCGGCTCGGTACGCTCCCCATTGCTCTCTAGTTTGACTCTATAGCTTCAGTTTTCTATAGGGGAAAATGTCCCTTACTATTGGTTCTTTTGTCTCCAATTTCAGACAATTTTATTGCGACTATAGTAAGCTAATTTTTGAATATCATTTGCTGGACGGTTCATTCTAACTTCATTACCAATATTATCATCAATGACGATGATAAGGTGACGTCAATACTGTTAAATCAGTATAATTACACCATTTTGTTTTATAGATGTAACAGATAAATTATTCTTCATAATTCACGTCATTGCAGCTACTTAGGTAGTATTTTAAGGCGCAGTATCATACCTATATGAATTTGCAAAAATATAAGAAATCAATTGAATCAAGTCATTCTGAATCTGCCACAAACAATTCTGTGGTAAAACAAATGACTTTTCTTGTGTTGCACTTTTGGATTGCGGTTATTTCGTAGTCGTGTTTGTTTCGAGTTTCCCTAGTAGGGTTCCGTAGGCATGAGACAAGGGAGACGGCCGCAGCCGAGTAATGAAACCTTAAATCCCTGGTACGGACTCGTAATCCCATGACGAGAAGTTAGTGCAGGGGTGTCCCGCGCCAGTTGGCCGCACCTAATGCGGTTTAGTGTTTCATTTCCAGCGCAAATTGTGTTTTTATACAATCATCGGTTTGTTTTTTATCTAAATCTCTTTTGCAACTGTTATCGGGCTTGCACTTGATCGGTTTGAAATGAGGATGGATGTAAGGAATCGGGAAGTTTTCGGGTTTTACCTAAAAGGTATATATTATTAGCTTTACTGAAAAGGATAGGCAGCAGTAACTCGGCGTCAGAATTGGCAGATTCTATCCCGTTGGTTATTATAATATGTCCGGCAGTTTCTCTACACATTTAAACTCCAGTATCGTCATGCTCTGCAGGTTCTATAAATAAACCAATGTATTCAATGGTTTACCTAACTCCTTGAGCCGTCTTAAGATAAGCTGATGAAGTCATCCGAGTGTTCTTATTATTTATGAAGTCAGCTGATTACGTAACAATCACTAACAAATCGCTGTCAGAATACGTAAACAAACGTGACGAAATATCAGAAATATTTCATTGAACATAGTGCTAAGAGAAAATCGTTAAAATTCCACAGTTTAAACTTAATCTATTACAGACAACCTTGGCGAGCAGAATCGACCTCGAAGTACAATTTTCCTGTTGTTAATCTTCAAGTACCTACATTCAATATTTGTGTTACATTTGAATGTTTGAACAGCATTGTTTGCTTGTTTCCTTGGCTCGGCTTTACGGCACGCTGTGAAGCTGTGATACTATCGGTATGATCTTTACTTTTACTGTGGCGTCGGTATCGAGATTGCACGATCGGTGGTGTCGCAACCCTGGCGCGATCGAGCTCGGCATCGCGACTCGAGCACCCGAGCCGGTGAGCCTGCCGTCGGCGCCGCACGTGCAGTCCGCTTAATGAGACCCTGCCAGCCATCTTCCGATCGATGTTTACTTACGCTCGTTACTTTCCACGATGCTGGATACTGATTTAAAATAATGACCGCGATAATTAAGGAGGGGACAACAATTACAACTTACAATGCCTTTTTGCTGGTGTTTTTATTTTCCGCTTTGATAAAACTTTTTCGTTTTAGTTTAAAAGAGAAGTTGGCTTCGAAGTTTTGTTGTTGAATTTATAGTTGAATGACCTTCACAAGCTTCATACACGTTACATAAATATGCAAAAAGGTTTTCCGCAGTCGGTAGGATTCGAACCTACGCTCCCAGAGGGAATCTGATTTCTAGTCAGACGCCTTAACCGCTCGGCCACGACTGCTCATGGCCGCTGAACGAAATTATCTGTCTTGTCGCCCAAAGCATTTATAACAAATTGAACAAGATTAGAAACGACAAAAAATAAAATAAAACGTGAACTACTCGTAGGCTATCTTATTAAAGTTTGCAGCTGCTTTTAATTGAACAATTTAGCATTGATTATTCGCCATCAGTTATCTGCACAAAGATCACGGATCTGGTCGCCTGCTCTTTGAATAACAAGAGGAGAGAGCGAGAAACTCAGCGTCTGCATTCCTAATTAAACATAGATAAACTGATTACAAATTGAAAGTTAAGTCGGAAGCGGTGGCAGTAAGTAGTGGTTATTTGTGGAATCATTGTGCAGTAGTAGTGCCCGCCTATTTACTCAGCTGTAAGTCAGGCACTAAAACAAAATAAATGGAGCGAGAAATCCCCGGTCTGTTCACAACACAAGTGCGGTTTTATGATTATGAGATGCGCACGCGCTTGTAAAACAGCACGAATTAATCATTGCTCGTGAACATCAGCTTTAACTATTTTATGCGTAAAACAGGGAACTTTGGTTTATTAGCGCTTTTTCTTGTACTACTCTTTATTATACAACATGGTGGATGCTTCTATTTACGATAAGCTGTTTTAATGTAACTCAACGAGTTAAAGCAACAAGTTTAAATATAGATTTTTATGTCCAAAACAACCTTCTGATTTAGTGAATGGAAGTTTGTAGAATGCAAGTTTTTTCCAAGGCTCGTCGCGTTGGTATTAATGAATTGGGCGATGATGAATAAAACATATGAAACAAAACATGTAAATGTGATCTGTCACGTACCGACCACATTGACGTGGTTACCGTATCGTGGGCATAGCGTGACGTAAACAAAGCCGGCGCGAAACCGGTGCACACCGGTCTAGGGACGCCAACATATAGGGAAAACTGGAAATTTTCAGCGTACCTAGTGCTAAATCGATCATGCTATGTTATAATACCAAGCAATTTAGTCTTGTATTAATTATATTTGCAACTAGCTGTTACCCGGCGACCTTCGTTCGCTTGAAATCATTATTAAAAAATATGACTTTCTTTTTAATCAGATTATGTTACCAATTTCACGGGTTTCATTTTTTTTTCACGGAACCCTAATTCTTTTTCTAAAATAAAAGTAGCTTATGTTATACCTTATAGCATAACATTAGCTATCTGCCAGTACAAGTCTCATCAAACAAATCGATCCAGCCGTTTCAGGGTTTAGCCGGAACAAACAGACAGGCAAAAAATTAAAAAAATGTGGTTTTGTTATAAGAGCCGTATAGGTGTAACGAAACCGAAAGGCACTTGTTATTCTCGTCATTGCGATCATTTTTTTTTGTTCTAGACCATATCTGGGAACCTTCTAGTTACGGAGATTCCGGGGATAGGGGGGGGGGGGAGATTACGGGGTCAAAGTTCCAACTTTTTCACAAGTTTAAAAATAAAATGTTTTTTTACTTTTAAGGTTTTTGTAAGATTTTTACTTAACACACCACCCCCGTACTTTTTAATCCATGCACCAGCATAATGTTTTGAGTGCGTGACATTGAGTCCTACCAAAAAACGTGATTTTTCACCCGAAAAACAAAAAATCTTTTCCCAGCAATAATTTTGGTGTAAAGTTTACTTTGATGTACAGAATGCTTGGTTCACGGCTTCATGAAGGGTCCGTTGCAGCCTGTTTATTTTCATACGCATTCAGTAAAAAGTTGTTATTTTGATATTACAAACAGATACTTCAATTTCATTTATTTGTATACATAGATGTATAATATGTAGTTTAGTTTTGTTTTTATAAACAAAAAAAATGGTGAATGGAAACTGATTTAAGTTTCAGTTAGATATGAGTTAGAATTTGTTTTTGCAGATATAATTATTATTGAGTCATTATAGGTATTATGTGAGTTATGAATTGTATGAGTCAATGCGTTGATAAAAATCGTAGTTGCTGAAATTGGAAAAGTGGAAAACAATGCGTCATATGCACTGAACTAACTCAAACGCAATAAATAGGATTCAACCGAGTAGAAAGCTAAAAACTACTAGCTAATTATACAAGATTGTAATTCTAATGATAACTTGGTACATAAGGTACTATGGTCTTACTACCAAACAAGACAGACAGACACCAAGCAACTTAACATAAGTACTTGACATTAAAATGACTTGCGGTGACACTTTGTATAACGGGCTCACAAATAAAGAATATGATTGTCACCAGCGAAGTAGTTTGACATTGACACGCTGGTTGAATGTGTCTATTTGCTGCTTTGTGATTCTGTGGTAGCCCTAGCATACAAATGAGTGCTTTACTCGACAGTTGCATTCTTTTGCATGCGTATTTAAAACCGTGCATTGTGCATGTGCATTGTGCAGCCAGGGAGACAATGCTGAACCGTGAGCTAAGCGCTTTATATTTAGACGAGGCGGCCGCTAACGCCGTTCATTACCGTTTTGTCGCGTATTGTCGCGATTTGTCTCTATTGCTACAGCGTGTCACATTGAGTATGTCCACATTAGGATATGCAACGAGTTAAGTGCTAATAAATTGTGTCTATTTGCTTTAGGGACACCTGTGTGTCCTTTAAGTACTTGTTTTTTATTGACGACACCAACATCGTCAGTTTGCCGCAACTATGTTTGCAGAAATTATGTTTTTTCAGCAGATATGAAGTAGGTACATGTTTATGTAGAATTTACTTCGGTACTAGCTCTAATTACTAAAGGGCTAATTTACTGAAGGGCTCATACGAAAAGCTATATTGGGGAGTAATTTAAAGTCCTATACACCAACAATTTGATACAAAACGTTAAATGTTACGAGTGGTAGGTCACTTGCATATTAAGAAGAGAGCTTAACACTCCTAGTATAGTGACATAAATATATGTAGGGGAGACCGGGGCGCGACTTAACAAAATTTATATTTTCAGTTGTAGCTTCAAAACGCCTAAACATTTTGAAATGATTTTTGTGTCAAATGATGTCCAAACTATTCAATAACCATATCGTTGGTTTTAATTTGACAATAAATTAGTACCTTTTAAAAAAAGTCGATTTTACTCAGAAAAGTCAGAAATTAATACTTACCCCGCGATCGGGGCTACAATTAACGGTTCCGAGGTAAGTATTAACAAAAGGGGCAACAATTAACATTGTAAGTATTTTCCTCTATGAATAAAGAAAACGCAAAATTACAATGATATTTTTTTATTAAGAAATACAATCAACATTAGGCTTAAACAATATAGCACTTTGTCCCTGCAACAGCGATATAAGTACATAGATAAAGTAACCTAAACAAAACCTCTCTATATAATAACAAAATTCAACAAATACTGAATGATTTCTTATTAACAGTTACTTTTACTGTTATTTTATTGAAGGAAACGTTAATTTTTAATAATCACAATCTTCACTTAGTGGAACAATAATTAACATTATGCTTAAAAGTTGTAACACTCCGATTTCAGCTATATCAATGAATAGAAACAAAAACTCAAAGAAAACCTCTTCGTAGAAGAACAAAAATCAACAAATCTTTAAATAATTTCTAAATAAAAGCCATTTTTACTGTTATTATTAAGTTAAAAGTCTTCTATGTAGTTTAATCAGACTTATGTGTGTTATCGAATAACAATATAAACACTTTAAAATTAAATGAGGTAGTAAACAGCTTATTCTTAAACGTAGCAGTATTTTTAAAACCTACCTATATAGACTAAAGCAGTCTCAATAATGCTTAGTTTCATTATAAAATCAACATCTTAACAATAATTATGATCTACTAGAAATCATTTTCATATACCTAATCACAATATGTTTCATTTTTAATCATATTCATCGTCTGACTCACAATTTTGGCAAATGTATGAAACAGTGTTCCCTCTGATACATCCGGACTGAGCCCACTGCTTGCACAAAATGCATTCCACCCATTCTGCACCAGATGTGTCTTCATTGTATGAGACACCACAAATTATACAGAAATATTCATCTTCTGCACTGTCGCTGCTTTCTTTTATTATCCTTTTCTTTGCCTTTTCCACTTGTGATGTTTCCTTTGGTTTCCCCTTTTAAGTTATTTTTGCTTTACCCTTTCCTTTACCCTTTTTTTAGTAATAGGGTCCTGTTGGGCACCCTTTGGGTATGGAACCAAAAATAGAATCCAAAGGTATATACATATGGGGTAAGAATTAACATGTTAATTCTTACCCCATATGTTTTGTTAGTTTTAGCCCCATGGGTACCTTTTCAATAAAAAAAAATATTATTAAGAAATAGTGTACATTAGCGTTAGTAAAGTTATGTAACATTATTGTGAATAAAACAAGCTACTGTGAAAAAAAATAATATTACGGTGAAATTAAATATTTAACACGTAAATCAAAAAATCGTAAAGTGAAAAAAGTTCGTTACCTGGCCAAAATAGACGCACATCACACAACACACTCCCACGGCGCACTGAGCTGCACTGACGAGTTTCAACCTGTAGACCACTGTCACAGGGACGAATTTTAGGAATCACTAGTGATGTGCTGTTTATAGTTTATTAGAAATTCGCTCGTTAATACTTACCTCTGTTAATTGAAGCCCCGGCCTCCCCTAAATGAAATGATTTCTATTTGAATGTTATAAAAAGTAATGAATAGTTTAATTGGCACTATTTCTTTCAATATCTCAAATAGAGTAAAAAAAACCAACCGATACATCAATTAAAACGTTCGAACTGCCTTTTACTGCTTCCTCAATTAACTACCAAACTATCACTAGTCAGTTTTTTTTTAAATTTAAATTACAAGTTTATTTATCATTACGATTGCTGAAATAGCACTAGTACCAGTACAAGTGACGTCAGCATTCAGTATTCACAATAGAGAAGCGAAACGTCGTTGAATAGAATTACAAATTGGATTTAGCATTATCGTGAATAAGCTAAAAATAGAATACTATGTCAGAGAAGGCAGTATGGCCAGGGCTGGCGTGGGTATTTGGTACACAATGCACGAGGTGACTGGGCCATCACTTCCGCTGCAGAACGCAACGAACAGATAGGCAGCGCTATGCACTTGTGTGGTAACTGAGCCACACTGTAATGTAATGCAGTATATTATAGCAGTATACCCGTTACCTATACAATTTTCGCAATGTGCAAGGAATACTGCACAATGTTCATGTTCAATTAAGGTTTTCTATGGGCGCAGGTGTTGTAGGGTTTTCTTTCTCGACGAAGCATGGTAAGGCTTTGATAGGCTTGGAATTCTTGTTCATACCTACCTTAGATGGCCGTAGAATAAGGCAGTGCACCTGCACACATCGCACATAAAACGGAGTATATGTCATAGACAATACATTTGTGGTAACACCAAGTTTTACAGCTCATTTCGACTACATACTGTTTTGTTACGTTGATCAGTGTTTTGTTAGTTTGACATTATCTAATAGACAGGACAGTCTTGACTCGGTCAGCTCTGTCTGTGCACAGTGCAACTAAACCAAGTATATGCTACGCGGCGTAGCGTTGATGAAACTACAGCTATAAAGTTATGAAAAGAAAATAGAGGGGTAAATGCGGGCGACCCTAGGGAAATATGCGCAGTGTTGCCCTTTACACCCTTTGAATATTTAAAGCCTGCGTCAGTCTCACTCACGTCTGACCCCCGGGACTTACGAACATTACAGCTTTGTTAAAATGCTTCCTAAGTTCCTGCGTTTCCTGTGAGTGAAAAAAATAATATAGACTCGTAGAATGTTTGTGTTATTTTAAAGAAAAGGAATCGGAAATTCGAAGGAAAGCTATTTCCAGTGATAGATTTTGTTTGCATTGTTGCATAGAATTTATTCATTCACCGCAATTCTTATGAAGATAAATCAGTATCGACGCATTTATGACGATTCATTATTAGACATCGAGGTGTTTTTGATATTTGATTTATACGAAAAATCACCTTAGATCAATGAACCAAATAAATCGCTATATGATTCTGAAATATTTCAATAAGAATTTTAATCGTTTTGTAATCAACGAATATGTTTTATTGATGGGCGGCATTGTACTGATTACAGTGTACTCATTACTTCTAATTATAAATGCTTTCATTACCTTGAAAGATTGCCTCGGTGCAGTGATTGATTAATTATCAAGTACAATGTTTGCATCTGAACGATTATTAGGTATATTGCAGTATCTATCTGTGTCATTGTAACGTCAATCTGCGAAGATTTTTTGGAGATTTTATAGGCAAGGACTGCTAAGGAAATCCTCACTGATTTTGAAAACAGGGATTTTTTTCCTCGTCGGCTCCTCAATGCAGAGGATTGCGACCACAGACGACACGTCTCCAATCCATGCGGTCTGCAGTGTGGACCGCTCGGTACAAGCTGCTTCCAACATTCTTTTTGATCGCGTCTGTCATCTTACCAGTGCGCGCGTTTACGGCGTCCTCCCTGTCCAGCATCTGAAAACATACAACGAAAAAATACAGCGATTACGCTACGAAATCGCTATGTCGGAAAAGTGGGAAAACACGATGAAAAACTCATTACATAATTCATTAGTCAGCCAGATGTTGTTTGATACTTTACATGTTATGTAGAATAGCGTTCTAAACATATGGACCTCTGTTCAGAATGATAATTTTTCATGAAAAATGTATAAGTTTACACCAAAATCTGTTGTTCCGCCTTATTATCATTGTAATGTATGATAATAACTTCCCATTATCCTGGGTGAATGTGCTACTAAATGCCACCTGTATTCTTGAAATTCCAAGTGCGAGTTGAAGAAAAGCGAGCTCTATTTTGAAGAATTCGTCAGTTTATTTCAATTATGGTATGAATTATAAATGACATCGGGTGTTCGTGAAAGGTTAACGAGTTGTCGTGCCCTCGACGATTGTTCGGTACCAATACAATACGAATATTTTGACAGTGCCCCTAGTGTTGAGTTTAGAATTTGAATGATGTCACTGTTCCAAGATATGGAAACATACAAGGTACAAACGGACCCTTCACGAAGCTTTCTATATAGTATTCTGTACATCAAACTAAGTAGCTCTACATAAAAATCATTGCTGAGAAAAGACTTTTTTTGGGCTGAATAATGACATTTTACGGTTGGACTCCATGTAACGCATTCAAAACAAAGTGCTGATAGATGCATTGAATAAAACAGGGGTCATGGAGGTATTTAAAGTAAAGCTAGATCATAAAAAACTTGAAATAAAAAATACTTAGAACTTTGACTTTCAGAGGTTCCTAGGTATGGTCGAGAACAAATAAAATATCGCAATGAGGAGAAAATCTAGTGTCTTTCGGCTTCGTTAATGGGTGTAAAGGGACCCTCCCTTTACACCCATTATATGGACAGATATGGATTAAATGGACTAGGTATACAAAAAAAAGAAAAAAAAAAAGAAAAAAAAAATGAAAACATGGAAAAAAAAATGGAAATGATGATTTTTTGATGATGTGATTGGATGGTTGGAATGGAATGGAAATTGTATAGTTTAGATTACATTATAATTAAAATTATAGTACAGCAAAATTATTCAAAAACATAGTAGGCACAATTAGTGTGAAATAATCTGGTCATTGTTATTGTTGTTTATATTTTATTGCGCAGTAGCAACTTTGTTTTTCTATTTGTTTACCTATATGTAAGGTAATCAACAGCTCGTAATGATTATAATCCTTTATTAATCTTTAACACATTGACTTATATTGGTACTTACCTATGTTTTTTTGTATAAATTGGATATTTGGAGGTACCTATCGTAAACCAACTATGCATACCAGCATATACATAAAATGCATTATAATTATAGTGACTAAATACCTATATCTTTTTGTGTGCTGTCTGTATTTGCAATCCGTTAAGATTTTCTCAAACATTTCCATGTCCTTCTGACATCGCACATCGTTTTATCATTAAATACGTATCACTTATACTAAGTGACACCTAAAAACGAATGCCTGCTGACTAAATTGCGACTTTCAGCGGTTGGACGGACGTAGAAAATCCTGCAGATCGTTTTGCAGTTAGGTATGGTCTAGTGTTCATGAAAACGGGCATTACTCCTGCAAACTTCAGGTTTCAGGACTGCCTCGTTCGAGTGGTCGCAATCGCGACTGCTGAACATGAGGTCCTAGGTTTGATGCCCGGGTCGGGCAAATTGTTATTTGGTTTTATCAAGAATTTCTCAGTAGCAGCCACGGAGACTGGATTTGTGCCCTGTTGATGGCAATAGGCTTGCACCCTATTACATGGGACTTAAACATCATTTTCATCATTCTCCTGGCCTTATCCCAATTTATTTGGGGTCGGCATGTCTTCTTCTTCTATACTTCTGTTACCATAATTGGTGAAATGTGTGTTTACTATTAGGTATACCTCTGCCTAACCGTTCGGGGATTACAGGCGTGATGTTATGTTACTTCAGGCTCGTATGCTCATGTTATTCAGGATTGTCAGTGCCAGTGCATCAAGTGCGAGTTCGGTTCAAACACCTGTATTCCGATAAGCGTTATCGTAAATATCGCGCTATCGTATGCGGACTTTGCCAAAGTATTTTACTAAGTGCCGAGATATCAAGAGATAACATTTAATTTTACGGCAATCGTTACATCGCAGATTTTATTGAGCTTGTTCGCTACTTACAAATCAACCAAGATAATTAAAGAATTATATACGAGGAACTTATAAAAGTTATAGTTATAGTTATGTATACCTATTAAATTAAATATCTTTTCTTTTTTACCCGACTGCCAAGAAAGGTTATGTTTTCGCGCGTATAAGTATCTTTAATGTTTCTTTGTTTGTTTCTTTGTAAATTTATTTATTACCTCGTATGTTCCAAATGGCTGGATGGATTTAGACGATTATGGTATCATTAGATTCGTCTCAAAAACCCGAGTGTCCTTAGATAGGTGTTTAAAAAAAAACAAAATGGCGGATTTTTACCGCTAAATTTTAATTCGTTAGTACTTTTTTCAACCAAAACGTATCGAGTAGGGTTTCAAAATGTAGGAATTTATAAATATATATGTAAGTACATAATACAATTTATAAGTTGGTTTTTTGATACTTTTAATTAAATATTACTTGTTGTTAGAGTGTGAGTATGTTGTGTTGTTAGATAACCGACATCATTTACTACCTACCTACAACAGTTTTTAATCAGATTAATGAATCATATGTTTTAGTGAAATGTAACTGGTGGAATGTAGGTGAGCCTACTATAAATACTCCTCTGCCTAACTCTTCGGGAATTACAGGCGTGATACTGTGAGTAGGTATCATCTTCCTGCCCTTGTCCTATTCTACTTGGGGTCGGCGCAACACGTTTTCTTCTTCCATTCTCCCCTGTCAGACGTCACGGCATCATTTACTCCTTTCTCTTTCATATCATTCCTCACACAATTCATTCATATTTTTTCCTTCTTTTTTTGGCCTTCCTCTCCCTCTCCATCTATCAACATTCCTATCCATCACTCATTTAGTCATATTTAGTAGGTATGCTGACTTAAAAACAATTAATTACTGCTTCATCACATTTTTTCCCTATAGTTATTATTTTACCGAATTAATTTATTTTATCATGGTTTTTAGTTTAAAAATTTCTATAACCAGCCATCTATAAAACGATAATGAATATAAAATAATTTTCAATACACTTTCTCGAAAACTGGTTCTTATCGCACTACGATTAGGTTCAACATGCAATGTATTTCACACGCGTGGATTTTTAATATTTTTCCGCACACGTGCGGAAATAACAATTTCCACAGATAGCTATATTTATACTAAGTCCAAATGTGTTGAATTACTGTATAATAGTCGGCGGCGATTGTTTTTTTTTTTAATCTCGGCAAAGAGATAATGCGTCTTTACGGCGTAAATATTTTTTGAGTATTTAAATTGTGTTTATAAATAGAATATCATAGATATTCGATTAATGATGATTATTTAAAACAAATATATACTTTTACGAACAAATCAACATTTGTTTGTGTTCTAAATTCAAAATTAGAATTTTCTATTTTTCATATTAGGCTGTATACGGCATCATACCTTTGCTTCTTCTTCAACCTGACGAAAGCAAAGCACGGAAAAAAAGCAAATTAAATCATAGTTTCCTAATAATTCCTGTCAAAAATACTTTCCGTTCTAATATTTTATTTCTTCGAAAGTGTATTGAAGAACTTCGTTTGAAACACGTGGGGATTTGTTACTGCAGTTCTCGGCTCCATAACACCCTCGCCTGCAGCTCGGGTGTTAATTCCGCCTCGAATGCAATAACAAAGTTTTCCAACTTATATAAAAATGTACTATAGCAGCCAAGCTAGTAGATCTTGAGCAGGATATTATTGAAACACGTGTCTCGTAAGCATCGTAGCTGAAACACCTGCTGAAGTACCCACACTTGCTGAACACTGCAATCATAATAACTTATTATGAGGTAAATTTGCAGGAAGTACAGTCACAGCCAACGCCAAGCAATATAGGAATTTCAAACGTGTGACATTTGCATTAAAACTGAAAATTCGAGTCATTTAATAACAAATTACAAAAAGAAATGTCGTTGCAATAGTGAATATTTAAAAAATACAGTCAGTAGGCTTCATTCTGATTCCTTGGATAGAAGTTATAGAACCATAATATCGTCGATTTCAGAGCTAAGAAAGAGCTAAAGAAGTGTATCAAAATGTAAAACGCAGTAACTTTGCCTATCGTATGTGACAAGTTTTTCCATGATAATTTCTGAAAGATATAACGAATATTCTTGATATTTCAAGTGCCGAAGAAAAACAAACACATAAAATCGCGTACGTGAAGTACTTATCTGCTTGTGTAAGTTGTAACACTTGACTGAGGAAAATGACTTGTGGTTTGTTCGAGATGTGCTATATTTACATCGCAACTCAAGCCTCACCGTAGGTATGGTAAAACATGTATTATTGTTTGCCTATAGGTAAATGTCTCATAATTGGCATTCATTCCTGATAGCAATTAGCAACCAACGGCGCGAATTGTGGTGCTAATTAGGTTTTTCCTGAAAACTTTTTTGATATTTAACCCGGAAAACTATTCATCGGTTTATCATCGTGATATCGACTTCGGATCGCGGCGGTCATTTACAGCCGGATCACGAGGAAAAAAGCGCGCTCATAATATGTTACCTCGAGGTCGAAGCCAATTGATGAGCCGCTTTGACATTGATGTTCAAAGTGGACAATCAAGTTCTTTGTTCCTCCAAGACGTGTAGGACGTAAATTCTACGTTGTAAATCAACATTGTGGAAGTTGTTTGGCCGTTACGACGCACTCTCGGTATTACGGAGTATTGTTTGGCCACAGATTGCGTGTGTAAACTTATGTAGCCGACCGTATCGTCGGCTAACAACGGCTTATTGTTATGGTTAGCATAACCGCGTTGCCTAGTTACGCCTCTTGTTGCAATCATTCGCGGTTCGTGCGGTAGTTTGCTTGCAACAAACCATATTACTCATTCATTACCCGAAAACCTTCTGCCCCTTAGAATAGGAGTGGTTTTAATTTGTACAGTGACTGTTATTAGTTTGCAATACCGAATACCTAAAACAATTTGACGCGACAAGCAGTCTTTGTGTTGACTTGTTTACACCGCTAGGCACGCTAAAGGAATTTTGTTTGAATGGTCATATAACACAGCCACGAGTCAATAAATATTAAAGACAAAGCTTAAAATCTGTCTCTATTATCGCCTTTGTTTGTTGGCAATCATAATTTAGTTAGACATTTGTCTCAGATATTGAATTTCAGTAAAAAATCCAACACGGTGTAACAAGCTGCGGAAATGACAAGAAATACTTTGTCTCTATTAAGTGCGTACGTACACAATAGCAAAAACATATACAACATTATTCACACGTCACATATCATAACATACTTAAGAAAATATTGAAATAAGTTTTTTTTTTTGTAAGACAACTGACTGAAAGATATTCGATGCCTCGATGGTATCGGTTACTAGTATTAAAATGTGATGTCAATTTCAAAACTATTTTCTATCGAGGCTAGTAAAGCGCAAAAAGTTTGCTCTGGGAACACAGAAAGTCAAAATTGTTTTTTTTTGCCATCCTCGCTATCGGCGTAATAAGAAACCATGCCTGTGTAACTGATTGCTAGAATTTGTGTTCAACAAACAGCCTATGTAGGTACGTTAGTCCGTTACGGTGCTTCAGCGTGATTAAGTGTGTTATCGGTAATCTTATCAGCTCGGTGCGGGCATACCGAGCAAGTGCAAACACCTGCCCGCCCACCTGTCACAGACTATCACTGATTGTGATATGATACTCTGACACCTATCAGATTATCACACGTACTTATAATCATCACCTTAAATCTTTATACTATTTCCTTGTATTAATTTTATCTAGTAGAGCAGTTACGCGTAATATTTTAATTTACAATTTTAATTGAAACTTTTATAGTAGGTACCTAACTGTAGTAATATAAAGCTGGCTTTATTATATACTGCCTGCGTTTTGTAATGTCATTAGAATCCTGAACGATTCTAAGGGAATGTTAACGATTTTACTTGTTTTAAGTCGCAATTAATTATAAACTTGGGTAATGAAAAGTTTAACAAGACTTTCGCAATTTTGTTCAATATTTTTCAAACTCGACATTGGTTAATTTTAGTTTTCTTATTTATTTCGTTACGTTACGTGAACACGTGAATAACAAAAAAAAAATAGGTTAATGAGTACAAACAATGATTATTTTTGATGATTGAATAGCTGCTCTACCAAGTTCCAATATGCGCCGTACATAGTCGTTATCAGAGCCTGTGTGCCAGGCAGCTAGGCTTCGCACGGTACTCGTAGATTCCCGGCGGTAATGCCCGTAATGCGTGTAACAACGTTTTCCACGGCTTCATACAGCTGCGCGCTAATCAACAAACGTTTACCACAGCTCATAAGTCAGTGCTCCGTTCGACGCCATTTTCTTTTCTGTTCGATATTTAAAAGTTTTCTGTTACGTTAACGGAATTGTTCTGGACTGAATGTTTGTGTTCTGGACTGAATGAAGTAGGTAGTCTGTCGACTGTCGCAACCCCGCACAGGGCACGCCACAATAGTGGTGATAAGTCCCCTCTGAGGAGTGGCTAGAGAGGCGCCACGGCGCCCTCACTTTCCGCTTGATGCAGGTCCTCGCCGGACACGGTTGTTTCGGGAGGTACCTGCACCGAATCGGGCGGGAAGAAACGCCCGGGTGTCAAACTCTGAGAGAATCGCCCGGAGGACACGGTGGAGCACACCGTGGAGGTCTGCTCCACTTGGGCGGAGTACCGCCGTGTCCTCGTAGCGGCGATTGGCGGCGGCGACCTCTCGCCTCCGGCCCTGGTTCAAGCCATGGTCCGGGGCGAGAGGGAATGGGAAGCCTTCTGCGAAGCAGTCATGCTAGCGAAGGAGGTGGCGGAACGTGAGAGGGAGAGAACCTCACGTCCCAGCCGCCGCGGGAGACGCCCCGGGCGTCGGGGGCCACTTGGTGGCTCTCGGCCACCGTAGGCGCGGGCCTGTGGACGGTGAGTAATGGGCTAGCTCGCCGTCCGTCCGTCTTACGACGACAGGCCGTGTCGACGGCGCGTTCGTGTTCCACGCGCGCCTCAAAGGGATGTCAGCAAAATGGACGGGCCCGCAAGGGTCGATGCCTGCCAGGGCTGCGGGACTGTTCGAAGAGATACCGCGGCCCTGGAACACAAAGGGCAAAAGAAGGAACATGGATGGGTTTTAGTCAGCAAAAGTCTGACACCCCCTTCCGCTCCGACCAGAGCGGGAGGGGTCATTTGATGATTTCCCAACCCAAAAAAAAAGATCGTTCATAATTTGATGATGAATAATATATTATAGTTCAGTAAATTGGTATAATTTATGTTTGAAGTACTTAGGTAACAAATGTCAATCAATCCATGGTAATATTTCATTAAAAGTACTTAGTGTTTTTCACATGTACATGCAATGTTAATCAATGATGGCTAAAAAGGTGTGAAGATAAAACCGTATAGGTTCTTATTGTCAATAATAAACGATAATTTTGATAACTTTACGACAACACATTGGTTTTCCCTTTTTGATATCTACATGGGTGCTACTTAGGCCCGTAGGTAAACATTAAACATCAGTACCTAACATCGTACCTAACGAAGGTAGGTAAAAAAAAACTGTAGCTTTAACTTTCATTGAAATATCAATGAAAGTTAAAGCTACAGTTTTTTTTTAATGTTTTAAAATTATGAAAAATTACTCAGAATGTTTCCTGCACTCAACTTCTTGTTCCAACGGCTATCTTGCGTAGACCATTTTTTTAAGTTAAGAGTTGATACTTTTTGTTCCCAATACGGATGTTCTGTCATGGGTTGTACTGAAGACAATACACGTGCACCGAGCGAAGGTCGCCGTCACCGGCGCGGGCGCACCTGCGTGAATAATCGCCGTTCAACTATCGGCGTGATAGCGAGTCGCCTGAAAAACCCGTTACCAAAACCTCGCGATAACTTTAGGCATGCTGGTGAAGTGGTAACTGGTACTAGCGGAATTTGTAGATTTCCCTCGTTTGAAACAAGCCTAATAATGCATAATGGTGGTTACAGACTGGTGAAACGTAACACGAAATGTACCACATTGTAAAAAATTAGCCTAGCTATTGTGTTGCATTGCATAACTTTGGACGGCTCATTTATACAGGGTGTTTGGCGCATGGACCGACACAATTTTTCCAGGGATTTGGGAGGTCATTAGCTAGGTTCTACCCATACACCCTTTGTCCCAAATGTCACGGTTGGTTACATATGTTTTTTTTTGTTTAAATGAAAAAAATGCCCAAAATGTTTCCTTTAATTCGAAATAACTTTTTTGTTAGTGGGCGTAGTGGCACAAAACAAATTTTGTTGCATTCTCCAAAGTCTTTTAAATCTAAAAGCATCTTTGTTTTATACAACTGGTTTCAAAAAAATTCCTTACAAGCTTCCAAAGTAATTTTTTTTATTTAATGAATGAAATTTTACAACTTCTAAATTAATTATAAAAAAAAAACATTTTGAACTTAGCTTTATTTTAAAAAGTTTTTTAGTTAATACCCTTTCTAACGGTATGCTACATGTCATAGAAATTATTCAGTATGCGACTACGTACAACGACAGTTGAAATAAGAAACAGATGTCGTGCATGCATACGAAATGGAGGAGGTCAATTTGAACAAGATTTATAACTTTTTTTTTAACTAGCCTATTCTGTCCCACTGCTGGGCAAAGGCCTCCCCCATTACTTTCCACCTCTCCCGGTGTTTTGCCTCCTTTTTATAACTTTAGTTTATTAAAAACAAAATAACCTTTAAAAGTCTTTTCTTAGCCCTGACTCTCCTAACTAGTATTTTGACTACATAATGAATAATTTCTATGACATGTAGCATACCGTTAGAAAGGGTATCAACTAAAGAACTTTTTAAAATAAAGCTAAATTCAAAATGACTTTTATTTTATTTATTTTTTATAATTAATTTAGAAGTTGTAAAATTTCATTCATTAAATAAAAAAATAAAATACTTTTGATTGTTTTATTTACTTAATTCTTGTAATTCAATGTGTTGATTTATGTCGGTAAATAACATTTTGATTATGTTTATTCTTCTCAATCCGCTCGTCTGAGTGTCTACGTTACGAAAACTTCGGAAAGTGACACTTGACGATTTATGTTTATTAGTGTTGCCCAAATGCAAGACCAAGACGAGACTTAGGCCAGTCTTGGTCTTGGTCTTGCGTCAATACACCTGGTCTTGGTCTTGGTCTTGGTATTGCGCTCTCAGTCTTGGTCTTGGTCTTGGTCTTGCAGCAAGAGTCTCGCAAGTCTTGCAAGTCTTGCAAATACCTATTAGCCTATTGCTATTTATTGAACACGTTAGTTTAAATTATGATTCGCGCTGTAAGACGTATGTAGTTACAGAATTATAATCATCAAAATCATCAACACAACCCTCCAAGTTCATAAATGTCGAGGAATTGTTAAAAAAAAAGACGTTTTCAAGGTCAACCTCATCGACCTTTGAACTTGGAGGGTTGTATTGATGATTTTGATGATTATGATTCTGTAACTACATACGTCTTACAGCGCGAATAATATTTTAATCAACAAACAATCTAGCACTGGCCTGCAAATTGCAATAAAAAAAAGAAAATTTGAATTTCGCGGGCTATCCTGGGGCATTCACCAATGTACAATGTTAATCAACCAATAATAGAAGACTACAGGCAAAGCCTACCTATGCGGCCAAAATAAGGAAGTGCGTGTGTGTTGAGATTAGCAGATTTCATTACAGTGTGCGTAGGTACATTTTTTAGGCAATTTGTCGTACTCGTGACTGGCGCGCTTTGCTACGTAGGTACTGTCGTAAGTATGTGTAAGTAAGAAACGATGTAGGTACCTACTACAACAAAATTGTATTCCTTAGACAAATAATCGTCGTACCTACACGACGATTATTTTTATTTATTTGGTACTAACTAATAATAATTATTTTGTTAATGGAATGGGATGGAAGAGTTGTAGAATAAAGACAATCTATGCAATTTAACATTTATTTAAATAAAAAATTGAACACAAATAAAAAAATTGCAGTACAGTACACAATAGCATTGACATAATTAACTTCCAGTAGACTTGCATACGTTAGACAAAACGAGTTCGAAAAGTTATAAGTACAAATCAAAGCGTTTCCTTACACAAAAATTCTCCTAATGTACCTTTAAGTATAAGTACCTATGTATTATTGTATCTACCTATAAATTGGTAAAAAAATGATATGAACGGCTCGCCAACATGCAGATATAAACCCCGAGAGGTTTTCATTGTGTGGCTAAAACTAAATGTGAATAATTATGGTTGTTTTAGAATAAAAAAAAAATGGTTACTTTATATTAATTCTTTTGACCAAGAATTAATACAAAGTAACCACCTGGCTGACTCATCACTTAATCTATTTCTATGTTTTCTAATTACTAACGATGCTTTAGAAAATAATCTCTCAGCCGGTACTGAAGTTGCAGGTATCGAAAGAAAATCACGAGCCATCTTGGATAAAATCGGATATTCCGTCTCATGCGTCCTCCACCACTCTAAAATGTCTTCTGAGCTGGCGGCTCGCGGTTTACTTAGGTACTCCTCCAACTCGTCAATAACTAAGCCTTGAAGACAAGATCCAGATCCAGATGACGACGTAGAGGGACATGCGTATAGTTTCTCAAAGTCTATTACATCTTCATATTCTTCATCCTCACATACTTTGTTTTCATTTCTTGGTAATTCTGGAGATTTAGACACCGAGTGTTGCTGTACGTGTAGACTTTTATATTCTTTATAAAGTTCATTAAATTTGCGCAGGCTTTCTGTTTTAATTTGATTCCCCCATAATGTCATATCAAAAGTCTGAGCTTTGTGCCTTGGGTCTAAAATTAAAGTGGTACAGTAAATCCAGTTGCTCTTCTTATAATGTTTCAGCATTTTATCTCGGGCTGCTTGGAAACCTAGAATGAGCCTTTCATCCACTTCAGTTCGATTAGGTTTCTCATCTAATTTTTTTACCATGGATTCAATTTTATCAAGCAATAGATTGAATGATACAATGACTAGCGGTAATGTAACATATTTTTCTCCACCAAGTTTCGTTGATAAAAGTTTAAAGTTTATTAAAAACTTATGTATTTTTTCGAGTATTTGCCATTCAGTTTCTGTGATTTGAAAATCATTCAATTCGGTAACTGAAACGCATAATATGTTAATGCCAGTTCTCACTTTTAAACCAAATCCAATCATATCATGTGTGGAATTCCATCTTGTTGGACAGTCGAGTATAGGATTCAGATTTGATGGCACGCCAACTGCTTCACAAGCAGACTGGAACTTCCTCTTCAATATCTCGCTTCTTTTTATTTTACTGGAAATACTGCGTAATTTTGTAATACCTGTACGTGAGTCAGCAATATTTGGCGCATATTCTTCATCTTCCTCAGTTTCGTCTTCATAGTCTTCATAGTGCTGTTCTTGTTCTTTAATGTCAGTTTCACTGTGTAATGCTAAGGTCTTTAGTAAATCTTGTACACCAAGGTTCAAAATGTGAGCAAAGCACCGGAAATGTTGATTGTCTGAATCAAAATGCAGCAGTTGTTTGCCAAGTTCATACATGAATTTGGTATTTGCAGTTGCGTTGTCCACCGTGATACCCTGTATTTTATCAATTATGCCATATTCCAATAAACATTCGTGGAAAATCGTTGCAATATCTAACCCAGTATGTCGACCGCGCGATGGTATAAAATCAAGGACTACAGATCGATACTTCCATTCATTGTCTATATAATGTATAGTGATCCCGTAGTAACTCCTACCAGCAATGGACGTCCATCCGTCAATGGTAAATGACATTTTACATGAATATTGTTGTAGTCGATTTTTAACATTCGATTGTAGTTCTTCAAATCGCTCTTTGACTTTCCTTCTTAATGTCGACCTTTTAGGAAATATCGTATTCGGGCAAATCGATCGAAAATATTCCTGTGTATCTTCATCATCGAAAAATGAGAAAGGAAGATATTTTTTTACAATCCAATCAACTGTAGCTGTCATAAAGTTGTCACTGCGGTTTTCAGAAACTGACTGAAATAAAATATTAAAACATTTGTGTTAATAATAGTAAGAATAGGTACCTATTAGATTTTAAAACTATGAGCATAGCATGATATCTATAAAAATATACTATAGGTACTAGCAAACCTGCGGCGGCTTTACTGTCGTAAATAACGGCATGCGTTTCTCTATATCAATACCTAAACTAGCTTCGCATTTGAATAAATTACCTAGGTAGGTATAGGTACAGATTAAAATCGTGTTACGGAAAGGATATACTTAATGTACATACATATCAAGGGCACGGATTCCTATGGTGATAAGTGATAACAAACCAATAAGGCAACATTTTTTAATACCTATAATTACCTACATAATTATAAATGTTTGTAAGGGAATTACTACTACTCAAATCATTCATTACATAGGTACCTACGTCAGCTGATCGGTGTCAAATAGTGTCAATCAATTATTCATCCAAGAAACAACTCCGTAAAAGATTTGTTTTTCTGATATTTTTATTATTATATTGATAGTTTTATGCCACAAAATAGCAAATACTTGAACACAAATTAGTTAGTACAAAATCTAAGTGGGTATTATAGCTTGGGAAATTGTTTTTTGTTTGTAGTAAAAAAACTTAAGTAGGTACTGCCGCGGCTGCCTCAGTAATTAAGTACCTATGTACCTACTTAAGTAGAGTACTTTATTTAGCTGACGGTTCAAATGAATGCAGATTCTAAACCAGATACCTACCTACCTACACTCTTCACCCCGTTTGAATGGATATGATGATATGATACCTACCTACCCTTTCTGTAACACGTAATACAATGGTACCTATACAAACACCCGTTGGTAGAAATAGAGATTAAAATCGTAAAACAATTTAATAACTACGTACTACTCATCATTATCATCTGCATAATCAGCCGTAGAACGTCCACTGCTGGACAAAGGCCTTCCCACTCGGGGGGTAGTTGCCTATAATTGCCACGCTGGGCAGGTTTGGCGGCAATCGGAGGACTACGCTACTAAATAATTTATAAAAAAAAATATATAAAACTATAAAAAGTAAAGTAGATACCAATTAAATTCATAAATTTTAATGTAGGTATTTATGAAATACCCTTATTTGCATTGTTTTTTTTGATGAAATTAATTTACAAAAATAAAGTACCTACGAGTAACAGCTAGGTACCTACTTTACTTTGGTAAATTACTGTAATTATTAATTGAGTACCTAGTATCTACGTAACATATTTTTCTCTTACCTGTTTACTTTTTGCAGTGGTTGTTAAAAAGCTTGTGATATCTCCACTTTGACTTTGACTTAATGTTGGTTTTCTTACAGGAAGAAATATTTGCGATTCCTTCTCGTGAAAAGATAGTAGATGCTTCCTTAAGCCTGAAGTGTTTCTGTTTTTCATTTTTATTTCAACTTTCTTATGTTGGCACAATTTACACATACCAATTTGGGACGCATGAATTATTTCGAAAAACTCGTCAAATTTGCTTTTAGGTCTTTTAGATCTAATTCTGCAACTCTCACTACTCCGACTAGAGCTATTTGAATCTTCGTCACTCATGTCAAATTGTAAACATTCACTCCGAAAGCAATAAGGATTTAGAGTACCTAGCTAGGTAAATGGGCGAGAACAATAAATAAGATAGACTCGAAGCGAAGCACAATTGGAAATGACTGTAATTGAAATAAAAACTCATATTTATAAGCACAAGCCGTAGACCGACAAAGGAAAATGCGGCATTCTTTGATAGATAGAATAAATCTTTGAAAGATTAAAAAACAGAAGTATCACAAATTCACAATCAGATAGGTTTTGTGCCTACGCAACAATAAAGTGTAGATAATTATGCAAATAATATTGTTTATTATGGTCCTCTTTTATTGGAACTAGGCAAGTTCCGTTCCGGTACGTTGCCTGCTATTTTATGGAGGTTACTCGCTACTAGAGTAGGTGCGATAGAAGTTGATAAACCAACACTGCAAATCTCGATTTTTGGAAGTGTGTGATTTTAAAACAAAATGCGTAAAGCAATATGACGTCGCTCATATTTGGAGTTTTTCCACGTTTCAAGGATGTTAAAATCACCCACTTCCAAATTTGCAGTGCAATGTCCTTTAAAAAGGTATAATAGGAAATAATAATATAAACTAGGTATATTATTATTACTTACTACAATTCTTATAATATCTAACTATCCTTACGACTACAATCTTCCTTGCGAGGAAAACATAATCTATTTGTGTCGGTTCTGAGCACCCGGAAACTTATTTTATTCTTTGGAACATGAGCAGTGGCGGCGACCTTTGACATGAAAGCGGTGGCGGCGACACAAAGTCTAGTAATTTTTTACCTATTTTGGTAGGGTTGTCAATGTTGGCATTAGCACAGAAAAATAAATTAAGTAAACACAACGTTTATCAACTTTTTAATAACTAAGTATCCACGATAGAATATTTTTTCTGCTAACTTCCTAAGTACTCAGTCTAAATATATTTTTCATTATTTTTGTTTTTCAATAATTTGTTGTGTGTAATTGAATGGTAAACTCTAAATCTTACTTGAGAGCTTTTTTAAAACAAACTTATGGAAAGCACTGACATGGCATATACAATTTTCCATCTTGCTGCTCACTTTTAGTACCTAGGTATATCACTATCTATCATTTACCGATATTAACAATGATAATTTTCTAAATCAAAATATTCGCAATTCAACAGATGCGATACCTACTTAGTTATTAATTATCATCTCGCCCGACAGCTTTAAACGCTGTAGTGTTCGAATTTGAGCCAGTGTGAGAATGTATTTATACAAGAAACTCAAAGCATTCAATTTATACCTTCCTACTGCTGAGACATCTTCAAGGTCATTTAATTTTATCCTCCTGTACCAACCCTACCAAAATAGGTAACAATTTTGCCCTGTCCGCCGTACTCTTTGTCGGCGAATGCGGCGCTCAAACGCTGTATGCGTGTGTCATCATATGTGTGCGTCAAATGCTGTGATACACTTGTTGCAAACCGCGGCGTCTTTGTCGGTAAATTATCAAATAAGTAGGTAAATAATACACCGACCGACCAACAGTTTATTCGCGGAACGTCACATTTTCCCAATCAACCTTGACCTTAATTCTTTAGCGATAAAGTTGAAAATCTGTTAAAGAAATTTGACAGAGTGTAGTAGCTTGATGTGCTGGCGTCTGTACCATAACATTGGCTGCCGTAGAAACTGTTACTAGACCTACTCGACTCGCTGTTAGTTTTAAATTTTGCTGAATAGAAGAATAATATAAACTTTGAAACATAAGTAGGTACCTACATAATGTTTATATAATTTTGTTGGCTATAATTTTAAGCACATACCAACCTACTAACGTTAGATCTGCACATTAGACATAAACAAGCATAATATATTATTATAGGTAGATAATAATATAGGTAGACCTACAAGGTATGAACTTTGCTAGAAAGTTATTCTAGGTACATTTTATCACATGGGATGATGGGAACAGATTTGTGAGTATTAACACGCTACCTACTTAATAAATAGTTGAAATATAATAAGTACCTACCTAATCAATACAATACCTTTTAGGGTTCTTTCAGACGAGCGGCACGTTGCCAACTGCAGATACAACTGCAGCCCTTAGTTTAGTGTTATGTCGATACCTACGGTTTTGATACTGGGGAACGTCTATCAAAATCGGGATTGAACCAAATACCTACTTAAGAGCCCGGCGTAAGCCGCTCGCAACTGCAATTCGAAGCGAAGGCAAAAATACGTCGAAATATTGCTGTCTCTGTTTCACCCTTCCTAGCGCGTTTCGGAGCAGCGCGTGAGCGTGTGTGAATGTGTTTACCTAGCTACTATTCTATAGGTAGCGCATTACGTAAATATCATGTTCATTATTTGCTTTATTTTTGTTAGTTACTTTGGGCAATCGTTAGTGTATGTGCAGAACAGTAATGCATTTTTAGGAAATTTGTCTACTTACAATGTTTTTATCTCAAATGTTGGAATATCTCAAAATCGAGGCTTTGTAGAAAACAACCTGGGTTATTTACCTACTTTTTCTATAGGCACTAATATAACGAATAAGTATACGGTTCGCCTACAAATCTGAAATCTAAGTACCTACCTACCTACTTACGCCCGCCACAAGTTTTATGTCTCTAGGAATAACAGCATTCTCGGCTAAAAATTATCAAAATAAAAACAACAAGGATTTCCAAAGGTAGGTACACATTTATTTTGTTATTCATAAATAGGTAAGTAATAGAGATTGCTACATTGATTTAAAAAATATATAAATCGAAACGTGATTCTAATCAAACCGTGTAGGGTGACCATATTTGCTAAATGATTGTGAAAAATAAAATACAGTTGATTTAAGAGATTTGGACTTCTTCTCTACTTCATTTTACACAGTTGTAAAAATTTACGTTATTATGAGAGCTTTGTCAGCTAAAACATTATAAGTAACAAAATTGTAGTAATTTAGTGAACGACAAACGACATTTTAGAGAAATATCAGTTTCTCTTGTGAAAAGATTGATTTATTTTTGAAAAATACACATTTACTGCTTCATTTTCCGCATTTTTGTTTGCATTCATGATAATAATTAAGTACTTTAATAATCCTTTTTTGACGATTGTCGCACTTGTCAGCTTGGTGAAATAGGGCCATGGGCCGTGAAACAATAAAACATTATAATAATTTTAAATATGAACAATTATTTATATTCTATCTCTGATAGGCAGATTTCTGGGCAAACGGGGATCTATTAATTCAGGCAATATGCATTTAAAATAAAATTCTTCTAATTTGGATGCGATAGAATTCCAGAATTCATCTTCTTTTTCTATTTTTTCATATGCTAGTCCTTTTGGCGTCCACACGATAAAAATACAGTATTTGCGGTTTGTTACATGAAGCTGTCCCTGTATTTGGTAAAAATAATTATGACTTCTTTTTAATTTAATTTTACTTATGTTAGTCGGATCCTTAGTGCAAAAGGTATTTTTTTTTTCGTCTATTGCTTCATCTGGCGTAAAGTTTGCTGCGCTTGCAGGGCACTTTATTTCGATGATAGCGTCATCACCTATCAAACCATCTGGGCTTGCTCCGAGAAAATGTAGTTTTTCGTCGATAAACAACCCAGATGGTTCAATATGAAGCCCTAAAAGTTTCTCAGCATCTTTCAATGCGATGGGTTCATTTTCAATCCCATATTTTGTAGCATCGTTGCCTTTAAATTTACTGTATAGTAATTGTTTTACTATGTTTTTGCCAGACGTTGTATCTCTAAGTTTACAAACTTGACCAAAGAATGAAGCTGTCAACCTCATTTTTCGTTCCTCCAGCCAGTCTTGGTTGGCTCCTATGATTACCTATGATTTTTATTTGAATTTCGTGTCTCTGACTCGCACTTCGGCTTAATTCTAATAAAAGTTCGTCTTTTTTTTTCACAAGGCAAATCTAAATCCAAATCCGTAGCATAGGTCAATAAGTGTCAGAAATATTACGATACAATTGGCAAACAAATACGCACGCACAACGCAATGAAGTAATCGTCTAACACTGACGAACGAATACCCGGCGCGGCGTCTACATGCATTTTGCGCTAGTGTGCATTCACACTGACGAAGCGACACACATAGGCACTACACATAGATACCATGGTCTATGAGCCGCGCCACGCGTGCGAGAGCTGTGTGTGTGAGTGGGCACCTAGCCCTAGTCGTGCGTGCCCACGCACACATTTACACTATTGTCACTATACCACGTCAACACATCCAATGCTTGATGCGATAGCACCACTAGCCGCTGCACATTTGTGATTAATTTGAATGTTTGCCGTAATACCAAAAATGATGAATGAAAAATCAATGCTTTTCAATATTTTTTTTATATTGTGTTACTTAACAATATAAGTCGTGTTTCAAAATAAACAATATTAAGAATATAACCGTTTTTAATATAGAACAGATGAGATGAAAACATATCATTTATACTGCAAAAATGTGAGAAATTCAATTGGTTTACAATTCGTTCTAAGTATTTAGCAAAAAAAAAATGGGAACCTAGATAATTATTGTCTTGTTCCGAATAACAACATTATCAGGTGGAAATATGCTCAAACTGAAAATGATTTTGGTATTACGTTTGTATGGACAATTCATTGATCGCCGGCCCCTTAATAACGCCCAAATCTCAGTTTGTCTTAACTGCAAGACGCAAGAGTCTTGCAGGCTTAAGTCTTGTCTTGCTCAAGTCTTGCAGGGTTCAGTCTTGGTCTTGGTCTTGCTACAATAAACCGGTCTTGGTCTTGGTCTTGGTCTTGCGAAAATGCAAGAACAAGACCAAGACTGCAAGACCAAGACCGATTTTGGGCAACACTAATGTTTATGTATGAGTTCATGCAACGATAAATAAAATGAGATCCCGGATCGGTTGGAATTCTGAAAGCTCATTTACTTTCAGGACAAAATTATTTTAAAATCAATTCTTATGTACTACAGAATGAAAACTTTCGTTCTTTTAACACTTTTACTGTATAAGTTTCAGTTAAACGAACTGTTCGATTTTTTTACTGCCTGATGTACCTGCTCTTGACTTCGATCTCGCCATGGATGAAGTATAGTTTTTATATCATTTCTGTCGTATTTTTTAATTTATCTGGTGAACAATGTCTGTTAGGTTTCTGTGAGCTGACTCTTTTAATTGTTTGTACAAGTAAGTACTTACGCATAGGTACAAGTAAGTACTTACACATAGTACAAGTAAGTACTTACGCATAGGTACAAGTAAGTACTTATGTGTGTATACAAGGTACAAGCAAGTACTTATGTAAGATTTATAATCGCTAGACGTGTAAGTACAGTACGCTATTAGTAGGACGTCGTCCCACGCCATACATCAAGTTAGGGCATTTCCTTTGCTGAGCTCGTTACTTAGCTCACAACCTGTCACGGTGCAGCTGTGATCTCTGACCTTACTGTCTGCCTACACACTGCACGGTCAGCGACTTAACTGTTGGACGTGACTGCGAATATCGACGATGCACTTATTTTGTCCGTATGAAGGTATACCTATACTAACAAATGTCGTCTCCATACGCATACATATGTATAAGTAAGCATGTGTTGATAACACTTCAGGCTTGTAGTGTACGATTTGCAAGTTTTTTTTTTTTTTGTGACTTAATTTTTTTGTTTGGTGCTCACCGTTTGTCTATGGCTATTTTTAAAAATAGGCGTAGTAAAGAGATCGCGACACAATATTCTATTTCGAAGGCCATCTCAACTGGCCCTGTGGCGCAACGGATAACGCGTCTGACTACGGATCAGAAGATTCCAGGTTCGAATCCTGGCAGGGTCGCATTATAAATCATTTTTGTTTGTTGTATATTTTTCTTGTTTACCTCGTGTAAGTAATTAGTTTTATTGTTCGTATGACGGCATCAAGCTAATGTTTGCGAACCAATGCTCACGAAACCAATTATGTATTGTGTTTTTAGTGTACGGTATTCAACTTACTGCTATCGTATCACGGTACAAATTGCTTTGTTAATAACGTAGACGTGTTACCAGAGGATTTTGAACTTTATTAGCCAGCAAAAGAGTAGAATTTCGTGTAGTTAAGGTTTGTTGTTGAAGTTCATAGTACATTATGTACGCAGCTGACCAAATATTGTAGTTGCGATAATTGGTCGTGATGCAATCGCGTGATCTTGCCGGATCCGTGCTGGAATGAAACTTTTTAGAATAGTGTAAGTAAACGTTGTTATTGAAAATATATTACTTACTTATAGCTTTTCGTGTACAACGACACTTGTTCTTTATGAATTATGAGTTAACTAGAATGAGCAAATATGAATATAGTTTTTTATACTCAAAAATCTATGTTTTGTGTGGGTCAAGCCTAGTATTAAAGTGTTTAATAATATCATTGTTTTCCTTTTGGAGCTTCTTTACTGGAGTTCCGTATAGGAATCGGATTAAAATCCTAACGTTTATTTAACGTTAATATATATAATTATGTTTCTTATCGCCCGTTCTCCTTATCTGACAAATCATAACGACGAAAGTAAATTCGAGTGCTGTGTAATGTTAACTTTTGTATCCCTGTCATACATACACCAATCACAGGTCTAATCTTGCGAAAAAATATTTGTTCTAATGAAATTTCTCAGCGTAGGCGTCCCGTAGCCTGCTACGAAAATTAGGGTTTACGGCGTAGCACTTTTGTGTAGGGTTCTTATCAACCATAAATTTTAATAGCTACTCACTTTTTATCAAATCGACTGGTTGGTCTAGTGGTCGCAAGCGCGTCTGCTGGGCATGGCATCTTGGGTTCGATTCCCAGGTCGGGCAAAGTGTTATTGGGGTTTTCATGAATTTCTCAGGCAGCCACGGAATCTCGATTTGTGCCTGGTTGATGGCAATAGGCTCACCCGATATTACATGGGACTTGTTTATAACTGGCGAAATGTGGGTGTTCTAATGGGTATACCTCTGCCTTCGGCGGATTACCAGTGTGATGATGTTATGTTAATCACCAAATCAAGCTTCCATATACGGCGTCTACCAGACTTACCGATAATCTTGAGTTTTTGCCATAAGTAATGCTAATGACTATGTTCTAGTAAACAAAGATGCGTTCGTAGCAACGGCCTACGCGCGCCTACGCAGGTATTTGTAATTTCGATCAAGTATTTTAAGTGTTATATCTGCTTTTAAGTGATGTGACAGATTTTGCTGTATATCTTATAAACTGTTCGTTATTTGTATGAGGCTGTGATTTTATTTGTATAAAGTAGATATGTTTCGAACTCATGCAGAGTCAAGTATAATATTCTTTGTGTTTTGCAGATATGCAATCATCACCCAGTTCCAGAATCTCGATTATATTCATTCCTGTTTTGTATAGGTATGGTAAATAAAAGATTTCATATTTTTCCTTAATATTTTTTTTTATTTTCCGTTCATTGTACTGGTACTTAATAAAAAAATCAGTGCACAATTTATAAAACTAAATAATAAAGGAAAATGTGGGTGATTACCATTGTGAAATGCAATCAAGACAGATACATTTTGTGACACAAAGTTGTAACGTTAACTGAGGCATCATGCGGCCGCCATGGAGCTGATGGAGCATGAATCAGAGCCATGTACTAACACTAACTTCACCATCACAACGAACCACACATCTACCAACAACGCATATTTGATCATAATTAACGCACCTCAACTAAAACTATAACAGTCTATTTAAAATTATAATACACCATAAGTAATAATTATGTATATAAAGATAATTAAAGCATCTTCACCTTATAATCGAAATAAAATCATAAAATGTATCAAATCGATAATTTTCAGTTAAATTTTATATTCATTTAGTTTTATTACATACATTATTTACATATAGTAATGTGCTAAACACAAATCATAAGTTAATAATAGAAAATTTGCGTGAAGCACTCACAAAATAATATTTGATTAGAAACAAAATCGCCATGCAAAATCACACTCATGAAATAATAACTTAAAATAATAAAATTATATACGTGGACCGACTTTCAACCGGCCCACTTCTTTGATATAAATGGAAGCATTAGTTTTATAATTAAAAGATAGTAGTGTCATTTTCTAAGAAAAAGGATTTTTTACAAAATTGAAAGACTACGGCATTTTGTACGTAAAGTGTTCTGAACAGTAATAAGACTCTAATTTATTACAAAATATATCATCTGTTGTCAGAGAGGATGTCCCTTGGGTGTACCACAAAACCACTCAACATACCTATTTACAAACATGGAAAATTTACATTCATTACACTACTAACTACCTAGTAAAGCTTTTTACACAAAACATTATAACAAAACAATCCGCGGCGCTCCGGGAGCCGGAGCCCGGGGGCCGGGCGCGGGCGCCGCGGGGATTGCATTGCAATGCTCAAGTCTTCTGCGTGTAATGCCACAAAACAATTACATTAAAGTAGTTTACTGATCGTAACGAGATCGTGCATAGGATATCATCGTCGTGATGATGTTCACTGGAACTGAGGCGGGGGCTCCTGCGGCTGGGGGCGCAGGCTTGCCTCCCGCGGCGACCCGCGTCGCCACTCGAGGTATATAAACATTACCATAAATAATATTGTCTCTCTTAACTTAACCACCACTTAGCATGAGGGCCTGTCAAGCTGATTCTGCTTTTCTGGCGTCTGTAACAAAAAGAGAAAACACATAAGTAAAGTTTTGCCAATGCATCAAAATCGGCGTGTGAAGAGTCAATTGGATATAAGAACTGAAGGATAGTCCATGTAATCACTAGCGAGGGTACAGCTACCAATCGTTGCACAGATGCGCGCGCACACCCTTAACATCTGACATGATCGCAGCACAATAATTATGATATGAAAACTAAAGCTTGTTTAGTAGTCATTATTATGTAAGCGATAGGAACAATTTTTATTTATGACGTCCAATAAAGTCTCCCTCGTCGTTTTAGTGTTATTAGTGATTGCGACAAATAGTATCGTGCGGCACATGCGCATCCCGCGCCCGCGTCCGGCCATCTGTCACCGCATATGCGCTCGTTTCAACACTGTTTTAATTCATTAGTGCCCGGACAATGGGCCTCCTGTTATTTGGTTGTTCTAATGAAAAAGTATGTGGGAGCAGTATGTCAGGGAAAGTCGCGTTCGAAATATGCATGAAACGCGGAAGGTTTGGTTAGTTGGAACTGATTTTTTCCAGCAGATGGACGGTGGCAGTTTCAGTGTGAGTTTCCGAGTATCAGCGAGTGTTAGATTACGGCTTCCCGTCCGTGCACATCCGCGACACAGCTGAACGGGCGCACGTGGCCACACCCTATTTACGGACACATACCGAAGGGAGAGCACACATGTCCCGAACGGATCGGGACTTTGCGAGTGCGCACACGTGAAATCCCTTTATGAGAGGAGCATTGTCGGCCGGATAATGAATAGGTATGTTCAGTGTTCGTCGCATTTATTTAGCTATCCGGCCACCGGCGCCGTCACGTGTGTTCACACGCAGCTGCGAGCGACCGTTACCCGCACAATGCCCTCGATCGATCCGTCGCCGATGGAATCCAAGCGATCGGCGAAATCGTGCACGTGTGCAGGCGCAGGCGAGAGGTTTCGCGGTGAAGTTGCATTGTCTACTCGCCGACGCTGTGCGGTTTAATAGTTCGGAGAAGCGTAAAGGTGCTCGTAAAACTTTCACGTGCGCGATTTATGCGCGAGGTGCGCGGAGACAAAGATATTCAGAGGAGCGGAGAGCGTGGGCCGCGCGGACACCTGGCGGCTCGTTAGTGTCGCCTGTCGGATGGCCGACCGCGCCGCCGCCGCCGGGCCCCGCTCCGCGCCGGGCGTGGGCGACGCCGCCGCGCCGGCTTGCATCCGCACGTCATCCAGCTAGCTTGTACCACAAGCGAGAACACTTGTACGCTCAATATGAAATTACTATTTACTTTAAATTGGCTTAAGGCACAAGATAAATATTAACGTTCTATAGCTTGTTTGGTTCGCGTCGATTAACGGTAGGGGTCCTTAAATTGGTAACGAAAGGCAATATGCGGGCCAGTAATTGGATGATTAAGTGATATTGACAAACTATAGTTCGGAGACTAGGAGAAATGTCTGCTCTTGTAAACAAGGAATGAGACGATCCATTGATAATGTGTTCCTTTCATATTGTATCAGATATGATTATTAATATGAATAGGGTTGCGCCCTTTTATGTGAAATAAAGCGGGGGTGCCACCGCAGCGGATTACACGCCTAACAATCGTCATTACGGTACTTAGCAGCTTATTATGGTTGAAGTGTAAAGTCAAACAAGAACAAAAGGGCAACTGGGGTAACTCGCTCGATACAAGAGGCAATACTGGCTCAGACTATGATAATGACGGTGATTTTAGAGAGCAGTATCAAAAGAGCAGAGTGGATTGATCTCACGGCCTTTCGAGCGCCGGCGGGCGGCAGCTGCAGGCTACAATTACGGTCGGCGAGCAGAGCGTGGCGTATGCTCGTGACCGGAGGTTTGTGGCACACGGCGGCGCCCGATGGCCCAACAGATACCGTCGTGAAATGCCGCCTCACGACGACCACGACGAGATACAAATTCCAGCACGATCGCCCCCAGCCGCGTTATTCTTTCTAGCCTTGTGAACCACACATTTGTGTTTTTTTTAGGAAACGATGATCGAGCTGTTTGTGATAAATGTCCTTGTGCGAATGAATATACAACATTTTGTATTCAAGAATGCGGCCCGATTAGTCGACATTCCAATATTATAGTAGGCGGTATATTAGTAAATATCTGTGGCTATCGAGATACTGCCGGCGCCCGACACTAATTAATAGATGTTGTTTGTTGTTTCTACTTTGCTGATAAGTTGTTTATTGCTGTTTAACGATGAACTTTGTTTTTAAAGATGACATGGCAACAAGAATACTGCCTAAAGAAAGTATCATGTTTGTTAATTGCGACTAAATGAGCTCTCGGCGCCACCGGATCGTAATGCCACGATAATGTTACATAAAAAGAGAGATTTATCTTTCATAGCCGTCGAAAATCACGACGTATTGCAAAGTTTTTCAAATCTTAGCATGTAAACGTGCTCGTACATTAGATACGCCAATTGTATGGTTTTGTATGAGAGTTGTATGTCACGAGTGGGTAGGTACCTGGCCGTTGTCGAGCTGAATATAATTTAAAGCCGTGGTGCAGTTGTCGTCTCCTACGTGGCACTCGTGTCGCTGTAAATACAGCAGGCACGTTGCGTCTCTTAAATCACGCTTGTTTTGAACATTTCCCTCGGTTCCAACAACTGGCAGTGATTAAAATTTACGTGGCGCGACCAAGTATTAACGAGCGCGCATTGCGCCTGAGGCTCGTAATCGCAAAGCGCTCGAATAAATCCTGCGAGATGCACCTGCCGCGAGTCGCGACCAGACATCACGACACTCAATGCGACCTGCAGCATTTTTAGCAGTCGTATAGAGACAAACGTCTAATTGCGTACTACGGACATTAGCTGCGACCAACTTTGTTAATGTTCTGTCACGGTAAATGGGAATGACGAAATGGCAATCACACACAGGTGTCAGGCGGAATGTTAAACGAGCAAGATAAATATGTGTTGAATATTCAGATTGTGTGTCAGTACACGGTCGTTTACGCGGCGCCGGCGCAGGTGGCCGCGCTTCAAGGCTGAAATTCAAAACAGCAGTCACGCATGCGTGAACAGCGGTTTACACTGACACTGCTTATTTACCGAATCTATGATTTCATAATGAAACTCAGTTGATCAGACGGTACGCCGCGATGTTTATTTGACGATGTTAATATGAAAATAGATAATTAGGTTCGCAATAAATATTTTGAAGCGACTAAATATTGCTTGTGAGATGAGAGGTTTACGGTTGATTTAAGAATCGATATATTGGCATGTTCTGCAGTTGGACATGGCGCAGCACTGACAATTTATATTAATGTATGCAATAATAATTGTGATGGTGATACGTGCCGGTGTGTTGTGAAACTCTGCATCTCCGCTTTTACCTTCCCGCGCTTGCGAAACACGCAGGTGCGCGCGCGCCGCAAAAACACCGACACGGCCGATTTCATTTACTTTTTATGCAATAGTAGGTATCTCTCGTACTAACTAGTGCACAGCTACACTATCTGCGCTGAAAGCCGCTAACAGCTACCAACAGCCGCGTAGCCGCACGTGATGTTTGATTTAGATACATTATTTTGTTATTGTGAGCTAACTTTCTACTTTGGAAATAACGATTAAGTTTAAGCGCTAGTAGTTTGTTTTACAATTCGGGGGCTTGGATTTTTCAGAAGACTATTATTATTTGTATTATGGATTTTATAGTGATTCCATGTTTTTTTCCAAGTTAAGGTTAATTGGGAATTGTTAGTTCTCGATAGACAATGTAGAGTTAGATTCGGAGATATTAGAAAAGAAACTTACGGCTTGAGGTCTGTGTTGTGTTTCTTGACTGGGGGCTGTTTGGCGCAGGATGGTGTTGGGCGCGGCGCGGGGCCCGAGCGGGCGCCGCTGCGGGCGCGCGGGGGCGCAGGCCGGGGCTGCCAGCGCGCCCTCCGCGTCGAACTGCTCCATGGCGGGGTGGTTCTCAAGCGCCGACTGCAGGTCGCAGATGTAGTCGATGACGTGCTGGATCACCTCCAGCTTGGAGATCTTTCTGTTCTTGGGCATGAAGGGCACCAGGTCCTGCAGTTTGGAGAGGTACATCTGGATCTCGGCGTTCTCGCCGTCGCGGTGCCGCTGCACGCGGCCGCCGGCGATGGCGGGCACGGAGGCGCCGGTCGCGCACACTGCTGTTATCGCTTTCATTGTGACTGTCACTGAACACGAACACTGGGTTGGAACTAAACACGGGCGCGGACGTGCGTCGGGCGCGGATTGCGAGCGAGGAATGAGGAGATGCGCGCTGCGGCCTAGTATTTATGGGCGCTGGTGGGGCGCGGGGCGGCGCCGGGCGGTCCAATGGGCGCGCGGGGCGGGGGCGGGGGCGGCGAAGCCTGATTTTTCCCATGGCGGGCGGTGGGCGCCGCGTCTGCCACGCTGGGCGGCCCTGAGTAAGGCCGTTGCGCTCGTGACATGCACTTTGTCCTGGCTGTATGTTGTTTATTTCTGGGTTCTTAATTATCATGTTGTTTGTTTATTTAAGTTAGATTCTACACATATTACGTAAATAACTTGTAGAGCCTTCCTGTACCTTGAGAATTATCATCAATGTTAAACGGGCTAGCCTTTGGATAAAGTTGGACAGCTTAAAGTTAAAAAAAAATAGGAGAGTCTGCAAAGAAAGTGAATGTTAACTTGACGAAAATTAACGTGAAAAATATCCTAATGTACTATTCTGACATTAGATTTGTCAGGAATAATAATGTAGAACTTCATGGCATAGTAGGTTTCTGTATGTATATGAGTTGAATAAAACTTTTTTCACACCTTTTGAACATCATTGATGAACAATTCAAAAGTTTTCAGCCTGCTTAAGTACCTATGTAATTATGTCGCCAGAAAACAGTATAGTTCAGGCTGAGGAGGTATTTATGACATCGAGACGAAGGAGAGAGGGGAGAGGGAGGGTGAGAATAGGCTGCAGGGGTGACGAACAATGGAAGAACGTGAAGGCATCCACTTGTCGCGCTCCCACGGCGACAGGTCCCGGAGGCTGCGGCTGCGCAAAAAATCACCTTTTGAGCTTTTGAGCTTTACTCCGCCTTTCAATCTGAATTGTAAAAACATAAATCGTGTTTTTATTAAATAAGAGCTTTTCTGTGTACTTCATTGTTTCTTGAAGGAAGCGAGGTGTAAAATTGTGTAATGTTAATTGATTATTCAGATGGTAGTCTTGTTAGGTGACAGTTGGAGATGTATTGTTTTACTCGTTTGCTTTGATAAATAAGGGCAGACACTTATTTGTCTTACGCTCATAGTATAATACCGCCACAATCACAAGTCCAAAAACCCTAACGACAAAAATCAAAGTAAACGCAGAGGCAAAAAATAGAAGAATGTCGATGTTTTTTTACGTAATTCAGATCCTGCTTGACAAGGTAGTAAATAGCCACGAGTATAATTAATCACTATGTTTTAAATTCACGAATAGGTAACATTTATAAACGCCAAGCGCCGATTAATTATGTAAAAAATCCATCTCTATGGAGGATCTTAGTGCTTAAAACCTCCTTTATAGAGGATGAAACAAAGTAGCAATTAATTTGAAGTGCAATTTTAAGTACTTTCACAGTAAGTATATTAAGATTCAGGTAATCTTGCGAATTCTAGTCAATGCAATAACAACAATATATGTACTATGTAGTGCAGACATAAAATGTATTGCGCCAGTAGGTACGTAAAGTGCAAATAAATAAGTAATTAATTACTTTTTCAATTCTGTGCCAACCAGTACGTGATTAACTTTTTGTTCATTTCACACCTACGTTGATATAATTAAACACCTAATTACCTACGTATCTAATTTAATGAAACATTCAGTAGTTAGGTCAATGTAAACAGTTCTTTAGACTTATCCAAATAAATACCGTATTCTTTACATTTATTTACGTCGAACGATTTCACGCTGACATCAAGAATTTTTTACTGAAATTGATGACCTGAAGCGGAGTTTGTCACTTTGTCACAAACCCGACGTATACGACTATAAGTAATGGTTCAAGATTTATGTTAACTACAGATTAATTAACTTACGGTGCTATTAATGGCTAAGGTATTTATATAACCGCTTTATCGTTCGACCACACAGAGGTCCAAATCGCAATAACACTGGGCATAAAAAATGACGCGGCAAAAAGCCACGAGTCACCTTGGAGGCGGGAGTAAGGAACTCAGGTAGTGAATTGCTTCATTTTGAGTTATTTGGACCGCCATTTAACGTTATAATGTGATTCGATAATTTGGAACGTACGCTCGGACGTGACGAACAGTAAATGTATTGTTGTTGAATTTTTGATGGCCGTTCGAACGAGGCTCGTTTATTACGTAAAAAGGTAGCGTAAACTGAACGTAATCTTTATTAACTAATTTATGATAAAAAAAAATTGAATTGTGCGACTTTGAGCTTTTATTTGATTGCTTCTTTTGAGCTGGTTGTCAAAAGTGTATCGATTAGTCTACCTAATAAATAATCAATCAAACATTCCTATTACCTCAGCAAACCAAATCGCGTAACACATTCTTAATTTCTTACCAAGATAAAGTTGCTTATAAAAACATAAACTGCGTTAAGATAATCAATAGCACGTAAACGTGTCGTCACGGCTACCTGTGAAATTAGTCGTCGCGACGTAGAAATTTATTTGTGTCGGACTGTCGGTAGATGCATTGTGTCTACACGTTTCGGACTATTGTCCACTGGGCGCTGGCCAATTTGCGTTTTAACTGCATTAGGCACCTTGCCGTGCAATTGATAGAATAATATTGTTTTAGTTGTACAGGTATCTTTTGGAAGATTAAGAAAAAAAAGGTGTAAGAAAAAATGCTAAAGTGCCATGTTGATTTGGCTTCGGGTCCATGGGTTCCATCGATATTTGTATTGGCATTGGCGTAGTACATATCTGTTTTATTTGTTTTTGTTATTATAGTCCTTTTGTTACATCTGATCCTCATAATCAAGAAATAAATAATTTAATAACATTTTTTCGTGTTTCCACTGCCATAAAATAATAAAAAGCTCTCTAAGACACTCATGGTATCTTATATGGCAACTGACATGAAGAAATGTTATTAAATCGATTGCGTTTTAGGATTTCAGACAAAAAATCATCTGGACCAAGATAAAAATGAGAGGATTTTGGATTTTGCGAGTAAACTACGGAATCCAAAACGTCGTCGAGACGTTGAAAAAATAGTACAAGAGTACGCGGGCATAAACACTTCGAGTCCGAAACGATGACAATGCGTAAAGTGTTTTTATGACTCCGTAAATATTAAGTGTCCCAAACAAAAAAATATTCGTCAACAGGCTTTGTTTGCAGGTGTCACGTATTCTCATAAACCTGCTTTAAATATTGAGGTGTGAAATTAGTAATAACGAAAATGCATGGGTCTGTAATGGTATTTTCTCTGCAGTTTTGAATACGGCGACAATAGTGGCGACATAAAAGCTATTTGTGTACTTGTAGGTTTACCTATTGATTGGAAAACAAACAGTCTATTGAGGTGGTGCAGATAATGGTGACGCCCTGGTATTAGTTTCCCATGGCAGCTAATGCAGCTATGCAGGTGTTTTACTTCTACAATTAGATATGTTAGGTTTTTTATAATTAGGTTTATTCGAATTTGAATTGAAGAAATTAATCGTGGTTTTTAGGCACATTTCTTAAAGATGAAGAGCTTTTTAAGAAGGTTTTGATGAAACGCGAGGCAATAACTGGTATGAATATGAAATGTAACACAACAATTCGAGTCGATTGTTGACGCAGTCGTAACGTCGAACATACTTTGGTTCGATTAAAAATCGATTATGCACTTTAACTCCAAGAATTCAATTACAGAGTTGACGTGCATTTTCTTGATCATAACCTTGAACGGAGCACAACAACTATAAATTATTGATAGATATTGAAGATATTACAATGTCAATGCTTCTCAATAACCGTCAGTCCAGCATTCCATTTATTTGACATCATGTTTCATATTGTTTGAGTGTTTCCCTGAAGGTCTACGCATTAGGTCGGGGTGGAGCGTTTACCCCTGCGCGTGTCGTGGGAGTGCCGGACGCGTGCCGCTCCCATCACGCGATACCCCCCGACCCGATTGATCAGTGTTATTTGTTGCGATATTACTGATATTAGTGCACTCATTGTGTACATGCGGTTAAGTGCTGTTCAAAACAATAGTTCTAGCGTTCTATAAACCCCTTGTATTTTCGTTTAAAATGGGTCTGCGTTGGGATTATTTGTAACTAGTTTTCCGCCCGCGGCTTCGCCCTCGTCGAGTTTGGTTAAATATATCGCGTTTCCAAGAGAACTCTTCAAAATTCCGGGATAAAACTATCCTATGTTCTTTCTCAAGGTCAACTCTATCTCTGTACCAAATCTCATTAAAATCAGTTCAGTGGTTTAGACGTGAAAGCGTAACAGACAGACAGACAGAGTTACTTTCGCATTTATAATATTAGTAGGGATTAATTTCGCATAGTCATTAAGCGATTGTAACGATGCTATGAAGTTACAGAAACAATTAAATCCTATAATTAATGATTAAGCTACCCGAAAATCATTATAATCATTTATTTACGTCTAATAACATTAAATTGCAAGCTACGAAACCCAATATCCTCGCCAGAGGCCATAATGAACCCTCATACGATATTGGCTAGCCGTTATTGTTCCTCAGCGTGTGCTTATTGACAGAACAAACAGTTCGATTCGTGTGATACCCTCGGCTCCCACGGGAGGGCGCGAGAAATCCCTTAATTCGGACAGTGCAGGTGCGGGCTCATTACGCGCTTTTCCGGCACGTGGCGGCGCGTGCACTGCGCACATATCGACTTTAGTTTTAGGTCGAATGCGTTGCACGCACTTAGAGTATTACTTTGATCGACGTAGATTAATGGTTGAGTGTTTTATATTATGTACTGGCGCCTGTTATGTAGTAGATAGGCGGGGAAGGTAGATATCCTTCCTAGACTATTGTTGAATAACTTGAAGAAGCATAATAAGCTTCATTCTTTATATCTTTTGATGACATTCTAATTATGATTCTTGAGGATATCTGTGGAATGAGCGTATCTAATATCTTCGGACATAAATGGATAAGTACTGTTTTTTACAGTTAATGAACTGATTCCCTTTGCTTTGTCACAAACGGTCTAATTCTCACACAGGTCTTATTTTCGTACAATGTTTCGTTTCATATTATTACGGTCATATTTTATAAAGGCACAAAACATTGAATGTAACACCCATTTCACAGTCTGACTCACCCCGTTTCTCACGTTGTTTGAACCGAAGCCACAAAATTCCGAATAAGGTTGGAAAATTCAAAGTTCCGATGGGAAGCTGTGATTTCTCGTGTGAATACTGCGGCGTGGGAAGGTTGGTCGGCTGGCTCAGGTTGCTCGGGTGGCTCGGGTCACAGGTCGGGATAATTACGAGCGAAGCCGAGCGTCGACGCACGCGCATCTCGGCGGGGTGCAAGGAGGATCATCGGCTGATATTGCACTCCTGATTGCAGGTTTAATCATTGGTTATTGTTGAGAACTCTTTATGCATGCTATTGGAGTTTAGGTGCTCGGCAGAGGAGGAACAATGACGTTCTTTGGGTACCATATTCCTTGTTATTGTGTCTAAGGGTGATTTGGTTCGGGAGCATTATTTTCAAGAACAAAAAACGGCAATATCTCCAACTAACAAAATCTGTATAAGACGTTTAGATCGATCAATCGGGATTCTTTATCCATTTGACTGACCTCATACCTATCCATAAAATATAACTTTCTCAGACCTAGCTATTAACCAAGAATTACATAGGAATGCTCCGGTCGTGAGACTGATGGTGTTCCCAAAGTAAATCGCGGCATAATTTAGTTGCGAGCAGCGCAGGCGCAGCCGTGAGATAGTAGGTGTTCCTGTGTGAATCGGCCCGTGAGAGACGCACCGAGAGGTCACGAACATACACGAACATCAGTAAATATACCACGACTTAATATTGGTAATGAGCCAAGAATTACGAGCCGACTGAATGTAATGCCCGTTAACACGCATCTAATCCTTGTAGCGCCTTCAGGTGGTGCTTTATTTAAGTATTATTGATTCTAACAAGTCGGCAGTAGATCCAAGATCTATTAATCCGAATTTAACATTTAACAAGCACCCTACTTCAGTTGGGGTATAACTTCGGTTTTAGAACTGCTCTTTTTATAAATCAATGGTAACATCAATTTGATATAGCCGTCTCGCTTAACAACCCTGTCTAGAGATTAATAACATGGCTCCCACATAGGCGAGGGGTTTTAATTCGCAATAAGCGTAAAAGGCATTTAATAATGCAGACGTCGGTCCACGTGCGTGCATTGTGAACAAATACCTAGCAATCGTAGTAATGAAGGCGCGGGGGTGGGGGTGGGTGGGGAGGAGAGAGGGTGTCGCGTGGCGGACACGTGACAGTTTTACATTACCGCCCGCCGCTCGGGGTGATTTACATTCGGTTTTTTCGTAACATTTCCACTGATTAAAAGACAACATTACATAAAATTGATAGCGAAAGTTATTGATGGTGGTAATGAAATGGGTTATTTATAGAATTTGAAGCAAGATAACAGGGTTTAGAATAAGTATTAGAATTTAGCAACAATTCATCTTTCATGAAAATGTAACCTCCTCTTATGTGAATTTCATTAGTTAGGTGAAAGTAATAGGTACGTTTATTATTAATCAAAAGAAATAAAAAAGATGTGTCAAACGTAATCGGTGAGCTAATATAATCTAAGCATTCGCTTGTGGCTCGGTGCGAAATTTTACAAAGGCACAATCAGCCTTAGAGTATTTTTGTATATTAGTATCCTACGCCATGTAAACATCTCTGAGCGAATATTTCGACTTTGATTACCTAACAGAGTTTTTAACTACGTCAGCAAATCAAAATAGCCTTAATTCCCCCGTTATACAAGCGTGACGTCTAACAATTATTTTTAACTTTTAGTAAAAAATAATTGTTTAACTTTTAGTTAAAAATAATTCTATCCTTTGTTTCGCAAGCAACAAGCTTCAGGGGTTACCTTGGCGTCACGCGGATGATTATATGTATTTTTCACCGAATGTTGACATTCTTTATGTATTATGTGACTACATGCCTGGACAAGAAACTCAATTGTTACCCATTGACAAATCGCAACAGTACGTGAACCATTAAACAAAGAACCCACATAACGATGTCAAAACGAAACTCCCACAGATTTATAACAAAAACTGTGTCGATTTTCCCACAATCGTTGTTATAATAAAGGCTGAGGATCAAACGGATTGGATCACCCTGCGCGTGTGGACTGATGTCACCCCGCGAATGCAAACCAATATACGAAAAGCCTCAATCACATACAATGGTTCTCTTCGAAGCTAGGCCAGCGAGAGGTCTAAGTAAGCTGGTGGGGCTGCAAGGTTCGTATGGGGTGTTTTGACATGGCGTGGGAGCCGCCTCTATTGTGAAGGTACTTAACTCTGATAAAGGAACTATAGGACCATTAGCCGGATTCGTTTTGCTCATTCGTTGTCGCTGATGAATGGACATTGGATTATGATACGAAAAGAGATTTCGATAGAGGCACGAAGCTGGAACGAAAGCGAACGACGCGGTAAGATTAATGTTAGCGAATATGGTAAGTTAGTTTGTTGTGCTTTGTGTGCCCATTTACTGTCTAGGTAAACAGTATCTATACTGCAATGATTACATAATCGTATGTTCCTCAAGTTATCTGATATATTTATGGTAGCATTAATTGATTTCGTTTTGCAAACATGAGATCTCACTCTAGATTACGCATATAGAGTTCCCAACAAAACAACCAAAGATCGCTATCAATGCCTTATCATATTGTTGCCTAAACAATAAAAAAATCGCAATACACGTCGTCGTGTTCACAAGACTATGCCCCATTCACGAAACCAATGAGCCGTGGAAAGTATTATTGAAATTGTCGAGCACCTTTTAACGCGATAATAGAACAGGCCAGACCCGGGGTGAAAGCCAGGTGTATGAGTACGATATCTTGATTCACTTATGAGGGCTTTATGAATGTCGGTTTTTTGGTGTAAGAACCGCCCTTAAACCTTTGCCGTCAATTATTCGTGACCCTAATTGCAGATGATGTGATATGAGCGTATTGTGATGCAGTTGACGGCGCTATTGCTTTATTTGAGGAGCTGTTTTTTTTAATCTTGGCTGCTGTGTATATTAGTTGTTTGGGGTTTTTAAACTTTGTTTACAATTGTTGACTTTCTTAGACGTTATTCACATTGTTGTTACGTTGTTTTCTCATGTTGGTCCATTTGACAGATGTTCGTTACTAACTGCTGGCTTTTGAGTCGTTTTAGGAAATACTTTTAAGCAGTTTGAAATTTATTCGTCGTTGTGACTTTAGTTCGACTTTTTTCATGGTATCATAGGACGAGCTAAAGTAACCGAAAGTTAATTCAAATTATTGCTTCTTGTTCTAGTAATTAAATAGTAACATAATTAAACCACGCCCACTTGTTTAGATTGGTCTTTGGGAAAGGCCGATATTCACATCATGGTAGACATCTACGGTTTGTTATGAATGACATCATAGGTACTTGAAAATCATTGAGCCTATAATAATAAATTGGCCAGTTCAAGATGTGAACTAAAAATAGTATATAGCTCCATTCATTAATTGTCTTACTTGGTGCGTGAGTCACCAATTTATCTCAGTTTTGGCAACAATTAGCTATGTTTATAATTGTATGACATAAGTCTGTTCTTTTATCTTTAGCGCAGTCTTGATATCTTGTAATTGGCAAACTATTGTTGCCGACAAAAGTTCGTGAGGGTCGTCTGGTCATCTAATATAAAATGAGCATTCATTAAACAGTCTATTGCTGGCCCAAGTATATAGTGTTCCAAGGAGCGCCACAGCATTCTCAACCTTACTGACTTGTCTAAGAACTTATTTACAACCACCGACTGTACTAGACCTTGGCAATTATCAGTATAGTTTTTTTTTCATGGGTTGTCATTGATAGCTGTCGAAAATGATTATTCTTGATAACAATTTTAACCATTGCGGAAACCCCCAAAAATGGTTCAGTTGCATATGCTTAGGCAAGCTGCTAGCCCAGCTCCCCTATAAAATCTGGAGCCCAGTTGGTCTGTATGTGAATCGCGGTGCGTTGCTTTTCACACCGTGCGGCAAATCGCAGCTGCGACGGACACTGCCGCGTACAGCTGCCGTCGCGTTTGTATGCAAACGCCCTAATAAACTAACACTTTTTATTACTTGGCGCTCTATGGGCGTATTATGACCTCGTAGATTACAGCGCTAATCCTGGTAGATAAGACGCCTCCTGTCCTTAAAGAATGGAAGACGTTGAGAATGTGCAACGAGTGTCTTATAGAATCGTTCCCAAGGAACTATTTGCTATTGTTTAGTACTGAAAGACTGCATTTCGGCAGTATGATGCATATTTCATTGCCATCTATGCGAACGGCCGGAGACCCTTCGGAACCTGTGAACAGCTTTCAAGTGCTACTGCAAGTCTGCTAACTCAATTTTGTCGGAAAGGCCGATTATTGACGTCGTAATTATACATTTGGTCAGTTTTAAATAAATAATAATATCTTGGGACAATCAACACACCGCCATTTGATCCCAAACTAGGCAGAGCCTGTACTATGGCAATCAGACAACTGATAAACATACTTATATATTTCTAAATACATACATATTATAGATAAATTACACATCCAGATACAGAACAAATAATCGTACTCATCGCACAAAGATTTGTTCTGTGTGGGAATCGAACCCACGACCTCCGTCCTAGCAGTCAGGGTCACTAACCACTAGACCAACAGGCCAGTCAATTTTGGTTAACTCCTAATTCGAAGCGTTATTAGGATTTGCCACTGATACTCCATTCGAATGATGTCGCATGAGGTACCTACCTGTTGGATGAATAACTCTATTTCATATACATCGTAAACAAAGGAAAATCGCGCACTCTCATCACTGTCAAGTCTTTATCTCGACAGCAGTGCAGAATCATAGATGAGCACATTAAACAGTATCTGAAGCGAATGTGTTCAGCTGCAGGGCATGTGGGCATGTGCCGCTCGGACGAGGTCCACATGGCTGGCTGCTGGTCCAGATGACAGAGCTCCGTTGTTGAGCTATATCTGTGCGCGCACGTGGCGCACGCGCAGACGCGCAGGGCGGCCCGCCCTTACGTGTGATACATGTAGACTTCGCTCTTTTGTACTTATTTTAACGTTATTTTGGAAACCAAGATTGGAGTTAGAAACGATGGTGTGTTATATATTCAGGCTGGAAGAGACTCTGACGCACAAATAGTTACCACGTATACAGCACATCATTCTGAACTAAACCCCCCCCCATCGAAATTTTTCTTTAAATTACCGATGAAAACTTTCTATTTGGGATTCAGAATATGTTATTAGTGCGTCTTAACAATCGGGGGAAATCGTCATCTTTACGGTATCGGTACAGTCTATAATTAATTCGACAACCATAAAAATGTATGTGTACTTAGCTCTTAGCTCTTACTAAAAGTCTGTTTGGCTGGGATCTGTCTGTAGTTAAATTGTAAAAGAAATATTTCAACTGTAGTGTACACAAGTAGTGAGCACTTGAATTCTTCTTTTAAATGTTTATTTTTTGTTATGATCAAACGGTAAACTCTAATAAAAACAGCCATAAAGGTAATACCTACTGCACTTCTATACAATGTCGTTCAGGTGATCACGATCATATAATTTTATAGCGGCTTTACGAGTTGGTTTTGGCTCAAAATATTTCAGAAATAGATTCTAATTTCAAATGTTATTAAAGGTGGCCAGTGTTTAATAGTGTTGTTTTTTAACGGTAGGGTTCAGGTCAAAGTTATTAACTAAAGTGGTGTCCGATATTTAATATCATGTGCTTCATGAAAATTGTTAGGAATGTATGGAATCACAATGACAAAACAAAATTCATCACAATTGTATTGTATTAGGCAGAGTCTGACCTGGCATAAGTCCAAAATCCTGAAAAAAATCTGACGTAAAAACGCGATAACTTTGAACGCCCTGGGAATCAAACCCAGGATAATGATAAGCAGTAGCACTACGCAACTACAACACCAATGAGATTGTTCGGAATTTGAGAACAAGAACTAAATTCGTTGGTCTAAATTGATGTGAAACTTCAAGATTGTGTTAGAAGTAAAAAAAAAACAAAATATTGTATACTCTTGAGTACTCTTGTTGTGTACTCTTGAGTGTTAGTAAATACAATTCAAGTATATTATTAGTTCTTTTGAACAGTATTAATAAATACATTCTTTGAAACAATTTTCTGAAACATTTGGTTCGCCTGCTTAGAATGGACTCTCTGACTAAAGATAACTCGGCAGAACAGTGAGCGACTTCACAAATGTAAATCTGCGACACACATGCGCTCTCTTCGACGTTTTTTTATATCCACAATCCGTAAATATTGTGATTCCTTTACTAAAGTATGGCTTGTTAGTTACGGTAGCGGTTTTTTTACCTCAGATACTAGCAAAGCAAATGCTGTAAGGACTTGAAGAGATGTTTTTACCCAATGTGTGTAGGTATGTAATGAGGAGTTTTATATAATGAATACCCATTGTTTGCGAATCTGATAAAACTTTATTACTCCAATAAAATTCAACGGTATCACGATAAAGTATCATGTACTAACTCGACAGGTGTAGGATGTACTGGATTTTGTTTTATTGCCTTAAACATTATGGTTACCGTAAATCATGTTAGGAATTTAGGATCAATACGATTTTATCGTGGCTGACCAAAAGTGCTGGCTTGCACAACAAGCAAGATTCGTAGCAAAATTTAAGTTCTTCGAGAAACTTTATTCCTGGTGTTGTGAGGGGGTGCTGACCCTTCCCTAGTAAAAGCTCACTGAATAATAATATTCTAACGAACAAGAAGCTGGACTATAAATGGCTTGATTGAAATCACCTAACAAAGTACGCACGTGAAACATTTCACATCTGGGCACATTCAGGGCTCATTGTCGGACCCCTGGTATTTCGCCTGATTAATGATAGCAACACTGTGTCAATATTTGCATAAGAAACGCACAAGAAAGGAACTTATCATTCCACAGATCTGGCTTGCGTACATTTGATGACTCTTGTGTTGAATTACGCTTAAGTTTGTGGGCATTTTTTTGATTTTGAATTCTATTTTGCTGAACGTAACACCCTATTTTATTCGCCAACTTATCGTTTCAAGCATTTGATTGAAAAGGGATCTTAAAGTGGTCCAGTAAGATTCATATTAGAATGAGTGTTTGCTGGTCCAAGATGCGACGCAGACGTCAAGATCCGATGTAAACTCGTCAGGCGCGTCAATAAAAATATTCATTGGCTCACACTCTATTTAACAGTTGATGAGACAACCCTGCGAGATTTATCAAGGATGTGCCAGATAGTGTTTCTTGAAACCCACAATACTAAAACACGTACATACATTTTACTGGTATACGTGGAGATGCTATCTAACCGTATACCGTGCCTTGTTTGCATAACAAGTGTCTCTGAAATATCTTTAAGGATCCATTTTGTCGTCTAACATTTGAAGCAGGAAACATTACACATAAAACTTAGTCGTTAAACTCCTTATCTAAGTAATCAGAATATCGTTACTTCGTTAAACTTATCAATAGGTAATAATTGCGGTAACATGAATCATAGATAACATTATGATTTATTTGGTTGTTTTTAATGTCAGCATAGCTTCATACCTAAGCTAGAGCTTAGTGCAAAACTGGTGCAATTTTTTTGAAAGGCGAAAAAAAAACAATATTTTTCGATTTCTGGGCTTGCGCCATCCCTACACTTCGTAAGAGCGGTCCACATAAGCGGGCTGATTGATGCAATGAAAAATGACGCGACAATGTTTTGAGAAATTGCGTGCTTGAGAGGGACAGCTTTGTAGCGGATACAGAATAGGATTTTATTACTTGCATAATTTAATACGCGCGATACGAACCGGACCACGGGAATACTTTGTATGCCTTTTGTATGACACTTGATTAGGGAGATCACCTTTGCTTTCCGCTTATGATGTCTGAAAAGAATATCATTTATCTGCGTCTTATTTTTAGGATTCATGGACCTTGTGGGTGAGTACGTACATTTATTACACGATGTTTTATCATTGTGCGAACAGCGATCATGATTACTCATTAAAGTTGAAAAGCAAAATTCTGTACGAGGTTTTTTGAAAGATTTTCGTAAGTCATGCTATTATCGAAGATTGATACTTGGACAGACAGAACTAACGATTAGCGGCGCGCGGTCATTTACTATTGCCTCACTAATAAGCTGGTGGAAGCGCCGTAATGACGTCGCGAACATTCGTCACTGCGCAGGTGTCCGACCACAGCCTCCTATCTGCTGTCTCCACTCATTTGTTCGCGTCAAACGACTGTTATTTTTGACCAGCTCATTTTACACGCGCTCCACATATCCAATCTATTATAAGTTTTCTTTTTCAGTTCAATAACAAGTCTGAATGATTGAGTAACCTGAAGAAGTTTTTATACGGTACGGAAATCTTCCAAATTGAAAAATAAATTAGAATCTTTCGTTAAATAGCTGGTTGATGACAAGGGTTTCACATAAATTTTTGTTTAGTGGCAGAATACCACATTGGTTGTGAGTTGGTGAAAGCTCAAATACCTCTGTTAAGTTTCATCGAGTTCTTTCATACTGTATATTTGACTGTGTCGTACTTCAAACAAGTAAGAGTTTATTAAATAATGATGGCAATACAAATGAACACAAAAAGATTTCACTTTGTTGAACACCTGAACAAAGATCTTTATCCACAGACAAAGACATCTGTGTACCAAACGTACTAGACTCTAGACACACGTGTGTTCACTGCACAGATGCAAATAATTACCGGCACCTAACAATTATGAGGAATAAGGAAACAATAAGACATTTACTGCAGCAGTTTATTGGTGGCCGCCCGCGCTGTTCCGTTTGACGGAAACGCTTGGCCACATTTGGCGATCACCTTTCTTTAGAAAGCTATAAGCTCTAGTTGTAAAACATTTCATAAAACAGTCGTTATCTCGCCATGTGCGCTGCAACTGCTGGGTTCTGTTCCCATACCGGTGCACGTGTAAGGAAGCTAGTTCGCAAATCTGTGCGACACATTGGCGGCGTTATCAGAGGACTCCCGCACATGGGGACCAGTGATAACATTGTGAGGGTTTGTTTGTGCTCGCTGAAGCTTTCGATTAAACTTCTGATTTCAGTTGAGCTTCTGATCTAGGTTTTTCTTGATTATGATGCACTTGGGATTTCAATTGGACTTTCCTGTTACCTACTCAGAACGATAAGATTTGTATTAAGACGGATCTTAACAAGCATAACACATTTTAGGTAGGAAAATCCGCTATTCGGATTTTAATCATAGCAAAATACCGAACGAAAATAATCCACTATCGTAAATTAACGTTCATATTTTCAAACATTAGCCTTATCTAATTATTTTTATCGAATGTACTAGTAATAATCGTAAAACTACGTGGGCGAATGTCCTGAGGCGCGCACCATGTGACCCGAATTCGTCAGTACATTCAGGTGCACCGCATATTGTGCCTATTGTTGTTAATCAGGCTTAAGATAATGAGCTAATCTAATGAGTAAATCATTGTTATCTACTGTACCACGTGTGATACTAGGTACGAGTTGGGTACCCAGTGTGTCATCGCCTGCACCTGCTTAATTATGTTATTTGTTTCTGCGTATCAGGTATGTTTCGCGGATTTTGTCTGTGATAAGGATAAGGTCAGTCACTTGTAGGTAATTTAGTACATTGTTATTGAGTGCATTGTTGATTATTTATTAAGTACATTTAAAAAGTTAAGTACGTTTAACATCGTTGTAAGCATTCTACGAAAACTGCGTGATTTAGCAAAGTACATTTAATGCAGAGTGTTGATCCTTTACTGGCTATACAGTCTTCAGCAGTTTACTCCTCTTACCACTTATCATACATAACATCACCCCTAATCGCCGAAGGGTTAGGCAGAGGTGCACCTAATAGCACACCCACATTACGCCAGTTATGTTTTTAAGTCTCACGTAATAGTGGGCCAGCCTATTGCCATCAACGGACATCACACATCTAGACTCCGTGGCTGCTACTGAAAAATTCCTGATGGAAGAACCCAATAACACTTTGCCCGACCCGGGTATCGAACCCAGGACCTCATGCTCAGCAGTCGGGCTTGCGACCCCTCCACCAACGAGGCAGTCAGTATACTGTACTCTGCACCCTCATTGCGTGTTTCAAACGTAGCTACAATTTTAAAAGTTTAAGCAGAAAAACCAGTGGATTTGACCAGTAGGAAAATCTCAATGGAAAACAAAGGTCATTGAACTGGCATATAAGGCTTGCTCTCTGTATATAAACAAGACAGGCACATAGCCTACAGCACTATTAGATGACGCATAACAAAATCGTTACATTGCCTTTTATCCGGCTGTGTAATAACCATGAGTTCGGTCGACAGATGTGCTGTGATAACGTATCACCGTAATAAGAATGGCAACTGTTGCGATACGCTGCCGTAATTGCTATGCCATCGTGTTGAAACAGTACTCCAAACGTTATCAATCCTTGCTGGACTGCTGGCAACTCTTGTGCCTAATTACGTCCCTGGTTAATCCCGAAACATATTGATTAGATTGTTACGGCCGTAAAAACAACTAAACCCTGTTACAAAAGTTTGTGATGAAAGTGTAAATGGGCCAATTCAGGTTAATTAATCATTAAAGGGAATTAGTAACACATTTTATATCTAGAAGGTTTCAAGTTTATGTATCGCCACTTTTTCAAACATTCATTGTTTTAATTAAAAGGGTTTTTTTTATTTACATATTTTAAGTTTATTTAATAAACTAAAATAACTAAAAAGTCGTCCTCAACGCTGACACCTGGTAATGTGCCCGAGAGCCTGTTGAATTTAAATATTAAATTGTTAAAGAAAAAATAAATTAAAATGAAAAATAAAATTACTAATGTTGAATGAAAAATTATTGATGAAAATTGAGGTTCTAAAATAACACTAAATTTTCAATACACAGAGTACATTTCCCTGTTTGAGTTTCAAAATTCAAATCAAAACACTCAATTTGTAAGTTGGCATCCACAGGTACGTTATCCGATTCATTTGTTTATCTTTACGAATACTTTTTGAACGGCACTTGTTACATAATACCCTAACATGAATGTGGATTTCAGATAGTTTATAGAGCATAATAAGGAAATGTGCTGGATTCGCGACCACAACTGCATAATGTACTAAATTATGAATAGCTAGCGATAAGATTTAGATGTGGACTTGTATCCATTCACTGATATATTTCCTTCTGTAGATCCGTTAGGACATTATTCATACGATTTTTTATCGAAAGTTATGCATTTTTCATAATTTTGAAGTGAGTAACAAAATAAACCCAATGAGTCATTTGTGATTTGGACAAAAACTAAGCAATCTGTAATGATTTACCTGAACCGATTAAGAACTTCAAATCGAGGACAGATAATCTTTTGGCGAACAATAAAACATTTGAACAATAAGGCATTATTGTACTAGGAGCGCATAAATTCAAGGATGTTCAGTCCCACACGTGCGATCGTGCGTACAGCTGCGAGCACGTGTGCTGTGTATCATCTGGTGAATCCTACGCATCTACCCAGGTGGCTTCGTACTTCTATATGTATTCATTTGGGACTAAAATATACAACTTATTATGTGATTATTCAAAGGAGCGTGAAACGTTTCTTTAGTATCTGAAATAATCGTGGAGTTTGCTATCGTAAATACCAAAACCTAATGTTGGAAATATTCCCACTGAAGAAAAAACAGGGAACAACAAAACAAAACTTTTCAACTCAAACACATTTTCCATTTCGTGAAACCAGATGTTTAGCAATAAAGCCATCTGACTTTACAAGCGCTTATTTGTAAAACAATTGGAAATGCCCAATAAGCCCCGCTACAAATCCCCCACATGTTTTCGTAGTAGGTACGTATCGTAAAAATGTATAAACGAGTGTTCTTTCACCAACAAATGTTTCTTCGGTTCTCACGTCCATGTGGACTGCAGGATTTTAGGCAATCGTCATGGAACACGAAGAATCTGCTTTGCACATGGTGACGGTGGGCGGCTCGTTAAAACTTTTGACTTCCAGTAATTTCGAAATTAAATGTACTTAAAATTGTTCTCATGTGACTAATCTGTGTGTCTAAAGTCTGAACACTGAGCTGTCTGTTGTTTTTTTTTTAATTTTGAACCAAACTTCAGGAGTTTCAGGCGTTTGAAATATGAAATATGTAGGGCAATCTATTACAAAATTAAATTAATTCTTTGAATTCCAAACCACCTATTAAAATGTAAAGCGCTTTCCAGCTAATAAATATTCCAGTTAATTATGAAGAATAGCTAAAGTGTCGCTGGCCACCTATAAATATCCTCAATCATATTTTCGAGTTCACCTAAAAACGTCGGAATTGGCGTTGTCGAGACAGGGCGACCGCGACGGAGCGACAAGGCGAAACTCTATATCACCGGGACTGGACGTATCGCCGTGACAAAGTAGACAGTTTTTACACGTTTTAAATAGACTTCTGCGATGTCAACCTAGCTTGACACTTTCCAATATTATGAGACGTGCACTCAATTTGCATTTATATTATCGAAGTCAATTAATCCTTATTAGCCTCATTAATATCTAATGCGCAGTATTTATCGCTATTATCAAAGCACCTGAGTCTAAATGTCGATGGATTTATTGAACAAAAAAAAGCTAATATCAATAAATTTGCGATCTGAGATTGAATTGTTCGGTTCGGAATTTTTATTAGTTTCACGTCTGTCTGTTTTAGCGTGAACACTTCGTTTTACAGTATGACATTCGTATGGTAATATCAAGTGTATTTATGGGTGTCTATTGTCGTTAAAAATAATCATTCATTTGGTATATATGGATATAATGATATATTCATTAACATCCGGCCGGACGGACCTGGGCTTTGTGTTCAGTGCGTGTCCAGTTTGCATAACTGTGTCGTGATTCGCGAATTCGTTTTTTTTTCTACGAGCTATCTGACATCATTGTTTGCTGCAGCCAAACACTAATCATGTAAATGCTAAGACGTGTTTCTTTATTTAAACTGCGTACATCCTTGTTTTAGTACGTACTCAAGTTACTTCACACTGACTATGACTAAACCGGCCATAGACTTCGAAGTGGTGTTTGTTTGACAAGGCTATGATTCATCATGCAGTTAAAAAGTTAATGGTTGTTGAGATTTATATGCTTTAGTTACCACAGGCCATCCAACAAACTCGTAAATAATATTAGCGTGTATCATTTGTTATATACAGGAGCATAAATATTCACGAATCGCCATTTCGAAGTACCAAAATATTGGCGCATGTGGGCATCGCATGTGCGTGCAAGACAAGGGCGCATTGAGAGCGATGCGCAGGCGCAGGCGGCGACAGCGACACCGCTGTGGAGCCACGTGCTGGACAGATTGATCATCACATGTGCTCTGCTCATACGCTGAACATACGAGCACTGTCTTCTAGTGTTTGCTTTGATTCACCATCTATTATGTTGTTTCAGGTCAGATGAGCAATAAATAATAAAGCTCTTTGTCGTTACGCAAACGAGTTTGAAAAGTAACATTTGTGGATGTGAACAGAACCAGCGAACTGCGAACCGACTTGACGCTCAGATAACACATACGTACAACAAATAACATAAAATAACCAAAATTAATAATTATTTATTTATTAATTAATTTTATTTAATAAATAATAATAATAGAAAATAACTTTGTGAAACATGATTTGGTTAGAAAGGGGATGGATACTCAGACTGCTGAAAGGGGTTTAAATAAGAAGGTACTGGCGAAGACCTAGCACGTCGAAATAAATTGGGATAGTGACAAGAGGGTAATGATAATTATAAAAAACTTTCAAAACCTACTTAATTCTTCAAGTGTGCCACATATAACTCTTTACAACTTGAAGGAGATCGAAAAGAAAATTGGAAAGTAATGTCGACATTGGCTTGGCTTTATGGACATGAATTGAAAACCGGTACAGCTATAATCTGAAATGTGCCTCCCGAGATCTTAATGTTACTATTAACTAAACGTTTCCTATAAAATACACAAACGTTTTCAATATTCTATCGTAAAATATAATAACTATTGTAGATGGAAACTGTTTGCAATGCATTCGCTTTAAATAGCGATCGAGCAGTTTCTATTCAAGCGTTTTCGACACCAACTTACGGATTCTCTATGGTATTGGTGTCTTTATTTCTAATGCCGAAAGCTTTATTGAAAAATCAGATCGGACAACAGTGTCGTCACTGGAGTAATCTCGCGATCTACGTCACGTCGAGTAACAAACCATCGCAGATAGCGCACGCGCATCGCGCAGAGACAATGGCGTCGCTTGATCCAGCGATACTGGCCTTTTGTAGTCACCGACTGCAAACTGGCAATTCTAACAGATGCTAACAATAGGCTGGTTTCAATTGTATACTAACTTATGTATGTATAATCCTACATACGAGTAATATTCTCATATCCTACCATCTATGAAAGGCGTTCCAAACATTACCTCTTGATTTTATTACCGCATTGAGAGTCGTCAAAAACACATTGACCTAATCCTAATCACTGATGAGTGATTAAACAAAATGGCGTCATTTACAACCGACTATTTATTTCTTTATCCAGAATTATCGGTATCAGGCGCAACAATGGCCTTAAGAGGATAGGTCCACTCTAGATAACGTGGAATTACTTTAGTACGAATAATTATTTCATTACGTCATCAGTTAGTGGTTTTACCACAGGTTTTACATTCATTTTTATCAGTTCTTCTTTTAGTTGATGTTACTATATATGTAGATGCAGATACAGCTTGCATGACAACCTTAAAAGCTAATGTCATAAGTACACAAAAATGCGTAAAAATATACGAACACTGTTAAAAAGCTTTGAGTCTTTTTACACCTGGGCCCATACAAGTAGTGTCGATGACGCAATCATCCAACTGGACAATGATCCACCATTGTTGTATGCAAAGGAGGAAACGTGCTTCCGGGGCCAAAGTCTGTTGGCGTGCAAATTAACTAGGTAGCTCGTTTTTGTAAGTCGTTGATGTACTTGGTAGTTCATGACCAAAATGGATAAGAAACACAATACATGTTTTGGTAGACAAAATAGCGATTGCTACGTAACAATTCAACATCTAAGGATCTACTGTGTTTTACCTTTGATTTTACAAATTGATGTTTCTTTAGGACGATCTTTCAGAAAACAGAAACTTTGCACTTAGACCGCAGTGGAAAATGAACAGTGAAAAGCTTTAAGTAAATTTTATGTTTTAGCTAATGAGTTATCTGTGTAACAGATGCCAGTTATTTTAACTGCCATCAGAAGTACAGGGTAACAAATAATTCCTGTACAACATCACGCTATGACACGCTGAGTATAAATAGTAGTTCTGGTTACTGTTAGGGGTGTCAGCAGTGAGGCACACGTGCCCTGAAGCGGCGCAGACGCAGTCATCCGAGGGCTGCTCTGTCAGTGTTTGTAAACATCTGCTGCACTCGCTTTACTTGTTTTGCAGACTGAAATATTCTTGGTCGTTCACTATTTGACGTGACCGACTGACAAAAACAACTAGAACAGATCGGTCAGAAAGTATATCGATACTTTCTGACCGCTCTGTTCTAATTGTTTTTGTCAGTCCTGTATCTGTAACTTGTGCAGTATCAATTTGTGATTGACATTTCCACGCTTTGTTTTTAAGGGAACTGTTATGTTTATACCTTTGGGCCTCCAATTTGAATTCCTAAGGAATGTTTTCGATCTGATCACAAAATCAGATTGAATATAATAAATAAATTTTTCGTCAGGTGGTAAATGTATGTAAATGTACCGAGTATGAATAGGTGTGAAATTCAAATGTGTGTAATATTCCGGATAAAAAAGGACCACGGTTGTTTTGCGCGCGGCCAGCTGGCCACAGTGGCGTGAATTAGCAAGTTGATAGAGTGACGCAGGCGCCGCGCCGCGGCCCCAACCTCCGACCTGCGCCGGCGCAGTTAAACGTGCTACCTAATCACATTGATGTGGAATGTTTTTGCGAAGCTGTTGTTGTGTCTAGAAAGAAAACCGATAATTAGCCATTCATTAATAAAATGGTTTGTCTAACTGAAAGTGAAAATGTGAATGAAAATTTTTATTCGAGATATTGCGAAATGGTAAAAAAACCGGCCAAGTGCGAGTCGTACTCACACGCACACAGGGTTCCATAGCAACAACGAAAAAAAAAAAATTGAAGGCTCATTTACGTTCTACAGTCCTACATTTTTTCAGAATTTTCCTCCTCTTACATAAAGTAAGAGGAGGAAAATTTTACTTGACACACATTTTACCACTTTGGAACGACCGAGGGTCTTTCAAACGATTGACTTTGAGAAAAAATAGTTTTATGAATATCAATGTCATTTTTAAAGACTTATCTATAGACACCCCGCACGATGACTTGATGTTTTTTGTTTTAGTTTTAGCTCCATGTATGGGGAGCCCCCCCCATAACCTTTTTTTTTGCATAAATTTTGTAAAGCGGTTCACAGAATACATCTACCTACCAAGTTTCAACTGTGTAGGCTTAATAGTTTCGGAATAAAGTGGCTGTGACATACCGACGGACAGGCAGATAGACATAACGAATCTATAAGGGTTCCGTTTTTTGCCAGTCGGCTACGAAATCCTAAAAATAGTTTGCATGCATCTCCAAAGTTTATCCGATTGCCCTTGGCAACCTACACCTGAAATGTAAACTGTAATCCTGTATACTGTCCTTAGTTCTGTTTTTTCAGCGGCCACATACGTCACTAGGTAGAACCACGTCTCTCGACTTTTTATTACACAAGATCTGAACGCACGATTTCTTTTAAAAAAGTAAAGCTGAATTTTAACGAGTGTTTGTCGTGATATTACAGCTTCGTGAGGGACCCGTGTCTCGGTCGTGACCATCGCACGTGTACGGCAGCTGCACTGTCCACTGTCCCTGCTGATCCAATTTATTGGCATTGAAATGTCACTGGATACCTACTTATTGAGATTCGGGAGATACTGATTTACTTACGTAAAAACATTGATTGATTGAACCTCGGTTTCTCGAGTGAAAATATTGAAGAACATTATGCAATGTTCGAAAAACTTGAGACGTTTGACGCACTCAAAAACTGGCTTTATTAGATTTCTCCGTAACTGGAGCTCTGAAAAAAAGTCGTTCCAATTTCCAATACATAGTTACAAAAATATAGCCTGAGTAAGTTAGCCAAGCTTGTTTGGACGAGAAATTCTCACACCAAACAGCTCGCGTGTAAAAGTAATCTTTTATTTAAGAGGCTTCGTCACATTTTGAATGTGTCAACAATTTGTTTGACATGTGTCGGGGGCGTTCGCTCGTAAACTCGGATATTTATGGCAAAATATATTGAATTTTAAACGGCATGCAGTTCCCGGGCCGAAATATCGCCACAGATTAGACGACCTGTTCAAATTAGTTCAACAAGTAATTAATTGGCGACAAGGACTGACAGCTATAATTACGACAAATGACTTACACTGATTGGAATACTGCACAGTTGTCAATAAATTAATTATCTAAATTGTTACAGATGCGATAAAATCGTCGCTAAATTATACCCCACTCGCTGCCAAGACTGGATAAAGAACAGTATGTTGGTTTAATTTGCGGAATATATTGCTGGTAATAATAAGACAAGGGTTTCCGATTTCACAAGATTTAAGAATATATTCTAGAGGAATCGAATAGTCATTAAAGTTTGATTAACTGTTGTGGTGGAGTTTGAGAGTTAGTTGTGCTAACCAGAAAATCGGTAGATTATATCGGTGCCTGTTGACAACTACTCGCTATTTAATTGTTTCTGCGACCTAACAGGGGCCATTCTACACTATTCTTAGCTTTAAATCCTTACCTACATTTACCTACATTTTAGAACGCAAATAAATGAATATGTGAAAATATGAATATTAGATCCGAAAAATAAACCTTTTTACCGAAAAGCACTTTAAGCACACCTATCTAGCCAAGTGCACAACCACAGTATATGTACATATATAGACTAAAGCACTTAATAATAAGAACTATTTTTACTACGACACGAGCTGAAAAACGCTCGCGAAACTAATTTCATAACAAAGAGTTAATACAGAGAACACCCATAAAGTTTTTGTATGAACACCATTTTAATGCGACCACAAACAATCGGCGCGTCCTAGTATCCGAAAGGAAACCTCGTAATTAGAACAGGGTAGTAAAATAACCATCAAACTTATTTGAGAGGAGTGTGTCGCTCTTAAACCTTTGCCAACCTTTTTACTGCTCAAAAAACAGTGGAATATCTCTAGCTTCTTGTATACAAGGCTGAAAATTCTATGCGGAATGGTTTTACAGCAGCAAAAATGTAGTGGTTGTGTGAACTAGCTACATAAATTAGGTTGTGTATGACAGAGCGTGTTGTTGCAAGTTTTAACGATCGGAAACATCGACGGTGGGATTATTAACTAAGTCATATGTAAGGTCAGGTATTTAACTACACTCATAATTGTATCCCTCGTATGTAATTATGTTATGTTACTCATGTTATGTTTTGCCAGTTTTTTTGATGCAGTTTTGGATTTTCGTTAAGGCCAAAAAATTTAAGACTTGATGTTTTGTAGACGAAGACGAATATATTTTGATTTGTAAGGTAGTATTAATGCTGTTCAAAAAAAAAACTCATGAAACGTACTGTATGTCATCCCCTTTTCGTTGGTTACAAAACCATTATAAGCTGGTCCCTTATTCTATTGGAACTCCACACTGCTCTAGGCCAGCTCAATTTTCAAAGTGTTACCAATGTCGACTGTAATAATTTCTAAGTTATTTACGAATGGTTTTTGATCTAATTATAATTGTATTAACACGAATTTGATAAGTTTATATGTAAATAGTACCCACTCTTTAAGATAAGAGAACCAACGAAAGTAATAAAACTGTTGCCGGGCACATTTGTATTAATGCCGAGATAAGAGCTTACCTTGAATTTATATTTAACAATAAAATGTTTAAGTATACATGTTTTACATGATCTAGCTACAAGAGAAGGAAAACAGGCTATGGCGCTAAATAGGACTCGACGGAATAAATGAGTAGATATTTATTTATTTAAACTTCATGTACTGGAGTGGTACATAGGCGAATTTAATGCCACAAGGTATTTTCTACCTTTGGGTCAAATAGGACAGCATTGTGATAGAGTACAAATAAAGGAAAAATACATTTTTTTTTTTTACATAAATAAATATAGATATTCACGAAAAAGTATTTGCTTGATGTCTTGAATAATAGCTAGGACTAGTAAAACTAACGTAATTCTAAATTATAAAAAAAAAATCGTTTAAATAATGTCTTACTCAGATAAATTATTGATACGAAGTTAAAATTAAATATTATTTAATAGATTACAGAATATATGAGAATTACGTATTCAATCAAAACCACTGAATTCAATTTATGCATCATCAATTTACATTGTGTTTGAAATCATTCATGAGTAAGATAGTTAATAAAATGAATGAAGATATATATAAACAAAATTGTGTAGATGTATGAAAAGTGATGCAAATGTTGTAATTAAAAAATAATTCCGTTATTTATTACTTAAGGCTAGCTAAAGCTATTACTTAAGGGTAGTAGGGTAGCCCACGAAATTCAGTGGGATTAAACATCAACACGGACATCATTAAAATCATCACCCTTTAAAGGTTGTATTGATGATTTTAATGATTATTCATACGTGTTACGGTTTCGAATCATATTTTGTCCAACATACAGTCTGACACTGATCGGAAAATTGTAAAAAACTAAAGAAAATTTTAATTTAGCGGGCTACCTTAAAATTGTTATTTATAATCATAAGTATAAAAATATTTAAAAAAAAATAAAACTAAAAATCATATTATTAATTTACATTTATTGCAGAGGTCAATTTTTTTTTGTATTTTAGAGACGGGGAGGATTATGTTCATGTTAGATTGCCTATAGAGTCTTGGGAGGGCTGCGAAATGTCCTAAATTAGTTTTGGAACCTGAGACATAAAACAAATTGTAGCTAGTAGTTTTCCGCGGCAGGCGAGATGGCGCGGTCATATGTAGCTTGCCTAGTAATTCGCTACAGTTGAATGTTCAATCTATTATTGTTATTAATTAAACGGTCTTAAACCTTTCTACCGAAAAAAGACATGCAAATTTGAGCCTTTTTCCGCGTGAATTTCGGAACAACGATAATTGATATGTAGTCTCATTAAGCTAAGCTTTCAGAATCGAATTAATTTCATTCAAATTTTTAACCAACTCATGCAAAATTTAAGTTATCGGGACCGCCACTGTACATAGCATACATGCAAACATAGCACCTCTCTTTACTAGTTCTCATTTAATACATAATCGATTGATATACCTAACAACATTTTATAGATGATTTCGTAATTTGGGAATTTCCGAGTGTTTTATCTTTCTCTTTTAATTCAAGTTTAGGTATTAACGCTGATTTAATTTAAGAATATGGATGCACTGCGCACATTCCTTGTTAAGTTCTTCTAAAAATAAATCATTCTTATCTTAAATGGATCTCTTGTTCTTGATAAGTTGAAAGACGATCCTTAAATCAACATTCTCGGATTCGATAAGAGCAAGATTTAGAGCCTCAAATTATATTCAGCTGCGCACCCATGCAAGTTATGTGCCGAAAAAGTTGCTTTCTACACAACGGCATTAATGTTGTACGGTAAAATATGAAGGTGTTGCGCCAACGGGCGCTGTAAAAAGTGAAGCAGTAGAGCGCTAGTGATGTGGCCAGTTCCGGGTGCTAGTGGCAAGTGGCCGAGATAGCGCCAGCAAGACGCCAGGTGCAAGGCCAACTACGAGGAACCAATATGTGACCTCATTAGTACTATACATTATTCATAGAGACGAAATCCGCTTAAAAAGGCTATAATTTAATCACCATCCTGCGAACTCGATCCGCCCGAATCTTCACACCTGAGTATTCGAGCTATCTATTCAATCCGGCCTGTTTTATGTGAATTTAAATTAGCATTGGATCATATAATCTAGATGTACATATATGGGGCAGGTATTCTTCACAGATCCTCAGGACAGATTAACACCTGGGTCCGCGTTCTTTATTATACCTTGATGTTTGACCTTACGCCATAAATTGAGGTATTAATTTAATCCTAAATGTTAACTTGGCACTATGATAGAACGCTTCCATATAGTTTGATTAGTTAGTTACCAAAATACCTGTTCAGGAACTTTCCTGACACACTAATTACCTACTAATTACTTGAAAACATTCTCCTAGGACATACATACATGGGTTGCGGGACTGTTTGAAAAAGATACCGCGGCCCTGGAACATAAAGGGCAAAAGAAGGAACATGGATGGGTTTTAGTCAGTAAAAGTCTGACACTCCCTTCCGCTTCGCCCAGAGCGGGAGGAGTCATTTGATGATTTCCCATCCCAAAAAAAAATAAGGACATATATACATGGCAATGATTATATTGGAAAAGTTCTGTGATAAATACCCCAGCATTTCACAGAAACGATTATCCTTTCGCATTAATTTTGCATATCTAAATCATAAACCTGAGATAATCATCGAGCCGGAGTCATAATCATCGTGTCATTTGTAAGATTCGTGTCATCAAGATGCAATCGTTCCCCAGTGCGTTAAGTGCTCGATAGACTAACATTCATACGTAAACAAAAGACCTGTCCTCATGTCGACCACATCCGCGTACGAATTGGACATTCGCACAGCTGAGGTAGCCACGAAAACACATTAAAGTTGCAAAATATTTTTATTGATAAACAGAATACATAAATGTATAACGAAACAGCTGGTATAGATGAGATTCACGAAATGTCCGCTGATTTACATAATGAGTCGGGTTATTCCGAACTACCGCAGAACAGTTACATGGCAAGGCCGTTGCGTTGTTCCACACTTATTTGTTACGTATGTTATACCTATTTGATTTAATTAATTGGTTTATTATCGTGGTTGCTAAGGACTTCTTTTTTTGTAAGTCGTTTTGCTTTTATTTGAGCTATTTTTAGAGAAGGATTCATGCCCTAAGGCCTATAGTTACTCTACACAACGTCATCGCTACAAGAACACTAGCTTTTTGTGACTTTACATCGTATCATAATAAACTGAGAAGATTAGCTAAGAAAGTTATTTTAATACTTAAATGGGAAACGTACACGAGATTTACGATGTCTAGTTTTTAACCAGCTAATCGACGACTATTATAATTTATTGCAAAATCGACGAAAATATTGAAAATAATTTACCTATTTCAATAACTCATCTGTTTTTGGAGTACCTACAATGTCCTTAAATACTGCAGAATTTGAATACCATTCATATATTTGAAACATTCACTTACTTATACCTAGGTACATACACTCATTGCTTCGCAGGTGGTGCAATATCCCTACTAAAGCATCATTATCTCATTGACCCAGGGGCGTAGCTAACGCCGTATCTGCCGTATCATTTATACGGGGCCCCCGAGCCACGGGGGCCCCCAACGTGCGTACCTAAGCAAAAATTAATAAAAACGTCTCAATTTTTTTTTTATTTCAGAAATGACAAAAATCAAAAAAAGCAATTTCTTTCATAGAGTCAGAAACTTTAGAAAAACTAAAGTCATCATCTGCTATAAATGATTTAATAATTCAGTTTGCCGAAAAAAAGGCAAGGAAAGTGTATATTTAATTTGAATTGTTTGTAAAAATTTTGGAAAAAGTGACATAGATAATTATGATGAATAAATATTTCTTGTAATTTTATGCAAACATTTTTTTTTTTCTTTTGTGAGAAATCTTTACCCTTCCTAAGGGCCCCCAAACAAATTTTTATACGGGGCCCCGCCAAGGCACGCTACGCCACTGCATTGACCTATCTATACGGCTCTTAAACTTTAATCGGGGAATTATTAACACTGATTACAATCTTAATACTCTGAATTACATTCATAAACATCTTCCAAGGTTCCAAGAAAAACAACACAAAAGTGCCACAAAATACTGCCTTTGCGGTCGAGTTTTTTTTTGTCAAAACATATCGAGACTGCCAAGGAAATACAACAACACTCTCAACGTCAACTTTACACTATATTTTAGTAACTTCTATGTAAATACTTCTTTGTACAGTTATGGCGGCAGTCAACAGTTTATCCTAGTGTAATATTGAAACAACAATATAGGAAGGTAGGCATTTCTAAAAGCAATTACGGTCGTAACAACATGGTAACCAACTCCATTACCTCCATATCAGCTACAGAAACGTAAACGCGAATATAAATCGGACTTCATCGATTTATCGTAATCGATTAAAATAATGTTTGAAATTAGAAACTCGTTATTTATCGAAACGCCAGCTTTGAGAACTTAGAACGCTGTTCGTTGCTCAAATGCTGGTTGGTTTCTGTAAGTACAATGTGGTTTGACCAGCCTTGCAAGGCCGAATAATTCTGTAATTATTTAATAAAGCGGGAATGCTTACAAAACATATATTATGAACATGATAAATGGTTTTTGTAAAGAGCATATTCCATTAATTTCAATGTTAGATACATAATTACATATGTATTTGTTAAGTTTTACAGCAGATGTGTTTTAGATTTTAATGTCTTTTGATGTAATCCACTGTGACTAATCTAAAACTTAGTATAAATACGTGTTTTCCTCACATTTAGCCCTCAATCAACACGAAAGCCATTAACTAATTAATAAGATAATTTCTATTCAAATTAAACGGCAGTGCTACCAAATACATTATCGCCATCGTGAATATTCTGGTCCATTTATGAAGTATTTATCACATCTTAACAGTCACAATAAAGGCACAAATGTACAATAAGCGGAATGCACAGAATAAATATCCCACAATTATTAGCTAGTGTCTGCGAACAGAGAACACGTGCAGGGTTCCAGTAAACAATTCGTTTTGATGTAGCCAGGCCACTGAGTAACGAGGTGCAGAATACCCGCTTCTATTTACGCCTGTTGCCACTGTTCTATCACACTTGAATGTTATTCGATCCAATTTACCAAGTTCTAGCTGATCGGAGCATTTAAAAAACTCTTGTTAAAAAACATCGTTTGATGGCGATGCGAATCTTCATCTCAAACCGCAATAGAATATTGATATTTAAGACGGCGTAGAAGCGGCAGTTTGAATTCTACGAAATAGTATAAATGAGTTTCAAAACGATTTTCTATTTTGCTCAGAAGATAAGTTAATTGACGGTTATGACCCCATCAAAATCATTGCCATTAATGAAGTTATGTTTTTGACATTTTTATCTTCGCGTAGCAACTGCTACGAAAGTGCTACGAGAAATCTATAAAAATAATGTCATAATTTTAGTCGATTATTACAGCTCTTTTCACTATAATTTTCTTACTAGACATTACATAATCTTGTTACGTGCTTTGTATAAAGTAAAGCTTCTGTTTATCTCGTGTATACCCGTAGCGTTATAGCTGCGCGGGCGCCGTTCTGTGGTCGCCGCTGTTTCTTGATCCTTGCCGGTGACAGCCGTTGTAGTTTCATTATAATAACCAACACTTCCTGCCGTTTAGATAAGCAGCAGTGATCGGTTGATTAGCTGGAAGTCAAATATTTTGGTGTCGAATGTTCGTAGCGAAATCCGACACGACACCGAAGACCGTCGTTACTTTTTCGTTGACTAAAGTCTCACGGTGAACTATGTTTGCATTGATGTAGTTATTTCAAACGTGGCTAAGACATATCTGTCTCATCTTCAAACTCGGTCAAGAGGACAGATTATCGGTAGCGCTAGTCTTGCACGGGCGATGTCTATGCAGTGCCGTGTATTTACGCGATCCGATATTCGTTTCCGCAAATAGTTGCGTTGGCGCAGCTGTGCGCTTGTTTTGGCGCCATCCTGTCGAGAAACTTGACCTGCTTATTGTGCTAGAACGCGCACCTATGTGTTACATGCTCGATCTAGCCCAGCGGAGGATAAATTCATTCATTTTTCGACTCCTACGAACAAGTCTAGCCTTTAATTGGGAGAGAATTGTTTGAATGGAGTTCAAATGTCAGTCTGTCAGTAGCGCTTCGTTCATGTAATTGTGGAATCTATTTCTGGCTGTTTCTTTAAATTCGTAGCGATACACATTTTGGTTTCCATTATTGATGGTGAATTCCAGAGCTCCTTTATTAGAGGCATTTTGTGAGTCACACAATTTTACAAAGTCGTTCCATTTAAGGCCGTAGCAGTCTGGAAACCAGTTTTTTAAAGTCTAAGCGCTCCGGTCAGCTCTTTGGGAATGCAACAAGAGAAAAAGTTTATAAACGAAAAAGAATAAAGTACAGGGTCGCTGCGGCTGCCGTGGAAACAAAAGCCTTTGTTGGGTTCCACGTATCCAGCCCCGGTGTTGTGTTGCGGAATTCTATAACCAATCGAATGGATTGTTTGGTGAAATCTGATTAGCGCGTGTATGCTTTATTGGTCTGGAGTCGATTTGATTAGAAGTTTCGAAACCTGAATTCAAAATGTTTGTTTGGTGTTTGGCTGCGAATGCGATCTTAACGTCTCTACGGGTATTTGATCTTGGGTACCTTTCCGACTTACATAAGCTTGGGTTGTAAATTTTATAGTTATGTGTTGTAAAAGAAACGTTAAATTCAACTTTTGATTTCTGTATTTCAGTAGTGATGGGTAGCGACTTTATGAGTTGTTTTTCGTTTGTTTCCACACACGTATTGTGGGTTTCATTTGCTTCTTTGAAACTATATTAACTGTTTTAAGGTTTAACAGTCACCTCATTACAAACACATTACAGCCAGTGCCATACATAACGACTTTTCAAACATTGTTGAATTCAATTTTCGACTCGAAGTTTTCGATGCCATATTTCGATACTGACCTTCCAGCCTTCATTAGCAACAGTCGACGTTTGACATTATTTTACATCCATAAAATAGACGTGAATACAGAACGGTGATCAAGAGTTAATTGCGATGTGACTAATCAAGCAGGCCGTTGTATTTATGATAATTACTAAGGATATTCATGGACTTAATTGTGAAACTGTGAGAATAATTTATACAAGAAATTCATTATAGTTCTACACACTGAGCCCATAGATTTACAACAATTAATGTTATTGTCACTCAGGCTGGCAATTAAACTCAGCGCTAACAGTAACACTATCTTTATTAAGGTCTTATTGCATAAGCGAGCGTTCATAGAAACGCGTGATAGCGCACAATTAAGACTAATCGCGTCGCAAGCGCAGCTAACAGCTGTTAGTAGGTATCGCAATAATATGAGATGAATGGGGAGCGTAGTGCCGAGTGCGCAGGCGCGGACGTGGCGCGCTGGCGCCTCGCGGGTTATCGCGGGTCAGCACAGCTGCGCGCACGGCGATCAATGGACCGCAGCTGGCTTTGCACAACACACTCGCTAATATTCCATTGATATCTATTTGTCAGTTAACTGTGTGCTTGATAATAGCTTCCTGTTGTTCACGTGAGCTGAAGATAATGACAGGATCAGCTATGAGATAAGTAGGTGACGTCACAGCTGAGTGCAACGTGCGCATGCGTCTTTACTGAATATGCTTAGATGTGATCGATGCAATTGCATCACTATGAAAATCAGGTCTTTTTAAAGTGCCAGTCTTGCGGGTCTTGTTATACTTTATACAATAAAACGTATCATTCCCAGCACGTATTCAGGTAATATGTCATTTAAACAATGCGATGTTGTTAAAGCGCGGCTTCACATTTCTGCATGCGCGTGAGTTGCACCGCCTCGCCCGAGCCGCCGGCGCCGGCGTCGCGACCCGATAGCAATGCTGTGTATGTTATAATTCTTGCTGCGACCGTATTGGGCACGGCCACTTAGAATGAATAACAGCTCCTGTGTAAACGGAGCATGTATTGTTGAATCATCTACGAATACGACACCCGTTCGTTATGTGTTAGGTTTATGTCCTACGAGGAGTTACTAAGCTATAGACATAGAAAGTATTATATATCTTAGGCATACCAAGACTGGGAGCCGAGTGCAATTAGTCAAAAAATACTCAAGAGGTGGAACGAAGTTTATAGTGGTTGGATTTTCATGGGACTATTTTTAATATTGAGTCGCTAGAGGTGTGGAGAAGTTAAAAAACAAAGTATCGCCGCTCGCGACTTTCTTTTTTTTAATTTCCTTTTTTTTCGTTTATGAATAACTTGTGGCGTAATAGTGTGACCTATGTGCATTTATTCATTACTGTCGATGAAATGTCAATTTCTAATTTTTTTTGAAAATTTTCTATTTTCTTCAATTATTTTTTAAGTACCGGATTTTAAGACTAATACTTATTTTATGAATGGCATAAAAAATTTCAAGAAAACCACATTCATGAATGTAGTATCTAAAAATTAATTCGTAAATAGGTATCAGAAGATCGTCATTGTTAAGGCATTGTTTTTCAAAAAGTTATATGAAATTCAATGCACCAGTACAAACTATTCATCAAATACTAATTTAAATAGTTATCTAATGAGGCATAATAACTATAAAAATATTTAAGGGTACTACTTTTAAAATATTAGTTATTGCTGAAAAAGTAAAACAAGACAAAAAGAATCTATCGTTATTATATATATTTTTAAATTTCTTCTCCACCTCTAGGAACTCAATAAAAAAGTCCCATGAAATTCCGACCACTATAAACTTTGTTCCACCTTTTTGACTAATTGCACTCGACAAATTTCCTCGTTATTATTTTTGAAGCAGTAAAAAGCTTTACTAATGTGGATAAATGTCAAAAACTGCATAATCTTATTTAACTTTGAAGTACATAAGTATCACATCCGGAAAACGTTCTGATTTGAGGAGAAGTTTTTAATTCCGGCTTGTTCTAGATACCCTCTATGGGTAACAGCCATTGAGAGCATCTTACCTAATTCCAAATTGACTTGATTGAATAACATAATTTGACTTAACTAATTTCATCGCCATCGCTTCGCTTTACCATGCACTGTGCTAGAAATTCTGACCATTTGCTGACAACTAGTGTTTTATTTAGTGCAGCACTATCGGTACTATTGAATATTTCATTATTTATAGAAATTACGATTTTAAACACGGATTCGTGGGTAAAATGGGTGGCCACGCTCATGATGAAGTAATGGACGTCGTGCTTACGGCATCGGATATAATCGTGCTGATACTTCTGGTGATAATGCTCTTCTTGGCGGGGATGTATCTTCTGAGGCGGTTAAGAAGACACTGTATGAAGAGTATCCAGAAGGAAATACAGAAGGAGATGGATTCTGCGGCTGCCGCGAAACAGAAAACTGTGAATGTTGTTTGTAAAGTTTAGTGAAATATATGGTTATGTAAGTTGGTTTGTGTTTCATTTCTATTCAGGTAATAAGTACTATTTATATTTTCTTGCAAATTTTATAGTGCTTTATGTACAGAGTTATTACAACGGATGTCTATTAGTCCGTTTAGTGCATTTGTGACCTCTTTACCAACAAAGTTAGAAGCTCTATAAGTACATGACTTGTTCTTGAGTTTTATGTGAGAAAACTTAAGAGCACATGAAACCTCTAAAGTTGTTTAGGTCGTCCCATGCTATGTCACGACGTCGGTCACACACATCTCACTGTCATGGCAAAGCAGAAGGCAAAATGATGGAGATTTTACGGTGTCATATTTGTCACTGTAAGGTAAGGTAAGATAAGGCGTATACGATCATTTTCCATACTTAAACTGGACTTTTCTAGGTATGTAGTAGATGAAATAACATAGGTATGATGTGTCTTGCGAAGGTAAGGTAATTGTAACACAGAATAGACTACTCGTATAATTAAGCTACTTACTACGGAGTTCACTGGTGGTCTGTCACTATTCACTCTTATGCCCTAAGTAATAAGTACTAACTCGGTAGCACCTCTACTTTAGGAATACCTACTATAACACTACTTTATGCTTTTCATTGTTAATAAAACTGAAAAGTGTTATTATTTTTATTGAATGAATGAACATGTTCATTATTTGGACATGAACAGTTATCCATTATGTTAAATACAATACAATAACCAACAATAACAGTAAACAGTAACAATGGAGGTTGCGCGATGTGCGCGCGCGCAGTTGTCATGCGCTCCCGAGTACACCTGGAGGTCAACCGTACTGGGTTAATATTGGTATTCAGTCATTATTAATAATGATTCAATGCAACCTCAAAAGATAATCGTCGTTAACATTGTAGGTATGATGCTTGCAAAAAAGGTGATCTATTACCCATTAAAGAAATTAGCAATGTTTGTGTAGAGTACAGCGGAAAATACTTTACTAGTAAATGATACATAAATACTTCCAGGTGCAACAAAACTATGTATTTTGCATGAAATTGTAACATTCATCTTTCGAGTCATCAATCTATTATCAGTTCATCTGAGTTAATTACAGACCCAATAGAAAAACACCGCTACACCACCAAATCCACGATTTAAAGTAAATAACTAGTGAAAATCTTTTAGCGCACTCGGAGATCGTAACAATAAAAATCGATGTCAGCACCAACGTATTTTAGCATCTGTCGGTAGCAGCCGCCGGTGACATGTGTGAGCCAAACCACCCAGCAACTACCCCTCAACAACCCTCGTAGATGAGGGGCGAGAGTTCCAGGTGAGCCAGCAACTGTGCATATGCGGCCACGTGTGGGGAACCCCTCTACAGGTGCCCGACATCAATGGCCCATTGTTGGCCACTCCATTGACAAATGTTTGGCTTTTGGCGCGCAATTTTGGCGGGATTACCTCGCGGACAAAAGGGTTGTTTATCCTGACGGGTCAACGAGGCTTGGCTGTCTGTTGACGAGTGGAGATATTGGTTACAAACTTTGTATGTGCCACTTTTGGGCTCTTGACGATCTATCGTAGGGTGTAAGTTTTCCAAACTCAATAATAGACTTAATTCTCCCCATTTTATTAAACACGCAAATGTTATTTCATACTTTTTGCCCATTCAACTTTACCAACCCTACAATGCAAATTTCCTTTTCAAAAAACTGTCCTTTCTTAGGAACTTCTCCCCTAAGCCAACTGGCACGATTCCCATGATTAAGATTCCTTGAGGAACCCTCACACAGGTGTCCATTGATTAAGGTCAAGGTGTTCCCAGCGAGACGGGTCAGTGGCCACGTCTTGGACCGTCAGACCATGGATGACCGTTGCTATTTAATATGCGTAGATTTTGTCGTCTTTATTCAAAGTGGGAAGGCAAACATTCAAGAATCCGCTTACTTTTAACGGATGCGTCTATGAAAGCGTGGTCTCGTCTATACCTATACTATACCCCTTTTATTTGAAATGTTTTTATTCATTGCAAATCTACTCAGCTTCAACTTTATGGTTATGCAAGCACATCTTGTGTACAATCAAGCAAACTGTTTCGCTTCGGTATTGTGAGACCAAAGTGACATCAAAGGGTCCAAGATAGGTATCTAGTGCATAAGACCAGAATGAATTTGCCACAATTTCCAATTTTGACCCCTGTTAGTATAACACCGTCACAATAGGAGGAACGCAGCACAACGACGCATATCCTGCGCAGGATTACAAACCAGTCGCAGCCGCCACAACGACTACTTCCTCATTAGCAGCCAGTAATCGCCGCTTCCGCTAACATCGCACGACAAATAACTGAGTTTACATCGAGCTGTTAGTTTCACTTAGCTGTATGGGATTATTGTGTTGTACTTATCTAGTTTAGGAAGATTTTAACCAATTTTGTTTAAAATCTTTGTTTCGAGTGGTCTGTGTTCCAAAAGCAGGGAAATTATAGGCTTATGATGTTTGTGCTTATGCTATGTTAAAATGTACATAATTCTAGAATTACATTAAGACATTCTAAACTAACTATTCGTAATATTTAGTCCTCTTCATTATGTTACCAAATTGTGCACACGCAGACACGTTTCTCTACTGCTGAATAAGGTTACAAGCCAAATAAGAATAAACACGAAGTAATTAAAATGTGGGTTTTATAATCTATCAAGTTCATATTCGGAGTTAGTTGATTTGTTTATAACTTAGACCGCCAATCAAGCTGGCAGAGTGCCCATATACGATATGTTATACTGTCGCTGCCATATTTCGCAATACACTATTAACAATGACCTCAATCGTTAGAAATTTACGTAATAACAACAACAATGTGCTTTTACATCGAAACGATTTACGATCAAAGTACGCGCGTGACCGTAGGAATCGTGAGCCAGGTGCGCGCGCAGCGACACCTAATTGGCGCATACCGAGACGCCTTCATGTAATTGGACGTCATTTACAGAAATTGTTCGCTGATTGGCCGATATAAATGTCATGTGAACCTCCACACTTGCCGTTAAGAAATTAATATTCGAAGTTGATATCTTATTTCAAATTCGAAATTAATAATGAAACACTTTAGGGACTTCGATAAGCGATTTATAATATCACCCTTAGAATCTGACAGTTGGAGAAAATCAGTTAGCCGTTGTGTCGTGTTTAGACACCGTGATTCCTGTGATTCACTTTTTCTACTCTCGCCGGTCATTCACCAAAGCGCATTAGAGCAAAACGAAGAATTATGAATAAAAAGGTGAGTCGAGGAATCACGCTGTGTAGACACCCTAGTCGAAGGAAACGACTTGGAGATAATCACAGTAAGGAGCCTGGTGGTCGGTAATGTACGTTGCAATTGGGCGAAGACGTCTGTAGGTACCGAGGCGAGGTAGTGTAATGTGTGGTCACCCCTCGCAGGAAGTCCAATTTGTGTGATTACTGATGTCGTGAGCGAGATTTACTGTGGCCCCGTAAATGTATATTACATGTCATTGTTCCTCGTATAATTTAATTTCAAGAAATGGTTTTGTATGTGATTTGTAAATTGTAATAATTGAGTTATTTTAAAATCAGCCTGAGTTTTGTGTAAGTCTGTGCGTTTGCAGAAAGATATTGGTTCTTCATACTATAATTTATCATTGTTATACACATTATACACACACGATACCAAATACCATCGGCTTACCATTAACGGTAATGCTGAGTAACTATGTGAGGAACAAGCCATGTTAATTGATTTTGATGTTCTATTGTACATTCAATGTTATTTCGATTAGAATGAATATGAAACAGTACGAAAATGATTGATTACTCACGATCGATGGAGCTCTATTATTTCAAACAGTTACACCTTGTTACTCCACAAAAACAATAAATTCTCCACACTTAAAAACCTTCTATATGGTAATAACGCAACCTGCACAAAACCATAAAGGTTATAACATTTATTATCCCTTTTACAGGCACCTACATACTGCAAGAAAAAAAAAACATAAATCTATTCAAAAAAGGAACCATAACTCATAAGGACTTGCGGTAGTGCGGTCAGTGGTCACAACGACTTACCTCTGTAAGGTCTATGGGCAAGAAGCATAACGCACCCTCTTACAAGTCGGTCACGGGGTGAGCACAGTGATTGCTATGCTCCTTACACTCCTGCGCAGTGCTGCTTCGATGCACATTTGCCAGGTGAAATGGAACGGAGCATTGTAACAGACGATGATTTCATTGCCCTTATTATTGTCTGATGTTACTTTGTAGGTTTATGAGTGGTTAAACAAAGCAGTATCACAGGGAAAGTAACATATAATTTGTATTATTTGGTATCGATGCGCGTCGTATACTTTAAGAAACATTGAATCACGAAACAAATATTAGGTAACCTGTACCACATACCACAATATTGTTTCCAAACTTCAAAGTTTTCTATTTCTTACATTGTAGCAGTTACAGAAGCCCACACAAAACTATTTTATTGCAGCTTTGATGTGGTCTCTTCTACTCTTTACTGTTTCATTGGTTGAACTAGATTCCACTAGTGTTCATTGATACACAACGCTAATATAATACATTTACCACGCCTGAATACATTTATTAGTATTCCCACGACCTTGTTAGGGTACAAAATAGAAGGATATCCTCTTTTCACCTGACCATGACGTCAACTCCTCAAAACGCTCGATTTATGGCACCGTTCAACCGTGTAATTGCTTAGTTGTCTATAAATTATTCCACAAAAGTGAAGCCTCTTGTTTTGTTTTTCAATTAAATAAAAAGCATACTTACTTCATAAATGCGATTTTGCTGTGATTTGGAAAATAAAAGAAAACTTTTGATGACAACACTTTCTAGCTACGGCCTAGCACTTAAATCGTAGCAGTTTTTTACTCTTTGGCATCTCAGCTGATGTCGTGTTGGTGGTCGAATCTGATGTAGATGTACAATTTCATAGTGTCGTATACATTATCATTAACACTAGAAACGGGATATTTACCAAAACAAACAAACAGTGGACATGGTAAATATCCCGTTTCTAGTGTTAATGATAATGTTAGTGACCATGACAGTTTAAAAACTTATGTCGAATATGTACATGTTGTTGTTGTTACAAGTTAAACTGATTTTAACTTATTCAAACGTTAGATAGATACTTCAAATGCCTGTTCAAACATCGTTACAATTACAATCAAACCACATAAAAGTAAATCGCCCACCAAAAGTCAAACATGATCTGCTGTAATCCGTAACACACATGTTTTCCGCCGTTAAATCTGTTCGATCAGACGTCAGGCCAAGTCAATGTATTTTCAGAACAAATAAATAGTGTTTAAACTGTGAAGCTATGGAAATTAAGCGTGGACGCATGCGCGGACTGCGCCTGCGCCGTGAAAATCGTTTGTACTAAGTTCCAAGCATGTATTAATAGGAGAGGTAACAATACACAGATCGCGGTTGCGCGCGCTGCGTGTGGCCGAAGCTTTAGTCTCCAGATGAAGAGCAAAGGCTGTTGTGAATGTTCGTGTTTATAGCCTTTTCCGTTGTTTGTGACTTGGTCCATATGCCTTTTAACGAAACCTGTAATATTACCATAGCTAATGCGCCTTTAAATACTGATTTAATCATCGTAAAAAATCTGCCCGCAGGACTGTTATTATTAAAAACGTGTGCGAAATTCCAGCGATATAAAGTTGTAATTTGATCACATTATAATCGTTTACGCGAATTTTGAACGTCGTTACATCAATATGATGACGTTCAAAATGTTCGCACTAATAAGTATGAGCCATCAGGTGCACAATATTTGTAACACGCCTGCTCAAAGTTAGCGGCGTCCATTAAAATCACGTTATAAGGTAATTACTCGCGTCTAGAGGAATATGTACCTAAATGAGTTCGTGATGTGAGACATTAATCTTGTTGCAAAAGTTTGGGAACCTGCGGTGTGAAACGTATTAATCATAAAGATGATTTTGTTCCTAAATTGTCTGCTGGAGTTATTAGATACTGTGCTCATGGTCTTTCCCAAAAAGAGAACGAATGGCTAACGAATACAGTAGAATTTCTAGAATCTTACTGGTGGTGTTGGAAATATTGTAAAGCAAACCTGTGTTTAAAGGTTTAAAATCCTAGCTTGAAAATTGTCGACTTTAATGGCTTTAAAAGTACCCTTAACGAAGCCGAAAGGCACTCGTTCCCCTCGTCATTCATCATCATTTCATCGTTTTATCAATTTTTTTGTTCTAGACCATACCCCACCTTCTAACTACGAGATATTGGGGGTCAAAGTTCTAACTTTTTAAAACGTCGTTTCCCAGCAATCATTTTTGCGTAGGTAGAGTTACTCAGTTTGATGTACAGAATGCTTGGTTGTCGGCCTCGTGAAGGGTCCGTTTACGCCTTGTATAATTACGTATTATGTGCCATAAAACGAGCCTATCTGCGAACCAAATACTTAATGGTTTTAAAGATATATACCATCTCAAGTTGCAACTAGCGTCACTTGCCAAGTATTCTAAGAAAACCCATGTAGGTGGGAAAGCAATTAAACTCTCTAAGTTGGATCAGTAATTATAAAAAGTCCTCGCAATAAATTCTATTAGTCATAATAGCGTATCGGTATTTAATGATACCAGGATCGGGTATTTTAACGAGATGAATCACAGTAAAAAGTTATGACGATTCCTGTTGGACCTGAACCTGATATGTAAGTAACTTTCTTATGTACGTAGGGTGACCAACAGTAGACAGGTATTGTCTTAAATGCATGCCTGTGAAGAATAATCATGTTTACCGCAATCAGTACGTGATCAAAATAATTTTTTTTTTTTGATTATTTTATAGTCAGTTCTTTTTGAGTCGTCCTTCAACATATCCGGTTTGTGTGGATGGTCTAAATTTTTTGTTACAAAGCCTCATCAGCGGAATTCTGTTGCTTTTTATTAAATGAATTAAGAAGAGGTAGAGTAACAAATAAATATACTTAGCTCAGAAAACTGGCGGTTTTATTCAAATCTGCGCAAGCGCTGGAGCTTAGGCACTCGCCTCAACTACGCGCCTTCCTAAAGTGTCAGCTCCTACTTCCTGTTTCAAAGTTTTCAAACGCTTACGAACTACAGATTTAAACCTATGTACTTCTTGGTTTTGTGAAGTATGGTCACCGCTGTGATTACAGTTTAAGTAGCATTCAAAAGCAGGAGGTTCCGTCACCTGCGCAATTTCCCACGGTTGCTCTTTCGTCCTTACTTCTATCTCCCTGTACTACCTAACCTACCTACCTATCAGCGATATCGAACTACCGAAAAGCTAATGTTTAACTGTAACTTCCTAATATATTATACCTGAAATGGCCAACCCGTCATGAGTGAGCGTCGTGATGAGAAGAGGTGTTTTCCCAGTAGTGGGACAATAATAGGCTGGTATTATTATTTATGGTCACCACTGTGATTACAGGCTAGGTATATATGGCGGAGGCGCCCGTCACCTGCGCAGCTTCTCACGGTGACTCATACATCCTTGTGGTCTCGCACTATCCTTCCTCCCGCGGTTGCGTCTGCGGTTTTACAACGGATTCACCTGTGAAATCGTGATAATTATGTACTTATGTAAATTGTTTTAATTGTATACTTGCTCGTATTTTCGGTTCAGTTTAACAGAAGAACGTTACAGCAAATTAAAGACGATTAAGACACATCAAATAATTCGTTTAGCATGTTGCAACTTGCATTTTTATATCATTCTTATTTTTAAACGTCCTTGCAAAACTTTTCTTGAAAGTTGTCGTAATTGAATATTGTCGGAGATGTGGCTAACTTAATAAATACCGATCATACAGTATTTTGCCAACGGTACAATCATTTACTCAGTTATCTTACTAAATAGTTGTTTGTACTTAATTATTGTCATTAATCGGAACAGCATGCGACAGTAAGAATGTACTAAGTAGACGTGTCACTTAGCGCACACCACGAAGAAGGAGATAAACAAAAAGTATTATCTTATAATTCTTCGCAAACACACAACAACACCTGCGTACGGTTCCCACGATATCTTCTGTTTCATTGATATCATGGGAATTATCTATCTTTCTGTCTTAACACAAGCATTGATTTGTGAAACAATGAGCTTTTGTTGGCAATTATTTGTTTAATAGAACTGTGGTTAATTTACGTCATCATGGTGTGAAGAAATCACGAGGAGGTCCAATGATCACAGCTTATGTAACTAAAACTACATAAGTAAATACGTTTCAGAGTTTGTTGACAACTAGTAAATTTACTGATGTTGTTAGGAGTCCTGCTGAACGAATATTCTAGCCACCACCATATTTCATGATGAAACGAACCAATGGATATTTGATCGCCAGTGTATAGTTGTAAGTAGAAGTAGAATCATTGTGTTTGATTTCGACATTTTAAGATGATTTTTTAATTTGTGTTTTCATGGTTTTCATCAGTTTTGTCAAATAATGAACCACATCTTCCAGTTTACAAGCAGAATATGTCCATACTGATGGTGTACTTACATAATTATGAGGTAGATTACCAACCAGTAGTTATTAGTGACATTGCTAGCTAACTAGTCTAACATATCTTGTACCTCATCAAGAATCTTACATACATAATTATGGGAACTGAGATATCAAACTGGATGTGTAATGTTACTCTTTGTAAACGATATTATCGGCCCCTATCATTACAAGAATATAGAATGATCATGGAATTAGTTCAGTTTATATACTTTCATTTTTTTTTATGCTTGCCAAAAATGGATACCTAAATCCTGAATCGACTGAATCTAGACTTCAGATGGACAATAGAGATGAGTGGGAGACAATAGGGATACATATACATGTAGCAGATAAGTAGTGTTATAGCTATGATACTATTTTATAACAATAAGCAATAATGTAAACTTTTTTGTTTTTATTTGAAATAATAAAATTGTTTCAAATAAAAACATTAAAGCAGCTAAGCAAAACTATGCGTCCTGCAAGTAAACAAACCATAGAAAAAGCCTTAAAGCCGGACACCTAACGATAAAGAACCTATAAATAGATATAATATGTCCAGTATAATACGATCTCAATAAATAATCATGGCCAGTACCAGTAACAGGTACCCAGGAGCTAGTACTGATTTCCTGAGGCAGTGAGGCTGAGCTTGCACCTGTCCGACGTTCCCACACGTCGGTTACACAATGAGCGAGTTTTTTATTCCTTCGCGATGTTTTTATAAAGTGGATGTGGCTAATATTGAGGCATTGAGCTTCACGACACCAACCGAGTAATGAGCTTTATCGGTTCAGAGTGATAGGTATGATCTGATTGTTATAGTATTTTTTTGTAAGAGCTGCTTAGGTTTGCAAGCTTTGGTGACACGAGGCCTAAGCACGAACGAGCGTCGTATGCGTAACGTAAATTGGAAAGATTTTTTTAAATCACAAATAAAATACACCTAGCCTTTTTTGGGTTGTGGAGGTTAGATAGGCAGTCGATCCATGTTAAATATTGGTATTCAGCTGCATCCGGGTAGACAGGGAGCCGACCCGAAGATAGTTGGGAAAAGGCTAGGCAAATGATGATGATGATGATTTTGGTATTTTTATTTAGACAAACCAAATAAGTATGACCCTTAGATATGAACGAAGTCTTAAATATAAAAAAACTAATCTAGGTGCTTAGTTTTTTCTTTTATATTTAATAAAGTAAAATGGTGTCGAAATAGTACATTTTGATATAAGTGGGGAAACTTTATTGCATTCGAGGCGGAATCAACACCCGAGCTGCAGGCGAGGGTGTTATGGAGCCGAGAACTGCAGTAACAAATCCCCACGCGTATCAAACGACGTTTTTCAATACACTTTAGAAGAAATAAAATATTAGACTGGAAAGTATTTTTGTCAGGAATTATTTGGAAACTATAGTTAATTTGCTTCTTTTCTGCGGTTTGATTTCGCCAGGTTGAAGAAGAAGCAAAGGTATGATGCCGCTAAACAGCCTAATATGAAAAATAGAAAATCCAAATATTTTTGAATTTCTAAATTCAAAAGTATTTGAATTACACAAATATATGTTAATTTGTTCATAAAAGTAAATATTTGTTTTAATTTTAAATAATCATGTTTATCTATGATATTCTATTTACAAAAACAATTAAAATACTCAAAAAATATTTACGTCGTAAAGACGCATATCTCTTTGTCGAGATTTGAAACAAAATAATTACCGCCGACTTTAGTCATTGAACCCATTCGGACTTGTATATGTATAGTATCTGTGGAAAATTTTATTTCCGCACGTGTGCGGAAAAATATTAAAAATCCACGCGTGTGATACATACATTGCATGTTGAACCTAATCGTAGTGCGATAAGAACCAGTTTTCGAGAAGTTTATTGAAAAAGTTTACACAGCCTTTCTTCAGTTTCAAGATGTGCTCCAGTCAAATCAGAAAAGCCACCGTTTACATCGCGAAACATATTCGATTTGAAACGAATAAAGAGGGTCCGGTAGGAGCAATCCCCCTCAATATTAATGAATCTTAAATCGGACTACTGTTCAATCGAAGCAAAGCAACTAATTAATCACAAAATAACCATAAACTTATTAGCTAAAAGCTCGACTCAACAAAAATTAATATTCTTAACTCGCCAAATGATCAACATTCGAGCTATAATTACGTCGCAGGCGCAGTTAATATACAAATGATTATGCGGCTCGAAGTAATTGTGATTGGACATTATTCCACCAGTTGCTCTCGTCCGTCGCAATGATTCAAGACGCGTAGACGGCGACTGTTCCTTACACCTGTCCAAGATTCTCACGATCAATGGATCTGGAGATTATGGGCTGTCCTGTCCAACTTAACCACTTAATGTAATGGTGGCAGGCTGAATCGTCACGTTCGTTTTACAATTTGTCTGGGGCTATGAAGTCTGGTGGGAGTGCTCACCAAAAAAAAAATACGAAATAGAATGACATTCCATGAATTAATTGTCTTTCTTTGCAGTTGCTTATAGGGTGCGGTATCTGTTAAGAATTTGATCGTCGATTTCCAAAATTTTTAGTTCGACATCAACTTTTCGCTAAAAGTATTACAAAATAAATCACTCAACTGGAAATGTAAACGCTAACTTCCTCAATCTATGTTCGTAAGCACAGGTGCACATACTGCGCCGATATATAAGTATGACACAGTACCTAAATTAAACAAGCACCTATAAATGACTCACTCGCTACAGATGTAGGCGGTGCTAATGCTGCTGTAGACTGTGCAGGAAACTCAATCATATCCACATTATCTAAACCTGTATAACAATCTGAACAATCTCTTAAACCGACTGGGTCGTTAAGTCAACAAGGTGTCAAATACTCAATAATGCATTCAGCTGTAACAAGCGGATTTATTTTCAAAGGCTCCATAGACTAATTTGCTCCGTCGCCGTGTCGTATAGATGGAGTACATAATAATTGATTTCCATGGTCCAGTCAGTACAATGTAGCCCAGCACGACATAATTAAAGACTGAACTCGCCCGTTATTTGCTCGACTCGGTCGCAAATGAGTTTTTGCGACGCTATCAATGCGTGAAGCTTACTTAAAAGTTAATTACCTACACTTCAAGAGAATAATGTGATTATGCTCGCTTCGAGTAGTAACCATTTATTTTCTTACAAGCACAAATGTAAATTATACTTAATTTTGCTATATTTTTTCTTAAGGCGACCGAACCAGTAAAAGTAATGAGTACCTGTAAATGTAATGCGCATTTTTATAAAAATACTGTCATCTTTAAAGTGTTGTGAATTTGACTTGTTCCAGCGAAGGAGCAGTGTTTACGTGTAAATGCAGATTTTATTACTTTCCAAAATCTCAGCATGCACCGACCGATTCGACACCAAACGGACTGGTTCAAGTTGCAGAAGTGGTCCAATTTTTAATACGCCAATCAATTCCAATGTGAGAAAGTAGAGCACAGGTAACCACCGGATTTGGTTGGAATTAAAGATCAAGTCTCGCTCAAGTTGTTTGTATTTTCTTTTACTCTCAAGAAATATTAAATACACAACATGACAAAGTTGAACACAAAATTATCCGACATCTCAAAGACAAGAGTGAAGCCTGGCACCGTGGCAGCGTAGCTTACTGGCAAACAGCGCAACCTTGAGACGCAGACACGGCTCAACTTGTTCGAACTTGAGCCGCAATTGGATAAGCACTTTAACGACATTGTCCTTTTGTCGCTGATCGCGGTGTGATGCGGTGCAGGCCGTGCAGGTGCACGTGACGTCACCGGCCATGAGAATATCCCGCGACTTGCCATTCTCACGCCTCCGCAGGACGACAATCGCGAAACCAGTTCCTCCATTAAAAGTGCCGTTAATGTAACTGCATGCTCGTTTTAGCGGACCTCATCGACCGATGCTTACAGATCATTTGAACAGGCTTCGCTGATAGGCTTAATGTTTGCACCCACATTACCATAAAGGACTTGTAGAGGAAACATAAATGTTAAATCTTTAGATAGTAAAGCTGAGTCTCGATATCGACATTAGATTTAGTGATGCTTCAACCTGCTGTCGACCCTTTACTGTGATCATTACCATAAACGATTCACAGCCATTTGGGACATAAAATGAAAGGATTCAAATGTAATGGAATTTTAATTTCACATGATAGAGGAAGCGTGTCCGGGCTTTGATTGCAATTACAAAGTCAAATCAATAATGAAACAAAGTCACCCCTGTTCAATTCGGAAATTACCATAAAATCAGTCCCACGGCCGCTCCAATTATTTGTGGGGGTGTCGCCGTGTGAATGGACTGAACGGCCGGCCGGAAGCCGCGGTGATGCGTGAAAACCATTCTAATTCCGAAATAGTGGAGCAGTGCTTTGTCTTATGTGCACGATGCGTTTCCAACGTGAATTGGGAAATAAACGTATTAATGATGGAATTTCATTTACCTACGTATACTTTGTAGGCAGAATTAAGTCCAGTAATGTAAATTGTCCATCGTAAAATAATGATCATTTGGAAACAGCTTCTGTAAATATTTCTACTTGTTTTTACAACAAACATATAATCGTAGTTTTATAGCTATCTTAAAGTTTACATACACAATTACTTCGCTCACTATTCTTATTGGTATCTCATAAGCGCAATACTCAGGTAGGGTGAATCGATTAAACCGCATCTACAATGCGCCGGCGCTGCCTTTAGAACAATCATTATATCGAATCGTCCAATTGGTTACGACTTTCGTTTGATATGTGAAACTGAGTTGGTCTGCGGATCGTCTTGATATGTTTATTGATATTTTATAGTCAATTCCAAGTTATGTCTGTTCTGACCTATTTGCTTTTGTTTGGTGTCTGTTGCTTTGCTTTGTTCTTGATTGTGACCATTATGTTTTGTTGGGCAGCTTAGTGCAACTGTGCAATACATTTCAAATTCAATATTTTCAATAATACACCATCATGGAACTAAGTTTAGAAACATGACGTGTCAGATACATTCGTGAGCAAGTTTTAAGGTCTTTTTGGAGCTGTAGCACATTCGAGGCAAAATGATGTTCGAATAGAAGCAAAACAAAAGCAAAATTATATAGCGGCTTTTACTGCCAACTACAAAGCGGTTTAGCAGTATTGTTTCGCGATGCGTCACGAAATTATCACGGCATACGTCTGAACATATCAAGTGTAGGACGTGGAGAGCGCGGGTAAGCCGATCCGGCGTCAGGCGGTAACCGAACCCTGGCCCTCACGCTCGCAGCACATGTCTTGGCGCGGGCTGCGCTCTGCTGGACAGACGGGCAGACCGCCGAGACCTCGACGGCCAAGTACTTGAGTTGGTGTCAAGTGATAGCTGATCTTGATCGCACCTTGACCAATATTGTTTTTGGGGTTTATTTCTGGACGGTCTGCTACTTAGTGGAAAAGTTCAACTTAACTTGGATTTCGGAGCTTAAAAGCTTTGTTTATCAATTATCTACTGAACGTTGAAAGTACAATTGTGTTGTTTCAATTATGTTTTACAATTGTGTGTAAAACAGAGCTTTCACTTTCACATAGAACTTTATATATGTCAACGTTACAGTCATACAAAGATTTTTCGGCAGGTACCAAAATGGAAACTAACGCCGTTTTTTTTTTTAATTTAAGTCTCAACTTTTTCTTTCCAAGCATCCAGTTTGTAAATATGTCGAAATATAACTTTTTACGCAATTTCACAAAATGATTCCCAAACGTCCACTTTTTGTACTTGTAGCATTGTACCCTAATTTATTCCTAAACTTGTTTATCACATAAACAAACGAGAGGAGGACAACTATTCGACGTCCAACATGTCTTTGGCAGTCAAATGATAATAACACATGTTCACAACCATTTAATTCAATTCATCTTACATCACATCACGACCAGCCGCACTTAGTGTAGGTACGAACAGATTGATCGCAGCTTTATTGATGCAAATGCAGGCATTTAAATAAATTATGACGGGCGCCCTGTCTAGACAGGCTTCGTCACAAGCTATGTGCTTTTCAATTTAGAAGTTTCAATTTGATTTAGAATTTTAATACGAATGTGTTGCTTTTGATATCGTCACCCAAAGCTTTTCATTTTCAAACTGTTTATTGTCTTTTCAATATCATCATCTTCCTGCCCTTGTCCAATTCTACTTGGGGTTGGTGCAACACGTTTTCTTCTTCCATTCTCCCACGTCACGGCATTTTTTACTCCTTTCTTTTTATATAATTCCTCACACAGTCCATCCATCTTTTCTTTTGCCTTCCTCTCCCCCTCCATTCATATGTATCACTTTTTCAGTCACATGCGTTTCATCCCTCGTCATGTCCATACTATTGTCTTTTCAATATTAATACTTCTAATTTGGCATCTTTTATCACTTGCCAATCAATGTCAGTTTCATACCACAAAGTACCGTATACGTAATTTTCAGGAAAAGTAATTCTTTTTTCGGTCATCTTTCACTTTATTATTTTCTAGAATAAATTTTCTGTTTGACGGTTCTTAATCGCCATTGTCTAACGAACACTCAAACATATTATATCAAACTCAATATGTATTAGTTATTTTCTTGCCGTTTTGCATGTTTATATCTTTTAAATAGACTTCCAAAAGGCGGAGGTTCTGTGTTCGACTGAATGTTTTTTTTTTTTATGTTTGTGCACCGATGCCTCCGCCTTGGACCGATTTGGATGATTCTTTTTTTGTTTGGAAGAAAATTATTTCGCAGTAGTCCCGTTTAAATTTGGTGAAGATCTGCTGCTGATCTTCGGAGATATACAATGGAACTCTCGGAACGCAACAAGTTATTTATAACTTTTTGGCGTTTCTTAAGTCGGTTTTATTTTTGTGCAAAAAAAGTTTTTAACATTTCTATACGGTCTAAGTATAGTAAAATATCTGAAATTCTTAGCTACAATCACATTTTTAGTAATTTCCCTGTCAGCGATTTATCCGAACAGATTAGACCCAAAGCACAGTAGCGACCAAATTCGATCGAAGTAAATTAATTGGCGATCACGTCGACCTATCGATTCCGTCAGTTAACCAGCACGCGAACCATACAATCGCGCACGTATTTAGTTTCACGTCAAGCCCTGTAAGATATTGCTTCCTTGTGTCCACGACATTACTCTAACGCAGACACACTAATACTAGACACGAGTAGCTAAGACGTAGGTAGGTAAAGTGTGGTTATATAGACTAGACGGATTTGTTAAACAAAACCCAAGTAGTATGGTACGTTAATATCTACTTAAATCAAAATCTTGCCAGTGTCGGTGACTTTGTTTGTTTTATTGACTTTTTTGCCACCGACTACCGATAATAAATTTATTTTAGACGTTCTTAGTGTTTTTTGGAAGACGGTTTTTTTGCAAAAAAGCTTTTTATTTTACCTGTTTTATTTGTACTTACCACACGAATTCTTGTCACGAATTAATTTTACATTGTAACAAGCATTTACTAAGGGACTATCATCAACATAGTCAAAGAAAGAAAACAACTATAAGCCTATATTGTATTGCAGGGCAAAGGCCTCCCTTCCTTCCTCCACATTTCGCGATCTAGTGCAATTATAGGCCAATCCTTTGTGAAAGAGTCCAGGGGGTCTAAAATGGCCGCTTTAGCAGAATCATAATAGGATAATAATATGAATTACGTATAAATTCTTAAAATGGTCATAGACGTACCTACTATTATGAATGGTGGAATTTTACAAATTTATGATTTATTATGATTCTGCAAAAGCGGCCATTTTAGACCCCCTGCTCATCTCGCTATCACCTTCTGGGCCTGCCGCGTTGTCGTTTCCTGCTATTTGGTATCCACTGAGTGATAATTTTTACCCATTGCTCCTCCGACACGCGGCAGATTTGACCAGCGGGCTTCCTCTACCAAAATCAAATCGACCCATAATCACGGAGATATCGGTGTACAATTTATTGTAAATACATGAAAATAAAAAGATGCTGGTGTAATACATAACCTCCTCTTTTTTTTGTAGTCGGTTACCAACAGAAGAGTTCCTTTTTTCAGCAAAGGGTGAAACTAGGCTAGGTTATTGACAATGTTGATGTTGATGAATACCTCTGTCATGTCATGTTTGAATTTCTAATTTGACGCCGTTATTGGTTGATAACATGCCTTTTTAAGCTTTTTACTAAGTTCAACATGTCATAAAACACAGACTTTGTTGCATGTTTCTTTAGCAATAAGATATGTAGGTGTACATAATCGACTGCGGAATAAGTACGTAGTTAAATTGGAATTGCCACAACGCACATTGATGCGTTCAAATCAATAAATAACATTATGGCTATTAACTAAACTGTGTTGAGGTGAATTTGTAAAAACCATTACAGTCGCTGTAGTTTGAGTACTTTCTTTACCTGTCTACAGAAGAGATGCTCATTAAATTGCCCCCCCCCCTGATCTTTATAGATTTCAATGAAACTTAAGAAGTTATGAATTTTGACTCATATATTTGTCTTGAATATTTAGCTCCTACAAAGCAAAGGTATATATCTACCTGCTTAGATGTAGAGTAGTAAACGTTTCAACTTAACGACATTAAGTGCTTCCTGATTAAATGGGGCATTTCCTGTGTTTAGTAAACCGGCTTCTAACAAGCAGAATTTTGTATTCAGTAGTTAGTTCGTTGTATACGTGTATCTAGTGATAAGATTTGACATAGAAAATGAACGAACCTTATAATTTGTCTAATTAGACAAGGATCCTAAGACTGAGTCAGCTTATCTAGGTAGGTATAACTACAATGTACATACTACATACAAATAAATAAAATTGAAGTACCTGTATGTAATTTCAAAATATAACTTTTTGGTGAAGTCATATGAAAGTGCTTAACACATTTTTTTTGTCGCTGTGTCTCTGTTTGTTGCGGGTAATCTCCGAAACGGGTGGACCAGTTTTGAAGAATTTTTTACTGGCAGCTAATGATAAAGGAGTAACTTAGACTTTTAAAAAAGTATTAGAGTTTCGTGCAAAAAAATTATAACCCATAAAATTGTTAACAAAATCCGATTCAAATAGGGAAATCATATTTTTAAGGTCACGGGCAACAGCTAGACTCAAATAAAGAAATGGTACGAGAAACTTATCCATGCCAATTATTTGGGACCTTGACGGAACTACTTTACATTAAAGATAAGATAAGATTTATTTATTTCCGAGTATATGGTACATACATTAAGATCTTAATATTAAAAAGTTTTACATACACTACCGTTGCCGGTGTAGAAATATTAAATTAACTTACAAAATAATTCAGTGGCCGAGTTCTAATCCGCAACAATATAATTATAAATTAGTTGAAAATAGGTAATTTTTTATTCAATGTCAACTATAACGAGAACAATTTTTAAATTCATTATTTATGAATGAAATGTCCAAATTTACTAATTATATAATGTATAAATGCTTAAAAAAATAATATAAGTCAATAGGTATACACACACAAAGTATTGATAAAATGAAATGTCAAAATTTATAATTTAAGAATTCATTAACTGAATAGAAATTAGTTGTCTAAAAGCCAGGCAAATATTGTTTTTCTGAATTTATTCGTTAGCAACACTCCGATGCGTGAGGGTAAATTATTAAAGATTTTGATTGCCATGCAATTGGAATTCCTGCTATACAAATGTAGCCTCTGGCTAGGTGCAAGTAATTTATATGGACTTCTGCGTTTCACTCTTTTAGAAATGCATTCATATAATGGGAACATGTGCGAATACCTTTTTACAAACATACAAATTTCAAAAATATATAAGCAAGCAAGTGGAAGAATTTTTAGTGCTTTAAACAATGCTTAAAATGCTCTAAATATTCTGCTCCATACACAGCTCTGATACATTTTTTTTGTGTAATGAATGCTCTGTCCCCATCTACTGAATTTCCCCATATCACGAGGCCGTAACGCAAGACCGCGGATGAATACTGCTGAGCTGGCAACCGCTAGTGTCTTCATAACTTCAAGTCTGCTTACCTACGAGAGATTAATTGTACATTAATAACGCCTTTTCTAAATAACTTAGCAAGTAGGACATTTTCTTGACTGTCTAGACTACATGATGCAGAGATTCCATACCGACATAACTCGGTCAGAACGCACATTAAATAAAACTGCATATTAAATACTATGAAAGATAATATAGACGAATGTAAAGTTAATATTGGTATTAATTTTCAATTTCACGTTATTGGAGATACATTACGCGATGACGACGTTACAGTTAATCGGGTAACTGGACGCTGGTTCGCGGAGTTCAAATACCCAGTACACGCTCCAATTAAAATACGACCTGCAAATAAGTGGTTGGAGGAAAGAACAGTACATATAAGTTTCATTATGTAACGGTAATACTGTAATTTCTGTGATCGATAACCTGCAAAGCATACGTTTTGGTTTCACGGAAAACTTCACTTAATTAATTTGTACCCCTTTAGGCGCAAAGTCCAGATAAAAACAGTATTGCACAGGCCACTGAACCCTAAAAATCAAGAGCAGCGAGAACATTACCGGTACGTTATAGTACTTAAATTATTGGTTTGCGGTACAGTGGACGTGCCGCCGGCGCAGACGCAGCCATAAGCGGTCAACGTAATGATGGCCAATTTCCGAACCGACGCAATTCACCGATAGGTGCTTTATTAACTTTGTGCCGTGCCTTACCGGAGAAAGCTTTGCTACCAATTTCCATGAACCCTCAACGGTACTTTTATACTTTTTAGATGGTCACCATTGTCGTTAAAGATATCGTTTGAGCGTTACTAAGATAGCGCTGTATAATCTGCAATAAACTAAATTGAACATTTTATGAGGTTTACGTAAATATTTGACGTTTAGATAAGTCTTACTAAACGATGTATTTAAATAAACCGATGTGTGCCCATATAAGTAAGTTTATTAGGAGCTGTTGATTTTATGCATGGACCCAAAAACAGTCAAATGTTTTGGTGTACACCTAACGGTGCATAACCATTACTGGCCATAACATTTCCAAGCGCATTGCAGCATCTTCTCACATAAAATTAATTCAATAAAGGAATTACACATAATATTCAGACATCCAATTTGGTAAAACCGAGCAATAAACGACTACTGAAGTAGCTTTGACCTCTCACCACTAGTTCGTACCACAGTTACCAGAAATGTTTACTTCGTCGAAACGAGTTTCTTTTATTTTATTGGCAATTTGCGATTACACGCATAATTTCAGTGAGTAATTATTAAGATGGGATTGTGAAAGATGGAAACAATTTAGCAATTAAATAGATGCTAGTAGCGACGCCCGCGCAGCATCAGTGCACGCGATTTACCGTAACATTCTCGTAATATGATTGGGTAACATACTTTTTGAACATTCTCGTTCATGTACGGACACCTGCAAAAATTGGTTACCCTTCGTTTCTGAGGTATTTGTTTATGGTGAGGGGTCATCCAATTAATTGCAAGCATCTGTACGTAATGCATGATTCTTTGGTTAAGTTATGAGTACACAGTTTTGAATATAAAGTCAAATGCATTGCCGATGTTATCAGAATCATTATCATTAACAACTTTTCTTTTAGAATATTTATAGAGAACCGCCCTATATCGAAAAATTTCTAAAGTGCCACCAATTTAAGCTTTAGTACACGGACATTCTTCTTTATCTACGGTATGTTCCATAAGCAACGAATTCAACAAACTGATTACCTCTCAAACCTGATCGATGTGGAAGCCGACATTATCAATATTTCAGAACCATAACCGTTCATTACTTCTGTTTTCGTCGTGTCGGTAAACTAGCTCCATACATTACAACCTTCCGTAGCTTGACAAATGAAAAACTGTTCGATATTACTTATTACCTTGTATGGTGGTCGCAATAATCAATATAATAGTCAGCTTCAGGACCATAGATGTGGTTATAATGCTCTATTACCTTTTTTTACGTAGTAAAGAACAGCTAATCAGTGATTTGCTGCTACCCATGTAAGGCAAGATTAATGAAAAGTCAGCTAGTAGTTCTAATCTGGGTTTCCTGTCTGTTGATGGTTGACTAGGTTTTTGAATTACCATAGTGTTTCATTATTGATTAACGCGAGTCTTTATGACGCGAGATTTTATGTAAGTATTCTACACTTACCTACGGATTGCCTCTTGACGTAGATGAAGGCTGTCTCCGTAAAGTAGCTATTAATAGCACATTACCTCATATTTACACTTTGAATGCAGCAGTTTGCAACCTGCATACAAAAGATGCCACCTGACGGTTAACCACCAAAGATGTAAAGTAGGTACGTGAGTACCTACTTTGGGTAATGGGTGTGAAGTCTAGTCTTACCAAGAGGTATTGTTTTACCCAGTAACTGAGTTATTTGGGTCAGATACTCCTCGGCACTCCATATAAAAGACTGGTAATCAGCTGCACCTGGTTAAAACTTAATTGAGGAAAGGCTAGGTAGATGTGTAAAGTGATACTTATGTTATTTTGTTTGCTTTATTTGGTTGAAGAAAAGTATTTTTTGCAGGTATTTTTATCTAGCTTATAAATATTCCACTAGTAGGGGCTTCAACTAGTGCTTGCCGTTTTAGGTGGCGGTATGCAAAGTGGTTAGGTATATCGGCTCGGCTTGCTCCAGTTCACCGCATTTGGCCCGTGTCCGCTGATCCGCCCAACATCTGGCGATCTGCTAAATGCCAGCGTGCAGCGTGCAGCGGTGACAAGCTCACATGTGTTTCAAACCTCACCTGAACGGATTTAACACAGTTTTGCTGCCTTTTTTGTTAAACATCCTTTGGTAACGTGAGATTTTGCAGGAAGTTTTAATTAACGTTTATATCTGTGACGTTTTTATTCTGTGGTACAACGTTGTAGTGGGCCATATGGCCTAAGGCATAATGTGTGCGTAGCGAGGTGGCAATTTAAGTAATTGATATGATTTAGACATTTTGGCTTCTTCAAGAAGTGCTAAGATATAAATATGGTTTGCTTTGAAGGTAATGCGAAAGAGAACATAACAACATAACACCACACCTGTAATCCCCCACGGGTTTGGCAGAGGTGTACCTAATAATACACCCACATTTCATCAGTTATGTTTGAGTCTCATGTAATAGGGAGCGAGCCTATTGCCATCAACTAGGCACAAATCAAGACTCCGTGACTGCTACTGAGAAATTCATGATGGAAAAACCCAATAACACTTTGTCCGACCCGGGAATCAAACCCAGGACCTCATGCTCAGCAGTCGCGCTTGCGACTACTAGACCAACGAAGCAGTGTGAAAGAGAATGCGGGTAATATTTCACATTTTCAGGAACATTTTCTCGCAGGAAATTACTATAGGTACCTATGTACATGTAGATTTCCTTTGGACTCGTCATGTCCGACGTCGTATTGCCAGTAACATATTCTGATAACGAGCCGATGTTTTTAAGGACTAACCAATTGATACACATCTAATCAAATCTCATATCTTTTTGTAAGTACTAAAGTGTACAGTCACGACTAGTCGTACTTTACAACTAATTGTGAAACAAGGCTTTAAACTCCACATTTCATTAGACCGAGGGTCCAGGACGATGGTGTCTCGCAAATTACTGTTAATTACTCTGCCCCAGCTTAACCTGTATGCTAATAGGTATAAGGACTACTTGATCACCCTGACATTAGATTCCGAAGTATTCAGCTAAATACGTCAATGCACATTGCATTTTCTCGTTCTAAGACGATTTGTATCTTCAACGGCATGCGTAAGCGCTTCGTTTTGTTTAGAATTTGAATTTCAAAACTACATCATCGACTACCTACTTATCGCGGTATATATATTTAAGGAAATTAGTCATGTTGTTTTGTGAATAAAACAAATGAAATGACTGGAGCTAAAAGTTTCAATTAATTACAGTCACCTACTTTCAAATTTCTTTTAACGAATATGCATGCAAATGTTTCCAAGTCTGGAAGAAGAAAAAAATCTTTTTGGCATATAATATAAAGTTACATCTATGTACACCTTATATTGATTTATTTTGTTTCAGGTATCTACAAACGTACAACTTTATTTAAACAGATTGTATTATGGCATAGATCATACATTGTTATGAAGAAGAAATTAAAACACAAGGATTGTGTACACAACTGTACCCACCGGCTGTTCAAAAGCAAGCGCCAATTTCGAACAACTCGCCGTAGCCTCCATAGCTCAGGGGTTAGAGCACTGGTCTTGTAAACCAGGGGTCGAGAGTTCAAATCTCTCTGGAGGCATTTTTATATTTGGCCATAATTTAAAAAAGCTATTATTAAACACATTTACACCTAATTATGGTAATAACTACGTTTTATTACGCAAATTAATTCTAATCTGCAGAAGAAAGATGGTAATCATTCAAATTAATTCCATCGATTTGCGAAACTATTAGCTTATTGTGATTATTACATAGAAACAAAGATTCATGAAAATGTTAATTTCAGTGCATAAATGAAATACAACTTTTGTCGCCTTTACAGAAATGGTAGGAGATTTTAGTGAAGTAGCTTTTTGTGAGTAAGTAAAAGAGGAGGTTCCAAACCGAGTAAGCCCCATTTTGTTAGGCTGAAGCCTTGTCAATATTCTCTTTGCTCTGAGCAACGCACGGGTTGGCTACGCGCGGGTATGCCTCCCCTACGCAGCCGGCCCGGTCTACCACCATCACGGTGTGGCGCTTTCCGCCGTATCTCCGGGGACTTTCCACAGGGTGAAGAGAGTTACGAGAACTCTGTATGTAACCCCGACGACTGAACTGGTCGGAACCCTCACTAATTGACACGTATGTTCAACAATGTGCTTAGTTGAAAGAAAACTTTAATAGCGCGATGTAGGATTTTTCGTGATTACGTCATAGTCGCGATGTTAACACACCCATTCATAAAAAATCTATTTTTCATAGACTGTAAGAAACGTGAAAATGTAATACTACAGTACTTTACAATTAAGTTGCACCAGTAACTCGATGAAATAGATTAAAGCAAAGTGTTTCAACCGACAGCGCCATCTAGTTCGTTATCCCAACACTAAAGTGCTCGACAAAAAGTTGTATGGGATTTCATAACAATTCCAAAGTACGAATTCGATTTTCATACGTTGATATTACTAAACTTATTATTATTCTGTATATTGGATCGCCCATACTTGTGATTGTCAGTTTATAAAGGCCTCAAAAAAATAAAGCCTCCTTTGTTTAAGTTGGTAGGTTTCTCGTTAACTTTTACTTTAAATAAAAAATGACCATATTTCTCCAGCAAAGGAATCTTTATAGTCATGCATTGACCGTAAAATCCAAGTTTGCTGTAAAGGTACAGACTACAGTGTTTTGTATAGTTTGTTTGTTACATCCGTGATTCGTAATGAGGGATTTGAGTGTTGTCATCGGATTTCGTAACTTGGTCTATACAAATAAGGTGTATTTTCAGTTGTGTCGTCTGAGATGCGCAGACGCAGGTGTGCGGCCGCCTGGTCGTCGCCGCGGCTACTGCTCTCGGATATGGTATTCATTTATTAATTTGCTTGCGTTGACCGACGCGCCAATACATTCAGTTTAGACGACCATTGTGCTAGCATTTTTTTTCGACGTGTAATAATTAGTTTTTGAAATAAATACTGGCCGTAGACAAAAAGCTTAGAAGTATTCATTTACATAACACATTGTATATAACACTTGAAAAGACTAATAAAATTAATGATAATATAATATGTGTAAGTATGTCATTTTTAACAGAAGATGCAACATTACATTTTGTCAATGCATTGCATTGTTGTTGCAGCAAGTATACATTGTATAGCAATAAAATCTCCCATTTTTGGGAAAGTTAGCGTTAACTTAGGAAATCATAAATTCATAACTTGATCAATTTATGCAAACGATAATAATTGCTCTGATAATTGTTTCAGGCGTTCTGGTGTCAGCTAACATCGAATTAATCAAATAAGTATTTAATTCGTTTTTACTTGTTAATAAAGTTCTTTTTTAACAATATTTTAGAGCCGCCAGATTGAACTGAATTTTAATTAATCTAAGTTCAATCAATTGAAAATTAGCAATGTTCCTACGAAATTGTTTATTACGAATTCCATTTTTGTTGACACATTGCTAAGCAGTTCTTCGCTTCCGGGTAAAGTACTAGGCAGTTATGTGAAAAAGGTGCTTTAAGGATAGTCAGAGACAGATCTACATCACATATAGTCCTAGGAAACAGAAAAAATCAAAGTTTAAATAAATAAAACAAAGAACCATTTATTTACTCGACCACAGTTACTAGCCAAATTAATGAAGCACCAAATAATTTATTCAAACGATCAAAACTCATAAAACAAACCCGAAAAGGAATAAAAGAATGGAATGCGAAACAGCCATTATTTATTTAATTTGCTATATAAATAAAGCCGTCGATAGCGGAGCGTTTTGTCTGAGTAAATAGTGGATAAGGCCGGGTCCACATAAATCATGGGTAGTGTTCGATCGACGGTCGAATTCTGGCCGAAGCCGAAGCCAACCCGATAGTTAAATAACCCTAAGAAATTCAGTTCAAGATTTGATAAAATGAAAATAGAGGCATATATTTCTTTTACTTTTAAATTAAAAGTTTATATCGACACGCTCCTAAACACAAATTACTGACGTTGCTCAAAAAGCCGCTAAGCTGAAGTGGGACTGGAATGGCCACGTCTGTCGCATGCCACAAGAGCTGTGTGCTAAAATAACCACTTTCCGGAGTCCTGACACAGCCAGAAGGCGTCGCGGCAGACCTCGTAGAAGATGATGGGACGAGCTGGACAAAACCAACGACCAGTGGCCCACATTAGCCCTGGATTGAAACAACGGTTGTTCAGGGGGAGAGGCCTTTGCCCGGCAGTGGGATGACACAGGCTACAGTAACAGTATGAATATCAGCATGTTGACAACTTAACAGGATGATAAAAATTACCTTCGAAATAAAAGTCACTGAATAATGCAAAGATTCCAACGGCAACGGTACCAATTACATCAAAATCGAAAGGTTTAGGCGTTCAGAAGTTATGGTGTAACAAAGAAACTCACAAAAATAGGTAAATATTATAATATAATATATATATAGGTACATGATTACTCCTTTTTCGTTGTTCGTTCCAATTCAGCTAGAAACATTCGCCTTCGGCTAAAATTTCAGTCTATTTTGGCCGAAGCCGAAGGTCTGGCAGAAGCCGAATGTTCGGTCGGACACTACATGGGTGAATTAATGCAGGTTAGCTGCATTCCAGCGCCGGCCGGCAAGCCGCGGTCTCCACGTAGTGTTGCCAACTATTATGAGACAGAATTTGGGATGCGACTGTTGAATTGTTTCGGTAACACAAGTAGCTGTTGATATGATGCGGTAGTTATAGCGTGTAATGTGAACGATTTGAGGTTTGGTGTACTTTTTAACACGTTGACATCTTTGTAGGATGTCAGACGAGACTTAAAATTGATCTGATTTAATCGAGCTTTTGGGAAAATTCCGAGGGATTTCGTTTTCGGCGGTACAGCTTCTTTTGCCATGATTAGACTCTATCAGGAAAACACGTATACCACTACCAGGGTAGTTTTACTATTGTACACGTGGCACTTCATTTAATTTAAACAAGCATCACAAGCATGGTGGTTATCAAGGGAAGACAGTCCTTCTAAATCGTTCATAAAGATAGTTCACAATCAGAAACAACTGGATGTTCAACAGAATTGCTAAACCATCCTGATATTTTACGAAATGTTAAAACTGCTGATGAATGAATGAATTCACAACGAACTACGAAGTATTTGCTTGTTTCAGAACTCTTCACATCAAGAGGTATCTTTGAAATCGGGACATTCCTTAGAAACGTGGAGACATAGCAACACTCTAGTGGACAACAAACGCGGAACTTGAAGCCTCTAGCGATGAATTCCGATCGTTGTTTTTGCACAAACTCACAAACCAGTCACTATGGTAAAACCCAAACGGTGTCCTCGAACTGCCAAAATTTTTACCAAAATAGTTGTGGCGCCAAGCTATTTATGACACGTATGTTATTTCGTGTCTATGTGACTGAGAATAAATTAATAGTACCTACTTACCAAATGTAGATTCAGGTTTTTTACCTATTTATCTAACTAAACATACTCACATCTTTGGGATTAAGCTTAGTCTAGATATAAAATCACTAACAAGGAATGTTTAACTACATGGTGACCTAAGGTGTCAAGTCATATTTTCAACAACAATTCTGAATACCCACTGAATAAGGACGATCCACATAAATACAAACTTCTATCTATGGGACGACCACGATCAGTAGCACCCTGACTTATTCAATCATTAGGTATACTGTTGGCACAATTTATTCATTGATCATCTTTGTATAACTTGGAGATCACCAAGTTAAAAATACACGTAATTACTTACCCAACTTCAATTCAAGAAAGTCTGTAAACCTTCCACTTATCAAGAAACGAAAGTTCTGGGAAATTCTTAGAAATATAATAAATCTAGATACCTACGCATTCGAAAGCTTGGGCAGCCAAGACTTTAAATTAAGTAATCTTTCAAAAGCTTATTTAATTAACATAAATAACATGACGCCTGTAGCCCTCGAATAGTTAGGCAGAGGTGTACCTACCTAATAGTACACCCTCATTTCGCCAGTTCTGTTTTAAGTTGCCTGCTATAGGGGGCGAGCCTATTGCCACCTACTGGGCTCAAATCTAGACTCCGTGGCTGCTGCTGAGAAACCCAAAATCGTTATTGGGGTTTTCCAATAATTTCCGACTCATCAGCGAACCCAGGACCTCATGCTCAAAAACAACTACCCGGTCGTCCAGACAGGAACAGGTTGCTAACCGACGCCCAAAGAACATTAGGCAAATAAACGGGTGTTGTGATAAGCGAACCGATAAGCAATCACCCCATATCGGTATTTTGACAACAACAAATTATTAGATAGCAACTTTGCATACTCATGATTTAAAGTAACATTTAACGTTTCGGTAACTCGATGTGCTATAGGAGATTTTTTTTTTCTATTAAGCTAGCTTGTATTGATGTCTTAGGCATATACTGCTTTTCTTTTAACCAGTCATAACTGTCCAAATACTGAGCAAATGCCTCCACAAAGTTTCTAAAGGTGCGCTCTTACCGCACCACAACGAACCGTCTGCTTTTAATCAGATATGTGGGTAAAATGATCTACTGTTGCCTAGCTGTACACAATCAGGTGTTGCAAGTTATGAATTTTTGATAACTTGCAACACCTGATTGACACAGTAAAACAACACTGCGTCCGTGATGGCTCAAGGTGAGGACTTGAGCAGTGTATCTTGAGGGTCACATCGCCGATGCTGCCGCGTGCCATACTGCCGTTTTAATTAAAAAGGGCACAACTAACACTTTTCATGAAATTGAGTTATCTAGATATATCCGGAATCAGGAAAAAAGGCCTATCTGCCTAATTTTTTTGTGATTTTTAGCAACAAAATTAACTGGAGATAGCATAAGCTTAAAGGGCACAACTGCAACATTTTTTAAGTTTTAGTAATTTTAACATCGATTTTCTCAATATTCACAAAATGTTAGTGGTGCCCTTTTTAATAATGACGCCATGACGGCAGCATAGCACTCCTGCTCTGTTTCTCGCTCTATGGCGGCTCTGAGCTACGTAAAGGGATAGGAGCGTGCTGCTGGATGAGGCGCAACCCTAAGAGAGAGCAAAATCCGATGCTTCTAGACCTCGTGGTTTGGCTGTGCGCTGTGGGTCAGAGAGTGAATTAATTTAAGAATTATATTAAGTAAATTTACACCATATAAATCTGCTGAATACTTGAATATCTGTATGTATTCTACGAGTACAAGTACCTACATCAACACAGTTTAACACAAACACATCATGAAACACGACTTTCTTCAGCTACTAAACTTTCCTCGCTATGGACACCGTCTTTAAACAAGAAGAATGTATTGAACACGATCATAACTTCAACTCAGGTGTGATTGCACGCGGAGAGGTAATGGCTGCCGCCGAGAACTTATGCCCTTTCTTCATTACATTACGAGCCAACACGAACATCGTTATGAACCTGTGGAGTGTCGATATGTAGGTACCCACCTACATATTATTATTATCTGAGTGGTGAAGATTCTGCATGGTGGAAAAGAAGGTTTTGTTTCTACAATAAAAAATGTGTGTTCATTATAAAAATAAACGCCGAGTTGTATTCTTTTGGGTCGTAATCTCCTACCCTAAACCCAAATTCATTCCTACGGCAATCTTGCCTGAAAATTCTTAGCTTTAGAAGTAACGATTGTAACTTTAACAATATGTAAATACTTAAAAACTTTTAAAAGTGTTTTTCTCATACTGTTTTGATTAAAATTTCATGTTGTTACGAACATAGTAATTTCGAACTCTTATTTTTATGAAAAAGATTCATCTCCAAGTTACAATCGTTATTTCTCGCGAAAATTGCTTTTAAATTTAGGCAAGTGTATACATATTGGTGGTCGTGACTGTACCGATCAATATTAATGGAATATCTACATACCAAGATTGGGCTTTACAAACACATACTTAATCATGTATTGATTCATAATAACTGTGCACCGATGTCCATTACAATTACACCCCGTATACTTACTGTGAATTAATAATTAGTACCTTCTGGTTCCGGTTGAAAGCTCAATCAAGTGGAAAGTGTGCAGGATGCAGGAACCTGCATCAGAATACGTCAACACCCAAATATTTGTACAGTCGAAGTCAAATAATATGCAAATATTAACAGATCACATACAGCCGAGGGCTAAGTGCTTTCCGAACGTCTCGCTGAATGGAATCAACGCGCATGGAATACTAATTTGTTTAATCAATAATGTATCGTAAATCGTATACATAAATTGTTTTTTCCCACTTCCCTGCGTTTAATTACAGGAGATAAACGGCTCGCCGTTGGTATTTATTCCTTTAAACATGGTGTTTTATCTTTTTCTCCATCCCGTCGTTTAGCCTGCCTAAGAGTATGGTGTACGGCCTGCTTGGCTTAGGCTTAGGAACCAGTCGTAAGCTCATTAGCACACGATTGACCGGTTCCACTAACCGTGGTGTTTTACTTTGTAAATGATTCCTGCATAAAGAAAATGTTATTACAGGACTGGTTCACTGATTTCCAATCAACAGGGACAGAAGTCAACAACAAAAATATAAGCATTTCAGTGTTTATATTTTTGTTATTAAACAATTTTAATTACCTGATGCAGCGAGAAGAAAGTGCCTTCAATTTGTAGCACTGCTTAAAAGTTTGAAGTAAGATAAACGAGCAGGAGCACAATCTTAATCGTTTCGCGAAATTAAATGCGCATTTCCAAAGCTTTTAAACCCGAACTATAAACGAAGCAACCGAGATCACCGATACCTCTTAACTCTTAAAGTAACGCATCTTTATTTGAAAGCGACGTTAGTTAGCGCATCGCGTGTGGAGTTGTAGACGATGCGACAAATTACATGTCGCAGGTGGGAAATGACACCGAAGCCGCACCTCATATAACATTTTAATTTATTTTACGCGTTCACTGAATTATCGTTCCGACTGTAAATGTTCAGAGCAATCTTACAGCATTAAATCGCTATTTATTGCGAGTAAAAGCAGTGAAAATTATGTGAATAGTCGTTCGTTTTATATCATTGTGTCATTTGAATTATATGGATTGAGTCATGTTAGCTAAATTCACTCGTTATTTTATGAGTACCTACTTGAAATATATGTATTTACCTAAAAACTCAGTGGTCATTAAAATTATGATCTTTTGTTTATTGAGTTTGCTTTCTACATTGGCTACTAAATTAAGAAATGTAGCGGCTCAGTATGACAGGTCTTTATCGTGTGGTTAGTGCCTAACCTGGTGTCAGAGTTTTTATGCCACCCATGGGCCTCTGACTTGACTTTACATGCCGTCGAGAAATATCTCTCAGGCATGCTGGTTTTCTCACGATGTTTTCCTTCACCCAAGCAAGTGATAATTATACAATACGCACATGAATCCGAAAAATCAGAGGTGCGTGTATTTGTTTCGAACTCGACACCTATGACTTCGTAGTCCGACGGTCACACCACTATCACTCCTTCTAAATCTGACAGGTTGGTGCCTCAGTCTTCCCCTCCTAAGGCGCGCCGCAAGGCCAAAGAATGAGTTAAATTAATTAATCTTCACCAAATCGTTTTTTCACACATCATTAGCGTTTCCAAGAAGAAGCAAAACAAACAAGTAACCCCACTAAGCCTCCACCGCTGATATATAATTTAGTCTACACACTAATAACATTACACAAATTGGCCTTTAATCAGCTGTTATTACGTGTGATGTCGGCGAGAGCCTGCGCCGGCGCACAACCCGCCCTTTGACTCCGCCGTTCTCAGAAATGAAGCCTTAATGTTTAACACATTAGAAATTCTCGGATAAACTGTGTTATATGTTTGAAAACACCACGATATTGATGTGTAATTGTTTGTGGATTTTAATTTAACAAAATGTAAAAACTATAGGATTACCTAATCCTCCTGAAAATGATACAGAATGGTCGTGATACTATGTAAAACGATAAAGCCTGTACACGCAGAATAAAATAATTACTTAACATTTATCAAGAAATATCTTGCACAGTCATTAAGTAAGTTATTTTGAAAAGTTCCACTTGATAAGAACCCAGTATGAATCAAGCATACTTTGCGATAGTAACAAAGAAATCCAAGACATTATGAGACAATTATTTCATTAAAAATGACGACACTCTTAGTCATTAAATATTTTGCACAGTCAGGTTTATTAAGGACTAGCTTCTGCCCGCGACTTCGTACGCGGATCCCGTTGCTTATGCCAGCGACAACGGGGTCGTCAAAATCGAAAATTTGAAACGTCTGATGTAGAATTCTAAGGCCCGGGGACGGGAAAACAACGGGATGAGCGAGACGATTGGAGTCGTTCCAGATCATTCATTTTTGTATGTCAACTGGAAATGCCCATCAGACTAAATAACTTTTGCTAAGACGTCATTCCTTAATCTGTTATATCGCTGCCATGGGCTTTGGAGTTCCACAGCAGGTGTCCCAGATCTTCAAATTTATTCTCACAGCAGAAAATGCTCTTCACGTGGAATATTTTTAGCTATGGCACCATTTTTATATCTCTTATACTGTAGCTGGTCTGTTGCGGTTCTGCATCAGGTATTAATTTTACAAAATAAATTATAGCCTTTATGTTGCCCAGACTATACAACAAAAAACTTTTCTTCCCGTTACTCCGCAGCAGATCCCAAGGGTACACTGAATTAACATCTGTCTCTTCATGCCGCACTCCAGCAATCCTTTCTATCTCACTTTCTAACTGATTATGAATATTTTGTTGTGTGCGTGTTCGGGACAATGTATGATAATCTCGAGCAGCAGTTAGATGCACATCACGTTCATCACTCGTTTCAAAAGACCTGTTAGTAGATGTGCGAATTCGCTGAGAACTCAAGCGTGATTCTGTATCGGTAAACGTTTCTGACTCGCGAGACAATGCATGTCGCTCACGATCAGCAAACATTCGCGCATCACCTACTGCACTTGTCTCTAGAAACCTAGCAGCAGATGCGTAGATACGCTGAGAACTCAAGCGCAATCCTCTATCCGTGAACGTCTCCGACTCGCGAGACAATGCGTGACGTTCACGATCAGCGGACAGTCGCGCATCATGTTCCTCACTTGTCTCTAGAGACCTAGCAGCAGATGCGTAGATACGCTGTGAACTCAAGCGCAATTCTCTATCCGTGAACGTCTCCGACTCGCGAGACAATGCGTGACGTTCACGATCAGCGAACAGTCGCGCATCATGTTCCGCACTTGTTTCTAGAGACCTAGCAGCAGATGCGTAGATACGCTGAGAATTCAAGCGCAATTCTCTGTTCGTGAACGTCTCCGACTCGCGAGACAATGCGTGACGTTCACGATCAGCGGACAGTCGCGCATCATGTTCCTCACTTGTCTCTAGAGACCTAGCAGCAGATGCTTAGATACGCTGAGAACTCAAGCGCAATTCTCTATCCGTGAACGTCTCCGACTCGCGAGACAATGCGTGACGTTCACGATCAGCGGACAGTCGCGCATCATGTTCCGCACTTGTCTCTAGAGACCTATAAGCAGATGCGTAGATACGCTGAGAACTCAAGCGCAATTCTCTATCCGTGAATGTCTCCGACTCGCGAGACAATGCATGACGTTCACGATCAGCGGAGAGTCGCGCATCATATTCTTCACTGGTCTCTAGAGACCTGGATGTAGATGCATAAATACGCTGAGAATGCAAGCGAGCTTCGCGACCCGAAGAGGTTTCTACAGAGCGAGTTGCAGCCTGATGTTCTCGAACAGCATCAAGTCTATCCTGACGCTCTTCTTTAGATTCTTGGGATCTTATGATCCTCAATCTTTTAGCTCCTTGGAACGTTGGGAAAGATTCTCTCTAGGCATGGTTATAGTTTTATTCTGAAAATACCTGATCAATTAAAATCTAAGTGACTGCTCCCCTGCGTTACCGGGTAGGCTACCGTGTCACGAAGATAAATGGAAAAGGAAATAAATGGGAGTTTTAGCCAGTAGAGTCAAATTTTCAATGATTCATAGAATTTTCATCGAAAATCAGTCCTAAACTGTTACCGCCTCACCGCGTGGAGGTACTCCCAGCTTATGTTATTTTATAATTACACAGTGAACTCTTGGAGTTCCACAACAGGTGTTCCAGATCTACAATCTTTATACATCAACAGAGAGTGCTCATCAGGCTGAACAACTCTTGCTAAGACGTCATTCCTATATAGGTTATAGTGTAGCTGGGCTCTTTGAGTTCCATATCAGCTGTTCCAGATCTTCAAATTTTATACGACAACAGAGAGTGTTCATTAGGCTGAGCAACTCTTGCTAAGACGTCATTCCTATATATGTTATAGTGTAGCTAGGCTCTTGGAGTTCCACATAAGCTGTTCCAGATCTTCAAATTTTATACGACAACAGAGAGTACTCATCAGGCTGAACAACTCTTGCTAAGACGTCATTCCTATATATGTTATAGTGTAGCTGGGCTCTTGCAGTCTTATTACAAAAAACTAAATAAACCTTGGTTTAAACCTGGACTATCAAGTCCAGGCTTATCTGCAAAACCATGGTCTAAATTTGTTCGTATTACAAAACCTAAATAAACCGTGGACTTCTTAGTACCGTCATTTAAACCACTGTTTAAATATCAACCACAGATTAATACAAATATCATTCGTTCACCATGACATCATTCTATTACAACGTTCCGTATGCCCAGAAAAGAAAACGTTTTGATAATACGCTAATGATTAGATGATGTATAAGAGTGTTAAAAATATTGAGACCTGGTTATTTTGCATGGATATAAACATTATTTAGTTATTTCGTCGATTGCAGTTTTGTTTAGGCACATTACTTAATGCCGTATTAATTTCTAAAATACATCTAAATACGTATAACGAAACGTAACATTCTCGCGCGTTATATGAAACCATAACATTAAACAAAACCATCACAAGTTGAACAAAGTTCATTTAGCTTTGGAATTTTAAGTCTATATCAGAACAATTGCCTCTTTGTTTGCCTTCTTTGTTAATTTTAATAATTTAATGTGATGGACCAAAAAAAAACGATCTGAGAATTGGAATGTCAAGGAAAAAGTAAGTAAACATAAGTTACTAAGATGAACTTGAAATCCGTCTTTAATTTATTGATTTCAAGCTATTTTCCATTTTCAAGTTAAAACAACACAAAACAATGAAAAAAATTGATAGTAGAACCTAAAAAATAAACTTTGAAAAGGTTGAAAGATCCGATTTAGTGATTTAGACCATCGTTAAACTAGGGGTCGCCGAGGTTTAGCGTTAGACCATGGTTTAGTCTATGGTTTATCGCTAAACCACGATTTGTAATACCATTTTTGTTTAGACCGTGATTTATAGAAGTTTAAACCAGGTTTATTAGTTAAACCGCTTTTTGTAATAAGACCGTTGGAGTTCCACATCAGGTGTTCCAGATCTTCAAATTTATTCTCTTAGCAGAAAATGCTCATCACGTGAAACAATTTTTGCTAAGGTACCATTTTTGTATCTCTTACAGTCTTATTACAAAAAACGAAGTAAACCTTGGTTTAAACCTGGACTATCAAGTCCAGGCTTATCTGCAAAACCATGGTCTAAATTTGTTCGTATTACAAAACCTAAATAAACCGTGGACTTCTTAGTACCGTCATTTAAACCACTGTTTAAATATCAACCACAGATTAATACAAATATCATTCGTTCACCATGACATCATTCTATTACAACGTTCCGTATGCCCAGAAAAGAAAACGTTTTGATAATACGCTAATGATTAGATGATGTCTATGAGTGTTAAACATATTGAGAACTGGTTATTTTGCATGGATATAAACATTATTTAGTTATTTCGTCGATTACAGTTTTGTTTAGGCATATTACTTAATGCCGTATTAATTTCTAAAATACATCTAAATACGTATAACGAAACGTAACATTCTCGCGCGTTATATGAAACCATAACATTAAACAAAACCATCACAAGTTGAACAAAGTTCATTTAGCTTTGGAATTTTAAGTCTATATTAGAACAATTGCCTCTTTGTTTGCCTTCTTTGTTAATTTTAATAATTTAATGTGATGGACCAAAAAAAAACGATCTGAGAATTGGAATGTCAAGGAAAAAGTAAGTAAACATAAGTTACTTAGATGAACTTGAAATCCGTCTTTAATTTATTGATTTCAAGCTATTTTCCATTTTCAAGTTAAAACAACACAAAACAATGAAAAAAATTGATAGTAGAACCTAAAAAATAAACTTTGAAAAGGTTGAAAGATCCGATTTAGTGATTTAGACCATCGTTAAACTAGGGGTCGCCGAGGTTTAGCGTTAGACCATGGTTTAGTCTATGGTTTATCGCTAAACCACGATTTGTAATACCATTTTTGTTTAGACCGTGGTTTATAGAAGTTTAAACCAGGTTTATTAGTTAAACCGGTTTTTGTAATAAGACCGTTATAGTTTAGCTGGTCTGTTGCGGTTCTGCATCAGGTGTTCAAGTTTCCAAGATAAATTATAGCCTATGTGTTGCTCAGACTTTATACCTATACAACAAAACAAAAATCATTCAAATCCGTCAAGTAGTTCCGAAGATTAGCGTGTACAAACAAACAGACAAACAGACAGAATTTTTTTTTTGGTTTCGTGGTCTATTACTGTTTCTAAACCCCCCTCATTTATTTATTTTTTAATATATTCAATGTACAGACACAGTTTTTTTACTGTTTTATTAAGTATATGTAGATATTAAAAAAAAAACTTTTTGCAAAAAATAAAACCGACTCCAAAAACACAAAAAAAGTGAAAAATAATTTTAGCTTAACAAATATATATGTATACATACTTGAATCATAGTTATCTATAGTAACGTGTTTTTGGAGTCGGTTTTATTTTTTGCAAAAAGTTTTTTTATTTTTTTATTTTTAGTTGCAATATTCCATAGAAATATTTTTCATCATCAGACCTGTAATGGCACTTGTAACCCAGATGGGTGCAAAGTTTTGATCAATATACATCAATTAAGTCCAAACGCAAGGTAGCTACTGTAAACAGTTGAGGAGTTCCCTTAACTGTCCTTCGTCTTCATCATCAGACCCCTTATGACAGTCACAACCCATCTAGGTGTAAATTTCTCATCAATATAAATTAATCAAACCCAAACACAAGGTGACTGCTGTAAACCGTTGAGGAGTTCCCTCGACTGTCTTTCGGTTCCATCATCAGAGCGACTCCAGACCTTCTTTAAATTATAGTGCTTTAAAATACTTAATCAAAAAATTTACAAACGCACTAGTCGCCACTACAATTTTTGAAAGCTCCCCTCAATTTCTCTTGGATGCCATCATCAGATCCCGGTTTCCTTATCATGGGACCACCCTTGAAGTATCTCCTTTCCAACAAAAAAAAATATATCAAAATCGGTTCATAAACGACGAAGTTATCCGCGAACACACATAAAAAAAATATATATATACGGTCGAATTGAGAAACTTCCTCCTTTTTTGAAGTCGGTTTAAAAATGACCCTGTTTGATGAATCAAACATTTTTTCAGATAGGGACATTAAAATTTTCCAGGATAGTGTCAGATAAACATTTTTATAAGTGTGTTACTATAGATAACTATGATTCAAGTATGTATACATATATATTTGTTAAGCGTTTATGTAAATGGTATCACACACATACGCGGGCACAGATTACATGGAGTGTAGCCTTACCTCTCCTTTTGGATTCATCCAAAATTTGATTTTAAAGATCAAGCGATAAAACCGCCCTTTGTCATCATCATAACATCACGCCTGTAATCCCCGAAGGGTTAGGCAGACGTGTATCCATTAGTACACCCTCATTTCGCCAGTTATGTTTAAGTCCCATGTAATAGGGGGCGAACCTATTACCATCAACCGGGCATGAATCCAGGCTCCGTGGCTGCTACTAAAAAATTCCTGATGGAAAACCCAACTTCGCCCGACCCAGGAATCGAACTCAAGACCTCAGGCTATTATCTGTGAATTATATAGTGTAGATACATATTAAACAATACTCCATCTACGTATCAAAAAAAGGAATTGCTGTGTTAAAAGCCAGAAAGAAGACATGTTGCACCGACCTTAATGAATTAGGCTAGGGGCAGGAGATGATGAATGATGATAAAAGACCAGATTACTTTCAGTAAAGGTAGAATTTTCAGTTTTATAGATATACTCGTAGTTGGTAGATTTTTTTTTTCTTTATTTATTTAGGGACATTTATAATCGCAATGCGTATGTCAGTCCCGTCCTACCCTAAATACACATTGGTCATATCTGGGCCATGAACCTAAACAGACTCTTCGCATCATCACCATTTGGTTGAGTCAGGATTTTCTGAAATGTGCCTACTTCAAGTCTGTTCAACCTCAATACCCTTAACAGTTCATTTCCCGCAGACTCATATCGGACACAGTCCATCAATAGTGGTGAAAGTCTTCTACAACTCCACACTCCAAGTTGGTAGATCTACCGTATAGAATTCAACTTCTGTTTAAATGCTCGAAGTAGTTAGCGTGCCTGTATAATATAAATAGGTGACTCAAACAGATGGTCAGATACACGAATATCGATTAAATTAAGGTTGACAGATATTATTAATTGTAATGCAGAAATGTCACCTAAAAATAATTAGTTAAACAATTTATCGACCACTCTCTCCCATTTATTTGTTGGTTCCACTTCGATTTGATACAAAACAATTGGTTCAATTTCCTCTGAACACCGGACTACATTTATGTGTAGTAAAGAGTTCATTGAGTATGAAGTTTTTAATTGACAAACTGTATAATTTAGTAGTAACCGCGCGATATCTGTGATTTGAATTACTTGAAAACCTAAGCATCAATCTGTGAAAAAAGCAATTTAAAAACCATTCACTTATGCTATAAAAGACCTCGTCCAAGGGAAACACTAACGTAATTTACGTTCCCTCTTCTACCGTCAGATAGCATTCCTGTATTCTGCTATATTGATACCGCTGTAACTTCAAGCATGGATGACATTTGAACTTTGTCTTTAACGAAGCTTCAGCAATCTTTGATGTTGCTCAGACGTGCTCATTCACATGCCCATCACTTATTTTTTCAGGAACAGGATCGTCCCATTTCCGTTTGAGTGACAAGGCAAGGGTACCTCTACCTACGAATTAAAAGCTACTGGAGTCTAAGCATTACAGTGAAATGCAGTTCACCCACGCATTGCCATTGAGGTAACGATATTTCCTCACTGTCCAGTGCTCCGTGTCTCAATCAAAGATAAAGAAGGACTTGTAGGCAACTCAGCGCGCCATGAACATTCCTGCCAGTTACAACTATTGCCAGTCGCCAGTGTTGCCACCATAACGATAATATTCAAATGAAGCTATAATCGCCGGCAGCTCAGCCATTAGCTAAGATTTAGATATGAAGAACTCCATAGAGTTGTAAGTTACCACTTAACGTCTGTGTGGGTGGATAAGGTACTTCGGTACTAAATCACGTGCAGGTCAAGAAAAACTGCGCAGTTGTGCAGTTGGTATTTCCTTATTTGGTTATCAGGTTTTCATGAGGCATGACAGCCGAAGATCGATGAGAAACAAGCTAGTTTAGTTGCATGACATTTTTCTGACACGCTCACCAAGATAGGTACACCCGCTGTGGAAAACTTGATAAAAATAGAATTTTACCGCTAAGTATTGGACTTATCTATTTATCCTCGAACAGGAAGCATACATACATCAATCACCTTTTATTATTGCTACATAATTGTAATAATAAAACCAAGATGCTTACAAGCATTGCAATTAAACCATTAATGTTAAATCGACAAAGCAAAAAATGAGGAAAATATGAACGATATTCCAATGCAATGCATAAATGCAACTCTATGTAGATATGTGCGTATTAACGACTAATTAGATTCAGTGCGCGGCGCTTGCGCAGCGATGCGGACGCCAGGATGTGGCCGTGTCGCGTTGCTACCTACCCGACACTTATCTACGACAAGTAATAACTATTCACTACTATTTTTGCACTACGCACTACCTATTTAAAGCTCTGCTTATGATGACGTAATCGCAATTATTAGTTTACGAAAATGATCCTGCTCGCTGAGCTTAAAACATGCAGCCATAGAGACCTCTGCGCCGCCGTTTTAGGAAAATAATATATACTTAACATACATTACTAGCGACCCGTCACCCGCCCCTGCTTCGCACGGCCCCAGTATCGGGTCCAAAACTATCTTATATATTTCAAGCGGTTGGATGGTTCCAGAGATTAGCGTGTAGGAATTTAGTGATATGTACGTGATTTTTAGATACTAAGATGTCCTGCCAGCGTCATGAAGAAGAAAATCATAAATATTTTGACAGTTAATACCTATTCAATATTGGAAATGTTTGGTAATCGCTGGAAACTCCAGATTAGATATAAATTGATGTTAAATAATTTGATTCTCATTCAACGACACAAATATTGCCTCAGTAGATATGGCAAGATAGAATGTAAATATGGCCATTTAAATCGCTCCAACCACGATAAGAGGCACTCCCTATTCTATCTTTAGGATTCGTTAAGGTCTACGGTGAAGAGTGTCCGTGAACTTTTGCGTGCGCCTTTATTTGAATGAATAAAACAAAAGCACAGTGCACGTTTAAAAATAATTGGTAGATTACCAAACAGACTTTCGATGTTTTCGAACCATACTCCGTAGCAAATACAATTTTAGAAATGAACATGGTTCCTGTGTGACATTAACATAGGAGTTATGTTCTGTTTGCGTGATGAACACGGCCAAAGATCGCACAAGATAGGGGGGTTTAGAAGGAGAAAGGGGAGGCCTACGCCCAGCAGTGGGACACTTGAAAGGCTTTAAAAAAAAATGAACATAAAATAATGCATTATCGGTACTGGTATCGATACCGCTCTTAACTGATCAAAAAACATGAATGCACAGCACGTAGGCGCTAAGTATGCATATATTTTTAAATCTCACGTAAAATGCAATTAAAATAATCCGGGATTATCCCCAATCAAACGCGCCGACTCGTAAGTCGCACCTAATCGAAAAACATAATAGCTGGATTACATTCCGTAATAGAACTGAGAACACATTTAACATATTAGTCGATAATTTATAACCTGATCAAGACTGCCAATACTTTTTAAAATAAAAAGAAAATAGAAACTAAAAACATCATTCTCTATAGAAAGAAACATTTATCTCGTCCAAAATTTGAATGAAAAAGTGTACGTGAAACTGAATTTTATCTCAAGTCAAAAGGAACACATGTATGATGCTTTTCCTGTGATAAAATTCAAAGTAAACACGTTGTATTAGACGGCAGGTACAGGTGCGCGGTGTAATCACTGCTAGGAATGCAGCGGCAGGTGACAGGACGGGCGTGTTTCACGTACGTACTCGCACACCGCTCTATGCTCTATGCCCGCAGCGTTAGAGCGCTCAAATCACGTCCATTAACCGCAGGACTATGACCGACCATACGCACGTGAAGGTGTTAGACGATACGTGTTTTTGAAAGATCTAGCAACCAGAAGGCTTAGGCTTTAGAGAATTGGTTTCCTCTAACTGCGTACAGTTACAGTGTTACACCTTATTTTAGTGAGAAAATCTTTTTCGCTACGACTTCCACTTTTTCTTTTGATTAATGACATCTCGCTGCATTGCTCTCAGTTGCATTAACGGGCTATCCTGTGCATGTCTTAAGAGTAGAGCCTCAAGTCAGAGCAAAAAAAACTAAGTGGCTACACACCAAGGGCACCCCCTGTGGGGTACGAGCCTCGGTTTAGGGCGTTCCTGGTAGATCAAGCCAGCTTCCGCTTTGTACGATTCAATAGTATTAACACAATTCCTACCTCTACCTCTCTGCATCATAACCAGGTCTGTTCAAAATGTTGAAGAAGTAAAGAAAGCAAGTCCGGTAATGTTGGCTGCTGAACGTAAGCTTTTTCATAGTCGACCTATAAAGCACACTAACAAGGAAAAAGTTACATATTTAGCAGGTGGTAACAGTAAGCTTATCTTCTTATGTAAACTAATCTTCATCACACTAATGTTCCAGATAACTATTAGCATAGTACATAATCCTTTATCAGATTTGCAAATGAATTACACAAAATTTAAAAAATAGAACATTATACATACAGATTACACCGAGTCATGGCGCGATAATGCAATGTCATTCATTATTTATGTCATGTCAGTTTTCAAGTGCAGTTTGACAGTGTAGGGAGGGCATGTTTTTGTGGCGGTCCTCGGGGTAAGGGTAGGCCTATACCCAGCATAATAAGACCATAATGTTCTCAATTTCAGGACATAGAAAAAAAAATGGGCCGTAATCCACCGCATGGGCCATTTGAGAGCAGGGGTGATAAAATAATTTCGACAAAGTTAACGAGGATGCCTGAGTTCAAACTAGCGGTCGCGGCCATGTCCACTGGGCTACCAACGTTCTCTATGGCCAGCACTGGATAGTTTTTGCCAGAAACGACGGTGATGCAACTGCAGCTCAAGTAACTAACCTCCGATTTTTTTTCTGAGTAGTTAATGAGCCAAGATTTCCGCTGCTAGAAATTCTTCCCTTGAAAAATAGGACCATTTTAATGAAGCCCAATTCTAGTCGCTACACAGTCTATGGCAAGTATAATAGCGTAATTCTAGACGGACGCATATAAGGTATAGTGAGTAACAAGATTAAAAAGCTACGCCAGCTGACACCTGGTGTTAGAACCGCGTTAGCTACAGGCTTCGTGCTACCAATCATATTAGGTACTTGATACGCATCAGGTTACCTGTGGTAAGAAGTTTTTAGATGCTGTGGAGAAAGAATTAACTGAGCTGTGGTGCAAAAACTCTGGCAAAGAAAACTGTGGTTAGAATATTCTTAGAACATAGCTTTTTAAGATTCCAATGGGCTGGGCAGTTATGTTAGGCGCTATCACAGCCACTGTTGGACACGTTCTGAAACTTTATCGGTAAATTAGAATTACTTTCCCCTGTAAAAAAAAAACTAATGCGATACTGCCTACTAGATTTTCAGCTAGATCGCTTTTCCAATATACCTCTACGCGGGCTTCTAGATATTGCTAGCTATAACACAATTAAATTAAATGACCTTTACCTTAATACAAAATATTCAAACAATAAGTTTATGAAGAACTTACTACTACTACGAATGGGTCATCCTGTTATGTTTTTTGGATGTTGAATGTTGCTACAAAAGTGCTACATAATCTACGAAAAATAGGAGTTTTAATGAGTTGGCTAAATCTCATGCACTATTATACATCCATTAAGTTTAAACTACGAATGAAACGTTCTATAACTTTTCCCAGGTGTTGAAAGTTGCTACGAAAATTGGGAAATCAAATACATTACAAGAATTGTATGATTACTTATGGGTTTCTAATCGATAAACTTACTTGACATATGCTCACAACCAATTTGATAACCAAACCCATGTAACCAAATAACTGTTATTTACGTACATAGACATAATTTCCGTAGGTAATAAACTGTTTTCTGCCAGTCATACCCAGCACTTAAATAAATTCCAGAAACATTTGTCTAGCAGCGGCCCTGTATATGACTTTTGTTAGGATAACACATCGTCAAGAGTGCTGGGTCAAGCCGCCAGCCTCTCGAGCAGTCAACTCAAGTGTTACATCTAACACCTGCGCGGACGCAGCGGTGTGACGGCTAATAAATAGAGACTCTTAAGTAAGTAAGTAGGGAAGTGTCTTTAATCACGTGAGGTTCGTATTCAGGGGAAGTATTGTTTACTTTTATTTAATAACAGCACACAAACTTCACTTTAACTCTAAAACACATCCATGCTAATTGCTAGTGTATTTTTTTTTGCCGATTTATTACGTTGTACCGGTTCTAAATCGCTTTGTTGACAAATCCATACGTCTGTAGATCCCTTTTTTTTTTAAATTCATCTTTTCAATATTAATTCATACATCTTTAATGATCATTATTGTGCATTATTGTCTTGTAGTGATATCTTAATAAACTAAGTTTAATTTTTATTTCATAAGCAAGCTACCCTCTTATGAAAAAGTAAAACCCTAAGACAATAAAACCAGTAAAATTTAATATTCAATTAGATACATTCAATATAAAGATAATCTTTTAAAGTTAATATAGCAGCCTACCTCACTTAATTTCATAACTGAAGGCTTTTCTCTGTTTTATATATTATTATTTTTTATTTTTTCCTTTCACCGCTAACTTTTCTTTAATAGTCTATTCTATTAGTTCTCACCGTTTCTTTACTTCTAATTTTCAGTTACCAATCCTGAAACCATGCCTGTGATGACCCGTAAGGCTACTGCTCAAGATATGGAGCTAAAATTAAGAACGGCTCTCAATGAACTTAAAGAATCAAACCTCCAAGTCCAACAACTGTTACAGGAGAGAGAAGAGAGTGAAGTGGAAGTCTATAAAGTAAATAGCAAAATCTGTAGCTTAAAACGAGAGCTAGTAGACCTACATCAGCAATACTTGGACATTGTTGATGAACGGGATCAACTGAAGGTTGTCACAGCTGGTTTTACAAATTGTAGTAACTTGTATGAGGAGGCTTTAAATAAAATTAGGGACCTAGAAGATAAGTTAATTCAAGCCAATAATTGTATATTGAACTTACAAAAAGAAAAAGAAGTTACTCAGGTTAAAGAAACAAACCTCTTATATAATGAATTATTAAATAGTAATTGTATCCCACCTTCCTTAATAACAATTGATCTGACTGAAGATTCCTTTCATAAACAGAATTATTCAGTAAGCAATAATAAAATTAAAAAATATGCAAAACTGAATAGAATAATTAAAAAATGTAATCAATTTAGGAAACAGCATAAACGCTTCTCTAAATATATTCCAATGAGGAAAGAGCGTGTTGATTTAGTTAATAAGTTAGATAATTACCAAATAAAATTAGAAGACAGTATAAAAATTTATGAAATTGATACTCAGCATTTGCAGTCTGAAATACAGGTACTTCAAGACTCACTTAGTTCCCTTTCTAGTAGGTATGCGAGTTCTCAGAACCAAATAAGGGAACATATTCTTGCGGCAAATGAGATGGCACTGTGTCGATGTAGTTGTCAAACAGTTACCAACCATGATACTGTCCAGCCTGAGGTAATGGAGGACCCGTCCGAGGCTGAAAATTTATCTCAGGACTGTATACTCAACCAAGAAACAAATAATATTACACAAGATTATTTACATGTGGTACAGCCTGAGTTACATGATAGTCATGACTGTTCTAACTCAATAATGTTTTCAGATAGTATAGGAAGAGGTGTAGGTAAATTAGTAAGTAATAACCTGAGTTTTTCCAACCAAAATCATTGTATGCCAGGGTCAACATACCAACAGATAATGGCATCTGTAACTAGAAATGTTTATAATGTTAATACCGATATAACAATATTTATAGGAAACAGTTCAAAACTTACAAAACAAGATATCACAGACAGTGTAACGGAGTTGTTAAAGTTGAATTGTCGTAAAATAATATTGTGTGCTTTCCCATATTTTGAAAAGTTGTCAAGCAGGAAAAACAATTATATTCACATGCTGAATAAGCATGTTCATTTTCTAGTAGGTCACTATAGTGACAGGCTTATATATCTAGATATCAACAGTTTTGTTGGTAAACTTAAGTCGACACGGGGTAAAGTGTATCTACCTATGAGTTGTAGACACAAAATAGCTAGGCTATTAGTATATAATATTCACTCAGACATAAGTAGTATGTCAATGTTTACTTCAATTATTAACACTGCGACTATTAGTAATAATACTAATAATTCTTTTTTCAATTGTGTAACTATAGGAGATCCTGGAGTGGGGTCCACTAGTAGTAGGATCTCATTGCCTTGTGATGGCATAGGAGTCTTGGGGCTCACTCCGGATACTCATTTAAACTAGTTAGTAAGACAACAGAGGGTACCGGTAACATTGATGTTACACCGATCAACAACAATATACTTGTATCTTCTTGCTCTCAAATAGCTAAATGTAAAAAAGGGGCTAAGCAGAATTCCATGCAATTATTTCATCAAAACATTCAAGGTTTCTCTTCAAAGCAACTAGAAATTGAATTGTTTTTAGAAAAAACAAAGATTGAAATTGTTTGTTTCACTGAGCATTGGTTAAAAGATTATGAAATGCTAATTAATTACGCAAATTACAGTGTGGGCAGTTGCTTTAACCGGAAAGCTAAGATTCGTGGGGGTTCATTAATCTTAGTTAAAAATTGTATTAAATTTAAGACTCGTAGTGATATTGTTGATCTATCGGTTGAACATAATATTGAGCTGTCTTGTGTTGAGCTGGATAGGCATGTTATAGTGTGCGTTTACAGACCCCCAAATTATCAAAACTACTCTATTTTTGAATCGGTAATGGAAGATACTTTAGCAAAGCTTGCAACTGGTAATAAATCACTGGTAATCTGTGGTGACTTTAATGTTAATATTTTAGATCAAAATTCAAATAGCAGTAGATTATTACATCTTTTTAAATCATTTAATTTGTTAAACGTGTTTTCGGAACCAACCCGAATTACTACAAATACTGCAACATGTATTGATAATGTTTTTTGTTGCTGCGACTACTTGGATAAATCAATTGTAAATTACCTTCCTTCTGATCATAGCGGTCAAACTGTTGTTTTCGAGTCCTACACACCATTACAAAAAATTCAGATAAAGTCCAGACAAATGACACCCAGTAATTTAAATAAATTTAATAATAAATTAATTAGTAATTTAGGTATTCCGGACCATATTATTGAAAATGTAAATCACTTTTATGAGGAATTCTTTTCGGTAGTTTACACCGAGTTTAATAATACATTAAAAATGAAAACTAAATCTATTTGCCCAAAGTTTATGTTCAGTGACTGGGCAACTAAGGGTATTAGGAAAAGTAGGGAGCGATTGTTTGAACTGTACGGCCTTAAGCCTTACATCAACTCAGAAACTTTTAATAAATATGTTGCAACTTACTCTAAAATTTTTAAAAACACTTGTAAGGTAGCTAAAGCCTTATTCATTAGCAACAAGATTAAATCCGCCGATAATAAAATAAAGACGGTTTGGAAAATTATCAATAGTGAAACTAATAGACACAAAAAATATAATAATGATATCACACTAGATACTTCACGTGGTCTTATAAGCTCTAAAAACGAAGTTGCTCAAGAATTTGTAGATTTCTTCACTAGTATCCCACTTAAAACTACTGAAACCTTAAATTCCTCACCCTTGGTTTCTATTGATTTGTTGAGAGCGAACGTTTCAGCCTGTCCGGTTGAGTTTCAATTTAAGCATATAAACCCCATCACAGTCATTAAAGCTTTTAAGGAAATCAAAATCAAATTAACTGAAGATCTATGGGGAATGTCCATTAAAGTTTGTCAAGCTATTATTGAGACTATAGCACCGTTCTTAGCCTTAATATTTAATTTATGTGTGGACCAAGGAGTCTTCCCGGACCTTATGAAATACAGCAAGGTAATACCACTTTTCAAATCCGGGGACAGTAAAGACACCAATAACTATAGACCCGTATCCGTGTTGCCGGTTTTCAGCAAGGTGTTTGAAAAGGTAATGCTTAATCAGATGCTCACACACTTTAACACCAATAAAATCTTACATGAGAAACAATATGGTTTCACCAAAGGACGTTGCACGACTGACGCCGGTGTCACCTTATTAAAACACATATTTACGGCGTGGGAAGAGGCACAAGATGCCATAGGAATCTTCTGTGACCTCTCGAAAGCATTTGATTGCGTAAACCACGAAACCCTACTCTTGAAACTTGAACATTACGGTTTAGGGAAACTTGCGCTCAGTTTAGTTAAATCGTATTTAAACGATAGACATCAGCAAGTACAAATAAATGGTGTCAATTCAATGGGTTTAAAAGTAAGTATGGGTGTACCGCAAGGTTCGATATTAGGTCCTTTCCTCTTTTTAGTCTATATAAATGATCTACCCCATTTATTTAAAAACCAACCACAAATGGTGTTGTTTGCTGACGATACCTCTTTAATATTTAAGACAAACAGACGTGCCACAAATCTTGACGACGTAAATAACGCCCTATTGCTGGTCCATAATTGGTTCACCGCGAATAATTTAGTATTAAATGGGAAAAAAACGAAGTGTATAAGATTTGCTCTACCGAATGTCAAAAGTAGTGATAGTGACATAGTATTGAATCAAGAGAAACTAGAATTCGTCGAAAAAACTGTTTTCTTGGGGATCACGCTCGATTCAAGGCTTCAATGGGGTCCGCATATAACTTCTCTTGCAGGACGGCTGAGTTCAGCAGCATATGCTGTTAGAAAAATCCGTCAATTTACTGATGTAGATACCGCGAGGCTAGTCTATTTTAGTTATTTTCATAGTATTATGTCATACGGTATTCTACTATGGGGACGGGCTGCAGACATTGAGTCTATATTTATTCTGCAGAAAAGAGCTATCAGAGCCTTATATGATCTACGTAGACGCGATTCTCTAAGAGAACTGTTTAAGGAAATTAACATCATGACAGTACCTTGTCAATACATCTATGAAAACATCATGTACGTTAGGAAAAATTTGCATTTATTTAGTAAAAGAGGTGACCGACACCACTATCATACTAGAAATAGGGACCAACTAACTCAACCAGGTTTCAGGCTAGCTAAAGTAGACTCATCTTTCATGGGGTACTGTTTAAAATGTTACAATAAAATACCTCCCCACATTCTACAACTGAATGAGACGAAATTTAAATCTTGTATAAAACGCACACTATGTAGGCAAGCATATTATAAGTTGGGGGATTACATTGATGATAAAAATGCTTGGCTCAATGCTGGTCCTGCTCCACAACCATAGGGGCAAACTAATTGATTACCATGTGAAGTTATTGTGGAAGCTGCAGAAGATTGTAAAACTATCTTTGAATTGTATAGATTCAATCTCTTAGTATTATATAATCGCATAGCACATGTGTGAGTACTATGTACTGTAAAGCTACCATTTACATTTAGTTATCTTCATTGACTTGAATGTGCCCTGGTGGCTGAGGGAATGTCATGCTCACACAAATGTCTCGCTGATGGTGGCGGGTGTGTCGGGTCATTTAGTTCCCTTCAATGTGGTTGAGTTGAATGGCGCTGATCCATGCGTCATGTTCGTGAACGGGCGCTGTCAGTTGGGACTGGTCATCTCTTAGCTGTCACGGTTTATTTTAATTACTTTATTTTTAAATTGTTAGTTTAATCTTTTACTCTGGACGCTCTTAATGTGCACGTCTTTGTACATCGTTCTCACATATATGTATAATCTCAACATGAATGATGTAACCAAGATTTTGTAACAATATTTTGATTAAAAAGAGTGTCCATGGAGTTTCTTGCCCATTCTTCTCCATAGAGATCTACGATTTGGAATGTGCAACTACAGTACTTTCGCAAGTTATTATGCCTTGTGAATGTGACTGTAGCTTAGCTTTTTTGTTTTTGACTTTCAAAAGTGCCTGTAATGGTCTAATTGAAATAAATGCTTTGAGTTTGAGTTTGAGTTCGAATACACAATCTCTATTAACCACGATGGGGTATTATTATTATTTCGTGGGACAAAAAATTGTTATTATTGTGTGACGTGTAATTTTTTTACCAATAATATATAAAAAACCTGAACGAGCTAATTTGTGTCGAAAAATCTGAAAAAATAATGTTTTTACTGAAAAAGACTATAGAAAACTAGCTGTTGCCGCGACTTCGTTTGCGTGGAAATTTTGATATGTGTAAGTGTGAGAAAAAAAATTATCCTATGTGCTATTCCAGACTATAATCTATCTTTGGGCCAAATTTCATCCAGACCCATTCAGCCGCTCTGACATGATTGAGTAGCACACATCCATCCATCCATCCAAACTTTCGCGTGTATAATATTACTCAATCAATATTACTAAATTACTCGTTCGCGTGGTACCTATTATTACAAAAAAACATTACTTCCCCTTTGAATCGGATTTTGTTACTTATCCGTTAGAAGATGTCAACGCAAACTCAGAAGCAAATATGCGTAGCGCTACATTCTGCAGCGATTAACTTAAAGGCACTTTTTAAAAGTGTATTGTGTACATACGGCTATTAGCCAACTTACTGTACTTTTACCATAAGACTTTGATTTTGTTTAGCGTGTATGTTGTTTAAAATTGAACTTAGAAATCGTTTCAGAAGCTTGTCTATTTTTATTTTTAGTTACTACATAAGGTTATCTTCACTTGATATACAACGCATATTATGTTCTTTATTTCGATAAGATGAGATACCTGGGATATTCTGACAAGTATCATTTATCACGCACACACGACTTATGTATGTGTATGTGATGGATGACTGATATGCATTATACGTATGTATGTATATTAAATGAACCGAAAACAATAATTCAAAACGTTATCTAAACGAACAAGAAATCATTTAAGCGCGGTAGAGATAGTAAATTACGGCGAAACAAAAATATATGGGCACCCGTTATCTCCTAGCGGGTAGATAAGAAAATAGGGATTTCGGAAGCGTAAAAAGTGTCGATATATTGTATCGATATTTTGAAACTAGTATGAAGTCTAGTATGAAGCCAGACAGATGGGCGAAGATAGTCACACAGTGGGTGCCATAAGACGGGTGTCGTAACGGAGGCAGGCCCAAGAAACCCTGGCGTGACCTCTGGTCATTCCTAATGCATTGGTCGGAGTCGGCAAAAGATAAAACTGGAAAGCCATGAGCGAGGCCTTTGCCCAGCAGTGGGACAGTAAAGGCTGACTAAAAGAAACGTTTCTGAAGCTTTCAAGCAAGGATGATTACAATAGTGTAAAATATATAGTATTAATATTATAATAAGACATTCGATTTTAACTGGTGAAATTGTACTATAGGGTACTAAACTAACATCTCTGCATAACCCTTCCGGTATTACAGGCGGAATGTTATCATGGAAATATTTGATATCGCTTAAAAATGTCGAAATCCCGAATGAAAAATATCGATATTTATCCGACAAGCCTATAAGAAAGTACGTGGAACCACCTGCCGACCAATAATTACGGAATGGAGTCTCTAACACGATTCTAATAGGAAATGTGGACAGCGAGGCGGCCTCGCTGGCCACCTGCCTCCCTGCTCCAATCACAACCATACTCCGTTCATTAAATATCAAGTAATAACACATAGGATACACGTGTCACTTTTGAATTAGAAATGTCTTCAATGCCTTGCCGATTGGGCTTTAAATGAGCTGTTAAACATTTTATGTGTCGCTCGAAAGTGATTTGATTTTAAAGTATTTTTATTGGATATTTGAACGTACAAAGTTTAATTTTGTTAAACACTTTCGTCTGTCGTAGTAGGTGTATCAATCATTTATAGAATTACGCAAAGTATGTCAGTTTTGTTATCAAAAATGGAAACTCGGATCTCGTAATTACCAGTACTGATTATATCGTCATCAATTCATGAAAGTAATTACAATGTTAGTAAAAATCTGATCAGCTGTAGATAACATAGTACGTACCCATTGATAAACGGATAACAACACAAATCACGGCTACGGTACAAATAACAATATTAATAAATTTTATCATAAGCGAATACTGAAGTCATTAGCTTTGTCTTTACGGCAGGAAATCCTCGATGTTATTATGATGCAAAAACTGTTGTAAAATCAGTACTTGGAGCTTAAGTTGTAATAAAGTGGGCAGGTGGGCAGGTGTGCTCATTAGACGTAGAAAACTTGCAATATACGCCACCTGCCGGCAGGAAAATGACAATTTTCTCGAGACATGCGCCTGCGCCGCCCCTCACTCGCAGTGCCTCGCCGACAGCGTTTAAATATATGAAAGTAACACCATGTAACTTACATCCGTTCCAGGATGAGCAAAGTATTTCATTAGTTAAGTATTTGTGTATCTCTCTCAGAATGTATCATGAATGGATAGGAAACAATGTGTCTATGTTACGACAGTTTTTTCATACTGAATGTCGAGTGGTCGTCGTGTTGAGTTTTGACTCTAATTTTGTTCTCGATGGATTCTATTTATCTCATGCGAAAAAATTGACTTTGTTTTTGTGTAACTGCGGAATAATTATTGAGTAGCACACTCACAATCTTACATTCTCAATGTCTTTCATTGTGAAAATTCAAAAACATTTATTTTTTTCTATAATTACGCTGTCGAGGAGACGACTTTTTCAAACGAATGGAAAGAATTTCTTTCAGAATACATCGAATTGTGATTGAAAGTGTGTTACGCAATTGGGGTGCTGTATTGCATAAGAGGCGATTGTAGGACGAAGCACTCTTCTCAAATAGATATGATAATTTTTCACCCAACCGCAAGGCTTGCTATAACGCGTGCAAAACTGATAGCATCATTGTAGTATGTAGATACTTGTATCTACTTGTGAGATTGCTATCAAAGATTTACCTGTTCAGAAATAAAACAAAATGTGATATCAGTGACACAATCAACTCTGATTAACATCTATGCTACTGTTAACACAACTTGTATATATGTTGCAAGATAATTGGAGAAATAGGTCTCAAGTTCTAACCCAAGACACGCACTTTGATTTTTCGGATTCATGTGCGTATTGTATAATTGTCACTTGATGAATCATTGAAAAAAACATCGTGAGGAAACCAGCATGCCTGAGAGATAGTTCTCGACGGCATGTAAAGCCAAGTTAGAGGTCCATGGGTGGCATAAAAACTCTGAAACCAGGTTAGGCACTAATCACACGATAAAGAAGAAAGATTGGAAAAATACTTAGGTACTCACCTTATACTTAGGATTTTACTAAAATAATGTGTCTTTGGCAAAGTCGGGAATAATGACGATACGTATGAACGCTGATTGGCTGATATTAACGTTATTATTTTATTAAGCACTGGGGGATTCATCATTGGTTTCACCCGCGCCATGTTCTAGCAAACCAAAATAAAGATGTTATGAACTGACTCTTAAATTAGCGGATCCCCAATCAAGTTTCGAATTCTAATCATCCTAAAGAGGCGTTTTTTTTAATCTAGGAAAAACACGATTTTTCCAATCACATTGCGACTTGTAATATAAGTAGGTAGGTGGAGTTTCAGGTGATTTCGTATATTACGACGTTCAACTTAGATTTTCTGCCAAGATATTATTCTTCTATGAAAATACTCCGAATCGTCGTCGCAGGTGTTTCCTGTAAGTGGCCAATAAACTTTAAATTCAGGTATTTCGTGTACATTACGTGTTTATTTTATTTTTAACCTTTTTAAGAGCGAGCGCGTTCACAGGGTGGTGATTTTTTTCCAACAGTATAAGTAAATCTAGGGTCATAGGACACTAATATTTTTTTGTAAGGACGTGTTGTGCTCATATACTGTTAGATTTCATTTGTTACCTACGTATATAATTTGTATTTTCCAGAAAAAAAAGACAAGTTTAGATTTAGTACAGGAGTTACTGCAGCTTATGGAAAAATGAGATACGTAAGATATAAATAATTTCAATTTTATTTTTATCATGCGACCTACTTCAGATAAAATTGACGTTTTCCTGAAATACCGAATCTATGGTTTGTCTTTTATCTATAATCTCCATCACGAAATTGAAACTTAAATGACGCAATGATATAGATTACAAGTATCAGTAAGCTACTCTGCAACTTGCCTTACCTGCCTTATGCCTTAATAAAAATCTTAAAAGCATTGAGAGACACCGTACCTACAGTAAGCTGTGCGATGTCTGTCAATGCTTTTGAGATTCTTAAAAACAATGCGTATACTATACAAGCATGATATTTTCTCCGTGAGTTCCCGAGCAAAGATTTTATAGGAAGAAAGGATTTTTGTAATAAATGTGCATAGTATACCTACCCTAAGAGGTTCCAAAAGGGTTTTTTTTGTGGATGTTCATCATTCAATTTCATCATTTAATTATTTAAAAAAAACTAAATAGATGGCTGTATAACAATGTTTTTTTTTACTTTAAGTGAGTTTTTAACTTTTAAGCCCAACTGTATCTAATGGTATCACTGTACGTACCAACCTAACTATGTGTTAAAATACTACATAATATAAATATTTTGATAGGTAAGTACTCATTATTAATAATTTTTAGTTGAATTTGTACCTCTAAACACTGTTTGTTATCTAAACTATAATTGTTAACTTATATTTTAGATATCAATATCTGCATGCTGAATTTTAGTAAGCGGAATATGTAGAACCTATTCATCTTCAACACCTCAATGTACCATATTTCACGTAAATAAAGATTATTCTTATTATCAATTAAGTATAAGTAAAACTTTTCTGTTTTTTTTTTAACTCATCGCCTAAAACTCTAGTGAAGCCGGTAGAGTATCCCATTTAAGTACTTACGGCTTATGTAATAAATAATCAACTCATTAAAAAGTTATCATAAAGATAAAATTCATATCTTGGATTTGTTTTATCGTATTTTATGTGATAACGACTCAAAGAAAAGTAAAAAAATGAATTGGATTGACATGTGTCAATCCTGATGTTGTTTGTTGTAAAATGCTTTGAGAACTATTGCTGCATTCTAAGGTCATCCAAATAGAAATATTTAAACTAGCTGTTGCCCGCGACTTCGTTCACGTGGAAATTTTGATTTGTATACTGATACTGTTAGCCTGCATCATCCCACTGCTGGGCAAGGGCCTCTCCCCATGACTTCCAGTTGTTTCGATCCAGGGCCATTGCGTATCACTCTCACTAGTCGTTGGTTTTTCCAGCTCTTTCCGCCATCTTCTACGAGGACTGCTGCGACGCCTTCTGGCTGTCAGGGCTCTAAAAAGTGGCACCTATTTTGGCGTAAACTCATTGGGCATGCGACAGATGTGGCCAGTCCAGTCCCACTTCACCTTAGCGGCTTTTTGTATGCTTATGTGTGAGTTAGTGTTTGTATATGTGTGAGAAAAAAGCCTTTGTGTTATTCCAGACTAAAATATATCTCTGTGCCAGAAATTTCATCCGGATCCGTTCAGCCGATCTGGCGTGATTAAGTAACAAACATTCATCCATCCAAACTTTCGCATTTATAATAATTATCAGCAATAGTAGGTAATATAATAGTTACATTAACTAGACATTCAAACATGACACCAGTCGAAGTGAACTGATATAGCTTTTAGGAATTCCTTGCATAAAATCTGTCTCTATTACTGTCAAAATATTTGGAACAACCTGTAGACGAGTTAAGAAAGCCCACCTGTGCACACTGTGCGGTTCCCACAACGCCTCCGCGTCAATATTGACACAGATTAAATCAATTCCGTGGATGTGCGCTATCTGACGTCAAGCGCGGCACTGGCTCACCAACAACCATTCTCGTAATTAAACTCACCTCCTAGTTAAAGAAGTAAAGACCGTTCAATATTATAGACAAAGTTTGTAGACTTTCAGCTTGCTCATGTTGCGCATATACGGCAAAATTGTCCCGTTTATTTATTTACTTAAGGTTCAGGTACAGTACATACATACACATACATTTTACTAAATCATACGGTAATATTCTAATATATGTGCCAATTACCGGTAAACACAACATTGACAACAAAGACGCCTGATTACCGCTTGGTTGCTAACTTAAGTCTAGGTGTACAATGGATTTAGAAAAGGGGATAACAATTTTATTACAAAGAAAATAAAAATAAAAACAGAGTATAAACTCATTCATTAATAGTACAGAGAAATTTTGACTACGTTTCATTGGTGTGTAGGGAGGCCAAGATTCTTTCTTGATTTGAACTTTACCTTACGGTCATTAAATATATCTGCTTCGGGTACAGACTTATTAAATGAATTAATTCCCCTTAAGAATTTTCCAGCAGCAGTCTGGTGGTTGTGACAACCCCGTGCCTCGGCAAGCATGTAAAGCCGTTGGTCCTGCGTGTGTTCTCTCCCCGTACTTACTCTTGAGTGTGTCTGTCTGATTCAATTTTTAGGCCTTAACTGCTGAACGGGGTAGGAAATAAGATGCTTTTTAACCCAGTATTAGGTTCCCGTGGGATAATTTTTGACCAAAGACCAAAACTAGTAAATTATATGAGATAAAGTATAATAGAGAGTTCTTCCAATGACTCATCAGTAAACGATATAATTTCCTTAAGTTTTACACAGAGATAATGTGACAGCGCCTAGTAACAATAGTAAAAAATATAAGAAATTATGCAAGTCACGCGCTAGGCGTTTCAGGAAAATGTAACATTTCAAATGGTAAAAAAGTATGTAAAAGTAGTACTGGGAAATACGATACCTCTTGTTAAGACTGGTTGTCGTACTTTCGGGCCAATGACTAGGTACCAGTAACGACTGTCAAAGATCTACAAATAACAGCCGGGACCAACGTGCTTTCCTAGGCACGGAGGAAACTCGGTATGTTAAATTATTATGTAAGCTACTAGTTACGTCATTTCAAATAAACTTTATTCACAGCAGAGACTTTATAGTTTACGATGTTAGATGTAAACATGCTAATAAATCCCACACGTGCTAATCTTGCTAATTATTTTAACAACCATACTCTAGCAAAACAACAGTGATATTAATAAAATAAAATAAACAGTCAGACTTTATATTTGCTGACGGCTTAACGTAAAATGGTGGCATCTCCGCTAAACTCGAGGGAGGTGCTTCGGGCACGATCACAAACATTTGCACAATCGAGGAAAATACCCATTAATACGACATCAATGGCCAACAGATATATTGCGGAAACAAACATTGGATCAAAAACAAATACAATCAAAGACCCTTTTTGCAAATCATTTATTTGGTTTCCTTAAATCAAACTATACCCTCGTAAAATAAATATAAACTATATCCTATATCTATCCCTAATAATTTGTAAAAAAACCCTAGCCAATTTTGTTCGGTTTATGTCTGGCCCTCGCCTAGAGCCGATGTAAAAATTATACGATTTGGCACCGTTTACCAAAAAAAACCGAACAGCATTTAGTTAAGAAAAAAGTTTGAGTAACGCCCACATAACAAGCGCAGACGTTATAGTAGACGATTGACTGCGGCCAAGATGGATCACATATCCGAATTGGACAGACAAACATAATGTGTGTTGTGAAAATCAACGACGCTAAATTACAGTTTCGGTCGAGTCACGGATTACAAAGACTTGCCGATAACTGTCTGATGTTGATTGTTCTTCCAGCCATGGTCAGTCTGCCGTGTATGGTATACAAAGAAACACCTGTCTCACGAGCGGGATCCCTTACTAGGGTGCAAAGGAAATTGATCGCGTATAGCGATCGCTCAATTCTCTTCCGTCTTTCGCTTTTACGAATGACTATTTTGGAAGAGGCGATTCTGTTTTCTTTGTTTTTTTTTTACTTTGTACACTTGCAAGGACTCATTAGTGTAGGGGTCGCAAGTTCGACTGTTTTACCATTCCCAGGTCGGACAAAGAATTCCTCGGGTTTTCTATCAGAAATTTCTCAGTAGCAGGGCCGGTAGTCTCGACATAGATACCGACGCTGTCGCAAACTTTCGATCGCTTAATAATAACGGAAAAAATGGTTGCCATAACGTTGCTTGCGAGAAATGCAAGTCTGAACATCCAAGATGCGTTTCTCGCAAGCATCGTTATTGCAACCGAATTTTTTCGTTCTTATTAAGCGATCGAAAGTTTGTGACAATATCGGTATCTATGTCGAGACTGCCGGCCCAGGCCGGAGTCTGCTTTATGCTCCTTTGGTGTCAATAGTCAGGATCGCTCCATTACCTTTAATATCCGACATATTTACGTTCAGACTTGAACTTTTTTTGCTAGCCTGTACTGTCCCGCTCCTGGGCAAAGGCTTCCCCCTGTTCCTTACACTCCTTCGGGGTTGTGCCTCTTCGCGCTATTTGTGAGGAAGTCCTGCAATGCGTCCCACCATCTACTCCTTGGTCTGCCGCTACCCCGTCCAGCTGAGTCAGGTTGTCAGTCTTGCGATATACGGGCCCACAGTTGTGACGACATCCGGCAGCCATGGCCTGCCCATTCCCATTACAGTCTTGTAGCTTTATGAGCTACTTCGGCAATTTGGTCGGTTCTGGAACGCAGTGTGGTATTTCTGATTAGATCAGTTAATTTAACATTCAGTATGCTGCGGTCCAGCGCCCCGTTGGTAAACCTTGACTTGTGAAATGTGGGTATACTATACTGTACACCTCTGCTTAAACCTTTCGAAAATGACAGGCGTGATGTTATGTAAATATACGCTATCCCACTGACTTCCCAATAGCCATAGCCTCTACCTAATATTTACGACAGTTTTGTCAAACTTATCAGAGGCAAGTTTAGATTTTTTTTGAAGCCGTTCACTGATAAACATTACTATAAATAATTTATTGATTGACTTAATCAGTTGATTCATACATACCTACTTAGTTGACATTTACATAAGTGTTGTACATACGACGTATTAATATTCAAACAACATGGAAAGGAAGTTTGTTTTAGATCGAGTCAGGGTCCTCTGATTTAACACATGCCGTAAAAGGTTCTGGACTTTATGGCAACGCGTTGCCAGAGGAAAAATTGGTTACTTAAAGGCTAAGACACAATTCACACGATGCGACGTCGCATTATGCCACGTTGCGACGCACACGTCGCGTCGTACCGATGCCGATGCGATGTGGTGTCGTGGAATGTGTATGGAAAGTGTATGGCACTTGAATGGAATCAGCATTTTCGGTGATGTACCTACAACGTACAACGATGAAAATCATCAATACAACCCTCTAAGTTCATTTTACCCCCTTGACTGACTTTTTCTTGAAGTACCTAGTTATTGAATGGGGTTAAATGAGCTTAGAGAGTTCAGTACATGATTTTAATGATTATAATTCTGTAACTACATACTTGTTACGGGTGCGACTGCAATTGCAATGCAATTTTCTACAACATACAACCTGACACTGACCTACATATTGCAAAAAACCGAAGAAATTTGAATTTCGCGGGCTACCCTGACTTCCACCTGATGCTCATGATGAATACGTTGTTCATTATACAATATGTTGATAGCTTCGCTTATAAATATTTGAAGAGTAAAGCAAAACACTATACAATGTATCATAAACATAAGAACAATCAATAATTTGTGTCTGACTGTCAGTGCAGTCAGTGCTCTACATTACATGACCCTGACCCCTCTTCTTCCCAAGAGCGAGATAATACCTACCTACAGGCCACTAAATAGTGTACTTCTTATCATAACACAAACAATATCACCAGGTTTTACCCCAATCATTGAAGGTAGCATTAACCTATCTATTACCAATAAGATAGCCATAGTAAGACTTACTTGCCTTGACGAAGATACTTATATGTGTCAATACCAAAGAGACCGCAAAAAAACCAGTACAGTACAGGTACATAATATAATGTAGACTGACAAACAGTACAGGATTTATGATGAAGCGCCAATATGTACCTACATAGGTGCTTACGCCTTTTTGGCATCATTAGTCGGTCCACAAAAAAAAAACTTTAAATATCTTTGAGCGAATTTGAAGGTCAATTGTGTTTTCATACTAAAAATACATTCAATTTTGCGATACGAAAAAACCGGCCAAGTCCGAGTCGTACTTACACGCACACAGTGTTGTATTGTATTTCATTCAACAGCAAAACTAAATTTGTTTTTCATAGTGTGTTAATGAAAAACAAAGTCACTGTTGCAATTTGATGAAAAAGTCATGGAACTTTTTAATTTATCTCAAAAACTAAACTTCAAATCTTATTCAAACCAATTTTCTTTTAAAGTTTTTTTACGTTCTACAACCCTACACTTTTTCTGAATTTTCCTCCTCTTACTTTAGAAATTAGATGGTCGGGAGGGACACATTTTACCACTTTGGAAGTGTCTATCTATCTGTCTATCTTCTAAACGATTGACTTTGAGAAAAAATGGATCATTCATTTTTAAAGACCTGTTTATAGACACCCCGCAAGTATAGGTTTCATGTTTTTTTTTTTTGAGTTTCAGTTCCATGTATCGAAAGACATATTTTTGTGTAAAAATCGCAAAGAGGTTTACAGAATACATCTACTTAACATCTACCTACAAAGTTTCAACTGTGTAATCCTAATAGTTTCGGAATAAAGTGGCTGTGACATACTGACGGACTGACTTACTGAAACAGACAGAAATGACGAATCTATAAGGGTTCCGTTTCTGCCATTTGGCTACGGAACCCTAAAACTGATGTACTGTTCATGAACGAGGTGCAGCACTGTTTGCCAACGTGCAACGTGACATGCTAATCATTACCGATATTATTTCGGTTGACATCATCTTTACATTGCACTCGTGCGTGAGACACAAAGAGATACCTACCTCAAAAAATCTAAATTATGTTCTGTTTTTTTAATCTTATGGCTTAAAATATCTCATATCAAATGTACCTATACCCAAAAAAACCAGATCTTTATAGGAACATTAAGATTCATTAAGAGAAATACATTTTCACATATTTCCCTGGGTTGTGGAGGTCAGATAGGCAATCGCTCCATGTAAATGGTATTCAGCTGCATCTGTAAAACCGGACCCAACTTAGTTGGTCTTGGTAGTAAATATCATCATCTCATCATCTGCCTAATATAAAAATACCTATAAAAATACCATTATTTAGTTACATCTTTTTGGTTTATGGCGGCAGTATATCGTATGTAGTGTACATACCAGCCACGTGACTTTTTTTGCTCCTGAACCTAAATTTTAAATTGGTTTGCAAACGCAATTACGTTTATTTATAGGTTAGTGTCGAGATCTTAATGCAGTATTGTTGTCTGAATCACCACGATTTATCAATCATCTACCAACCACATACCATCATACCTACTAATTATGAGTTCGTGAACGCAAACTCATTAAAGGAATGACCATTGCCATTTCACGTGGCAATTGGTGCCAGTCTTCTGGGTACGTTACAGGATGATAGCGATGTCGCGATGTGTACTTAGATGCCTAATTGCCGGTTTCTGAACTGAGTAATTAAAGTATAAGATTTAAAACTCTGCTTATGTTTTAAATTTTGAATTTTGAGAGCTATATTAATATACCAATATTATTTGTGAAACGAGTATTTTTAATTTTAAAATCGACGTAGTATTTATGTTACGAAAAATATCAAAACTAGTACCTCAGATCACAGGTTAAGGAAAGTTTGGCTTGTTCTCTTTTCAAATACTAAAATGAGGAACTGGCAGCAGGTAAGTTGGTTCTACCTATAATGTGAAATTCTCGTGTCAGCTGACATTAGAATAAGTTAACATTCAAGATTTAATGAACTTGATATGGTCAAAAATGTTTTCACGTTTTAGATGGCAATTTAAATTGTGCCGGCCTAAAGGTTCAGCTATAAGTTTTGTATAGCTTCCATAAGTTCCTTTAACTTGCAGATATTAGGGCAGGCAGTGACATAATATAAGGAATGTTTAATCGTTTGCGAAATTGCGACACCGCACCACATTTGCTATTAGAAGATTCCAACCTAGGGCAAGTTGGAATCATCTATAACTGAGCAAGTTTTAAGACTGAATCTTTAAAACAACATAGCAATCCTGTACTCTAATAAAAGGAGATTAATGACAAGTTGATTACTTTATCGCTCTTGAGCACAATAGGAACCTGTTTGCCATGTTAAAGTGCTGTATCCACTGTCTAATAACCTTCTTAATGATGAAAACCTTGACAAGAATCATTTCGATAGTGTTCTGTTAATTTTTGTATTGTTTTGTAGATTTACTTTGCCAGGGAGAAAATATAAAAGTCATAAATACAGTATAATAATAATTTATTATTATCAAGAAATATAAAAATATAATTTAGCTATCATCATTATATAAATTATTACATAATTATTAACTAATCCTAATACTTACTATTGCACCAAATATACATAGGTACACTTAAATTGAGGATTTTAATATCATTGATATTCCTCACATTGCATTAATTGCATATCAAAGCACCGATATCACAGCATAATATTAAATTCCAATTTAAAGCAAATGAATTGAATACAAAATAAAATAATCAATTTCTTATAACTATAAATAATGACTACGCCTTTTAAATCACAAGTAACATGCATTGCACAATATTATTAGACTAACTTCCAAATATACATTAAAATAATATTAATGAACCTATAGAATAATCAGGGAGTAAACACAATTGTTCTAATATGAATGGACACTGTTCACTTGGTTAGCTCGTCAGGCACGGGAGTATACTTGAGACCGGTGTCGTTGAGTAAGGTGACAACCCATGAGTCCTCGGGGATCAGCCCTGACTCCAGCAACTTGACGGCAGCCGCTACATTGGCGCCGCTGGTGTACCCCACGTACAGACCCTCCTTCGAACCAATCAAGTCCTTGTACTTGACAGCCTCCTCGTCAGTGACTGCCAGCGTGCCGTCCATTAAGTCGAACTGGAACAAGTTGGGAACAGCTCCGTAGCCCGAACCCTGCAGCAAATGGAGAGGCTTCGTGATCGGGTCACCCTTGATGGGCTCGGCTCCAGCCGGCTCCACAACGTATGTCTTAATGTCAGGGTTCATCTCCTTTAAATATTTAGCGGTGCCTACGAACGTGCCTGCGGTGCCCACTGTCGCGACGAAGGCGTCCACGTGATGTCCAGTCTGCTTCCAGATTTCGGGTCCGGTGCTCTTGTAATGCGCATCACTATTCGCTTCGTTGGAGAACTGGTTAACGTAGTATGCATCTTGCTCCTTGACTATCTTCAGGCCAGCTTCTTCAACAGCCTGAACGTCAGCGTAAGTTACGTTGCCGTAAGTTCCTTCTACTTGATCTACTCGGACACACTTCGCACCCAGCGCCTCCATGTGGATTGCCCTCTGAACACTGTTACCTTTGGACATGGTAAGCGTCAGAGGATGTCCCAGCACGGCGCACACCACAGCTAACCCGCAGCCTTGGTTGCCGGAGGTCACCTCCACAACAGGTGCACCAGGTTTCAGCTCACCAGACTCAATGGCTCGGGTAATCATGCTCAATGAAGAGCGACACTTGATCGAAGCACCAGGATTCATGTACTCACATTTCGCCAATATGCGTCCCGGTCCAGTATAAACACGGTCCAATGCCACGATGGGTGTGTTACCAATTAATTCGAGGGCTGATGCCTTGATGTCGTTTTCTTCGTACTTACGTACGTGGTCGTTCTTAGCAATGGGAGCCATGTTGCACTACTGTTTGTAGGTTTGTATGAAGCACTTTGAATTATTCAGATATCGGTTGAATACTGAGTTGTTCGGCGTCGGAGCGGTTGTTATAAGCGGCTCGGAGCTCGAGGCTCGTGCGCATGTGCCGTGCGCGCGGCGGTCGGCTTGTGCGAGAGTCGAGACGAGCGCAAACTATTTGCCCGATGTGTGCAACACGCTAACGAGACGCGATTGATATTCTGACTGACTCCCTAACTAGTTGAAATTCAAGGCTCCAACCGCTTGTTTACATCTTCATTAACAAGTGACGATAATAATATGTAGTTATGAACGTGTGATTGTTATCAGTCGTAGTATAACCGCAGCTCAGCGATGCTTCGCTTTAATCATTTTAATTTCAAGTAAACAATTTGGTGTTGCGGTGCCAGGGAACAAATGTTTTTATCGTTTCACTTCTTCATGGTAACTTAACTGTATGACCATGGACAGTATGATCATTTATCGTTTCTCTTTAAACATCTGGAACAAAATATTCGCATACTAATGAAGTGTAGTGTAAGTGTTGCAAGTGAAATGAGGAAAATGTATGTTGCGAATTTTCCTGAATTATAATTTCAGTCGTTAGTTTCTTGATGTACGGCTGACTCATTGTTCTTGTAGCCTCATAGTTTAAAATATTTATTAAAAAAGATAATCATAATCTAATCTACTGATAGTTATCTACATGTACTTACATACATATTGTGATGGTGTGTTACTTACTGAGTTGTTGCGCAATTGACGGAAGACCGTAACCATAAGGAAACTAAGCTGATTGACAGTACTGAGTGAATTGGTCTAGGATTATCATAATCCATCATCATCTTATCAGCCTTCTAATAGCAACTATTGCATGATCGAATCTTTCCTAGAAACCCTTCTACCTCCCTCTGCCTCTAACCTTTCCTACATTATCAGCTTATAACGTCACTAGTGCTGGAAAACGGGCCTGCTATGAGAATGAGTGTAATTAACTTCATTTTAATTGACTTTTGTTTTCACTTTGTCGTTTATAATACCATCGTTTGATAGTCACAAATTTAATTAGCTAGCTTAATGGCTATAAACATTGCATGTCGTCGTTACACCATATCGCACCAACTGACAAAACACGCAAAAAGTACAAATAGCTGTTAGCCTCTGACAACCGAGCGATTAACTCACAAGTGGCAATCCGGGGACATTCAACAATCCACAACTTGTTACTCATGTCAGTTAAAAGCACACCCTAACTTCGACTACTACAGTTTATTTTTCTTTGCTTACCGTACCATACCAATGGTGTTATGAATCAGAGAAAAATATATCCTAAATATAAGACTGTAGAACCCTAAATTGTTTATATAAATATCGTTGTTATGTGCAGATGTCACGCGAATAGGGTCTATTGTTAACAAATACGGGTACAATTGCGAACAATGCAATACATTATTTTATTTGGCGGAGGCAAGTAACGCCAAATGTCGACTGTTAGCTAATTGAGACATCAATCGAAAATGGAATGGAAAATATGTCGAGTTTGGCGACCAAATGTCACCAAAAGTTGACATTTTTTGTTGTGAACGTTAAAAATATTTGCTCAAAGTCTGGTATTCGGTTATTTTTTCAGCTGACAAAAGGTCTTTATTTATTCATTATCGTTAATGAGGTAAGTACGTATTACCTGTGCGAAACTTTATCGTAAGACATGACACTGCGTATTCTTTGCAAAAGATTAAGTTGAAGAACACGTTTTCGTAGCTGTTATAAAACTAACTTTGGCTCAAAAATATCCTTCTATTATCATTATAGAAAGATAATAATTATTAGTTATCTCAACACATAGGACTTAAAAAAATAACTGGCAAAGTATGACTGTGCTATAGGTACCTAGGTACACCACTCCCTAACCCTACGGAGGAAACGAGCGTGAGGTTATAATATAATCCATATGAAAATAAAACGTGTCTTTGTATACCAGTGATAAGATCGACAACAAATATGTTATACGAGTATTATCATGACAAAATAACTAACTTATCAAAAAATATTGACCCCCGCACTATACTAAGTCTGTATTCAAGGGATCGGCTTGGCAACATTTTATTAATTATTACCATACAATATGTATAAGTAATGTATTCTAAATTACAGATGACAACAAATGTTTTATAATTTTACTAAGAACACTATTTTATACTAAATTCAAAAAGGACGACTTATTGAAAATATTAATTCTTGGATCATCCTATTATTACTTGTTCGGCGAACTTTCAGCAAAAAGTCATTTTTATTTTGACATTGGGCCTCTTTACCAACGGTGAACCTGAAGTTATGCTCATCGGAAGTTTAATGTTGTCTATTCATAGTAAAACTATGCCTTCTTTCCATTGATTTAATGCTTCTTTCTTTAAAATTATAATAAATAGCGCGAAAATGCTGCCCTATTTGACCCAAAGGTTGACTGGTAAAGAATGCCTTGTGGCATTAAGTCCGCCTGTGTACCACTATTGTACATGAAGTTTAAATAAATAAAACATAACTAAACATAAATTATTCGATAAGAGCCTAAGGGGTCATCTTTGCACACAGGCAGTCAACAAAGAATTACGTAAATGTCCTAATACTTATTCAAAATACTTGACTTACTTACAACTTGGGACATCACATCAGTTTTATCTTGATATATCATAAGTATAACACCAGGCCTGCTTCCCCGGAGTTTTATGCAGAGGTAGCATTTAATACACCTTCGTTTCGTAGTTATGATGAAGTCCCATGTTATACGGGGCGAGCCTCCAGGTACTAAGAGTACAAGGTACTAATGAATTCCTGATAGAAAAATTAACTTGAATTTCCTAATAAAATCGCAAAATACAGTTACTTAGATCTGAAACTGGAGACAAGACATCAGTTATATTCCTCTATTCATAAAGTCATAAATCCACTACTGCCCTTCCAATAAACGACAGATGTATCTATTTAAAGAGACCACCAACGTCTCCATTACACAACATCACTTACTAACAATCTAAGAATTAAACCCAATCGCTCAATAGCATTGCAAGGCATGAAGGCACACCCAATTATGATACAAGTCTTATTCTGGTCCGAAAATGTCGGATTCCCACGGGCGCAGGTGCGGGACTGCGCTCGCGCATACAATGCGGTGCGCGAGTGCTCGGAATGCGAGCGCGCACCGACGCAGCTCAGATCGTGACTTGTATTACACGCTACATTAATACGGACATGGAATTAGGCTTAACTTAATATTTGTATCAAAACATTGAATGACCAACTCAAACTAGATTTATCTTCTTCTTAAATTCGTTCACTGACGCGACACGTAGCCAAAAGCCATTATTAAACTTGACATTTTGCAAAAGAGCTACTGATGCAACGAAACTGAGCAATAAGGAAGGAATTCATTGCCCTGCCTAGAGTCTTGGGATAGCAGCGAAATTTCGCAGGATAGTTTTACATTCTAAAACGTTAAATGAGTTGTAGCTACAGCAAACGAGATTAGGACATAAACGTAAATAAGTAGACACATCTAGGTTTAGAACCGTAAAGTTTACTCCAAAGTCACCTCAGCCTATCACAGTCCGTTGCTGGACATGGGGATCTCCTCTCACAAGTTAACAACCAAACCTGACAATCCAAAATTGTCTGAAAAAAAATTGTCTCAAAATTGTCTCGTTAACTTTTCCAATGTCCGTCTCTAAGTTGACGTAACATTTAACAAATATTTAGCGTTTTCGTAATAAGGAAACGGCTTCGTAATTGAAGTAAATAGTTACACCAAATATCGTAACGTGTTATTGGGTAAAGTTCGAGACGGTGTTAATCAGTTACACTTATATGGCTCGCTAAGAAATGCCACCGTATCTGGTAGTACCATTTTAGCGAGTGTTTCGTGATTTGAGAGCAAATGACAAGAAATAAAGCGCTGAGGAAATAAGTACGTTATTTTATGTTATGAAATAAAGAATTTACCAAGCTATAGAAAGTATGAGATGATGACACCCTTTGCGTTCACTGAATTTGCTTTCAGTGATTGTTTCTGATTCTGGCCTTTCTTTGTTTCTCTCTCTCTGTTGGTTTGGTCTTTTATGACTGGACCTCGCACTACATGCCAATTCTAACATAGCGATATTTAATTATATTTTCTCACATTTTATCTTTAATTATCCTCAAGGTGTGCGTAATCTACTTGGCTGAAAAAAGAAAGATAACGTGTGACGTAATATTACTTTTACTGACCTATAGATGTTTTAAAAGTGATAAACATACATAGGTATTTTTCTTTTTTATTCGCACAAAGACATTATTAGTCCATTCGATACGTCGTCGTCTCTTCTATAAGCGAAGTTCATCATTCAATTGTAGGTGACAGGTTATCATGCTGCAAGTACTTGATGTGTGGCGACCGTCTGGTCGGGCTAACAACCTCTCAGTATCAGATTCATGGATACGACCTTCATAGAGTTTATTTTTGACCATCTGTGATGTTACCTACATTCAAGGCGGAGAAGGAACACCGACGCTAAAAAACGGTGTCCACATATTCACTTAGCTTGTTATCGGTACCTAATTTGAAAAAAAAATCTGCTGTTCCATGCATTTTCACTGTGCTGGTATTGCAATTTTGTAGGCAACTGTTTTTTTTTTAAAACCGACGTCTAATTTCTATGTGGTTCAGAATTTTAGCCTCGGTGTCCCTTCCACCATGTATATGTATTCAGGATCAGAGGCCAACTTAGGTCTGGATTGTATAGACATTCAATATTTTTCCATACCCCCCGTACCTAACCGTAGATTTGGCTAAAACCAAGATCAAATTCGGCAAATTTTAGATTTAATATAACACGACGCCTGTAATCCCAGAAGGTGTAGATAGAGAGAGGTATATCTGTAGTACACCAAAATTTTGCCAGATATGATAAGTCACATGAAATAAGGGGCGAGCCCTGTTTTCTGTTCCGTGGGCGAGCCTATAGCCATCAAAAGAGCACAAATCAAAACTCCGGGCTGCCGGGCTGCTATTGAGGAATTTTAGAGTCAGAACTAATTAGTGTCAGATACCAGAAACCCTCCAGGTCCTGTGCCAGGTGATGTAAAGGAAAATGTATATCCTGATAACGATGAACTTTTTGCTACGTAGTTCATTTAATTTCCAATTTTTTGCGTTGTAGATTACAACGCAAAAAATTGGATTGTTTGTTTCGCAAGTCATCGCGTAGTATCGGACCATCACGTACACACATACCGTAGATATTACGATGGTCAGTTTAGTTTTACACGCGCCATGTGATTTATATTTACATGACAATCTCTTTTTTGGAAATTAGATTAGAAGGGTTACAAATGAATCATTTTCTTTGAGAATTTGACTTCAGGGGTATTAACCTACATCCTTCAGGAATCATAGCAATATTAATGTGCCAGATGTGTGCCAGGATCATATGTATTTCACAAAACTTCCATGTTTATGATCTCTGCGAGTATTACCAAATGCGAAGTAAAACTCATAATTATTCAATATAATCATAATATTCGTAATACATACAATCATATAAAGGAATAATCAATCTTTTTTTGACAGTGACGATATCCGCGTCTCAGATCTCGCTGTCGTCTCGTGGTGTGCAAATTTGCACAAAAACCAACTTCTTTTGCACACAACGTTCGTGTTTGCACGCGGATCGTAAGAAGTGAGCGCAAAAAAAGATAACGAAAACGTTCTATTCAAGTTGTTTTAATAATATTGTTGTTATTAGTTCATAAGGGTCAAATAGAAGTGTTGTAGGTACTGAGAGACGTACAGTATGGGACTACTGGTCATTTAATTGATTACGTCATCAAAGTTCAGACGCCGTGGATTCATACTAATAATACTAATATTATATAGGCAAAAGTAACTGGCAATACCTTTGCGCGCCTTGAATTCTGAAAAGATTTTAATTAAAAAGTCACAGATAAACCACAACTTAGATAAGGGTAGTTATAGGATCTTTTAGGTCGCGTGGATAATTCCCAACATCAACGCGAGGAAGCCGCGGGAAAACGCTAGTAACAAATAATCGCAGAATCATGAATCGAACGTAAATAGCTACAGTTTGTGGGCTGGCTAATAGCCACAAGATCTCATCGAAGTAATTATTTACATTTTAAACCAATCTTCGTGATACAAGGCTGAAAATGAAAGTAAACATTCTGCCAAAACAGAAATGGGGTTAAATACCTATGAATAAGGAAGTTTTAAAAGAGTTTGAACATACCTATTGAATGCCGGTTTTTGAGATCCTCCATCTTTGATCAATATTACAAAGTTTTTATTGGATGGTGGTTTTAAGAAAGAACTTTGGTTATTTCTTATCCCGTGTTAATTTTATTTTTAAAAACAATTACACACTATAAATGGTTAACAAATAATTGTACGAGAGTGCATCAGTGTTCAACTGACTCCGTTATCCGTATCTTATAAAATTAAAAAAGAAACGATTTGTCCAGTCATCGAACTTTTATCAAGTAGTAAAAGCATTGATTGGAAATTATATTCATTTACATTTGAGTTGTCCACTGAAGAATTGAAGAACCAAAGAAATATTTGACAAATAAATCTCCAAAATGTTATTGTATTCAAGTTGAAAAAAAAAAATTAACAAAAAAAGGTCCAAATTGTAGACAAATGATATTGACATAAAAGACAACAATAAGTAAAACGCCCGCCGAAAAGAAAAAGAGCTAATGTTGGTCCCGCTCTGTGGGAATCAAATCACGACTCACGCGCACCGCTGTGAAAGGATACCGGGACGACTGGCTTTGATACAGCGGGGTCACTTTCTGTAAAACTTAAAAAAAGAACACAAAAGAAAAGAAGAAAACTAAAAAATAAGGAGTTGCTAACAAAAGCTGAAAAAACCAAATGATGTAAGTAAGTACATACAAGCAAGTTAAAACAATCACTGGAAAAACGAATGAAGACAGGTGGAATAATGGCAAAGAGGAAAGAGTACCTAACTAGGTCAAATTGCAAAATCCCAATAATGTATCAAGTTTCAAAATCTCAAAAGAAAAGAAATAGGGGGACAAGCGAAATAACGGCATAACTGGGTAAGTATGCTTTTTTTTTAATGCATATAGTACGAAAATATCAAACAAAAATAATATAACACCACAAATAAATATTCGAGAAATATTCGAGTAGGATCGAATTATTTCTAAAAGCATCATTATCTTTAGAGCTTAAAAGCATAGTTATGGTTATTCAAAACAAAAGTGATTCGAGAGAACGACCCAACGTAAAATAAGAGTCGCCACAAAAAAGAACAAAAAAACAAATCCGAAAAAAAACAGAGAAAACACTAAAGATACAAAGAAAAGTAAACCTAAACTTATTTCGCAATCTCCTTGTATTCTACACCAATAAATTACCGACGGCCTATTTAGAACACAAAAAGAGCACGCTGTACCACGCTGTACAAAATCCGTGGGCACCGTGGGCAGGTTCGGATGCACCTGAGTATTTCACACCGCGACTCGCTGGCGCCGACGGCCAGTCTACTGTCGACTGTGACCCGGCTATGTAGAAGCATGAAGTCGTAGACCCTACAGAGAGAAAATTATGGCATTGAAGTTGTGGATGAAGATGAATATTTTGATAAATTGAATGAAAACGAAGACAACTTCAACAACTTTAAGAGATAATATTACTTAATTAAAATCATAAATTCATTTACTTATTTTCATATAAAATGCACATCCAAAACCGCTAAGTCGTTGAAAATGAATAGGTACTACGAAACATTTTTGAAAATTCATTTCCTCCTGGATAGGACATGAAATTTATTATGGAAGATCGTATTTTTTGGCATTGAGAAATGCCATTCAGGCACAAGGCTTGTAATAAATAATTAATAAACTGTTATGAAAGAATGCGATATTGAAACCTCAAGTAGTTAAGAGACATAAGTCGAGCAGTGGAAGGAGCGGAAGTAATTTGTTTATGTATCCGAGACCTTGCAGAAGGTTGCATTTATTTAGTGGGTCATGATTTAGATGCGCAATTAAATATAATATTGAAATGAAATGAAATATGAAATATTGACGTGAGGGTCAATAAAGACTGCCAGGGCTGCGGGACTGTTCGAAAGAGATACCGCGGCCCTGGAACATAAAGGGCCAATGAAGGAACATGGGTGTTTTTTAGTCAGTAAGAGTCTGACACTCCCTTCCGCTCCGCCCAGAGCGGGAGGAGTCATTTGATGATTTCTCACCCCCCAAAAAAAAAAAAAAAAAAAAAAAAGGGTCAATAAAGAACTACTCTCTACCCAATTTAAGGACACGCAAGGTGAAACAAATGAATAAATACGGACAAATCATTCCAACACAATCATGGCTAACAAGTTTGTCTGGCGAAGCAATAAAACAGTCTCGGCCATCCATTGAAGTATTGACGTGCTTGCTTGCATTGAGCTGCTTAGGTACTCGTATCAGATAATATAATTCGATTCTTCCTGTGTTGTGTGTGAACCATGTTAGTCAACTTTCTGATTAACTGACCGACTAAAAATTGAAAAGAATTAATTAAAATAAATACTTTTAGTTCGAGTTCGATTTCTTTAACATAAAGCCAGGTCTATCCGTTGTAAGTTATTACCACCCACTCGCAGCGAGTGGTGTCGTGGAGCATAATGGTATTAGTGCATTCCGAGCGAGCACCGCGGCCCGGCTGAGTGCTGTCGAGTGCGCCCCCGCAACCAGCTTGTGTTACATCCACTATATAACAACTAAATGGATACTGAAAATGATTTGCCATTACCATTGCATCACAACAGGCCCTTTACAGCTGCCCACGTGACTGGACTCCCGAGACATGATTGAAATATGTAGTTCCACGGGTTGCACGATATGTATTGAATTTTCTGAAGCCTTTTGGCTTAGCCCACATTAGCCGACTATACTTGCATTTGGGTAGTTAAAGTGGTGGAGAAGAGTGAAGGGTGCGTGGAAAACACAATCATACTACTCCTTGCGTAACCTGTACTACCGCTCCTGTTGCCTACTGTCCTTCCTTTGAAACCAACTTTCAAAATAAATATAACAAGCATCCCATTATATTTCGTGTAATTTTATATTTAGGTACACAATTTTCATAATATTAAGGTTACTTTAAAGAAGTCGCCAGTATTGTATATATTATAAGTATTAAAATAAATTTATTAGAAATCATAAATGTTCAAAGCTTGCTTTTCCTTCCGATAGAGCTCTTCAAAGAGTTTCATCCTCTGAGGATAGACTTCATACTTCATCCTCATCTCCTTATCTATCACTAAGCATGCTACTTGTGTGCCAGTCATGGATTCCCATCTCGTGTTCACCAAAAACTCCATTCTCGGTGTTGGATTACTGAAATTAGAAAAATGAATAAATCGATAGGTTATATGCTACAATTCAACTTGTTAGTGTTATATTGAATTTCGTTTTAGAGGAAACTTCGCAGGCATCTACTGCATACGGATACAAATCACTTTCATTTATTTTGCAGGCTATTTAAAGACAGAAAAAAGTAAAAGTACATTGCGCATTAGAAATTTTACTCACCCATAGCTGGCAAAATTCACCCACATTTGGGTCATAGTATTCCGCACCAGTCTGTCCATTTCAGTGGACGGACCAGTCAGTTTGTCGCTCTTGACAATGTAGCCGCCGTCGTCGCCGTGACATGCCCCCGGCCGGCTGATGTTGAAGCACTTCTTGATGTAGTTGAAAGCTCCATCGTAAGAGAATTCATACATAAACACGGGTGCATTGTGTTGGGCTATTAATTTAGCAGCAACATAAATACCACCGATAAAGTCCACATCCGAAAAGAAATTGATTGCATAATCATCTGGGTACGATATACTTGATTCACCATAATTTGCCTTTAATTTAAGTTCTACATCTTTTTCGTCCGAACCCTCAAGTTCAAACGGAAAATAATCTACGAAGCATTGATCCGCTATAAATTTCTGGAGAATTGGGTTGCAGTGAGAGATCATAAGTAGTCCCTCTCGTGAACAAAATCCTGTCACATAGGGCACTTTGTGAAATTGACCTTTAGTTAACAATTCATATGGTAGCTGATCTAAAAATGGTTCCCAACCGCCAGGCTGCTCTACAGTTGGCACAAAGCCGAAAAAAAGACCTCCTCGAGTTTTTACAACTGATAAAGATGTCATGGCTTCAATTATTAAATCATTCGTCGATAGTCCTTTTAGGTATTCCAACAGCTCGTAGTTGTCTTCGATGTAGCGACCTGTTCTACGATATGGTATCCTTGCGGCTAAATAACGTATGTTCGCATGACGTTCGTGCGCCCAGTGCACTAAAGATGAACCCGACTGAGCAATAGCTTTATGAAATAGACCTTTAGCCATAGGCGACAAAAGCAGATACTCGACGCTCGCAGCACCGGCGCTAATTCCGAAGATAGTCACATTGTTTGGGTCTCCACCGAAGCGTTTTATATTTCTTTGAACCCATTTTAGTGCTTGAACTTGGTCTCTCAACCCCATATTTCCTGGAGCCTCCTTTATATTTAAAGCAAGGAAACCGAGTATCCCGAGTCGGTAGTTAATGCTAACAATCACTACTTTTTTATGTATGAGATAATCTGGCCCGTGACCCGCATCGTCTGTACCATTGCCGAAGAGGAAACCGCCTCCGTGAAGGAACACCATTACTGGATATGATTCACCACTTGTAAAAGACTTCGGTGTGTAAACATTTAAATATAAACAATCCTCATCTCCTTTTATGACTTTATCGTCTTTGTCTAACTGTGCACAAATGTTGCAGTCTTTGGTACCATCTCTGATTCCTTCCCATGAATCCGGTGGTTCGGGCACCTGAGAATAATGAAAACCTCTTATGAGATACCTAGGTACTTGCACCATACGCATTCACATAAAATAAAATGATATTTTACTACTGTAAACATAGAATGCCTCATCTCTTACTCTTATTGGAGGTATAGGAGTATTATTACGTTCTAAGGCAGAAAACAAACTTCGTCAATATCGTGCTTAGTAATTAATAATTAAATTATTTGTTGGCATGATCTGATCTGGCCACTGCGCTCATGGTAATAAATAAGAGTTTCAGTGCTTACTTACTACACTACTACTACTATTACAACAAGAGCTATGTATCTTATTAGCTGTCGACACAGCAAGTAAACGATACTCTGTTTTAGATTCAGCCTAGAATCCTAGTACAGTCCCCAGCACATCAAGTTACAAACTTTAAACGTCCGTTGAACAAACTGTCAAATTTCTCCAAATAATTTTAAACCATAAATTGCAGACGTTTACGTTCTAAATCGAATGAGAAAAGACAGCTTGTAGTAACTTGATGCGCTTGCGACTGTACAGACGCCAGCACATCAAGCTACCCGAAACTGTCAAATTTTCCCAATCAACCTTGAACCTAATGATTTAGTGATAAAGTTGAAAATCTATTAAAGAAATTTTACAGATTGTATTGGCTTGATGTGCTTGGGGCACATGCCACCATTTTTAAAGTTCCGTACCTAAACAGGAAAAACGGAACCCTTAAAGGATCACTCGCGTGTCTGTCTGTCTGTCTGTCCGTCTGTCAAAGCCAATTTACTCCGAAACTCAATCGGAATTCACATTTGTTAGTGACCCAAAGAAGGACGTGTAACGTAAATTACTGAATTTTAAACGTGGGACCACTTGGGGGGGTAAATTAGAAAATAAAAATAAAAGTTTTGAAAACTATATCGTGAAAGGTACCTATATTAAATGAAAGGGCTCATTGTGAGAATCTCAAATATATTTATTTATAATTTTAGTTTTAAAGTTATTTAATAAAATAGGCGAAAATTGACCATTCACCCCCGTAACTCCGAAACTACAGGGCGGACAATTTTGTAAAAAAAATACAAGAAATACTTAGTTCTTTGCCTATAGATTACACAAAACTCTATAAGAAATCTTAGATTTAAAACAACTTAGGGAATTATAGTTAACGAACGGAACCCTTGCCACGCGAGTCGAACTCGCACTTTTCTGGTTTGTTATTAGAGAATTTGCTACGGCGCGGCGCTGTTGCTTATGAAATTCGCTTCATAAAATAATGACAAGCTTGTACCAGCTAAGTAATTTTAAAATTATAGTGATGATACGAGGCCGTCATGATTAGGATCTTTTTATTTCCGTGCTGTACTATCTTATCTTTACCTTCTTTATTGATTGCATGTTCAAACAGTTTCTTTATCAACATATAATATGTTGATGTTGATAAAGAAACTGATAACTGGTATTATTATTCTGAGTAGGTAACACTTGTTCACATCTTAAATTATTTACAAACAAACAACAACGGTTGGAACATTCAAGCAACTTAACTTAAATTTGTATGGTAATGTACATCATATATATTTTTTTAGTTTTATCATTCTCTTATTTTAGAAGTTACAGGGGGGGGGGCACATTTTACCACTTTGGAAGTGTCTCTTGCGCAAACTATTCAGTTTTGAAAAAAATGATATTAGAAACCTCAATATCATTTTTGATAACCCATACGTATGGGTTTGATGAAAAAAAAAATGAGTTTCAGTTCTAAGTATGGGGAACCCCCAAAATTTATTGTTTTTTTTCTATTTTTGTGTGAAAATCTTAATGCGATTCACAGAATACATCTACTTACCAAGTTTCAATAGTATAGTTCTTATAGTTTCAGAAAAAAGTGGCTTTGACATACGGATGGACAGACAGACATGACGAATCTATAAGGGTTCCGTTTTTTGCCATTTGGCTACGGAACCCTAAAAAGTGCGATCATGCTCTCTGGAAAACCTTTAGCAACAGTATTATCGCCAAATCTATCAAAGGTATCTAATATTAATTTGTAATTTGGCAAGGCTAATTAATCACAACATAATCGACAGCGCCATAACAATTAAGTAGCGAAAGATAGGTAGGTACTTACACAGAAGCGCAATGCGCCAACGGGCGGTTTCGCATAAGGAATCCCCTTGAAACTGCAGTACTCAAAATTTTCGTAGTTCTTCAGCACCCTCCCTTTTATTTTGCCCTGTTCTATTTCCACCATCAGTTCTCCCATCGTGATGTATGGGTAAATTATCACAATAAACGATTAAAACTGCACTGTTTGCACAACTGTTGCGGACATTATTATAACCTCAAACACGACGTTTGTAGACAGAGACATTCACTCAGCCCTACCAGGCAGTCCCAGCATCCTTCACTTTCAACTTTCAACTTAATTCATAACTTTGAAGGTAGATGGCGTTTTTTCAAGTTGTTTGTCTTGTTTTCTTTGAAGGAATTGAAACATTTTGAACATAGAACATGAAATTTCATACTACAAAGAGAAAATTAATATTATAAAGAGGAAAAACTTGTATTTTTGTGTGTGTGTGTGTGTGTGTGTGTGTGTGTATGTTTGTAATGAATAAACTCAAAAACTACTGTGCCGATTTCAAAAATTCTTTCACCATTGGAAAGCCACATTCACCCTGAGTAACATAGCCGCTAGTAGCTTATAAAATATTAAGCTCGTAAAATGGTGTTTTTATCTATACAAAAACCGATATGAACCCCTAATAAAGGTCTTACGAGTCATTCTTCTATTTGTAAAAGCCACGAAGTAAATATACGGAAAGACATACAAAAGAATAACAACAAACATCATCTAGTGTTACTACTCGAAAACAAAGTAAAGAAAAGCCCAATTAAAATAACCCTTGAAATTTACCCTAGCAATTTTTTTGAATTAAATAAGAAGAGCGTGAATTGTATCCCTCGTTTGAACAAGATCGAATTCACTGGGTAGCCTTATGGTAGAAATAGCATAATTGGGGCAAATTGGTACTTATAACTAACGGTAGGTACTTTTTGCGATAATTTCCAATATTATTACGCCTGAAATTATTTTTAACACATTTTACCAAGCGACACTAATATGTTTTAATTTTATCTTTATAAGTATAATTTACTTTCCCTTGTCCATTTTTGTAATTCTTCAAATTATCTCCTGAATTTACGTCAATAACAAAAACATTAAGCTATCAAAAACTGTATCTTTTTAAGTAATGATTCAAACCGGTTATCAAAGACTTCCAACGATAATTTGCTCAAATCGTTGATCTTTGTTTCGGCACCACAATTAGAACGCTTCACTAAACTGATTCGAGTCCCGCGCAGGCGAGATAGCCGGATGCGCACCTGTGTTCCGTCGTCGTGTCGTGAGAACCGACCACGATCTCTGACGCAAAACCCTTCTTTATCCTCATCTCCATCATTTCAAAGAACTCTAAACCTTACTCCCTCATCATAAGGATCTCTAATTTTTCTTATCCGCAAACTTATCATGGCCATGTTCATATAAGGCCATACCTCTGTATTCCCTGTTGTGCCATGTTTGTTGTGTTATTTTGGACGCTTTTAACATCCGCGCTATTATCGCAACTTTTTATCGTAGTTTAACCATGTTAGGGGAAACGTATCAAATTTTATTATTTGCGAATTAAGGAAATCGCGCATCTGCTAAGATGATTAATTATTTTTTCTAAAAGTAATAGTTTAGCTTATGCATAGACTTCTAGTGGTAAGCGATTTTTCCGCTAGCAAATGAAAAAAATGATGAATGATTTGAAAATGAGGTTCTAAAGTAAATGTGTATGCTTAGGTTTATCAGGAAACCTTGGCTTGATACTTTCTAAGACGCCTGTAGCAGGACACATATTGCAGGATCATACCGTTTTAATAACGATCACAATCAGTACCCAGCGAGAATTAGATATTCTTAGACACAGACAATAATACACGCTTACTACATATTTAAGCAGACAATAACGACAATAACGGCGATAATGGGGGGTGTTTTAGAAGGGCAACCACGAACCAGTTAGCTGAATTGTACCAGCTACAACTACAAGCCTCTGCGAGTCATCAAACAAATTGGTGCAAAACTGTGAGGCTCAATAAGGCATACAATTGCATTTTGTGCCGAGTTACTCACCAGTGTTTGCTGGGCTCGCAAAAGCGTTCAGCTTACTTAAGATTTCAAATATTTCTTCCCAATCCATATCTTGTATTTTCGGCACCATAAAACAGACACCCTACACTCGCACACGTGAATAGTTTGCGAAATGCTTGTGCTTCGTGTGAACCCGATCACGATCTTTTTACGGTTTTCGAGACCGGCAAAAAGTGTTTGAATTATAGTATAATTCATTGAATCAGCCTCTATAGATACCCGGATTCTTTTGAGCCAATTTTGTCTATTTGTTGTACATACCAATACAATTGATATGTATGTGAAAATATCGGCACCTTTAAGCTTTTTTGATATTGGGAAAAAATAAAGAGTTGGTAATGGCATGTTTGTACACATATTGTAAGTTTTTCTTTCCTTTTTTTTGAAGGTTTGAAAACTATTGTAGGGTTGATGGAACTTGTAGGTACTAGGTACACAATCTGAATAATTCTGATTGGTAGGTACCGAAACCCGGACATAACAGGTAACTTAATGATTTAATGAATTTGAAAGCATTAAAGCTCAGCTTAGCTCTTCTTTCAATGTGGTGGAAGCTAAAAGTACCTACATATTGGAACGAAGTTCCTTATCGCGCGTTGCGAAAGGGGGCTAGACGGAAAAAATTCAGACGAAAAGTTGTAACGACACTTTATACCCGACTGCGCGACGCAAAGGAGGGTAATGTGTTTTTGCTATAGTAAGCTATTGTAAGCCGTACTGCGTGCGCATGTTTCTCTGTTTGTCTCTCTCTCGCTTATAGAAAGCAAGCCAGATATTTTCGGTTCGTCTTTGGTCTGTGGATGGGTGATCAAGGTTAAGCAACGACTGCCAAGGTCTGTCTGTGGATGGGTGATCCATGTTAAGCAACGGTTGCCTAGGTTGGTCTGTGGATGGGTTATCAAGGTTAAGCAGCGGTTGCCGAGATCTGTCTGTGGATGGGTGATCAAGGTTAAGCAACGACTGCCAAGGTCTGTCTGTGGGTGGATGGGTGATCCAAGTTAAGCAACGGTTGCCAAGGTTGGTCTGTGGATGGGTGATCAAGGTTAAGCAACGACTGCCAAGGTCTGTCTGTGGATGGGTGATCCAAGTTAAGCAACGGTTGCCTAGGTTGGTCTGTGGATGGGTTATCAAGGTTAAGCAGCGGTTGCCGAGATCTGTCTGTGGATGGGTGATCAAGGTTAAGCAACGACTGCCAAGGTCTGTCTTTGGATGGGTGATCCAAGTTAAGCAACGGTTGCCAAGGTTGGTCTGTGGATGGGTGATCAAGGTTAAGCAACGACTGTCAAGGTCTGTCTGTGGATGGGTGATCCAAGTTAAGCAACGGTTGCCAAGGTTGGTCTGTGGATGGGTGATCAAGGTTAAGCAACGACTGCCAAGGTCTGTCTGTGAATGGGTGATCCAAGTTAAGCAACGGTTGCCAAGGTTGGTCTGTAGATGGGTTATCAAGGTTAAGCAGTGGTTGCCGAGGTCTGTCTGTGGATGGGTGATCCAAGTTAAGCAACCATTGATGCTGTTTTTTCAAGACATTTGTTTCCTACTTCAGTTACCACAAGCCAATTATTACTAAAATTGAGCCTACTGTTTAAGTTTCTATTACATTATATTTGTTAATAATAAAAAAAATATTGTTATAACTTAAAAAAAAATAACATTTTATTACAATTCCTTCACTAAAAAGGAACTTCGTTCCATCCGGGTGTCCCTTGACACCTCTCTATTATGTCTCTTATTTTTTCTGGAGATAGGATGTTAATCGTCAATCAACTCAATTCACCAGAATAGGACTACTTATATAAAATCTCATTGCAGGTGAGTGGCTATGTCTAGTCCCCTTCAAGTCTTCTTCCATAAAACGTTAGTACTGCTTCCCAGGTTTCTGACATCTACACGGGCATTTTCTTTTGTAATTCATACCGTACCGTAGGTGTTGCGTGATTAAGTGTCAAATAAGTATTCAAGAGCCGTCAAACTGTATTCGCGTTGGACAATGGTGGCAGGGCCGGTCTGTGCTTTCATGTGACCGCGCAAGCGCGGAGGCGGCCATAAATCGCGATGCGCGAGCGCTGCTCAGCGTTTTTAGTGTGGAGTGAGTTTATTCCCCGTGCGCATAGGGCTTGGCAGACGTGTGTGGGTGGTGCGGCGTGATTGTGTGTACAATTGGTGCGCGCGCAGGTGTGTCCGAGACTGGCCGGCGCCGGCGCACATTCCTCCGGCGGTCACGGCGCCGCGGCGAGTGCGTACTTGATGATTGCGGATACGACTCATGCGCGTTCCCAAATGACAGTAACGTCTAAAGTATTCGATATAAATTCTATGCGTAATCATAAATGTAGTTAGAATAACAATAAATATTAATAAACAATCCGAGTTGGTTTGCTTACAGGTCTTAATTCATTCTTACTGTGTATGGTAGAGACCAAAAATCCAAACATAGGGTGCAGCAAGTATCAATGATTGAAAACTGTGTCCAAATTGAAGTAGCAATAAATAGAATTGACAATGATGTTGGAAGGCACTAAAATTGCTTGACACCACAGCTACAGTCATGTATAAGCAGCCAGGTAGGTTCCAAAATTGAAACTAGCTCTTATACAACAAAGTTCAAGAATAATAGTTCTGATAGTGCCATCTATTCACTCGATGTGCACTTACTCATGACTGTTTAGTTCCTTCCATCATATTGTGTGGTTGCAGATGGCGCTAGTTGGTGCAAAAAAACTTAAAGCGCAACAATCAATAGCATTCAGAACGTCACCTGGGTTGGCGGGGGGAGGGGGGGACTGCTGAATTTTGGATTCTTAGAATTTCAGCTGCATCCGAAAATGGTAAACTTGACCCTTACAAATCCGTTATTATTTTTTTGAGACAAAGGTTTATAAAGGTTGTTTTTTCGTTGTTTGTTCCTAAGAACAAAATAAATACGTTTTTAGACGACAACTTGTGGCCAGAGGGTATTGCTTTTAGAAGATTTATACATTTTAAGAATAGGATAGACAATACTTTTCAATACTAACATTGGTTTTTTTTAAGTACATTGATATGGACCACCTGGTCTGAAATAAATGTTTATTATTATTATTATTATTATAAAAACTTTCAAGGCTTATTGTGCGTACTTACTAGCTATTGGTTATATGTATGTATTCGCTTTTGAACAACTACAAAGCACCATGCCCGATTTAAATCCGGGTAAGTATTTTTTTATAAAATACCCAAAAAATAGCGTAGCGCGAACCTGGCTGAAAACAATTGTGGAAATTAAGTACGGTTTGCTGAATTGTGGGAAAATACAGAAAACGGAAAGGCTCATTCATGGTTTCAATGTATGTCTTTCGTAATCCTACCGCATAAATGGCAATGGCACACACGTTTTGATTTATTATGAATCTATAAAAAATGCCAACGAAAGTGTGACAAAAAACAAGGAAATTGCGTAATAACCGACCTGATACAAACTTTGAGTAGTGTTGAACGTGAACGTCTCACCTTTTTATATAAAACACTTAAACCATACATGACCATACAAAAATTCACCTCTATAAATACGGACGTATACCATCAAGTAATTGTAAATTAAAATGACGACCAGAGTAAGAACGAAACAAGGTGTTTTAGTCGGCGCAAGACAAAAAACTCTAAGCGGTTTCGAATACGATGATTTTCTTAATATTCCTTACGCCAAACCTCCTGTAGGAGATCTTCGTTTTAAGGTAACAAACGTTTATATTCCAGACTTTATGATTCCGTCGAAAATCTTATTACGATTTTGCCTCTGAAAAATAAAGCCCCTGCATGCTGCACATCTAATCTTGCGGTTTATCAGGAAAAATACGTGATACAATGATGAAAAGCTACAACAGCAAAACGACATTAATTTGCTTTTATTTTTCCAGAGTCCTCAACCACCAGATCCATGGATTGGAGAAAGAGATGCCACGATATACAACGAGTCCAACCTTTGTATACAGTATGATATATTTAAACGGAAACACCGCGGTAGTGAAGACTGCCTCTACGTGAATGTCTCCACACCTAAGGTGCCTGTAGCAGGATTACTGATGCAATTATTACCTGTAATGGTGTTCATACACGGAGGAGGATTTGTGTTCGGGAATGGACTCGCCAAATTTGAAAATGGCCCCGACTATCTAATTGAACAGAATGTTGTCATCGTCACCATGAACTACAGACTAAGCGCCTTTGGATTCCTGTCTCTAGACATGCCTGAAGCAGCAGGAAATATGGGACTAAAAGATCAAGTCATGGCATTGAAATGGGTTCAAGAAAACATTGAAAACTACGGAGGGAACAAGAATGATGTCACTATTTTCGGGATCAGCGCAGGAGCAGCCTCAGTGGAGTACCACATGATCTCTCCTTTAAGCAGAGGTCTATTTCATAAGGCTATCATGCAATCAGGATCAGTTCTTAATCCATGGGCAATGGATACTCCAGAAAATTTAAAATATCTTGCTTTGAAACTGGCTCAAGAACTCCAATATCGAGGCCCACTGGACGATTACCGTGCCATATACAGTCATTTAATGAATATGCCTGCAGAATATATAAAATTAGCGGCTTACAAAGTTCCCAACCCTCTTATGGTGAAAGGAGTTTACTATGGATTTGGACCAACCATTGAAAAGGATTTAGGAAATGGGGAAGCATTTTTAACAGAACTTCCATACGAATTATTGATATCCGGAAAATTCAGTAAGGTTCCTGTTCTCAGAGGGTTCACTGACTCTGAAGGATTTATAGAAGCTGGCATTAAACCTCATGATATTAAAGAAGTTACTACGTTCAAAAACTATGCAGATTTTTGGAGATACCCGTTGAATGCTACTGATGCATTTTATTATAACGAAAGGTTGCGACATATTTACGACAGCTACACGGGGAATGACATCGAAAGACCTGCTATCGACTTTTTTGGAGATTTTGACTTTGTCAGCGGTATCATCGAAAGCTCTAAATTACTGGTTAAGCACGGCGTACCGCTGTACTTGTATGAGTTCACTTATGATGGCAGCCTTAACTTGCTGAAAGCCTTGAACCGTGTTAACAAAACAGGAGCAGCTCATGGTGACGATACAGCATACACAATACAAATCGAGCCTGTTCCGAAACTCACACAAGACGATATCGTTGTAAGAAACAGAATTTCCAAGATGTGGACAAATTTTGCCAAAACTGCGTAAGTATTTGTTTATTACTAGCTGTTGCCGTCGCTGTTGCGTGAAATTACATAACTGAATCTGATTTTGTTAACAATTTCAAGGGTAGCCTATGATACTCCTTCTAACATCAGCTATCTGCCAGGAAAAGTCCCTGCAAAATCGGTTTAGCCGGTTCCGGCAAAACAAACAGACAGACAGAAAAACAAAAAATATATATTTAAATATTGTTATGAGTACCGTAAATACTTTCATATGCATACAATAAAAAACTACAAATACAAATTTTGCAATTACAAACGTCTGTTTGTCATTTCAACAGCTTCAATTTTATTTATTTGTACCTATAGATTGTATGTACGATACATGAATTGATTGAACAACAAAACTAAAGAATCATAGAACCTTTGCTTGCTGCTTGTTTTTTCTAAACTTAATGAGTCCAACAGCGAATATTTCGTAGTTTTGGAAGGCAAACCAAGAATCCCTTACCTTCAGAAAAGCTATGTAAATAAAGCACTGCTAATAGCATCGCTAAACAACATCCTCTTTTATTGTTACAGGAACCCGACTCCAAACACAAGTCCACTCCTACCCCTGTACTGGCCTCCTTACAGCAGCAGCGAACAGTTCTACATGGTGATAGACAAGACCTTGTATATCCAAGCCAACTACGGAGGAGAGAGAATACCAATATTTGAGGAAATCATGAGAAAGTATCATAGATAATTAGTTTTCTGATGTGTCAATTAAGTTTGAATCAATAAATATTGTTTATGAATTTATAAATCACTTGCCTTCTCATTTATTAATCCGGCTCTAATAATGTCGTCTTTACGAAACAGCGTTTTCAATAAACATTGTCATCTTTATCATATTCTTCCCCATCCGTCCTTTTCGTTCATTCCTCATGCTGAGGCCTCTGTTTTTGCACGGCAGCTTCCATAGCAATAAACAACCGTGTTTTAAAGAACCCAAAATATGTACAATGTTCCAATAAGGTACTAGTAATCTGTGGACTACTGTGAGATATAAAAGCGTCTTCACTTATTATGTACTTACGTATACCACCATTACTTAGTTACGTATTAACAATAACATTACGTACGCTACCTATTCAACTTACTTTTTTGTACATTTTATGAAGTGTTTCTCAAACTGTGCGGAGTTTGGTACTTATATCAATACAATGAGTGATGTAATTCATTGTAGTAACAGATTTTTTTTTCTATCCAGCATCTTACCATTTCTTATGGTTGACTGATGAAAACCTTTCCAACATTTATCTTCATGTTTCATTTTCAACAAAATACAAAACAGATAGAAATAATATATGAATGACTAGTTTTCCGCCCGCGGCTTCGCCCGCGTCGAGTTCGGTTATATCGCGTTTCCAAGAGAACTGTTCAAAAGTCCAGGATAAAAGCTATCTTATGTTCTTTCTCAAGGTCAACTCTATCTCTGTACCAAATTTCATTAAAATCAGTTCAGTGGTTTAGACGTGAAAGCGTAACAGACAGACAGACAGAGTTACTTTCGCATTTATAATATTATATATAATAATTATATATATATAGTAGGGAAGTAGGGATTTCACTATAATCACTACATACATAGTATAAAACAAAGTCGCTTTGCCCTGTCTGTCCCTATGTATGCTTAGATGTTTAAAATTACGCAACGGATTTTGATGCGGTTTTTCTAAATAGATTGAGTGATTCAAGAGGAAGGTTTTTATGTATAATACATGCACCCGTGCGAAGCTGGGCGGGTCGCTAGTATATTTTAAAACGTTTTTGATTTGATGTTTACCTGTCTTATTTACACGAATAGGCGCATCTATTCTCATAAAATAAAATAAAGAATGTAACTAAGCATCAAACTTTGAGGATTGCTGAACTTCGCCTAAGCACTTGGTATAAAAGACCAAACTCGTGCATGCTAGTATCAGACCTTTACCCATCACCATACAAGTAACGATTCTCTATTATAAATTAAAAGAATGACAACTAAAGTAAATATAAAGCAAGGTATTCTAGTAGGCGCGAGAAGAAAAACACAAAACAGTTTCGAATATTTCGATTTTCTTAATATTCCTTACGCTAAACCTCCTGTAGGAGATTCACGATTTAAGGTGAGATATTGATTAACTTATTATCCTTCATATACATAAGGATAAACATCACAACTGCTGGACGCTACTGCTGGGACGCTTGCCTCCTCTCTATGAGAGGGAATGGACCATAAATCCTTAATCTACACGGGCTAGTGCCAGTCTTATACCTATTTGCAAATTAAATGAACTTCTATTTATTTCAGAGTCCTCAGCCACCTGATACATGGATTGGAGAAAGAAACAGTACCTTATACAACGAGTCAAATCTCTGCATACAGTTTGATCTATTCAAGAGGAGACATCGCGGCAGTGAGGACTGCCTCTACGTCAACGTCTCCACACCGAAGGTACCAACACCAGGGCTGTTGATGCACCTGCTACCTGTGATGGTCTTCATTCACGGCGGAGGCTTCTTCTTCGGCAACGGTCTAGCAAAGTTTGAAAATGGCCCCGACTATCTAATAGAACATAACGTTGTCGTTGTAACCATGAACTATAGACTCAGTGCCCTGGGATTCCTCACCTTAGATTTACCCGAAGCTGCTGGAAATATGGGACTGAAAGATCAGGCAATGGCATTGAAATGGGTTCAAGAGAATATTGAAGATTTTGGAGGGGACAGGAATGATGTTACTATATTCGGAATTGGTGCAGGAGCTGCCTCCGTAGAATATCACATGCTTTCTCCATTAAGCAAAGGCCTCTTTCATAAAGCTATCATGCAATCGGGATCAGTTCTCAATCCCTGGGCGATAGAAACTCCAGATAGAATTAAAGATCTTGCTTTGAAACTGGCACTAGAACTCCGGTATCAAGGACCTCCTAATGATAATAGAGCAATTCATAATCATCTGATGAATATCCCAGCAGAATATATCGTATTGGCCACGTACAAAATACCTGAGCTTACAATGGCAAAAGGACTATACTACGGATTTATTCCAACCATTGAAAGAGATTTTGGAACTGGTGAAGCGTTTTTGACAGAAATCCCTTACGAATTATTAAAATCCGGAAGATTTAACAAGGTGCCTGTGCTCAGAGGATTTACTGACTCTGAAGGATTCATCATAGCTGGTTTAAAACCTCAAGATATCAAGGAAGTAACCACGTCTAAGAACTATGTTGATTATTGGAGATTCCCATTAAATAATACTGATGCATATTATTATAACGAAAGACTACGATATTCTTACGATGGAAATGACACCGACAGGTCTGCTATCAACTTTTTTAGCGACTTCGAATTTGTTGCAGGTATAATTGCCAGCTCAAAATTAATGGTTAAGAGCGGAGTACCGTTGTACATGTATAAATTTTCATATGACGGCACCCTGAACCTTATAAAAGCAGCGAGTCGTGTCAATAAGAAAGGAGCAGCTCATGCCGATGATACAGCTTACGTTATACAAATTGAACCCCTTCGGAATCTTACGCAAGATGATATTTTAGTCAGAGACAGAATTTCAACGTTGTGGACCAATTTCGCCAAAACTTCGTGAGTACATCTTTAGATCATTATTATATACGAGAAAGTCTGTCTGTTATCTTTTCACAGCTCAGAGAGGCTAAACGGATTTGTATAACATTTAGTATACCGATGGACCATGACCTGGGTGAGGATTTTTTATCAAGATGGTACTTTCCTTGTAGATCATTTGTAGATCTTTGACAGTCGTTACAGGTAGTCAGTGACCCGAACATCTGACAACCAGTCTTACCAAGGGGTATCGTATTACCTAGCGCTAACTGGGTTGTGGAGGTCAGATAGGCAGTCGCTCCATGTAAAATACTGGTGTCAGCTGCATCCGGTAAGACTGGAGCCGACCCCAACATAGTTGGGAAAAGTCTAGGCAGATGATGATGGTACGTTCCCGTAGAATCTGAAACGTTTAGTGGTTATCGGTTGGCTTGGTATGGGCATGTGATGCGGAGGAATGAGGAAAATGTCGGGAGGAAAGTTTTTAATTTGGATGGGTATAAGAGTAAAGAAATACCAAAAAACGATGGATGGACTGTGTAAAGGATGATATTGTAAGTTAGGAGATGTCTGATGAGATGACGAGTAATAGAGAAATTTGGGAGAAGAAAACATACTACGCCGATCCCAAATAAATTAGGATAAGGGCAGAAGAATGATTATGATGATGATGATGATGGTACGTTCCCGTAGAATGCTAGAGACCAACCATCGGTATTTTATCAATTGTATACTTTCTAGATAAGGCTGCAGGCAATGTAAATTAGTTTTAGAACTACTTACCTTCACAGTTTGTCGATGTCATCATCATATTTTAAGCTCGGAATCATCCACTGCTCGGCCTTTCCTTTCTTCTGCACTACTTCTCGATTTCGTGTGTCCCTCGGTCCCTCCCCCTTCTAACTATCATACTTTTATTTAGTTAAATATTTGTTTTTATTTCAGGAACCCCACCCCGAACACCAGCCCCCTCTTGCCAGTATACTGGCCTCCCTACAGTACCGGTGAACAATTCTTCCTAGTGATAAACAAGGAACTGTCTCTGTGTTCCAACTATGGCGAAGAACGAATACCAATATTTGAAGAAATCACTAGAAAATATCAAAGATAGGAATTGTGTTAATTGTGTTCGTGTTAATTTGTTGCGTACAGTCATTTTAAAACCACCCATCTCATTTGGATGTTATGCATTGTTTTCTTTTAGTTAGGTATATTCCTTTTTTCTTGCGTTAAACTAACTGTGATTTATCTAGATTCAGTGCCTATCGAGCTATCTTGCGTACCGTTCAGACAAAACGGGTAAAAAATTATTTAGGTAATAAGCGTTCCAAAGTTTTACTACATTTTACGGAAATAACGGGCACTATTAAACTTTCGTAAATTTTTTATCATCTTATAAGCGTGTTAGAATTGAAGTTATTACATAATGCACCTAATAATTAAGTAGTAAGTGTACCTACCCGTACCCACACTTAACTAATTAGGAGCAATACCTACCCAGATATTTTATAGAAAGGTAGTTACAATATTTGATAATATACGCAGGGTATTTGTCGGTACAACTTTGTAGTACCAACTATATTTTTTTTCTGATGGCCCTTTGTCGTAATATTCTATCTCTACATCACACAAAGATAGATTAATCTTTCAATTTCGCCACCAGTTTGTATTTGTCCATTAAACCACATTATACTATAAATCGATATAAATAAAATTCACTTGCTACATGTAGGTATGACGGAGCATCACTTGAGAACGGCTGTACAGGTTTGGCTGTTTTTTTTGGGTTCGTAAATGTCAGGAACCTTGTATGAAAAAAAAATATTTTGAATACTTCATTAGTAAATATCACCCTTGCGAAATCGAGGCGGGTCGCTGGTGTTTAATAAAAATCTTTATTTGGAAAGTGCGAGCATTTTTCAGTTGGAATATTTTATTAATTTAGAAAAGCGCCATCTATGTATTTTTCTGCTAATTACATCCATTACTGTTTTTATAGTATCGCTACTCGCCACTAGATGTCGTAACTCTGAACATTACTATTTTTAAAATTAATACATTTTCATTAAAATTTCATGTTAGAGTCGTATTGAAATATTAATTAAAATTAAATTTTAGGTCATTATTTATTATTACATTTTAATGAACATAAAATAGATCGAAATTCAAATGTATTTTTATTAAATTAGGCAACCCCGTCAGCACATGGATAAAATGAGATGATGAATGAAATGAACTATTGTCAAAAACGTACGGTCGCCGGTCGGTTCGAGCTCGAATATTCTAGATTAGAATCTGTGAGGAGGTATCGAAGCCTATTCCTTCATTTGTTTCCGAGAATTTTCTGACAACATGAGCAACATAGTAAAGCGCCTGATTCCTCTGCTCGACCGCGTCCTTATTAAAAGGGCCGAAGCAGTCACCAAAACCGCTGGCGGCATCGTCATTCCCGAGAAGGCCCAGACCAAAGTTCTTCACGGAGAGGTTGTTGCTGTGGGTCCCGGCGCCAGAAAAGACAATGGCGACTTCATTCCTGTGCTGGTCAAGGTTGGCGACAGAGTTCTCCTTCCAGAATACGGCGGCACCAAAGTGTCCCTAGAAAATGATGAGAAGGAGTACCACCTCTTCCGAGAGAGCGACATTCTGGCGAAGATCGACAACTGAATTTAGTGCTAGTTTTAATTTTATGATTCTGATTCTGTTTACTTGTTAGTTTTTAAATTAGAACATTTGTAGTGAATGAACATTTCGTGATTGTGTAATATGCTACTATGTTGTGAGATGGGGTACAGGATGTTATCTCCTTTGCATTTCTTATTATAAATTTGTTACAGAAGTTCTCTTTCATTAAAACAACCTATGTTTCATCAAACACTACACACATAACCTAAAAATGTCAAGCTATGCAACTGCCATGTCTATTCCTTAATCAAGTTTACATAACCTAACAATGCAAGTATATCTCAATTGTAATTGGTCACAGTTTTACCCCTGGAACATCTGCATTTTTCCTTTCCTTTATCATCTATGGGAATGACCTACTTGCAGCTTAAATTCAAATAAGTATTTTCTAGGGATTTTCACTAAGATTTCCTATGGGTTTTGTCATTGCAGTGAATAAGCTTACTGTTATTGAGCTATTAGGTACTGCTGCAGCATTACATGACATCAACCACACCGTTTGATGTCGGGAAATTGCAAAAATATAATCTTGCCTAAATGGTACTAATACAAATGAGGGAACCATGAATACCTATTTATATAGATTTGCTATCTCACATAATTGGTCACACCCATCTCCAATATCTCTATACTTTAGTTATGTAACTTGAAGGCACTTGATAAGTATAACTAATGGCATTGCAACACAAAAATTTACCTAAAAACACCTTGGTTATGAATAGGAATGAGACAACAACTAGCATTATAAAATAAAATATATTCCGAACAAGTCACATCTTTTGTACAACCTGAATACATTTTCTACTAAATTTAAATCACAGTTATTACAGTATCTGGACAGCCAGTTTATATGAGAATATTGTTTATTATCAGTACACTACAATGTTAATTAGTAGAATATTAAGATTATCTGCTTGTTAATCAAAATAATTAATCTCTTTCTGTATGAAATACAAAACCGTGTAGGTCTTTTGAGTGCAGCACTAGAACAATGACTGAATAAATTTACATAATCATGGCAAGCTTTAAAATAACATCTGAATTAGTACATTGCTAAGCATATTGTTTACTAACCATTGTGACTATGCACTGTAGAGAGATTAAAGTTAATACTGAGTTAATTTCAGATATTAAACCTTATTAACTAGGTACTTATTTGACTTATTAATATGCAACATAGCATGCTTACAACAAAAAAGGTACATTATAATGGCATATCAATACATCATTAGAATGCAGAATCTATTGCAAAGATATGGCAGTGCGTCTCACTGCGGCAGATAACGCCGGGTTAGGATCTGGAGGCTCTGTCAGAAGCTGGACAGACGTCCAACAGCCATCCTCATTAGACTGACGTAGAGCCTCCATGGTTGCTTGGACTCTTTGTCCATCTTCAAATGTTGCTGCAGCCTTGACAGGTTCTTTCACCCAGTCCATTTGTTCTTTGACAGGCAGGAAAGCTTCCTTCAAGGCACTTATCATTTTGCAGAGTCCTTTTATATATGGTTTAGGGACAACACTAGATGCGCAACTCAAATCTTCAACATCAACATAAATTACTTCTTCTTTATCTTGAGGCCTCTTTCCTTCATCCTCTGTGGTCTTAGCATTAGGTTTATGTAATTTACCATGCAGGTCACCTCCCTTGACAACTAGGTATCCTTTCTTGCTACACACATAAATCTCCTGATTAAAGCAAGGTCCAGGTAAGTGATTGTTCAATGTAGCTGTTACTAACACACCTTTATCCATTTGTAATTGGAATGTACAAAAGTCCGGGGCAGTAATCTTCCTAATTCCGTTCACTTTGCTTGTTTCTTCTACAAAAGTCCTCAAAACTCCATGTACTTTGACAACTTTCTGACCAGTGAGATATGACACTAGATCTATAACATGACTACCAACTAATGTAAGCGTTCCTCCTCCCATGGTGTCATCACACAACCAGTTATATGTGTCACTGATCAGTGGGCCCATCTGAACTCGTACATCTACTAATGTCAATTCATCAGGGTTCCCCAAGTAGCCTTCCTGGATAGACTTCTTCATGTGACTGAAAGCTGGCAAGAACCTCAAGGAATGATTTACTATGGATATCAGAGTTGGATAGTACTGTGCCGCACGCACCATTTTCAAGGCTTCCGCCTGACAGAGCCCAGCGGGTTTGTCGCAAACAACATGCTTGCCTATGCCCAGTGCCTTTACTGATATCTGGGCGTGTAAGTTAGGCGCACATACAATAAACACTAGGTTCACATTCTTCTTCAACAAAACGTCATCAATTTTGTTCGTAAAAAATGGTATCTTTAGCTCTTTAGCGGCTATTTCAGCTTCCTGCAGAGTAACTCCCCATATCGCTTCAACAGGAAATCCTTTTTCTCTTAAAAATGGCACTAATACCTTAGCGATAGCCCCAGTTCCGAAAACCCCAATTCCCGGTAACATTGTTAATTTATAAACTAGCGGAGTGTTTCGTAACAATTAAACCACTAAAGCCAAAGATTCTCTAGTTTCCCACGTAACATATTCACAAGTTCTTATAACGTAACTTGATTTTAAACTCACTTAATATTAATACACAAAAACCACTACGCGACAAACAATCAAGTTTGTTTCATTTCAATGAAAATGAGAGCTAGTGATGTAAATTTATATAGATAAAATTCAAATGGAACAAATCCAATACATGTCGTTAACATGTCACAATGGAAGTGTGCTTCATTTCACTTAATAAAATTGTCATTTTACAGAACGAAATATTTTGTATATGGTTGTGATAAACCCTATGAACTGTTAACATTGATGAATTTATCGACATCGGCAATTAAATCAAAGGGTCTTTACTCAACCCAAATGTCAGCTGTCTGATTTGACGTTTTTTTTTTTTTTTTTTTTATTAATTTATTCATGACCATGGATACATGTCCTTCAGTCGTAATCATTAAACATTCTACTCTTATCTTACTAAAAGTACACAAAACAATAACAAAAACATAGTGTTTACCGCTCATATGAGCTAAGTACATCTGAAAGGCGATGAAATTATCTAATTATCAACAATAAAATATTAGGTAAACATAAAAATAAATAATAAAAAAAAACAATTTAGAGAACCCCGAAACGATTAAATATTTTCTATAGTATTCGATATATGGGCAATTTTTTATTTCATTGTCAATATGTTTTTTGGGCATGTCCTACCAAGTTCATAAAGTGTTTCTGTAACGTTTGATGCTTTTCTTTTGTAAGCTTTCATTGTTTTTGTAAAGGACTTTATAAGCTTTAAGAATATGTATAAATTTCAGTGTGAAAGTATTTTTTTCAAATAAAATTATTTTATTTAAGATTACAAAATCGTTATTTTCCTATGTCCCACCACAGAATGGTCATAATGTTTCATCTTAAACTGTTTTGTTTTTCAATTTATGGTGGAGTACTATATCTCCAAAAAAAGGAATTACTATTTCAAAACTATTTTAATAACACACATTCCTTTAATTTAATATTAAACAAAATGAATTATAATTAATTTCTAGGACACAAAACATGATCAGGTGGAAATTCCTATTGAGTTACGTTATTTTCTTACGATCTCACTTCGAAAATTACCAAACGATTTTTTTTTTTCAAATGCAACACTAAAACAGTCTCGACTTGTCAGCCATTTTGAAATCAGAGCGTCAGTGGCAAAACCTAACGGCCGGGCGAGGAGACGTGTTGCAGCGTCACATTTTTTGTTCCGTTTAAAAACGGAGTTTTCTAAGGTAATTTGCATGAATTTATCTACTTGCTTGAAAGCAATTAGTGTTTTAGTATGTTTAGTCCCGAAATAACATTAAATAAGTTGAATTATAAGTTTTACATCGATTATTTAGTTATGTTTTTGTATACTCAAGCAAGACGTTACGTTCCATTGAGAAATTTCGTAACTCAGTGGAACAAATTGTAACTCAGTGTAAGGGTAAAGACGCGATACAGTAACGTAAAATTTGTACTAAAACATTTTTCACTAAGGTCATAAAATATTACGACTTTCTGTCCGCGCTATTAAATAATTAACATACATAAACTTTTACCTATCTTAGGCCTTTTCTGCTCAGAAACCTTGCTACAACCACCAGTGCAGTTATAGCATACCTAAATAATAATAATTCATACATAATCATTTTGTTGTAGATAATAATACGAAAAACTATAGAAATGGCTCTGACACCAGCAGAAAGAATGAAGAGGTATCGCGAACGACTTAAACAAAATCCAGAAAAATATGAAAGCATTAAAAAAAAACACGTTGAATATGTAAAATCTAAAAGCAAATCAGTTAAAGAGCTAACGGAGAAAGAAAAGGAAAATCAACGAAAAATTTGGAGAAATCAGAAACGAAAGCAGAAACAAAAGAAAAAACAGCTTCAAGTTCAGGAAGAAAAAAGTGTATCTACGAAACCAAAAATAAGGAACCAAAGTAAATTGTTGAAGAATTATAAGACTGCTGTAAAAAGAAACCTAAAATTGACAAAATTGGTACTTATCTATAGAAAAAGACTATACCGGTTAAAACTTGCAACAGACAAACAAATTCAGAAGCTTGAAAAAGATAACTTATCAAGAGCTGTTTTTGAATAATCTCTTATCTAAGATACAGTGATATTAAAATATTTTAGTTTTTAAGATAATGTGATTCTAAAAGATCTCAGTTAAGTAAGTAAAAATAAGTTTTAAGAAAATGATACTACGAAGAGACTGATATAAAGTTATTGAACCTAAAACTAAAATATTTTGTTTAAAAACAATGAGTCCGAAATTTGGAACAACATTTATATAATAGAAGATATTATTATTATTTTTTTTAAATTGAAGAAGCTTCTTGTTAATTTTTTTTATATTTTGTATTTTCATATAAATAAAAAATATAAATATGTTTTATCTTTTATTTTAAACTATTTTATAAGCTAGTAGCGGGATGAACATACTTTAATCAATATTCATTTAAGTTCCATAACATACACTTACTACCATGAACTCCCAGAATTATTATTATTAATTAATATTTTATGAGAAGAATTGTTTTTGTTAATTATGAAGTTGACTTTTGTTTTGGTCATTTTGGTTGTCAAAGTGAACACTGCCTTACAATTTTGTTACGTTCCACTGAGAAATCGTCCTCTATTTTTGTAAGTATAAAATAATAATTTAATGTCCTTTCTATGTAAAATTACGATATGTTAAGATTGTTATTAAATGTTAGAATATGTCGGTTTACGGATAATTACAATGTTTGACATTGAACTTTTGTAGTTTAACAGTAATGCGAATTAAAATGGTTAGGCTGTAACAGTAATGTAACTCAAAGGAATTACTGATATGAATACTCAGCTATATTTCTTTCTTTTCTGATTTTTTTGTGGTAATTAATGAAAAGTACCTTATTATTTTTCAAATAAAATATTAAATGCAAGTGCACTGAGTTTTATTAAAGGGTTTACAGTAGTGAACATTTCGTAACTCAATGGAAAGATAATTTTCGCCAAACCAACAAAAAAATCAATTATTTCATAAATTATTAAGTATTTTATGCATTTCCTTGCCTTTTTACGTACTTTAGTTGTCAACACACCAAACTTAGTCGTTTTATCCTCAAAAATACGATCTTTTTTTTATATGAACTTTTTTCTAACATGGACAAAAAAATAAAAATTTGCCCATATATCTAAATAATGGATTAAAATAAACCGTTTTGGAAAGTAATTCCTGAACGTGGCGGGGAACACATAAAGAGTTTTGTTCTGCTATGTCACTAATTTCACTGACAAGTACATGGCAAACGATTCACAGTCAAATATAACGTGTTTTATATCCGCATTTTCTTCAGAACAATATGTACATTTGCTTTCACTGATGATTCTCATCCTGTAGAGATGAGCTGGGACCAAACAATGACCAAATCGCAAGCGATTAATGACGGTTATGAACTTTCTGCTGGAGTATTTGAATTTATTGTACCACGGAATTGTTGGTAAGTCTTGCTGTAATTCTGAATACCATTTTCCTTTTGTTTCTGTTGTTGCGTCCCAATAATCCTTCCATATCTTCATAAATAATGTTTTAAATTGTTGATAATAATCTGTGAAAGGGACCTTGAAAGATTCTGTAATATCCTCGTCGTGATCCTGACGAGTAGCCAGATCTACAACCTCATTACCAACTATGCCACTGTGAGATGGAACCCACAAAAATTCTACATGTTTTCCCAACTTTTGTAGAGTGTACTTAATTCTATGTACAATATAATTTTGTTTATAACTTAAGTTACAATTACATAAACTAGATAAAACGCTTTTGGAATCACTTACAATTAATATATTATTTACATTTTTGCTTACACCATGTTCATCAATATTTACAATAGTATTTACATAAGTTAAAGCAGCTAGTATAGCCCAACCTTCTGCAGTGAATATACTACAACTATTTGGCATTTTAAAGCATTTGGTTATTCTCTTTTGTGGGTCATAATATGCTGCTTTAACATAATCATCAGTTTTAGATCCATCAGTGTAAATGATATAGAAATCTGATTTGTCATTCAAAAATTCTAAGAAATCATATTTATTTTTAACAGTATCTAAAAAACACTTGATATATAAGTAAGCTAATAAAGTGTTATATGGGAATTCATATACTGGCCACTTCTTTTTGATGTACATGTCTCTTGTCAGGTTCTTTACTTTAACTAGAATGGTTGAAATTTCAGGCAGTGAACCAGAAATAAAAGTATTTGCTGAAATGGAGGATGTGACAACTGACTGCGTGACCTCTAGAGGATATTCAATTTTATCAAGAACTGTTCTATTATTGCAAGATAACTCCTTGAGACAGAATCTCTCAGCCAGCTGTAAACGTCGCAAAGATAAGGGAGGTATAACATTTTCAATTTCCATAGAATTTATAGGGGTGGTGCGCATTGCTCCACTAATTATTCCTAAGCCCATATTTTGTATCACATCCAGTTTTCTTAACAATGTAGTACTTGCATTCATATAGGCTAAGCAACTATAGTCAAAATGACTTCTGACTATGCTTTTATATAACATGCTAAGTGTTTTTGGGTCAGAACCCCAAAATGTTCCTGCTAAGCTCCTAAGGACATTGATGCTCTTCATGGCATTTTGACAGATATGGTCAATGTGCTTATCAAATTTTAGTTTATCATCTATTAAAACACCTAAAAATTTGTGATGATTAACCATAGGAATCACATTGTGGTTATATACAATATTTACAGTGGACTGTGCTAATGAATCTTTACTAAATAATAATACTGAACTTTTTTCAGAACTTATATCTAGTTTTAAAGTATTACTGTAATAATATTGTAATTGAGCCAGTGCAGTATTAATATTGTTAACAGCCATATTCAAGTTTTGATTTACTGTGTATAAAAGCAAGTCGTCGGCAAATTGTAATATTTTGACTTGAGAAGTATTTACATGTTCAAGAATCTGGGATGTATACAAGTTATACAACAGGGGTGAAAGTGTTGCTCCTTGCATTGTGCCTTTACTAACTAACCTAGGGCCATGGAGCTTATTATTGAATCTAACATACAAAGTTCGCTGGTACAAAAAATTAAAAATCCAATTTAATGTTTTACTTGGTAAGCCCAATTCATGCAAAACACGAATTAGACATTCAATATTAACATTATCAAAAGCACCTTTGACATCCAAAAAAACACATATGGCATTAGAATGACTAAGTTTAGCCTTTTTTAGGTCTGACAAAAATGAAACAAAGCTTTCAGAGCAACTCTTGCCTTTTCTGAATCCATACTGTATATCTGGTAACTTCCCTTGAGTTTCAGCAAAGTATTCTAAACGTAACTTAAGCATGTTTTCGAAAAGTTTACCCAAGCAAGATGATAATGATATAGGTCTATATGATGAAGGACTATTTACAGATTTATTGGGCTTTAAGATTGGAATGACACATTGAGTTTTCCATGATTCTGGTATAAGTAGTGTATCCCAAAGTTTATTATAAACATTTAATAAAATTTGTAAGGCATTAGGGTGTAACTTTTTTATTAAGATGTATGGTATGTTATCCAGACCTGGGGTTGTATCTTTTCTACTCTTAAGAGCTATGTGCAATTCGTTAATTGTTAATGGACTATTAAGAAAGCAGTTGGTTTCAGATTCAACAAATTCTTTTAAAATATCATTTATATTATTTTCATTCAATATTGATGAGTCTGATAAATTTTCTAAGAATTCAGGTACCCAATCATCATTTAAATATTTGTTAGAAGATGAACCTATCCTTTTAAACTTTTTAATATAACCCCATATTCTTGCAACAGGTGTCATTCTATTAAAACTACTACATAACTCATGCCACGAATTGATACTCTCCTCTTTTAATATTCTTTTCTTTTGAGCATCAAGCTTTTTGTATTGTATGAAGTTGGGGATGCTTGGTGATGTTCTATATTCTAACAGAGCTTCCTTAGATTTTAGAACTGCCTCATTACATGTCTGGTTCCACCAAGGAGCTGGTTTTCTTAAAATTTGCATAGTTTGGTTAGATTTTCGTTTTGGGACTGTATTTATTCTTATATCATATAAAATACTCACAAAATTATCATACAGATGAAGAGGTTCCATACTATCTATGTCTAAATGAGAGAAACTGGTTTCTGATAATTCATAATATTTAGACCAATCTGCTTTACTATAAATATATTTTTCTTCCACAGGCCGGAGTTCATATGTTGATGGCTTTACATTTAAAACTACCTGAGTTGGGTAGTGATAACTGCCCATAGGATCGTCATGAACCTGCCATTCACAAAGAGGAGCTAATGCGGAACTAACCAGAGCTAGATCAATAGCTGATGCATTCCTGTTTGGGTACTGAACAGTGGTTGCTCTACCATCATTTAAAACGCATATGTCAAATTCATCAATAAGGTTATATAAACTGTTACCCCTATTATTGTTTGTATGACATCCAAACAATATATGGTGTGCATTAAAATCACCCATGATAAGACATGGCTTGGGAATTTCAAGAAGCACCTTTCTCATCTTGTTAGTATCAAATCTGTTGCTATTGGGAGGACAATAAACACATAGGATATGCAATCTACCCATGGATGTTTCTATGGAAATACATATATTTTGGACTGACTCATAAAAAGTTGTTTCTATAACATTATAAGCTAAATTTTGTTTTATCAAAATACCTACTCCATTGTGTTTATTTACTGAATTTTTATATATAAAGTTGTATGATGTAAAACGAGGAATTACACTACTATTTTTAAGCCAAGTCTCATTTAATAGGCATATATCTATTTTTTGTTCAAAAAGAAATGTGTTTAATAAGGCCTTCTTACTCTGTAAGCTTTGTACATTGAATTGTGCTATATTTAAAAATGTATCCATCAATTAATAATTAAATTTGCTAACAACATTTCTTTTATTCTTTTATTTGTTATTGGAGCATTATCTTTATTATTACCAAGACCAATTAGGGATTTTACAATGGCATTTATAATTATTTCATTATTTACAATTTCTTCAGCAAATGACTTTGAGTTCTCACCCAAAGTCCTTTCATTTGGTTTTTTGAGAGCTGGGAAAACATTTTTATCTGACATAGTTGGAGGAGGTGTACTCACCACACTGGCATATGACTGATTCCAATTGAGGAACTTCTTCTTCTTTTCTTCCATTTTTTGTTTCTTAATAGGACAATCCCTTGAAATTGCTAGGTGGTTGCCGCTGCAGTTTATGCAAATAATTTCTTCAACATCACACTCTTTGTATGAATGTCGACCGGCGCAAGAAGAGCACATTTGCTCACCACGGCAAGCTCTTGCAGAGTGGTTATATTTAAGGCATTTGTAGCATTGCAGCAATGGTGGTACATATATATGTACTGGGTATCTGAACATGTGAATGTATGCATATTGTGGCAATGCTGTTGCGGCAAATGAAACTGCTATTGTACCTAATGGTGTAAGTTTTCCTTCAACTTTCCTCATAAATCTTTTAATAGATATGATTTCTACGTCACTTTGAATGTTTTTATAAACTTCCTCATTTGACATAGTTTTCGGTACATAGCGGATGACGCCTGTTGTTTCCGTCATGTATGCAGGAACGAAGGCTTTTAATTTATTTTTTCCTAAGAAATGGTCCATTTTGAGAAAACTATTCGCCGGTGCAGGTTTTTTGAAAGTTATGCCAACTTTGTAGGCATTGACTCGATGCACACCCATGATGCCTTTAACATTTTCGGTGAATAATTTCGTAAGTCCAATTGGGTTTTTGTTGCCCAATTTTTCATTTTCTATTGATTCCACAAATACTACACAATCACCACTGTGGCATTCGGGAAATTGTCTCTTGTAATTCGGTTTCATGAAGATTTTGTAAGCTGCAGACTGTGCCGAATCCATGAGACCCAATTTTCGCTTTTTGGGCTCTTTATCGATGGGGGCATCGCCCCCATCGCTTTCCGTTCCCATTTTACTATGTACACTGGGAATATAATAAACTATCTAAGCAAATATACACAAAAATTACAAATTAATACGTAGGAGAAATTTTTAAACACCCGCGCTTTTTGATTTCCCGCCAGAGAATCCTGATTTGACGTTTAGACTAGTGTGTTACCATATTTAATATATCCGTAAGTTTTTTCCTATGGCTTTTTTTTAAACATGGTCTTTAGTATCATTCGAATGTGTGAGAAAAACACACGACCTACCAAACCCATACAAGCAGTGCATTTCCAACAGCTGACCTCACTTATGCGGCCCTTTGAGATTGGGGGGGAGGAGGTACTCCACCACGGATGTGTTATGTTTTCGCTTGTCGGTGTCGATTCATGCAAGGAGTAATTTTGTCGACTACAGAAATGCTTATCAATTGAGAAAAGTCAGGATTTATGAGCGAGCGCAGATGGCTCGTATAATCTAGCACCCAGTTCGAATTCCAAAGGCTGTCACCAATTGTGTCAGTTTATAAAGAAAAACTGAAAAGAACACAGAATGTCAGAGCGAGCAAAGAGAGCTCGAAAATACCGATCTCTATATAATAATCGAACTCTGTCAACATAAGCAGAACTGAAAAAGTATAGGATGTATTAGCGAGTGAAGCGAGCTAGAAAATTTTGGCATTCCGCCTCGGGTTGGTTGATTTATTTATAGTTGTCAGCGATTTCGGGGGTTTGAACGCTCACCCACCACCTCTGCCTACGGCCCTGCCCCTGAGATAGTTAGATTTTCAAGTTTTAAGATGAAGTGAACGCAGTGAGCCAGCGAAGCGAGCCGGCCCTCTATTTTATTTTATTTTAATCAATGAGTTCAGAGACATGATCACGGTCGACCTAGGCCCAGCCCAGGACTGTATTGTAATGGCGGCCATGAACCCCCCCCCCCCTCCTCCCGATCCTCTTGGTACTAATAGAATGCGAGAGAAGAGAGCGTCAAAATTCAAGCAGTTCGGCCCCACCCAGTTTATAACGCCGTAGTTTTTATGATTAAAAAATATTCTTTGGGTCATGCATAGGTAGTAACATAATAGAATAGCTGGGGCCAAAACGTAAGTCTTAATTTACAGCTGGGTCAGCTTTAATGGGCAAGCATTAGCTTAGCGTAGTAGATCAGAAATCACACGACCACTGTCATGTACAAGCTCGGCCAGAAAGAGTAGAAATTAAATAAATAGGAACTAAATTTTTTCTCCACATAGCAACTCTAAAGAAATATCCTTCAAACGACCCAAAACAAATAATTTGTGTGTGAATTCGTGTGATTTGCAGTTGTTTAATCGTTTAACTCAGTTAATTGTCATGGAAAATGGGCAAGACGATAAAAAGTGGCGCCAGAGAAATCATTTACAATGTGTTTAAGAGATGTTTGGCGGAATATCATGCCGGGAAACTCTTAACAGAATTGGATGACCTCTACAAACGAGTTGCTGATATTACAGGTATTTATTCAGTATAATTTTATACAATATACATATTTCACGGTATAAGTTACAGTTATCGTCAGTTAAGTCTATAGAAAATGCCACATTATCGACGTTTTCTACAGATTTAATATAACTTTAGAGGTTATGTTTACATAATGGAAAGTACTTTGTTAAGTGCCTTTGTATAGAGCGACTGCATAATTTTGATCATCACGCACGCATGTCATTCTAAATTCATGTTTTATTTTGATTTCAGGGAAATCATTGTTGGATTATTGTCCATGCTGGAACTGCCAATGGATTTGTACCCAATGCATTGCTAATATTTAGTGGCACCAACAAAATGGAAGATTATCATTCAGAAATGAATTCTCACAATTTTACCAAGTGGGTGACAGAAAAACTGATCCCAAACCTTAATGAGGCCTCTATAATTTTCTGACGAATCGCACAGAGACTAAAGTCATCTAACTCTATTTTTGGTCGGCCTTTTCTATGCTTGGCTGGTGTTGTAAATTTGCCACATAGCTGTATTTAGCTTGCTGATAGCGAGCGATACACTTTGTGTTTGTGTTTGTTGGCTTGGCCACTATACGAACTGTGACCTTAAAAGGTCTGTTTGCCTAACTGTTTACCTTTATCTTTTTACTATTTACCATTTTTGTGTTGTGTACCATTTTGTATTGTGTATTGTTTGTTAATTAGTATCTATCTACTGCAATAAAAATTCTGTAACTGATTATACAGTCTTGTTTATCCCAACAAAATGGGAACTCCAAACCCTGAAGATATACCTCTCGGCACTCCTGATCCTACATATAAATATAGGTATTCTAACGGACTCGTTTATTTTCCAATTATTAAAAGAATTTAGAAATTATATTATAATTTGCATTTAATTTAATTATAATTTACAAGCAGGTACAAGATAATGATGCAGGTAATGATGGTAACTGCTGCGTTAGCAAGTGTTGAACCGAACACTTGCTAACGCAGCAGTTTACAACAATCATTGTACCTGCTTGTAGCTAAGTGACAATTTTATAAGTTTATCTTGGACATCAGAGACATTGGTGAAGGAAAACATCGTGAGGAAACCTGGACTTTATAATTAATATAAGTCTGAAATCGCCAACCCGTCTTGAGCAAGCGTGGTGATCAATGCTCGTGCCATCTCTGTTGAGAAGAGGCCTTTGCCCAGCAGTGGGACAGTAATAGGCTGGTATTATTATATTAATTGTATTAAAAAATTATCCTATTCTGATTCATCATTAAAAATACTTCAAGTATCAAAATCATTTATGTTATAGTATAAATGATACCATATAAACGATAGTAGCGACCTCAATTTTTTTCTACTCTTTATGGCCAACCTGTATGTAGGCTTCATTACCTATATAATTTTTAGGTCGTTCTGGAGCCGAATACCATGAACTCGATCATCGAACTCAAAACGATTGGGACTATTTTTTTCAAAAAATAACAATAAAAAAAAACACGAAAGAATAAATTTAATGTTTTTTTTTTTTAAATAATGAGAACTCAAATGCATATGTGTGTCTAAAACGTATCCACGATCGGCAACACATGCGAACGATACCCATTGAAAAATTCATTCATCGATCGATTCTCATTATTTCAAAAAAAAAACATTAAAAGAGAATGCTCATGGATATATGGAATCCCGTACCATGCTGCATCAAAATCAAACTTTGTTTTTTATAGACTACACTGATCGTATTAACTTCTACAAAAATAATTTTTGAAAAAAAAACCCGCGTTTCAGAGTTATTTTATAAAATCGAAACTAACCTAAAAAGTAGGTCTATTTTTTCGACGCTACCAACGACGTATTTTAACACACATACATTACATTATTGCTCTAAAAACAGCGTAATACACTAATATTAGTAAGAAAGAAGAAAGTAAGAATTTTATTTTAGACCTTTAAATTGCCAATAGTCAGTCAGTACAGTACAAATGTCAGATGCCACAGATAAGATAACTATAAACCATAGAGTATAGTAAGTGCTATAAACTAGTCGGGATTTAGGGATGTAATTGATAAATCAAAATCTTTAGGCTGAGAAAATCTATTTTGTTGCAAATAGCAATAAACCAAACTAAATCGATTTGGTGTACTGATCTTACTTAATTGTAATTAATTTTAGAGTCCGCTCGACAGACAAGGGTTTGTTCAATTGAAACGGAACGTCATTTATATTCAGTTGAAACGGAACGTCATATAAAGGGAGTAAAACAATATTCATACTTTTAAACTCGAAAAGTATATTTCCAGTTCAAAAATCAAATCCCCGACGCGTAATGCCGTAAAAAAATATGAAACTAATTACTATAATATTTTGGTTTTGAGGCGCGAGACTTTTTGGTACCAACTTTGGTCATTCTCTTTTATTCTTTCGTGTTTTTTTTTATTGTTATTTTTTGAAAAAAATAGTCCCAATCGTTTTGAGTTCGATGATCGAGTTCATGGTATTCGGCTCCAGAACGACCTAAAAATAATGGTGTATGTAATAGATAGTTCGAACTGGACAAATCTGCAATCGAACCCAGGATTTTTTTCTCAGCCTATTCTGTTAAACAAGTAATACAACTTACCTACCGCCATATGACAGATCGTTGTTTATAAACACACTAAATTCATCAAAATTTTCTTTTAGAGATATCGTTATTATTAATTGTACGCGTGTAAGTGGAACAAAGAATAATATTAGTTGAGTAAACAGTAGCATCGTAAGTCACACTGTATGGCGCTTAAAACGAATCACTTTTCGTCGGAGCGGTTAAATTCAATGCTTTGATATCCGCCACCTGGACTCGTAGGGTTGTCACCGACACTTTTTGTTTTTTAATTTAACATTTCTAAATATGCTTGGACTTGAACTTACTTGTGTTTCTGAAATGCGATTTCTAGGAAACGAAAGGGTCCGAGCTCGTGCCTAAATAATAACAGCCATACGAGTCGATATTCAAGGTTACCAGGACGGTCTGTGGATGGGTGACCATCATTACATTCCGAGTTTCCTTAACCCGTTGGTCCCGGCTGCCAGACAGTCGTTACAGGTAGTCAGTGGCTCGAAAGTCTGACAACCAGTCTTACCAAGGGGTACCGCATTATTCCGCATTGGATTGTAAAAAAAAACGAAACTAAACTAGGTGTGGAGATAGGTAGTCGTTCCATGTAAAATACGAGTAGGTATTCACCTGCATCCGGTAAGACTGGAAGCCGACCTCAATAAAGTGGAACACGAACGCGCCGTCGACACGTCCTGTCGTCACTCGTCATAAGACGGTAGGACGGCGAGCTAGCTCATTACTCACCGTCCACAGGCCCGCCTCCTCAGCATGCCTGGGTTGTGGGTTTAGTGTGGATGTCAGATAGCTAGTCCTTCCATTAAAATACTGTTATTCCACTGTATAGTTATCCGGATTTCTTTTTTGCTGGGAAATGATTTTTTTTGGTGTGACAATTGTGACGTAAGTCGCACTCATATCATTGTACTGAGGATACATCGAATAGTACAGTGGTCATGAAGGTACTGAAATAATAATAATAATATCTTGGGGACAACCAACACACCGCCATCTGATCCCAAACTAGGCAGAGCCTGTACTATGGAAACCATGCAGACAACTGATAAACATACTTAATTACTTATATATTTCTAAATACATACATATATTATAGATAAATTACACACCCAGATACAGAAAAAATAATCGTACTCATCGCACAAAGATTTGTCCTGTGTGGGAATCGAACCCACGACCTCCGTCCTAGCAGTCAGGGTCACTAACCACTTAAACCACTAGCTAGACCAACAGGCCAATCTATCTATAAATATTAGAACATAATACAGTGTGTAAGACACATCGACGCAGTATGGTCCAGTACAAAAAGATATCGCAATGACAACAAGTAGGTACCGTACACACAAAACATTAACAAAAAATTAATAATAAATTAATTTAATTAGATTAATGAGAGACAAAACATTACATTTTTTTGCTACCTTAACAACCCTATCTGCATCCTATTTGCAGCAATTCGTCTAACACCTCACAGTTGGAAGCCGCCGCCGATCATTCTCACAATTAGGGCTGACTGATGAGCTCAGACTAATATTAAATACCACTCCAAATTACTCAGAGATAACAGGATTATCATCGGATGTCTATGCGCGACAACATTGCAAATTGCGATGGCCGCTGATTGACAGACATAAAATGTCGTCATCAAATGTTATGCAGTTTGAGGAGGTGCCTCGAATAAATATACCTACTTACATAGGTAGTTTCTGATAAATCCTGACTTGGCTACATTGGTAAGCAAAGGCCAAATAAAATTTAACACCGAATTGCTCTAGAAAAGCCTTAAATCTCTTCTCTATACTTTTTCAATTTCTAAAACTACCAAAATAACTTGACACCCAATTTACCCCTAGGTTTTAAGACAAAATCCACGAAGCCTCTACTTCACTAGTAGATAAACTTTATCTACTTAGTGCTTTTATGAATTAAATTTTACTTTATCTGATAAAAGTTTAACTCATAAAAGCACATTCACAATCATACTAAACAGTACATAGGCTGAAACCATTGAGGTAGGTCCTGTATTTAATATCTTGGAGCGCAATCCCAGTATTTCCTCAAAACTAATCTGAATGCTCTAAATGTTATTCCAAAGTGACGCAAGGGTTCATTCCAGGGTGTGACTGCGTAGCACGTGTATGACAGGGTGGAGTCGTTCAGAAAGTATTATGTGTCGCGGAAGTGTGACCCGCGCGGCCTTCTGTCACTTTTTTGTAAGAACACTTCGACGGCGCTAATTGCTTCACACTTTTGTGGATATTTGATTTCATAAGCTCAAGAAGGATGAAGGCGTTTTTTTGTGGTTGTGCAAAGCTTGCAAATCAATGGAGTCAGCAATTAGTTGAATCTATTCGCAGAGATACCTACATATACCACACGAGTTTAATCTTCACTTTGATGCTTTCAAGCCAATTCTAGCTAGAAGTCGCACTTGTTCCTATAGACATCGAAACAGCAACACAAAGTCCACCTACTGGACATGATAGGGATGGTAGAAAGAAGAAGCTATAAGTAGGTATATAATTCTTGACTACTTACAAATAAATACACTGTTGCCATCTTATAAAACTAAAAGTATGTAGCATACTTAGACTCAAATTACAAGAGTGAATCTAGACTTCGTAATGTCTAAAACCATCTAGGAGTCTCCCTTTCTTTCTCCAGATTTTTAAATGATTTTTAAATATCCCCCGTTCAATAAATTCATTTTCACAACCATGGGCTATTTAGAAGTATACAAAAACATACCAAAACGAAGAGTATGTATTTCTTGCGTAAACCATCGTTCATTAGTCGAGGAGTAATCCTGGAGTTTGTTCGGGAGGGGCGAGAGTTGGCGCCGCCCAACGGGCTATGCCGCCCGCCTTGCGCCCGCACCGCTCAAATGATCAACGTCACGCCGGTAGACAAGAGAGCACAATCCAACCCTTAAAAAATATATTTTCAAGTTGACCAAACTCCTTGCAAAAACGTGATACAAAAAGAAACAAAATATTGTTCGAAATTAAAAGAAAATGTGCCAGTGTGTAGTGCAAGTGATATAAATTAGTGCAATATCAAAAATGCCTAGAAAACGAGTGAATCGGTCCCCACCTGTTGAGAAACGGACAGATGATGCGGATGATGACGATTTCTTTTTTGATGATACTCAATCAAACTCAGGTTGGTGGGATATTTTATTTATTTCATAAACGATTAGAAAACTTTTTTAAGTGTGTCGGAACGAAATATAGGTTAACTTTATTATTATTATTTATTTATTTCAATCAACTTTGGATCATACAATTAAACTAAATTAAATTTAAATATTTATGACATAATAACGATTGTATTATTTATTTATGTAACTAAGTAATTAGATAGCAAAGAAACTGCAACTATGAAGACTATAACCAGAGCTAAAAAAATAAAACTTGCCACCATGAATTCACTCAAATCCAAAACCATTAATTAAATAATATGATAAGAAGTAACCACGGGATCACCACTGCTGACAGGGCTCCTGCTCTCAAACCTGAAGAAGAACGTGAAGAACCAAATACTCACAAACCGCACTGACCCCGGACCCAGTGTGAGAATTTATTAAAGGGACTGAAAAAAACCATGTATTGATGCAAAACTGGATTTAGGTACAAATTTAAGGTTTCTTAACGACTGTTAAGTAGATCAAAAGAGAGTTCTGAAACTTGCTCCCTTGAAGATATTATAAAGTGCAGTTACAGTGAGATAGGTAATTATAGCTTCCTAGCTAGTTATAAGTACCGTGAGAACTATTAGGTTATCTGTGGTTATATTACCCGCTCAAACTTGCGATAGTTAGGTCACAAAATGCGGATTTTATGTTGCTTTGATCACACCTTATCGATCCACCAAACTAATTAAACAACTATCTTTAACGGGATATTCAACATATTACTATCTATTATTTATTTATTTATCCGTGACCATAGTGCTCAGTGCGCAACAGCACCGAAATATCGAGAACTCTAAATAAATAGTAAACATGGTAATGATCCCGTTTTTAGTGTTAATGATAGTGTTAGTGACCATGTCAGTTTTAAAACTTAAGTAGACAACTGTAAGTATGTGATTCGCGACTCATCCGCAAATCAGATGCGTATGTGCTTCCGAGCGGACGTAGGCTAGTTATGGTAGGCAGGAAGCACCATGCACATGGACCAAATGAGAGTCTAAGTGCGGAAAATGGAGTCATAGTTGATTCATGCATAATTCATACAAACAGTGTTTAGCGTAACGTGAGTTTGTAAGTCGAGTGGGTGAAATGCCATCCACTCAGTTTTCTCAGTGTCGTCGGCTGATGCAATTCCAAGCGCAAGATGCAATTGCAAGGTACAAGTAATTGACCAGACATTTTTGTGCAGGACGGAGTTCACAAGAGCCACAACACAGAAACGCCGCCAACGCACGGGAGCGAGCCAGAATGAGAGTCCTCTCAAAAGCATTTTGCAGGTACTTAACAACAAAATTAATTACGTCATCACTTCTTTTTCTCGAACCAAATCCAACTTATCTCATTCACAGCATCCTCGGGTTTCATTTTAAAAACGACTAAGTAATTGTTTTTCTGGTATTTAATCTAGACGATAGCAAGATCCCCTCGGATGCGATTGAATCGACGGGCAATAAAACAGCTTAATTTTGCAAAAACATTAATCACAGCATTTTCTGGATATTTGAATTAATTATTTTTTTTGAACTAGCGCTTTTGTCCGCGGCTTCCCTCGTGTAAATTCTAAATTTCGGGTTGTACAAAACTCTTAACACATTTCTAAAGTTTCTATAATAATAGAATTAAATCATGATTCGAAAGACAAGTGGCGCCATCTATTATCATAAGAACGTTATTGTTGTTTTCCTCGGGAACAGTACTTTTTTTCGGGATGAAAGTTACCCTATGGCCGTTTCTGTACACCTGACAACGTATATGCAAAATTTCAGGATTATCGGTTCAGTGGCGTGAAAAGGTAACAAACAAACTTACTTTCGCATTTATAATACACTAGCGACCCGTCCCGGCTTCGCACGGGTGCATGTATTATACCTACTTAAAAACCTTCCTCTTCAATCACTCTATCTAATAAAAAAACCACATCAAAATCCGTTGCGTAGTTTTAAAGATTTAAGCATACATAGGGATATACGGACAGAGAAAGCGACTTTGTTTTAAACTATGTGTAGTGATAGTGATTAATAAATAAATAATTAGTTAGGAGTAGTTAGGATCGTCTTTTTGTCTTTACCATGGACACTTAACGTGCACGTCTTGCTACATCTTTCTCACTTAATGTACAATCTCAACATGAATGATGGAAACAAGGTTTTGTAACAGTATTCTGATTTAAAAGAGAGTTCATGGACTTTCTTGCCCGTTCTTCTACAATAATTAGTTAGGAGTAGTTAGGATCGTCTTTTTGTCTTTACTCTTTACCATGGACACTTAACGTGCACGTCTTGCTACATCTTTCTCACTTAATGTACAATCTCAACATGAATGATGGAAACAAGGTTTTGTAACAGTATTCTGATTTAAAAGAGAGTTCATGGACTTTCTTGCCCGTTCTTCTACATAGAGATTTACGCTTTGAATGGGCAACTAATGCCTTGTGACTGGGACTGTAGCTTCATTTTATTGTTGCCTTTGTTTTGAAAATTCAAGAGTGCCTGTAACTGGCCTACTTGAAATAAATGATTTGATTTTGATAAACTTTTCGGTAGTTTTTGTCAATCTTCATTTTTGAGTTTTCCGTCATTATTATATATCGCTGACAGAACGACACTGTCTATTGTCTAGCTAGACCCTCTTGGTAAATTCAGTAACAGACATTTCTCCTGCAGACTGAAAACCACACTACCCTGGGTGCCGGCGGACACCAAGCTGTCGAAATTGGACACGCTACGACTAGCAGCATCGTACATCGCGCACCTACGGGCTTTGCTACACGAGCCAAGATCAGCGCACACGCCGCCGCATCCACTGAGCTTGGTCAGTCTTTTATATACGTACCGTACATTTTTTCATTTGTGTATAAGCCCTAACGTTCGTTGGAATCAGTAATAAGACAGTATATTTCATAATATTGGCGGAACTGCAGTATTAGACATAAGTATTCGTAGATACCTAAGCACACATCTAATTCGTAGCGCGCAGCTACGAAAATGCTACGGGACCGGCAATCGTGACATTGCGTAATCGCTGTTTTCACTTAACCCACAAAGAACCTTTATTATTATGAATTTGGAATATTTTTTAATATAATGGAGAGTATATCTTCTGCCTATTCAGAGTAGAGTTGGGGCCTAAATAAAGCTTAATCATAGATTTGAGTAGTACCCACTCGAAGCACATCTACGACTCTTGCTACGAATACTGTAAATTACTTAGGTTCAGGTAATCAGTGGTTAAGTTACATTATAATAGACAGTATTATGTAGCTTAAAAGTAAAGATTTACTGCAAGACACAATTCAGAGGACCTCGGCAGCCGATGGTCCGAATTTCCTGAAAATGACACTTGCAAATAAAACCGCTAACACGTCGCAAAATCCAATCTTTTTAAAAAATCTCACGACCTACGTTTCCACGTGCTAGCTTTAGAAGTAGCATAGAAAAAGACATGACATGACTGTTAAAGAATACATGTGTTTAAATTGAACATGTAACTGCTGGCGTTCTTGTGCTGACGTTTCCCACCTGTGCGGACTCTTGCGTCTAGTTAATTCCATTTACTCATGCAAATTTTTAGCAAATGTTTATTTTCTTCTAATAAATCTGAGATGTCAATGTAAAGTAACTTATATTACAAAAAGTCCGATACGGGTACTTGCAAAGTTGCTTCATTATTCGCATTTATTCCGTATTAAGTAGGTGCCCCCAAGTTCCTATAACTGTTAAGGAAAAATTTTACCCCAAGCAGAAAAATGATAGTATCCTGCAGAATACTGCAGATACTAAAATTTTCGAGTTCGCTCCGCTTGCGTTTGCATCTAGCTTTTCATCATAACTATCATCAATAGTTACATATTATTTATTATAAAGGATGTTTATAGAGGCGAGGCCAAGAAATTTATATTGAAATAAAACACGGATAAAAGTGTTTTATATCCTTGTAATTGGCTTTATTTGACTGATCATTTTATGCCATTACCTTCGCTTGGTTCTTTGAAACTACATGTCTACAACATTACCTAATGCCTTGCAATTGAGGCACAAAAAGTTAGTAATCATGTCTCAATACTACTGACTGTAACGTTCTGACTATCATCATTTTTGAACCTTTGACGAAATTAGAAACAATTGAGCACTTGGAAGCCAACCTTCATGTTTGCCGAAATACGGGCTGGACCTCCAGATTTTGGTGGTCCTATGATATGACCATGAAGCTTGGCCAGGATCCATGGAGTTTCTTGCCCATTCGTCTCCAGAGTGATCCACGGTCTGGAATGTGCAACTACAGTACTTTCTCAAGTAATTATGCCTTGTGACTGTGACCGTATCTTCGTTTTTTTTTTTTTATATTCAAAAGTGCCTGTAATGGTCCAATTGAAATAAATGCTTTGAGTTTGAGTTTGACCGAAATCATATTCATACATAAATGTAAGTAGGTATATTGGTATATACAGGATAATGGATTTTGGTATAATTCAGAATTTCCAGGAGTAGGACAAATGGTTATGCGCATTAAATAATCCGTAAAGTAAAGCAATTTTCATGGATATTAAAAAATATATTTTCCTGTTTTATTTAAAATTAAAGTTATCCGCCGCTAAAAAAACACCAATTATTTTATATGAACTGTCACAAGAAAAACTTAAGAGAAAAAATTCGAGCTCGCTTAGCTCGCTCTTGCATCCTACTACTAAAATCTGTCAAATTTCTTTAATATTTTTTTAACTGAAGTTGAAAATCTTCAAGGTTGATTGAACAATTTTTACAGTTTCGGATAACTTGATGTACCTAAGTCTGTACCTGTCGGCTATCTGTCTGGTTTTATAAAGTGTTTGTTCAAAAACATACGAAACAGCCAAACAACAAACCGCCTAAACATTCATCAACGTTGTTGTGGCGACAAGTTGAAACTACAAAAAGTTAGCACCCGTCCATTTATCAGGGAGGCGTGAATCTCATAATTGTTCACAATTTATTTCCTGTCACGGCTGTCATCCCCGGAATCACGCGGGCCACGAGACTCGACCGCAATAATTTACTGACGGGCTCACCAGTCTAAGCATTTGCCAAACACCGAAGCGCGAGTGCTGTCGTCGCGGGATTACTGACACGTTCCACGAAGGTCGCATACTTGATCGATGGCTGGATTAACGGTTTGTGAACGCATCGTTATAGAAAGAATATTATTCAAAATAAGGAACAAATGAGGAACAGAGTTTAAACGTTCAAACAGTATTGTTCTATTTTTGGTCATTGATGACTTGATCCATGGATGGAATCCATGCTCCTCTCTAAAATTAATTAATAAGGTTCCGTTATTATAGCCTCCGTAACTTTCAGTGTGATAGGCTCGGTATGATAGGATTTTATGATAAGAACCTATGAAAAAAATGCATGTTTAGTTAAACTTTTAGATTATTTGTATTTTTAGCGGTACATGCATCTTCGTGTGTGTTCCATGTAGCCATAGAGCATGCAAAATAAATATCTGCTTTTTTCATACAAAAAAATCAAGAGTCACTTTTCCGACCCTTCCGTTCGAATACAAACAACAAAAAAGTATATCGGTACAAGTGGAACGGAGAAACATAGAAACAAAAAGGTTATAACAATAAACAGGAGAGTTTTACGCTGCGCACACGAGCTGACCAAAAGTTTGCAGCTGTTACGAGTATAAATAAAGTTTATCTCCGGACGTTAAAGAGATGCTCCAGTTTTATTGTTCCCTGGCTGTTCCTTTGTCTTATTTACTGCTTCATTACGAACATACAGAGGTTGTGTTTTATATGCATGTTCTCTATTTCAGAAAGTTACATTTTGATCTACATGATTTCAACGACAATCAATATGACGATCTAATACTTTGCTCTCCTCTCTGATGATGCTCTTTTGTCTTCATAAAATCTTCAGTCATCATTAAGCGCAAGCCACACCGCCATCGCTAGCGAGCGAGTGAGCGAGCCGTGCGAGCCTCTTTTCATACTTCGTTTTGGATCTTTCGGTAGTTCGCGGTGTGAACAAAAGTATGAAAAGAGGTGAAAGTGTGAAACAATGCCTGTGCCTCGCCCAGCTCGCTCGTTATCTGGCGGTGTAGCCTGCACTTTAGGCATCAGTCTCATTTGGTTCTAGTACTGTCCATGTCTGTTTCTACGAAAGTGCAAAGTTTTGTATCTTATGCCAACCTAAATAACATGTGTGCGTCAAAGACCCGGCCTTGTTTGTTTGAACATAAAAAGTGCGGTCAAGTTATGATCTCGAAAAGTCGACTCGCAATAAACCGATCATCATACTTCTACAGTATTTGGCTAATTGGGTGGTCTAATGATCTTGCAGACTTCATTGAACATTGGGTATACAGTTTTCAGTGCTACTGCTCCCTTTTATAAGACTACTATATCAGGGATTCGAATTGGTGGAGGCATCTCATTTAAAAGAAAAAAACGGGCGCTCAAAATTCATAAATTATCCTCAAAGTCTACTAGATCTAGAAAGTCCAGTACATACCTACTAATTAGGTACTACTTTGGGTATTTAATCAAGCAAAAGTCCAACCTCACACCTACTCTTATTTTCAGGCATGGCCTTTCGCCTTTCAACACGGAGGTACGCTCAGCTGCGCAATATCACAACGATGGAACGTCAACCCGCCAAACAACGACTCTTCAACCTGCCGAAACGTCCAACCAGCAAGAGAGGACGTGCAAGACAGTCATAACAACTGTGAAGGATACCAGGAATACCCTGATAATGAGTACGAAGAGCGGTGCTATGAGGAAATGACCACGAACGAATCTTGCGCTCCTATGCAGTACTGCAACTATGGTTACAAAGATAATTACTACGACATGAGAAATGACATGAGAAATTCTTACGCATCTGATAGTATGATGAATTAATGTAGAAGGATGAGACTTGACCAAAGATTATTTAATTAAATAATTTCTACGTGATTTTTAGGTATTTCTCGACTTATTTAATTGAGTGGGCATTTTTGTAAGATAATAAGATTTTATTTAATAAAGAAAGTCATTCGACCTGCTTTTATTAATTTATATTACTAAAGGGGAAGCGCCAGGGCAGGACGCGAAGTTAATTTTTTTCTTAGTTTTTTTGCAATTTGCCGGTCAGTGTCAGGCTGTATGTATATGCATATTTTTTAACAAGTTGGGCAGTTAAAACTTAGCAGTAAAGTAAACAAAAATGAGTCGTACAAATAATAAAATGGATATTTTAATAATTATACTGAGCAGTAAAATAAGTAAATGGACAGAATATATACGCCTAAAAACCGTAGTCAGCGGAGCACCGCTACGCGGGGCTCCTATTTCTGTCTGCAGTGCTTACAGTAACCTAACACTAAGGGGACCTAACCTGTCCGAATCGGGGTGCCCTGAGTCCTAGTGTCTCCGCTCCCTATGAACTGCCAAACTAATGTTTAAATAACAGTTCAAAAAATTAGTTCCCTATTCTTAATTTTCGAAAAATAGGTACTCGGGTACCAAGTCGGAAGTCCTGATGCAATCCATCATCTAATCATCTTAGTAAAACATTTGTCATAACAAATGAGGAGGCAGTAAATCACGTCATAGAAACCATAAAATTAATTAATGATTTTAAATGAAGAAATTCAACACACTGCGAACTTCAAAGCGAATGTAAAAGGATAAAGTGACACAGACATATCAGTTTACATTGCAAAACGAAGCTTTTGAGAATGCCTCGGTTTTTAATAGTCGGGTAACTTTGCAGTCCGCCTAAATCGTACCTACCCTACCTATTTTTCCTGTAACGTCCGTTTTCAATAATTTAGTTTTATTGAAAACGGACTTTCGGACGGAAACGGAATCTAAATTCTAAATCAATGCCTAAATGTTATTTGCACTGTGGGAATTTCATGAAAAATTTGATTTTATTAACATTGCAACAACTTATATTTATGCTTTAATTTTGCCTTCTGGAAATAGGCAAAAACACCGTATTTTCGATAAAATTTATACAAAAAACTGTAAATTGCCTATTTATATAAAAAAAATATAGTGCTGGTAGGTATAAGAAAGTCCTTTCTTTACCATCCTTCAAGTGCAGTAATTTTTAAAAATAAGTTTTCAGTTACAAATAAAATGCATCAGTTACACTAGTTCTAAACCGGAACGCGTTAGTCATTTGAGGTGAAGTGGTAACCCGATATTGAACTAAGTAGACGTCGCCGCGTCGAGAGCCACATCGCTTCGAACCTGACAAAACAAACACGAAAATAGTCGCTGCCAGAAAAAATATTTCCATGCGGAAACCGCTACGGGTTTTTGCTTTTGATTTTGTAAATAAAGATGTAAAAGTATTGGAAATTAATTACATATTTTAGAAGACACCAAGTAATTTTATTATGATCGAATGGTACAGAAGAAGCTAAAGGTACCGACATACTGATGCGAATCCCGATTTTGGTAACCGGGATTCCCGGTATTCGCGCTTATAATATTTTTTCTGTCGTGCACAGGTTAAAAAAAAGCCAAGTTTAGCAGGTGAAAAGTTTATTTTGTAAGTATTCATAGGTAGGTATGAAATATGAATTATGCCAGAGCACACTACAAATATTATCGTTTTACTTATTTACAACAAAATAAATGTAAAACTTAAGCGAGGCATGTTTTGGTAAAATTTGTTGAAAATAATTACACTAAATTTACAACTAAAGCGAATATGTTAATTGATTTCAAATTATCTTTAAAACATCATAACTTACGTACATATGGATAAGCGGCAGTAACACATCGATTAGCTTACTAAGCTAAAACACATAGGTATTAAAATAAAATTGTACATTATCTAGGAAACATTTAAATTGCTTTTTTGTGGCTTATTATTCTCTAATTCATTTTAACGCTTTCGTTTTTTATAAATTAATACTAAAACTACGACTATCCTGATAAGAAAATTGTTATACGATAGTATAAATTACATACGGTTCAGTATCGTACGTTGTCTAAGTTATTTGCTCATTAAATTACTGTTATGGACATTAGCTTACGTGTCAATAAATGGTAGAACACGATTACATAATAGTGATTTTGATAAGTATCCTAACGCTAACTTTAGTCCTTGTCAGACACTCGCACTACACTCTCACGCAACACGCATGAAGATGAATTATATTCATTCCTCGCACTAACTATACTAAAGCATTTTCGCCTGTAATGATAGTCAGATATAGTATACATTACAATAAAATATTATTTCTACCATATTTTTGGTAGTCTCCTAGCTTTGAATTCACGCTAAATTTTAACTAAAACTTTTCAAGTTCAATTTTCATAACACTTCTTTCGAAGTGTTCCGATCCTCAATCGTAATTTTATGCCTAATTTCATTAAAAATATTATTTTTATAATTTTTCAAATGTTACTCAAGGGTCCCTTAACAATATGAGTATGTAACTAAATGTATTGTCTTGTTTTGACAATTTTGAGTACTGATAAAATTATATTTATTTAATGTTTTCCAGAAATTGGTTTTCTTAGAAAATTGGACTAATTATAATCTTATTTATTAAATTCATATGTGAGGGACTTCGTTACGAGAGCCCTGTTGGTTTGGAAATAATTTTGACTAAATATTTTATTATAACGGTGTACAATTCAAATTCATACGCTTTTTCTAAAAAAAAACAGTTACATCGAAATTACTTCTTACAAATAATATTTTATCCGTAAAATTTATTACCTCTTTATCCTTTGTCTAAGCGGCTGAATTTGTCTAATTTTTCTATTGAGATATGTCCACACTTTCTTATAAGTAGAATTAACTAATTTCATTTTGAAACAGCCAGTTGAATGATTATTTCAGAATGTTACTACTATATTTTCCTGCAAATAATACATTTTTTGAAAACAGCATTGCTGACATAGGTAATTATACCAACCATTTCGCACAAAACCTTTCCTAACACATTCACAACTCCGCTCAAAGCCTAACGTTCCCGAGACTACCATTATAGAAAAATATATATAAGAACATACATCAGAGTATTCGTTAAGCCTAAACACTATACTTTTCTCACGTTATTGCATTGCTAGTTGCATTACATACACTATAATATTGTTGCATGTTATTTGCTTCATATGAGTAATACAATATAATTCATATTTTATGTAAGAATATTATACAGTTCATTTTACTTGCGAGATTTTTTCTGAACGCATTCACAAAACCAATGTGACTGCACCTTAATAATAATATATTGGATTTCACGACACAATTCCTCAAGATGGATTCATCTGTATATTGCGATGAAATAATCTTCGTACAAATAATTCTAGTCGTAATAAAATACAGGTAAAACTTCCCTACAATTTAACGCGCAATTACGTCTATATTGAGCAAACCGTTTACAAACTGCACAACTTGTAGACAAATTAATCTTAGGATATAAAAATATCATCGTCTGTCTGTCGCTAGGACAAATAACATTTGAACCTAAATTCATTAATAAAATTACAATGACACGATTGTCTTCTTTTAAAATATAGATTCAGTCGAGGAATTTAATTATTTATCAAATTGACATACAACGTCAATTTGCCAATATACCCATCTCGGTCAACTCTCAAAGGATGACAGGTGTGGATCCAAGATACGGATAATTTAAGTTTATAGTCAATTTATAAACAATTAATTTCCCTAACTTAACATTTCCAACATACAGTGTCACCCATCCTTTGTGTCGCTTACAGAGTATCAATATACATAATTTTGCACACAATGTACGTCATAGCATACACGGCGAAAAATACCAAACGGTACCTATAATGTACCACGGTAAAACTTATATATAAATGCAATATACGATGCGAGTCATATTTACGTTTCTTATAAAGTCTATGTGACGGGAATACCACAAGAAACAGACGTCAAATAATTTAAATACCAGAAAGAAAAAGTCGTCTTTATATCTTCTTACCTATGTTGCAATAAGTTTGGGCTACAGGATAATGGTTAAACACAATTTCTTATAGCAGTTGTATAAGCGCGAGAAAATCCCGGGCGGAATTCACCGCAGTGTGTTTTAACCTTAAAACGGAATAATGATTACCTGTGTCTGAATTTGACAAGTTTTTAAAATTTCTTTATTTTACAGTTAATTACAAAATATTAGTATGTTTGTGTTTCTTATGGTATTCCATTACAATACTTGTATACACTTACACATCATATAGAAAGTCCCTGTAGAATGTCTTTTACCATGATTAAGAGAGCTTTGTTGTGATTTTCAACGTTACACTATAGTGAATTACAAATGTATTGATATATTTTACAAGCTACAAGTTATCATAACTATATTATTGGTTATTACATTGATATTTTGTGCGTACCGCCATGATATAAAAGAACGTCAAATCAAAAAACACACTTTATTAACTTAAAAATAAACATAAATTAATTATATAATTGAATATGACTTAAATTACCGATTCAAATCCTTCAATGCATTAAATACAATAAATTAAAAAAAGAAATTGTATACATTTTCGATTACACCGCTCAAGTCCTAATTATAATTGCATAATTATTAATTAAAACTTTGTATCAGCATTACGTAATTAAATAATGGATAAACCGATTAAAATCATTTAATCAAAATAAAATTGTATTTACAAGAGTCATCATAAAATAAGTCCTAATTATTAAAATAATTCTAGAGGGTTGTTTTTAATAATAATAATTTAATTATAATTATTTAGCAGTCGTAAGACGTATCCGTACCATAACGCAGCGTGTAAAGCGGACGACGTGAGTATCGTCGGATTTACTCTCATGTGAGCTAGAAATGGTAGGGGTTGCATGCTGCAACGGATACCGACTACCTGCCCGAGAATATGCTGATCGAGTTCGACGCGGTGCGCTTGCGGACCAGATTGGCTTCGACTGGAAAGAAGAAAAAAAGATTTGAGAAAAAAAATACTGCCAAACTAAAGCAAAGACCCAAAGGTTGGCTGGTAGATAACGACTTAAATGGCATAATAGTAAGTAATTATGTGTGAAAAATGTATTAAAATTTTCTTAAAAAATCATTCATGATTATAATATGAGCCCAACAAAATTCATGAAAGTTTGTTGCCATCCCTACGCTTGTCAAACGTACTGGTGATTGCAATATGACAAAAGAAAGCTGCTGCCCGACTTGCGAACATTGAATACCATAACTTACTCCAAGTTATTCCTGGCTAATAATAATCCATGGCTTCCTGCGGAGGTTGTAATACGCGTCTAGGTGTTGTCGACAAGTGCTTGGACCAGAGAGTGCGCCTGGTCCCCATCAGCATTGGGCCTGCCAAAGTTCAATCTGATGAATCTGATGATTATGGAATTTTGAGGCGGGAATTGTTCAAAGGGCTTTAGGACTCCAAGCTGAACAGTCGACCATCAAGGATTTTAATCTGATGATTATGGAACTTTGAGACGGAAATTGTTCAAAGGGTAAACAACTGACGCACGAAACGCCATGTGTAATTTTCATGAATGGGGCTCACAACAGATTGCGACTTCTACGTGTCTTGTTGAAGAACACTCAACAGAAAGTGTGGTAATAACAGCTGGTGTTCCCAATGCAGTGATTAGATTTTATTTCTTTATTTAGGCGATTGTCATACGACACCGCACGGCTATTGGAATATTGGCGGCGCGCCGCGCAGAGTGGCGATGAGCGCGGTGCTCATCGCCACTCTGCGCGGTCGGACGGTGTACGTGTGTTAGGCATCAACAGATTTCATACAAGTCAATGCGCCGCGCCGTGAGATCCGGTGTGTAAGAATCGCCTTATGAAATAAGGTAGCAGCTGTACTATGAAATCTTCTGATATTCTAGCTCCTGCTTATGCTGTGGCAGTAAATCATCACAGGTAAAAGATAAGATAATATTTAATTGCTTGGTATATCTGTTAGTGCCTCCAAGATACGTCATCACCATACATTCAGTTACTGCGAATGGATTGCGCAACCCAACTCGATGCATCCAATAAAACTAAGCAGCAGATTCGGCGCGGGGCCTTTCGTCACATACATCGGTCGTTAGGACAACCTCATAGTACCTACTCACCTAATATTAAGAATTAATTGTAATTACCTTATTAAATTACATTTAGTGGAAATTTTGAGTTTTTTGGGACTCCTTCCCTGCCCATCACATAATTTGCTTAAACATGTGTCATACATACAAGTAAATACATGCATGCAAGATGGCAACAACAAAAAGAGAAAAGAAAAGTAGGAAAAGTTGATGAGATGAAATTTCGAGATGATTAGCAGAATACGTAGGAAATGACGTCATGAGATTTAATTTATTCTAGCTATCGAAGTTATGCTAACAGCACTTGAAGGTTGATAGACTAGACGCGATCCATCATGATTGTAGGTCACGTAACACGTTCAGAAATGACGTAGTATGTGACGTAGGTGTTAAATAGTTGCCACCACGCCTCCTTAGCGACTTAAAGAAGTAGTATAATGCTAACAGAATTTACTGTAATAGGCTAGACGTGATTATTCATGATTGTAGATCACGTCGTCACGTTTAGGAGTGACGTGGAACAATGTGAGGAATTTGCCATCACGCCATCATGGCAACGTCTTAAGCACGATTTAGTATGTGACGAGAGACCGCCACCCTGTGCGAAGTGTCCTAGTCTTGTGGGCCTTGTGGCTTGTATATTAAATGTTGAGGCAGAGGTATACCGCAGCACGATTAACACTAGCTAATTTCTATAGACCTAATAAAAATATCTTCTGGTAATGAAGATTCCTTCTCACAAATGGTTGGGCAGCAGCATCTTCAAAACTATTTGCCAAACGTGGTAACAGATTATTATTAGATCGGGGTGATAAACTACATCAAGAATAGCAAGAAATCAAGTGATTTCACTCCAATATTGCAAAACAAATAGTCAAAAAGTGCTTCTTCATTTCTACGTCATGATCAACAGTGGCGTAACCGCCACTGTTGATGTATTTGTGTAGAAATATCACAATATTGCACAACTAGTAAGATGTTATCATCATTTACGGGATCTTGGTAAACCTTGGTCAGTGATTACCTTTATTTCGTGTACAGTCAAGGGCATAAACACAACAAAATCAGAAAGCGATTTTTTCTCGAGAAAATTAGATATTTTCTCGTAGAAACAATTACAGTGTTGAAATGTAAATCGCACAACACCACATCAATTCCCCAAAATTATAGTCCTACATATTTTTGTCCTTGCTTGTACAATACTAGTACCATGACTAGCACAATTTTTCTAAGACAGTAATGTTAAGTCAATGACCCTATAATCATTACAATTTTGCGTCAGAGCAGAAATATAACTAGCCCACCATGAGTCACTTAATTGTGGTTCAATTTTCACAACAAACTGTCTGATTCATGGTAGAAATCAAGTAGGTACCTACTTGAGACTCACACGTAGAATGTGATGTAGGGTTTAAATCTCTTCTGGACAACAAATTAAGCTGATCTCTCATTGTACGGGAAGCTCATGCCAAGCGAGGTCAGGTTATACGGATGCACGCCACACGGCTCACGGCCACACATCAACCTATATCTACAGCTTGATATGTGGCCGTGTATAGAAAACAACTAAACATTTATTTTAATGTTTAATTTTTGCAATTGTTTATTTTTGGCCAATTATAGCTGAATATGCGGACTTATGAGACTGCTTGATTGTTCTATGTAATTAACATGATTCTTCATCCATATAGCGAGGGTTCAAAGTACTTACTTAAAGCTCAGCTTTTTTTGTATACTTTTAAACTAGACGTTTACTTTTGGCCAATTATAATTTGCGGACTTTAGAGTCTGTTTGATTCTTGTTTTAATTACATAATTCCTCATCTATAAAGCGAGGGTTCAAAGTTCTTCTTAAAAAATTGGCTCAGTTTTTTTTTGTATTTTTGCAGTAATTTTTATGGTACCCGTCTTTGAAATAACTGATCAGGATCCGTGTTCCGATAATAGACTTCTCTCAAAAATAACATCGCGGTCTTCGGGAGAGGCAGTACGTCCTGCCAGGAGTCACCAGCTGGAGGGAACCTTGTCTCCTAGATGTAAGGTAGCAGAAACTTACTGGAAGAATCCTGTGACGTGACCTCTTGATTGACAGCGAGCCAGCCGTCGCGGTCCTCGTGCGTGATGGAGGCGAAGCAGTACCCTGTCAGGAGTCACCAGCTGGTGGGAACCTTGTCTCCTAGATGTACGGTAACAGATACTTACTGGAAGAATCCTGTACGTGAGGGGCCTCTTGATTGACAGCGAGCCAGCCGTCGCGGTCCTCGTGCGTGATGGAGGCGAAGCAGTACCCTGTCAGGAGTCACCAGCTGGTGGGAACCTTGTCTCCTAGATGTACGGTAACAGATACTTACTGGAAGAATCCTGTACGTGAGGGGCCTCTTGATTGACAGCGAGCCAGCCGTCGCGGTCCTCGTGCGTGATGGAGGCGAAGCAGTACCCTGTCAGGAGTCACCAGCTGGTGGGAACCTTGTCTCCTAGATGTACGGTAACAGATACTTACTGGAAGAATCCTGTACGTGAGGGGCCTCTTGATTGACAGCGAGCCAGCCGTCGCGGTCCTCGTGCGTGATGGAGGCGAAGCAGTACCCTGTCAGGAGTCACCAGCTGGTGGGAACCTTGTCTCCTAGATGTACGGTAACAGATACTTACTGGAAGAATCCTGTACGTGAGGGGCCTCTTGATTGACAGCGAGCCAGCCGTCGCGGTCCTCGTGCGTGATGGAGGCGAAGCAGTACCCTGTCAGGAGTCACCAGCTGGTGGGAACCTTGTCTCCTAGATGTACGGTAACAGATACTTACTGGAAGAATCCTGTACGTGAGGGGCCTCTTGATTGACAGCGAGCCAGCCGTCGCGGTCCTCGTGCGTGATGGAGGCGAAGCAGTACCCTGTCAGGAGTCACCAGCTGGTGGGAACCTTGTCTCCTAGATGTACGGTAACAGATACTTACTGGAAGAATCCTGTACGTGAGGGGCCTCTTGATTGACAGCGAGCCAGCCGTCGCGGTCCTCGTGCGTGGTGGCGGCGAGGCAGTACCCTGTCAGGAGTCACCAGCTGGTGGGAACCTTGTCTCCTAGATGTACGGTAACAGATACTTACTGGAAGAATCTTGCGGAGTGAGAGGCCTCTTGATAGTCTGTTGTATGACAGCGAGCCAGCCGTCGCGGTCCTCGTGCGTGGTGGCGGCGAGGCAGTAAGTCCGGTCAGGAGTCACCAGGTGGAAGGGGAACCGCGCGTCCTTGCAACCGTTGCCTGTGTTGGATACTTTGATGCAGTAACCATTGGATTCGTGGCCTGAGAAAATAAAACATGGCAGTGGTTAAACGCAAAACTTATACAGGATCAATATCAGCGAAACTTCACAAACATCAGGAGTGTTCTGTCAATTTTATTTGGTTGACAGGAGGGCGCTGTTGTTAACTTTTTTGAAATAGTCAGTGGAAACTATATAAAATCACGCCTTGTAATTCTCGAAGGGTAAGACAGAAGTATACCTAACGAGTACACCCACATTTCGTCCGTAAATTTTAAGTCTCATGTAATAGACGGTGAGCCTATTGCCATCAACCGGGCACAAATCCAGACTCCGTTTGCCCAGCGTTAGTTCCGATTACGGCCACGCGCCAAAATAACCATGCAGCACTACCATAAGTACAATATCTAATCATGATAAAATAAAAACATATTATTTCTCAACTCGTTAGTAACAACAGCTGATTATTAGGTTAATGACCGTGGGTAGTGTTATCTTGCAATTAACGCCGAAATTAATCGTTACTTAACTTTTAGCAAAATTGATTAAATAAGCCCCATACGAATTTAGACTGTGTAGAAAAAGTTATAAAGCTCACATTACAGATGCTTAATTACGTAATTATTCTATGTAACTTACCAACAAAAATCTCGCCCTTCGGATAAGCATCAAGTGGCTCATCATGGTACATCAGCTTCCTGTTGTCCAACGTGAACCATCGACGCCTGTGAGCGTCCGAGGGTCGGGGACCAGTCTTCCACAGCCAGCCTTCACGGGCGAAGTCCTTGGGGAGACGGAGAACCAGGTCTGATTGGGGCATTGATGGAAACGCTACCTGGAGGAGGTGCAATTGAGCGCAGCGTATTGCTGTGTACCTGTGGATGAGGAAAGAAATAGTGTTAGGGGTCGTTGGAGATACTATACAGACAGAGGTTTAAGAAGAACTGCTAATTTTCAACATCAAACCAAATAATTTATTCGCATAATATGGGTGATACAGACGCCAGCACTCCAAGCTACAGACTGCAATCTGTCAAATTTCTTTAATAGATTTTCAACTTTATCGCTAAGGTTCAAGGTTGATTGGGAAAATTTGACGGTTTCGGATAGCTTGATGTGCTGGCGTCTGTCTGTACATAAACGTTGACTTTTTGGTTCTTACAAGTAGGTTACGATTTTGTTTTCGTTATACCGTATGTCGTTAATATATTTCAATGTCTTTGTTTGGTGGCTACAGCGGACTATTTTGTTAACACACTTTTATTAGCTTCAGCTGTAACTATGTAAAAAATCTTAGAAGTTAAATTTGACCCACTTTCCGGTTTTCGATTGAGCTGAAATTTTGTTTAGTTTGGATGACAATGCATGGTTAGCTAAGTGAATAAAGTAAATCCAATATGGAGGACACCAAAAGATAGCGGACTAGTTATTTTTTATTCATTCAAATGAAAGGGTTTGCTGAGAAGAATAGGTACTAATGCTATAATATTATTAGTCATAATTTTAGTCCTTTTTAGCACCTCGGCCACCGTTCGGCGTTATTTGAACATTTATGGGAATGGCAGTCGAGCAAACCGATTAATTGTGAGAAAGAATGGCAATTTAGGAATCAGCAAAGATGGGTTTTTTGATTATCGTGTGAAAAAGGTACGTTACAGCGGTTCCTTAACTTCAGAGGTGCTAAAGATTTCCCAAGGTATATTTTGGTGTTGTTTTATACAGCTGCCCCCACGACCTGAGTTTATTTTAACGCCGCAAAAGTAAGGCTGACTTTATAATGACAAAGCTAGGGAAAGAACGAGGATGGATACCATACGTCCGGATTTGTTCGGACATGTCTGGCTTTTTGGCTCCTCATCCGGACTTTATCCGGCCTGGATTTGACTTAATAATAACTTATTTTGGAAGAAAGAAAATGTTTAATGATGAGGCAAAAGATAGATCAAAATGTAACGTTTCTAGACGTTTTTATGCAAATTTTATCTATTCTTCAAAAAAACTTTTCAAATTCCTTAATGGTAATCCTAAACGAGTAACCTCATCTTCCAAGGCCAGGATCTAGTTATTACTATTTAGGCTGACTAACCATGTCGAAGGTTCAAATGAACCTTCAACATGGTTAGTCAGTAGGTACAAGTGTAAGAATTAAAAATTAATTATAATTAAAAACAAATAAAATAATTTATGCGCATCAGATTATACAGGTTAATAAGTTTTCATTACTAGTTTTTGGTGTACGATTACATATAAAGCTCGCTACACACTAAAGCGAATCCCGCTGATTACGGTTCAATTTGGTGCGAATAGTCGTGTGACTTCCTAATAATTAAAACAAACGACTGGCGAAGTTACGCCCCGCGCGGGATTAGCCGCAATGTGGCCAGAGGTTTATGGTCATGGGTAGATAGAAATTACGCATCCTTCTTCCCGGATCCCATACCTAGTCGCGCAACAAGGGTAATTTATGGCAACCATTTGTTACGTTTACTTTATTAACATATCAAGATCATAAAAAGTTATGGGAATTCCTTGAAGTACTCTCTCAAGGCTGGGGCGAATTTCCATAATTATTTAAATATTCGATTTTAGGTTTAGTTTTTTTTGCTTTATGGATCCATAGATGTCACTTTTTACTATTTAATTCGGATTTAGTGTCCATTTAGTCACGGTTAGTGTGTAAATTAATTAACATAATATTTTCTGATCTGACAAGTGTGGAAATCGTAATTTCTATATTTGTTTTTCAAGTTTTAACGGCTACCTTTCTCTACTACTAAAGCATGCTAATTTAATGGCACAAGAATTAATTTTCGCTTTGGCGCCATTTGTATGAAGCTTAAGCGAGACTTCATTCAACGTAGACGCACCCTTATTGCAGAATAAACATTGCTGAACGCACATGGTGCTGAAAATATTTTAATAAGTTAGTGCGAATTACTCGGATGAAACTGCACACCAACAGGACATCTAAACTGCGTTCAAAAGCTGTCAGTGTCATTATTGTGGAATATTCGTAGTGATAGTTATACATTTGAAGCCAGTTTGAAAGTGGCGCCTGTTAGAGAAAAAAATAAATGGAGTCGTTTGTCTTGGTATGGACGTGTAATGAGAAAGGATGAAACGTATGTGACTAAAAGAGTGATGGATATGAAGTTGATGAATGTAGAAGAAGAGGAAGGCCAAAGAAAAATAAATGAATGAGTCATGAATGATATTAAAGAAAAAGGAGTAAATGATGCCGCGACATCTGACAGGAGAGAATGGAAGACGGAAACGTGATGTACCGAACCGAAGTAGAATGGGACAAGGGCAGGAAGATGATGATGATGTTTCGCAGTGATAGCTATTATATTGAACGCGGTTTAGATGTGTTGATGGCGATCAGTTTTATTAATGTAATCCGTCTTTAAACGAAGAGACGAAGAAAGTAAGATATTTATTGCAAAAAAAAAGACTTACCAATTGCTTATAACTTCAGGGTCCTCATGATACACGTAAATGTGCCGTGTGGAGCCGTCCTTCATAAACGTCAGTTGCATCGAGTTCATGTGACCGATCTTAGACGGTGCAAACGCAACGTTCAATTCCGACAGTTTGAGCACACCCTTAGGTTCCTTGTTCTCTCTTACGTGGTATCTGGGGATAAGAAACATAATATCTTAATATAGTTTAAGGATTGTATTGAAACAGATACTAAATTCCCTCTTTATTAAACACACCGGTGCGCGGTGCTCTAAAAAGTGCCTACAAGTAGTCCCAAAACTTTAAGACCTAGGTTTTTTATTCCCTAGGCTATGTTCAACAATGAAACCTTTTCAATAGAGTAAGAGTGCATGATATATGTTACACAAGGTTGAAAGTTGATTGAAGTTTAGTCACAAAATCAATCGGAATACCTTTCACCAGTGAAAATTTTATTTATTTTACTATTTATAAACACACTGTAGACAACACAGGATAATAAAATATAATATTTGAGTACATAGGTTTTACTGTAAGAAAGAATTATTCTAAAGGCGGGAACAAATTCGGCATGCATGACGTAATTTCACCACAACCTGTATAGTTTCTAAAAAAAAAAAACTAGTTTTTTGAAATTCGTTTGTGGCATTCCTATACTCAAGATATCGAAAGGTCCATCATATCCGACCATCTATCCATCTAATCAATTACTAATTGTTTACAAAACAACGGCTGTGCAAATCAACCTAATGAACTCGGTAACCAAATGACGTACCGTGACGTTTGTTCGTTCGACTTGTTTACTCCTAACCATGTTATCCAACTACACTAGGCTAATCCAGTACTTATTAGTTTTTCACGAACATTTACAATAGAACTACGTCAGTATGTACCTGTTAACGTACCGGTTTTTTCGTCAGTTAAAAATAGGTACCGAAAATAAAATACGTCACTTTTTAGCAGTAACACAATGTGGTGCAATTTAGGCCGAAAATATTCTCGACTTGAATTTTCCGTTTCAACCCTGTAACTGCTACCGCCAAAAACTTTCGGCGACGTAAAACCAATTCGAAATAGAGTCGACGACAAAATCGGACACGAGGATTTTGCAAAAAGCACACATAGTTAGGACACAGAACAGGCAGGCATTAAACATTTAACAATTAAACCAAATAGATACTATCCACGTGCATATACATATATATAGACGTTTCTTAATTTCACAGAGAAAATACATACATACATACTTATACGTTGCTGATACAGCTTCTCTAACCACGAAAACCAGAATATGACTACATGCAACATAGATGGTACTGATTTGATGGTAATTCTGCACATGAAAATGGGCCTTAACATGGGGTTATAGGGATTAACGTCTCTTTAAAACTTCTACCTACATTCAAGATCAAGACTAACGTAAAATTTTGAATATTGGAATTTTCGTTTAAATTTCGCTTTCGTTCTTACCTCAAAGGACCAAAGTTTTTGACGCGGAGACGATCGATTAACCGATCGAGACAACCAGTTGTACGGCCGCAGCCGTCAGTAGCGGGATGGTACCTAAGAACCAGTCCGGATATGTTTAAGCTAAACTACTTCGATAAAAAACTAGCTTTAGTGCTCGTTACTATAAGGGACAAACTGCATTAAACTCGTAAAATTACTTAGTAGAATCAACTGTTTTCAGAGTATTTTTATAGATGTCTTAATAATTTTTGCCTCCCGTTGCGGTATTGTATAATTTGATTGTTTGAACTTACACATATTTGCTTATTGGATTACTAATGAAACTGTTTTAGTGTAAACAAGCGTAAGGGAATTACCCACCGTCGATTATACTAAAGGAATGCGATATGTCAGCATAATATAAATCGAGTAACAAGGTAATTTACACGACTGTAGTGTGCTTTATGTAGGTACTTTAAATCTGTTTTGATAAGTGTTTTTCCTATTATGACCAAATCATCATGGTGTAGCAACGGTAGTTGATTCTTCATGATTTCGTTTTTTTTTTTTTATTAAGTCTCATCATGGGTGTCTTTTTACCAAGTCTACGTCAAATTTTCACGAATCATGTCTCTTTAGACACATGTAAAAGTAATTTTATTTAATTTATTCTACTCACAATTTTACCTCTAATTTATTATCATCTAATTATGTACAAATCGTTTAAGTACACGGGCGCTAACAAACGACACAGCAAAGTCGAATAACCTAATAACAAGGTGAAGGATATCTTTCATCACAACACAATGTCAATGTTCAGTGACGTGTAGTCTGAACAAGACATAGTAACTGTCCATTAAATAAGGCTTAGTCTAATAACTCATATATGCTACTCGACACAATCATGAAACAATGCTAAATTTATAACATATCGCAATAGTGTTTGCCTTGGATATTATATCTGGAGTGTGAAAATGCGGGAGAGCAGTCGACGTGGCAAACAATTTGGTGCGTTCATAATTACGTAGTAGGTCAACATTTGTTTAAGACTTGACGTAGGATTGCAATAAGAGGTGTGGAACTTTTCGTGTGTGTGTACGTCACAAATTTACCCACATTTTTTCTATGAAACCCATTTTATCTCACTTTATCGTCTATCTGAAGATAAAGAAGCGCGCCGTCACCGAGTCGCGACATTTTCTTTAAGTATTTCATCAACCAGTGACAGTTTTATTATGTTGTTTGATATGTAACAACTTAACACACTTACAAATAACGCATTGTGCATAACAAGTATAAAAATAGCTCATTATTTCATTACTGTGTAATTATATTTCGTGTCATTTGAGAGTCGAAGCAAATATCTATTTATGAAAGTAACTATTGTCCTGAAACAACGTTATTTGGGCACGGTTTATAAGCTCAGTTTGACTGAATACTCTCTATACCTGTCTAGGACAACTTTTAAATTGTAAAGAAACAGGAAAAATATAGGTACATATTTATAGCCATTGCTGAATTGAATACCAGCTCTCATTCTCTTATGAGCTATCAAAAACTTACAATTCCTCGACTCAAAATGCTGCTGACTTGTTAAATATTTGTTACTATAGGTACAGCTCATAGGAAAATAATGAGGAATGGGTACAGAAGCACTTATAATGCTTACGTTTTGTAGTCCTGCCTGACGACTACATGGCCGTTAATTTTCCTGTTATGATAACAATTTTAATTACAACGATTTTCCGGTAAAGACAGAATACAGTTTTATGACAAAGATTAATTTATTGCGTTAACCGTTGAATGATTCGTGAGGAAAGAGGTTGTGTTGAGTTTGAACGAACTTGTAAGTATATGAAATAAACTTTAATCTGACTATGAGTATAAGCCAATGTGTAAGCTGATGTATGACCAATATTATTTATAGAAATACAAACAGGCAGACATAACTATTCGAAAAAAAATGTGACCAGCACGAATGATATTTGAATAGATGAAGTTCACGAGCGTTCTTAAACTATTATATTAGTAACAAAATGCGACGCAACTGGTTATCTTTCACATAAAGCATTTATAGTAAACATGGGGATTGCATTTGGTCATTTTGACCGCATTCTGTCGACGAGTAGAATATAACGTAACTGAATGCGCGATGTAACGCGTCCTTATTTGAAGCCAGTGAACGCGAGCAACTGCGTTAGCACGAGCAGGGTTAAGTGTTTCGGCGAATCGATGTTCGAATGCGGCCAACGCAACGACCAAATGTAATTGTGTCATTATGTTCAGTTAACGATACATTTTGACTCACTTAAGGGTGTCCTCATTCTCACTTAAGACGAACTTCCTCAGCTGGTAACGGCTATCCTCTTTGCCGCGTTTCATGAGGAATCCTTCCATTATGCCAGATAGATAACTTTGACGTTCTGGGTGGAAAAACTCTTCACGTTCATATTTTGCTCGGATCCACTGGTCAATCAGTACTCTGGAAAATATTTGCGGTATTTTGTGTGATAGGTCATTTATTATTAGCACCATGTAGGTACATGTAGGTTACCTATTTAGTTTGGGAATACCGAAACAATAATAATAAGTGTGAAAGTCCATATATGTTACAAAATAAATATGTTTATTTCCTTGTAACAAATATTTCCTTGAATAAATTTGTAACAGTAGGCAAGTTGTACATTGTACAAGGCACACCACTTTCTATATAAAATATCAAATTCAATCATTTCAAAACTTTGTTTTCAAGTCCAGAATAAACATTTTGTAAACAGTTTATTTCCGGCCTATTTATGTTATGGGAGGGAGATAAAACTATGTAGGTCAAGTTTTGATATTATTGATAAGTCATGTTATGATTTACGATTCTTGGCAATAATATGGTCTATGTAGAGAACTAAATATACATATAACGGAACGGGTACGTCTATTCCTTGAAGAGATAGACACAAATGTGTTCTATATTTTTTGCTGATTCTTATTTGTGCCATTTCGTGGTTGTATCAATACGACGAAGCTTCTTCTTGCAATAATTAGTGGGTATTACAAAAAAAACGTTTTATTATGAGATGAGGAGTACATACCTACATTAGTATATCAATTCTTGGAAAATAGACGAAAAAATATTTAAATCAAGGATAATGTTGGTGTCCTGTAGGCTTAGTAGTGCGTTCCTTCAATGGCACCGAATAGATTCGCCTATTAGGCGGTATTATTAGGTATGGTTTTTTCCTAGATATAAAAGTCCATAAACTAAAAATACTGTTTCACGATACCATTTTTTTATTTTGTTTATTACTGTTTCCAGTTTTTAATTAGAATGGGAATTCCTACTGGTACTTATTATTACTTTTATGAGTCATTCTAGTGGCATGTTTCTATGGCTAATTAAGGCAATATTATGTCGTTACTGTTGTTGTTTTATTTTGAAAGAAATAAATACGGTATAATAATAAGTAGTTACTAGTTGATTAGACCTACATATTATGTAAGTCATCCGATAGCTGACTATTTTTAGCTGAACCGCAAAGGCTTCTTCTAGATAATGTATTTCTACACAATTACTAATCTATGTTACATAATTTAATTTAAATGTAAGTTGTAACTAGAAGTTCTAAAGAAAATTATGCTTAAGGTCAAAAACCGAGCTAAAAAATTGTTGAGCAGAGAATCAGCGGTTTATTTTCCAAAATTGTAGCACAATCGACGACATTTATAATAATTGGTGCTCTTTAGTTTCTTCGTACGCCATGGATGAAAGGCGTAAACTCATGAATAGATGAATTACTTACTGTGGATCATTCCAATTGGGTCTTCTGTAGCACGGTGGAACTCTTTCCTCGTATTTATTCCTGGCTGTGTTGTTACCGACCTCCTTCATCCTTTGCACCTGAGAGTCCTCCCAACGGTCCAGCTTCAGATGCTTTACTTTGCTTATGTGTGCCCCCATGCTGCGATGGATGCTGGCACATCGCATGCATATGAAAATGCCGAGGTTGTATGAAGCCCAATCAGGGTCTGGAATAATAAAGAACAATAAGGTTTTATTTGTGAATTGTATCTCCAAGGTCGACCTAGGAGGTTGTCATCTGCTTTGTGGTCAGTTTTGCTCCACTATTTCTCACACTTTGGGTCTGAGCAACTGTACCCGCTACGCTATTGTTTATTTGAAACCATAAATATACATTTAGTGCGAGTAACAATGGCCGCAATAACTGTTACTACGAACTATTTCAAAGTTTGCATATTTTTTTTATCAATGGGTGCAGACAATACCATTCTATAGACTACTAACAAATATTTAAAGAAATAATAAAACAATGAATTTTACGACGACCCTCGTCAATAAACAAATACAAAAAATCAAAAACTCCAAAGAGTTTCTAACATCTGGACAACTTTCTAAAATGATTATTATTTAAATGGTACACTAGTTCTTTCCTAAAGATAAACAATAACACGTGCCTAAAACTTAATACTATGTAACAAACTGTTATCACTATGAATTATCCTTGTCCGGCACACTATAAGGACAACCCCTGTGGGGTAAGAACCTCGGCCTTAGGGCGTCGCTGGGGGTGGCCAGCAAGCGACAGGCTGGATCGGAACCAGACCATAATGTAGGGATATGTAAACTACAAGCAGGAAATAAGGATAATGACTACCGAGAATTAGAGACCACACACCAGTCAAACCTTGTTATACGGTATGCCCTGGTCAGATTGGTTGTCAGACATTCGGTCTTCTAACTACCTTCAACGACTGTTAATGAATTCGAAATTAAATTGAAGAGCATAGACGTCTAAACATGTCAATGATGTTTACACCCATAAGGACTTGTTGAACTTCTGGAATAGCTGACTGAGATTATATTTAGGTATGTTCTATAATTACGTAAATTAAACAGGTATGCATTTTGGACTATCTCCGAGTACCCCGATCCTCCAGGCCCCCGTCACGGAGAACGAATACGATTAATATGACATTTCTTTTTTCTACCGTTTTTAATTTGTAGGGTCGACTTAAGCATAAGACGAAAGTAGTTTACCTATTTGATAATTTGTACAATGCCGAATCATAGTTTTAATAGAAGCAAATTTTACAGTTTGAATAAAATGTATCAAAACTAAATGTTACAATATTATCAAATCATACTTAACAAATATATTTTAAAATTTATGACAACAATTCATCAACAAGTATTTCAGCCGGGCGAGAAAGGTTGCAAAAATTTTACCTGAGACTGAGAGGCACAAACCAGAGTTATAATAAACAATAGAGCTAGTGCAGCTGGCAGGACAATGTGTCTGTTTTTTTTTTAATCTTGCGACAACATTGTGATTGTATCTCTTTTACGTATACTAAATAATATTGCGAATGCTATTTGCAAGTCCTTCTTCAGGCCACGAGCACAATTACGAATTTACGAAAAACAAATTGGTTATTACATGGACCTAGTATGTCTTACATTAACAAAATAAAAATTCGAGTGTTTGGACCTGCAGTAATAAAAAAAAATGTGGAGGCGCAGTGAAATTGGCCACTGAGGTGAGGTGGTGTTTGAGGGATCGGGGTACTCATGGAATAACCCTGCATTTTATTCTGTTTATTAGTACGGTCAACGAAAGTATATAAACGTGCTCTTTAATTTACATCCTAAATTGTCATAACAATATTTTTATTCTTTCGCCAGTAAACAGGCAAATAGGCAAGCCTCAATCAACCGGGCATAAATCCAGACTTCAAGTTTCTTCTGAGAAATTCCAAATGACTCTTCGCCCGACCTGGGAATGAAACCTATAACCTCATGCTCTCTATAAAGTGCTAGTAGCTCTTGTGACCACATAACCAAGGAGGCAGCTCATTCAATGATTTGAAAGGAGGCAATTCATAGATGTACCTATACTACTTTTTATATAGGAAGGTTTTTTGAGTCTATGTAACGAAATATCTACATGGAAACAGCTAAAACAGTTTCACATTGTTTGTCTGTTTGTAAACGTCACTCTTTTAAACTAGTGTTCGGGTGAATGACTTTCTTATAGGTAAACAAACAAGGTAGGTATCTACCTATAGAACTTTTTGTGTGTAATGTATTGCCTACGTAGAAACCAGTATGTACAAGTAGGTAGATCTGAGATTTTCTGATATAAAATGGACAGGATTCTAGCCATCTCAGAGGCTTCTAGGATTCCCTGGATTTTATTTACTCTGTTGTCCTGCATTTGAAAACATCTGGACTTATAGATAATTGATGAGAAATACAAGTTGATGGCCCTGATGGGCCATCAGGGTCACCATTCCAGCTAGTGATGGTCTTGCCTTTGATTTTCGTCGTAAAAATAACGACTAATATTTTAACTGCAACTGCAATACTGCGCTGCACACTTGCAGTGTAAAGCAATTTCAGTGTTTGAACAAATCAATGATTAACGTAACATAAATAGACAAATCTAGTTACGATTTCCGAGTTAAATCGTGTTTACAACATTTTGGTAGATTTATGATTTATATTCGTAACAATTTTTTTTTAGATAACAACACAAAATACGCAAGTGCCGTGGCGATACGATAAGAATTCTGAAAATCGTCACACCATAGATTAGGCCCAATGACGTACATTGTGCATAACAGCATAACAAGCTATTACCTATGTATCCGCACGTCAGTGACGCGAAATAATCTCGGAAACTAGCACTCTTGCCAATAGAACCTACCCATTTATCGGTACGGTACCTAAATTCGTCATTTACCATACCATTTACCACTGCGACATTTGCCAAAATACCTATGAATGAATTGATTACGTGCCGGCCGTGTACCTCTCTGCGAAGTCCCCACCACTAAAACCGTACATCGCGATGGTCCAACTTTAAATAGAAATTGACACCCGCAAAGTCGGTGAGTGTGAGCGCTATAAAACTTAGTATAAAGTTTCGATTGTTAATTGTTGCAAAGAAAAATGATTTTTTCTGTGTGGAAATAGGCGTTTCCACGATTTAGTTTCGCATCACATCCGTGTTTATAAGTACACACAACACACCGACACGAGACATCACACGGTCGCACACACACATACACATTTGGCCTCTGCGCCAATCGTAAATAACATAACGCATGTCACAAGACTTGGGATACCTGTTAGATACGAATAACCTTTGTTTCATACTGGTAATTAACGTTTATTTTAACGTAGAGAAATTATCCACTTAATTTAACAGGTAAACGTTATTGTCTCTCTTTTAAAGAAAGAAGCGTTAAGATACAGCATATGGACTTGTCTCAAAGCTCATTAATCAATCAAGGTTATCGTAATATTACTCAAGTAATAAAGTTTATATTTATGTTAAAATAAACGCATCTACTTACTTAGTGTTCTTTTATTTATACATTTTGTAACCGTTTTATTTTTGTTGTTCTATAAATAAATAATTTAAGCTAGTTAGAGTTTGAACACTTCGAGAGAGCGTATTTATCAACTGCTAATTAGTCGATAACAAGCTGAACTTTATTCAAAGTAATGTAATTATGCTCTGAATAAAATTCGTGTATCTTAATTGGTTTGTTTTGTTTCATTTCACCCACCCGCAGAATTAGTCACTGGCCAAAAATTAATATTCCCCTTTGTTCGTTCTAATGCGAATTCTACTAGAACCGGTCTCATTAATTAGTTATTGAATACATGAAATGGAGCCCCTTCTTCCAGAACAACTATCTGTTGCTGTAGCAAGCGTAATTTTATTAAAATTATTCTGTTTCGATACCTAATCAGTGTCTTGTGGAACACAGTTTTATATTTCAGAAACGATGTATTATGAATATTAAGATTTATGAGTCAATTGCACATCAATCAACATAACTTTGACATGGGCTTCACGTTGTTGCAAGAAGTCCCGGTTTCGTATAGCTTAATCTATGCAGTTGACTGCACCTTCTATACATTTGAAGTGGACTATAAAATGTAGTGTTGAAATACGGTACATAGAAGCTACTCGACACAATTAAATTTTACTACTCTCAACTTTTATAGCCTTGAGAATAATTTGTGTAGATTTTTCGCAATTTTTTCCAAATCAGTTTGGCATCTTATGAAATTTTCCATAATCCTTATGCTAAATTGTTAAGTTATTGTTTATTCTAACAAATATTATCTAAATAGCGGTACCTATCAATGGGGCGCGCCCGAATGGTAATGCTCCCGTTTGGCAACGCTACATATACCTACCTACATTGGTTATGTTTGTAGATAGATAGTGTAAACAAGTCTGGGGCCGAACTACCATATTAATGATTATGTACTGCATAGCATATAATTTAAGTAACCTATCTAAATGACAATATTTTTAAGAATAACAGGTAAAAAATTAAAAAAGAAGTGCAGGAACAAAAAGGTTCAGAGTAATCCCTTATTGTTTCGCAAAGTATTGTCTTGAATCCGGATTTCGTTTACAGCTCAATAACAATCGGTAAGAACAAGGGCGTACTCTGAACCTTTTTGTAGGTAGGTACCTGCATTTCTTTCGTCAAAATTCTTTACTTACCTGTTTGTTATTCTTAAAAATATTGTAATTATTAATATGGTAGTTCGACACCAGAACTGTTTACTCTGACTGTACTTGAAGGTGTACTCGGTTCGTAATATCTACAAACATAACCAATGTATATGTAGCGTTGCCAAACGGGAGCGTTACCAGACGGGCGCGACCCCGCGCAAACACGCGTTTACAAATACGCGTTGCTGAAAGTGCTGAAACCGTGTAGGATTTGTGTGGTCAAATTAATATCACGAATTTAAATTATGATAACTTGATAACTGACGTACCTACTTAACGTTAACATAATAAATATTTTTCTTAAAAAAAATGTTAATATCAGCCTAGGCATTTCGAAACGATGACGTAGCGTAGGGATTAGCTTCCAGTCGATGAATATCAATAATTATTGTATTTAAAAATTTAGTTCGAACTATTCTAATTTTAAATCTTAATGGGTTAGCGCTAATTTATTCAGTTAATTTATTTAAATTATTATTGTTAATTATTGTTGTTAATTTATTTAAATTATTAAATACTCGAGTATTAACAGACTTTCGTTGCTGGCTGTACTATACTTTCATCAATAAAACAAGTCCCATTAAATTATTGGCCTTAATTCCAATCAACGTAGCTACGTAATGCTTATATTCATCATTATACCTCAAAAACGTGCAAAATACCTAGTCTATTTAAACCATGTAAAAACTATACGATCTCAGAGCGAATTTACGAGCTCGAATGATGGAGTTTGGACATACGCCGCGCAGTATAGACAGACATTGAAATATAAAATTAGGTCACACTCACACGAACGCGGACGCTCACATCCTATCCTAATTTCTTAGGATAGATTTATAGGTAGCGCCATAACGATAAACAAATGATAACAGGGGTATCCTTAATGTTGTTTAGTTGGTAGATAAGAAATCAAGGAAAAGTTGTGCAAAAATCGGAGAAATTGTAGCATTCTATGTCACGGATACAATACGGACCTACCTAGGGCAGAACCTATGACTCATACCTACTAGGTATGCTATAGCCAGCCTGCTTAGTGGCGTAGCGAGAGTTACTGTCGCCCGGGGCGGAGTCATAATTTGCCGCCCTTTTGACGTCTTAAAAATAATAATGTTGGTGAGAAAAAACGTAACGAAATGAAAGAATTGAGCGAAAACATGTATTTCAAAACCATGGGGAAATGTGTCAGTGTAAGTAACATGAATATGTTAAAAACATTAACAATTTACACTATAAAAATACGTTTCATAAAGTCTAAACAGTCTAAAATTCTACTTTTCGGGACTTACGCGCAAAAAAAATCATGAAAAAGCCGACGAAAAATTCCAACGCAGGGGGGTCCAGAATAGGGCACGCCAAGATAGTGGCGATAAGTCCCCTCTTTGAGGAGTGGCTAGAGAAGCGCCACGGCGCCCTCACCTTCCGCCTGACGCAGGTCCTCACCGGACACGGTTTTTTCGGGAGGTAGGTACCTGCACCGAATCGGGCGGGAGGAAATGCCCGGGTGCTAACATTGTGAGGATCGCCCGGAGGACACGACCTCTACGGTGTGCTCCACACACCGTAGAGGTCTGCTCCGCTTGGGCGGAGCACCGCCGTGTCCTCGTAGCGGCGATTGGCGGCAGCGTCAGGAATGGGAAGCCGTCACCTCCTTCTGCGAAGCAGTCATGCTAGCAAAGGAGGTGGCGGAACGTGAGAGGGAGAGAACCTCACGTCCCAGCCGCCGCGGGAGAAGCACCGGGCGTCGGGGGCCACGTCGTGATGGCTCTCGGCCACCGTAGGCGCGGGCCTGTGGACGGTGAGTAATGGGCTAGCTCGCCGTCCGTCTGTCTTATGACTACAGGCCGTGTCGACGGCGCGTTCGTGTTCTACGCGCGCCTCAAAGAGATGTCAGCAAACATGAGGGGCCAGGAAGGGCCGATGCCTGCCAGGGTAGCGGGACTGTTCGAAAGAGATACCGCGGCCCTGGAACATAAAGGGCAAAAGAAGGAACATGGATGGTTTTTAGTCAGTAAAAGTCTATCTAACACTCCCTTCCGCTCCGCCCAGAGCGGGCGGAGTCATTTGATGATTTCCCATCCGAAAAAAAAGGGAGGTCCAGAATCATGTCCTGGACCCATGGTATTCGTTTGCGCGTCGATGTCCCTTACACCCTGTATGTAAGTCGTCACACAAAACACGATACGCTATCGCCGACGCGACGTCGCGCCAAGCTTGATGACGGCGGACGGCGCAGAGTGACGTGATCGCTAGGCGTTGCTATGATAACCGGTACACAGGACCCGATGCTGACGGGGCGCGAGCCCGTGGCGTGCTTCCTATTTCTACAGTGTGACTATCGCGCCCCGCGCTTACGGCCCGCCAGACTCGCGTCGCGCTACCGTCGAGCTCGCTGTTTGACAAAGGCTTTAATTTAGGTATACACTAACACTACTGTCCTGCACATTTTGTCCATCAGAAAATGAGTTATGTCTGGCGGCCTTGGGATCTTGAACTAGGAAGCGGGGCAGCCGATTTTGTTTATATTTTCCGTGAGACTTAAATTATAATAAAAAAAAACAAACTAAAACTTACTTACTATTAAAACGGCAGCGGGGCAGACGAAGAAGTTATCATAGATAATACACTATATTACTGGTACAAGTTGAGGTACAGTGTGCACACCTTAACACCGTGCATGTACACGTCTAAACACAAACAAGGGCTGACCGCCACTCGTGATTTGCAACAATTGTTTTGGGCGGGAGGGACATTTAATATGTGTAGGTAAGTGGGTATAAGCTAACTTCTTGAGAAATTAATTGTCTGACTAACCGCCAGTGACCTCACAAAATATTTTTTACCAATTTTGCCGCCCTTCTAATGGTGGCGCCCGGGGCGGTCCGCCCCTCCGCCCCCCCCTTGCTACGCCACTGCTGCTTAGGTATTTATTTTAAGACGTACTACGTCTATGTAGTAGATCAGATACGGCATTATGTTATGTTTCGTATCATCTAAGAAAACAAGTGAATGTGCATGCAGATAGGTATATCTAGTTTTGATAAATTTTGGTCTTGCCAATTTGTGCACCAACCAACTCAGTCGTAGGTAATATTATGTTAGGTTTAAATAAATTGTTTTGTTTTTATTTCTTATCAATCACATAATTATAATGTACACACTGAGCAAATAAGTAGAGTGAATTTTGAGACAATTCTGTATGCAATTTGATGGTCAAATGAAATTATTTTTCAATTAGCATTGATACATCATACGTGTGTGGTAGACATTATCGCACAAACATCAATGATGTATCCTTACTACAGACTTATCTGCATGTTTTGAATCGTCGTAAAATGCGCTGGTCGATGATTTGTTTTCATTGAATGCATTTTACGTCGAGGTCACTGAACTCCAAAGCATGGACGCATTTACGCCCCCCGCCTATTCACCACCCCATGAAAATACCACGCACAAGGAAAACACTATCACTAAAATTGTTAAGAATCACTTATTACAACATACCCGGATTTCCACAATCGGCACAAACATTATTTCCACTTTTCTTTTGCAACTCCTGTAACAATTTCTGGTTATGATCTACCATCGTGGAACTTTTGCATCAATAATGAAGACATACACGCTAGCGTACGTCGCCGCTCGAAAGTCGAACGCCTCGAACGAACGCGTTCTCTGCCACTGCGCGAGGGAGCGAGCGAGACTTCGACCGACGCGCGGCGAATCGGTTCAACAAACGCCATTTCGTAGGTGAGGAATGCCATTGCATTCACACACATTTACGTTCGGTTAGCATGAATGAGATAGAAAGAGATGTCTAGTTTCGGTATATGAATGAAACCAGTGTGTAGTGGATGGTAGTGGATACTCGTAAAATCCATTTGTGTGTGTGTATAGCGTAGTAGGTACGTGATGCGATCATGCGACGCGAATACAAGCAAGCGCCCGTCTCGCGTAAATACGTGTAAATACTGGGTAGGCACCTAGGTAATACGAGTCTGTCTATAAATTACTCTTCGCATAACTAAATAGGAAGGTACGATACGGTACTCGTAACGTAGCCGTGTCAATGTGCTGGTTGGTCATTGCTTTGCGAATCAGCCAGATAGTATAATGGTAATTAAACGCGGTTAAATACATTATTTTAAATCAATATAAAGAATGGTTAGTTTAGTACCATTCATAGACGATAAAATGAATGGGTAGATAGGTATGTCGCTTCATTTCCGGTCGGGTCACGTTGAGTCTCTTGAACTGTTTTCAGAAATAGAATCTAGTTTCAATATTTTAATTATATTACGTACCTACTTAGGTCCGAGATCAGATGACTTATTTTTGTAATAATAAAGTGTTTTTACATTTTATTATAAAAGTATCATCTATTATAAATGTACTTAATTACTTATTCTTAACAACTGACTATTTGATAAGTTTCCCTATTGCCCAAAAGGATTTGAAATAACTAGGTGTGCAATTAATTTTATTACAGGACCTCTACCTACATTTATGTAAGTCCGATAGACCTATATGTAGATATATGCCTTGTTAAAGCATTAAGTGTGCCTGGCGCTGATGAACTAACGAATTATTTTTGTACAGACGTAGACATCAGCACATCAAGCTACCCGAAACTGTCAAATTTTATCAATCAACCTTGAACCTAATACTTCAGCGACAAAGTTGAAAATCTATTAAAGAAATTTGACAGATTGTAGTAGGTAGCTTGATGTGCAGGAAAAAAAGAAATGATCTTCCTTTTCCTGATCAAAAGTGTTTCCTACTTTTCTCTTGACTTACTCCTACTTTTTGTGGACCTAGGACTCGGAAGAAGGCCTGTTTACGTGATATATGTATCTACCGTAAGTAATTCAACTGATCATAATATAGAGAGATGAAGATAAAACAGTTGAAGATGAAAATACGTGGTTTTAACTTTTGTAGAACAAAAGAAGAAACCTTGTATTTTTCTCCCTGTGCGGGCAAAGGACAGTTATATTGATAATAGTTGTTTACAATTATTAAGTTTCAGTGTGTTATGGTTATCTTTAGGAAGAACTAGTGTACCATTTAAATAATAACCATTTTAGAAAGTTAGCCAGATGTTAGAAACTCTTTGGCGTTTGTGAATTTTTGTATTTATTTATTGCCGAGGGTCGTCGTGACTTTTCATGAAATAGTTATTGAATGGGGTTAAATGAACTTAGAGGGTTGTATTAACGATTTCAGTGATTATAATTTTGTAACTACATACGTTTTACTGGCGCGACTCATTTTCCATTAACATACAACGTGACACTGACCTACAAATTGCAAAAAACGTAAGAAAATTGGAATTTCGCGGGCTACTCTGAGTACTTCCACTTAGTCAACCGCCGCCAATCTTCAATGTTACTGGTAATACTGGTGTCCAGTCCGAATTCCACCAATCCAGCACACTGTGAGGCTCATCGCGCAAACTCTCTTTTTCTAGACCGCACCATAGGGACAATATTTTTCTATTTAGAGAAAAATTTGTAGTTACATGAGTTCGCAAATTGCAATGCCGTGCTATAAAAAAAATAACACATTTTTGAAAGATTTCTAGGACTATTAGTCATTTTATGATATATGAATTCTGATTTTTCTTTTTTTTTAAAGGCAAAAAGACAAGAGTCCATTACACGAGTCTTTTTATGAACTGTAATAAAATTAATAATTCTAAAGTGTAGTTTAAAATGAATATTTTACATTTGTAAAAATTATGTAAGTAATTTAATTTTATCAAAAGCCAAAATAAAAATCAACATAAAAAAACAATCTGTCATCGTGTTTGTTCGGGGTTGCCACATTAGGACTAACCTTTTGAATTATGGGTAAAGAATGGGTTAACTGAGGTTTGAACTGTGATCAAAAACGCGAGCCGAGCAAGAGCTGCTATGGCAGCGGCTAGCGAGCACGTCCAAGTTGATTGCATCAAATCACCCGTAAAAAGAAGGCTAGAGCTCCAAATTTTAAATTTATTTCAGTGATGAAGTGATGATAGTTAAAAAACTTGGCTAATACTAAATTAACCCGGATAAACCTAAGTTTATTTCTTCTTATAGCATTATCCGTGACAATATGTAGAACCTCTGTAAGTCGAACTTGAAGGGAGACGCCAAAAAATTCTAGTTATAGAGTTTTCGACTATGGAGGACATCGACTTAAGCGAATTTTGTCAGGAAATATTCGTCTTGTAGAGGTTAACATTTATTCCGACTAATTTTAAGCCAGGGAGGTGAAATAGATAAAAATCCTAGTTATAGAGGTATTAAACATTTTTATTTACAAGTTAAATAATACGTAACACTTTGTATTTTCTATAAAAAATCAACATATTATATTTATTTAAAAATGTATTAAAACTGTCAGTTATTTTTTTAATGTTTGTGTAACAGTGGTCCACTAACACTGATATTTTGGTTTCGACACTGCTGAAACCATTTAAGTGAACAATCCTCCTAGTCGGGAAATTCTGCAATTCGTTGTCTTTTGCAGGACAAATAGTGACCATTTTCAATTTTTTTCATGATGTCTGCTTTGTTTTTTATTATCGTTGACAGAGTACGCATTGTCAAGCCAAATTTTTCCGCAACATCTTTCTTCTTTTGACAGCTCTTCACAGCTTCGAGCACTTCTAGCTTTTCAGCAAGAATAAAAAATAATAATTTACATTTCACTGCAATCATTGTTTGGTGTTAATTGATGTGTATTGCAGTAGTACCAAACTACTTCTGATATTTATTCAATCGACAACAATAAAGTAACTTCGCTAAAGTTCACATGAAATCAACAACAATAATAGGTAGGTACCTAATATGAAACACCTGACACCTGTAAACAGTGCATGTTTACAGGTGTCAGGTGTTTCATTTATAGGTAGACTAGCGACCCGCCCCGGCTTCGCACGGGTGCAATGCTGATACTAAATACACTACAGAAAAACTGTGAACGTTGTATATAAAAACATAGCGGCCCACTTCGGCTTCTGGTGTAAAATATATAGCCTATGTCACTCACTGAAAAAATGATTAAAATTGATCCAGTAGTTTTGATTTATTCATTACTGCCCGTGGCCCGCACGCCCGGCGCAAACGCTACGTCCCGCAATTTTTAAATCTGTAATATCTTCGAAAATATTCATTTAAATCATATGCTGTAAAGGGCCATATAGATCTATATTAAATCAACAATGTATTTAAGGTATTTAATTGGATAAGGATTAATGCCGTATTGGTTAAAATCGCTTCGGAAATTAGCCATTATTTGGCGTAAAAAGTAAATGACAAAAACATGTTATTGTGGGATATCCATAAGAGATAGACATATACCATCGCGGAGTTTTCTGTAGACCTTTTTAATGTGTACAATACTTAGTACATTATTTTGATAAATCTCGTAGGGTTCAGCCTGCGTTTGCAATGTAAGCGGAAAAAAATGAAATTATTTACGACTTCACAATAGAAATCTTGAAATTATCAGTGGTTCTCTAATATATTAAGCATGTTATTATACATATAAACCTTCCTCTTGAATCACTCTATCTATTAAAAAAAACCGCATCAAAATCCGTTGCGAAGTTTTAAAGATTTAAGCGGTCAAAGGGAAATAGGGACAGAAAAGCGACTTTGTTTTATAATATGTAGTGATGTTCGATAGATAGATGACATGATGAGACTATAGATGTTCGAGGGAAAATATATACTAAATTTACTTTTAGGGACTCGCTAATTATTTCGACTTAAAGAGCGGTCAGATTTCGAGCAATGGAGGTTTTGGGGCTTGAAGTAAAGGGAACACAACATTTTTTCGAGTTTGGGAGGTTTTCGACTTATCGAGGTTCGACTTAAAGTTCGAAGTTCTACTGTATTTTTTTGGACAAGCCCGCCACACTATTCCCAAACCACTATAACTACTGAAAGCCAGAATCAACAGTGGCGACCACCAGAAAGGCGCTGAGACAATGAAGCTTGACGAAGTCCCAGAATAACAATTTTACTGTCTTGTCAGAAAAGTATAGCGGAGGAGTAGGAAAACTATTATTTCCACTTCCCTCCATATCAGCAGGAGACAGAATGAAACAAGGCCAATAGGCACACAGGGACGTTTACAACTATAAAGAATAAGCCCAGTTGCCTAGCGCCACGGATAAATATTATCATTAGGTTCTACTGTATAATAATATATAATAGCAAAGCCCTCATTGTGGGACCCACACGTACGCCCCTCCGAGCCCTCAACGGTAAAATAAGTCTTCAGAATGTTTTTTATCTGTCGAGGTTTTTTGCTTTCCAACTTGTTGGCTATTTCCTTAGGCAATGTATTTAGAATGCTCGGAAGAGCATACGTCCAGACCCTTCTACCGTAGGTATAGAAAAAAATTATGGATGATATGTACATGTAACCAGGGCTTTTGTAACAATATTCTGATTTAAAAGAGTGTCGATGGTGTTTCTTGGCCATTCTTCTTTATAGATCTACTCTTTGAAATACCTACTTTTTAATCTTTCGTCCTAATAATTTTTATTCTCTTTGTTTTATTTTTATTATTTGCCATGTACATTATATACAGACTACAAATAGAACTAAAATAAATATAAAAAGAAGTCTAAAATAAAGTACTTATATATATACAACGACGACAATGGGACACGTCTTAGGCGTCAAAGTACTCCTCCGCATCGCTATCATCTGGAAACGTGCCCAGAAGACTGGCAGCATTGCCACGTTGAATGGAAATGCTAATTTTTTGCCCAAAAAAAGAGCCAGCCCTCTTGTCACGCGAAGTGTCGACCAGTCGGCGAGAGATTTCCTTGAAAAGGAGACGCGCACTCGAGCCCCATGACCCGAGCGTTTCGACCCCAAACGGCTCAAAACTGTAGTTACCAATAAGGTTACAGTATTTGCGCCGCTTGAGGATCTCAGCAGCCGCAATACCTAATTGAAATTTTTACTTGACTCATTTCAGTCATATTTGCCAAAATATTTAATGATGGTGATTTTCGCTTGAAATTGAACAATATTTTTACTTGGATTCGTAATAATCATTGTCATTAGGAATCCAACAGTCAAACACTCACGGTGTTATATCAAGTTTTTTTTTTCTGGTTATTAAATTCTTGTTAGAGCACAAAAATATAATTATTTGATTCATGGTATTGGGAGATTTGGCACTTGTCTGGCAACACCTTTAATGTGTACTGTCAAAATATCGATGAAGCGTTTGCTCGATTGGGTTCGCTTTCGTTATATTTTCTACATTTTCAATAATATCTGTATGTAAGGAAGATTATTTATTTGTTTTAGGCTTCTAAAAATCAGTAAAGATGGGACGCCGATCAATTAATACCACTAAAAGTGGTAAATATATGAACCCCACCGATCAAGCAAGTGAGTATTGGTTATATTTTACTTCTTTAGATTTAGAGACGCGCTGGGATGTTACATTATTTTTAGTACACACTTCAAATTCTCCTAACACGCAGCCCAGAATAGCGGCTAGTCTCAGCTTTTTATGTTAAAAAATTACTTGCCAATCTGGAATATTGGAGACCGAAAAATGACTAAGTCTAGCCATTGTAACTAATTAGTATTCAACTCATCAAAAATTACTTATGTAGAAAAGACAATATTGCAGGAGCAATGTAAATAATCTAAAATCAAGTACATAGTTTTGCTGGTAAAAGTTAACTCGTAACTATACTGGAGTAGGGCCGAAATCATTCTCATGTACATTGAGAACATGCTATCCAATTGCTAAATAACAGAATTTACTGAATTTAATTCATAGAGAATCATGGAATACATGCTTCACTTCTTAAATAGTAGAAATATTATATTTTGCCAAATAAGAGTACTCACTGTAAAAAAAAAGGAAACTATATTAGACTTTAATTTCATGGTGTATTACTGTATGAACAGTATGTTTAGGGAGTGCCCTATAACAGAGAGAACACCTGTGTCAAATACAAATATACAAATACAAATATTTTTATTTGTTGAACATAAGTAGGTTAGGTACAGATGTTGTAATTATTAATTAAGATTATGTCTAGCCATCATCAGCGAATAAATATTATTTTGATACAAACATGCTGATTATAATAAATTACATTAAAGTAAATTAAAAAAGTCCCAGCAGTGGTAACAAAAGACTGATTATGGTTAAGGTAAAAGTAAGGTTGCTTGGTGCTCTTCACAACACATAGTAATATGTATATTGTATCAAACATTAATTCTTATGAGAATAAAAATGATCTTAAACCTCAACATTGATCATCTTATTTTTTTGTTTAAGGATGCTTTAGTTCTAAAAGTCACTAAATCCATTTTCTTGGTTTTGAGATAAGATCAGTTAAAGTGCAAAAAAAAATATTTTATGGAAATGGCTGTATAAATATAAATTTGGAAAAAAAATGAAACATTAGTTTACTGGGTAGGATATGGATAAGATGCTGTTAAAAAACAAAATTATTATTATAAAAATGAAATAATGAACTGGTTTACCAGTCAATTATTTAATTTTTATGATAATAATTTACATTAACATTAATTCTTATGATTAATTTACATTAACATTAATAATAATTAACATTAATTCTTATGAGAATAAAAATGATCTTAAACCTCAACATTGATCATCTTATTTTTTTGTTTAAGGATGATGATTTAGTTCTAAAAGTCACTAAATCCATTTTCTTGGTTTTGAGATAAGATCAGTTAAAGTGCAAAAAAAAATATTTTATGGAAATGGCTGTATAAATAAATTTTTATTTATACAGCCATTTATTATTATAAAAATTAAATAATTAACTGGTAAACTCAATATCGATAAACATGGACTTAGTGACTGTTAGAACTAAGGCATCCTATTTAAAATTGCTATCAATTAACAATCTAACACATTGAAACTTTTTGAAAACCAGGAAAAGAAGCTAGGAAAAAGGAATTGAAAAAGAATAAACGGCAAAGACAGATGGTGAGGGCTGCAGTACTTAAGATGAAGGATCCTAATCAGATCTTGGACGAGTTGCAAAAAATTGATGAAATGGGTAGGTGATTTAAATCTTGTAATAGGCAGCATGCTAAGGAACAGGATATCAATGCTTATGCATTGTGTCACAATCTGAAGGACACACCAAATCCATAAAAAAACATGGTTTCTTTCAATTCACATATTTTTATTTTATTCAACAACATTTATTGTGTCAATAACTTAGTCAACTAAGTAAACAAAAATACAAGGAATATTGATGAATTTTCCAAATGTTTACATTAGAATTGTGAGTGTGTTAAGCAATTACCCTGCAGGGGTCCTCAGCTTTAAGAGCGAGCAGCGTTTATCAAGTTGATGTAATAGCTGATATCAAAAAATATGATGTGGTACAGTCAGCATCAGAATTCATTCAACATTTCTTTGAACACAATTATTCATTTGGTACATTGTTTTTTGTTTTAATTCAAGCAAAACACATCCTACTTTTTAGGCTGTTGGGCGATCACGAAAATGTATATATATCTCCCAGGCCCTCGACTGGTCATGGTCCAATTAGGAACAGCGGGGGTTTCTTTGGTAGGAGTCCAACATAAACCTTCATTCTAACCACACCAAGGGTATTCATGAGGGATTTCCCATACAAAAAAGACTGTCTACAATTAAAAAATATTGAGAAATCCACTGATCAACAGATTATAAAAACATGTTGTCAATCCCAGCCAATACTCAAAAAAAAAACTTCTTTTCATAAAAAAAAATATAGTTGTATTATTTTGCGCTGCTACTGATTTACTTTATGTGGTTTTTGTCTAGAATACAATGTATTACAACCATCACCCCTGAATGAAAAAGTTTTAAAAGAGAAGAGAAAAAAGTTAAGAGAGACTTTTGATCGAGTTCTCAAGATGTATGTAAGTATGAAAATTCTATATTCATGGATGCTTGTTAGGCTGGTTTTATAGTCACGCCGCTAGACGCGCCGTTGGGCAGCGCGCTGTTGAACAGGAACACCGGACGGCGCTGCTCAAGCGCGCGAATTTGAAACGCTACTACTACCCCAATACATATCCGAGCGCGCGCGCTCCCGACGGCGCTGCTGAAACGCGTGACTATAAAATCAGCCTTACATGCATGTTTTGGTATTTTTTATTGTTTGTATATAAAAATGGTACATCTATTTTTGTATCTGAATGTTATTAAAAAGATTTGAAACAACTATTGCACAATATTTCACAACATTTTGAAACGACAGCCAACCATTAAAAATATAAGCATGATTATGGTTATATCTAAGTTCGGATTTAGTATTCTTGTTTAAAGTATTACATAATAATTTTGTAAAGGTGATAAATTGGCTTGGCAAATCACTATACACTATCATGCTACGCGTCGTCTCATCTCACCATATATTATGAAACTTTCGTGCAATTGTGACGACAGGCAAGGGACCCTAGTACGAACTTGCGATGTAAACTTATCCTATTGATCGCCAAAGCATAAACGCACGAGCGTGCCCTCCACGCTAAAATTTCACGGCCATAAAACCTACAAAAAGAATAGGGATAACCAAAACTATATACCTAGTTGTTTATTTCGTGATAAAGGGCACCGCACATTTTTTGTCACATATTTGTGTCGTTGGCGTACAGGACACGCGCTTGTTTGTCACGTATATGTGACAATGGAATTCAAAAGGTTAAATTTTTTGAGACAAGTTTAACTAGTGCCTAGATAAATCCATCCAGATGACTCATCATAGCATCAGATGATACCATGGCAACCGATTTTCACACAGCTTTTCAGCCACCAGTGCTACTTTGACATTACATATATTCTCAGCATGGAAGATACTACTACCTACCCTCCTACTGTATCCCTATGTCCTAATCTATTATAAAAAAATGCACACATTTTACATAATGTGTTAAATAAGTTCCATGTTTTATTCTAGGACAAAGATGACCCTGAAAAATGGGTGGACCTCAAACGTCAAGAAATGGAATATGAAAAAAGAAGGGCACATTTAATATCATACTATGAATCTGTGAAGCATGCCCAGTCAGTTCAAGTTGATGATATTCCATTGCCTACATTACAAGTAAGTTTTTAAGAAAATCTTAAATGCATTCATTCACTGAGAGATAATGCTGTGCCTCAAATGCTAGGTCTGGCAGCATGACTCAACCAACTTTAAATTTTAAACAAAAGTTGTTTTTCTTAAGAAGTTCAAAACATAAAAGTTGGTACTTTTGACTATTACTCTAGACTTTTGTTTTTAATTGAAAGTCGGTCAAGTGGTTGCAAGCGCGAATGAGGTCCTGGGTTCGATTCTCGGGTCAGGCAAAGTGTTATTGGGTTTTTCCATCAGAAATTACTTGAGTAGCAGCCATGGGTCTGGATTTATGCCTGGTTGATGGCAATAGGCTTGCCCCCTATTATATGGCACTTAAAGATAACTGGCGAATATGGGTGTACATAAGGCCTAAAGCCTAACCCTTCAGTGATTATAGCCTGTTATATTATGTAAGTGGTATCATCGGTTTTTGTAAACTCATCCCTTAAGGAGAACTTATCTCCTGGGAAACTATATAATAACTTTCTTTTGTAATTGCAGGTACCAGACAATCTCATTTTCAGCAATGTTCCATCACAAATACCTCTACCAGCCGACGCGGTGCATCCTGTGGTTGTCAAACCTATACTAAAGAAAGATTCGGCCTATAAAGTAAGTTGGTCTAATCTTTTGGAATTTCAGCAAAACTAACCACATTTACACACTGAGGTACAATATTCCTAAATGGACTTAAATAAAAGAAAAATGAATGACCTCTTATTACAATACAAACTTCGAAAAGGTAAAAATTACAAATTGTCATTAAAAAATAAATAAAAAATATTTATTTCCGACCTTGATCCATATGATGTTAGTAATACTCACTATGTTTAAGCTATGTTAGTAACAAACGAAATAAAAGATTTTAATTCACATATCTGCTGCACTCACCTAACGCACTGTGTATTATGTACATACATGTACACGTACCCAATGCGCCATAATGGTTCAACACGGCTTTATTAACTTATGTTCATCCCTGTTGGTGTCATTGAGAAAAAGCTATTAAGTAACAGTAGAAGATCCTCTATTTACACTTTCAAAGTACGAAGAACCTGCTTCAGTGTTTGCAAAATACATAGCATAAGTTTTATCAGTTTATAAGATTCTCACTGCTAGGACACAGTTCCTTCAGAAGTACGTGCGGGAATCAACCAATCACATTCGTTGGAATCCACTTCACGTATCTCGTGTTGTATGTGATTGGTTGAATCTTGCACGTGTCCGTACCGCTCCGCTCGTCTCCGTTTTGGTGGAGACCGAGCCTTAGAAGGAGAAGAGATACTAAATCATTACGAAATGGGCTCATTGTATCGCTATTAAGAAACTGGCTTAAATGAATTCACATTGCCATAAAAAACAGACTTTGAGTGTCGAAACAGACACATAAAAGAAAGAAAATTGAGTTTATATGGCATTAAACAAAAAAAAAACACCTTAAAAATTATACAAAATAAATAAACAAAAAAAAACTAATAATGCCTAAAGGACCTCAGTTCAGCATAATGATAGATGGCAACACAAGATGTACCACCTGACGCTGATTTTCAGTTGATCTCTTTGTGCTACTAATATCCATTCAACACTACATACCTATCTGGTAACAGGACCCCACAGTTTACGGTTGCATAGTACCCTATCATTCTAGGAACGCCCAGTTGGAGTGGAACCCCCAGGGGTCCCGCCTGGACCGCCGTGTGACTTCGAGATGCTGGTGCTGGAGAAAGAGAAGAAGATAGATCACAATAAGAAGATGGATAAGATGGTGGTAGATAAGAGTAAGGTGCTGAGGTTCTCCGACATGCCTGATGTAGGACCGCCTGGAGAATGTGTATGTATATTCCAATATTCCTAGCCATTTACAAAGTGATGTTATCTCTTCCTACAGAATTTTTTACTTTGTCTCAGTGTAATTTAAGTTGAATTCAGAATTTTAAAGTCAGCAAACATTTTGAAGCTAATGCTGAATTTTGTGAAATTGCTGAACTTTGTGTTGATATTAAAGTAATTTTCCTAAAATAAGTTTGAAAGCATATTGCAAATGTAAAAGTCACCATTATATTTCCCAAAGCGGTGGGCTGAGCTGTATAAACTTCAATATAAATTACAGATCACGATCAGCACAATAAATTCTTTCCAATTAAAAAAAAAAATTAATTCAATTAGTATCTTAACCTTGTGATAAAAAATCTCATTACTTCTTTATATTTCAGGCACCACTACCAAAAGTACAAGCACCAGTAAAGCCTCCTCCTCCAGAGAACATAGACGGAGAAGCCGTGGATGAAGAAGCTCCCTCCTCTCAAGGGGCCGCGGCGACACAGGCTCCCAAACCCACGTCCTTACAGCAACGCATGTTGGCGCTGTCTGGTCAGAACATAGACGACTTTATGAAAGAGATGGAAGAGGTACATAGGAAGAGGGAAAGGGATAGAGCTGCAGATCTGAATGCTAGGTATGATTTTTATGTTAAAATAGTTTCATGCTAGTAAGTGCAACGATTTATAACGTTCGGCTCAACCATGAGTTGAAGATCCTACATACATAACATCACGGCTGTAATCTCCGAAGGGTTAGCCAGAGGTGCATGTTACATGTTAGTGCTTGTGACTGTACCCAATTATAGTAAACCCACATTTCGCCAGTTATGTTTAAGTCCCATCATCCCATGAAATAGGGGGTGAGCTTATTGCCATAAATCCAGCCTCCGTGGCTGCTACTGAGAAAATTCCTGATGGAAAACCCAATAACACTGCCCGACCCGGTAATCGAATCCAAGAACTCATGCTCAGCGGTCGCGCTTGCGACCATTCGACCAACGAGGCAGTCCTACAATTCAATAATATTTAGACAGTGAAAGTGGGCATTAGTACTAAGTGCTTAGTACCTCTTTGTGACGGAGTTAGTCTAGGGAAATATCTATATACCACCATTGCTTTCTTGCTGACAAACAGCATTAGGTATTGTGGTCCGCTTTGAAGAGTATTGATGCCGGTGTAATTACGAGCACATAAGACAATCATCTTTGTCGCTGGGATGCCTCTGGTAATTCAAAATTTTCAGATGTTCATAGGCGATACCACGATGAAGAATAGCAAAACCATGGGTCACTTGCTTTCAGGAGTTGTAAGATGTTTGCCACTTTCTACACTTACTTAACTATAATACAACCTCCACTAGGTTCACTTTGTGAGTTAGTATGAGGCATGAAGTGGGACAGTGTACCTAATATCTTTTAAACCTTCTTCATTTAATGATTATCTCTGTCTTCAGGTTAAGTGCCCTAAAGCGACCCGGCGGCGGTCGCGACAGTGACTCGGACAGCGACAACGAAGGGCCGCCTCCGCCGCTGCTGCCGCACGGTGGGCCGCCGGACTTCACGTTAGAGCCTCCTGGAGCTGAAATGAGACAGATGCCGCCGCCGTTACTACCTCCTGGTAAATGTTGCAATTTAAAATTGTAGAAACGATTTACTTTAAAATCATCCGAGCCCAAGCATAGACCTAATTGCAGTCGCTGCATTATTTATATTTTGCTGCCTGATTATTCAAATGTGGGTTACATATTAAGATGAGACACGTAATATTACGAGTAAATCTAAAAAAATATATGTAATATCTTTTATTAAGTACAGGCTGGCATAAAAACGTCCAAAAGAAAACCTCTCTCAAAGTGTTTTCCAAAACAACACATGTATGTTTCGAGATTATTTATCACCAAAAATTTATAAAAGCTTTCTAGCTTTTAAACTAAACACCATATACCACATTTTATGCAAAATAATATACATAGACTACTAACATAGACTGCCAGATCTTGAAGTCGCTATCGACCTTGGCGAGAAAGATGTCCTACAAAAGGACTAATCGATCTTCGATTCAAAAACAACATTTACCCATACAGTATCTTTCCAGGTCTCCGTCCCCCGCCGCTCCGCGCCCCGATGGCGCCGCCGATGCGCCTGGTCCCGCCCGGCCCCCCGCCCGGCCCCCCGGGACCTCCGCCAGGCCCGCCTGGACCACCATCAGGTTAAAACTTATTCCTTAGTATTACTTGACCAACATAACTTGAGACATCAGGGTGGCAGAACGTCATCCACCTAGGTAATTACTACCATTAATTGTACGGATTTGACAATCCAGTACAATTATTAAAGGTAGTTCCAAATTCCACCGCGTTTCAAATTATGTTGGCCAGTATCTAAACAGTCACAAGATCTTCCACCACTTCTTCGCGCACCGATGGTCACGAGAATGCGGCTGGTACCCCCTTCACCACGCCCAGTAGGTGGCTTACTTTGGGAATAGACTGGCTTCATATTACATTGGACTCAAACATAAGTAGCGAAAGAGTGTAGTATAAGCGCAGTTTTGTTTCATCTCTTTTAGGCTTTATGTTATGCCCCAATTACGTGGCAAAGATATATTTTAATATACTTTGTTAAAGAAAATAATATAATATTTTTGTGTTATTTGAGTGATTAATGATGAAGTACTCGTTAGGCCTCCCCGGGCTGGGGCGCGGCATGCTGCGTCCGCCGGGCCCGCCGCCGGGCGCTCCGCCGCGCCTGCTGCGGCCGCTGGTGCCGCCGCCGCCGCCCAAGCCGCATCCGCAGCTCTCCGTGCTGCAGGCCGCGCCGCAGCTCATCAGCAAGAAGGAGGCGCAACAAGGTACTATGCAAGGTACATGCTACAATATGGATAGAGAGAGGGAGAGGAATTCCAAAGAAAAAATAAATGAACTGTGTGAGGAATGATTTGTAAGAATAAGAAATAAATGAGAGTGGGACGACTGAATGGAAGAAAGAAAAAACGTGTTACGGACAGGACGTCCTGACCTGACCTGACCTGGGACCTGACCGGTTTTAATTATCTGGCGAAACTTTTCAGACTTGATGTCTGTTCGTATCTAGTCTAATTATTCCTGACCTCTCTCAACTAATTCTCATTCTGATTCTGATTTTATCTACCTATTGCGAGACGATAACTTTGTTTCAACGCCAATACCCGAAACCAAAAACTAAATGACATAAACTGCCAGATATTGTTATGTATTCGCACACTCAAAACTATGAATAACACAGATTTCGTTTTGTTTTAAATATTTATTCTGAAAAATACTTAATGTACATTTTTCTAATGAACAATGTATCAATGTTTGTCTAATAGTCCAGTCAAAATAGACTAAATTATGATTCCAGTTTGCATTAATTCCCAACAAGCTGGATTTTTGTGCAGGCCTTGGATGCGTCATTACAAATGACATATCAAAAGTCCCCATCGATCCCGCTTGTGCGTTGTTTTTTATTCGAGGTCAAAGGTCACAAATTTGCGTTTTTTGTATCGTATATCTCTGAAACAATTAGAGCTACCGAAAAATGGTTCAAACAAAGTTTGTAGATCGTAAAATTGTCTACAAAAAAGATCTCAACACTTTTCTTCTACAAAGCATCGCTTTCGAGATATCGTGACTTCAGACAGCAGGAAAGTCGTATTTTCGACTATATGCACACATTTCCGCACCACCTCTGAGGTAGTGTACACGGCGCTTTTTTTTTAACGTGGTTTCCCCAGTAGGAATATAATAATAATATATAATATATTACAATGATTCTATTACCATACTTTAACTTGAGTTTTGACTTAATTGTTCTATTTATCGATCGATGGTTCTTTGCAAATATCTTTCAATTCTTGTATTGAAAATTGACAATCATCATGATTTTCAATAAATGCAAATATTTCTTCCATCGCTGAAGTAATAGAATCACTTTCAGGACGACCGATTTTACCTCTACTAATGGGTTTCAGAAACGAAGTTTAACAATCACTGTGGTACTTAGCCTCAGTAGCAACTAAGTCATATTCATACTGAATGCGGGCAATGACACTTCTTGCTAGCTCATCAGAACGAGTCTGAGCTTCCTTCAAGATGGTTTTCTTGAAGTCAAGGGTTGAAACTTGAGACACTCTTCGTCGAAGATGCTGCGCTTTTTTCATTTCAGCCGTTTTATCTGCTTCATTGCCACAGAACAAACAGTATTTCTTGAAACAAAAAGACGATTCATTACCTCGTGCTCTAGTACGAGAACGACTAATCCCAGATGTGCTAGCTATCTCCGCCTCACGCTGTCTTTCAGCTACAGCGATGCTGCTCTTCCGGGTGTATGCTTTACGACACAGCTTATGTATCTTTACAGATGTTTTGTCCTTCAAATATTCATCGAACCCATCACCCCTTTCAGTACTTGAATCCATTAAAGTCTTTAGCCCACGATCAACAACCACAATTTCACTTTCAGTCAAATTCATTGCAAATAAAGCAAACTTCTGACATTTTTACAAAATTTTGTAACGGTACTGTTTAAAAAGAGACACGATACGACACGTCTATTCACTACGAAAAACTGATTGCATTTACTAGAGCTATGTCCTTCGGGAAAAGCAGGTATACGCTGGTTTCGACCCGAAAAATGGAGTGTCGCAGGCAGATGTTTCTCAAGGCCAACCGCCCAATAGAACTAGGGACGGACGATGACTCACTCAGAATTGTATATTTTTCACGTACTTGTGTGCATGGGGCAAATACAACTATGTTCTAATATTTTTTGTTCAAATGGTTAACCCGATGATGCATACTGGCCACGTATGAGTGCATATTCGTATTTTCTATGTTTAAATAGCCATAATTCGAGAACAGTGCACCGTAGAAGAAAAAGTGTTGAAATCTTTTTTGTAGACAATTTTACGATCTACACACTTTGTCTGAACCATTTTTCGATAGCTCTCGTTGTTTCAGAGATATACGTAAAAAACGCAAATATGTGACCTTTGACCTCGAATAAAAAACAACGCACAAGCGGGATCGATGGGGACTTTTGACATATCATTTGTAATGACGTATTCAAGGCCTGCACAAAAATCCAGCTTGTTGGGAATTAATGCAAGCTCGAATGTCTATTTTGACTGGACTATAAGAGTTTGTTGCCATCGTTGCCTCTGTGCTGGGAATGTTTTCTTATTTTGACACCTGTCAAGAATAACCTTTTCAATTATTTGGAGACTAAAAACAATGAAAAACAGCAATAATATTTTTACAAAATAACAATTGCATGTAAGTGCTACGCCCGACACATAGACGTTAACCCCGAGATCAGGTTTTTACTTCATTTGATGAATTTTTCTTGATGTGCAGAATAAACAAATAATAATTTTATCACACCACATTTAGTCTGTTTACAATTAGTGACTCTTTTACTTATTCCAAATTATTTTGGTGAGAATTAATACGTACTCAACTTTCTTGTATTACAAGATCGATCTTAAGAACTTATGTTAGCTACGTATATTCTTGCAAACAAACATATCATTCATTCGTATATATTTTGGAAAAATATCGGAGCTTGTACAGAAATGCTTTGGCGTACGTTTTAGTGGACTATCTAATTTCGCGTAATCTATTCAATTTCGCGTTCTGAGTCGCAGCCTAATTTAAATAAATCACTTTTTATTTTGTTACTGGTCCATATTCTGAACTAGTTTTAATCAGTGCAAGCCCCAACCATTTACACATTAACACTATTTAATATTTATTTCTAGGTGCAACAATCAGTGCCAAACCCCAGATACGGAACCTTTCGGCAGATGTCACGAGATTCGTACCCTCGGCATTGCGAGTCAAACGCGAAGACAAGAAGGCTAAACCAGGGCTCAAATCCGGGGCCATTCAGAGGACGGCTGACATACCGAAACTACTGCCAAGCAAAGACGACGCTTATATGCAGTTCATGAAAGAAATGGAGGGGCTGCTGTAGCGTGTTATAAGACTGGTATAGGTCAATTATATTTTAATATTTTGCGATGGCACGTGTTCCTCATGACATGGCAAGAGTGAGACAGCTATACAGAAAAGTGAAATACGTCATGTTCCACGTTCAAAGTTACAAGAAAAAATAGAGTGCACTGCCATACTACAACCAGACCTTAGAAGTACAGACGCTAGCACATCAAGCTACTACAATCCGTTAAATTTCTCTAATAGATTTTCAACTTTACCGCTCAAGCGTTAGGTTCAAGATTGATTGGGAAAATTTTACAGTTTCGGGTAGCTTGATGTGCTGGCGTCTGTACATAGGATAAGAAAACTTAAGTGAACTTAAGTGACTAAAAATGGTGTTATTCAAAAGACCGGACGCAATAAATATTACAAATACCGCTAATTTAACCGACGTCCAAAAAAAGGAGGAGGTTATTAGCCTCGCGATTTAATTTTGTAAATATTATGTTTAGGTAGTAAGTATGGATTAATAAACTGATTGAAATGTTTATGATCCTATTATTTTAATAACCATATCGATCCAATAAGTTAGAATTACATACAGCGTGATTGGTAATTGGGTGCATTCCTTAAAATGAGTGGTATTAGACTTAATTTGCAACAATTCTGCCCCCCATAACTTGGGGTCCAAACTGGGTTGTTAGGAGAAATCCAACTTATAAAGTTATTTGAAGAGTTTCCACCTCTCCACCATAAACTGCTGATTGTGAGAAATCTATACCGTATTATTATGTATACATTTTTAGGTATACAAATGTATAATTTCTGTGTGTCGCACTACCATTTATTCAGAGATTATTTACCGAAAATTGGAAAGATGTTATGTTACATCACAGAAAATAGTGCAACGATATTATGAAAAAAAAAAAATCGCTTTCCCCATACATGCAACCGAAGGAAGATAAAAAATACACGCACAATTGCACATACGTGCTGTGTGGAAAAAGATTATAATGCTCGTATGTAACTGACTTTTTACCGGACTGAGGAGGGTAATGTGTATAACAGCCTATTACTCGTATCTATGTTTGTACCTTTGTGGCGCTCTAGAGACCAAACGCGTCGGCCGATTTTGATGATTCTTACTAAGTACTGCTTCTCTTGTCAAGTCAATCGTTATTGAAATATGGGATATTTCCGTTACCGCTACTGCAGAAATAACTTTGTTTTTCATAGTTTTTTTTGAGATATAACTATGATATAGAAATATTTTTTGTGGCCGATAAAATGAATGCCTTGTGGCATTAAGTCTGCCTATGTACCACTATTGTAAATGAAGTTTAAATAAATAAATAAAATACTGCGTAGCGTAAATATATGTTCTCGACTACGGAACCAGAATTATCCTGTTTTTTTAATTTAGTTTTGGTTTTTTTATCTGTAAAGTTGCAAAAGTTCAATAAACTGATCTCCTCTATCTTTAAACATACATGGTCCCAACTGCATTATCTATATGTACACAAGATTCTGTTAAATAACTCCTGAAATACCCAGAAAAACAACCTACCTATGTATATTTATGAGATGAGTGTCAAATACATGCTCGATTTATAAAAACATGACGTAGAGGCACTTTAAACTATGATTATGTTTATGTTTTAAAACGTGACAAATTATCTATGTACATTAATGTAATGGCCCGTGAAAAGTTAAATCTGTGTTATTGGACAAAACGGAAACTAAACTTCGTAGGAAATCGTATCATATTATATCAAATTATATAAGTTAAGACGCATGATATTACCGGTGTTTTATATGCAAACTATTTTATGGATTTCACGACTTCGTTTGTTGTTTATGTCAGTGTCAGACACACAACAATAATAATCTTTATTACGGGAATGAAAGTGGTTACAAAATTGTGTGAAGTCCCTGACTCCTGTACTAAGTGATAGAGGTCTATCACTTTGCTCCTGGTAGTAGCACAGGAGCAAACCCTCCCAAGAGGAGATATTACAGAATCTTATGCAATAAGAATAACAATAAATAAAAAACTATAGTAACAAAAAAAAAATACTGTATTGAGTTTGCGTGTGTTTGTAACATATCCGTGTAAGTTAACTGTTATTTTGCATGGGAAAAAAAGCTGGGAAACTTTCCTAACAGAATCATCTGTTTACGAGAAACTAATGCCAATTGAAATATACATTATTCTGATAAAAATGGTCAATCTGTCGCAGTACGGGTTATCAGCTAGAAAAATATGTTCCATCATTTTGTTATGCGTAACCGGGTCACGTGCCGAATAGTTGGCGTCACATAAAATAACGCTTGTAATTCGGATAGGCGGTATATAAACCACCTTTATTTTTGCCTAGTCCTATGTAATAGAGGGCGAGACTATTGTATCTTCTGCCTAGCCTTTTCCCAACTGTGGTGGGGTCGCCTTCCAGTCTAACCGGATGCAGCTGAATAACAACATTTTACATGGAGCCAGCATGGGCCACTGACTACCTTGTAACGACTGACAAAGATCTACAAATCACAATCGGGCCCAATTCTTTGCGCGGAGGAAACTCGGTATGTAAAGGGGGTCACCCATCCACGGACCAACCTAGGCAAGCGCGGCTGAACCTGAAGATTCACCCGAGCGGGTACTATTATCCGTTGTCTGGTCGCCAATGTACAAGGCTCTGCCTAGTTTGGGATCAGATGGTGGTGTGTTGGTTGTCCCATGATATTATTATTTAGCCACGAGTTCGTCACTTCATTGAAACTTATTAGTAACTGAACACAATATAGCAGACTGCTTTTGAGAATTTCCTAGAGGAAATTCCCCCAATGACGTTTTCCGAGTAGCCGCGCTTGATCAATGATGTTCCTAGCATATAAATATGACTGTTTCGTTCCCCTTTTTATTGAGTGGGAAGCGCTAGGGTAGCCCACGAAATTCTAATTTTCTTGAGCTTTCGCGGGCTACTCTGCGTTTCCACCCTGGTCCCGTCATAGTGCCCTCGTCTCTACTATGTATTATGATTTCTTTAACAGTGTGCAATAGCATAGCACGTCACCCGTCGCAACGAATCAAGCCTTCCATTTTTAGGGTTCCGTAGTCAACAAACAAGGAACCCTTATAGTTTCATCATGTCCGTCTGAATGTCTGTCTGTCCGCAGCTTAGCTCAAAGAGTCTTAGTACTAGAAAGTTTTAATTTGGCATGAATATACAGATTAGTTACACCGACAAAGTGGTAAAATAAAATCTCAATAAGTAAGGATTTTTATTAGGGCATCTACACGTAAAGTGGGGATTTTTTTCTCGCGTATCCCATAATGTGGGATGTCTTTAGATAGGTCTTTAAAAAATATTGCGAGTTTGTTAACATAATTTTTCGATTAAGGGATTCGTTTGTGAAATATTAAGCTTTAAAGTGCATTGTTAGTCGTCAAGTGTCCTCCCTCTACCAGCTAAACGGTTGTGTTTCTGTGCGTGAAAAAATTCACGGTGATAATATATATAACGAAGTTAAAAGGAAAACTACCACCGCTAAGTAGGCTTTACTAGTTTACGAGTAATAATGTAGACTATTACTCATAAACTTGTAAAATGTACTTGGTACTAAATATGTTATATTTTCCTAAATAAAATGTAAGGGAGCACAGGTTTTTCAACTGCAAATGTAAGTTTGTTTTTTTATTATTACAAAAAAATCATCGTTCGGAGGCAAATCGGACCGTAGGAAGTGTCCGCATATTTTGATGTGCAACTACGGAACCCTAAATTGTGCGTGGCCCGACACGCACTTGGCCGGTTTTTATTATTAGAATAATAGAATAGATTTTAAAGGGTGTTCAGACACCCCTAACGAAGCCGAGAGGCACTTATTCTTCTGAGGCGTTTGCGATTTTTTTTTTGTTCTGGACCATATCTAACTACGACTAGAAGGACCCCAGGTCCTGGGAACCTACTCGCGGAGACGAGGTCAAAGCTCCAGTTTATCCCAGGTGTTTTTAATATAATTTTTATAGTAATAACTTCACTGAAAATACCATCAGCACAATGTTTTGAGTGCGTTACATTGAAACTTTTCACACCAAAAAAAAGTCGTTTCCCAGCAATCATTTTAGCGCAGTGTGACTTAGTTTGAAGTACAAAATGCTTATACAAATGATAACTAGAGGGCTAGACGTGCGAAATTTGTGAAAATGGTAATAGGACCCATTTTCGTAAAACACAAATTATCAGTTCTTCTGCATAAGCGACAATCTGACATGTGATTTGCGCAAGACTATTTATTGATCGAATTGTCTCAGGGATATTAAAGATAACGAGTTATAGGTACCTACAGATTTTTTATAAATATCGACAAAACAAGTGATAAAGATATTATTCGCTTGTTTTTGTAGTTTGCTGGTGATCGTCCCCAAATAGGTATACCTAACATACATAATGTTTTTTTAGGTACCAAGATATTATATATCTTTTGCCCTTTATGTTCCAGGGCCGCGGGATCTCTTTCGAACAGTCCCGCTGCCCTGGCAGGCATCGGCCCTTGCGGGCCCCTCATGTTTGCTGACATCTCTTTGAGGCGCGCGTGGAACACGAACGCGCCGTCGACACGGCCTGTTGTCATACGACGGACGGACGGCGAGCTAGCCCATTTCTCACCGTCCACAGGCCCGCGCCTACGGTGGCCGAGAGCCATCACGACGTGGCCCCTGACGCCCGGTGCTTCTCCCGCGGCGGCTGGGACGTGAGGTTCTATCCCTCTCACGTTCCGCCACCTCCTTCGCTAGCATGACTGCTTCGCAGAAGGAGGTGATGGCTTCCCATTCCCTCTCGCCCCGGACCATGGCTTGAACCAGGGCCGGACGCGAGAGGTCGCCGCCGCCAATCGCCGCTACGAGGACACGGCGGTGCTCCGCCCAAGCGGAGTAGACCTCCACGGTGTGCTTCACCGTGTCCTCACTATCCTCAGAGGGGACTTATCGCCACTATCGTGGCGTGCCCTGCTCGGGGTTGCGACAGTCGCTCTCTCCATGTCGCCATGAGATCCGCTGAGCGACAATTTGCCGCGGCAGCGGAGTTTCCCCCCGGCGTAGTGCCTCCGCGCGCCACTCGTGTAGGCGCGCAAGCACTATGGCCTCCAGATGCCATGGCGGCAATCCGGCAAGGAGGCTCGCCGCCTCGCGGGAGATCGTGCGGTACCCACGGATCAGCCTTACGGCTACCACCTTTTGGGGCGCGTTCAGGTAGTGCGCGGCTCGCAGCCTCAACGAACGCACCCACACCGGGGCCCCGTAAAGGGTCATGGACCGCACGATCCCCGCGTAGAGCCTCCGGCAGGAGGCGTTTGGACCCTTCGTCTTGGACCTACCTTATTCATAATTTACATAAACGAGCTCTGCAGACTAAATATACCAAATTCGAATCTTATTCTCTACGCAGACGATACGGCCCTTCGCTTTGACTATCCACAGTTGCCTATCCGCTATGTATAATAACTGCTGCAAATCTATCTAGCGAACAAATATTATAAAATACTTAGGTGTAACAATTGATAGCACCATGTCCTGGAACGATCACATTGGGTCATTGGTGGCACGAGTTAGGAAATTAATACCTATTTGTGTTCAAAAAATTAAGATCATCGGCGTATCTCCCTACGCTTAAAACGGTCTACTATCCACTGGCAAACTCCATTATAAACTATTGTATAACTGTATGGGGAAGTTCTGGAAAGTGCTTAATGCTTCGTTTAGAAAGAGTGCAGCGCGCGGTTCCGAAAGTCATGTCACACAAACCAGTCCGTTTTCTGGTCGATGAATTATATGCTCTGTTACAAATACCTAGGGTAAGGTTCAGTTTTCTTCTGAACTCAATCTTACGAAAACATTCAGAACTTAGTTTCGACTAGTGTTTTAGCAGCCAGAATGGGTAGAAACGTAGACCAGTCTACCATGTAGCACCGGCTAGCATCGTGATAGTTAAAAGACAATACTACTTTATAAGCCCAATCTATATCTATCTATACTAATATTATAAAGCTGAAGAGTTTCATTATTTGTTTGCTTGAACGCGCTAATCTCAGGAACTGCTAGTTCGAATTGAAAAAATATTTTTGTGTTGGATAGTCCATTTATCGAAGAAGGCTATAGGCTATATAACATTACGCTACGACCCTTAGGTGCCGCGCAGCGTGTGACACCGCGGGGAACAGCTAGTTCTTTACAACAAAATAGGATTTTGAACATTTACCCCCTTACTTCGCGAGTGTAAGCCAGTAACTAATAAGTGCCTCAGTTTCCTGTCTTATGAAGAGCTTGAAAATTTTGTAAAAACCTAAATATAAGTAAAAAGGTTCCTTTCATTCCCACTGCCCTCCAATTCACATAAACACGCATATAGCTACACATACTCACACATTCACTCACGCGCATACAAATAAATACACGACACTTAAGTACATACATTCATAAATATTAAAATTAGTGCTTAAGATTTTATTAGTTCTTTTTACCTTTTATATTTTATTCTACAAAATCTAAAACATACCTACATATATTTTTTTTCTGGTTTATACTATTGCCTGGATTCTGGAACGCTGTCGTCTCGCCTCTCGGAGTTGGGCGCTTTTTTAATATATTAGTCTATGGTTGGGCGCTAATGGCCGCGACACAGTATTCCATACCAATGCGGTTGTTAACGAACACAAACTTTTATAAAATATTTTTTGTTCCAATACATATTTTTGTATTTGTATATATATTTCGCTGAAAAATCAAGGAAAAATAGCTCCATTTTCTGAAGATATTGTTTTCTAATTAAAGAGGATTCGCCAGCTAACAGGTTGCCTTGACAAAATAAAACAAATCATAGTACAATCACAATATAATATAATTTGCAACAGCTGTTAAAACTACAAGTACCTATAAGTACATTTTTATAATAACTTAAATAATTCATCTTATAGCTACTTTCATCATTAGTAATTTAGTCTAAATAATATAAATATTAAAATTGGTGGGTAATTTAATTTAAAGCAGTATTTTCACGTATTAGAAAACTTAACAAGTATGGGAATAAATAAAGCTTATAATACAAAAGACAGTCAAAATCGATTCGTTCCGCAAACCTACCATATTTAAAACATATCCCACACCACACGACAGTTTTCTCCAGTGAAAATACAACTTAACGTGTTAAAGCTAATTGGACATAGAATTACTGAGTATAAAGGCGCTGCTACACAGTGTCCCAAGGCTGCGCATCGGCAAAAGATACGCCGTGGACTTAGCTTCGCTTTATATGAAGTAATAAGGGGGATCACTCATTGCAAAGATTTCAAGTCGTCAGAAACGCGCTTTCGCGTCAAAAGACGTTCGTGTTTCTGTTTCGTTTGGAGTTAGACAACACTGAGTTGGTTATAGCACAAGTTACTAGTCGTCGTATAAGTCAGAACAATGAGAACACATCTAACGATTTGTTTTATGCTAGCAAACAAATGAACCGTGATAAACCTCTCCATGCATATTCTGCGTATCAGTGGAGCGACGCCTTAAACGTAGCTGACGTAAGGTACTAGGTAACACGTAGATTTTCCAATACAACAAATGGTTACTTCGTTTCTGTCCATTTTTCCATCAGGATCGTCGAAAATAACACAAAGCTTCTTTTTCATTAACTGTACCCCGACTACATTAAATAATTTAAATAACTCGTGTTAATACGCAATGTTTTGTCGCTAAATTCTCTAAAAAATCCAACAAATTAACATATTGTTATTAGTTCTGTTGTGGAACACGGCTTCATACAACATCTCTTTATTAAGTTTTCTCTATGTTCCCATTTCTTAACAATCATTTCCCTGGGAATTGGTGGCATGTTGACTTCCTCTGAAAAAAACCAGAATACAACATTAATATATATTAATAAGTGTTGTTGAAAACATGAATTAGGCATTGAGTTAAGTGTCACTTAGTGTTGGTGAAAACGGGTATTGGGCATTGAGTTAGGTGTCACTTAGTTTTGGTGAAAACGGGCATTAGCCATTATCTGGTAAAATCTTTGCCGTACACAGTAGGGATATTAAGAGCCCCGGTTAATGCTCGGCCTAAAAACTGAGGAAACGACGACGGTAGGACCCCGAAATGTATTTAAAATCAATGTAGGTAGGTCAATAAACAAATAAAGGTCGTCATGCTTGACATTATAGACTTTTGTCGACTGAAGAATAGAAACATTTCTTTTCTATATCGAGGATAGAAATCTTTCTACAATCTGTAATTTTGTCGATTCTTCCGTCGACAAAACCTGTTTCCACGGTGGGCATGCTACGCGTGCTGAACCTAATAGTAGGTACGTCACTAGTAGTCACTGCTTCTACCTACCCAAATATTATTTTGACATAAAAAATCTGTGCAAGTAAATTATAGGAGCTAGTTGGCATATTTATTCCATGTTGGTAATCAATAAAAATAAAAGCCAACATCTTATGTCAGCTTTACACCATTGGCTATAACTATAAATTTTAAAAATCCTAGATTAAATCATCGCACTCAAGGTACTGACCTAGAATCAACAATATAAATCCTAGAATTTGTTTTTATTCATTCAGTGCTTAGAACATTATTGATATAAGATAAATTAATGTATGCAGGTGTTAGCTATTAACTTCTCACATATTTGCTGTGTCATGACTGTTATTGATTTAGCCCTCGGATCAATAGCGTAAAAGTGATTAATTCAAGGAATATAATTTCAAAGCAAATCCTTCGATTTGTAGGTACTTATGTCAAAGTATGATTGACTTACATTAAGAGTCTGATTCGTAGAAACATCGAGTTTATAAAGCTTTATAGAGGGTGTAAAAATATCCTTAACGAAGCCGAAAGGCACTTGTTCTCGACATTCCGATTTTTTTTTGTTCTGGACCATACCTAACCTTCCAGTTAGTACCAGTTTTAACGTTTAAAAAAAATACAAGTCGTTTATTAACGTTACAACTTTTCTTTAAATACCTCCATGACCTCTGTACTATTCGATGCATCCATTAGCACAATGTGTTGAGTTCGTTACATTGAGTCCTACCGTAAAGCATGATTATTCAAACCTTAAAAAAGTTGTTTCCCAGCAATAATTTTTGCGCAGTTACTTAGTTTGATGTACAGAATGCTTGGATGGCAGCTTCGTGAAGGGTCCGTTAAACACCTTGTATAAAGGATCGATTTAATGTGTTTGCTTTAAAGTTTTCCGTCTAGGGCCACATGTGTTTACAGACACTAAGCGCCGCCTAAAAGAATGCCTACATAATTGCGCACTGTTCTTAACGTTCGTTCGGCTCAGCGACGAGAGTTGATTACGGTAGAATCTTCTTCTTTTCGTGTGGTTAGAGCTCCCGCCCAAACGTCGTGTGACCAAACCTTTGGTTTGGTTTCTTCACGAAACTACGAACTTTCCTTCACCGAAGCAAGTGATAATTATGAAAAATCAGAAGTGCGTGTCTTGGGTTTGAACCGAGTAGGATCATATTTAGGGATTTATTTATGTTCTGATTTGTGTTAGTAAAAATGGGAACAAGACAAATGTTGGTAAACTTTAGCGACTAAAGAAGTAAATAGATGTGTTGATATTGCTGTTTTGTATGTCGAGCAAAATAGGTGGTCAAACCCGGACATAATGGCAATCATTCTTCACTCACTCTTCGTCGCTTAATAATAATCGACGACAAACTAGGTCCATTGCATCAATACATCACATCTTTCTACACTCGATTAACACCCTTATAATCTATAAGATAAATAGGTACTTACCGGAAGAATAGTCTGCATATGCGCCGTATCTAGGGCATAAGACGTCGATTACTGCGTATGTAAGCATCTTCATGCAAGTTGGTATGGAAACATCAGTGTTTGTTGATGTCAGGATGTGGCAGGAAGCCATGTGTTCGCTCAACGTTATCATTAGGATGATTGTTATGAAAAGGATGTATTTTCCTTGCATTTTGTTGGTGAGCTGTAAACAAAGAAATATAATGTAGTCATCTGATAACTTTCGTAGTGGAATGCCCTGAATTACGATTTTCTCCTGTCATTTTGACGATGCGTTCAGACACATTTACATAAATGTAACGCCAAAAATAGCTAGACCTGGAAAAACTACATATTTATTTGTAGCCCATACACATATTTGTCCCGTCCAGGAATCGAACCCAGGACATATATCTAGCCCAGGAGCTAATCGCCCAGCCGTGCGTTAGTTTTTGTAGTCTCTAATTACGGGAATTTGAGATTACCGTGCTTCGAGTGGTCTAAAAATTTAGTCTTACTTAGCTGTGTCCGTAAATATGTGCCATTCTTGTCTTACAAGATCGGCGGGATTTTTTTAGGGTATTTTATGGGGGTAGGGAAATGTCTTGAATATTTAACAGAAATTGTTTCAGCAAAATTATCATCCTTCGTAGGTACATAGAGAATCCAACAACGTAATTACAAAAATGAGGACAAAAATAGACGACAAAAAATAAAGATACAAAAACCACAGGACTCACCTAACGGCTTCCAGGAATCTCGGGAACTTTTCAATATAATAACACTTCGTAGATGTATCCTCATCTAATGGTTGAAAAATAAAAAGCTCCAGCCTTTTTATACTCGACTCGGTGCCCGGTAAACAAGTCCCTAATAAAATTCTAGGTGCGTAAACAATTTTCTCGACGTGCAAACTTTTATAACTAATTATAATTTTTCACATAAAACAAACTCATAAAATTCCGCGTCGTTGTATTTTTGTCGTCACAGGGTGATCGCTTACAAAACATGAATGAGCCTGTCAGCTAGCACCAAAATTAAACCGTAAACATGTTGTTATAAATAACCCGAACATAGTTTATCGCTAACTTCATTATTATCTTACTAAATGAATGACCTATGTCTCTTGAATCTGTATATAAAAACTTGCTTAGTATATGGTTGTTTATTCGAGTCACGTGTATCTGCCAAATAACCACCCCTTGAACTCTTGCCACCCTGTCTCTTCTATCAGTTTTTTTTTAACTGAAAGTAATAAAAAGTTCATAAATAAAATATGAAAGGAGTTTTTTTACTGCTTTCTTCCAGTTTCGACGTAGTCTGACCTTCATTAGCATCTCATTCATGGACCAGCGATCGTAAACGCTGTTCGGCAGTCGCTTCAATGCTTTTGAGTGTTTTTGCAAGCAAACGTAATATATACATATAGATAGTTGGACGTGTTGTTTGCTACCACTGATTATGATTTTAATGAGTTACAATGTTGACAAATTAACCGATACGTAACCTCATTATTTTAAATTATGAATTGACAAAAACAAGCGGTTAGTAACATTTTGGAACATTCCATCGTTTTGCGTGTCTGAGCTGTGTCTGAAAGCAATTCTTTCATTGTGGGAACTTCATTTAATTTTTGTTTATGCACAAAATTAATTGACCTACATATTTTATTTGTATATTTTTTATGAGGAAACAACAGCTAAGAAAAACTGCGTAAATTGGTTAGTTTCTATTTCCGTTACAAATAATATCGCCGCAGTTATTATTTATTCAGAAAACAATGAATTTTATCATTTGAACTGCGGAATTATTCTACAATAATTAAATAGGCCATTTCAAACAGTACCTATTTCATTATATTTTTGGCTCGAAAGTGGGCTAGCAGTGTTTGCGGATGTGTAGTCTTAGTGCAAGTCGTTGTTCCACTTTGTAGAGTCAAAACATTAGAGTACAATATAGGTTTAGTTATCCACAGAAGAATTTTTTGACCTATTTGGAGTTCTTAATGAAAGCTGTTTGATTCATTTTGTGTACAAAAATTGTAACCTAAATACTCTGGTTTTTTGATCGTTTTCACTTTGGCACAGCCCAGCCTCTAGCTACTGTTGCAATAGGACTTTCCGAATTCATCCCTTGTCTTCTAACCTATCGGTTTCTTAAAGAGGCTTCTAGAAATCAACAAGGACAAAGACCCTTGTCTTTGTTCATTAAGATGTGACATTTCCCAATAATTAGCGAGCCGAGGACACTGGAAAGTCGTGGGATAACTGCTTGTTGCTTACACGCTACAAGGCTGTGCCCAGAGATTTAGGGAGAATGTTGAATGGTAGGTACCTAATGTAATTAACCAAAATGTTATGTTTTGAAATATTTCTAAAAAGAAAAACATTGTATCTATGTACAGACGCCAGCACATCAAGTTACCCGAACCTGTCAAATTTTCCCAATCAACCTTGAACCTAATGCATAAAGTTGAAAATCTATTAAATAAATTTGACAGATTGTAGTAGCATGATGTGCTGGCGTCTGTACCTACGTCCTGTCATCTAGTGGTAAAAGGGTCTGGATAAGTGACCAGAAAGTTGTTTCTCCAGGAACTCTTGTTTGTCTACTTGTCTCTGTTGTGTTTGGAAACAAAATTAAGGACGCATTACCTACTTATAGACTATTTTGTCATAGATTCGTTTCAACTAGAGATAGGTACATATAAAGACAACAAGGATAATAATAATTATTTTGCTATAGAAGTGGCAATGGCTTATTGTCATGGACGTGATAATATAAACAGCTGTTTACAAATTACAAGAGTTAATTTTAGCTTTAATTATTAACTTTAATTATATTATAATTAAACAGATCCTCATATCTACTGTTGTTTTGCAATACGTATTATACGTAGCAATTGATAATATTGGCAGGCTGTCGGCACGTGCTGATGTCTGTAACCTTCTATAGTTTAAATTTATTTGTGGAAATCGTGAAACAATTAATAAAAGTATGTACTTATAAGGCCTGGACTCCATCGAAGTGGAGTCGTGCGGGGATGTGCGCAGCGGAGTGGAGAGGAGATGCTTAGCGGAGCTAGGTTGTATCCACTGAAGCTGTGCGGAGATGGGTACTTGCTAGACCGGAGCAGAATGTACCTACTGTACAGGTTACTCACACCTAGTTTAGCGACCGCCGCGCGCCGCACTCTGCTCATGTCTGCGCTGCTGCCTGCTTGGCCTAAACAAATATGAGATATCTCCTCTCTTCTCTGTTCAACCGTTTCCACTATGGATGCAAATCATGGATGACTAGCATTTCTAAAGTGATTAAGATTTTGTAACAATATTTTGATTTAAGAGAGTGTCCATGGAGTTTTTTGCCCATACACAGTTTATTTTAAAGTGCCTTGTGACTGGAATTCATCTTTTTGTATTTAACAGTGCTAAAAGTGTCTGTAACTGGTCTATCTGTATCTTTAGATAGTATAAAAAAACTCGGTCTCGCTGTTTGTACGCTTAGATCTTTTAAACTACGCAACGGATTTCAGCAATCGATAAAGTGATTCAAGAGGAAGATTTATATGTACCTATACACATTGCACTCGTACGAAGCCGGTGTACCCACACCGGCTGTGGTGGCCAGTGTGGGTCGCTAGTTTGAAATAAATGGAGAAAATTGGAAATTGAGTTGGTATTGCGGAATAAGCGCGTGTACGAGCTTTCAGCCGATACAAGATTATTTGCGCAAAGAAAAACTCTAGTAGGGTGAAATGACCCTACTAGAGTTTTTCGCGTCCATCACCCTATTCGCGTCCATTTTTCGGACCTCCCTATAACAATTCTCGAAAATAGGTATATTAACACACTAAATCACCGAAAACTCGTTACCGCCAATACCTCATCGTATAAGAGGCGCATACACATAGACAAAAGTTCTGTGTGCCCAATCAATCATGTGTAAAAAAAATAGTTAGTCTCCGTTCTTCAACAAAGAAGCGCGGACGAGCGGAATGTCGGCAAAAAAATAGTGTGCAGGGACGCGTTCGACGGTAATTATTTTATTGTTTTATGCGTATTTTAGAATACACAGCTGTTTCTAGACATAAAGCATGAAAAAAGGAGTAATATTAATTATGTATTTCCTTGTTTTTTTTAAAGTTAACAGTTAAAATAAGGTGGACGCGAATTACTACACCGAATTTATAAAACTTCCACTTTGCGACCACAATGGACGCGAACTCGTCTATTTATGATTTAGTTAGTGTTTATTTTTATGTGATTAAATTATGAAAGGGAATTTGTTTTTATTTTTTATTTATGTACTAATATCATGCAATCATAATGAGCAATTTGCGTCCACATTATTATGATTGTAGAAAAAGATACAAATATCGTTCATCACATGTGGAGTTGTGGACGCAAACTATACCTACAGGGAAATACTATTGTACCAAATTGCGTCCATTTTTTCATTAAATACAAATAATAGCGTAAATATATTTTTTTAACTTATTTGTAAAAATAATTTAATATGTATTAATTTTATTCATTATTTCTCTTATTTAATACATTTTTAAATATTTTAAAAAACAAAAGTAAACAAAACATTTAAAATATAAAAAATAGATACCCCATCGGCATCAGGAACAAGGTCCAGGCAGGGTGGTCAGGGCTCCAGGGAAAGGAACCGTCTCACAATGCGTGCCGTGCCGCGCAATGAGAGCCTCCTTCTGCTCCTCCTCGACCAACACCTTAGGCACCAACCGCCAAGAGGTCTACATCAGGTCCATGTAGGGCCCGGAAAAATCGTCCGTGTAGCTCCTTGCTCTGCCATACCTCCCTACGGTCATTAGTATTCAATATCACAGGTTTGCGCCAGTTCTCGTTACCCAAGGAGAGCGGGGTGTTGCCCTTGTCCACTGAGACCACATCTCGGTGCATTCCCACGTCGGTTTCGAGAAAGTATTCCCTGAGACTGCATACCTAACGGTTGTGCAAGGTCTTAACATTTAAGAAGCCACGACCTCCGCACTTCCGCGGGATATACAGTCTCATCACCGATGATCTTGGGTGATGCATCCGGTTTGCTGTCAATAGTGTGCGGACCCTCCTATCCAGGGCGTCAAGTTCCGTCTGAGTCCATTTGAGTATGCCGAAGGAATACATCAAAACCGGCATGACCCAACCATTAAAGCCGCGCACTTTGTTTCCGCCTGATAAAAGACTGTTTAACACTTTATTCAGGCGACCAAAGAAGCGCTCCTTCTATGATTGTTTCATGTCAGCAGCATTGATGCCAAATGCTTCCGACATACCCAAATACTTGTAGGTCTCGGTTGAGGAGAAGGATCTAAGGAATATGGAATCCGAGAGTTGAGTTCCCAAATAACTATATTCTTGAATAAAGAATCTGTTAAAAATATAATTTTTCTTTAGGTACATTATCTTAAAAATATCACCCCTACATTCCTTTTCTTAGGTGGTGGACGCAAAATGGTCTATGGGTGGACGCAATTTAGATTTTTTGGACGCAAACTGGGTAAAACGCGTATTTTTGAAGTTTGTCTATTTATAAAAAAAACACAAGTAGTTTCGAACAAAACTGAAAGCGAACCCTATAGTAGACTATATAATGAACACATTACATAACTTTTTCATTGAAACTAGTGCTGGAACATTTTTATCTTCTCCTTCAAACTTGCCAACTGCACTAAATGGACGCGAACAGGCGAAATGACCCTACCTACTGCGCTGTTACTGGCTACTGGTATTTGCGTAGGCATATTAAAATATAGTTCTTGTCAGCAGATATATAGTATTCTGTTTTTAAATAACAAGTGATAAGACAAACTATTATCAAGCTGAAATCAAGGTAACTAATAAAGTCTAAGGACACTAATTCCTAAATCATACTTAGACAGTAAATACGATAGTTTTGATAACAGTGATTAAGTAGGTATTTCCGGAACATGATATTAGCGTGCTGCTTTATCGTGTATAATAGAAGTTGTTTCAGATAAGGTACCTATCTATTAATTAACATAAGAATAATACAAGAAAAATCTGAAGGTAATGTTTTTGGTCGAAATTTGAAACATTACAGTCCTTCCACAATTATTTTACCTCTGGCAGCTGCAGTCAAGTAGCTACCTTATTGTCACAGAAATAGAAATCAATTCCCTATTATTTTAACCTGTCCTGTCAGTGCAATAACAACTTTATTGCTACGAGCAAAAATATCGCTATGATTGCGGCACCGCACCGATGTACAGGTACAGGTAATGTACAGATAAAACAGGTACCCAACTGTGAAGAGTCTGTATTTTAAACTTCTCCAGTGCCTAACTATCAATTTAGAGTCTTAGATAAGGCAATTTCGTCACTAACGGTTCTAAATAACCCGATCCTGCCATGCTTTCAGTTCTCTCCTATCGATTCCCCGAGGTCCGTATTCCCGGTTTTCCATATGAAGTATGAGTAATAGCCCAGTTTGGATTCGTACCCGGATGATGTAAATAGACTTGCCCCACTTGGGACCTAAACATAATTTGCAACAAGACACCACATTGTCAAGGTTGGTGATGATTTATAATTATTTTCTTTATTGGTGATGATTTATATTTTTTTCGCTTTCTATGTTTTTCTGACATTCTGAGTTAATTGAAATAAATGCTTTGAGTTTGAGTTTAAACAGTTCATTAAGGTGAATGCTCCAACCAGCCCGCGAAATTCAAAATTTCAGAAATATAATCATCAAAATCACCAATACAACCCTCCAAGTTCATAAAGGCGTAGGAACAAAAAAAAGTCATTCCTACAGCTTTATGAACTTAGAGCGTTTAATTGATGATTTTGATGATTATAATTCTGTAACTACATATGTCTTACAGCCGCGAATAATATTTTAATCAACATACATCCTAGCACTGGCCTGCAAATTGCAAAAAACCCAAGAAATTTTGAATTTCGCGGGCTGGTTGGAGCATTCCCCTTAAGCAGATACTATTTGATAAGCATTTTCCTTAAGCGAGCAGACGACACTTTTTGTTCATAATATTATGAAAGCAGGTGTACTAGAGTAGAAAAGTTGTCGACAGTCGTATAAAGTCATTAAGAGCATGCTGCATCTTCCGGGTCGTTGTACTATGATGTCCATACCACAGTTTTTGCCATATTAATCTTGATGAGGGAAAACTTTTTTACATCATCGGAGAGTTTATATTGAGGGCGATGTCGACATGAAGTTTCTAAGGTGATTTGAGATGCAAGAACAAAAAAAACGTTTCAAACAAAAACCCAACTGTTTGTTTAAAGATAAATGGCGAAATGTGAGTGTACTGTAGTACACCTCGACCTAGCAAAATTTATTTACCACTATCATTAACACTAGAAACGGGATATTTACCATGTTTACTGTTTGTTGTGAGTTGCCGATATTTTATTTATCACTTCCAGCATACCTGCGAAAGGAGAGTAGATAAAAAGAGATGTAGGCACAGTGTGATAGAGAAGAAGAGAAAATGAATATATAAAATATAAAGCAGTAACTAATTAAAATAAAACATGCAATATAAGAACACAGGGTGGAAGGGAACTGCCAGGGCTGCGGGACTGTTCGAAAGAGGTACCTGGAACACAAAGGGCAAAAGAAGGAACAGGATGGGTTTAGTCAGTAAAAGTCTGACACTCCTGGAAAATCATCAAATGACCCATTCCGCTCTGGACGGAGCGGAAGGGGTCATTTGATGATTTCCCATCCCAAAAAAAAAGTTGGAAGGGACATCGCCGCTCAAATTGTTACAGCGTATTCAGTACATCATTCTGAACACCCCACATCGAAATTTTCATGGATATTTTTTTTTTAATCAGCTGTTTCTTACATTTAGTAGACCAGGTAGGTATTGCACTTGTAGGAAAAAGCTGTTTTTATTTCAATTACCGATGAAAACATTATAAGTATGACCACTCCACCTCTGCGCTGCCACCGACGAAGCCGAGGAAGTGGCGAAGTATTGGGCTACTAAAATATTATGTCTTGCCAGCGACACGAAGAAGAAGAAGGCGTCATATTCTTCCTAGAACCTAAAAAAAACACAAATACCCAGAACTACAGAAATAACTAAACTATTAGTTAAACAAAGTAATATCTTGTTAATTAAAACATAAACAATTAATTAACTGAACAAGATCATAGCGTTGTAGCCGCATAAATTAGCATAGCAACAAATTATAAAACATGTAAGAATGGCAGTTGAATGGCACTATTATTTATACTAATGTTTTAATTAAATTTTTATTATCCTACTGCATAAACCTGCGCAATAAAAACTCGTGCTTGATTAATCAACTCCCGTGTTATAAGGTCAGTTTGAACTTGAACATACAATGTTCGCGTGCGAATATACCTGGTAGAACCAATGAGATCACTCGACTCTTCTAGAATTCTAACATTCACAGACGTTTATCACATTCTGATTTATCGGAATACCAAAACTGCAATATTCATTGGTCGTCGTTTTTCCTGGTGTTTGGGTTTTTTGACAAGGTCTTGAATCAAGTCAGATCACATCTTGCTAACTCCAACATTGACGGAAAAGCTTAGTGACAATAGTTCCGGTTAATACATAAAACTTAAATAACCGGTGTAATGTAATGTTCTTTTACTTGTTACTGTTGTCAAGTAAATTGTTTTATTTAATAGGATTTCGTATACTAATTGGTAATAGATAACGATGAACTTTAATGACATGAAAAATAATGCGACTTTGTTCTGATGGACTTCGAGCTTCGCTTGCCGATTATACCGTATACTATCTTCGACTGCTGTGGCACGTTTGGTCTAGTGGTCGCAAGTGCGACTGCTTAGTGTGGTGTCCTTTGATTCTCAGGCGGACAAAGTGTTATTGGGTTATGTAATTAGTTTAAGTGCGTCTGCGACCATTTTACGAATTGTAGCCTGATTCATATTATTATCCTAATAAGATTCTACTAAAGCGGCTTTTTTAGGCTTCTTGATCTCACTCCGGTCTTCTCGGATTGCGGTCAGGTTTGCGTGAAACATATTCTTCTCATAATTGTTGTGGTTTTCTTTGTTAAGCGTCATGTTTTAACAGCTAGGGAAGAGACCTGTGGGCACGCCACAATAGTGGCGATAAGTCCCCTCTTTGAGGAGTGGCTAGAGAGGCGCCACGGCGCCCTCACCTTACGCCTGACGCAGGTCCTCACCGGACACGGCTGTTTCGGGAGGTACCTGCACCGAATCGGGCGGGAGGAAACGCCCGGGTGTTATCATTGTGCGGATCGCCCGGAGGACACGGTGGTGCACACACGGAGATGGAGGTCACGGAGGTCTGCTCGGCTTGGGCGGAGCACCGCCGTGTCCTCGTAGCGGTGATTGGCGGCGGCGACCTCTCGCGTCCGGCTCTGGTTCAAGCCATGGTCCGAGGCGAGAAGGAATGGGAAGCCGTCACCTCTTTCTGCGAAAACCAGTCTCAGCCGTGATTGGCCGCCATGATTCAAATTCGGTCAGGAGGAGTTTCATACCTAGATTCATTATTAGCCCTGTATTATAGGTGACATTAACTGCCACCTCTTTCAGAGATGATCTCGAATGTTCCAAACAGTACCTATCAGGTAGCGGATGGATCAAATTAAAATACTACACAAAATTGGTCACGCAGAATCCATAATATTTTAAGAAACATAAACATATCTCTTGTTTGTAATTTCATCCGTTTATTTCAGTTTCATAACAATTAAAGTATTGAGGTATACATAATTAATTATGAGGAACAGGGTATATGAGTGTTTCTCATCCTCCATTAATATGATTCTAAAGGCCTGTGCCGACTTGCCCGCGTAGCATGACTAATTCTATCTCTATTCTACCAAGTATAGACAAAGCTCTTTCTATTCAACTCGACATGTCTTCTTCTCGAGCATGGGCTGATCCGTAGACTAGAGTTTCTACGAAGACAAACACATAGAAATTATTTCCATAGCAACTGGGTAGTAGTTAGCGATGTAGATATTCTACGAATCCCGATTGTTTGTTTCACTTGGTAAAAACGGGTATTAGGCATTGAGTTAGGTGTCACTTAGTGTTGGTGAAAACAGCAATTAGGCATTGAGTTACGTGTCACTTAGTGTTGATGAAAACTGGCATTAGGCATTGAGTTAGGTGACACTTAGTGTTGGTGACATTAGGTATTGTCTGATAAAATCGATAAAGAAAAAATTGTCATCATGCATAACAACAACAACAACATAACATGCACGCATGCATGCATTAACATGCCTGACGTTGCAGACTTTTGTCGACTGAAGAATAGAAACATTACTTTTCTACATTTTTAACATCGCCATGCTTACGACGATAGAAATCTTTCTACAATCTGACATTTTGTCGATTCTTCCGTCGACAAAACCCGTCTCCACGGTGGTCATGCTACACGTGCAGAGACCGGGATGGTCAAAAATCCCCAATACACAACAAGCGAAATGTGGGTGGCCTATATTATGTTCTGGTGTCATGTTATGTTACATAGTAAGTAATCACCCACCTGTCACAGTTTAAGATCGACAAAATTCCCTCACCTGCTTGTTGTAGAATCGTACGTAGAGTGTCGTTATATTTAATACCAAAGGCTCGTCCCGGCTTCGAACGGGTGGACATTAAAAAAAAAAATATAGTCTATGTTACTCAGGGATAATGTAACATTCTAATAGCGAAAGAATTTTTGAAATCGGTCCAGTAGTTTTTGAGTTTATTCGTTATAAACATACAAATCTTTCCTCTTTAGAATATTATTAGTGTAAATAATATTAATCAATCATTAAATATTTTAAATAGGTAAAGATTCTACTATTGTAAGATATGATGTCAAAGTCAAAGCATTTATTTCAATTAGACCATTACAGGCACTTTTGAAAGTAAAAAAAAAGCTAAGCTACAGTCACAGTCACAAAGCATAATAGGTACCTAACTTGCGAAAGTAGGTACTGTAGTTGCACATTCCAAATCGTAGAACTCTATGGAGAAGAATGGGCAAGAAACTCCATGGACACTCTTTTAAATCAAAATATTGTTACAAAATCTTGGTTACATCAATCATGTTGAGATTATACATACCTACATATATGTGAGAACGATGTACAAAGACGTGCACATTACGAGCGTCCAGAGTAAAAGATTAAACCAACAATTAAAAAAAAAGTAATTAAAATAATCCGTGGCAGCCAAGAGATGACCAGTCCCAACTGACAGCGCCCGTTCACGAACATGACGCATGGATCATCAGCGCCATTCAACTCAACCATATTGAAGGGAACTAGGTAAATGACCCGACACACCCGCCACCATCAGCAAGACATTTGAGTGAGCATGACATTCTCTCAGCCACCAGGATGTAGGGGGTAATCTTTGCCTTTATTCTCTCACATATTGTTTGTATCAACCTTATTATTGCATAAAGGTTCAGTAACGTATGGCTTAATCTCATGGCTCAATCAGCTGTTAATTTGTAGTCTTGAACTGTTGACTGTCATTATCTTAAAAGTAATTAGTATAATTAAGCGAGTCTTTATTAAATCATGTAATTATTTCTCAACATTATCAGTATGACGACAAACTGTCTACGTATACCTACTGATACTTTTACTGCCAGACTGTCTTTAGGTAATAAGCATGTAATGTCATACTATTATAATATTAAGTATTTAATTTCATCATAAAATAAAGCTAAATATTAGGTCAACATCCTCCTTGTCCCGATCTGTTCAGACTTTGGGTTCAGTGCAGTTACAGTTCTACATGATTCTTTTGGCACTTTGGTAATTTGTACCTAAACTTGCTTGTGAAAATTGTACTGAAATAACATCATCTGTCTAGCCTTTTCCCAACTATCTTGGGGTCGGCTCCCAGTCTAACCGGATGCAGCTGAATACCAGTATTTTACATGGAGCGACTGCCTATCTGAACTCCACAACCCAGTTAGTACTGGGTAATACGATATCCTTGGTAAGACTGGTTGTCAGACTTTCGGGCCACTGACTACCTGTAACGACTGTCAAAGATCTAAAAATGTCAGCCGCGGGACCAACGCCTTAACGTGCTTTCCGAGGTACGGAGGAAACTCGGTATGTAACGCGTGGTCACCAATTCACAGACCAACCTAGGCAAGCACGGCCTAACCTAGAGATCGATTCGAGCGACTTGCTCCTAGTTCACTTCAATTTCCCTCTGGCCTTACATACATATCTTCAAGTATTTATTAGGAACACGTTACCTTGCCTAGAACCTGTATAACGCATAAATACCTTGGTTAAACGTGTCATTCCTGCAGGTCAAGAACCGGACAAAGTATATAATTTCTAGAGAGCCTAGCTGTGAGGACCAGCCTCAGTAGTTTCTATAACCGGTTAGTCAGTCGCCACCTGCATTTCAACTTAAAGCAAACTGCTAATAATAGTTGTAGTTTTAACTGCGGTAAGCCAATATAATCTTTATTGATGAAGATGAAACATCATTTTTGCTTTGAAGACAGACAAACATTATGTGTTAGACCAACTGATACCTACACTGCACAGCACAGCCTAAATCTGTGAAAATGTGACTAAGATGTGATGAACTAATCATTAACACGGTTTTATTAGCTTCACCTGTAACGGAATATGTAAAAAAAATCTTGAGGGGGTGATCCATTGTCGAGTAAAACCGCAGGTACGCTAGCGAGCCGGGCGGCGCGGCGAAAGGTACAGGCCGCCAATGGAGTGCCTACAAACCCGTGGTTTTAAAATATCACGGTTTGGCACGTCGGCTCGTCGTGCATGTTTGAAATCCTAAGGGGCTGTCTCCACGAGCGAGAGAATCGCGACGATATTATCGTCGTTGCTACGTATTTCTATACACTCTCTTAGAGGCCGTCTCCACGAGCGAGAGAATCGCGGCGACATTGTCCCATACAAATACGTAATATCGCCGCCATTCTCTCGCTCGTGGAGACGGCCCCTAAGGCCGCAGTATAATAAACCGCCGGTGGATCAGCCGAGCCTGCTGCAAGCCGACAGTATTTTTTACGCTGCTGTAGCGAACGCACGGGCCAAACGGCTATATTTAGTGGCGGTAAAATGGCAGATTGAATGAATGTATCTTGTCTTTTTATTAAAGGGGACACCAAATTCAGCAGCTCCAAAAACGCTTCCTCGGTTATCTCCACTAATATTATAAAGAGGAAATATTTGTATTTGTGTGTGTGTGTATGTTTGTAATGAATAAACTCAAAAACTACTGTGCCGATTTCAAAAATTCTTGCACCATTGTAAAGCTACATTCACCCTGAGTTAGGGATGATTCTCATTAGAGCGGGCCGTGCCCGGGGCGGGCCGAGGCCGGGCGGGGACGGGCCGGAGCCCGTCCGTGCTGCACGATTTATATTACACCGTGTGTTAAACGGGTTAGGGATGATTCTCATTAGAGCGAACCTACAACCGTGGCGTCGTGCGGGCCCGGACGGGACTCGGAACATGCACTGTGTAATATGAATCGCTTCATACAAAATGTATGTAACGTTTCAAATCCGTGCCCCGTCCGGGCCACGTACACAGCCCGCCCCGGGCACGGCCCGCTCTAATGAGAATCATCCCTAACACAGGCACCCGTGCAAAGCGGGACGAGCCGCTAGTCCTCATATAATTACAAGTACATTGTTTCCCTGTCTTGACATAAGGCATAGGTACTACCTATGTGCCCCAGAAGTAGTAAGTGGGAACATTATACATTAATTATGCATTGTCTGGCTTAGTAAATGGCTGAAAATACGTGAGAGTGTATTAAACTCTATATTATTGATAAAATTATTCTAAACGCAGGGTCTCTTGCAGAAAAGCAGCAAAAAAGTGTTTTCAATACACTTTCTCGGAAACTGGCTCTTATCGCACTACGATTAGGTTCATGCAAGTATTTTACACGCGTGGATTTTTAATATTTATTCGCACACGTGCGGAAATAAAAATTTCCACAGATAACATCCTTACCTATACTAAGTCCAAATGGGTTCAATGACTATAGGCGCGTTTGTAGGCGTTGTGTTTTTTTTTGTAGGCGGTGTTTGTTTTTTTTCAAATCTCGGTAAAGAGATATGCGTCTTTGTGGCGTAAATATTTTTTGAGTATTTAAATTATGTTTATAAATAGAATGTCATTGATAAACATGATTATTTAAAACAAATATTTACTTTTATAAACAAATTAATATTTATTTGTGTTCTAAATTCAAAAATATTAAAATTTTCTATTTTTCATATTAGGCTGTTTAGCGACATAATACCTTTGCTTCTTCTTCAACCTGGCGAAAGCAAAGCGCGGAAAAAATTAAATCATAGTTTAGACAAAAATACTCTCAGTTCTAATATTTTATTACTTCGAAAGTGTATTGAAAAACGTCGTTTGATACTCGTGAGTTTAATACACACGTGACTCAAAACCAACTGTGTTTTTTTATACTTGTCCCGCACGCAAAATACGCGCATTTGACGTGGAGTTGCGGACACCAGCCCGTTATACAATACAATACAATTTATACTTGTCTCTGCCCGGAGGATCCGATTGTTTAGTAAAACATAGAATAAACCATTGCAGTTTTTTTGGCTACTGCTGACCTTTTAAACCAGAAATCTATTCCAAACTTCTATCAGCATTGAGTTTATTGCTACATATTAACTATCTCATTATCATAAATTTTATTATTTTGAAAAATTACTGATTTGAAAAATACAAAAAAAAAACACTGCTTAAGTATCATAATCCAATATCACGATTTCGACGAGTGGCCGTATAACTAAATACATGAAATAAATACAGCCAAGATTCGTTTTAAAGTAAACTTTTTTCAATTGTAACTAAAAATCGGTAGGAATGAGCCTCCAAATTCTGAGAATTTAGCGTTTTGTTAATTTGTACAGAAATGAGAATAGGAGGAACTCTGTCAACTTATGGAGAATTGAAAAAGTACAGGGTGTTTTAGCCAGTGAAGCGAGCTGGAAAATTGTAGCACCGCTACTTTTATTAATTTATACAGAAATGAGAATAGGAGGGTCCTGTCAACTCTTGCAGAATTAAAAAAATATAGGATGTATTGGCGAGCGAAGCGAGCAAGAAAAATTTAGCATTCCAACTCGGAAAGGTTGATTTCTTTATAGTTGTCGGAGATTTCGGGGGGTTTGAACCCTCACCCATCAACCCTGCCTACGGCCCTACTCCTGAGTCCTGAGATAGTTAGATTTAAGTTTAAAGATGAAGAAAACGCAAAATGAGCCAACGAAGCGAGGTGGCCCTCTATTTATTTAATTTAAATAATTGAGTTCAGAAATATTATCACGGTCGACCTAAGCCCAGCCCAGAGCGAGGTGGTTATTGGTGGATGGCGCCCGGCCTAGACCACCCGTTCTTGATCCGCTCTTGTTACTAATAGAATGCAAGAGCGAAAGAAGAGAGATTCAAAATTCAAGCAGTTCGTCTCCGCCCAGTGTATTAGGTTCTTTTTGTTCATTCTTACAGAGATGAGAGTAAAAGTAACTCAAAAGGGCAGGATGCATTGCAGTGCGAAGCGAGCTCGAAAATTTTAGCATTTAACGATAAGCAGGAAGTTAATAATTTATATCCGAAAAAAGGTATTTTAAGAAGATTTGTCAATTTGGCGTGTATGATTGGGGCTGAAGACACAGCAAATGACCCCTCCTTTCAGCCCGTTCAATTTGGCAAGCGATGCACCAAACACTTTGTGTAAAGTGAGAAAAAGGTTTGTAAGGAAAGTGTTGGAACTGCTGCCTCTGGCAGGCAGCCGCCAAATCTTCTACGTGATCTGTGGTCCCAGCGATTACAGATTTTTTTATGCAGTGTTATCTTCCGCGATAAGATGTCCCAAAAAAAGGTCTTATATGAATAGCAGCGTTTTAAGGTCTCTTTCCTTGTAGCAATAACAATGGAAAGAATTAACATTAAGCACTTACCTACTTGTTAAACTTTCCTCATCGATGCAAGACCGCTTACAATAATCGCCTTGGCATTTCCTCATGATCATTGTTGTGGACAATTCCGCTTAAGATACCATTTCTCGAACTGTATTAAGTAAAGACTCATGTACTTTCTGACAGGGTAGGTACAGTAGTCCACGTTTCAGTCAGTACCTTCAACCAGTATAAGCTGGCCTCTTATACTGTTGGAACTTCGTACTACGTTAGGCCAGTTCAAGCTCGAAGTGTTACTTCAACGAGCGATGGACTGTTCATTTACGAGCGAGGATGTGAGACTTGAGACAATACTTCCTCAATTTATAATTTAAGTATTTGGCTAAAAGGGTATGGTGATATTTAACATACCTACTACTCAAATCAGACGGAAAAGACAATGCTTACCTTTTAATTATGCAGAATGTCAGGTATTAACTGTGTATGTCATGTGCACAAAAATGAGGTAAATGACCTGAGTACCTATTAATGTTCATCTAAGATAATGTCTTTACCTTTCTAGGCATATGAACTTTCACCTTATTTCCCCAAACCGAGAAACACGTATGACAGACGGACAAAAAATGTGAGCTTCGAAAGGTTTTGGTACCCTAACAATGGTGGTCAAATATGCGCATCAGAATTTATTGTAGATGTCTGTTTTCGATCCCATATTTGAAGATAAACATATGGAAGAAAGGAGGTTTCTGATGCGATGACGAGTAATATAGAAGTTTGGAAGAAGAAGATAGTATGCGCCGACCCCAATTGAATTGGGATAAGAGCAAGAGAATGATGATGATGATTCGGAGATAAACATCACGTCTGTATTCTTCGAAGGGTTAGGCAGAGGTGTGCCTATTGTACACCCATATTTCAAATTTAAAAAAAATCAAATTCGTTTATTGGTGTGATTTTTGGTGCATTTTACATGACATCTTAATAATAAATAATTAGTTCCTCAAAAATCTCGCTAGTTATGTTTAACCCTCTTGTAAGAAATAGGTGGCGAGCGTATTACCATCAGACGGCCACAAGTCCAGACTCCAGGCTCGATACGAGCATTTTTTTCAGCAGATGTGGAACAAATGGTGCAGTATTTGTGATCAATTGCTCATTATTTTAACCGTTACAACATTAACAGCCATCCATCACGCTTGCTCTTACAAAAGCAACATTAATGTGTATTGTGTATGCAACCTTTGAAAGATTTCTGCACATTTCTCTAATACAAATAATGATAGGTTGCCGTATGCATATTGATAGTTAATTTAGAAACAGCACGTGTCTTTGTTAAAGTTATTGAGTTTTTCGCTTGAAAAGCGCTTTTCCTTACTTTAGATTTCTTTTCTAGTTCTTTAGGAATTGTCCAGAGCAACGCGGAGTCTGCATTTTCGACTTGCCCCATAATAAATGGGATTAATTTAATTTAATTTTATTTATTTATTCAGAAATACATTCTAAGCTAACAGTTTCTCTACCAAAGCGCTTAAAAGATAATAAGAATCACATCACAATGTCAAATAGCATCCCATAATTATAATAATTCAAAAAGCAAAACAAAAATTATATGTCAAGTGGTGTCATAAATAATATATCACAAATAAAATAATTATACAAGTTCTGTTATGTTATGTTAAAAATAAATTTGTCAAGTATATACATGTGATGTCATGTCCGGTTAGATTGGAAGCCGGTCGAAAAGGTTGGGCACATGATCATGAAGTCAAAATTAATAATACACACACACACACCACTTGTCATTAATTAATTAATTAATGACAAGTGGTGTGTTGGTGTGCTATGTAATGGTACACCTCTGCCTTACCCTTTGGGGAAGTGTGACGCTATGTTACGTTATCATTTAATTATTTTTATGAAGAGGGACTATTACGTGAAGTTCCTCCATCAGCAGGAAGTGAAAGCGATGAGTCATTTAAAAAATCACACGGTATCCTATCATTAGATTCGATAATCGAACACTACCTATGAATCGATTAAATCGACTCGATAAAACAACAAGTCGATGACCCGTTGTTTTCTATCTACAATTCTACAGGGTATGCTTTTGTTTTGACGTAACCAGGGAAACAGGGGTAACAAATTACGTCGTAGTGTGTAGTAGTCTCGTTTGTATACGTTATTTATGTGTGTACGCTGTTCTATGTTTAGAATTCGGAGGGGAACGCATGCGCCCTTTATGCATCCGTCCCGCGCATGAGTCAACACCCTTGTTAAGTGCGTTGTATTTTGGAGGCAGAGGTTCCGTAGTTCAGTTCTTGCGTTTTGGACGATAAGGAAGATGTACGCCTATGTAGTTCACATAGGCGTACATAAACTGTCATGTTTTCAAAAAATAACTGAAGTTGTGCATGTACAAAACTGTTTATAAAGTATCCTAAGTAATTTTAAATTACTACTTTTCTTTAGTGTGCAAGTTTGTAATCAATTTTATTTTTGTGAGTAAGAGAAATTCGATTCCGGCATTAGGTATTATTCAACCGACTGTTTTTTTAAGCAAGTGTACGTCAACAGTTTGCTAAAAATATTATATTAGGCGTATTTCTACAAGATTCATAATGAATCTTTGAATACTAGGAGATAAGAAATATTTATTTAACTATTGACGAATTTAAATGATTAGGTTATCATGTGTATAGATAGATAGCACTAAAATACACATGATAACCTAACTATTAAACAAAATTGCAAAATCAATGTGGCCGTATTAGTTCAACCTACTTGTTTAAATCTCTTCTGAACCGACTTAAAATCATAAGTACTTAATCCTCATGAAAACTGTCTCAGCACCACATATATTATTTCTCTTTCGAACGGATCCCTAAAACCGTTTCAGTGCGGACAGCTGACGGCAGGCGCTCCCGACTTCGTTATTATATTCGATGTTTGTATTCTGTTCGGCCAGTCTCAGTACATCGCTGCGCGCCAACAAGCGCCGGCCGTGCGGTTACTGGCCGACAGCAAATCGAACGCGAAACAGCCAATGAAAATTCAAAATAAAAAACAAATAATCCATCGTCTACGAATGTCATTGGACTGAGCGTTTAAAAAATATAATTTCCAAATACGAATTTTGATTCGTAGTGGTTTTTTAGTGCAGTTTTTAGTGTTGATAATATTTTTTGTCTAAGCAACATTATTGATAAGTGATTGTTTTTTCTCTTGAAAAGTAGTTAAAAGAAAGGTAAGAGTGCATTTTATATTTTCTCTTCATATATGTATAACTGTCGTGTAGTATGATGGTTCGCTGAAATAAATTTTCAGCGATGCGTAATTTCTGCTTTGTCATGTCATTGAAATTATGTATCAGTATTGTTAACAATAAAACTTTTGCCGATTTAAACTGATTTTTAAACATATAATTATTTATTCTTGTAATACGTGATAAATGTAAATGAGAGGTCACACTTGACATAGAAAAGACTCAGGAATATGCTTTTCCACAAGGAAAATTAAGCCACATGTGAAATAAAAAATTTCAGACGTGTATATAATTAATTAGACACAGTGGTGACATTAATTGAATTGTGTTTTATTGAGTTTGCCGTCGAGTAACAAATCTTACTTAACCATCAAAATCGAAATAAGAATTATTATTATTTGCTAGAACGCAATACTGAATAATTATATTATTTAAAACAACCCTGGATAAACTACATTCTGAATAAATTGTAAAACGAATTTCTCACTCTATGGAAAAAAAAACTTTTCTTTTTATTGCCAGATAAATGTTTACCGCTGTTCGTATACAGTAAAAAGCTATGCTCTACTTTTCAGAAAGTACCATAGACATTTTAGTTCGGCATAAAACGGCGCCAGCCGGTTTAATGCGGCATAAAATAGTGGAAAACAACACAATTTGCGTGAATTTACTTTATTATAGACGATATCAATCACAGGGAAAACTTTCTATAGTTTCATATCTTATGGTAGACTAGTTTTTGCCCACGCTTCACCCAAGAGGAGGTCAGAAGTTATCCCACAGAAACGTACAACCGAGATAAAAAGTATCCTTAGTAATAGGACTTAGTACCCTGGTTATGGTCTACCAGAGTGCTCAATTTCATCGAAAGCTGTTTAGCTTAACGTTTGAAATGGCAACGGTCAGTCAGACTTCATTTCGCATTTATAATATTAGTATGAATGTAAAGGGCTTGTGTGTAGTGCTTCCTAAAACAGATAAGTAAATAACTAATATTTTTGTCGTAAAAATAATTTTCGAAATATTTTGTTCTGTAAACATTTATTTCTGAAACGAGAAGAACTGAATATTTGACTGTGATATATTATGTGCTAAATCTGGTCACAGTTGGTGGAAGGTCAGGGACTAAGTAGGTACCTATCACTGTGTGCGAAAATGATCGAAGAATCTGATGACAATTTATAAACTAAATATTTCGATCTTTCGCTCGAATTATCAATTAACCTTCTAATGGAAAGTTCCAAATCGACAAAATTATTTGTTTTCGTGTATCCGATGACAAAAAAAATTTCCCTGATAACTATCCGCACTGTTGTCGAATCCCATATGATATGTTTCCACTCTTAGGACAAAAGTAGTCACTAATACAAAAGAGGAGCACAATAAATAGAAGAGCTATAGACTGCTATTTTAAACATTCATTTCTTTTTTATTACACGCATACCCATCTCACCAAAATTTCACTTAGTGAATGCATAGCATTGCGTGGTGACATATACAATTAGAAAGTGCGTATTTTTCTGTGATGTACAAGAAGTGAGGTCTCAGAACTATTGAGGTCATGGCTTGCACATGATAATCTAAGTTGTGAATAGTAGTGAAATGCAAAGTTTTATATGCCTTTCTAATACAATTAAAATAAACTGTCTGCTACGGTAGGTATGGCTGTATATTACGTAGGTATGTAATGTTCTGTAAAGATAGGGAAAGACAGAAAAAGTATTGCTTGATGATATTTTTCTTTTGTATGCAATCCCACTGTTTCGTTTAAAAGAAATATTAATCGATTGGACTGATAAAAAAATTAAACAGTTTATTAAAACATGTGAGACATAAATATTTATTGAGTAAACTATTAAAAAAAAACATCAATTGATTTTAAACACTGTTTTATGCTTTCACTTACTTGTCAATATCGGGAGCTTAAAATCATGAACAACATGGAAGATATCCCATATGTGACAATATAAGTTTATCAATTGATTTTATTCAAACAAATCCCAACAGGATAATTATAATTAATTAACAGTAAATATAGTTCCAATGAGAGAAAAATATAGGAAGAAATAGATGAATATTAGGAAATTAGGAAATAATCTGTTGTATTTTTGCGAACTATTATCATTTTAGAGTAAAATTAGTTAAAGTTTCGTCATCTAACGTTAGGTAAGATTTGAATAGAATGCGTTGAATGTGAAATTACTACAACCCAAGTCAAGGTCAGTCATACATATGTTTTTTTCTTTATTATAGTTTGATTACCTTGTATATATCTACCTTATTTCGTACTACAATTGATGGAATGCTTTGATAAGGTGTAATCTTATTAATGCACGATTAAAAGATAGCCATTGTAATTACCAACGAAATTGTTGATGCTTTGCACATTAAAATTTAAAACTTTATCGTAACAATAGATTGTAGGGTCGTTGGCAAATGGCGGTCGTTTTCAAAACGTTTCGTATTTCTACAACCGCTCTCGGAACCGATCCGGGACTGGTATCTATGTCGGGACTGATTTATAGTATGACCACTTTAAGTGCGCAGCTCAAGGTGGCGCTACTTGTCAAGAAAAAATGCATCGTATAGCATACGACGTATAGCATATACGCATAGTTCTGTGTTAGTCCCGCCTGCAGAGATAAGTTGGCTGTAGTGTAAGATTTCTGTAGCTTATGCCAATCCATTACATGCCTATTTGACGTTTCCACTATCGTTCTGCCTGGTAGAAAGTCACTTTGTCTTGGCCCTTTGGTAGTAGTGAATAGAGACAAAAAATAAGTACTCATAATTATAATCATGATGGCACGGTTGGGGCAGTGGCTGAGCGATTGACTTGACTGCCGTGCTTCGTGTTGCGGGTTCGATACCCGCACGGAACAAATATTTGTATGGCCTACAGATAGTTGTTCCGGGTCTAGCTTTTTGTGTATGTGAGTTTAAATGTTTGTAAACGCACCCACGATACAGGAGAAATTCCTAGTGTGGGGTAAAATTAAAAAAAAAAAAACATCATAATTTTAGCCCGGAATCCCTCACAGCTGGTTATAGGCCTCCCCTTTCTTCTACCACACTTCTCTGTTCTATGCGTCCCTCATCCATCTGTTTCCCGCTTCTATTGACGATATCGAGGACCCAACGTTAATACTCATATAGTGCAGTAGCATGGTGAAAAGTAACAACTTTTGAAGTCGCTAGAATCAATCCAGTTGTCTCTCATAATCTAAATGTGATCATAACAAAACCATAATTCTTACTGACAATACTGATAAGATATTGATTTGATTCGGCCTTTGATTATTTTAATTGTAGGTAGATATTATTAGATTTCCGTTACATCCGTGGAATTAATTTCGTGTCCACCAAGTTTAAGTTGTATCTGTTTAGTTAGGGCAGTTAGGGCTTAAGAATCCTGTACTGTAATGGGGCACACGCATTTTAGTAAGGCATCTGGAATTTAGTTTTAGTTGATTTAGGGGTTATTTTTACGCAGCTTTCGAGTTACTTAATTATCCCATATTTTTGTGCTTTCTTGGCTATGATTTCATTCTTAGTATTATTTCACGAGACGTTACGTTCTTAAAATCTGTCTCTCTGTAATTTTTATTTTTCGAGAACGCGAAATAATGATGATTACTTGGTAAAAGAAGAGGATATAAGTTTGGGATTATTAGCTGCTGCAGACTTTTCGGAACTGATTAGAGCTGATTGAAGTATTGCGTGACGAGAACGATTCCTGCTTCAGAGTCCAAAGATTATAATTAAACCATCATGCGAGTGTTTCCACGATGGGTCAGGCAGAACTGTTAAGTGCCAGTTTTGTTTGAGTCCCATGTAATAGGGGGTTAGGTTATCCATTAACCGCGAACAAATCGTTTATAGTGAAAAACTCAGAAACACTTTGTCCGTCCTAAGAATCGTACCCGAGACCTCATAATCAGTAGTAGGTACCTACTATGTTGAGGCTCCAAAACACTTTACCTGAAAAGTACCTGGCTCAAAATGGATAAAAATAAATAGGTATGGACCAAGCGGTCCCTAAATCAGAAGGTTTTTAACCCGACGCGGACGGTACCTTAATAGTAGATTAGAGAGATACACGAGACTAAGTTGGATCCCGAGAGCAGCGAAGGATTTTATAGTAGAATCCCGAGCGTAGCAAGGAGGATTTTTTTTTTGTTTTGATTGGCCACTGACTTCACTGATTTTATTATATAATCGGTACTATGAGAACAAAAGATTAAACATATCTAAACATTAAAAAAATATTGTGAAAATAGAACAATTTTCTAAATTCAGTGTTATATTCCTGTCGGCACGTTTCTTTTATTTTTTATTCATAATTGGTGCTTGTTCCAAATTCTAAATGTTATTATTCAATCAGTGAGTAAAAGGGAATTTTGTTACTGATATCGATGAATCAAATGCCCTTTTTCGAGTGGCAATGGTAAAAACTATATATACTTGGATCGATGAATTAAAACAAAAATTCTTATGGGTAATGGCTTGGATTATTCCATGGTCTGTGCACCACATGTGGTTCGCCGAAGGTGACCTTGAATCGTCCGCGAACCACATTTGTAAGTAGGTAGATCACCTATGGTTTAATCACAGGACGCAGTGACTAGTATGACGAATACTTCCATGAAACTTGCTAGAATTGCATAATGTATGATATGCACCTTTTTTATATTAAATAGGCTTGCGTTTGTCCGCAACTCGCCTGATATGAAGCGATGATGCGGACAGGGTGGACCACGCTTGCTTTGAAGAAACCGATTCATTCTAATTTCGAATAGATCCAGATTATAATGATCAGGGAAAAGATAAGCCGGCAGTGAATTCCACGGACTGGCATGGCGATTCGCACAATACACGTGGGCTAGCTAGGATTAGTTACTTTTATTAAAAAAAAACAAAACATGACCCAGTGACAGCTTTCGTTATACAATAAAAAAAAATCTTGTGAAAAAACTTCATGTTTCTAGGCACCGTGGGATAGGTAGGATGTGCGTTGTTTGTTAGTGAAGTAAGAATGAATTTTATTTGGACGTGCCCGCTCATTGCCCATGCGCCTTTGCGCAGATGTTCTCAATAATCTTAGAAGCCCGTTTAAAATACGCAATGGCATAAAACAGCCTAAAATATCTTCCTAGTATTTCGTAGAGAATATAACATAACTATAACTCATTGCGTATGCAGTTGTTAGTAACCTTAATGAATTTGAAATTGCCTTAATGAATACCAATAGATTGCGATGCTGCAAACCAGATGTTGCATCAATTATAGTCAATGAACATGCTGCGGCAATGTAGCGAGTCCATTGTCCTGTAGACAACTGTAAATATTTATAGAAACGTTAGAAACTTGTAGTGAAATTATAATACTAGGAGCTTTAGAATGAAAAGTAGAAAAGCCTGTTTTTGCCTGTTTTAACTCAAAAACTATAAGGATCTAGCTGTTCGTACTTCCACTTCTAGACAATACTTCCACTTTCATCTTAGTGACAAAGGAGATTGTCAACTTCGGTCCAAGTGTGTTGCAGATGTACATTGTACCTTAAATGATAGGTGTCACCGACTACAACATTTTTTATTATGGCAGCAAAACAAAATATCCCAGAGGAAATGAAATTTTTGCAGGTGTATTTACATTTTAAAAAAACGTATGTAAAAAGGGTAAATGAAGAAAGAAAAAGAGGAAAAAATGTTATTTTATTTATGTTTGTTACTAACATAGATAAAACTGATTATAACTACTATTCTTCGTCGATAACGTAATCTAGAAACTCTCCTGGGCGATTAATATTATCCTCGCGCTCACCCCAAAAACCATACTACACACACACATTATATGGGCGCAGCAGATCAGTGTGCGTTTCCCTGCATGTGCGTGCAGTAATAATATACGGAGTATGTAAATGGAGCAAATGCATCGCGCGCCGTTATAGGTCTGCAAAATCAATTAACAACATAACGTATAGTAATTATCGAACTTATCACGATATTTTACGCTTTTTAAAAGTTAATACACTTATAAAAATGTACTATACTTCCGGGATATTTTTTCTTGCTACCGCAATAAAAAATGTTGTACTGGTTAAGACCCGTCATATAAGGTACAATTCATATCTGCAACACACCTGGACCAGCACCCCTTGTAAAACTGACATTCTCCTTTGCAACGTTGCACGTTATTAAAAAAATTGGTACGCCAGTGCTGTGTAATGAAATTTATAGGTATCAAGAAGAGGTACAGTAACGAGGACTAATATAGGTACGTTTAACAAAATCTAAAAGCTATTTTGGCTTCCAAAGTACTATGTTTATCAGTATAGTAGGTGAAAATCACTTTTTTTGCCGCGTGTATACATATTAGTGTTCCTGTCTCTGCATCTTCTTTCAGAGAGTGGTGTCTTTTAACGTTAAACTTTCAGTAATACGTTTTTTTCTATAAAACTTTGCGAAATAATAATATGTTATTAAAATTAATAAAAATGCCGTTAAAATTAATTCGTAGCAGCAAACCCCGATCTTATGATATAATTATGTTTCAATTATTTCTTTACAAGGTCATAAAAAAATTGATTGACTTTTAAATGATTACAATAGTCTAGAACCTATCTCCGCAGCAAGACTTCAGCAAGATAACCAAGGTTGCCGACGTAGCCCGAAGAATTGCCCAACTTTAGTGGCAGTGGGCAGGGCAAATTGGCAATGGATGGCCGATGCGGCCGAAAAGTTCTAGATTGGCGACCGCGAACCGGAAGACGTTGCGTTGGAAGGCCTCCCACTAGGTGCACCGATGACCTGGTGAAGGTTGCGGGGATCCGCTGGATGCGAGGCGCAAGGGACCGGGCAATGTGGGGGAGACCTGTGTCCAGCAGTGGACGTCTTTCGGCTGAATTGATGATGATGATGAGAACCTACCTCAACTTGACACTTACATAGAATGCCACCTTTTTTTACAAGTAAAAAAACACTGAAATATTCTTTTAGTTCGGAATTCAAGTTATGTGCCTAGTACTTAAGTATTTTTTTCAGAAGACGTTGACCCTCATATTTCAATAAACTGACAGGTAATTATTATATTAATTAGTGTGGGATTTGATTGGATAAATTATGTTTTTATTTTTCATTGTATTTATTATAATCGCAATTATTTATAACGACCGCAATATTTTCTTTGGTCTCGTACGACCTTGCCCAGTTGCCCGACAAGTTGAACCGATGACCTGGCGAAGGCCGCGTGGTTTCACAAAATGCAAGCAAAGTAGCGCAGTTTTGGTCGTAGCATCTTATGATTGAGCCTCATTGTAACATCACGCCAGTAATCCCCGAAGGGTAAGGCAGAGGTGTAGGTACCTAATAGTACACTCACATTTCAGCAGTTATGTTTAAGTCCTATGTAATAGGGGGCGAGCCTATTGCTATCAACCGGGCACAAACCCAGACTCCGTGGCTGCTACTGAGAAATTCCTGATCGAAAAACCCAGTAACAATTTCCCCGACCCGGGAATCGAACCGAGAACCTCATGCACAGCGGTTGCTCTTGCGACCACTAGATCAACGAGGCAGTCATTATCGCATTAAAAATCACTACGTAATAATTAATTATCTCTATATCTTTTAACTACCGGTAAACAATTTGACGAACTACAGAAATTGATTTAAACAAGGAAGAAATAACTAATAAGATAGTAGTAGTACCTATCTGTCACGTTAGGACCATGTGAATTGAACTTTGTTCGCAAATATATTGTTACTTTGTAATTAAATGCGACATAATTATATGGGCCAAGGCTCATAGATAACCTTATCGAATTAAAGGAAGTGAATAACGTCGACGCCTAAATTAGTTAGGGCTATATTTATTAGGAATTTAGGTGTCTAGGTAATAAGCAACGGATCTTAAAAATCATGATCTTTTTTATAAAAAAATAGTTATTCACTGACAGACAATGTACAGTCACCAGCGCATTAAGTTATCACAAACTGTTAAATTTTCTCATTCGATTTTGAAGTTAACTGTCAACATTCTATGGTTTAAAGTCATTTGCAGAGATTTGACAGTTTGTGGTAACTTGATGTGCTGGTGAAAGTGCATACAGACGAAACCTAGACACATGACTTCCTATAACGAAGGTGACTACTAGCAACTAAGTGAGGACGTTGGAAAATTCATTCCCTAAAGCAGAAATAGGATATGAAAGAAAGAAAAAATATTTATTTGTCGCAGATACATGATATAAAAAAAAGAAATAACAACAATCATAAAGCGCATCAAACATTACAAATACAACAGGGCCGTCTGTCCACTGTCCGAACACTGTCGCAAACTTTCGATTGCTTATTAAGAACGAAAAAATTCGGTTGCAATAACGATGCTTGCGAGAAACACATCTTGGATGTTCAGACTTGCATTTCTCGCAAGCAACGTTATTACAACCGAATTTTTTCGTTCTTAATAAGCAATCGAAAGCTTGCGACAATGTCGGTATCTATTCTATGTCGAGACTCGCCCAGGACAGAAACAAAAAAAAAGTTAACAGCTTGATATGGAAGTTTGTATGGGAGATTGTCATTTTTGCCCAAACATATTCAAATATTTACGAGCGATAGACGTGACACGACGAAGAAAATCGTAATCCAATATACGAATCGAAAAACAAATCCATCTGTCTAGTGTCACGCCCGCTTGTCAGTATTCGTGTCAAAATTGAAGATGTTCGGGTTCAAAATTATGATACTAGCTTTTGCCCGCGGCTTCGCTCGCGTTCATTTAGAATTCGTCAATCAATTCGGATTGTACTCTGCTTGTAATAATATATTTCAATCATGATTCGAAAGACACGTGGCGCTATCTATTATGATAAGAAAGTTATTGTTGTTTTCCTCGGTACTACGGAACAGTACTTTTTGTCGGGATGAATGGTACCCTATGTCCGTTTCTGTACACCTAACAACTTACATGCAAAATTTCAGGAGGATGGGTTCAGTGGTTTAGGCGTGAAAAGGTAACCAACAAACTTACTTTCGCATTTATTATATTAGTAACTACGAGTATACTAAGCATAGTATAGTAACTATGGTATAGTATGGATTCTTTATGTCCGCTCAATAAGTCTTTTAAATCTCTTTGTTTTTGCCGAAGGGAAAACTCATCGGGCTCACATCTTGTCAATTAATAATTACCCTTATGCCGAGGAATCAAGCCTCTTGTCTGTGAGAGGGATGGGCTGTGCTAATTAATAGGTCATCAATTCATCATCATCATCATACTGGTTCTTTGTGGGTTGATAGATGTCACATGTGTTTGGACACGTGATTACTTCAATATATTCGTGTATGTACATAGTAATGTCCATATCGCTAACGTGTAGACTGTTAATTAACATAAAATTAAAATGTCTTTTAAGTAATTTGGTATTAAAAATAGTTTTTGGATTTTAAATCGTTAAAAGTAATTGTAAAATTGTACAGTTTAAAACCTGTCGATCTTTGAAATGTAGATAACTTACAAACACAGGGTGGAATTGATATCGATGCACAAACGAATACCACGTATTCAGTGCATCATTCCGACCCCGCCATAGAAATTTTTCATCGGCAATTTAAAAACAATCAGGTTTTTGATATATTTTGACCGTATAGGAAACAACTCAAACAACCGATCGCACTTTTGTAGGAAACAGCAGATATTTTTTACTGCCGATGTGTGATTGAAAAGCGTAAAATATGATTGAAAAATACGACTTCAGATAATTTATAGTGTTTTTGCAAAGACGTTGACGTAATTTTATAAACAGGGTATTTTATAAAACACTCTCCTTTAAGTAAGTGGGCCAAGAAAAAAATTATAAAATTATTTAAAAAATAACTATGCGCAAATAATGACAAATGATCTCGAATAATTGTATCATACAACCAAAAGCGGTCTTATGGTAGTCAGTTAGTGACATAATAAAATGATATCCACAAATCAATTATTCTTTATTAGTTGGTAATCTGTCGTTGCCTGTAAGTTCGATGCTCCCGTTGTTCTCAATGCTCCGACTTATAAATTCCAACTACAATTTAAGCTCCACAAACAAAACGTCTATGATAATGATAACACTAGTCAATAGTGATTTTGTTGCTCTTGATATGAGAGTGGTTTTAGGTTGGCCGTGTACCCAGCAATGACGAAAAATTAACAGTTTTTTGGAAATTAGCTCTAGTTTTTGTTTTTCTTACGCTTTGAAATTTCAATGAAATAGAACAATATATGTACTTATGGATTAGCAAAATATATTTTTTGATATTTTTTTTACAAAATGATGGAAATCGTTTAGGTAGTCTAAAAATCATTGAAAATACTGGTACAAAAGTAAAAAAAGACAAAAACTACAAATTTATGGTTTACATCAATTGGGAGCATCAAGAAAAGTAAAAAAAATCGTCTGCCTTAGTTTCATATTTACACAACTTGCAATACCAAACCAGCCCAAGTATCCTGTATTCCCAAATAACTAAAAAACTAGAGCTGATCTGGTACACACAGTGTGGAACTCTCTGCTGGCATCAGTGTTCCCTCCAACATTTAATCCGTCTGCTTTCAAAGCAAGAGTGAACATCTTCTGAGCATGCTCGTTTCATCATAGACCTCAGCCATCGCTTTCCATCAGGCGTGATCTGCGTGACATTTTGTAATAAGTATATTTTTTTGTTTTTAAGTTATGTGATAAACATTAAAAAAAAACGCAACAATATTGAAGGTAACACATTTCTTTTTGTAAACCGTTGTTAATTATTAAAAACCTGTTGCTGTGCATAGTAATTACTTTTCACACATAATAAAAAATAATTTAGTTAAAAAAATATTTGCCACCGACAAGCTAAGAAGAAAAATTAAAACAACTTTAAAAAGGCGTACACAAAAAAAATAGACTGGCCGTTAAAAGTTAATGTTAAGTAAAGGTAATAAAAATAATTCAATTATCTGTGCTTTAAAAAAACAAGCTTCTGTTTCGATCTTCACCTACCGCTCAGCTGTGTCGCGTAGGTACGTCATAGAAAGTTCATTGACTCGACAGCCGTGTGCGGCGTCTGTCGGACTGTCGGTCAAGGCAATGATAATGTCGTAGTTCCCTTTCTTTAAAAGTAAAATTATGAAACTATAACAGAGTCTGCGACCTTGGTGCTAGTTTTTTAATGTGATGTTCAGTTTTATTCTTTTCGGATATTAGGTCTGTGAAAATATTTGTGCATTCGCTATGCACAAATATTCCAAAATTTTGTAGTTTGGCCTCTGTGTTGGTTATTTTGTGGCATGACGTTCGTGCTGATTCGGAAACACCGATATTATCGAATCGTATACTTTTTCTGGTTTTACTATAATGTCCTTTTAGGAATAAACGCAAAATACTTCCTTAATATCTGCTTTGCTAATGGTGCAAGGATGTCTAAGATTCCGGTTAAGTAGGATGGATAAGATTTTCGTTCGTAACTGATTCTTATATATGATAGGTAGTTAAGTTTTGTATAATGAATAAAATGAATAAAGTATATTTTTAACATTTCTATTAAGAACAATCATAGTTTTTGTTGTTTGGGAATATTAAAATTATTGTAATGTTCTTTTTTCATAAAAAGTGTAAAATTGAATATGTAATGACGTTACATAAATTAGTTTATAGTATTAATTCATTTTAAAGCTACATAAAGAATAATTAAAACTAAATATTTACAAAATAAAGGACTAATTTATTTAAAACTAGCTTTTGCCCGCGGCTTCGCTCGTGTTAATTTAGAATTTGACAAACAATTTGTACTCTGCTTGTAATTCAATCATGATTCGAAAGACACGTGGCGCCATCTATGAGCATAATAATGTTATTGTTGTTTTCCTCGGGAACTGTACTTTTTTTCGGGATAAAAAGTACCGTATATGCAAAATTTCAGGATGATCGCACAAACTTACGCATTTATAATATTGGTAAGGAGTAAGGATAAAATAACTAACTAAATTATGCTCAAACGTGCGGTAAGTGTTTAAAGCATCAACGGATTTCATACAAGCCAGGGCCCCGAGTCTCGACATAGATACCGACACTGTCGCAAACTTTCGATCGCTTAATAAGAACGAAAAAATTCGGCTGCAATAACGATGCTTGCGAGAAACGCATCTTGGATGTTGAGATTTGCATTTCTCGCAAGCAACGTTATGTGTACGTTGTTTTTTTCTGTTATAATTAAGCGAACGAAAGTTTGCGACAGCGTCGGTATCTATGTCGAGACTACCGGCCCAGTGCGATAAAAGATCAGCTTCAACGCCCGACCGCACGGACCGGCTTCTTAGGCCTCATTTACGGAGACGCGGGGCGTCTCGCGTCGCGTGTGGCGTGGCGTCTCGCGGCGCGTCGGACGTTTTTTCTGTTTACGGTGGGGCGGCGCGTGAAGCGGCACGCATCATCGCACGCGTAAACACAAACTTATAGCAATATACGACCATGTTCATAGAGAAGCAAGACGGGAAGCGTGGCGGTGCCCGCCGCGGCGCCCGCGGCGAATCCTCTAGCGTGTAGCGAAGCACGCGGCGGGCATCGCGGCGGCGCACGCTCGCCTCGATCAAATCGACTAGTTTTATGTTGGCGAGAGATGGGAGCGCACGATGGCTTCATCGAGAATTGCCACTGCGTGCGCCGCCGCGATAAACGCCGCGTGGGACGCGTCGGTGCCATCCGCGGGCTCGGCCGCAAAAAACGCCCTAATTCAAACAAACGCGTCTAAAATCGCTTCTCCGTAAACGCACTCATACAACGCCATATATTTGAATTCAGTGCGGGCCGCGCCGCTCAACGCAACGCGCGACGCCCCGCGTCTCCGTAAATGAGGCCTTAGTTTAGATAGCCCGATCGGTCGCTCCGCTCAAGCTGGGTACAGTTAAATAAAACGAAAAACAGGGACGTGATGTGTGGATAACAAACCCTCTAATCTCCAATTTCGAAAGCAATACTGGCTTACAGAAAAACTAACACAGTAAACACGATTTAATTTGGTCACTAGATTACGAAATGTACCTACGTATCTTTTTACAGCTTAAGTCCTAGGTATTTATTTTTATAGCCTCTCCACACCTTCCTGTCTAGGAATCCAGTTAAGGACACTTACCCTACATTTCATACTTCCGATTTGAGAACATTGCACAAGACCTGTTTGCAATTTTATCCGATTTGACACTATAATTAGTGTGGAAACGGAAAGCTCGTTTGAAATTGCGAAAAATGGCAAGTGACAGGATCTAGATCCGAAGAAAATTAGAGGGTTCAGACCAACTGATATTCTATCAGAGAAAACGATAACGAGAAAAAAAAACATTTACAATATATTGTAAATGTTTTTTTTTTAAAGAAATATTTAAAATAACATAATTATATATTATTTTGTACTTTATGTATTTTTTAGACGTGTATGTTGGTTGTAGTTTTCATCAGTTATTTCAGTATTTACAATCAACAGCTGTTCCAGAGGTGAGCTAGGTTAGCTTCCGCGGTACCTTTTTGTAACAATTTCAATGTATTCTAAATGCGTAATTGTGGAAAGATATTATTGTTACGTGTTTCTTTATTCCCTTCCTTAATGATGGCATTGGCGACCTTTATACTTACCTACTATATGAAGTATTAGCTTCTGACCGCCTTACGTCCTAACCTAGGTCGTTCTACCTATGTATGAGCCAACATTAAAATCCGTGCAGCTGTTTAGGCGTGAAAGGGTGACAGATAGAGAGACAGAGCCAGTTACTATCGCATTTATAATATTCCTTAGTATGGAATAATAATTTAAGACTAGTTTTAACTGCAAATAAAAAAATCTTCCTTTTTTATTAAAAAAAAATACAATTGGCCAGGAAAATAGTTACCTCAAAATATTATTATTTTAGCAACAATTTGAGTTCGTGATGCAACGCCATTAATTGAAAATCAGACCTTTTTTATGAACGCATATCTAATAATAACTAGCGCACAATAAACTTTGTAATTCATTTACAATATTAATTTCATTCACTAACAATAATAATTTTAAAACTAAATCAAGTTACACAAACTGGAATAACTGTATAGGAATTCACTGTTAGGTATATTTATAAAAATGTTAAGGTACATAAGGATAGTTAGTATTAAAAACAGTTTTAGTTTTTGTGTCTAATCGATTATTTAACCGATGTACAACATTTTTTATCGGTCGGATTAGCATGCAGAAATTGAAAGAAAATGATTGACTACAGGAAAAAAATATTATAATGATAGGTTATGAAGAAACGAAATATAATTTTTTTAGACTCTAAAACCGTACCTATCAGATCAGAAGTAATAAAAGCACTCGAAATCCTCATGTTACCAACAATTTAGGTAAACTAAATAATAATATGTGAATAATTCGTTCTTTAGGTTATTAAATAAGACAAATAAAATAAATTATCTATGGACTATGTATTTTAGTTGTCTGAGAATAATAATATTTTTTTTATTCTCAGACAACTGCATAGCATAGTCCATAGAATAGGTTAGTAACAGAAATCTTATACTATGTTAGTACACTAAAAATAACAATGGGAATCAAGTTGGAGTTGGAAATAATTTGACTCACCGAAAAAAGTCTGGGATTTAACTATAAAATAATCTAGACAGCAGAAATAAAACTAAAAATTCACCGAGTTTATTTAGATTTTTATGGCCGCTGCATTTAATTAATTATATTGAAACCAGTTTACAGTAGAAGCCCCCATTATTTTATTTTTGGGAAATGATTCAGGACCTAAACCGGTGACTGAAAAATTGTGTGGTAATCGGTTGGCTTGGTATGGGCATGTGATGCGGAGGAATGAGGAAAGTGTTGAGTATGAATGTGGATGGGTATAAGAGTAGAGGAAGACCAAAGAAACGATGGATGGACTGTGTGAAGGATGATATGGCAAAAAACGAGGTCTCTGACGAGATGACGAGTAATAGAGATGTGTGGAAGAAGAAGACATACTGCGCCGACTCCAAATAAATTGAGATAAGTAAGGGCAGGAGAATGATGAGATGTTTCAGTACCTAAACGCATTGGGAGTGAAACTGACAGGAGGTTGGTTGCGATATTTGATATGATTATAACTAAACTAGACAATTATGCTATGTGCCAAAATGACCATAACATGACTCTGTAATCCTCGAAGGGTTAAAAGGAGGTATACGTATTGCACACCCACATTTCCCACAGTATATGAAAGTCCTTCGAAATAGGTGTCGAGCCTATTGCCGTCAAACGGGCACAAATCCAGATTCCGGATTGTTGCGGGGAATTCCTGTTGGAAAAACCATATTTTACTTTGCCCGACCTGGAAATCGAACCCAATAACTCATGCTCAGCAGTAGCATTTGCGGCTACTAGACCAACGAGAACGAGGCACTTCAAATGCACCAATTTTCTGAATAAGGAACTGGAGAGTAGCAGTCCTAACTGCTGTCAAATTGTTTATGTCATCGAAATGTCATACTTTGGATCTCACAATGGATATTGTGTTCACTTAACTATCAAACTAGCATCTCAAGTTACATTAAAATAATCAAATAGGTACAGTGAAATGAACACCAATGCGTAAATCTGTTGTCTTCATGGCGTCAGTAGATAATATGAGTGCAATGACCCCTTTTCAGGTTTTCAACAATTTCCTTTACGCCTTTTTAAGGCAACTTTCTTGACGTCAGATGGCGCGAAAAAAATCGTTATCTACTTGCAAGAGCCTGGATGGAGCCTGAGAGACCGGTTGCTGTCGGTAAAAGTGTAACGTGTCATACTTAGCAATTTTTGCTTTGAGGTGTTACTGAGACATGGGATCCATTGATATAAAAAAAAAAAAAAATAATAGAAAAACCATTTGCCATTTGCAAGGAACTGTGCATCTAGGTGTGAAGGTGAGAAAGTGTCGTCGATAAACAAAATGAAAAAATTAAGTTTTGATTGACTAATAAGAACTTACACCGACCACATAAAGTTGTTTTTTAAACCCGAGCAACGCACGTTATGTCTCGTTTCTAATTCAAGTCCCGAAAAACCATAGCTGTCACAAGAAGTGACAAGTGCGCACAATTTGAAATACGCACTTTGTCTGCGGACGTTTTAGAGACAGTGAGTGTGTATCTTAGGTTTTATTATATATCAATGATGGAATCTAATTTTTTCTATGATATTCTTTCTGATGGCCTCTCTTTAATATCTAAAATCTCTTTGCGTTCAATCGACTGCAAGTCTGTGGTAATTATTTGACTTTGACCGCGTCTTTATTTTGTAGCTTTGCATTTATGTGCTACGAGTGCTACGACGTATGGTTGACCTCGTCTAAAATTGATTAAACCGTTCGTGCGTGTGTGACAACAGTACTTTCGCAAAATAAGCTTCGAGACAATTCGACTCTCAGCGCATCTAACTTATTATACCTATTGCGTCTATAAGGCGTATCCCATCAGATTTTAGTTCAAGGTGACGATTTTGCGTATCTTTAATATTCAAACGTTTCACATGTTTTAATACAGTCGTATTGTGACACTGATTGATAAAAAGCTGTTACAAAATACTACTGCGTGATCTATCTACGACAGACAATATTGTACAACAATGACCTCCATTGTTGTACAATATGAACAAAAAAATAATGTTAAGCAATTTTCAAACATATTTCTTGCCCGTTTATCTGGAACATGTCACTATATTGAACTTTGTACTATCATTTTTTTGGCACTTGAAAGTTTTTTTATTACTTTTCTTAAAAAAAAAAACTTTCACTCAGGGCGCGCGGCGTGTGGAACTAAAAAAACGCCTATAATAAAGTGCGGAACCGTCCAATTTCCCAACCATACTTATATACACGTAGGTACTGCTAACGCCCTTTGTTTTTGTTTAGATCCCAAATGATGTCATTCGTAACTATAGTTAGCCCTTTTTATATAAATGTAATACTTTATGTAAGGCACGTGTTGTTATTTTGTATTTTTTCAACAAATATCCGTATGTTTTTTGCTCATTACTTGGCATTTGTTTAGTTTTATCTTGGGAATATTTTTGAAATGGTGTTTTATAAAAAATAATGCGCACAATTTTAGTATTGTCGGCGCTACCCTGTGTACTTACTTACATACAGGAAGGATTTTTTTTATCACGTTCCAAACTTTAATATTTATTGAAAATAATGAAATACACGTTTTCTCTTTTAGTATCATATAGTTGACGAAAAAAAATAAATGTTTGTGAATATCATGCGCCGCGTCGAACATTGACCGCCAGTCTCGCTCGCCTGGCCCCGCTTTCAAACATTGATAACAATCAAAACATAAGTTGCAAATCCCTTCCCGTCACCATGCAAAATAGAAATTCCGGATAGAATATATTTTATTTTGAAAATTTTACATATTATTTTTTCAAAAGGACGAGGGTACGGAACCCTAAAAACCATCCAAGTGCGAGTGGGACTCGCGCACCGAGGGTTCCGTATAAACTTGTAGGTATTTTGTGATTAAACTACATATTTACGGTTATAGATGTTTTCTTTCCATGTGCTGTAAGACATTGCTACTTGCCAAATGTCATTATTCTAGGTCAACGGGAAGTACCCTATAAATATTGATTCCCTTGAGAGTGACGTTTTTTGCGGCATAAATGGCTTTATCTTTTTTTTTACGTTTTTTAGAAGTTTGATTTTTCACAGCTTCAAGGGACTGTAGATCTGAGTTTTAATTTCAACTCGATACCTCCACGCGTTCCCGAGATAAAGGGTCTTGACAGACAGACGGACGGACGAACAAACAGACGGACAACAAACTGATCCTATATGGGTTCCGTTTTTTCCTTTTGAGGTACGGAACCCTAAAAAGGAGTGAAGTATAGGAACTGTTTCGTTTCCAATACATACATTTATAATATATGGGGGGTGGGAGTGGACTGTAACATAATTATGCGTGTTAGTTAGTGCATGTCACCATCATCATCTGCCAAGCCTTTCCCAAATATGTTGGGGTCGGCTTCCCGTCTTACCGGATGCAGCTGAATATCAGTATTTTACATGGAACGACTGCCTGTCTGACCTCCACTGGTGGTTTAAAAATATTATGAAACTAACACAAACGTCAAAATTGTTTTTTTTTAAATTTATGATCAATCAAAATGTTCAACCGAAAAAAGCAATATATATATAATAATATCTCAATTTTATTTCTTCGACCCTGTATTATTGAACCACAGTAGGTATGTCAAAAGTAGACGAAACTAAATTATGTTTATTTTTTATCCGAGACACCTGAAGAAAAACATCGTAAACAAAGCTAGAACCAAAAATTTCGAAGACATGGTGACATCCACCAAGGGGTGTCGTATTACCCAGTACAAAATGGGTTGTGGAGGTCAGATAGGCAGTCGCTCCACGTAAAATACTGGTATTCAGCGGCATCCGGTTAGACTGGAAGCCGACCCCAACACGGTTGTCAATAGGCTAGGCAGATGATGATGTTCTACACATTTAGACCGTTTAGTTAGGTAATAATATCTAATAATAATATCTTGGGACAACCAACACACCGCCATCTGATCCCAAACTAGGCAGAGCCTGTACTATGGCAAACAGACAACTGATAAACATACTTATATATTTCTAAATACATACATTTTATAGATAAATTACACATCCAGATACTGAACAAATAATCGTACTCATCGCACAAAGATTTGTCCTGTGTGGGAATCGACTTCCGTCCCAGCAGTCACTAACCACTTGACCAACAGGCCAATAATAATAATAATAGGTATATTTTACTCTTGAAGGGCGGGCGGTCTAGAAGCAAGTGCTAAATTCGGATAACAGCTAGATCTTCGATAGCCCATCGCAAACCACACCTGCTCTGTATATAATTATGTACTTCTGAAACAACTGAGTATTCAGTATACATATGAATCATACCTGCCAAATACAAAAGTTAATTGCAATAAGTACTTGTGTAAATTGCTTTATCTACTGGTTTTCGTAATATTGTCTATCAGATTGCGACCGTACTCACTCATAGTGGGAATTGGCAGAACTTAAGCAATGTTTGTTCGTTTGTGTATGGTGTTACTCAAAAACTTCTTGCAATGCTTCGATGCAATGAACCTTCGGTCGTGGTTGGTCAAATAAACAGAAATAAATCATTACAAACTAGGTATCTGGCCATGATTTCTTTCGACACTTCACAATATGTCAGATCGTCAATTAAAATCTCTTTAATGAATAACCATTGAGTAGAAAAATAAACAAACTTTTTGTATAATCCGATGGTACTTAGGTACTAAGTACTTTTAAAATAAGAGGTTAATTCATTAAGCTTTTTTATTTTATTAAAAAAAAATAGAATAGAAAACTTGTTTACGTCAAAGTGCAAGTCATTCATTTTTATGATTAACTTTTAATAGGAATTATAGGAAGTATGTTTATATTTATTCGTAAATTACGTAGGTATGTATGGCTTATTCATTAAGCTCCGTTATTTTCAAGATTAGATTTTTTCACTACCATCCATTTGCTGTAGCCAAATATTCTCTTTGAACCAAATATTGAAGTGTAATTTGCAGGATTTTTCAGTTACACCTTGACGAAAATCGGAACGTATCTTTTCCGAAGTGACATTTTTTTCTGCTATTGAAACTCTTTTATGATTAGAAAAAGAAATAGAACATGTTTATTATATTGGTTATACAGGTATCAAGAGTTGATATATTACCTAAAACTAGCTAACATAATAATTCTAGTATTGAGGCCTAAGACTGCATCTTGTGGCTCGAACTAATATTATCAAAGATTTTAATCGAATAAACTGTATAATATAATTATGTATTAACGACTCGTATTCCAAATCATTGTTCAAGCATGTATAATAACTTAACCAGTCAGATTTCGCACTCATTTTTCTCGACTCGAGGGTAGGTATATTTTCAAACTAAGAATAAGCATCGTTCTACAATACGAGTACGTGTCATTGTCGATTGCACTTTCACTTCCTTGACTTGAGAAGGACAAGAAAATAATGTTCTATTTTTAAATCGTTTATTTAATGTAGCCTGTAGGTAATATTTTATGCTTTTGTTTGAAACGGCAAAAAAGTTTTTTTTGTCATTTCCAAAAAAAACACAAAAAAGTCTAAAATAACCTTAGGTACTTTCGGAAGTCAGTGACTTTTGTTTGTTTCATTGATTTTTTGCCACCGACTTCCGAAAGTAATTTTAGCCATAGTAAAAGTACATGAAAAAGAAATAAAAAGTCGTGATCTTTATTTTCGTTAGTATAAGTACGTAGTATTTTATTATCTGTGGTATAAGGTAGCTGTTCGGTTGCTGCCAGAGCAGCTGCCACTAACTAACACTAACACAAGTCTGTTAAATAACAGTAATCTTTAAAAATAAGGTTTTTGTTGGTTTGTTGCTGTCAGACGTAAACTGTGAAAGGACTGTAGTTTGTTTGGAGTAGCAAACTTAGGTACTGTAATTTTTTGTGAAATGCTCACTGGTCAGCTTAACCAAGATAGCCATTGTTGCAACTATTTTAAAAAGTATATAATTATGAGGCAATTTCAGAAGTGTAGCATGAAATCTGTTACTTGAGCAATGTGAGACAAGGTTAATTTATTGTACAGTAATTAACTGATTATTGTATTAAAAGTGCTAGTCAATAATGCCCTTTAAGCGAAATGATTACGCTCTACGGTCTTTGAGATAAAATGTTGAAACGGACTTTAAAATGCACTAAAATTTATTATTATTTACATATAATTACAGTGGGTATAATTACAGCATTGCAAGGTGAAGAGCTCGTGGCTAAATAGTAACAGCCGCTTGGGTCGATCTTCAGGTTAAGCCGCGCTTGAGTAGGTTAGTCCGTGGATGGGTGACCACCCATTACATACCGAGTTTCCTCCGTGCTTCGGAAAGCACGTTAAGCCGTTGGTCCTGGCTGTCATTTGAAGATCTTTGACAGTCGTTACAGGTAGTTAGTGGCCCGATAGTTTGACAGCCAGTCTTACTATATCGGGGAGTTGAGGAGGTCAGGTCAGAGTCACTCCATGTAAAATTCTGGTATTCAGCTGTATCCGGTTAGACTGGAAGCCGACTCCAACATAGTTGGAAAAAAGCTAGGCATATGATTAGCATTGCGAGATGTTAATATGCTATAACATGGCAATAACGCAAACTTACCGCTACAGACCTCATAGCAAGAAAAAATGAGCCAATTCTTTTTTAAGCTTTGGTCTTTTCCAAAAATTTTCATTAGGTACTTTATCCACTGATAATAACAAAATATAATAGCCTTCTCAAACAAATCCTATCGTAACCAATGCGTTGTCCTTTCATTTCCGTTGTAATTTGGACATTAGTGTTACCAAAGTAAGCGAGAAATTTGAGTGCGAAACTAATTTATTTGTACTGTAATTAGAATTGTTGGTATGCCCTTGGGCTGTGAATGATGTTGCTCTCCGATTTACGGCAATCGTTGCCATGGTTACCACACAATGTTTGGATATGTGTGTAAGCCAGTTAACTTGTTAATAAGTGCTTTACTAGCTTGTGAAAGCGAGTATTGGTCTAGAGAGCTCTGTCGGTGAGAAGTGGTATTGAAACTGCTTTTACTGCAAGAGTTGAGAAGAGATAGTAATCGAATCGAATTCTTACCTAATTTATAATAATTCAAATAACAGTTAAAAGATTCTTCATCTTAATTAAATTTACGGTAATCACAATGAAATTCTTTACGTATCGGCGTCGTTAACATTATTTGAATGTAACTAGATTTTCTATTACCTTTTATGCAGTATTTAGTTTACGGGCTAGTTATGAGAGCGTAAAAAAACGTTATCTTTTGGAATAAATTCCTTGTAATTTTAAATTTTAAAAATACGGTAAGTAGGAAGATAAGAGCTATAATAAAGTAAGTACCTACACATGCAGGCAGGCAATAATTGATTAATGTAATTGTTATACGATTCTATTCATGTTTATAAACGTCTAGGTAACTAAAAAACTAATTATAATACAAGAAACAATCAAGTGATATCTACGAGTGATTAATTACATGAATGACTGAACAATTGTATTTCAGTGCATAAAAAATATATATCACTTACATTAAAAAAACGGTAACCCGATGATAGACGTGCATTTGTTTTTTTGTATTCTAAGGATTACGCAAATGAAAAGCCTGTTAACATTTTTTGTTTCCATTGTTGAAAACGTAATGATGTTTGTATGACAATCGAAGCAAAAAAAAAAAAATTTGTGCGTGCCATTAGGAATATGAATGAAGCTGCAGAGCCATGCCATGCTATGTTAAAGCCCGAAAGAAGAAGGGTAAAGAAGGTTGTAAAAAAACCGCCCAAGTGTGAGTCGTACTCACACGCACACAGGGTTCCGGAGCACCAAACAATATAATAAAAATATTTTGAAGGTTCATAATTATTATGTTGTTTTGTAAGATGAAATACATAAAGGATCACATTTATTGCTTGTGCTATTTATAAAGCAACTTGAATGATTTAAAAAACGACTGGGTTAGAATTTCCAAATGGGGGCTCCATTGTTGTCATGTTTTTTTTATGAGAAAATAAAAACTATTTATGCAATTTGCTTAACAATCCGAACCACATAATGATACATTATTCGAATAACTAATTAACACAGTTTTTTCTTTAAAATTCACGTTATTTACATTATTTTACACCGACTGCGACTTTTAACACGTGAGTTTAAGATGAGCAATGCATTTTTTCACACTTCATCTTATTCATACTCTGAGTGTTTCATCTTGATTATACTTACCTTTATGGCATCAAATAGAGGAAAAATACCATGTTTTAAGGTAAACGAAAGCTACCTAGGTAAGTACACACCATTGTACATTTTGTACTATGCCGTAGTACATTTTGTACCAGTTTGGTGTCACGGTATGCGCGACCACAAACAATTGTGGTTCTATGATGACTTAGCGTTACGTACTTATTTGGCCTCGGCAAATACGAAGCGAAACCCGTGCATTTTTTGTAGTATCTAGTGTAGCTTTTTAAAAAAGATATTTTTTGGCCTTTTTAACCGACTTCAAAAAAGGAGGAGGTTTCTCAATGCGACCGTTCATATTTTTATGTGTGTTCGCGGATAACTTCGTCGTTTATGAACCGATTTTGATATTGTTTTTTTTTTGTTGTAAAGGAGATATTTCAAGGGTGGTCCCATGATAAGGAAATCGGGATCTGATGATGGCATCCTAGAGAAATTGAGGGGATCAAAAATTGTAGTGGCGACTAGTGCGTTTGTAAATTTTTTGATTAAGTATTTTAAAGCACTACAATTTAAAGAAGGTCTGGAGTCGCTCTGATGATGAACCAAAAGACAGTCGAGGGAACTCCTCAACGGTTTACAGCAGTCACCTTGTGTTTGGGTTTGATTAATTTGTATTGATGAGAAATTTACACCTAGATGGGTTGTGACTGTCATAAGGGGTCTGATGATGAAGACGAAGGACAGTTAAGGGAACTCCTCAACTGTTACAGTAGCTACCTTGCGTTTGGACTTAACTCATGTATATTGATTAAAACTTTGCACCCATCTGGGTTACAAGTGCCATTACAGGTCTGATGATGAAAATATTTGTATGGAATATTGTAACCACCGACTCCAAAAACACAACAAAGTGAAAAATAATTTTAGCTTCAGAAGTCGGTGACAAAAAACTGAATCAAACAAACAAAAGTCACCGACTTCTGAAGCTAAAATTATTTTTCACTTTTTTGTGTTTTTGGAGTCGGTTTTATTTTTTGCAAGAAAGTTTTTTTATTTTTACCTGCTAAATTGATCTTGTTCTTTGATAGGACGGTAGCTTTTGTATAATGAGGTTATTCATCGCCATTAACTAGGTTCCTGTGTTAATACATTCTGTCTGCCTGTTTATTATAACTTCTGATTTGAAGTCTTTCAATTATTTATTTTTTGAAACAGTAAGCTCAGGAATTAAATCTGAAATATTCCCTAAGGCTTTTTAATTTTTAGTATAAGTTAGTATTTATGTTAAAATAAACTGGATACCTAGTAGGATTTGTTACCCCTAATCAGAAAAACTACAAAAGAAAGATGACGAATGTTCATTACAGACGCTCGATTGAACTCATGAACGAGAACACGAAATAAAAGAAACAAACACTCAACAAAGCTAGTGAAAGTAAGATACTCAGTTTTCACATGCATGACCTCAAAAATCAATGCTTCACGGTTTAACAACTAAATGACAATTCGGCTGGCAGCATTTTTAGGGTTCCGTTGCCAATGGCAAAACGGAACCCTTATAGATTCGCCCTGTCCGGCTGTCTGTCTGTTTGTCAGACAGAATGTCACAGCCATTTTACTCCAAGACACACAGCTCAAATTTGGTGAGCAGGTGTCTTTTATGAACCACTACACAAAAGTGATGTGAAATTATGAATAAAAAACAAATAGGGGTGACCCTCCATACATGTAGCTGAAGGTTGAAAAAAGATTCTACGTTTAAAACTGTGCGGGGTGTCACATGAACGACAGTTCTAAAAAATAATGATAATGATGTTTATTATGCAAATAGGTTTTTGCAAACACTTTTACACGTCATTTTTATTAAACTAGATGGGGCCAGTGTTTCGTGCCTGACTACTCTGAGAAAAAACAGCCGAAACAAACTCAGAGGTCTCTTTTAAAGTCCTGACATAATCTTGGTCAACTCACCATTGAGAGGATCGCTTGGAGGACGCGGTGAAGCACATCGCGGAGGTCTGCTCCGCTTGGGCGGAGCACCGCCGTGTCCTCGTAGCGGCGATTGGCGGCGGCAACCTCTCGCGTCCCGCCCTGGGTCAAGCCATGGTCCGGAGCGAGAGGGAATGCGAAGCCGTCACCTCCTTCTGCGAAGCAGTCATGCTAGAGAAGGAGGTGGCGGAACGTGAGAGGGAGAGAACCTTACGTCCCAGCCGCCGCGGGATACGCCCTGGGCGTCGGGGGCCACATGGTGGCTCTCGGCCACCGTACAGTAGTGGGCTAGCTCACCGTCCGTCTTATGACGACAGGCCGTGTCGACGGCGCGTGTGTTCCAAGAGCGCCTCAAAGAGATGTCAGCAAACGGAGGGGTCCGCTAGGGCCGATGCCTGCCAGGGCTGTGGGACTGTTCGAAAGAAATACCGCGACCCTGGAATACAAAGGGCAAAGAAGGAACATGGATGGGTTTTAGTCAGTAAACGTCTGACACTCCCTTCCGCTCCGCCCAGAGCGGGACCCCGTCATTTGATGATTTTCCATCCCAAAAAAAGGGAGTACCTGGGACTTAATTTATAAGTTGAACGAATTGCTCTTTTTTGCAAAACAAATATCGGCGGCATTGCCCCACAAGAGAATACCGTACGACATCACGCTGTGGCAATAACTAAAGTAAACTCTAAATCAGTAAAATCACGAATTTCCTTAACGTGTCAAAAAAACTTAGCTCTGCAGCATACTGCAGAGGTAAGTTTTTTGACAATTTGTCTATATAGAAGTCCCACTGGAGCTTGGCATCCAAAGTTATGCAATATTTTTTTTGGAAAATCTATCGGGAAAGTCGGTTTGAATGGTATTTTTGTATCAAAAATTATTAGTAAAAACACCCGTTCCAAGACGGGGCGAGTCGCTAGTTATTATAAACTCTATTCATGTTGAAATGCCAAACCAAACTAAACATAAATCACTTAACAGCTGACAAAATGGCCGCCAGTTAAAAAAGTGTTGCCAACTTAAAGTTCTATACCTCTAAAAAAAACACCCTTTAGTTTTATCCTTAAACCTTCATATAAAAGAAATCTTCAAGTCGTAAAAATCCATACGAAGTAGGGGCGGGTCGCTAGAGACATAATGATAGTATACAACCGCTAATTGTCTTGATACTTGAATTCACCGAGTTTCTCAACGACTGCAGGTCAAGAGCGAGCGTTGACTGTCAGTCGGTACATACTATCGATACTTCGGAACTTTGACTTCCTAATTCGTGTTATGAGTTTATCGACATTTTAGTTTAATAGCTTGCGTTTAATGGAGGCGTTTATGGCTATCTCGCGTTAGCTTAATAGGTGCTTTGCTCGTAAGTTAGCGTCAACTTGAAAGTACTGAAATTATGGAAACACTCTTGAGATTTTGTGTTATATTTTGTATCTATTTCAATTTAAATCAAGACAAGACAGTGTGATGTAGTTGGTCTCAAGTATAGGCTCATATGCATTCGTCATCACCTGGGTAACTAAATCACCACCCTGTATGATCATTAATTGTTCTTAATCTTGCGTCATTAATAGTAATCTCTAGGTCTCTATCCCTCTCTTATTTTATATATATAACGTCTTTATGTCAAAAAGTAAAATCAATTGTAATACTTACTACTTGCTGATAGAAAATTGCAATAAACCGGTATTCAATCTCGTATTGTTATGTTGGTAGTCGACCCAAAAACACACTTCATAAAATAAATTTGACGGCGATAAAAGAAAAAAGTACCCACCTAATAAAAATATGAATAAAGAGTCATTTATAAATGAAATGGCATGCTTAAGAGGCTGTAAAGATTCAATCAAAGTCGGAAGGCGAGTTGGTGGCGACATTATTTATATTATTAAAATAAATTATTCATTGCAGTGTTTGTAGGTACTTTCTTGTGATAGTGATCTTGATATGCAAGCGAGATCAATGCCAATGATGCTTCTACTTTCACTTGCAGTGTAGGTGTAATGTACCTCTCGACGAGTTCAAGGCGGCTTGTCCACGAATGTATACGATATCGCGACTTTTTCATATTCATTGGATGACGTATTTATGAATATGACTGCTTTGTTGGTCTAATGGTCTTGACTGCTGAGCATGAGGTCCTGGGTCCGATTAAAGGGGTGATGTTGTGTTATGTTATAATTATCTTATGTTATGTATACATAACAATAAAATCAAGTAGTCAATCGTCTTCTCATTAATGTCGATGTGAAATTAAATATTTACAGTAGCGATCTTTGATATAATCATTTATGTAAATAAAATAGAAACCTACCGAAATGGAAGTTTTTTTAAAGCGCGTACAGAATAACTTTTAACAACTATATGCAAACTGCAATAAAACAGCTGATTCTACAAAGAGGCAAAAGGAATCCAGTTCATAAAGACTAACGAAGTACAAGATGCGAATTTAATCAAAAAGCAGTTAAGTATCAAGAATATTTTTGAGTTTAGCGGAAAAAAGTTCTTCTTTGTACTTCCTATTACAAAGTACCGACAGTAGTAGTGATAGTGTGTGTGTGTGATAGTGTGTTGGGTAGTGATAGTTTTAATGATAAAATACACAGGTATTCTAGGTCCGTATATATATAAATACACAGGCATGACACTCATTCTGAATTTAAGTTGTTCTTGGAATAAACCAGGATTTATTACCCTACTGTATTTATTTCAAAGATAATTAAATTATTTACAAACTACAAAACTATAATAGGAATAAATATGTACAAGTAGAAAAGGGTTACAGGGCGTCCAAAAATTCGTCCGCATCGCTGTCAACAGGAAAAGTGCCCAGAAGGCTGGCAGCATTACCACGTTGGATGGCAATGCTGATTCGCCCTCGGGTCACGTGAAGAGTCGACCAACCGCTTGGCGATTTCCCGAAATACTAGGTGGGCACTCGGACACCATGGCCCTAGTGTTTCAACCCGAAACGGCTCAAAGACATAACTACCAATTAAAGTATTGTATTTACGCCGTTTAAGGTTTTCAGCACCTGCAGCAGCCGCCCCAGCGTAGCCCACTGTGCTAGGAAGATGGGAGGGCGCAAGGGTGTCGACGCAAGTTGCGTCCCACACCAAAGGCCTACCTAACTCCCATGGCATTATGGTCATACCATCTGGCCATCTGGTCTCTTCCCATCGACGCGTGCCAAGCCATTGGGTTCTAAGACAGCTGGCACCCCGGCGGTGGCAAAAGCACGATGGATGAGATCATTAATGCTAGCGTGCCGTGCAATCCGACCTGCACTCTTACTGCAAGAAATTCCATGGTGTCCGAGGCAGTCGACTGCTTCACCACATTGACAGCGTTGTGGAGGAGCAAGGAGCGCCCAATCGCAAACACGTAGCGAGCCGGAAGGTTGTGTCACCTAACATAGTGCCTATGTTAGGTGACGGTAGTGCCTGAAGTCAGAGGCCTGCCGATTCCCAACCACCCACAGCCAGTAGGCAACCCTACTTATTTTAAACCACAAAATAAAAAATATTAACGGCTCTTCTGCGAATGACAAAACGAGAATCTTATTCTTCTTTAATATAGTCTAGGTACCAGTTATTAAACAGGATTAAATAGTAGTCAACCTTTACATCAACTTATTTTGTTTAAATTTAAAAAGATAAAAGTGACAGAAGCGACAGCACTGACAGTGACGTTATTCATTTGTTGTTAACCCTGCGCTGCGAACAACGTCAAAAAAATAACAATATAAAAGAATAGATAAAAAGATCGATATAAAGATCACTTTTCATTATTTTTGAAAAAAATGGATTAGGACTTTTTGAGCAACGTTCGTATATTCATACATACGTATACTGATGAACTCACGTTTACTTTTTAACTGTCTAGCACAATATATTTAATAAAAATAAAGTACATGTTGTTGTTATATCATCATAATAATGTATCTGACTCTCGTAAATAAGTATAAGGAATTATTATTTATTGAAATTCTTAGGACGTGTATCGTTGTAACTTGTATGTGAAATTATCTTATGTTGTTGGTAATAGGTACTAACAACGAAGTGTTAATGCATTGTCTATACTTTTTGCAATTACAATATTATACAATATTTAATATTTTCTTTGTGTGCAATATAATGGGGGATTTTATTAAATATTTATGAGCGATTACATTAATAGGTCATGTTATCGGTGTGACTCCGCTATTATTGCTATTAAGGGTATTTATAATTGTGTGTACTTTGTAACAATAAGTATTAAAACATGAAAATACAAATACTCCTTCCAAATTATAGTTGGCAAGTAGGTTATGTGAAGTAGGTGGCTCTTTGTTGAAGTGGCTTGGAACGAAGACTGCGTATTATCTAGCGTAGTGTTGGGCGTCGTCCAGCTGGATGAACGATGACTTGAAAAAGGTGGCTGGGACTGACTGGATAACGAAAGCAGATGCATAGAGACCCATGTCCAGCAGTGTACTGCAATAGGATCAGTTGACTGATTGATAAAGTAGATTTTTCCAGGACCTGAAATCGCGAAAAAAAAATCAGCTGTTCCCTACATTTATGATCGATTAACTCGCCAAAATGTAGGGAACAGCTGATTTTTTTTCGCGATTTCAGGTTTGGTCCCATAGTAAAAGTTGTTCATAGTGATGAGTACAATGACCTCTTAAGAGGTTTCTGGTGTTTTACAAATAACCCTGTATAGTGTCTTTTCAGCCGTAGCTCAAGGGCTTCATAACTTTCTTACTTAAAATACAACAGCATACCTAATGCATTTTCCTTAAATTAATCATTCTGATTGTAATAATCAATCATCCGACAAATTGCACCGCAGACTGCGCAGGTGCAGAATATCGATTACAGTTTCCTTAGTGGGGTTGTCCGCCGCGTAGTAACAGCGCTACGCCACGTAGTAACAGCACTTCGCCGCGTAGTAACAGCGCTACGCCACGTAGTAACAGCGCTACGCCACGTAGTAACAGCACTTTGCCGCGTAGTAACACCGCTACGCTGCGTCATAGCAGCGCAGACGCAGAAAAATGAGAAAATAATAAACAGTAAAAATAAAAACTGTAAACTTTACGAAAGGATTCAAGACTCAATATTGTCAACTATTTGCTCTCATAAAATTAAATATCCTACCCCAACACCACTAGTTTTTTGCCTTTTTTGCTGACACTTATCTTGTTTTCCGCGCCTCGATCTGTCAGTTCATTAGGCCTCGGTCAAGTGGTACTTGTATGTGCGCTGGTAACTTTTGTGACTGCACTGGCTATAAAAACACACTGGAGAGTGCCAAGTGGGTCGGTTTAAAGTACTTGTATTGCACTACATACATGTACTGGCTAACTGACGCTGTTCTTTGTTTACCTAAAGCGTACAGCTACACTGCTACAGCTCTCTGCGGAGTAATGACATTATGCGCCTTTTTTATGTATTGTTTTTTTTTATGTTTAAATTAAAAAATAGAACTATTTTGGAGCCGCCAAATATACTAAAGAAAAATAAATGTTATCTTGGGAGGACATTACATTATCTATTGTTTTCAGAACATAGCACATAACTTACACGCTTTATTATCACAATTTATGCGTATTTCGAGTTAATTATTTTGTTCTCACGATATTAAATTGTAAGCTTGAGTTTCATACTACTATTTACTAAATAAACGATTTTCACTATATGTTTTATATTATTAGTATTATTTATAAAAAATACATAATAGACATAAGTCAAGTCAAAGGTCGAAAATTAATCTGTAGATTATTTCGTGAACAAAGCGAAGTCCTGGACTCATGTTTCACTATGAGAATGAAGGTGAAATCGAATGAAAAGGGGTTTAAGTATACATAGTTATTGATTAATAGAACAATTGAAACAAAAACTACAACTTCAGAATGAGTTTAATAAACATTGCTAAACAATCTATGGCTGAGATCCATAAACTTTAACTAACATGCACTCTGCATTGTCGCAAAATGCGAAATACAGACGAGCGTATGGTTAAGCCCAAGCACGTGCTAAGTAAAGTTTATGGAGCTCGGCCTATGAATACAATTGCATTAAAGGAATCACTTCAGATGATAAGTGGATAGGCAAACCGAATACTTGGCAAAGTCCTAAAAAAAGCGTGGGGCCTCGAAACACTTCAAATTGGTACAAAGAAATGTAAGCGTTTTTCTATTGTTCATAAAAAATTGTGTTCGCTGCTTCTATACTTTCACTGGGTTTTGAGAACAGTGATAGCCAATTTCACATACATTCCGATGCTCATCACAGCTGCCTCGTTGGTCTAGTGGCCGCAAGCGCGACTGCTGAGCATGGGGTCCTCGGTTTGATTCTCAATTCTGACAAAGTGTTAGTGGGTTTTCCATCAGGAATTTCTCAGTAACAGCCACAGAGTCTGGATTTGTGCCAGGTTGTTGGCACTAGGCTTGCCCCCGATTACTTAAACATAAACTGGCGAAATGTGGGTGAACTGTATACAGTTCTGCCTATCGCTTTGAGGATTATAGGTATTACATTATGTGAAGTGCGGTGCGTCCGTCCCGTCTGTACTCTGTATGGTACAGGTTTTACAAAATACTCAAAAGTGCTTTTTGGGACGAGGAAAAGCAGGATTTATGCGTTGCGGTTGTCCACCCAAATGTGCGTCAGCTTTTAGACGGAATCTCCATGTGACTAATCGTGTTATTATTATAAGGTTATAATTTAGGTTAAGCCGCACTTGCCTAGGTTGGTCCATGGATGGGTGACCCATTACATACCGAGTTTCCTTCGTGCTTCGGAAAGCACGTTAAGCCTTTGGTCCCGGCTGTTATTTGTTGATCTTTGATAGTCGTTACCAGTAGTCAGTGGCCCGAAAATTTGACAATCAGGCTTTATTACGTTTTATTACCCAGTACTAACTGGGTCGTGCAGGTCAGATGGGTGGTGCAGGTGCTCCATATAAAATACTGGTATTCAGCTACATCCGGTTAGACTGGAAGCCGACCCCAACATGGTTGGGAAAAGGCTAGGCTAAATGATGACTTGCTCGAGCTTATGAGTGCATAGTCGATTTATTGAATCAATCAAGAGCAGAGCTTTTATCTGACAATCACTCCCAAATATGCCATGATAAATTACTCCAAATGTTCCATGATAATTTAAACATCACAATATAATAATGCCTTCAGTTTTGACTTCACACATCATGGGAAAAGCCGATATTAAATACGTCAGAGGAGATGAATAATGACTCCATATTGAATACTTATTCGGCTGGTGACTTATTAATAATGCTTCCTAAAAACTCCCTAATTGAGTCATACCTCCATAGATTATTCAGGAAAGATCTTTCTTTATCATATTGTCAAATGTCAATGGCTTTAAAATACATGTCAAGACAATAATTACAATGCAATAAACGACACTGAAAACTCTTCTGACACGGATGTAAAAAAAAGAAAATGATTATTATTGACATTTTAATACGTAATTGACCGTAAAACATTGTAAAAGGTAGTACTTCATTGCACTCTGCATTTTTTTTTGTATTATGATCACGGCTCTTCGATTAAACTGTATACAGCATACAGCCGATTATTTTTTTAAAAGTAAATGAACAAGAGAAGAATAAGAATAACACAGTCGGGACCCGTGGGAAATAATCTAGACTAAAATCAGTCCATCCAATATGGGTCCCGACTATTGCATTCAATATTTTCCATATTAGAATTTATTATTTGTTTTATTTTGTGTGTGTAATGATAATGAAATTATTTTAATGTTGTAGTAATTAAATTGCTTTCTACACTTCTGGACTGAACTTGTTTTGTATCTTTAGTTAGTTATTATTAAGTCGTTATTTTTTACGCAGTCGTGTTTTTTGTAGAACAACATTTTGCAACATGATAACATTAAGTAACTTTCTATTTTATTTTACGGCTTTTGCTCTAACTTGTTATTATACGTTGTATCACTAAAAGTTGCAAATGTTATCATTTAATGGAAAAACGGAACGGATTTGAAAACGGGATATTTACCGTGTTTGCTATTAATATTTGGCACTAAGCACACACGCACTGCACTAAGTCTTGTTTTTTTTTTCTTTATTTTATTTAGTGTTAATGATAATGTTAGTGACCATGTCAGTTTAAAAACTTCTATTATTTCTTCTTCAGAAATAGATACTTCTTCGTTGATGCACTTTAAAACATGAAGAATTTACGGCTATGTGATTTATTTTAGCTTTCTGTGAGTTATATAATTTTAATAGATTTCTTTTGTATTGTTTCAGCTGATCCAAGATGGATTTGGAGTTTCGGAATTTGACATACACGGTGCAAAGCCGCTTATCAAAAGGTATGATGTATTGAATTATTTATTTTGAAGTCACAGTATCTATAAACTATGGATGCCAGTAGCATTCAGCTAGGTGAATAGATCAATATTTCTTAATACTACCTAAACTGCTCAAGTTGATCGTGTTAAACCAAAAACTTGACTGCGTTTTATAGGCTGAAATTGGGTCTATTATAAAAGTCAGCCTGTAGATGTTTAAAAACGGATCTAGTTTCTTAGATCTGCAAAAAACAACAAGCAATCTTAATACTAAGTACCGTTTTCCATTGTAACAGTTCGTGGAGTAAACTTTTATTTTGTGAAAAAATAAATGACAGTACTAAATAACTGTGTCATCGCAAGTTGAAAACCATTGTTATTATAATAATGGAGATGCCTTGAGGAAGGTACCTCCGTCATGTCTTTCTAACAGTATGACCGTTTCAGAGCAAAAAGTAAAGACTTAAGGTCTTTAAAGTCATATGGGCATGGTATATGATTGTTTTTTACACATTCTACTGAGAAAGCGTGATGGGTAGATAAATGAGGAAACTCTGCGTCTTAGTATCTGACTGTTTTAAATTTGTCTCTTCTGAGAAAAACACTTTTTGTTTTAAACTGTGGTAATTTGATTGAGATAGGTAGGTCGTAATTTGAGTGATGAATATAAACCTTGATGGATGGAGAGGGAGAGGAAGACCAAAGAAACGATGGATGGATTGTGTGACGAATGATATGAAAGATAAAGAAGTATATGATAGCGTGACGGTTGACAGAGGAGAATGGAAGAAATAAAAGTGTTGCGCCGACCCCAAATAACATGGGACAAGGGCAGGAAGATGATGATGATTTTGATTGAGATAGGTAACTCAACATGAAGTTGGGAAACATGAAATAGCGTAGAACTTGTAAAATCAAATAGCTGGTTTTATGTGATCATGAAATCAACGTCATATAATAAGTAAACATTAAAATATGTAAAGATTAATCACAATTCAATATTAAAATTAACGCAAGTTGGACGAGTTCGCATTGTCAAATATTTCTTCGGGTTTAATTTTATTGAAGCTTACAGTCATATTTTGAAACGATGGCTTATGTCTTTCTTATGAATACTAAAATGTGGTCGGACTAGGAGAATAGAGATACATTAAATGAAAAATTAAAATAAGTAATTTTAATTTTTCATTTAATGTATCTACGGTCATAAAGAGATTTTATTAAAAGTTAATCTTCTAGCAATATAAAAAGGGGTTCTTACAAAAAAAAAATTCTAGGTGTACTTCGAATAACAAACCGAATATGTGACAGACTGACAATTAAATAAAAAAAATATGATTTAATTAAAATAAAATGGCCTTACTTCCTGACTTGATCAAGGAAAGAATTAGATAAAGGACGTAGGTATAAAATACTCGTCTGTACATCATCATCTGCCTAGCCTTTTCCAACTATGTTGGGGTCGGGTTCCAGTCTAACCGAATGCAGCTGAATACTTGACTGTACATTCTCCCAATATTACTTTTTTTGTCAGTTATCTTTTGTTTATTTATCCTAACCTCGGGATAAATTTGTTTGTGCTTTCCAAAGATTGTAATTAAACTGTTTGTCTGAAATAAAGGTCACTTTGTTTTATCTGAAATATAGTAGCTGGGCAAAACTTTCAGCTAAATAACCTTACAATAATTATTGTTGTAGCGAAATACTGTTCTTTGTCTAATAACGGTCTGCAAGGCATGCTAGTACACGCCCGCATGGAAATGTGTGTGGTCTACAATGCAATTGCCGTCGCTGCAGTTAGTAAGGAAAAGCCACATATAGATTTTATATCCTACCAAGAGCTTTGTCACGTTTTCGATCCACTAGCCTAATTTAGAATAAAAATATTCTTATATTTTCGAAGGTATTGTTAAAAGGCACACGTGTTTATAAGTGCACCAGCTGATACGTGTCACATTGAACTTATGGCCCAGTGTTCAGATAACCCATTAAGTGAACCCAGCATAGATTTCTAAATTAGAACTTGTGAACTTGAAATGATAATTTTGAGATAGGACGCTAATGATTATGACGCCTAAGTGCCCAATCATATACACGCCACAACGCAAACGCATGCCCCATCGTAGCACGAGTGTAAACACGGCGACACATCAAACTATACATTTCCAATAACATGGGCTCACTTATATTGATTTCCCCTACAATGAGAGATCCGCTTAAAACTGGTTTTGTATAGCTTGATGGTCGTCGTGCGTACGTAGGTGTTTCGTAGCCCTAAAAACCCCACCCCTATGCAACACTCGGCTTAATATTTACTCGAATAATCACAAGAACTTGTGCTCTGGCGGTGGAAACGTTGAAGAAAACCTATACATACATTTAACCTAATTTCCTAGAATCAAAAAATCGACGACATAACAAATGGTATTCACACTGGGGGCACGTGGTAGTTAATGGGACCAGTTTATCTCAAATAGAGAAGCTACTGTCCCCACAGTAGGAACGATGTAGGTTGATTACGATGCTTAAGGTGAATGCTCCAACCAGCCCGCGAAATTCAAATTTTCTTACGTTTTTTGCAATTTGCAGGCCAGTGCTAGGTTGTATGTTGATTAAAATATTATTCGCGGCTGTAAGACATATGTAGTTACAGAATTATAATCATCAAAATCACCAATACAACCCTCCAAGTTCATAAAGGCGTAGGAACAAAAAAAAAACAGAAAAAGTCATTCCTACAGCTTTATGAACTTAGAGCGTTGTATTGATGATTTTTATTTTATTTAATTTTTTTAATTTTTTAAGAATTGGCCAACCAACAATTGTTTACACTGATAACATTTAAAGTAAGTATATAATATCCGAGGTTAGTGTAACAATTAATTACAGGTTAGTACCGCATGCCCCATAAACAAATAAGATGTGCCACAAGCACTGAACTATTATTAAACATTAATATTTGAGTACTTAACTAAAATTAAAATTAATAGGTATAAAAGCATTACGTGATGACATTTACAGTACGAAAAGCAAACAGAAACACATCGAACTGTACATAATAGCGAAATTGGAAATCAAAAATTAAAATCGAAATTAAAAGTCAAATTAAAATCACAATCAATATTAAAATCAAAATTAATTAAAATCCGAATCATAAGTCGATTAAAATCACAATTAATATTAAAATTTAAATTACAATCACAAATTAAAATCTAAATGAAAAGTAAAATTAATATCACAATCAATATTAAAATCAAAATTAAAATCGAAATCAAAAGTCAAGTTAAAATCACAATTAATATTAAAATCAAAATTAATTAAAAGCCGAATCAAATGTCAAATTATAATCACAATTAATATTAAAATCAAAATTACAATCAAAATTAAAATTTAAGTTAAAATTAAAATAAAAGTAAAAGTAAAAACAAGCAAAAACAAATCAAAATTAAATTAAAATTAAACAATTGATATAGTTGTTCTATGAAACTTGGCATATGAGTCAAAATGCACGTCAATAAGATCACTGCTGTTATTTAATAATTTGCAAAGACGAGGAACGACAGAGTTTGCACCCAGTATAGTTCTGCGGAGTGGAGGGTGTAAAGGAGTTATAGGAGCACGAGGGATTCTGGCAGGAGCACGAAACTGAAACTTTGATAGCAGTAGAGGACAATCAATTTTGCACCGGAGTAGCTTATAAACAAAGGAAGAGTCAATGATTGTTCTACGTTTCTCAAGTGAGACCATCTTAAAATAAGATAGTCGGGATTCATAGGATCGTATCCTTTTAGCATTTCCGCTAGCATAGGCTAGATGCCAGAGGAATCTCTTTTGTATTCGCTCCAGTCGAAGAATGTGCGTAGAGTAATGAGGTCTCCAAATCGTACTGCAGTATTCTAAGATACTACGAACGATGCAGTTGTACAATAAGATCTTCGTCCGATTACGCTTAAAACCAGCAACATTCCTTATGACAAAACCTAGCATTCTAGAAGCCCTTTTGATGACATTTGATGATTATAATTAACTACATATGTCTTACAGCCGCGAATAATATTTTAATCAACATACAACCTAGCACTGGCCTGCAAATTGCAAAAAACGTAAGAAAATTTGAATTTCGCGGGTTGGTTGGAGCATTCACCTTAAGGTCGGAAGCGCCTGGGTGGCAGGGTAGGGTAACCTGCAAATTGCAAAAAAACGTAAGAAAATTTGAATTTCGTGGGACAACCTGGCGCTTCCGCCTTAATTCGTTCATGATTACTTAACCTAAGTTTTCCCGAAAATTAGGTTAAATTCTGGCCCTGCGTCGGTTTCGTTTAGCTACGAAATTATCGGCGAATATAATATGTAAAATAATTGAGATACACGCACTGCATTGGCATTGGAATTCTAATTCTTGCATAAACTATGTAAGAGCCGTGTCATAAATGGTAATAAAAGTTGTAAAGATAGTCGCAGTCAGTCACGCTTGATTAAATAATAATTTTAAAATATGCTCAATATAAACATAATTAAAGCTATACAAGATGGAAAGGACACCAACGCTACAACTACTACGTTACCACGTATTCAGTACATCATCGGTTGGTTGGGTTTCCTGTAGGAAGTACTTAAGTTTTTCTATTGACAAATTTTTGTTTTTTTGGAACACATACATTACTTAGAAAAAGAATGAACGTCATGCGTGATGTTTTATAATGTGCACACATGTATTTAACATAAACTCAGCACACAAATGTACAGAGGCGGACTAAGCGCCACAGCCTAGGCACTTTCTACTAGTTAACCTTTAGGTGATGCAGAAACAAACAGTGGTAGATGCAATTCCGAAAATTAAAGGAATGTTTATAATGGAAGACAAACCAAAAATGTTTTTTTCCGCAATTCAAACAACTAATGTTGTTAAGGAAACAAAAATACCTACATCATTAAATCATTATGAATTTCATACTTTGCATGTAATTCGCTCATTAATTTGATTTTTCTATTTGGTTTTTTATCATTATATTGTAAAGTAATAGATTAAATTAAAATAATAATGTACAAATTACTCAGGTAGGCTCTTAGATACAGTCAAGGTTCTTCCTTTTAATTGAATAATTGGTTGCCGAATGATTTGATCATTCGGAATGTTGTTAGTTGTTGTTGTTGTTTAAATTTTTCAATCAGTCGAAGTAACTGGATCCTCTTAAAAAGATTTTGCATTTAATTCCATTAAAAAAATCTGTGAGAAACTGGAAGGATAAAAGCTATGCATCCGCGTCTGGATTATTTATAGTTTTATTTTAATCTGTTCAGTTCTATTAGGTATGTACTACCGGGTTCACTGACGGGTTGCCACTTTTCACCCTTATGCCTTTAGTAATAAGGATGAAAAGTGGTCGATTGTCAGTGAACTCAGTGATAATGAAAATAAAATGCATTGGCAGAACCTGTTTTTTTTTTGTTTTTTACTATTACATTTTTATGATAATATTTATGATTAATTCTATTTCTGGTATGATATTTAAATTTATTGCAAATTGAAAACCGTCAATAAAACGTAATAAAAAACGTAAAACGAAAAATCCAAAATAAAAAGTAATGATAAAATAAAGCACAGGCCACACCGCCAGCGGGCGGGCGGGCGAGCAGGCGAACGACGCCGACGTTCACATCGTTTTACCTATTTTCATAACTAGGTTCACACCGCGAACTATCGAAAGATACGAATGAAGTAAGCAAAGGATGTCGCGTCGCCCGCCGTCGTCGTCTGCGTCATTCTCCCACCCGCCAGCGTATTTCAATACAAAGAAGTGCTGTGCGACCCGCCTGCTGTTTGCGATGGTTCATACAAAATGTGTGAAAGTGTAATATAGGAGAATTTTTGCAATGCGTTTCGGCCAGACCGAAGCTGCATCCGCCTTTAGCCGGATTGTCAGAAACAGTTAGAAATGAAACAAAAAATAAAATAATCTTTTGAATAGATAAAGTGATTTTCACATGCTATTTTCTTTGTTCATTTCGGCAGATTAATAAATCTTAAATTTTCCTCTTTCAAATAATTAAAATATTTTTGTTTTGATAACATGATAAGTAATTCCCGAAACAATGGAATTATCTGCTTATTAACTGACAAGAGATAGTTCACACGTGAGATACTACTCCGCAAAATATTTTTCCTATCTCTAAGATATTTTTCAGTGAAACCTAATCTAATCGCGGCATCCTTTTCACCACGTGAGGTAAAGTATTAAAAACGAATCGTACAAACAAGCTCTGGGCCAGAATTGACGCGATCTTGTCAATTAACTTTTAAAGGAGGTGTTCGAACTGGCGCTAATAATCGCGTAACTTTCTATTAATTAAACCATCGCGCGGGATGACGGACATGATATGACGGCGCGCTGGATTCACTTTAGTGTGGCCAGAGCTTAAGATTTTACGGAACAGCGAAGACATCTTTTTTCGAAGATCGTTAAAAATGTAGAAAAACGACATAATCCTGCACATCATGTTTTATTCATCCTATCATCATCATATATATATATATATATTATACATATATCGTTTTATCATCTTTTATTTTACTTATATGTAAAAAAAAAGTATACAATTTTTAAAGAAAAATATTATTTTGTTTTATACATTTCACAAGAAGTTGACTTTGAGATAAGGCATATTTTGGTCAATACTATAATATTACTAATATTACTATCAGAAGAAACTGGGGCATATCGTCTTTGTCCGATAATGGCGTATAATATGGCATTGAAACTCCTTAGATAAAGGCCCGTATATCAGCTCTGGAACATCTGAAGGTTATAAATAGGGCTTATGAAAATGCAATCGAGGAACAAAATAAAATAGTTTAGGCACATTAGGCTCCTTTTAGGGCACCCTCTTCTATCAAAATACTGCGTTTGTAGTAGGTAAATGAAATATTTAATCTTTTTGCATTGTCGTATAATACGATATCTTAGCAGTTTGCAGTATTATGGGACTTCAGGTCAAGTGCGTATCAGTGTAAGTGGGACACTGACCTTATGGTTACATCATTCCTGTGATTGGCTAATTTTCCATTGAACGGTATCGTTGATAGAGCCCTTCCCGGTATTGCGGTGTAACAAAGAGTTGATGCGTTTTATTTAATGTAAATATTTGCAATGTGTATTGCAGCACGCCTAGTAAAACTACCGTAAGAACAGAAAAGGCACAATGACAGATTGAAGGTAGATTTCCACGGCGCGATGTCAAAAATATAGAAAAGAAGTGACAGTTTACTGTCGTTGGGAATTAGAGATTGAAGTGGTCATCGTTAGGTGCTGCAAACTTGTTCGGGGTGGTACATTCGATTTGGCAGGTTTTTTTTCACAACAAAGCTGATCCGAAGCATTAACTACACGAATATTCGGCTAGCTACCATGTGGCTCTTGTGGATCGCCAAACTGATGCCTGTTGGACCCACACCTTCTCTACTTCTCATATAAATACCGTCATCATCACCAGGTTAGGCTTTTCCGTACTGTGTTGGGGTCGGCATCCAATGCCGAAAACCGCATGCAGCTGAATTCCGGTATTTTACATGGGGTCACTGCTGATCTGACCCCCACAACCCAGTTTATAGTACCGGGTAATGCGATGCCCCTTGGTAAGACCGGTTGTCAGACTGTCGTGATTCTTTGTAAATTCTTGCAATTTTATAATAATTATTCCATATCAGTAGCTGTTTTGACTTTAAATTTTAACGGATACAAATAGTTTATAACTCCTTGATTACTTTTGATAATTTTGGTACCTAATTCATACTGTGCATTTTAATTATATTAAATAATTAGTAAATATTATGATTGTTAGATATTTGTTTAGTTCAGTTGCTGTATTGATTTAAGTACAGTTGGAAGGGGACATCCCCTCCATACGGCCAATGGCGGCGATGGCTGGCGATGGAAGAGGCAGTTGTTCGGTGACTGTGGCATGGTGAAGTCGATGTTACAAAATATTGCGCGCGTTGCGACGTTATAGTTATATTAATATTAATATAGTGGTTTGGTGTGATTATATGAAGTTTTATTATAAGTCAGAAGTGTGATAGACCTGCGAGCCATGTCGGATAAAAACCGTGAGTAATTTTATGAAGTATTAACATCAACTTATTATTTTTGAATCAGACAAATTCAGTGTTGGGTTATGTAGTCTCATGATTCTGTAGTAGTCATTGTAGCGTATTTCCCGGATAAATGATAATAGTTGGACCGATGTACGTGGTGCCTTTGGTCGAGGCTACTCCTTGACAGGGTGAACGTTGCATTGGACTAATTTTGTAATAAACAAATAGTTGAATTTGTTGGCCTGATACACGTAGTACCTTCGGTCGAGGCTACTCCTCGATAGGGTTACCGTTGTATTGGACTGGTTATATAATAAGTAAATGGATTTTAATTGAATTTCACTACAAGATTTTAGTTCCAACAATCTGAGTAGTATTTCATGAGTCTTTGTTTCACTCACTGAATTTTCTGATCAGCCATATAGTATGATTGATAAACGTCAATTTAGAATTTGTTGATTGCGACAATTTCTATTGACCTGTAATTTAATGTGAGATGTGAGACCCCTACGCGGCGTGCACTTTGATACGGCCATGTAGGTGAGCTGTTCAGAGATGTACGAGTGTAGTGTAGACCCCTACGCGGCGTGCACTTTGAATCAGCCATGTAGGTGTGCTGTTCAGAGATGTACGAGTGTAGTGTAGACCCCTACGCGGCGTGCACTTTGATACGGCCATGTAGGTGTGCTGTTCAGAGATGTACGAGTGTAGTGTAGACCCCTACGCGGCGTGCACTTTGAATCAGCCATGTAGGTGTGCTGTTCAGAGATGTACGAGTGTAGTGTAGACCCCTACGCGGCGTGCACTTTGATACGGCCATGTAGGTGTGCTGTTCAGAGATGTACGAGTGTAGTGTAGACCCCTACGCGGCGTGCACTTTGATACGGCCATGTAGGTGAGCTGTTCAGAGATGTACGAGTGTAGTGTAGACCCCTACGCGGCGTGCACTTTGTTTCGGCCATGTAGGTGAGCTGTTCAGAGATGTACGAGCGTAGTGTAGACCCCTATACATCGTGCACTTTGATTCAGCCATGTAGGTGAGCTGTTCAGAGATGTACGAGTGTAGTGTAGACCTCTATGCATCGTGCACTTTGATTCGGCCATGTAGGTGAGCTGTTCAAAGATGTACGAGTACAGTGTAGACCCCTACGCAGCGTGCACTTTGATACAGCCATGTAGGTGAGCTGTAGTAGGCATTTGTGTAGTCTCATACAGCCATGTAGGTGTGCTGTAGTTTAGAGTTTGAAATAGGCACTTGTGTAGTATTATACAGTCATGTAGGTGAGCTGTAGTGTTAATTAAAAATTACATTGCTCTATGAATATGTTCGTGTAGAAAACGAGAGCTACACTCCAGAGCGACCTCGATCACTGACACGACGAAGACTACGGTCTCCCTCCGGTGAATCTGACGAGTCACGAGTGCCCAGGAAAAAGTCTAAGACTAAAAGAGGAATTTCGGCGGAAGACCTGTTGAAGATATTATCTGCACTGCCAAACAATTCAAGTAAGAGTACTCCTACGACTAATGTATTGCCCGAGTTTGATCCTAACAATAAATCCCAGGATGTCGAGCGGTGGTTGAGGAAAGTAAATCAGTGTGCTGTAATCTATGGCTGGGATGGAACGCAAACCATACATTACGCGCTTCAAAAATTATGTGGTCTGGCAAAACAGTGGTACGAGTCTCTTCCATCACTCGATTTCTCATGGGAGGAATGGCAAATTAAATTGAAGAAAGCGTTTCCAAACGATGTAAATTTTGGTAAACTACTAGAAGAAATGTTACACCGAAAATCTCGCACAGATGAAACCCTTAGAGATTACTTCTACGATAAATTATCATTACTAAGTAGGTGCGAGATTGTCGGTCGTAAAGCCGTTGATTGTATTATATATGGAATCACTGAAAATTCTATTCGAAATGGGGCTCAAGCTCTGAAATGTGAGGAGCCTGAAGATTTGCTAAACTACTTAGCATCGCAACAGCAAACGCTAGCGAAGGAACCTGTGCGAGGATCGTCCGATCGATCTTTTAGAAAGCGGGATTTTCGTGCAAATAATTACGATCAGAATAAGGTTTCGTCATCAAATAGGCCAACTGAAGGTACTTGTTTTAATTGTGGCGAGCGCGGGCATATTTACTCTGCTTGTAACAAACCTTTGATCAAATGTGTCAAGTGTAACAGGGTAGGCCACAATTCGAACAGATGTGTTAGGAAGCCTATACAGGAAACCAATAGCCAGACTACTCAGAATGCCGAAAAAAAGGTACTTAAAGTAACCTCTGAATTACATAAAACTAATAAAGTAAATCCCATAACTTCAAACATTGTCATTAAAAATGACTCGACAAGCAACAACAACAAATTTAATAAAATTGCTTACGTTAATGGTATTCAGCTAAATGCTTATATTGATTTTGGTAGTGAGTGTAGTATGATCAGGAATTCGGAAGCTAAAAGCCTTCGTCTCTCTGAGCGCCACGAATTGTTACCAACTATAAAAGGTTTCGGCAATTCCAATGTCAAGCCAAAGTTTCAGTCCACCGTTCGGATTAAAATTGATGAAATAGAAAGTGAACTGAGTGTTTTGGCTGTTGACGATGAATTGTTGGATGCTCCAATGCTAGTAGGACAGAACTTTACCGAGCTGCCGTCTGTAATGGTAATAAAAGATAGTGAGAGGCTTAATTTTTACCATGCCCCTTGTGATATCTCTGGCGATAGGGACACTGTCCTCGATCTTTATGTTGCTAAAGAAATAGTCGTATCAAAGGGGGGGCTAGTTGAAGTATATACACGCGAATCATATACGGGCGACATATACTCCGATGGAGGCAGTAGAATGAGTCCAAACCAGGAGTACTACCTACATCAGGGATGTTATAGGATAGAGGGCAGCAAAGGAATCATATTTGTTACTGCTTTGACAAATACTCCTATTATTTTTAAAGCAGACAAACTAATAGCTAGAGTTACACCCATTAAAGAGATTAAAACGTTGATCGTGCGTTCGGATAAAAATCATAGCGAGTTGTTGCCCTTAAACGAATCGGATATTAAAGTAGGACATGAATTAGATCAAAATGTCCGCGATAAATTATACAAACTGTTGCAAAAGTATAGGAACTGTTTCGCTGCTAATCTTGGCGAGTTGGGCTGTGCAAAAGGCACTGTGATGAACATAGACTTGCAGGATAAGGCTCCAGTTGTCTACAGACCCTATCGTCTTTCACATAATGAGCGTCAAAAGGTTAGGGATATAATCAATGATTTGGTTAAAAATGATATCGTTCAAGAGTCCAATTCAAACTATGCCAGTCCCATACTATTGGTGAAAAAAAAGGACGGCGAACCTCGGCTTTGCGTTGATTATCGGGCGCTTAATAATAAAACTGTAAAAGACAAATACCCGTTGCCGTTAATTGACGACCAACTTTCGAATCTAAGTGGCAACAAGTTTTTTATAACTTTAGATTTAGCTTCGGGCTATTATCAGATACCGATGGATGAACAGAGCCGTCACTTGACTGCGTTCGTCACCCCGGACGGACATTATGAATTTAAACGCATGCCGTTCGGATTGGCAAATGCACCCTCGGTATTTCAAAAAATGATGAATCGTCTACTGGGTTCACGAAGATTTACATCCGCACTAGCATACATGGATGATCTTCTTATTCCATCGGCTTCCATAAATGAAGGTTTTAATCGACTAGAGGACGTACTTAACGTGATTCAAGAAGCCGGTCTTACATTAAAGCTTTCAAAATGTAGTTTTTTCGATACCAAAATTGAATATTTAGGGTACGAAATCTCGTCGGAAGGTATAAAGCCTAGTGAACGAAAAATTTTTGCTGTGCGAGATTTCCCAGTGCCACGTAATGTTCACGAAGTGAGGCAGTTCCTGGGTCTGGCGAGTTATTTTCGCAGATTTGTGAAAGGTTTTGGGGAAATTGCTAAACCCTTGACAACTCTCCTCAAAAAGGATGTACAGTGGCGATGGAATTGTGAAGAGTCAAAGTCCTTCACAACCCTAAAAGACTGTCTTATTGAACGTCCGTTGTTGGCTTTATACAACCCAGAGTTGGAAACTGAAGTGCATACAGATGCTAGTGCTCTCGGCTTGGGTGGTATTCTAATGCAATGGCAGCTTTCTCCCAGGGTTTTGAAACCCGTTGCCTACTTTAGTAGGCAAACCACACCCGAAGAACATCATTTCCACTCGTATGAGTTGGAGACGTTAGCTGTGGTTTGCTCATTAAAAAAATTCCGCCCTTATCTTTTAGGACTGAACTTCTCTGTTTATACAGATTGCAATGCCTTGCGAACCACCTTGACTAAAAGAGACTTAATTCCTCGTATAGCACGGTGGTGGTTGCAAATTAGCGAGTACAACTTCACCATTGAGTATCGGCCAGGTAATCGAATGAGCCATGTCGATGCTCTGAGTCGGAATCCTCCGAATAGAAATATTGCTAACCAGATCTTAAAAACCTTGAACATTAGCACAGATAACTGGATACTCACCCTACAGATGGCAGACCCCAAACTCGAGCATATTTTCAAAATTCTAAAACCCAATGTCACTGAGGAAGTTTCAGAAATAAAAAAGAACTACGCTATTAAGAACCATTCGTTGCATAGGAAGGTTGGGGAAGAGTTTCGTTTAGTTATTCCCAAAGACGCTAGGTGGCAAGTTTGCAAGGCAAATCATGACGACGTAGGTCATTTTGGGTTTGCTAAGACACTAGAGCGAATTCAGAGCCGGTACTGGTTCCCAAAATTAAGATGCTTTGTTAAGAAATATGTTGCCGCGTGCATAGACTGTGCATATAATAAAGACAATGCATCCCGGATTCGCACTGGCCTTTTGCATCCCATACATAAAGTGGAAAAGCCCTTCCACACGCTCCACTTGGACCACTTGGGCCCTTTTGTACGGAGCAAGTCTCGCAACAGCTATATTTTGACGATAGTGGACGGTTTTACGAAATACCTCTTTGCCAAACCGGTTAGAGACACAAAAACAAAAAGTGTTATTAAAGTTCTGGATAATTTGTTTTGTGATTTCGGCGTACCATGTAGAATTATATCGGATCGCGGCACGGCTTTTACTTCGACTCAATTTAAGAATTTTTGCATCAGTAAAAGAATCAAACATATCCTTAACGCGGTTGCTTGTCCCAGGGCAAATGGTCAGGCTGAGAGATTCAATCAAACGATCCTCGCAGCTTTGTCTACACAAAATTTCGGCAAGGACGAACGTGTTTGGGACGAGCAGCTGGGTCAAGTGCAATGGGGTATAAATAATACGGTCAATGCTACCACCAAGAAGAGTGCATCGGAATTGTTATTTGGGATAAAAATAAATGGTCCCATTGATAACATGTTGACAATTGAGACCCTTGGACCCAATGGTGAATCGATTTCTCACACGTCAACTGTTACAGACATTGCTCCCACTGCAATTAGTAACGACTATTTTCCCAAAAGTTGTAACAATGTCGAAAGGCCTTCTGATGTTTCGTATGATACCAGTAATGCCAATCAATCCCCGTTGACCCCTCTAAATACCTCCACTCTTAATAAAACACATGAAATCCTTGATCCACTTTCTTCTACTTTACCCGATGTTTTAGTGGACGATGAACTCTCTAAACCATATTCACCCGTTATCGTTCATTCGTCTGCGGAAATTGATAGAATTAGGGAGGAAGCTTTAATTAACATTACAGATAGCCAAATTCGCCAAAAGACAGTTTATGATAGGAACAGGTTTCCAGCACCTTCATATAACGTAGGCGACTTGGTAAAGATCACTAAGACAAATTTCAAGAATGATGGCAAAAGCAAAAAGCTTTTACCAAAATTCGTAGGTCCTTACAGGATTATAAAGTGCTTAGGAAATGACCGTTATAAAATTACAAATGTCCCAGGTTTTAACGAAAGAAAATACGAGTCTGTAATAGCGGCTGATAGGATGCGGCCTTGGATAAATATCCAAGCGCTAGAAATTAATAGATCATCTAGCTCTTCTACATCGGACTCTGATACTAGTTCAGATAAAGAGTAATGTGATTAGGAATTATATAAAAATTATTAAGATTTGCTGTAATTATTCATATACATTATTGTTTTTGGTTTTGTTTATATTCGCATTAGAATTTAACACATAAATTAGAGATTAGTTGATTTAAGATAAAATTATTTTGTTGTAATATTGAATTTTGTTGTTTTTTTTTCTTAAATGTTTTGTATTTTTTTTTTGTTTCAGTCAAATTGATGTTTTATTTATGTTCGCATTAGAATTTAATACATAAATTAGAGATTAGTTGATTTAAGATAAAATTATTTTGTTGTAATATTGAATTTTGTTGTTTTATTGTATTTTTTTTTAATGGATTGTTTTTTTTTTTTTTGTTTCAATCAAATTGATGTTTTGTAAATATTTGCATTAGAATTTAACTTCAGCTCATTAAAGTTTATTATGTTATTTTGTAATAAAATGCAAGTAGGTATGTATTATGCGCTATGATTGACAGGATTATTTTTAATGTCGTGATTTATTGCGTGCACCGGAGTTATGCACGCAGTCGGACGGCCGAATGTCGTGATTCTTTGTAAATTCTTGCAATTTTATAATAATTATTCCATATCAGTAGCTGTTTTGACTTTAAATTTTAACGGATACAAATAGTTTATAACTCCTTGATTACTTTTGATAATTTTGGTACCTAATTCATACTGTGCATTTTAATTATATTAAATAATTAGTAAATATTATGATTGTTAGATATTTGTTTAGTTCAGTTGCTGTATTGATTTAAGTACAGTTGGAAGGGGACATCCCCTCCATACGGCCAATGGCGGCGATGGCTGGCGATGGAAGAGGCAGTTGTTCGGTGACTGTGGCATGGTGAAGTCGATGTTACAAAATATTGCGCGCGTTGCGACGTTATAGTTATATTAATATTAATATAGTGGTTTGGTGTGATTATATGAAGTTTTATTATAAGACTTTCGGGCTTTTCGACTACCCGTAACAACTAATGTAACTTGTCTTATTGTAATGAAACAAACACAGTACGAGCATGTCAATAAAGTAGAGGTTTAATGCTCACCATTTTAATTGAAGGGTTATGTTAATATTCTTATTTTTTATCTTCCAAACTGCTGCACGGATTTATTTAATTAACATAACGTTAGATTAAGTGTTTTTAGATAGGTGACGCTCAAAAAAAACCAACATGACGACCGTGAGACGCTATAGTGCAAAAACAAGTTTTTTGGAAAATTCAATATGAGTATCAAATTAAACGGCTCATCAAGAGGATTTTAAAATGGTATACCATGACCATATTTTAATTTGAATAATCGTAACTAACACGTGTATAATAAAATATAATTAAAAAATAAAAGAACCCGACTGCTTAAAAATAACTACCTATTAATAACTAACTAATTACTTTAAATATAAACTGAAAAGAAAAAAACAAGTAAGTTCAGTCCAGAAGTGTAGAAAGCAATTTAATTACTACAACATTAAAATAATTTCATTATCATTACACACATAAAATAAAACAAACAATAAATTAAAATACGGAATATATTGACTGCAACAGTCGGGACCCATTAAATAATCCAGACTAAAATCGTTGCATCCATTATGGGTCCCTACTATTGCAGTCAAATGTGTTCCTTAATAGAATTTATTTTATGTGTGTAGGTAATGATAATGAAATTATTTTAATGTTGTAGTAATAAAATTAATAGTTATTATTAGTTGTTTTTTACGCAGTCGGGTTCTTTCATTTTTTATATCATGTCACTTTTCTTATTGTTATTAGTTTACATGAGTTTTTATACCATCTCTAAATCGCGTTTTTGTGTAGTGCTAATTGAACACAATATAAACTTCGTAATTAATGTACAAATTAAATTGATGCATCTAATTGTTTAACATTTTTTATTGCTAATATACACTAAGGTTGTAAACAGGTGATTTGGTGGTTGTTTGAGGTTAATGCCATAAAGTATTTATTGGGTTTTAATGAACTATTGTTATAGGCCTTCAGTAATAACAAGACTAGGTAATGTGCAGTCCCTTGTGAAACCGATTGGAGTTTCAAGACTGTAGAAACCAGATAGATCTTAAATTGTAGGTACCTATGTGTTAAGAAGTAATAAAACTTTTGCTTTTTTTAAGATATTAAAATTGATAGTCGGATTAATATCAAGAAATTAGTTACATTCGGGCAGCGAATTAGAATCTAATTAATTTGTTGAATCTCAATCTGCATAGCTGCAGCTTTACCAATCATAAACAATTTTTAGTTCTTTATGGATAATCATGTGAGTCATATTTTTATGGAGATTCAAATCTAATGATATCTAATAAATTATTAATTTGATTGTGATCCTTCTTGGTATTTTAAAATGTCGAATTAGAGCCGAATACTTATATATTTTTTGTTAGGGTGGTTACCATGACGTCGTCAAAAGCAGTATTGTTATAATATCACTCCAGTGTGGGAAAGGGACGGAGCTATAGAGGACGTCCAGCGCCACCTCTTTCCTACTCTAGAATAGATTAAAACAATAGTGCTTTTAGAAGTCATGGTGGGCTACCTGGTCGGTTAACGTTTGATTGAATGGTTGCAGTTTCAAAAACAAAGTAGGTATTATACTTAATCCTGATTTTCATTAAACCAATATTTGTAATGTGCAGAGAATCAAGATACAAATATACTCAAAGCTAATACTCAACAAACACTCATACCTACTCAATGCATATACTCGTAACTGCAGTGCAAACACTAGTTGAGAAGAATGTCACATAATATCTGAATCACTTGGTACTTGGCTTCATTACACTCGTAGCATAAACATCTACTTACTCTATTTATTACATTGATGAGTAATATGAGGATGTTTTCAATATTATGTTTAGATATTGAAATAAGTATTTCCTTATGGAATATTATTGAGGTCAAAGTACCTACGATACTAAAGCTGTGATTTGGCTATTGAGACGAATATTTTGGAATGCAATTTCAGTGCGAGAACTGAAATGTTGATAAAATAATATGATACAAACAAAGTGGATACATCTGAAGACGTACAAAGGTCTTCGATATTGGACATCGAGTTAGGGAACTCAAATGGAGTTGGGGAGGACACCTAGCTAGGCACCAGAGTACGAATCGCACTGCGGATATGAATGAGTTTGATACTAGAAAGGTTTTACAAACCTAGCTTACATCGTTGCCCTAAGCGCTAGTAAACTTTAAGTAACTATAAGACATACCCTTATTTCTTAATTGCTTCACCATAAGTTTAGAGGCTCTAAACTGAATGAAACGAATGCCCTTAAACTATAAAGGGAGGGGCAAGGTCGTTCAGTGCTCTTTCCGACACTGCGAGCATTTTTTTGTTCTGGACCATACTTGGGAACCGTCTAGTTACGGATGATCAAGGTTATAGTTCCAACATTTTCACATATTTTTTTTTAAATACATATTTTGAATGTTGTAACTTTACTTGTTACCACAGTAGCACCTGTACTATTAATGCATCTATCAGGACAATGTTTTAAGTGCGTTACATTGAGCCCTACCGCAAAACGATATTTTACACACCAAAAAGAAGTCGTTTCCCTGCAATAATTTTTGCGTAGTATTGCTAGGTTCAATGTACAGAATTTGCTTGATTGACGGCTTTGTGAAGGGTCCCTTTACACCCAGTATAGGTCACAAGTAACAATCAAGACCCAATTACATAATATATGTTCATATATGCTCTTGTGGCAAGAAGTAGAAAGAGACAGCAAAACAATGTCACAAGAAATATAGGTACATTAAAGACTTTTTGTACGTCCGACATTAGGGGAAAAACACGAATACGAAAATTATCGAACGATAAAACCGCACCTGTGTGAATGGAATCTTGGGACGCATTATCGCAATAACGCATCCGGTATTATCGACCGATAATAACGCACCTGTGTGGGAGAGCCTTAATTTAGTACCTACTTACTTATCAAACGCGTAGGTATTGTCAATATAAGATACAAGAGAAACAACGGCAAGTAAAATTGAATAAACATTACATGTGGAGCAAAGGAAATATATCCTGCAAACCCACATTCGTTATCTGTGAATCACTTTTATTTCTAGATTCAAATGTTTTAATTGATATAAATTAATTATATGACTTTTTGTACGTAAAAGTCATATAATTAATTTATATGTTATTATCGGTCGATAATACCGGATGCGTTATTGCGCATAATGCGTCCCAAGATTCTATTCACACAGCTGCGGTTTTATCGTTCGATATTATTCTATTTCGTATTCGTGTTTCTCCCCTAATGTCGGGCAGATTCGCTTTTAATAGATAGAAAGAAAGAAAAAGTATTTATTTAACAGGATCTACGCATTATGATTAGTGGAAATTTATGAATGCTTATCCATAATTATAATCAGTTCCCACCGCTGGGAGACCGGCCTACTCTCTGTGAAGAGCGGGCCGTACGTAATCGACCATGCGGGCCCATGCGGGGTGAATATGTCACTAGACCCTTCCTTAGGGCCGGACTCCACCGAAGCGGAGACGAGCCGAAAGGAGAGGAGATGTGTGAGATATGTTGTAAACCACCAATAGAATTTCGTTATTGACACTTCTCGTCTCCGCTTAGCTTAGTGGAAACGGTTGAGCAAAGAGGAGAGGAGATGTCTCGTAATTGTTTCCCAGCTTTTACGCATTTCCTCTCCCCTCCGCTGCGCACATCTTCGCTCGTCTCCGCTTCGGTGGAGTCCAGGCCTTACCCTGTACATGCAGCATTAACTCTAGAGAACCGCACCAATCAATGAGAAATAGATCAATCATGACACCCATTTAAGTAAGTCTTGATTGACACAAATATTCCAAGAATGTAATATTGTAACTGAATCACATTAAAACTCACTATACTTAATAAACATTGCATATATCCTTTAGAGGGAATTCGCAGTAACAAATCAAACTATCTTAACAGTTATATCAATCTTGTCTTGTAATAAGCTACCATTTATTAGACGTCGTGTTGTTTACCTACCTGTCGTTGATAAATATCGCCTTAGTATTGTGATTTATGTTATAGTTGCTATTAAGCTTTGTGCAGACTAAGCCAAGACAGCTTTAGTACCTATACGAAAAGCTTGGTACAAGATAAAAATAATGATCGCGCGCAGATTGGAATAATTAGACATAGGTACCTAGTCGTCAGAATGTACATAAATAAGAGAGAGATAGCCTAGTGGTGTGACCATCGAACTTCCAAGTCATAGGTCTCAAGTTTGAACCCAAGACGCACCTCTGATTTTTCGGATTCATGTGCGTATTCTACAATGATCACTTGCTACGGTGAAGGAAAACATTGTGAGGAAACCAGCATGCCTGAGAGATAATAATAATAATAATAATTTAATTCAGACTAATAAAATGTCCATAGGTTGTTAGTAACAATATCTTAAAACTATTAGTCAAAAAACAAAACTTATACAACATGTAGCCTGATAAGCCTACCTACAACTGCAGATTCAGGTCTCTCTGCAATCATCCTTAGGATTCCGTTGCCACTACCTCGAATTAACCAGGTTAGGCACTAACCACACGATACAGAAAGAAAGAAGGGAGAGAAGACCTAAGAATTATGCTTAAGATTACTTTACAATGAGACTGGTACGAATAGTGGTAGTGATGTAAGAATGTATGGAACAAGAATACTCAAGTCGACGAGCAGGAAGTTTTATGACTCCAACTTGTAAAAATAATAATGTTGCAAGGCAAAACTGCTCTTTTTATGCCATAATCGAGACTAAAGCCGTCATCTTGTTTTTTTCGGAGTTTCACGAAATACTGAGACTGCCTCGTTGGTCTAGTGCAAGCAAGCGCGATTGCTGAGCATGAGGCCCTGGGTTCGATTCCCGGGTAGGGCAAAGTGTTTTTGAGATTTTTCATCAGAAATTTTTCAATAGTAGCCACGGAGTCTGGATATGTGCCCGGTTGATGGTAATAGGCCACTTATTATACATAACTGGCGAAATGTGGGTGTACTATTAGATACACCTCTGCCTAACCCTTCGGAGATTACAGGCACGATGTTATGTTATATATGTTATGCTTCACGAAATAATTCCTCAATGTTAACCAAGAACAACCCATCATCATCAATGTTATTCGTGCGCCAAAAGATCCTTGTAGCACTGTAACTTTAACTCAGTCTGAGCATAATCTTAATATTTTTCACAAAACTTAACAATGTGACATAACAAATTCAATAACTAATAGGTTATCGCCTGACACTGAGGTGACTGAGGTATCCTTAGCCTTCTTCTCTCTTGATTGATTGCCGCTGGACTTATGACATTAAGTACTTAATGGAGTAATGTCATATGCTGCAACGATGTTATGCAATTTGTGAGATTATATTGTAGAAGGGAAAATAACTTTAAAGTCAATGTGATGTGGTTAGGGTTCTTCTTGTTTTGAACTTTGTAAGTTTCAGGAGGTTATATGTGAAGGCTAAATTGATACAAAAGGAGAATAACTAAGCTAATGTAAGACGTTACGTTACGTCGTTAACGTTAAGAGTTACCCGTTATTATTGATCGATTGATTGTTTTGCCTTTTGATTTAGAAGATACTTGAGGAGCTCGTGGCGAAATAATAACAACCACTCGGGTCGATCGTTAGGTTAAGCCGCGCTTGCCTAGGTTGGTCCGTGGATGCGTGACCACCCGTTACATATTGAGTTTCCTCCGTGCCTCGGAAAGCACGTTAACCGTTGGTCCCGGCTGTCATTTGAGCTAGTCAGTGACTCGAAAGTCTGACAATCAGTCTTACCAAGGGTTACGTATTACCCAGTACTAACTAGGTACTGGAGGCCAGATAGGCAGTCACTCCATGAATTCAACTGCATTCGGTACGACTGGAAGTCTCCAACAGTTGCTAAAGGCAATTTAGATTTTAGAAGATACCTACTTCATGAAAATTGTTTTCATTTTCCACATATTTTAAAATAAGTAGTACTTATTGATTCAGACGGCATAGGCATACAATCATGTATTGATTTGACATAATGGAGCCCCAGAACCCAATATTAACTTGTCATGCAAATCTGTATAGTCACTGATTCTAAATCTGCAGTGCATTAGTAATCCTTCTTTTCTTAAGATCTTTTGTCCAAACTGATTAGAGAAACAAATGAGTGTCCTAAAAATCGCCTCAGGAGTATCGTGACTGATGAAGGAAAATACACCATGATTGATGAGCCAGTTGGCCGAGACACTGACGAAGAGTTGGCCTTAGTAACAATGAGGACGAGGTTCAGATGACAAGATGAGATGGACAATTAGACGGAGGCCCTAGCACGATCGCACGACGAAAATGTAACGTGAATTTGTAAGATCTGTCTCAGAACAAGCTCAATTATACTCGTAGTACTCCAAATTTAACCGACAGATGTGTTGCTGTGCTGGGGAGTTTGTTCTGTATTTTTTTCTTCCCAATTAAAACATTAGGAAATGGTGAAGGGCGGGCATTGTGAGGGACTGTCTCATGTAATTTTTGATGTTCAAAACGTGCTCGTTATCAGTCTAATGAATACATAACTTTTGATAAATATAATGGTATATATGAATAAACTTTTAAACTACTAAACTAAGTAACAAAACGTTCGAACGAACATTTTACTCCGTGCGTTTGTGCTACGCCCACAGGTGTCAGTTGTCGTTATTTATGACGTGTTAATGATAGCTTACAAGGGAAACTTTAAAGCCGGATACAAGAAACTTAATGAGCTGGTGGAAAATTATGAAAAATCATTGGTACGAAATGATTTGATTAACAAGTTGACAGAATGTATCGAGTGAAACGTTTCTATGGGTATAACACTGGTATAAGCAGTCTATAACGATCCCACTGCTGGGAAGCAGACACAGGCTGCTTTGTTATAGGGAGAGACCCAGGATCGAACACGCCCAGTGCGGGTGGGTTGATGTCACTATTGAACATCTACTGAATTCAAGAACTGATAGGTAATAGTCAAGGATATGTTACCGAACAGACCACTGAAAAAATCTAAAAAGCAGTAAAGAAAGTTTGTCTCTATCTCAAATAAGAAAGGAAAGTAGATACTACGGCGTTCACTGACGGTCGACCACTTTTCAACGTTATTACTTAGGACACAAGGGTGAAAAGTGGCCGATCATCAATAAACTCTGTAGTATCTCGAACAGGTAAACTAGAACGAAATGAATGTATTGTGCAGTGTAACACAGTTATTTTCTGGGAATGCATTGACATTGGCCGTGAACTGCGGCGAAGTGTGAATGCTACGCATGCGCCATAATGTCTAATATGCATTTACCTACTTATTATGTTTACTTTATAAAAACGTGCGTAAGTAAACATCTACTGGTAAAATCTGGTACAAAAGTACTTGGTGGAAGTGTATAGACGCGGATCCAGCCCTCAAAATAGGTTGTGGTCACGGCCCTAAAATTGTCAAAGTGACGTCGAAATAAAAATCTTCGTGGAGTGGCAGTAGATTAATGACGAATTTTAAAAGAAGAAACTAATAATATCCAAGAGTAAGTGCAGCGAGCTCAATTTTTTTGCACCCGCCTCTGATATGTCAGATTTTCGGAATAATCAACAGACTTTAACATTCAGGAGCGGGCAAAAGCAGCTCTCCTCCGATTTGTAACATTTTATTTAGGTATACCATTTACATAGGCTTTATTGAATTGATTTTGCCGACTTTGTCAGAAAATTCTCAGAACCATGAAGACTAAGAGGCGAGCGAGCGAAGCAAGGTCGAATTTTTTGGCCTTAATTTGCCGACTTAAGCATAACAGTTTAAGAATAAATAGGTAAATTGGACCCTAGAATGCAAGAGCGGGCAAAACGGGCTTGAAAAACGTAGCAGTCCTCGGATTTGTATAGATTTTATTTTTATCATTCATACAGGTAATATTGTCGACATAATAAATTTCGCATACAAGTTTCTGGACAATTAAAAGACTAGGATATGCGAGAGTAGCGAGCACGAAAACTAAGCAGCCCGCTTCGGATAGGTAAAGTTTTCTTTTGACCACTAAGCAATACAAATTAGAGAAGCTACTTGAATATGAGGCGGCAGACTATACAATAAATATTACCTTTATCAACAAGTTAAGGCAGTTTTCAATGCCCCAGGGCACAGCCTCCTTGACCTAAGGGTAAATAAATACGCCATTGCTTATATCTAATGTCTATGTAGGTCCACGCAGGTAAAACCGCAGGACGAACACAAATAAATTAATAAAAAGGCTGTAAACTGTTAGCCTGTTTCATCAGTTCATCACAAAATAACAAAAGTGTGTTTCACCGATTTTGGTAAATCATTAAAAAAAAAAATCATTCATGAAAATGCTTTCTCCGCGGTGGCCACGCTGTCCGGGCGAGTTACCTATGTAAGAAAATTTGAATGCTAGGGTAAACTAGGGTTATATTAAAAAAAATAAAAATAAGGCCTTTTGTAGAACATCAGACTATCGACCTCAATTAGGGTTGTGGACATGACATCGTCATCATCGTGCCCACAACGGTGGATCCGCGCATGTGTATAGGTAGTTTAAGTACTAATCCTGTTCAGGTTACATTCTTACCCCATCATCAGTCACTTAAATTAGTAAAGGAAAGGGTAACTATCATCTGCATTTAAAATACTTTAACATTAAGTACCTATATCTCATCTCTTTTTCTATAAATATTGGTTGAATAGGTAACAATATTGAATTGTTATTGAAAATCATTAACGAAAATTGAGGTAGCAAAAACAACTTCAATTGGCACACCTATGTAAAACGTATTTATAAGGTAATTTAACATTAGAATTTCGGGTTTAAGTACTTGGTCAAATAAAACAACTTATAACACTCCATTCGTAAGGGACACTACAAATTGAAACGATTTCTCAACAATTTGTTAACATTTTCATCAAATACTTTTGAAACCGAGTAGGTACCTATACATAGTGTGGATCGCGTCTCGTTAGTGACGAACTGCCCAGGTACCGATCATTTGTTATGATTGGAAGCTTAAGCAATCCGCAGGCAATCTTCAGGCTCAATTTAGTAAGACACTTGCAGTCGCAATACAGTAGGTAATATTGTGATACTCATCATCATCAATCGCGTTTAGATCGTTCATCACGTTGATTTACTCGTATTTGTAAGTGTGCTGCAATGCTTTATTGGACTGCCGTAATAGGGTCTATTTATTGCGATCTTAATGGTGAAAACGGTAAATCACACCAGACCTTATTATAACAATTTAATTTCTTTCTATTATTATATTTTAGGATTTTTAGGTTTACATTTGGGTCGAGTAGGTACTATTGAAGTTTGTATAGGACACAGGGGCGTAGCTGCCGCCGTATCAATGATACGGGGCCCCCGAGTAACAAGGGCCCCTCATGAGGATACAATCACCGAATATTCTCATAACCTCAAATACTCTTCTTGATAAAAGTTAAAATGAAAATATAACTTATCATTGTCCAGAACGCACCAATTTTTCAAGCTCGCTTCTTTCGCTTTTCGATGCAATCTGAAAACCTCTAATTTTGTAGCTCTTCATTGAAGACATAACTATGCGAGCCATGATCGTACTTATACAATTTTGTGTCTCACAATGCTCGCTCACACATTCTCTTATAAAATGAATGACAGCTAAAGCGATGCAAGTCAGGATGCTATTTTCTTTGCTTTGACAAAATCATTAAAAAAAATATTTAAAAATTTATTAGTGTTACTGTTAATACTAATGATTTTTTCCTCATTTTGGGCTTCGCCGCATTCGGGTTCAAAGGGCCCCCAAAAAAATTGTTACAGGGCCCTACTAGGACTAGCTACGCCACACAAGTTATTATTAAAATTCGTTTGAACAAGACAGAGACTGAAAATCGTAATCCGATACTTATTACTACTTAGTAATAAATCGTTCTGTATACTAGTGTCTCACGCCCGCTTATCGCAGGTACACAGTATTGTGTCAAAATGGAAAATTTTCGGGATCAATATTTTTGTATGAAAATATTCTTAATGTCCGCTCCATAACCCTCTTTGTTTGTATCACATTTGAACTGACATACGTATCTTGCTACTTGAACTAAAATGCACTATAGTGCATAACAAAAATCACACGCAATATACACACACATCATCATCTGCCTAGCCTTTTCCCAACTATGTTGGTGTCGGCTTCCAGTCTAACCGGATGCAGCTGAATACCAGTATTTTACATGGAGCGACTGCCTATCTGACCTCCACAACCCAGTTAGTGCTAGGTAATACGATACCCCTTGGTAAGACTGGTTGTCAGACTTTCGGGCCACTGACTACCTGTAACGACTGTCAAAGATCTACAAAATGACAGCAGGGACCAACGGCTTAACGTGCTTTCCGAGGCACGGAGGAAACTCAGTATGTAATAGGTGATCACCCATCCACGGACCAACCTAGGTAAACACGGCTTAACCTAAAGATCGCGACTGTTCTTATTTAGCGACGAGCTCCCACTCACATACACACACGTATCGGTATGAATGATAAACGTAATATAATTAGCCATAAAAATCATCATAAAAGTTTTTGTTACTAGCTAAGTATTCAAGCAAAGATCTGAGAGGTTATGTCAATAGACGATAGGCTATCACCTATAATAGTAGCTACTTGTATCATTAGATTACTGTTTGTTTTACTAATTAGCGAAACGTAGTGAATAATATTTTTTTTATGTTGGCGTTATTACATAGTACTTATAAATATTCGATTAACGAAGTACCTAAATAAGTAACGAATGGTTAAGTATAATAAAAATAAAGTACCTAAGTTAAATATGATTTTTGGTTCTGAAGTTTTAAATTGTTAATGTGAATCTACCTGAGGTTCCTATCGCTAAGACATAATTTAGGACTTTTGGGTAATGAACTATATCGACACAATCCCTTTTTTATTTTCTTGATTATAATTAATTTACCCTACCCGTACCCTATATGTTAATCACTGCATAAATACTTAGGTAATGATTGTTTATTAGTTAGTTTTAATGATGAACCTAAAACCGCAATAAAAATCCTCATACATACCTATTCATAATAAATAGCAATTTTTTGACCAAATGATCAAAGGTACGTAATGTTTTATTAAAAAAAGGATTTTACAATTGTGATCAATTTAATAAATAATTTAGGACTTTTGGGTAATGAACTAATCTTTTATCGACACAATCCCTTTTTTATTTTCTTGATTATAATTAATTTACCCTACCCGTACCCTATATGTTAATCACTGCATAAATACTTAAGTAATGATTGTTTATTAGTTCGTTTTAATGATGAACCTTTTTTTTTTTTTTTTTGGAGGGTGGGTAATCATCAAATGACTCCTCCCGCTCTGGGCGGAGCGGAAGGGAGTGTCAGACTCTTACTGACTAAAAAAAAAAAATAAATAAATAAATTGGCATTTATTTCAGGCAAGCACAACCCATAAACAAAGAAAAATAACATAATCAAACACAAAATAAAAACAAAATAAAAAAAAAAAAAAAATACAATAAAATCATAATAAAATAATCATAATCATAGTATAATAAAATAATCATAATCATAGTATAATAAAATAATCATAATCATAGTATAATAAAATAATCATAATCGTAGTATAATAAAATAATCATAATCACAGTATAATAAAATAATCATAATCATAGTATAATAAAATAATCATAATCATAGTATAATAAAATTACAACAACAAAACAAAATCAATGCAATTACACACACAAACATAAAATTATAATTTTCGCTCCGGCATTGGTACAGCTACATGTCTGTTGGAACAATGCCGGATGAACGGGCAGTCTGACCTTCCCCCAATCATCGCCAAAACGGTATTGGAGCTGGCCCGAACTCTGCGCACTAGAGATGCGGCGCGCTTACGCATCGTCGCGTGAAAGCAGTCGGTATGCGCATCTGCGAACATACCCGAGGCGCTGCAGTATCGGGGCAACCCCATCACCGCCCTGAACGCATTATTGTATTGGACGCGGAGGGCGCTGTAGTTTCTTTTAGTGTAGTGCGCCCACAGACTGCACGAGTACAGCGATGTACAGTACGCTCTAAAGAGCGTAACCTTTACCTCGCCCGAGCACCGCGCAAATCTGCGGGCGACCATATTCGCTCTAACAGACAACGCCCTCCGCTCCCTTTCCATGTCTGCATGATCCTTAAGGTCGACAGTTAAAATATGCCCCAGGTATTTGAACTGACTTACCCTTTCTAGGGGAACACCATAGAGCCTGACAGGTGGTATGCTCACAGGACATTTCGCACTGGCGGCCTCAAAAATCATACACTGACTCTTTTTTACATTGTACAGTAAACCGTGGCCACACGCGTATTCCTCACAAGTCTTTATCAGCTTCCTCAGGCCGCAGACCGACGCACTCAGTAGCACCATGTCGTCCGCGTAACTGAGGTTATTGACACAGACGCCATCAATGTGGCAGCCGACATGTTGACTACTAAGCGCTGCGATCAGTTCGTTAACGTAAAGATTAAAAAGGGTTGGGGATGTTATCCCGCCCTGCCTGACTCCACACTCGAGCTGATACGGATCAGACATTGCTCCCAACCATCTGACACTATTGGTCTGGTGCGCATACCAGTACTGGAACACGCTGATGAGTTCCTGTGGCAAGTCTATGCTTTTCAGCTTGTCCCACAGCAGGTTATACCCCACAAGGTCAAAGGCCCTGGACAGATCGAGGAAGCACGCATACACGTGCGTCTTGCGATCAGTGTAGTATTTGACGGTCCGCTTCAGACACAATATTGCACTTTCCGTGGACAGCCGAGGACGAAATCCGAACTGGTTATCGTGTATTAACGCGTATTTATTCAACTGTGCGTTGAGCAAACCGTCAAAAACTTTTGCAATAACAGTGGCTAGAGAAATAGGCCTATAGTTACTCTTTTCGCTCAGGTCTCCCGTTTTATTTTTCACTATAGGCACCACCACTGTTTTCATAAAATCCGCAGGTAGGTAGGAATGGCTCACACACAGCGAGTAGAACATAGCCAGAACCCTAGCGATATGAGGCCCGGCACGCTTCAGGTGCTCAACACTGAGACCATCGTGTCCCGGGGACTTGCCTCCTGACATATCTCTTATGGTCTTCGAAACGTCTTTTGCCAGAAAACTAACTCCCACTATTTGACTGTTCATGTCAGCACCTGGCACCGCTGCCACCGGGTCCAACAGAGACTTCACAGTGAAATAGTCTTTAAAAAGATTCGCTATCTCTTTGGGATCATTCACACCATCGACGCTAACAGGGAGGCCAGGTCGTACATTCAATTTACTGGTACTCTTCCAGAAGCCGCGAAAATCCCCTTTGCTGTATTTCACAGCAAGAGCGTCCATCTTTATTTGGTCCTGATGATTTTGGCACCATTTCAACCGCGACTTGAATACTCTTCTACTATCGCACATCTCTTTGTAAAGTAAACCAGACTTAGGCTTACCAGACATTACCCAATCATTAAACTTAGATCTGGCCTCCCTGTGAGCTCCGCTGACGTGTTTGTTCCATCCCGCTATGTGCGGGCCACACCCACCCTCCCTCGCGCTTCCCCGACTCGTCAAAGCCGCCGCATCACCGAGAGCAGTCACAATGTCAGAATAAAGCCTATCCAGAACACGCCTGTGGCCACGGTCTCCACAAAAACTATCAGCACAGTTTAAACACTCAGAGGGAAAGTCTATCAATTTTAGTCTATTATGACACTCTTTGGTATACATAGTGACTTGATCTTTACTCTTTACCCCCCATATCACGTCTTTATTTACATTATCTATTCTAGATGAGATCTTAGGATTTATTAAATTTAAGTTACACTCAATTATAAGTGGAAAATGATCAGACCACCGAGTATCATAAATAACATTTACATTCACAACAGTCTGCCTTGCCGCTTGAGTTGTAACACAGTGATCAAGCCAGCTGCCCGTCCCGTGCGCGTCACTTATAAAAGTAAAAGTATCAGATTCCAACCCCAGTATATCGACATCTACACATGACCATAAATGGTCATTACATGTATGAACAAGTTCACTGTTCACTAAAAACCACCCATGTTCCTTCATTGGCCCTTTATGTTCCAGGGCCGCGGTATCTCTTTCGAACAGTCCCGCAGCCCTGGCAGGCACCGGCCCTTGCGGGCCCCTCCCGTTTGCTGACAACTCTTTGAGGCGCGCGTGGAACGCCGTCGTCATACGACGGACGGACGGTGAGCTAGCCCATTACTCGCCGTCCACAGGCCTGCGCCTACGGTGGCCGAGAGCCATCACGGCGTGGCCCCCGACGCCCGGTGCTTCTCCCGCGGCGGCTGGGACGTGAGGAGGTTCTCTCCCTCTCACGTTCCGCCGCCTCCTTCGCTAGCATGACTGCTTCGCAGAAGGAGGCGACGGCTTCCCATTCCCTCTCGCCCCGGACCATGGCTTGAACCAGGGCCGGGCGCGAGAGGTCGCCGCCGCCAATCGCCGCTACGAGGACACGGCGGTGCTCCTCCCAAGCGGAGCAGACCTCGACGGTGTGCTCCACCGTGTCCTCCGGTCGATCCTCGCAATTGTAGCACCCGGGCGTTTCCTCCCGCCCGATTCGGTGCAGGTACCTCCCGAAGCACCCGTGTCCGGTGAGGACCTGCGTCAGGCGGAAGGTGAGGGCGCTTAATGATGAACCTAAAACCGCAATAAAAATCCTCAGACATATTCATAATAAATAGCAATTTTTTGACCAAATGATCAAAGGTACGTAATGTTTTATTAAAAAAAGGATTTTACAATTGTGATCAATTGAAAGGATCTTGTTATTAAAAGATCTTTTGAATAGATTTCGTTTGCGGAGTTGCCTAAATGAAAAATTAAAGTTTTTCGCGTTCTAGGACATAACAATTATATGAGAAATCATAGTGTCATTGGCCTCTACGTTTTGGATCGTTACCTGCTGAATTCTTTTGAATCGACTTCAAAAAAGGAGGTTCTCAATTTGTCGGAATCTTTTTTTTATGTAGGTATGTTCACCGATTACTCGAAGACGCCTGAACCGATTTGAAAAATTATTTTTTTATTTGAAAGAGTAGGTGTGATGTCTGAGTCTGGTGAGGTGACTCCCAGATGCATATACTTGAATTGCTTTAGAAAAAACATGAAACACGTAATAAGTGCCCATAATATTTGAGGGTTGCCCTCGATTTCCCTGGGATTCCATCACCCGATCTTGATACGGATGGTCGAATAAAAAAGAATTTTGAAAATCGGTCTACAATTGACTGAGATATCGGTGAATATACGTAAAAAAATACTTACAGTTGAACATAGAACCTCTTCCTTTTAGGAAGTCAGTTAAAATTGAAAAAATAAAAAACCTTTTTTTCAAAACAAAACCGAAAGCTGAAAGTGCCAGCTGTCTTAGAACCCAATGGCTTGGCACGCGTCGATGGGAAGAGACCAGATGGTATGACCATAATGCCATGGAAGTTGGGTAGGCCTTTGGTGTGGGACGCAACTTGCGTCGACACCCTTGCGCCATCCCATCTTCCTAGCACAGTGGGCTGCGCTGGAGCGGCTGCTGCAGGTGCTGAAAACCTCAAACGGCGCAAATACAATAATTGAATTGGTAGTTATGTGTTTGAGCCGTTTGGGGTTGAAACACTAGGGCCATGGGGTCCGAGTGCCCACCTAGTTTTTCGGGAAATCGCCAAGCGGTTGGTCGACTCTTCACGTGACCAGAGGGCGGGCCTATTTTTTGGCCAAAGAATCAGCATTGCCATCCAACGTGGTAATGCTGCCAGCCTTCTGGGCACTTTTCCTGTTGACAGCGATGCGGACGAATTTTTGGATGCCCTGTAACCCTTTTATACTTGTACATATACAGGGTTATTTGTAAAACACCAGTAACCTCTTAAGAGGTCATTGTACTCATCATTATGAACAACTTTTACTCATCATCTGCCTAGCCTTTTCCCAACTATGTTGGGGTCGGCTTCCAGTCTAACCGGATGCAGCTGAATACCAGTATTTTACATGGAGCGACTGCCTGTCGGACCTCCACAACCCAGTTAATGCTAGGTAATACGATACCCCTTGGTAAGACTGGTTGTCAGACTTTCGGGCCACTGACTACCTGTAACGACTGTCAAAGATCTCCAAATGACAGCCGGGACCAACGGCTTAACGTGCTTTCCGAGGCACGGAGGAAACTCGGTATGTAATGGGTGGTCACCCATCCACGGACCAACCTAGGTAAGCACGGCTTAACCTAAAGATCGATCCGAGCGGCTGTTCTTATTTAGCCACGAGCTCCTCGAGACGAGTTAATCGATCATAAATGTAGGGAACAGCTGATTTTTTTTTCGCGATTTCAGGTTTGGTCCCATAGTAAAAGTTGTTCATAATGATGAGTACAATGACCTCTTAAGAGGTTACTGGTGTTTTACAAATAACCCTGTATATTTCTATTATAGTTTTGTAGTTTGTAAATAATAAAAATTTTGATTAAATGCTAAGTATTAAAAAAAAAAAAACCGAAAAAAGTTTTTTATTTAGGGAATGTTTCGTTTTATTAGGTACATAATAATAACATCACGTCTGTAATCCCCGAAGGGTTAGGCAGAAGTGTACCTTATAAACCCACATTTCACCAGTTATGTTAAAGTCCCATGTAACAGGGCGCGAACCTATTGCCTCAACCGGGCACAAATCAGAACTCCATGGCTGCTATTGAGGAATTCCTGATGGTTATCGAACCCAGGACCTCACGCTCAGAAATCGCGCTTGCGAAGTCCTGACTAACGAGGCAGTTTATTACTACTTTTATATTCAACATATTATAACGAACGTCATAGCCCATAAGCGTCATAGCTTTATGAATGTCAATTACTTCCCATAAGTATCGAAAGTCGCAGAAATAACCAATAAAAGCACTTTGAAATGCTGGACACGGCACCATAGAAGGTCGGAATACATTATGACAGATATATTGATAGATCATGCTAAACACAATATGGGTTTTATTGAAGTTAGTCATCGGGAATCGAAGCCTTGATTTCTTAAAAGTGATATTTTTAATCATTATTCTGAACAGGGAAGCAACTAACCACTAACAACTAAAGGTAACTCGATAGTGAACTTACAGTCTTTTCATACTTATCTATGACAGAATGATAGCTAATAGCAACCTGCAGTCCAATAGCAACCTTTTCGTCACGAAAATAAAAATCATTATCAGATCTCCTAGGAAAAGTATGCGCTTTAGCAATTGTCGTCAATCTTCGAAAATATGAACGCGCCATGATGAAATCTCATCATCTTCCTGCGCTTGTCCCGAGTTACTTGGGGTCATAGACTAATATACATATATAAAATCTCATGTTTTTTTCTTTCATTCTCCTCTGTCAACCGTCACGCTATCATTTACTCCTTTTTAGGGTTCCGTACCCAAAGGGTAAAACGGAACCCTATTACTAAGACTTCGCTGTCTGTCTGTCTGTCTCCAGGCTGTATCTCATAAACCGTGATAGCTAGAAAGCTGAAATTTTCACAATAGTCTAAGATCCCGCTATACAACGACCTTCACCGAGATGCTTATTTAATGAGACGTATTTTTTATGTTATTAAATATGCCAATAAATATATCCTATATGGGTTGCCTAACAAATTTCAGTCCAGAGTATTTTTAATTAATAATTTTTTTTTTTTTTTTTAAAACATTGCACCGGTGTGATTATTAAATAAATTTGATACCAATCGAAAGTTTGAAGCCCATAGAATATGCAAACGTTAGGTTGCCTATTTTTTTCCGGTCACAACCACGGGTTGCCAGGTGTAAACAGGTAAATCTATACTAGCATTTTGCAACGGTCTGATTATTGAATCAAACTTAGATAAAATGAAAGATTATTTCATAAGGAACACGGTGGTATAGGGTTGCCTGCGAAAAATCAGTCCCGAATTACGGTTGTCGAATTTTAAATAATAAAATATCGCTGCGAGTGAATGTGTGTGAGAGAGAGGTCCCAGACCAACCATCCCATGCAGAAAAGGACGCAGCGTAGCAGCTGTTTAAAGTCCGTCCATTTAAAGAAGGAGAGTGCGCATGCTATTTGTGCTTGGAAATGAAAAGGATAGCGATAGACTCGTATATGCTGTGCATTATTTTGGAGTAGTTAATTATTAATATACAGAAATAGTTATTTAATTTTTTATTTTTTAATCAATTAATTATTTATCTATGTTTATTGTTTATGTGACACTAAAGTATATACACATCTTTAGTAAAAAAGACAGTTAGAGTAAAACATATATATTACTTATCTGGCAAATTTTATCTTTATTATTGGGAGCCGAAATAAAAAACAACAATTAAAAGAATACTTCTGTTTATTGAAAAAAAATTTAAAATACAAAATTTTTTAAAATTATTCAGGTTCCGAGTCATCGGACATATAACTGTGATCTCCAACTTCTGAATCTTCTTCGTCATCACTCTCCGTTTCAGTTTTTTCGACAATGTCTTCTATTTTTAAAGGTGTATGATCCCCAATGAATCCTACTGGTTTTAAATATTCATCTAAGAACCAACCGCAGTTCTCAGGCTGAAGTTTCACGCATATTGGATCCGTTGCATTAAGCCACATGGAATTTACGAAAATAGTTCGTAAAATTTTCTGAGTTAAAGATATCCAGCATGGTGGTATGGAGTTGGAGTCGAAGCCTTTTATTTTTTTTAAAAAGTGCTCGCTGTCTTCTTTTGCAGAGTAATTCTTCAAAAAAATGCGATGTCTCGCATCATTCACACTGGTACAGTTCCTGATACCATACATACTAGACGTAAATTCTTGAACAGTCTTCATTTTTTCACCAATGAAAATATCAGCAGCATCTGTTAATGACGCAAAAACTGTTTGATATTTTTTATTTTTTGAAAATTGCTGAAAAGGTTTTACTTTCCCTTTGTTGTAAAATGCTGCCGTGTAATCGCAACCTGTAAATGCATGGAATGCTGGAAGACTTTGGCATAATTTAATTCCTAACTCCAACGCTAAATCGGTGCAATTAATACAATCAACAGTTTGATTATTACTCTTTTTTGTAGCTGAACTGGCAAGCCAAATTTCTGATCCGATAAGTTTGTGCATATTTCCTAACAAAATAATCAAAACGTCAGTATCAGAGGCTTTAATTAAAACTCTTGAGCCTGGTTCCGCTTTAGAAGCATGAAAAATAATCCTTGTATCTGCCTCTTCGTGATGACATTCATAATTAGTTTCTTCAGTTTTTTTTTACGGAATTTTCCTGAACTTGATAAGAGTAACAGTGATGGTCGACGGTTAAAAATTTTTTTTTGTTTTGGATTATCGTTACCAAATTGTCGTTTTGCCAATAATCAGCCAGAAACTGCACCAGAGCCTCTTTAAAGCGATAATTTTTAAGGCTTTGCAAAAAATTTTTTGGTCTAGTTTGCTGAGGTCCTGAAATTTTGTACGGAATATCGAATTCTTTTCTGCTTTCACGTTCGGAATCTTTGATTGACGGTGATAAGTAGCGATCAAAAATTAAATGTATTTCTGTCGCGTTTGTTGAACATATTTTTATGAGTATTGACTCGGCAATTTTATCAAAAGTTTGAGCTATAGCAGCTCCTATTATATGCAAGTAATAAAAACCATCTATTATTTCAACGTTGATATGAGTTGGCTCAACCATTTTAGTTTTGGATTTCAAAACCTTTGCTAACGTTGATTTTGAAGTTTTTAACATCTCTCCAGTACATGCAAAAAGAGCAGGGGGCAATGGTGCTAGTGGAAAAGTTAGGCAAAATTCGAGATTAATTTTAGATTAATTTTGCAACTATGGTTGAAAATCCGACTGGAAATTCGTACCATGCCAACGCACATCAAGAACAATATCACAGATATATTGGGTTTAGGGCATGATGAAGGTCAAGGTCAGAGTCAGCCACAATCCGGTAATGATCTTCAACCCACTGAGGCACCAAATAATAGAAAAAGAAAAATCTGTGGTCTATGTTCATAATTATACCAAAAGGCGCATGACAAAGTCATCATGCGCTAAATGTAATTCAGCAATATGCGGGGAACATAAAGTTGATTTTTGTTCAAAATGTGCTCTAAAAAATTAGTTTTTTTTCTATTTTTCAAATTGTTTATAGTGTTATAATTTAGGTACGCCAAACAAGAAAAGGCTGTTTTTTGTTGTTTATTTTATTTTAATTTTTATCAATATGTTGTCTCTATTGATCTCATAAAAGTTAGTGCCTTTCTAAAATTGTGATAAAATGAATATAAATAGTAATAATACAGAAATTCATTGTTTCATTTTGAAGAATAATAGTTAAACCAAGTATAAATGCTATACATTTAACGAAAAGTTATATTATAACTTGAAATTAAAACACTCTAAAAAGTATTCGTCGAATCGACGAATGGTTAGGGTTTATAGGGGGTAGGCAAACGTTAGGTGTCTAGGGTTAAATGGACGGACTTTAAACAGCTGCTACGCTGCGTCCTTTTCTGCATGGGATGGTTGGTCTGGGACCTCTCTCTCACACACATTCACTCGCAGCGATATTTTATTATTTAAAATACGACAACCGTAATTCGGAACTGATTTTTCGCAGGCAACCCTATACCACCGTGTTCCTTATGAAATAATCTTTCATTTTATCTAAGTTTGATTCAATAATCAGACCGTTGCAAAATGCTAGTATAGATTTACCTGTTTACACCTGGCAACCCGTGGTTGTGACCGGAAAAAAATAGGCAACCTAACGTTTGCATATTCTATGGGCTTCAAACTTTCGATTGGTATCAAATTTATTTAATAATCACACCGGTGCAATGTTTAAAACAAAAAAATTTTCAATTATTAATTAAAAATACTCTGGACTGAAATTTGTAAGGCAACCCATATAGGATATATTTATTGGCATATTTAATAACATAAAAAATACGTCTCATTAAATAAGCATCTCGGTGAAGGTCGTTGTATAGCGGGATCCTATACTACAAATGATGTATACTATTGCCGCTATAACAACAAATACTAAAAATTAAAAAAAATATATATTAAGGGGGGCTCCCATACAACAGATGTGATTTTTTTGCCGTTTTATAGATAATGGTACGGAACCCTTCGTGCGCGAGTCCGACTCGCACTTGGCCGGTTTTTCTTTCATATCATTCCTCACACAATCCATCCATCGTTTCATTTCTACTCTCTCGCCTGTCTATTTACTAGCAAACTTCGATCAAACAAAAAAAAGGACTACTCATTCAAAATCACCATATTATTTGTTCGATTTTTATTTATTTATTTACTCAAAACAAAACATAGTGGTACACGTTAAAATACAGTTTTACAGATAGAGTACTTTAATACAAACGTGTGGGTGAGCACTGCTCTCCTAGCTAGGTTATGAAAAACCTGTGTTAAGGAGATTTATGTTATGTAAAACACGAATCTATGAATAAATTAACACAACATACATCGTTGCTTTTCATAAACTAGTCCAACACCTACTTATTTGATTTATAGTGGTAATAATTTTATTACGGAACATGTGAAATATTAGTACAATACGGATAACTATCATAATTCAATAAAAAACTGGCCGGACACGAATCGGACTACCGGAACCCTAATAGCGTCCGCAAAACAACACAAACCGGTTATGGGAATTTAACATGCAGCTTTAAAAAACAGTTGATATGTAAATTACGATAAAATATGGTAATAAGTTTCACTTTTAACACTGTTTTTATTAGGCTGCGGTTTTAGCGTGCACATAATATTTCGACGGCACGGTTGGCGCAGTGGTCAAGGGATTGACTGCTGCGCTGCATGTCGCGGGTTCGATTCCCGTACGGAACAAATATTTGTATGACCTACAAGTAGTTGTTCCGGGTCTGGGTGTTTTTATATCTATAATATGTATGTATTTACAAAAAAAAATTGTATATATGTAGTTTATTAGCCATCTAGCCACCATAACACAAGCATTAGGTTGCTTAGCTTGGGACTAGATGGTGCTGTGTGAAATGTCCAGGGATATTTATTTATTTATTTTTTCTGAGAAAATATGAAGGTTTTTCATGTGAAAATTCTAACACATCTGCTAATTTAAAATCACACCTTTGTCTTCTCAACTAAGGCTGTGGTGTGGTCGACGATAAATAAAGTCGTAAAAATATAATAAAAACCCCTTTTATTATTATAATTCACAAAAAGTTGCTAAAGAAAAGTAATGTCTTAGTGGAGTAGAGTTAAGTACGAGTATAATACGTCCGGATTTGTCCGCACATGTTTAGTTTATTGACCCGCCATCCGGTCTTTCCCCAGCTTCATCATTTGTCCAGAATTTTCAAATGAAGGAATTTCATTTATAAATAAAAATAATATGAACACTAAAAAAATTAAGATCATACTTGTCAGCTAGAAATAACTACAATAAAGTAATATTCACGATGAGTTGTGGATACCTAGGTACATATTTATACTATTAGTCAGAAACAGCTGCGTATTACGAATCAGTTCTTATCGCTCACTGTATTACTCGTACATTAAACAATGCACCGATTGTACTCCGATCAGCGGATGTCATACAAATCCGAAAGTACCTACGCTACGTCATGTAATATTATGATAATTAGCAATGATCTTTGAGCACTATAACATTACTGACAGCCATAGTGCTAGTAGTACAATGAGAAAATATCGATATATGTGAAAAAAGCGTAATTATTATTATTGTGTAGGATTTAGCCATAAATACTTTAGTGGATGAACGTGTTTACTAAATTAAACTTAGTTTTCTAGCAATTTTACACTGCTTCTTGCGGGAAAAAAAATACGTGATATTTGACGTGAGATTGGGTGAGATTCGGCTCAACCCCCCTTAAACGACTACCGTAATTAATGGACGACCCCTTACCTCCCGCCCTCCTCTAAAAATAAAAAGAGTAGAGGAGGGGTCAGGTAATGCAGGTCTCTGCAATGGGTCCCTGTAAGTAATTGTGTATTCATTAAATATTTTGGTAATTTCATAAATTTCCTCTAATTAACCTCCAAAACACTCTTTTAATTAGCTCTCAGCTTCTAGTTTTAAAATAATTAGTGTTATCATGAAGTAAATCGCCACATCATTACCACTATGTCCCCTATCTAGCAGAGGGACCGTGACCGCACCGCAATGAATCATGCGCGTGCGTCGACGCGGTTGGCGGCGGCGGTAGAGCACATTTTCGCGCCAAAACACCGGCATTACGCATGACGAGACTGTAGATTTACCGTTTAGTGATCCAAAGATCACATAACGGTCTTCAATAACTGGAACTGTTGTTGACAACAGATATTGTATTGTTACAGTTGAGGAAATCTAATTACACACACTAAGTTATGGGCATTTTGTTGCAAATTTGCTAGATAGATAAACTAAAAGGAAGTCGGTTAATAAATCGTTATTTGGAAAGGCCATATACCTATGGCCATATTGGAGACAACTGAATGCATAGAAATTAGCTATACTCCAGATAGGCACAGATTTAAATATTCTTGTTTTTATTGAATTAGTAAACTCTCTTACTTTCACCAAATGTAGAGAATTTGGCATCAACATGCTAAATACACTGTAAGTGAAATTAAGACCATTCTATTTTTGGCCTACTTGCACGTTTGGCACACGAGATGCTTATCATGCGATAATTTTAGGCTAAGATACACGTGTAGAGATTTTGACGGACGTAAAGGATAAAGATTGCAATTGCATGGACGTAGATTGCAGGTAAATAGGATCGAATTATTATCTGAAAGCGCTTTATGGGGTGGAACGCGAAAACGGCAATGTATGTAACAGCAGATTTTCTTAAATAACCTCTGAAAAATTTCTATGTGGGGGGGGGGGGGTCTCAAAATGATGTACTGAATACTTGGTAACCGTTTTCGCGTCGGTGTCCCTTCCACCCTGTATACTGCAACCGATCCCAATACAAGAAAATAGGGGACCCTATTTTCATGTATTGGAAGCATCGTGTTACTATTTGTACGAGCGCTTACGAAGGTTCGCAAATTCGGTCGATTTTTAAAAGAAAATCTGTTTTTTTTAACGATTATCACTATAAAGTATCGGCAATAGATTTAAGTAAATAAAGTTTGAAAACTAAGAAAATAACGAAGTATTTTCAATTACAAAATAATTCGTATTTTAATTAATTATGTTGTCAACTACTTACGTGCTAGTCCCACCGTTTTCTTGATTAATTCAGACCGAATTTCTTAGATCCTTATTTTCGTATTTAAATCGGGCAAAATTTCAAATTCTGTAATTTATCTATTCAGTAAACGTAACTTACAAAAACGATTTCCATAATCGAGCGGATGGACAAATAAAGCAGAACCATGAATTATGATGCTTTATGAATACTTAATAAAAATCACTTAATCACATTCATCGTAAACGAACGCTATTTAAAGTCTATAAAAGTGAGGAAGCTATAAACTGCGCTGTTCAGTAGAAGTTTAAAAAAAATAGTGCCTTTATGCACTAATTATTTCCAACAAAGATTTCGAATTTGATTAATTTAAATTAAAGGAATTTACGTTTTTATTTACGAAATTTTTGTTTTTGCTTTTAGCAGTTGTTAAATTATGCGCTTATTGATTAAAAAAAGCAAGTATAACAGCCACACGGGTCAGTGTGCAAAGTTAAGCGATGCTTGCCTAGGTCGGTCCGTGGATGGGTCTCCTCCGAGCCTCGACAACACCTTAGTTCATCCCAACTGTCATTCGTAGATCTTAGATAGTCGTTACTCTCAGAAGCCCAAGGTCCTTGCCAAAGGGTATCGTGATCGTGTGGGGTGGGGGGTCTAAAAGGCAGTATCTCCATGTAAAATACTAGTATTCAGCTTCATTTGGTAAGAAAGGAAGCCGACCCCAACATATTTGGGAAAAGGCTAAGCAGACTGATGATGATCTGTGTTAGTAACAGGGTCATCTTAATTTTCACATCGTTAAAGCTAAATTATAACGTTTACATACCAATTTCTACTTGGTAAATCTTGACACCAATCGAGGTACCCAGCATACTTCTAGTACTTTGCAATAATATTCAATCAAGTCCAGTTTTGATCTGAACTAGCTGGTCGAATGAATGACGCACTTATCTTTGTGTGAAGATCTTAGTCTGTTGATTAATGAATCTAGTTTTAATTATGATCGAGGACAATACAATTTATTTAGGATATTTTATTACAAGAACAGGTAAAATAATTACATGACAAAATAAAATAAAAAGCCTAAATTAAAATAAAAGATACAATCTCTGCACAAGAGAAGTTAAGTACCTAATTGAAAATATTAAAATACACAATGGAGTATAGTTTTTAGTTCAAACTGTGAGTGACAATTATCATGTACTTATCATCGTTGTCACAAAGAACATCGTAATCCACGTTATGTTTACTACGTTGTTTGCAGACAGGGTTATCAGTAGTTTAATAGTTTTCTAATTTATCTCAATAGTAAAAGGGTCATCTGTGTCATCATTGCTTCATGTATATCATGTGTCAGTGTCGACCATTTCGAGTCCGACTACGTAATCGTATCACAATGATAATACCTACATTAAAAAAAAAGTTTTATTGTTCGCGAGAGACTCCACACTAGGATTCCCTGTGTCGTGGAAACTAGCCGCCTTCGTCTTACAAGGTGATTAGATAGTGTTACGTCGGTTGCTTTACGAGAACATTCTAGATTACGTGCGAGTCTCCAATGTTCTAGTAAGGACCCGCCTATAAGATTAGAGTGTAGTATGTTCCACTATAGAACTGTCTAGAATATTCGAGGAAATTGCAGAACTCTATCGAAGGACAATGTTCTACTATGGAGCTGTCTAGAAGATTCGAGAAAGTTGTGGAACTTTCTCGAAGGATGATGTCCCACTATGAACTGTGAAGAAGGTTCCTGAAAGTTGTGGAACCTAACCTAACCTATTGGTCGACATATAAATAGCCGTCGTGTTTGCGGGAGCAGTCAGTCTGATTTTGGCTACACAACGAAGCGAATCGAAGTGAACTAGAAGTGCGATATCTAAGTGAAGGGAGTGATATGAATATTCGAATGATGTCATTGCGACGCACGCGAATAGTGATCAGTAGCGTACTTGTTATTAAGTTTTAAGTCTTTTTAATTACCTACTAAATTAAAAATTTTTGTTTAATCGGTAGTATTTAATTTGTCCCATAATCAGCTCGTAACAATAGTGAGATATACACACAATACCATCGTACAGGTAAAATTTCTTAGGCTACATTAAACATATTTATACGTTACCTAGTGTTTCTCTCTTAGTATTACAGGTTTTAAAAGCCATGTGCTCGATGGGATTACCTACCGGCAAAAATGACGCACCAACTTTTATCCTCTTACTTGATGAATTTTCGAACATCCTTAGCGCTCAGTTTCAATTTATTTGGAACTCTTGTCATGGCTTTAGACCTAGTAATTTAATCTTTGCATTGTCTGTCTGTAAATTCATAAATTTTAGATTTGTATTAGGTAGATCTTCTATTTTTACTGCGTTATATTACTTTACTCTATGGTTTACTGTGTCCATAATAATTAAGAAGCGTTTCTATGATATCATGTCATCTAACCGATTTCGGCCACAGCGATTGCATTCGATGCCTTTCTAGGATGGTTGTTGAGAGCTTGAGTGTGCTGCTCTTTACTTTTTTCTGCCATGGCTTCTTAACTACCATAGTTGATATTTTAACCTTTATGAATAACCAATCGTATTATATTACCAAGTGCACATGCACTTGCACATTGAGATGCAATGCAGAAGTCATTAAACTGTGCGACAAACACACGCGGCCACTGGCTCGTCACCAACTATTTCTGCCTGATCATTATAATCATCGCGCACAATACGTCATTGTTCCGTTTCTGACACGCATTCGAGATTGTGATCATTATCATTATTTGGTGTTGGCGCAGCATACTTTTTATACTGCAATATGTCAGCAGTGTTCATACTGCAAGCTAGAGAGAGGTTTGTTACAGGCTTTGTTGCAATATCTGGGCCGCAAAGCCGTTTTTTAGTGCCAGATGGTTTGAACATCTGCCGTCGATGTTTCATTGTATTAAAGCCCAAGAAAAGTTTTATCGTGTTAACTTATTATACGACTATAATAATAAGTTAACACGATAAAACTTTTAAAAGTATCTAGTTGAAAAGTTTTGACATCAGTGAATACGGTAGAAGCCTTCTAATGTATGTCCAGCATAGGTACAATAGGATTCTTAATGCTTAGTAGCGTATGCCTCATTCCAGTTCTTCCCATCAGCCGAGATCGAGGTCAAAAGCAGACCCACATTTTACTTGACGAGCCACAAAACATGCAATCATCGATAACCATCAATTTTAACCAACCTTCACCGATTCCCGCTGGCCTGAAACTCGTTATCATTCAAGTGCAAGGTGCGAATGCACTCCGGTCACATAACGGCTTCTCGGCCGAAGCCCGTCAAGGGCCGCGCGGGGCTTTTCCACGTTCCATTCGTTTAGTTGAGAAATCTTCCGTTCTGTATTTAAAATAGATTTCTATTAGTTGCCATACTTTGTGTTGCGAGACATTTTTCTTTCATAGTTTTATCTTGAAGCTTGCTGAGATAAGTTTTTTTAACTCTTAGGTTTGTTTTGTATGTTTGTTTTCTGGTAAAATTATTGTATCTAGGCTCTTTTAAATAATACAGGTGCATGATCTATACGCTTATAATGTTTCCACTGCTGGGACTTTTATGGTTTCTCTGTAAGAAGGAGAGGGCCTAGATCATCCACTAGGGCCAAGTGCGGGTTGATGGATGTCAAAATATTTTTTCTACGATGCTTCCCTCACGCACGATGTATCCTTCATCGTTATCACAGAGTGACTATCGCCGCGCTTGTATACTATAATTGACGTAATTGCTGAGGTGTTATGTTTTTTTTAAGCTTGGACTTGATAATGATCCATTTTCTTGATAATTTAAAATTGTGTATACACACAACGTAAACGTACGATGCGTACCTATTTATCTCTAGGTAAGTTAGTGCTTCACATTATTTCTGTCGTTGGAATTAAGCATGGCATTTCTATTGAACTTTGAATAATTCAATAAAGTACCTATAACACACTGGTGGCATGATGCCAAATAAAAGGCAATAGAATCGATTGGCTCGATGCGTAACCACAACTTCTATGGAAGCAACTGAATCATTTATATCGATAGAAAACTAAGTAATCTAGGACTAAGGCTATTGGTTTAGTATGTAGATAATATAGGTGCACCTCTGCTTATTAGTTTGACAAAACTCAAAATTCGTTTAGATTTATTCGGTCCTAACTTCTAACACAATCTCACATGGTAGGTTATCATCTGAGTTTTAAGCGATCAAAGTTACTCACTATAGTTTTCAAGGATCGTAAACTTACCTCTCTTGTTTGCGGGAAACTTAGATACGGTACCTACCTGTACGCAATTTCCTCTGGGGTTTCTCCAAGGCCAAATAACCCTTTACAACGAGTAGGTATGCAGACAATCATAAGCACTTAAGTTGTGATTTCCTTGAACTGCACTTTATACTGCAATACATTGCCAGAAGCCTCGGTAGCTGCTGCTAGGGTAGCTGCCGCCATTGCCGACACTTTAGATCAGATACAAACCTAACGACTTACGACCCTTACGACTTTGAAGGCGTTTCGTGACTTAAGTTACCTATGTGCTCGGCGCAATTTCACGAATTTGATTAGTTCTTTTAGTCTCTAAAAATTGCCGCGTCGCCGGTCGCGTCGTGTACATCCAGATATAATTTTTATAATAAAACACCTATCAGAAACTTGCTTTAGATGTGGAATTAATATTAACGCTGACTAATTGATAAACGAATGTCTACTGTATAGGTATTTCACATTGATAATTAATATGCTTTTGGTTTCCTTTTTCTTTTTGGCGTGCGTACAGAAAAAATACTTCATCAACTTATACGGACCAAAATAAAAGACTTCTCAGCAAGCAAGTTACTAGGGTATATTTTAAGCCAACACGTTATAGACTGGATCTGGTTGTGTCAATGATTCCTAGTTCAGTGCACTCTATACGATAATCCTTTTTCTCTTTGTAGAACTTGCTTTATCTACATGGGAACTATACACAAAGAAAAATAGTCTTATATGTTTATCATATTCATGAATTATATGTAAGTATATCTAATTAGATACCTAACGATCACATTTTTTTATCGTACAAATTGCTTTAACCTTATTGACATTAATCATGTGATTTGAATTCGTTTTTAAACCCAGGGACATCAGATGGAATAGGTACACTTTTTCAAATAAAAATAGAATAGGAACATAAATTGAAAAAAAAACGAAAAAAGAGCTAATGCTTTTGACCAAAAATTTTAAGTTTGTCGTAATTTATTATTTGATAAAAACGATTTGCGAATATGGTAGTCTCAAAAAACTTAAAATTTTTGGTCAAAAGCATTAGCTCTTTTTTACCCAAATAAAATTTAACTACTTAGGTACCTAACTGATTTGTTGGGTACAGGCTTGTTTATTGACTGGTGAGTTCATCATTTAAATAAAAACTCAAAAAATATCCTCATTCTTTTAAAAAACCTACTTTTCCCTATCTTTGTTCGTTAGGTCATATTCAGTGGATCCTAGTCTAAAAATTCCTACAATATCAAACACGAATGTGGCTCATGCTGAAAGAGATAATGAATGTTGGTTATTCTTGTGTTTCAGGACCACGGAAGGTGGTAGTCAAAGGCGTGGATGGCAGGTTCATGTCAGGCCAGCTGGTGGCCATCATGGGTCCCAGTGGCGCTGGCAAGACCTCGCTACTCAACGCTTTGTCTGGATACAGGTAATTATGCAAGGAATCAAATAGGAATTTTGGTGCCTAAAGTTCACTGAAGATTTAGGGTTGTGTCTCATCTAGCAGCACGGAATCGCGTATTTCCATGCACCTATCCTTTTCTGTCGCTGGAGTGCTACCACACGCGGCTGCATCGACAATGCGCTCGCCAGCAGTTCGGTTTCGTGTCGGTTTTGAGCGATGAAATGCGATTCTGTGCTGCTATATGAGGCGCAACCCTTAGTATACTTACGTAACCAAAACTCTGTAGTGCACTTACTTATAACGAGATGTAGAAAAATACCACAGATTACGACGGGCAGCAGCATCCCTTTTATTCAACTAGAAACAGGTATTCGCAAGGATTAAAAAGATTTGATCGATTGCGAACTACAAAATAGTACTAAAATTAGTTAACGCTTTGTTTTTCTCAATTAGTTCATTATTGTAGTTTTTGTGCTCTTCACGTGGACAACAATTTAGTACAATAAATTATTTGAGATTAAAATAAATTTCTTTTGTAAAGGACAAATAACTATGTCTAGCTATAGATAAGATATTGGTTTTGACCGTCTTATTGTTGTCTGAATTTTGTTAATCAACAAAAAAATCACACATACCTACTTATTAATAAGTAGGTACCTATACCTACTTATCTGCCCATAACCATTACGACAATGCACCAAAGAACTACTGACGTTAGTTGACGTCCAATCTTGTTTTCTTTTTTATATTAATTGTCCATAATCTATCAGTGTCATAATTATAAGCGATTAATTCAACAAAATGTCTATCGATAGAAAAACTAGTCGGTAACGTCACTGGCATTTTAGAAACAGGTTTTTGCTTACTTATTGAAACGTAATGATCTTAAGTTATGTCTTTAATAAAAATATGAATGAATAACTTTCTAATATTTTGTTACATGAATCAGCACTAAAATATTACACAAGTTTAATAAATCAAATCAATATGCGCACTTATGCTGGAAGCGCCAGAGTAGACCGCGAAATTTTTTTTTTTTACGTTTTTTGCATTTCGCCGGCCAGTGTCAGGCTGTATGTTGAACAAAATTTGATTCGCGACTTAATAAGAAGTATATATTTATAGAATTAAAATCATCAATACAACCCTCTAAGTTTAACCCCATTGAAAATTATTCAATGGGATTAAATGTACTTGAGGGTAGTTTCATGAAAAAGTCCTTGAATGGTCAAAAACGTAACAAAATTTGAATTTCGCGGGCTACCGTGGCGCTTCCCAATTAAACTCACGCGTTTATCCAACGAAACTACAGAACATCATCTGCTACGCTCCTTGCATAGTGCTTTTGCTTCGTTCATGTTAATACATCTGGTGATAAACGCACGGCGGTTATAAGTACCGTCTACGCACTTGACCTTTCTAAAGAACATAACTAATAATGTTGTTTCTATTTCTGCTTTTAATTCCCCCAGTTAATATTACATCTTGCGTACCAGTTTGCAAGCCTTGAGTTGCCAGCACCTAATATTAAGATTTTTTTCCAATCTCAGGTCCGCAGGCGTAACGGGTGAACTTCTGGTAAATGGGCAACCAAGAGACGAGCAGCTTTTCCAGAGGTCATCCTGCTATATAACCCAGGAGGACTTACTCCAGCCACTGCTAACTGTGCGTGAAGCCATGGACGTCGCAGCCAGGCTGAAGGCACCTAGAGGATCTAAGTCACCTTCAGAAGAGATCCTGCAAGAAATGGGGCTGTTGGAACATCAGCACACTAGGACTGATATGTTATCGGGAGGGCAGAAAAAGAGGTAATTAATGTCTAAGCCATTTTTGTCCCTTTATAGCGAAAAAATCCTTCCACTTTCCCTATTTACTGCTGTTTAAGGCCAATCTTCAAGGTAAGAGTCGAGTTCGTCCTGCCATCGCCATCTCAAAGAATCGGTGCGGCGACGATGGCGGGACGAACTGGAAAAAAGAGGTTTTTTTATCGACGTTGTTGCGTTTGTTCGTCTTTTGCTCATGATTCAGCAATTTTTGGTTTGCAGAATAATTTACCCTTGGGTGTAAAGATGTACTATCTTATAAAGTATTGCAACTGTTTTAATTTCACTTATTATTGGTGATCGGTTAGTGGTAGTCGTGGCAACGCGTTTCGAAACTATTGTCGGAAGGAAAACGAGCTAATTGTGGTGTAACTTTCCCACCGTTGTTTAACGGTAGATAGGCAGATACGAACTTGTTAGACTTGTGCCTGTACAAAGCATGAAATATCTACCCAGGTATTCTCCATTGTTCACCTGTGTGGACACGCAATATATGTATTTAAGTTAATGAAAGAACATAATTTAAAGTTATGTAGAATACCTAGCTAGAATTATTGAAAAACTTTTCGTCTGACGCACGATAAACGTTGATTTTGAAATTCATTCCATGACGTTAACGTTAATAATTATAGTCCTTGTATTTAAAAATATAATTTTGTTCTGAATATTTAATAGTTGTTGACGTCTGTTTAAGTAAAAGCGTGAGTTCTCATATGAATCATTTTGTGGTTCTTCATTTCTTTTTAACAATAAAACAGTTGAAGTGCTGGTTTTGGATTTCCTTAAGACTTCCTTTAACCCTCAATATTAATGGGTCGCCCACCGCACCTTTAAACAGTATTTTCCAAAAATACGGTTTAATTTTTTTTTTAATTCTTAAGTGTTAATTTTGCCCAATAAATACCTTATTCCTTATTTTATGCACAGACAAGAACCGTAAAGGTTGATAACCCGAACTTTAAGGAAAGTAGGTAGGTAGGTACTCATACAGACAATATTATTGAAAGTTATTTCAACCTTTACCTCTTCACAACAATATTTATTACGGTGCCTTGTCGCTTTCCACTTAAAGATATTCTTACAAGTTTCCTTTATGTCAGTGATGGATGAATAATGATTCATACATTTAATATTTATTCTCAAATCAGACGGGGCATTGCATAAGCTTCAAGTGTTATAATTATAGCGTTAAACCATCATGCTCTGTAATTATAGATAGGTACATCGCAAAGCAATATTTTAGTAACACACTGAGTAATAGGCATTAATGGCATATTTACTAATCTTTTGAGGTTTCTTAACTAAACCCATTGCTTGAAAATTGCATTAAGAAACCACGTTTTCGAGTATTTTTTCATGTTAAAATCCAAATATCGAGGATCAAAATGATAGTAGCAAGAGTTCTTGACATTCGCAAAAATTGGATCAGCTTATCAAAATGTGTGGTACCTACCTTTAAGTAAAAAAAAGTTATGAATTTCGAAAAGTCACAAAACAAAAGTTGTTCAGTTTTGTGGTCTGAGACAATACACGAGGGGTCTTGCATTAATTATGTTACACCCTGTATATTGGTTCAGTGGTTTAGGTGTGAAAGGTAACAGACAAAATGAGGTACTTCTGCATTTTTAAAAGTAATATGAATTAGGAATCCTGTCAACCTTTTCCATTTCACAAGAACTTTCAAAGTTTCGTTTAAAACCAACCCGTGATACCTAATTCAACTCCTTTATTTTCTCCAGGTTATCAATAGCACTGGAGCTGGTGAATAACCCACCGATCTTCTTCCTGGACGAACCCACCAGTGGGCTAGACACAGTAACCTCGACGCAGTGCGTCAAAGTGCTGAAACAACTTGCGAGACAAGGCAGAACCGTCGTATGCACCATACACCAGCCTGCTGCTTCCCTGTTGGAGATGTTTGATCAGGTATGTCACAAATAAATGTGCTATCTGAAATTTAATTTAGTGCGTCTCATTCTTTTGTGTCGATATGAGCTTTACGAGAACATTAGGATATATCTTGGTAAATGATTGATTGGTCACCAGCCCGGGTGACTTCACAAATCATCATATGCTGTACGAACATTTAATTCAAACATCGTCATTAGCCTAGCCTTTTCCCAACTCTGTTGAAGTCAGCTCCCAGTCTAACCAGCCAGATGCAGTTAAATATCAATGTTTTATACAGGGTAGGGGACATCGGGGCTGCGGGACTGTTGTTGGTAGCTTTTTTTTAAATTACCTGTTTTTTTATGTGGGATGGTTCGGAATGATGTACTGAATACGTGGTAACCATTTTTGCGTCGATGTCCCTTCTACCCTATATAGAGCGACTATCTGATATCCTCAAACCATTTACAGGGTAGCTCGAAATCCCTTGGAAAGACTGTCAGAGTTCCAAGTTTCTGACTACTTGTTAAAAGAGTCAAGATGAACCGCAGCCGGAACTTTATCGTACTTTTGCATTTTATCTGCTAATTTGAACCTAGTACCTTTATAAGTGGTAGTTAGTATGAATGGCGTCATTCTACAGCTGGACAAAGAAAAACGTGTACCTACGTCCGACCTTAGAATGTAGTAGACCAACCAGTTTTAAAGTACTCTTGGAACTGGAAAAGTAGGAAGAAATTACGTTAGAGTTAGACAGTGGCCATTTGTCACTTCAAGGTGGACAAAAACTTGATTTTGTATTTAATTGTTGAACGCGTTCTGATTCCATAAAATGAGTTCTGCATAGCGTTGCGTGACTTTCGATGAACTGGCAGTCGCTTTCTTTAAATGAGCACCATTAAGAGCAAATAACCGGTTCTTTTAGTAGTCAGTATTCGGAACACAATGTTCGTTTTTAGAGTTTCGTTCCTAAAGGGTGCTGTCTGTCCGTCTGCCACAGGGTTATAACTTTGGAACCGTAATAGAACACTTGAAATTTTAACAAGGTTAATCAAAGTAGATATTACTAAGGCCGCTAAAACAACAATAAATAATAGTTTTTTTTTTTCCGTTTCTAATTTTTATACAAGAAACGTGTTTTTTTTCGGCGTTTTTTGCGTACGGTTGTGAGGAAGCATATGCGTGCGAGCCTGACTTCCACTTGGTCGATTTTTTTGGACGATTTTTTTACTATGACATTTTAAGGTATCGATACACATTAACGAGGATACCGCGGCAGTTAATTTGCATTTTGGTCATTGACTTACCTACTTAGGCAAAGTTCGTTGCCCTCCCATATTTTATTTATTGTTTTATTTACTTGCAGGAATATAAATCGTACCTAATCGAAATTTTGTAGTAGGTACTAAGTGATCTCGTAAAACCCAACAGAAGAATAACGTAATATAAGTATTATGTTAATAAGTTAAGCTGCATGTAGGTATCAAGTATCTTTTTCTGAAAAAACTTCGATTGAAGTGAATAAAGCTCTTTTTTACCTATTTGCGAAAACGTGATGAAGATGAAAATCAATATTGTAACTAGATAATATGATACATGTATGTATCATATTGCATTGCTTAGGGTTGTTATGCCTGTTACATGGATGTAGTTAATAGGTTCCTAGTTCCTATGTATACAAATAAATAAAATTGAAGTGTCTGTTTGTAATATCAAAAAACAGCTTATTACTGAATGCGTATGAAACTTATGAAAGTATTTACGGTACTTATAAAAAAATACACTTAGGTATTTCAATTTTTGTCTGTCTGTCTGTTTGTTCCGAATAGGTAATCTCCGAAACGCATGGACCGAACTTTTTTCCGTTCGACAGAACTTTTACTGGCAGATAGCTAATTATAAGCCTAAGTTAAAAGGTCTAACTTCGGCTACTTTTATTTTAGAAAAATAATTTGGGTTCCGAGCTAAAAAATTAAAACCCTTAGAATTGTTAACAAAATTCGATTCAAATGGCTAATCCCCGAAACGGCTGGGTCGATTTTGATGGGACTTTTACTGGCTGATAGCTGATGTTATGAGGAGTAACTAAGGCTAGGTACTTTTATTTTAGAATAAGAATTAGGGTTCCGAGCAAAAAAATTAAAACCCTAGAAAATTAACAAAATCCGATTCAAAAACGGAAGTAATAATTATTTTATAATAATTTCACACTAACGAAGGTCGCGGGCAACAGCTAGGACAGTAAAACTATTAGTCAAGAGTGTCGTGAACTGATAACTAATAAAATAGTCTAAAAATAAATATTACCTAAGCCTTAAAAAAGTAAAAGGTGTTTGTTTACCAACATATTTATTTAACATTCAAGCCTGTCTCAATTATTTAATTAATTACTGAACGATGTGTTTGTAAATAGGCAGTGCCGACGCAAAAAATGTAGGTAAAACCGGTCGAGTTATTTATAGTTTTCACAGAGCTTTGAGACGGACAAAAATTGAAATGACTGGTTAGGGCAGTTTTAGAAGCAATAAAAAACTGGAGCTTACTGTTTTCAATTACCTTTGTCCTATGTTATGAAACTATAGTTTATGTTGGTTCTCGAGTCTTAAGATCAGTGTCAGTGGGTGCAGCTGCATCATAAACATTTTCATGGTTTGTTTCTTTAAAAGGCTTGTATATGTACTATCTTGCTTCTATTAAAAATGCGACAGTTTGTAAAGATGGATTAATGGATGTTTATTACTTTTTCACGCTATAAACTACCGAATGTATGATGAAAATTGGCACAAGCAGCTTATCACCTGGATTAACACATAGGATACTGTTTATACCGGTAGTACGATCCCGTTGGTCAATTACTAAACCGCATGCGGGTGAAGCCGCGGGCATAACCTAGTGGGTTCCCATACTTAGACTTGAGGCGTTTTTTAAAGTTCTTTATTAAATAACTAAGAGATAGCACTTTTTTAGTACCTAGGTAGCTACATTATATTATTACCTATGTCTTGGTTATTGCCAATATTTATATCGTAGGAACTTATTTCTCCGCTATTACGGAACCTTATGGTAAGACCTCGGCGGCTGTTCGTCTGTATGTCACGGTCTTTTACTCAGCCTTGGAAATTGGCATACCTACTTAGTTGAAATCACACCTATTTGTTGTGAAAGAATTAAATTTATAAGAAGTAAAGTATAGAATATTTGAAATTTTGAGTCGATTTAGGTATACATAGTTGCGATACCTACTACAACATTCCTTTTGCGGAAGGAGGACATCTAGTATTCTACATACCTACTTATGGAGAAGGCGCCAGGCAGCCCGCGAATAATTATAAAGAAAATAAATAGTAATAATTCAAATATTACTATTTATACACACACGCTTTACAGAGTAAAGCGCAGGCCACACCGCCAGCTGGCGGGCGGGCGAGCGACGCGAACCCACGCCCTTTTCATACTTTGTATCTTTCGATAGTTTGCGGTGCGAACCAAAGTAGGTATGAAAAGAGGTGAAACGATGCGTCGTTCGCCCGCGAGCTGGCAGTGTGGCATGCACTTTATAATCATTAAAATCATCAATACAACCACAGAAATATTAAAAACAGGAGAAGTGGCAAGGGGGCGTGTCGGCGACCACGCGGTGCTGAGCTTTACGCTCAGCTATTGAAAAAATGGCCGTCACCGCGAGTTAGTGTGTTGTCAACCGCGTTCGTAAAAACAACGATTATGCCGTCTTGTTCGGTGGTTTCGAGCAAAAATAGAAGCCAAGACAAACATTTTAGAAGTCATGGCATCAGTTTCCACAGGAAAGTACAAGTATTTTACAATATTTGTCTTAAAAATCACGAAAAACAACAATCCCTAAAATATATCTGACTTGTACTACTTTATTTTTGTTTTCTTGTATTACTCTGACTGTATTATGTTTGCGTTAAACACATTGCTCTTTTACAACCACCTCAGTCTGTCACTGAGTGACTGAACAAGCAATGTAAAGCTGACATAACGAAACATCAATAAGCCGTAATGTCGCATGGTGCGTCCGCTGCTCAGGTCCGCCGTATTTGAGCGCGAGCTAGTGATGTGCTCGTGGAGGTTTGACAAAGTCTATCGACAAGAAAGTCGACTGCGAGTTAGTATATTATTATTTCAGATTTTTCTTCAATTTGTTAACTCGTGTAATCCAGTTGGAAGGCCGATGTGGTTCTATGCATTTTTACCCATTTTTATTATTTTACAGCGTAGTAGTGCGTAACCAAAGATCGTAAAGTAAGTTCATTAATGTTTAGTTAAGTAATCTATGGAATGTCCTTGGGTTTGAATTATAAGCTACTTCGTCACTTGTTATGGTTATTTAACTGAAGTCTTCATAAATGCACCATTAACTTCGTATGCATTATAATAATCAGCATCATATACTTAGTCTTAATTATGTACTATGCCGCAGAATTTCTAAAGAGGGTTTGAAGACGCTATATTGTGACGTCATGCTAATTTTGGCAATGGGTCAAAATTTATGCTATTTATTTATTATGCATGCGTGTGTCTTTTTGTCACATAAACCCCTAGTTGCTAAAGAAAGAAGAATTTAATTTCTTAAAAATATTGCTTGCTTAGGGATTTTTTAAGAGCCTGCTTAACTTACAAGTTTATGATTAGCTTCGTTTATAGTTCAGTATGTCACTAACAAATTTTAATTGTACGTAACCGTTTCAGTTTCCCAAAATATTTTTTTTAATTGAATAATGTTTTGTTGGTTTCAAATTGTTTTTATATTCTTTATTTCCAAAACCTTCTAAAAAAAGTTATCGATATATTTATCGATAACTCTTCGATTTAGTCAAGCACTGTGTCGTATCCGCCCCCGTGTCCCGACGACACACAATGATAATTGTTTTAGTGTGAGTAAATTATACGGAAAAAGTACGCTGTGGTTTAAAGAATAAGGTTTATATTTAAATGACAGAGTTATCGATGGCGCGTGTGTGCACTTGTTCGTAGTATTGTTTTGACAGAACTGTGTGTGCAATATTATCGTCTTGGTGGGGCAATTGCGGCTTCACCGGTTTTGTATACATTTTGAACTCCACGCCATATCTCCTTCTTTATTATATCTATGAATACAACCATCTACTCGTAACTTAATTAAATCCCATTCAATGACTATTTCATGAAAAAGTCATTCAATGGGACAGTACTAATTGGGTTGTGGAGGTTAGATAGGCAGTCGCTCCATGTAATATACTGGTATTCAGCTGCATCCGGTTAGATTGGAAGCCGACCCCAACATAGCTGGGAAAAGGCTAGTCAGATGATGATGGTCCCCGCTACTGCAGGCCGATAAAACGACCGACGATCAATAAATGCTTTATTTATTGAGGAAAATCAAAGCGTTTTATTAAAACAGTCTAAATGTGTTATGTTACAAAAACATAACAATTACAATGTTATATTTTACGAAGTAACACAATATATAATTAAGTATCATATTATTAGTTATTAACTCGTCCACACCTGTAATCGTGACTTATTGCAATTGCAATATATTTCTGTTTGTAGTTATAATGGTATTTTATTATTACTAGAAATGATATTCAAAGGATTAATATTGTAGATAAGTGCTATTGGTAGTTTATTATTATTAGGTGCTTTACATATTGTACAGCTTGTGGCTTAGGATACCTTAATGCTTATTATATAAAGTGTGTGGCACTACAAAAAGTACTACAACAACATAATACAAAAAGTACTACAGCGCCATCTATGACATAAATGAAGGACTAACATCAAATTCCTAAATCGCGCCACCATTTAAAACTATATAAAAATAACTCGATCACAACTGTCGGGCAGCCCACCAGCCTAACACCCGTCTGGTCAGAGGATCCTCCCTTTTCGAAGGGGATGAAGAATTTTACATCCTGTTTTTCATACCCCAAAATAAAAAAACAGATGACGGTGTTAGTTCTGATTTTGACTAGTTTCGCGCCAAAAGATCCTTGCACAGCTATACATAAGTACAAGCCGCTAGAGGTTGTATTTAATAAGTTCGTGCCGTTCGTGAGTGATTGCGTGCGATTGCCATTGTTTCATATTTGGGCAATTTTTTATTTCATTGTCAATATGTTTTTTGGGCATGTCCTACCAAGTTCATAAAGTGTTTCTGTAACGTTTGATGCTTTTCTTTTGTAAGCTTTCATTGTTTTTGTAAAGGACTTTATAAGCTTTAAGAATATGTATAAATTTCACTGTGAAAGTATTTTTTTCAAATAAAATTATTTTATTTAAGATTACAAAATCGTTATTTTCCTATGTCCCACCACAGAATGGTCATAATGTTTCATCTTAAACTGTTTTGTTTTTCAATTTATGGTGGAGTACTATATCTCCAAAAAAAGGAATTACTATTTCAAAACTATTTTAATAACACACATTCCTTTAATTTAATATTAAACAAAATGAATTATAATTAATTTCTAGGACACAAAACATGATCAGGTGGAAATTCCTATTGAGTTACGTTATTTTCTTACGATCTCACTTCGAAAATTACCAAACGATTTTTTTTTTTTCAAATGCAACACTAAAACAGTCTCGACTTGTCAGCCATTTTGAAATCAGAGCGTCAGTGGCAAAACCTAACGGCCGGGCGAGGAGACGTGTTGCAGCGTCACATTTTTTGTTCCGTTTAAAAACGGAGTTTTCTAAGGTAATTTGCATGAATTTATCTACTTGCTTGAAAGCAATTAGTGTTTTAGTATGTTTAGTCCCGAAATAACATTAAATAAGTTGAATTATAAGTTTTACATCGATTATTTAGTTATGTTTTTGTATACTCAAGCAAGACGTTACGTTCCATTGAGAAATTTCGTAACTCAGTGGAACAAATTGTAACTCAGTGTAAGGGTAAAGACGCGATACAGTAACGTAAAATTTGTACTAAAACATTTTTCACTAAGGTCATAAAATATTACGACTTTCTGTCCGCGCTATTAAATAATTAACATACATAAACTTTTACCTAACTATCTTAGGCCTTTTCTGCTCAGAAACCTTGCTACAACCACCAGTGCAGTTATAGCATACCTAAATAATAATAATTCATACATAATCATTTTGTTGTAGATAATAATACGAAAAACTATAGAAATGGCTCTGACACCAGCAGAAAGAATGAAGAGGTATCGCGAACGACTTAAACAAAATCCAGAAAAATATGAAAGCATTAAAAAAAAACACGTTGAATATGTAAAATCTTAAAGCAAATCAGTTAAAGAGCTAACGGAGAAAGAAAACGAAAATCAACGAAAAATTTGGAGAAATCAGAAACGAAAGCAGAAACAAAAGAAAAAACAGCTTCAAGTTCAGGAAGAAAAAAGTGTATCTACGAAACCAAAAATAAGGAACCAAAGTAAATTGTTGAAGAATTATAAGACTGCTGTAAAAAGAAACCTAAAATTGACAAAATTGGTACATACCTATAGAAAAAGACTATACCGGTTAAAACTTGCAACAGACAAACAAATTCAGAAGCTTGAAAAAGATAACTTAAAATTGAAAGCAAGAACGGAAATTTTGGAATTGACTTTGAAGACTTCTTATAGATTGATAAAAATGAGGAGCAAAGGCTATCTCATTTTTAATTGTTTAGATTTTCCATTTTACATATTTTATGAGAAGAATTGTTTTTGTTAATTTTAAAGTTGACTTTTGTTTTGGTCATTTTGGTTGTCAAAGTGAACACTGCCTTACAATTTTGTTACGTTCCACTGAGAAATCGTCCTCTATTTTTGTAAGTATAAAATAATAATTTAATGTCCTTTCTATGTAAAATTACGATATGTTACGATTGTTATTAAATGTTAGAATATGTCGGTTTACGGATAATTACAATGTTTGACATTGAACTTTTGTAGTTTAACAGTAATGCGAATTAAAATGGTTAGGCTGTAACAGTAATGTAACTCAAAGGAATTACTGATATGAATACTCAGCTATATTTCTTTCTTTTCTGATTTTTTTTGTGGTAATTAATGAAAAGTACCTTATTATTTTTCAAATAAAATATTAAATGCAAGTGCACTGAGTTTTATTAAAGGGTTTACAGTAGTGAACATTTCGTAACTCAATGGAAAGATTATTTTCGCCAAACCAACAAAAAAATCAATTATTTCATAAATTATTAAGTATTTTATGCATTTCATTGCCTTTTTACGTACTTTAGTTGTCAACACACCAAACTTAGTCGTTTTATCCTCAAAAATACGATCTTTTTTTTATATGAACTTTTTTCTAACATGGACAAAAAAATAAAAATTTGCCCATTTACATAATGATTCTAATCATCGTTATTATTATATACTGCTTTGTGATTTACTCGAATATTTTCCTTTTCATCTCCTTATTGTAACTTACATTAAGGAGGTTAGATATTTTTATTTAGGACTTTTTACGGAGGCTCGATTTATGTTGAAGAATATACGGCGCTTTGAAAGCTAACAAAATATACCTAGATAAAGCTTTTCTTTGTTTTTTAAGAGGTGTCCATCTAAGAAAGTGCCGAAAGTAATAAATATTTTTCAATACACTTTCTCGAAACCTGGTTCTTATCGCACTACGATTTGGTTCAATATGCAATGCATTTCACACGCGTGGATTTTTAATATTTTTCCGCACAGGTGCGGAAATAAAAATTTCCACAGATAACTACATAATTATACTTATACTAAGTCCAAATGGGTTCAATGACTATAGTCGGCGGAGAGATAAGTATGCGTCTTTACGGCGTAAATATATTTTTATTTTGAATTATGTTTATAAATAGAATATCATAGATAAACATGATTATTTAAAACAAATATTTACTTGAACTAATTAACTTTTATTTGTGTTCTAAATTCAAAAATATTTGTCTTTTCTATTTTTCATATTAGGATGTTTAGCGGCATCATACCTTTGCTTCTTCTAAGCGCGGAAAAAAATTAAATTATTTTCCTAATAATTACTAGCAAAAATACTTTCCGTTCTAACATATGAATTTTGTTTCTTCGAAAGTGTATTGAAAAACGTCGTTTGATATGCGTGGGGATTTGTTACAGCAGTAGGTAGGTACTCGGCTCCATTACACCCTCACTTGCAGATCGGGTGTTAATTTCGCCTCGAATGCAATAACAAAGTTTCCCCACTTATATCAAAATGTACTATTACCAATCATGATATCATTAGATGAGCGTTCCTTCATCACGCGACATGCCAATAGAATTGACGTCAAGATTTCTGGTGAAAGAAAAACAAATACCTATCTAAATACATTGTTGCAAATACAATGTATTATTATCTGAGTCACACGTGTCGCTGTGCTAACTAGGTCAGATTTCATGGTCACTGGAAGCCGGCTAAGCTCTTCCAATAATCTCTCCTCGTGGATGTTGTGGGGCTCGTGATCGGTCCGTGGGATCGCCCGTAGCATAGTCGTATCGAGACACTTGTGTGTCAGACGTTGGCCCGTAGATTGCAGGCGTCAGAAACCAGATAGTCTAACAACCCGTCTTTTCAAGGGGTATCGTATTAATTCTGGGTTGGTTGGTGGTCACTCCATGTTTAATAGGACTGGTATGCAGTTACATTCGGTTAAACTAGAAGGCAACCCCAACACAGTTGGAAAAAGGCCAGGCAGGTGATGAATGTCGCAAAAGTAAAAAAAAACTGCAAAAAATTTGCTCTAAGTGGCAGTGACGGTTTGCTAATGTTTGCCATAATTTAAAATGCAATAATCTTATACTTATACCATACTTGTATTTGCCATAATTTAATTAAAAATAACACTTCAGTGGCCATAATCGTGAATTACATAAAATCATTTTCACTAATTTCATTGGTCATAATCGATCAAGTCTCACAATAATTTTAATCCATAAATTTATTTGGTACTTATGTTTTTCATTTTCAATAATGTCGTTTTCCATAACATTTATTCGCCATATTATTCATTTGCCCATACTAGCACAACAATGCTAGTTCAGTACAAGCGCCTGCATTATTTTGATGATAATATGATCATGTTAAAATGAACAATTTTGCTATTACCATATTCACTTCTCTTCTAACCCAAACGATTCACCAACATTATAGGGGATCTATCATCTAGCGCGTTAATGATCACTGTTTTAACCTAAAATCTAATCAGTTTTAACTTAACATATACGTAACCCGAATACAATAGGGGCGATCTCGATATTCAGGACATTTGATACTCTGTACTTTGATATTTAGGTCTTTCTATGTCACTTTTGTAGATAATTAGATTTTAGACATGTCTAAAATTTGACGTAGGTTATCTAACCATTCGACAATATAAACTTACGTTATTTTAATTTTCGGTTTTATGGTCGTTCGATATATAAGTTTTCGATGTTTTGAACATTGACATTTTACCTTATTTTAATGTTCAACATTCAAATATGTACTTACCTTGTAATAACTGTACCTTAAGTAATTATTTATTGTACAAAACAATAAACATTTCTAAATTGTATTAAATGTTGCTTAAGTCAACACCATGTTATTATGGAAACTTATTTTATGCCAAATAAAAGTTATGACAAAGTTAGTTATTATAAGTTGATATTTTGGACTAGTAATGATCTAAGCATTTCCTATTACTTACAGGTTTACGTGATTGCCAACGGCCTGTGCATATACCAGGGCGACACAGCAGCAATGGTTCCTTTCCTACAGACCGTCGGCGTGCCCTGTCCAAGGCATCACAACCCTGCTGATTTTAGTAAGTATCTAATACCTAACTCAGTCCATAATAACCACTAATACCACTATCATTTTAAACCTGTATATACAGCCAAAAATTAATTAGCAATCGTAACGGCTAGATATGATAAAAGGAAAAAAGATTTTTGTTTCGGGGAAATGACCGCAGGTCCACCATCGTTACTTATATACGGCGTGTAACGGAAGGGGGGTATCAACCCTGAAGGAGGTGAATGTGCTCATGAAACTCAACAACTTTCCCCAAAGAACATAGGTCGAAACATGAAAAAAAAATTTGGCCCTCCCTTACAAAACTGACTACCAGCTGATTGATTTACTTACTATGGGAGGGACAATTTTTTTTTTCATATTTCGACCTATGTTCTTTGGGGAAAGTTGTTGAATTTCATGAGCACATTCACCTCCTTCAGGGTTGATACCCCCCTTCCGTTACACGCTGTATATTAATACTATAAATACGAAAGTAACTCTGTCTGTCTATGTGTTACGCAATCACGCCTAAACTACTTGACCGATTTAAATGAAATTTGGTACAGAGATAGTCTGAGAAAGGACATAGGCTACTTTTTAATGCGAAAAAAAGGCTGTAAGGGGTTGATATAGGGGATGAAAGTTTGTGTGGAAGTTACCTCATTTTTAAAGTTAGAACCTTGAATCTTATTTTTTAGGCTTTTGAGTAGATATAAATAAATACGACATTCAAAGTTTGTAATACTCTAAAGGGGGTAAAAATAGGGGATGAAAGTTTTTGTGTTATGACAACGTCGCGTCGGCAAAAAAGCTTACGGCTCAGAAAATAAAAATATAGAAGAAATACAGAGAATTACGGAGTATAAAAAATATAAAATGGTAAACCGACTGACTGCCTGAGTGATAAAGAATTATCAAAGTCTCAGCGATTTTGATAATTCTATTCCAGAAGGGTTAAAAACGGGGATGAAGCTATGTAACTATGTTTGTTACCGTAACCTGAATTAACCTATAGGTTACTTTTTAATGCCGGTAGTACGTTCCCGTCGGATATTTTTCGACATCCACGTGGGCGAAGCCGCGGGCAAAAGCTAGTAGTACATAAATTATGGTTTGACCGTCTTTTTACTCACTTTGGAACAGCATTAACTGCAACATTGGATTTCAAAATTGCAGTCGTTAATAACATTAATTTGAAATCGGCATAATTAGGTTGTAACTTAAAATTACGCTCCCTAAGATCTCGAATCTCACCCCTAACATTGTAGTTCTGATAATTATTATGAAATACACGTGTATTTCTGACTCAGATTTAGTTGCCACGACAATTCGGAACACAATCATGTAATAAATAAGTAGGTAGAATCGAGACAAATATTGGTATGATAAGTTATTTAAGGCATTACTTACTTGATGGAAATTCATGACATCCCGTTTGGGGCGAAACACGTGTTAAGTAAATAATAGGTGTAGGTTTGGGTTGCATGTTACATGCCAATTATTAGCGCACCTTCTGCCTATTGCATGTTTGCTGGCGCTGCTGCATCCCACGTCCAAACCTGGATCTATTTGCAGAATATAACTTTGTTCATTCATTACATTCTACCGTCGATTCGATCAAATATTGATGTTAGTAGAAGACACAATAAACATCGACTGAAGTGAATTTGATTTGTTTTCTTTTATTGTGTAGGTATTTAGTTCAGTAGCAAATAATGAGGTAATTATAAATTTAAAATATACGGGGTGGCCATTAGATAAGTTTCCTGTATCCTTCACGGACGTGAGCCTACCCGTCATATTAAACAAGTTTTACAAAGACACTCATAATATATTATTCGTGAAAAAAGTAGCTCTTATTACATGCAGGAGAATGACGATGATGACATGCTTCGAAATAGTCTGTCTACTACCTGTTGTTTGGAAAATAGTTTAAAAAAAATCGGATATGAGTTCTTTGGGAAAGTTGTTTAGTATTCCGTGTAGACTCACCTTCTTGAAGGATACATGTAATTAAATCGCCACCCTGTATTTCAGCGTAAATGCTGAGTCGTACGATCCCCTACCATTTTGCAAACTTTCGGGAAATACATTCTATTTTTATAATATTAAGTCTTGTTCGCTGAAGATTCTCTTGTAATAAAAAGGTACCTACCTAAGTAGGTAAATACGTTATAGACAGATTATGGTTAACTCATAATCAATGATGTATGATATTACGTTCCTATTATTAGGTACCTATAGTGCCAATTTACTTATACATAGTATAGGACTAGGTACCTACGTATCAGTTTTGAGGCAAACTAGGTACTAATTTATGTTTCTCCGAAAATAACACCAACATGTGGTGAAATTATTCTCAAATGTTGTGAATGGGACGTAGGTTATCCAGCACGAGCTGAATTTTATATGCTTCAAACTATTGATTACAACTTTCATAATTAATTGAGTAGGTGCCACGCTAAAATGGAATTGGGCTGGACATATTTTCTGCCAAATGTCACACGATCAATGAGTCAAACGGCTGACCTAACGGCTCCCTTCACATGGAAGGCGACATTGCGGTAGGTTCGGCCGAAGATAGCTGGAGGAGTTGGTACAGGCAACTCCTCCAGCCTTCGATAAAGACCGACCCCAAATCGCCTTAGATAAATAGAACTGGTAGGAGAAGGAGGCCTCTCCCCTTCATCATCAACTTAATCTACAATTAAATTAGGGAGATATAGCTGTTTGGTTTAGCCTAATCTGGATTCCTGGATTAACTATAGTTCTACAATTCCTCGATCAAAATAAGTAGGCCTTATGCCCTAAGTAAAAAGGTTGAAAAGTGGTCGACCGTCAGTGAAATCGGTAGAAACTTCAGTGTCTATTTAGCACAGTTCGGCAGTCTACCTAGCAGTTAATCTGCAAGGGAAAAGAGCGTCACTAAAGCATGACAAAGATCAAGACATTTGTAATTCTAATGGCTATTTAATTACGCAAAGTATTAAATACTGGAATTTAAAATACCCATTGTAGTATTGTCTCTCTAAACTTACATATTATTAGTATACCTAGCTGTCATAATGTAGACTTGTGTACTAGATTACGCAAGTCTACATTATGACAGCTAGTTGTTTGTGTGTTTAACATAAGTAATTAATAGAATCCAATTGATTAGCTTTGTCTATTATTTACTAAGATAACTTTGCCGTCTTCAAATTACCTTGCATTTTATAACCACTATTATTTTCTATTGTATTACTAGGGACGTAGGACGATGTATCTACTATGATTCTCTTACTCAGTGGTAGAGTAATGGAAGAGGTCCCGATCAAAACTCTCATGTGGGCGATGTCATTTGCCTTAGTCGCAGTTGCTCTTTACATTATTAACAGCCCCACTAAATTTTGATGACATTTTCCATGCATTCAAACAGTTCAATTTCTCTTTTCAGTTATAGAACTAACAGAAACCCCAGAATATATAACAATGCTATCCAAAGAAGTAATGAACGGCCAACTTTTCAAATCGGCGAAATTGGACCAACCACCGAGCGAGCCAAACACGAACCAGATGCAGTTGAAGATTAGCTATCAGACAGACGATTCAAATGAAACGGAGATAATCTTGTCAAATGAAAAGTGCACTTACAAAGTACCAAAGTTCGAAGGATCAAGTGTCTCCATAAGTTCGTTGTCCAGTCAGCTATCTAACGGTAACTCTTCGATGGCCTGGATGAAGATGCAGAAGGTGGATTCATCGGAATACTCCGCGACATATTGTGAACAGTTTTCGATTTTGTTGGTGAGGATGTTGAAGCAATTACTCAGGAATAAACCAGGTAAAGAACAAATAATATAACTGTTTTAATTTTCTGACTTAGACTAAGATATGTAAATCTTTGAAAAATATTTGTGCTTTATCTTGACATTATGTCAAGACATAAGCACAAATATTTTTCTGAACGAAGGAGCATGTGCAAAACTGAATGGGTGAAAGGAGAAAAGACGGGTGGCCTTTACCTAGTAGTGGGTTATCCCGAGCTGAGGTGATGATGCACAAAACCTCACATATTATTATTCACTTTCGACATACACTTGAATATTAGATCGGAATCCGTACATTCATAGTAACGTTGAGTCCCATTCAGGTCATCCCGAATGGGATAGTTATTAATATATTTTTACATTCACAATCTTCAGGTCTCTGCATCCAGTTCATTCACCACCTGATGTGCGGAGTGCTGATCGGCACGTGTTTCTTCAATATGGCTAACGATGGCACGCAGATGTTCAACCACCTCAAACTGTGCGTTGGACTCGTCATATTCTTCTCGTACACGCAGATTATGGTTCCAGTGCTTGTATGTAAGTATCGTTAGATTTCTTTTGCAGCCCGATTTATGGAATTTGGCAAAGTGGTTCGAGGCTCAAGTGGTTTCTTTTTTCTATAAAAGGTACCTAGTCAACTATGTCAAGATTTTTTTTTGCTGTTTTATTGTGGTTCTGAAATCTGATCATGAAACTCAGCTTTGTCAATTCGTCGTCTTTCGAATTGTCGTTTATTCTTAGAAGGACCTGGTGTGTTTCGATTATATTTTTCTTTCTTCAAGTCTGAGCAAGGAGTGGTACATATTTAAAATTCTCCACTCCTATTGAATCTAACACAAAATTCTCTCATTTCAGATCCCCAAGAAGTAAAACTAGTAAAGAAAGAGCACTTCAACTGCTGGTACAGCCTGACTCCTTACTACGCAGCTCTCACAGTATCCAAACTGCCCATTCAAGTGACATTCAACATCTTGTTTTGTACCATCGTCTACTTCATGGTCGGGGTCCCGTTTTCTGTGATACGCTTTTTTGCCTTCTGCCTCGTTGGCAACGTCGTTTCTTTGTGTGCTGAGGGTTTTGGCATGGCGATTGGATCTGTGTTTAATGTTACGGTGAGTTTGATTGGCATGATTTTTATCCAGGCATCTTCTTTAGTTCTTATTTTAGAAACTGGAGAAATTCTCGGTAAGAGCTCTTGTTGCTGTACGCGGGCATATCTTGATGGAAATTTCCGACGCAAAAAATTTCCATGGTGCATAAATGAAATCCCTTTCTCCGTTTTATACTGGATTTCTTGATTTCAGTTTCACCGTGCACTAATTATAATTGTAATTGCTGAGGTACGTTGAAGGATTTGTTTATCTGTACGTAGGCCACTATATAAAGAGGATGGGCAGCAGCATCGCCGTCTTCTTTAATGATTACCTTTGAAGATCTGTTTTTTTTTCTTGTACATTAATGATTGTCTTCTATTTTTCAGAATGGCTGTGCCATCGGACCATCAGCGATAGCTCCATTCCTTGGCCTAGCGACCTATGGCTTCGATTTCGCTCACGAGATCCCCTACATGATGAACATCCTCATGAAGACCTCCTTCATCAGGTGTGGTATCGTCGCCATGGTCCTCACAATTTTCGGCTTCGACCGACAACCCTTACCATGTGACGATATGTATTGTCACTTCGCCAAACCAGAAGTTTTGATCAAGTATTTAGATATAGAAACAACTTCGGTCTGGTTTGAAATCGGAATTTTAGTTGGTATTATGCTCGTGTTCCGATCTTTGTGTTACATCGGTCTAAGATGTCGGTTCGCTAGATGATGTCACAATTTTTTTATTTTTGTATTGCCTTTTAGGAGTTTTTCTTTTATTTGTGATATAAATAACTTCATTACACATTTCTGTTAGTACAAAATATTTTTTGATTTCTTGTGATAATTTATGATTAAATTATAAAGTTGTATTTAAATTCATTGTAAGTTGTAGGTTAATTAATGGTTAACACGGATCTATGTTCAGTTATTTGAAAATGGGCATATGATAATGGGTCTTTGTCTCGAATTAGTTAAAAATAACGTTTATTTATTTTATTCTAAGTGTTGTAAAGGACAACTTAACAATTCATGATAAAATACTGTGCGGGTTTTTTCCAGAGGTTCGGGTCAAAATTACAATACAAGAGTTATTGTGGGATTTAGTGATTCATTGATGTTGTTTGCCGGTCTATTTCTAGAAGAGGTATACAATAGACTTTTTGTGTGACTAAATACTAAATTCACAAATGACCTGGATTTTTGTCTGGAAAATTCGTTTTGGGGTATGAATTGCTGTTATTTTATTCAGTAAATAAAATACAGGTAATATGGAACTCACATTAATATCTTTCCAAATGCTGAACTGTCTGCCCACTTAAGAAAAAATACTAGTGTTATTTTTTCTAAGTATTTAAAATCACTGCACCTCCCTCACAAATCACTCATTTTTTGTCACAAAACATGTTATATATATAACAGATATGTATCCAGCCAAAGATACTATGTACAGATACATTTGTGACTGATATTTTTATTAGGGAAAATTTATAACTAGTGAGATTTCACTACATGCGTTTTATCTGTGAAGAATAAACTTATTATCTTTCTTTCCCTCATGTCTGTCAAGTTTCACTAGTACTATTTGACCTATAATTTTAATTATATAAAAAACAAGGCGGTGTACTCATTTCTCTTGCCCTTATAGTTTAGTATTTGTTATAGTTCGGTTAATAACTTAATTTAAATAAGTATTTAAATGTAATTACAGTTCTTATGTATCATTAATTTAAACTTGATATGAGTCCTTTTTATGACTCCAAAAGTGTAATTAATGTCTAACAAATCAAGAATAGGTTGATGTCGACACAGGTTCAGCAACGGGGGGGGGGGGGGGGGGGTTACTATGACGTCTTATAGCAGGAGTAATTCCAGTTTGGGAAGAGACAGAGCTATACATGTCGTTTAGCGCCATCTCTTTCCCACACTTGAATTACTCCTTTAAGACGTCATGGTAGGCCACTAGTTCCTTTACATGGAACTGTTTACAAGTGTTTGTTTTTTTAATAACTATTCAAAATTGGAAATTATTAAGTGGTTACTCAAAACGTATTTAATATTTGGCTATGAAGTTAACTAAGTTTTTATAAAATAATGATGAGTAGGTACCTAAATTAAAATGACACTTTTGGAGGATAGAAAGATATTTTGTAAATATTAGTTTTACATGTTTCATGGGACCATTTTTAGTGTGATATTTATAAGCAAGCAGCCCAGTACTTCAATAGGAATTTATTTTGTAAAATAGTTCGGTGTTGGCATTTCAAAATTTAAATTAAGTAATATGATAATAGAAGTTGGTACCTGCGGATAATATCAGAGACGTACTGCTAAGCCAGTAAAGGTATGCTTTTCGGTAATCTTGGTGTTTCCAAACAAGCGCGAACGTCGATATAGAGGTAAAGCTCCAACTTTTTATAATGTAACACTATCACGGCTGTAATCCCCGAGGGGTTAGGCAGAGGTGTACCTAATACATAGTATATCCACATATCGCTAATTATTATATAAGTCATGTATAAGTCTCATGTAATAGAGGGCGAGCCTATTGCCATTATCCGGGCACAAATTCAGACTCCGTTGCTACTACTGAGAAATTCCTGAAACCCCGGGAATCGAACCCAAGACCTCATGCACAGCAGTCGCGCTTGGGACCACTAGACCAACAAGGCATCGTGCGTTCGTATTTCCGAAGACAGACGATGATTATCGAAGCGCATACTTTTCCTAGATCTGTTGATATTTTTTTGTAAATGCTACTACTTATGCTCTTTGCATGTGTTGGTTGCTGGCATCTGTAGATGTCCGAATATTATTTTTTTTGGCAAGTAATGATGCCACTTAAGTTAGGTGCCAACTTAAATACTTACTAATTATGCTGATTGCTTGTAGATGCTTTCATCTACAACGGAAATAGTACGCTATTTAGGTACGTCGTCGTCGTCGTCGTCGTCCCCTATACTGGTTCTTTAAACCAGTATAGGGATGTTTTTCTATTGGTTGAAATCTCTAGAACGTTTATGATTATTTGAATAATGTATATCCGAATGTAAAATCTGTTGTTTCTGTCTCATTCCTAATAAATTATAGTAGTGGTAAATGATATTTTAGATGTATTAGCTGTCACACAGCAAAAAATAAACGTGATATACATAATGTATGATTTACATTTAGGGGTTTACCTAACGTTTATTTTTTAAGCAAAAATATGAATGCCTCCTAGATTGCAGTCAAATATGACGTGAAAGTTAGCAGCTATCGGAGCGAATGTGACCATACTGATGACTATTGAATAGCGCTAGGTTCTTCAGTTATTGCGTATTTTGGGCAAAACGCAGCCAATGAGTTGCTCACTGAGCAAAGTCGGTGGCTAAGAGTTTGCCTGTAGACGTGTACTGACCATGCAAAGTAAAATAGCATAGCAATCGAATAGATGGCTGCTACCTTCAAGTCATATTTGGGTGCATCTTTAAGATCCAGGGGTCGCGAGCAATGTTTCACAATTTGCTTACGTACAAGTGAAAATAAACCTTAAGGACTAAGAATTTCCTTGTGGCATTTTGTAGATTTGAGAACTAATTATATCGGAATAAGGTTTAGGTTTCCATGAAGAATACGATTGGGTCAATGAAACCCTTTACAATAAGAGGTATTAAAACAGTGATATTATTTATTTGAAGTGAAACAACTAACGACCTTCATTCGTCGAATGTGCGTAAAAGATGAAACTTTTTATACTTTTTTAAGAAACCGAAATAAAATATAAATTGACAACTTAATGATATAATGATCGTTTTATTTATCCTTACTATTTAGAGCAGTAAAATTACACGATGGTCGAATATCACCAATCAAAATAGAACGAGATCAGGACATCTAAACCGCGTTCAAGACCTGTAAAAACACGTGTCACTATGTTCGCTTCGTACACGCCAATCTTTGAAACTACCCCACCCATTTCAATGAAATTTTATGAATATGTTGGTTGGTTCTGGCTTGAAAGATAGGATAGTTTTGCACCCGACAGGTGGCACTGCTGTCGCATATAAATCTCGAGGTTTTGTCATGTTTCCATTGCACCCTTGCGAAGCGAGGGCAGGTCGCTAGTATACCATTTAATGATGACATGACACTCACAGCTTTTGAAACTAGTTCAAATTGGATGATCGCGTTCAGGTTTATTGGTGAAATTCGTCTTATATTAAAGCAAGTGAAGGAAAATTTTCCATTTAAATAAAAACATAGGTGAGTATTTAGACTCACAAATATGTGTAGGTGGTGGTTGTCAGAAGACAGCAACCACTTCAAGTAATGTAGAAATAAAGAAAAATTTGAGCAAAAGAAAAATGGCAATAACCGTGAATTCATGTTTGTTGACATCAATATAGTAAATACTGGGTGTGGTGATTCAATTTAGATTATACTTGTTTTACTATAAGAAAAATTACTAGGAACAGTAAAAAAAACTCATTTACATGCACAGCATTCATTTATTCTTCTCTTTCTGTCACTTTCAGAATTGCAACTTCTTAAAGTGAAAGGTCCAATCGCACGTTAAAGTGCTTCCGATGAGAATGAATGCTTGCGACCAGACTTCTCGCTCCACCAAATGACCCCTTTACGTGACAGAATGAGATAGAGATACTCGAAAACGCTGATCCGTGCATGCAAATGTGATTTCACCCTAAATTGTAAAACTGTTTCTACATTCTAGCTGCTATGTGTATAAAAAGAAGATTATCTACTTAATGTCTAAAGAAACTAATTCTTCTATAAAACATTTGTTTTTCCTTTAAAATATACGATATCTCTGTTGATAAGTGTCAAAAATATATCTATCTCTTTCCTGCTCCCTTGTCGCGCCGTTTCTTAACATGTTTCTTAGTTTTAGATTTCCTTCTTTCAGCTTTCTCTTCTTTGACGGCCTTTTTCCTTAGTTTTTTACTGTTGGGAGATTCGTCCCTGGGTCGCGCACTGCTTTTGCCTTGTTTAGATGATTCTGAAATTTTTAATAAATGCCTGGTAAATACATTTTGGCTACTTGAGTCAAGATATTACAATACTTTTATCCTGGTTGCAACTGGTTGAAGAATCCTAAATAAAGTTAAGTGTAAAAATACCCTTAACGAAGCCGAAAGGTACTTGTTCTCCCCATGATTGCGATACAAAAATCAGCACTCAAACTTTAAAAGAAAGTGAATAATATGTTTAAGTAACTTTAGCACTTGATACCTGAAAATTGGCCATTGGCCCAAGATGCACATAGGCATACGTTTATAGTACATACTAACACTACTCGGTGCCACATATTTTGTTAATAATGAGAAAATAAGTAAGGTGACCTGGCGGCCCTGGAAGCTTGCTCTTATGTAGGCACTGGGTGCTATATAGTCATCTGCCTTATGATTGCACAGATGGCTTATTGATGCCGCAGTTCTTTTGCCCCCACTGCTATCAATTCAGTAGTATCGGCTACAATAAAAATAACCTACCATCATCACCATCTTCTTCCCCTTCTGAGCTGTCACTATCTGAGCCACTGGCTGAGATATCATCTTCTTGGAGTATTTCAGGCTTATCAGCTGCAGTAAGGTCTTCATTGAAACCAGCTATCTTCTTGTATGCCAAGTCTTCTGTATCACCCTTCTTTGCTTTAGTGATGTCTCTCTCATAGTTTATCACCTGCAGAAATAAGATGTAAAGATGTAATTTAAGAAGGAAGATAGTAAAGACTGCCTGTTGGTCTAGTGGTCGCAAGAGCAACTGTTGAGCATGAGGTCCTGGGTTCGATTCCCAGGTCGGGCAAAGTGTTTTGAGTAGCAGCCACGAGTCCAGATTGGTGCCCGGTTGCAATAGGCTCGCCCCCTATTACATACATTAGGACTTAAACAACTGGCACAATGTGGGTGCACTATTAAGTACACCTCTGCTTAACCTTCTGGGATTACATTACAGGCGTGATATTATGTTATGTTATGAAGATATTAAAATACATTGGTGAAGAATAGGACAGAGAACAAGTTCCACCAAAAAATTCAAGCCATTGTCTTTGTACATAGGGCTTTAAAGAATTCCTTAATAAATATTTCTGATTGTTGAAAATAAAGCTAAGGAAATAAGTTTTATGGAATTAGTGCTAACAGTTCCATACTGGTTGGTGAGAGTACTAATTTGTTGAGAAACCTCATTTTCTTAGAAAACAAACAGTTAAGAAACCAAACAAGCCTAACTGTGCATTCATAGAAAGTTGTGTTTATCATTGCATGGTAGGACACAAGACTAACCATATGTTACTTGTAATGAATCTTACCTCAGTAAGTCTCTTTGGTATGTAGATATTCTTGAAAGCTTCTTCCTCAACCTGTTCCTGAGCAGTCATCTCCTCAAAGTTCCTTAAAGCTGCCTTTTCAGACAACTTCTCAAGACATTCCTCTAAATTGTTCTCATTTATTGTAGAATCAGTTATGAAATCAAACAACTCCTTCACGGTCAATGTAGCTACTCCTTTTTTCCTGAAGAAGTCTGAAATATTGGTGCAATCTTTACGTAAGAACTCAAAAGCGTGTGGATGGTCATGTTCTACGGACTGTGACACGTCAATTATGACGATATTTCCTTGGTGGTACAAAAGGTTGAATTCTGACAAGTCAGCATGAACTAATTTGCAAATATTAAACATTTTCCACATCATCATGACAATATCTCTATACATTGACCGAGCTGTTGATTGCGATATTTCAACATCTTTCAGTTTCGGTGACGGCCAACCATCCTCACCCATGAAAGACATAACCAACACATGGCTACGTAAAATTACGGGTTCCGGTACACTTAACTGAGCATTGTGCATTCTTACAAGATTTCTCATCTCTTTTTCAGCCCATGTGCGTACCATCTTACGGGGATTCGATTTGCAATAACCATTCCTGAATCTGTATTCTCCTGACACATATTTGTCTCTATCTTTGAAGACCAAAATTGAAGTTTTGAAGATTTTAACAGCATAATCTTTTCCATCTTTAGAGGTTGCATGGTAAACATTAGCTTCTTTGCCTGTGGAGATACAACCGTTGATTTCATTTATAACGCCCCTGTTTAGAAGTTTGAAAAGGATCATTTTGGTGCGAGGGTCCATGACCTGTTCAGCAGTAGCTCGGTCATGTTTATCTTTGATTCTTATTCTATCATTATCATGTTTTCTGTCATTAATATCCATGAATTTCTCAGTTTTTCTCGACATTGGTTCATATTTGTCGACGTTAATTTTGTGAACATATTTCTTGAATAACTTTTCGCTCGGCTGGAAAGTGCTGACTTTACTGGATGGGGCTTGAGAGTTGATATTGGTTTTCTTCTTGTTCTGACCCGGGTCGTCTGAGTCGTGAAAGTAATCGTCTGAATTGAAGTCGTCATCTTCTTCATCATCATCACTACTTAAAGTTTTAATAAGAGGAACATCTGAAAACTGTACAACGAAAACATGTAAGAGATAGCTTAAGGTTCTGATTTGATAATATTGTGGATTTTAGCATATTGCACAATAAAATACAAAGTTAGAAAGCGTCTTACCCGAACTGTCTTAACCTTTACTGTTATTTCTTCTTCGTAATCACTAAACTGGCCCTCCGCCATTTTGATCTTAACTTTATAGGAGTAGTAAGCTTATTTTTAAGTAAACAATAAATTAAATTAATTACTTTCTGCGTTAAAATCACACTTTATAATAATTAAAATACAACCCCTACCCATGCGGATCAGAGATTTTGTTGATGTAATTTTGACATTGACACTTGACAGTGACATTATAAGAAAAAGTGACAGCAGTGATTGCGCTCCGTTTCACGTCCAAATAGCATGACAAAAAACTTTAAAATGCTGAAAGTCAACTGTGACTTTTGGGCAATGATAAAGCTAGTCGCTAAGTGATAAAGCTGATGATTTTCAGTATTTTCCTGACTTATGACAAATTAACTTGAACTCATCACATAAGGTTGGAAGACAACAATCTCTATTGATAAAAACGTAGGGAAGATAATGTTGCTTAATGAAGGGATTTGCAACAGGCTGTTAATTTTTAATTTAGGTGACCTGTTTATTTTTAGCTTTTTTATGTTTAGTTAAGTAACTAAACATAATGCAGGTAGGTAGTCTGGCTCTGCCTAATCCTAGGGGAATAGGTACACACACCGCGGCGCATATGGAGAGGGGTGAGTTAATTGAGTAATAAGCCAATTCAATGTCAATTGGAAAAATTGCGACATTGTGTTTATAAATATTTGACCCACCTGAGTAATTGACCAATCCCCTGGATTTGTTTTAACTACCGGGACCTTGTTGACCCTGAACTTGACTCTGACGCATTTTAATTTAAACACAGAATAGGTTCGGTTCAGTCTTTTCAGTAAATTGCATAAACTGATAGTTTTGACAAATTGCTTTTGTCTGAACTAAACTGAACTCGCAGCGTTACTTATTTATTACATTTTTTTATGAGCAATGTGGCAGTTGACACCTGTATAGTTTCTGCATTTCCCGATGGCTAATAGGCGCGAGTTTATTTATGGCTAATTACATTTTTTTTTAATTAACTGGGTAACCTAGGTATGTACATTGTAGGATTCTAGTATTTAGTTACCTACAGTCTACGTATTTTATAAGATACTAGCTGTTCCCCGCGGTGTCACATGCTGCGCGGCTCCTAAGGGTCGTAGCGTAATGTTACATAGCCTATAGCCTTCCTCGATAAATGGACTATCCAACACAAAAAGAATTTTTCAATTCGAACCAGCGGTTCCTGAGATTAGCGCGTTCAAGCAAACAAACAAACAAATTCTTCAGCTTTATAAAATTATTATATTATATATTATATAAGTAATAAGTATAGATTTTATACAGATAGGTAAAGATTCAATCAATCTAGGTTAAAAAAAGAGTTTACAAGAACGTACTACAAACTTCAAACACAATCGGAAAACTCTGGATGTAAATAACATAATTGTTGATTGCACATTGATGTTAAAAAAAACTGTTTACACATAGGTAGCCACTGGCAAACAATCTAAACCTTTCCCGTTATATTTGTACAAGCAAACATAATATCTACTTAAAGGAGACATATTTCCCTTAAGAGGAAAAAATACCTACTTCCCATGGAAAATGTAGAGAATTGTTCTTAGGTTTTCTAACTTTAACTGGGAATTAAATTCGGAACAAGAATCTGTGGTATTCTAATCACATAAGCGTATTAGCTCGTTGCCTGGATCCATAGTGGCTCTGGCTGGGTTCAATACTCGTACGAAACTAGGTAATTTTTTTGTTGTTCTACTTATGTAGTGCAGATGGTTGTTAGTAGGTATGTTTGGTTTATCAGTGCCAAATAAACATTCTTTTGGGCTTTCCCGCAGTCGGGTAAAAAGTACCTAATCGGTAGAATAGCATTTGGTTCCGAACTTAAAAAAAAAAAAAAAACAAAAAAAAAAACAAATTGGTCAACCTACGTCACTATTTTATGCTTTGTCTCATTCCTTTTAACTTCAGGGAATCAGGAAATAATGACTTGCGTTTTTGCGTACCTGTCGGTTTTTTTTTTAAAACCTGTCATCGTTGTCACCTACTTAGATTTAGTGAATCACCGTAAATTATTCCTTTTATTAAGGGAAGTACCTGCATCCAATCTGTCTCATACAGTTTCCTCTTAACGAACGGCAAGCATGGGAAAACCACTGATATGCAGCTACTCAGAAAATTTTATTGCATGGAATTGTTTTTTTAAAGGGTTGAATCTGTCGATGTTCAAGTATTTATTACTTACTAACAAACTAGCATTTGCCTACAGGTCCGCTCGCGTGGATTTCAGAATCAAGTCCTGAGTCCTAAACCAGGTCAGGGTTATCTATGTGCATCAAAATCTGTTTAGCCGTTAAGACTTGAAGGCAGGACAAACAAAGATATATACCTACACACTTCACTTCACATTTATAATACACTAGCTGATGCCCGCGGCTTCGCCCGCGTGGATGTCGGTTATCGCGACCAAAAGTAATCATGAAATTTTGATCCCATTCCCGCAACCCGTGGGAACCTATTCCTGGGATAAAAAGTAGCCTATGTCTTATTCCAGGCTATAATCTATCCCTGTAGGTACTAACAGCCAATTTTCGGCTTTTATAAGGTATTAAAATGGATATATAGCATGTTATTCTTAGAGACAGACATATTATGCCATCGCGGACTTTTCTGTAGATCTTTATAAGATACACAATTCCACCATACATCATTTTGTTATATCTCAAAGGGTTTTGGTAGCGTTTTCATTGAAAGCTCCCAGACGGCTTATTTTTTTCAGCCAATATATACAAAAACTTGTCAAATTATATACTAAAACCTTTCTCGAGAACCACTTTATCCATTGGTGAAAACAGTATGAAAATCGATGCAGTAGTTTTTGAATTTATCGCGAATAAACAGACAGACGCGGCGGAGGACTTTGTTTTATAGTACGTAGTGATATTAGTAGCATAATTGATGTCGTTAAGAATAAAAAATAAAATATAGAAAAAATCGTAATGTAAAGTAATATAAGTAAATACCATTATTTAGGTCTAGGTTTAAGAGTACCGATAGTACCTATGATAATATTGTGTTAAACATACTTTTATTGTTCATTTATTTCCATCGTTTGTTTAGCTCTCAATCTTATTTGTATTAAAAGAGGTTTTTATATACCATTGTTCGTATTGTCTAGATACTCAACCTAGTTTTTAGATAAGTCCTAATAGGTTTAGTTAGCTGTCGAGTATCGCTCATAGGCAGCTCATACGCAGGCCGCACATCAGTGGCAACAAAACCAGTACCTATTTAAGCTGGCCTCTACGTCTATAGCAACTCTATACTGCGCTAGACCTGCATAGAGCCAAAGTGTTAACACTGAAGTGTGGTCGACTGTTCTAGCTCCCTGGACAGCATCAGATCTGCTACCATCTAGCTGACTGGCTTAAATAATTTCTTATCAAAAGGACAGCAAACCAAAAGTTGTCTGTCCCATTTGTGATAACGGCTCTCATTGTAGACCACTTTGAGAGTCCGTCCAGGCTAAACTATGGTTCTAAAGACAAGTATAATTTATCATCCAAATTACTTCATCAGTTATGACGTAGGTAGATATTGACAACATTTACCGCAACATTCCAAACTTTTGCATGTTAGGAATTACCACATCTTATTTCCTTCTTAGTTAATATGTAGGTTACCTAACTAACAAACCATCTTAATGTTCAAGATCACAATCATAATCAACTCATAATTGCAAGTACCTATTAATACTGGCCTTTACCTCCTAAATCTTGCCATAGAAAAACCTAATTCGCAAGGCACCATTTTGTCAAGGTAGTGTTCTCAAACCAAGGTGTATCTTGGGAGTTTTTATAACAAAAACTAGCTTCCGCCCGCGGCTTCGCCCGCGTGGTGTGTTGATAAAAAGCAGCCTATATGTTAATCCAGGGTATAACCTATCTACATACCAAATTTCAACCAAATCGGTCCAGCCGTTTATGCGTGAAAGAGTAACAAACATCCACACATCCATTCTCACAAACTTTCACATTTATAATATTAGTAGGATAATCGAACAATCATGAAATTCACTTAATATGGTCAATCATAAAATTCACGTATATTAGACTAAGCATAGACCAATTTGGCCTGGAAGCAATATATTTTTGACATAAGTTCTTTATGAGTAGTTTCTTTATAAAGGTTTAAAAAATCATCCCCGATAGATGTTAAATAGTAGAAGAAAGTTTTTATGTACTCGAAAGTTCAGCATTTTCGCCTATGGAGACCCACATCGGGGCACACGACTAGTTGTAACTAAGTACCTAAGACAAATTGTTTTACAAACGGAGGAGTCTGGAGACTTGACGTGAACTTAGACAGCTTGGCTCCGTAACAGGACTAACATAGTCATATGAGTAACGTTAGAACCAGACTAAGAATGTTGTCTAGATGGATTTGCCTTTTGAGTAATATTTCCTATTGGTTTCCACCACTAGTTTATGTAGTTTTTCTTTATTTCATACTACAAGTATTGAATGAATTATATAAAAATAAACAAAAGAAATGAGTCTGAATGCGTAAACGATGGACCGTTAGTGTAACATAGTGACAGTACTAATTATACTCAAATATTCAAAAGACTTGAAGCTAAAAATACTAACAGATAATTGAAGAGATAATAGGTATACAATATTGAATACCAATACATCAATACAAACAAATGTTGGAAACACAGAGAAACTTGAAATTATGAGGTGAAATTTTATCAAAAAGATTGGTCAGGATTAGATACCGAAATGTACTGACAAAAGAATAATTTAATAAGGCATTCTACGCTTCAGATGACACGAAATCCAAATAAATATTACGATCATCATGATCCAACTAAAACAATAGAAACATTATAACTTAAAACCTTTTTATTGCAATTTGTTCGCAGTTGATTAACCATGTAATAAGGTCGGTGTCGACCTCCATGTTACTAATTAGCGTAGTGATACAAAAAGTAACTGTCAAGGCAAATATAAAAGGAAATGTAAAAATTAAGGAATCGGATTTGTTCGAAAACTCGTTGTTGTAGGCACCTACTTACTTACATAAATGGTCTAATGTATCTTTTGCTTCCTGCATGATGTAGGTTGAAGTACGATAACTCTTGTACTTGATGTTGATTGTTAATTGAATATTGCATACAATATAAGCCATTATTCAATACAATATAAGCCAATATCCAATACAATATTAGCTCTCGCAATCTCATTAAGCCAGCATCTATACGAGAATGCATTAGCAGTTAGGTTCAAATTATCATGACCACGACCTTACAAGAATTACTTAGATTACGTCACTGACGTGAAGTTCATGGCAATCGTCTAGTAAGAGATGCATCTCTAGTAAAAGAATTTTCTCCAACTTGTGCAACACTGTGGACGAATCAACAGAAACAGCTCATGTTTGGTCACGTAAATCCTCTTGTGCACGTAACTCCAATCACAATCGTTTTTGAGAGCTACACTAATTATTCAATAAAGAACTATAATAAATTGCAGTAGTGTATATTAATTAGACCGTAATTTGATCAGTAATTGATTATCTTTATGTTACGGTGTACCGTTCACTTTAACTGTTGGTTAAACATATATTATTTTTAGCGGTACTGGTAGCCTTGAAGTCTGCAGAATTAGTTAAACAAATAACGAATTATGTTCCAGGTTTTAAACCAAACACTAAACTCATCAAATTTCTATGTGAGATTAAAAAATAAGGCAACGCATCTGATCTGCGTTAATCGTTTTCACTAAGGAGTGTGGTCGGTCTACCGCCTAGGACCACAGATTCACCAAATCCATTAACAAACTCTATGATGTATGTGCCTTTGTATTTTGTATTAACTATTCGTGTTGTTTAATAACCAACTTAACATAATTGAAGAAAGCATTGTATGATACACGTGCTTCTAGTAACGTGACATACGAGTACGCTTCTAATTTCATAAATAATCTCTAGAATCTAGAAGTCTTATTTCAAGAATTCAACCACAGTGATTGAATTCAAATTAGCGTGGAGCTGGTGGAGCTAATAGTACTTTTGCTTCACGAAACTCATTAATTACCCACAAGCATACAGTTCATGTCATTTTCGCAATATGATACTAACCTGAGGAGTTTTGGTAAAGAACTTCCTTTTAAAGATTCCTTAAAAAAGCAAGTGATCAAAATGCATCGGTTGTCACGCTTTGGTATATTTTGTGACTCGGCAAATAACACATTTGTTTATATTTTACTGGAGTAACCTTACGAAGTGAATTGACGGCGGTCAGTAGTATTTAAGAAGGCTACGCAATGATTGACGAGTCAAACCTTCGGTTCAGAGGCTCGCGGCCGGCCGCAGCCGCCATTCACAATACAGTGCACATTTGAAAACTTTATTTTCTTCGAATAAAACTTACGTGTTTAGTGAAAGAAGATAAAGGAAAAAAGTCAAAATGCCTGCTGATTCAGATCTTATTGTACCCGATGGGGAGGACCGAGGTGTGGACAAGGACAACTACAAGTCACTAGCCGATAGATCGAAGCATGAAGATTTTATCAGGCGAGCTGTAGACCTGTTGGTTGAACGAGTGGTATTCGGAAGGGCTTCCAGGACGACGAAGGTTGTGGAGTGGGCCTGCCCTGAGGACATCAAGAAAGCGATAGATTTGAAGCCGAGGGATTCGCCAGCTTCTCATGATGAGCTCCTGGCTCTTATGGCGGATGTAAGTTTTGAATATTTTTTGAGTGATTTTATTTAATGAATAAAATAATACTACTTTTGTTTGGGATAGTTATGAACATTGCTTATACTTCTTCATGTATCGATAAAAGGAATCGTGATTTGTTAGTTGAGAAAACTTATGTGATTAACAAAGTCAATAAAATCATAATCAGAAAGAATATTTTAAATTAAAAGTATTCCATTGTAATCGTAATCAATGTTTAAAACTATTAATGTTAAACTCGTTAGTTATAACTTAGTTATTTTTTTCAGGTTGCTCGCTACTCTGTCAACACAGGACATCCATACTTCGTCAACCAATTGTTCTCATCCGTCGATCCTTATGGTTTGGTTGGTCAGTGGTTGACTGATGCTTTGAACCCTAGCGTTTATACTTTCGAAGTGGCTCCGGTGTTCACTCTGATGGAAGAGGAGGTTCTTCGTGAAATGAGGGCTATTGTCGGGTGGCCAGAGGGTGAAGGCGATGGCATATTCTGTCCAGGAGGTTCCATGTCTAACGGTTATGCTATCAGCAGTGCTCGGTACTACTTCTATCCTGAAGTTAAGGTTGGTTGAATTTTATTTCACTTAATGGTTGTGTTGGAGGTGTCGCAGGAGATGAGTACCTGGAAGGATATGGGAGGCTTTTGCCCAGTTATAGTGGGACATACAAAGCTACTAAAAAAAATATATGGTTGTGTTTGGGTTTTACACATAACATTATATGTCCAACATTGTATGTGTTCATAATTATGTTCCATCATCTACCTGCCAGGAGAAAAGTTATGTCAGACTTAAACTTCGAAAAATGTATTGTAAATCTGAAGCTCTGGTTGAAACTTAGGGCAGTGTTTATATTGTAAGGTGGTTAGTGTATGTAGGATGCTGATGGCGAGAAACTAAAAAGTCAGATGATTTAATCAGTGTTTAACAAATTGGGAAAGAAGACTTACATACATTTAAACATCAAGCCTGTAATCCCCGAGGGGTTATTAGACAGACATATTTCGCCCGTTATGGGAGAGAAATAAAAGATTTCCCAGTACTCAAATAGTCTATTCAGTATCTCTATTATCTCTCAATGTCAATGAACTGCAAACACGATCATAGCTTTAATTCAGAAAATCGATCTACTTCGTTCGCTTGTTTATTCCATGTTTATTACCATCCAGTATTTACAAGAGGTTGTTAGATAAATTATATTTTATCTCGCTTTGCACTCGTTCATTATATAGATTGCCAGTTTTGCAGGAAGCATACCGTTCGGTGGTTACCTTAACCCCGATACGCCGATCATTATAATCGCGTGCCGTGGTTTTAGTAAACCTTGGTATTTTGTGTTATAAGAAAACCTTAGTGCTTGTGAATTGGTGTACTTTTTGACTAGATTTATGTCATTATGGGTAGAAGATTGGTAGGTTCAGAGGGAATGGGATACCAGAGGTTTCACTAATGGAGGGTCTTGTGGCTATAGTACATATTGATATAAGTGGGGAAACTTTGTTATTGCATTCGAGGCGGAATTAACACCCAAGCTGCAGGCGAGGGTGTTATGGAGCCGAGAATCGTGGTGCGATAAGAACCAGTTTTCGAGAAAGTGTATTGAAAAATAATAATAGCCACACGTGTTGATTTTGGCATTAGGTTTGAGTAATCCTTACCGAGTATGATCCGTGGATGAGTGGCCATCAATAACGTACTGAGAACCCTCCGTGCCTCGTAAAGTACGTTAAGCAGTTGGTCGTAGACCTTTGTAAGGCGTCACGGTTAGATTAGCACGGAATTCTAAAGTGAAGTGAAGTCAACTCCATGTAAAATTGGTGTTCAGCTTCATCCGGTAAGACTAGATGCTGACCCCATTATGGTTGGGCTAGGCAGACGTCGATTGAATGATTAGAGTAGCAGCTCGTTCCCTGTGCGTCTTTTGGGAGAACCTGCATCGTGAGATCGACCACACTTGGGACCTGCTGGGTGGGTTGAGATCAGTCGGGGGTGCACGCGTATGTGTACTGTCCGTAAGTCCCGGGCCCCCGATTCGTGGTAGGTAGTAGTAGGAACAGTAGGATTTTAGTTGTTAAGAGTCCGACATTCCTTCCGTACTGCCCAGACGGAGCTGCTATGGGAAATTCTTATAGATACCCCATGAGAATTTCCCGATTGCGTAAAAAAAGACCAGATCGGTAGTCGTCTTGACATCATCACATTTTGATACAACTGGGTGTGCTCCCGTTCCAACGTAAATAGCTAGGTCATCTTAGTATCTTATCAGAAAAGCTTGTCAATATTTGAATTAACAACCGCCATGCTCCCGATTCACTTGTCAATTGAGAGATTTGTCAATATAAAGAGGAATAATAATTGTTACTATTGTCAATATAAGACTACTAGATCAAGAGATTCTTCGGCGTTTAGCTTTATCATTATGTCCACTATATCAAGTTACATCAGTTACTCGATTTAGCCGATTTTCATTACTTCCTAGTCTTTTATGTGTGCTAAGATTAGATCTATTAAATCCAACATACAATGGATGTTGTTAATTTAAACTTGATTGAGTAATGGTCGTACACGATGGACATTTTATCGTATTGACGACTCAGTTATAGTGAGCTAAATAAGCTTGTAACTAATCGGAGTAGTCTCATCCCAAAGATGAAATCAATACTTTGCGTACCGATTTACGTCGCTGCAAAACTTTTTTGACCAAGTGTTGCAAAATTGATATTTGTATCCAACTCAAATCTAGATAATTTTCAGCATTTTTTAATTGTTGATTACAATCATTTTATTTAATTATACAAGGGCAAGATAAAACGAAGTTAATAAATTGGAGTTAACGACGGTTTTAAACAATGTAATTTAAAATATAATAACACGAACAATAATAATAATGTTTTACTGGCAATGACCTTGACCTAAAATTAGGGAAAGAAACAATATTTTTTAGTCTGGTCAAGACCGTAATTTTTGGTGCTAATTTTAGTTTTGTTAATTAAATTGAGCATTGATAGCCCGATGGTAATTGGCCCAACTTATGAGTTGTAGGTTAGGCATTGGATATTTTTTCATCTCCTATGCTTGAGAGAGCATTGAATGAAATCATCATGAGGAAACCCACTCCCTTTCGTAGAGAGGAGGCCTGTCTCTAATAAAAAGGAACATTACAGGATTTTTATGCTCCATGAATATGATAATGAATAAAATAAATGAGTGTCACAACGATTGCCTACACTGGAACCAAAATCTATTGGTACAACAGAGTAAGAATTGTGTGATCGATTGTTAATATTTTCGTGAACTTTCTGAATATTATTTCATTCGAATAATGATGATGATGATGATGATGAACGATGATGCTTAGTGATGATTATGAGCTCGATGATTCAAAATTTAAAATCAGTGTTGAAGCGTAAAGTAGGACAAATGTAGGTATATTCAGCGGTGTGCCATCTTTGGCTGATTAGATAAACCGACTATTTTCCAAAATGTATGTAGACAATGGAAAGAAATTTACGACTTACTTGTGTTTTATATATTAGTAATAAGGTCAAAAACTTGCCAACGCTGAAGGACAACAGTCAATTTGTTACGTGACTACTTTAGTTGTATTAAATGTATTGTAATAGAAATGTGCAAATGTTCGCTTTTAAAAGTTATTAAGTGTTTACTTATTAGTGCTCGTGACTGTACATAGGTCATAGAAACGGAAAGTTTAACTATGACATAGTTAAACCTTCCGTTGCTTTGATTGTTTTCATTGACATGTTCGATAGTAGGGGATACATTTTTTTTTCGAAAAGCAGTAATAATTTATCCGACGGGACGAACTGGAAGGACGCATGGGTTCACGAGAAGTGGATGAAGTAAAGGGAGGCCTGTGCCCAATAGTGGGACACAATAGGTTAGGAAAAGAGCGCAGTTTGGGACACCCCCCGCTATGCTGGGTGGGAGGGACTTCGACGCACAAACGGTTACGACATTACATCATTCCGACCCATTTTTTCATGGGCAATTAAAAAAAAATCGGTTTCCTACAAAAGTGCAATAATTACTCAGTCAAAATGTATGGAACTGAACGGCTGTTTTTTTTTTTAAATTACCGATGAAAAATTTCTATGTGGGGGTTCAGAATGATGTACTGAATACGTGGTAACCCGTGGTGTCCCTTCCACTCTGTATTTTATAGGTTGTAGTGGTCAAGATTAGTAGGGAACTATTCCAGTTGTAGACTACGACAGGCTGAGTTGACTATTTTTTTACTGATAAATCTATACGAACCTTTTTTAACTGTTCGGTAAACCAATCGTAGGGGACACATTTACGATTGTACCTATCCCCTAAGATTGCCTCCAGGGTCCATAAGTTCACTGATGTGCTGAACTTTATAAATTAACATGCCTACACTGTTTGATATAAGTACCTAATAGTATTAGATCTGTTCAAGTTTTGGGACTTGCAAGGAATTTACGGAATTAGGTTGCGAAGGTCAAATTCCTCGGATTCCCAATTAATTGGTTAGTTAGTCGGTATGTTATTGGTTATGTTCAGTGGATAGACGTTGGGTACATACCTGCTTTATCATCTGCCTAGCCTTTTCAAATCTATGTTGGGGTCGGCTTCTAGTCTAACCGGATGCAGCTGAATACCATATTTTATATGGAGCGACATCACAACCGACCTCCACAATTCAGTTAGTACTGAGTAATACAATACCCCTAGGTGAGACTGGTCGTCAGACTTTCGGGCTACTGACGAGACTAGCTGTAACGACTGTCAAATATCAAAAAATGACAGCTGGGACGAACGGCTTAACGGCAGACTGTTCAGAAAGTCTAACATGATGAAGAGTATAAGGGCAAACCAAGCTAGGCTTGGCTTGGTTTAGGCTTGTCTGAAAGTAGCGCCACTACTAGATCCCAAAAGGAAAGAATTCGTTGAGAACAAAAAGAGGACAGTGATGTGACAACTGCTTTTGCTCGACTTTTTGATAAATTAAGATTTTGAATTTTTAGATTTCGATGATACATTACTCCCTGTCTAGGTACCGAAAAGTCAGACATGTTAATATTTGTTGAAGCAGAACTTTTGTACGCCCAACATGATTTATATTCGCTCTTGCCTCGTGGAAAATCCAAGCAACATCGGAGGTACTTGAATGAAACCAGAACTAAGAAATTAAACAGATATCCGCTCATTTCCGTCACACTTATGCAACCTGCCATTAGTATTAGTACCAGTCCTTGCTTTTTTATTGTATTTAAACAAGAAGTAATTTCCGCTTTGCTAATGCATGCGTGTACGCACATAATACGTAAGGATTTTATAAAATTCTTCGCGAAGGGTATCCGTATGCTTTGAGGTCATATCCAAGTTTGTGCAATTACGATCAGACAAAAGTAATTGTTGGTGTTGCAAATAGTTTGCACTGCTGATTTTGCTGTTAGATATAATAATATTATTAAAGTAAATACATTGAAATAACCTCCACAAATAGCTATATTTCTAACGTTCGGAGCACCCTGGGACCAGGACAAAAGGCAATCGCTTATAAATCTAAAAGCTTTTCGTATTTTTAGTAACGAAGTTCAAAAGGATTGATACTATAAACTTTTCGGTAACTGTCATACAGGGTGTAAACAAGCTCGTGGCTAAACAATAACAGCCGCTCGGGTCGATCTTTAGGTTAAGCCGTGCTTACCTAGGTTGGTCCGTGGATGGATGACCCACCCATTACATACCAAATTTCTTCCATGCCTCGGAAAGCATAAGCCATTGTTCCCGGCTGTCAATTTGTAAATCTTTGATAGTCGTTAAGTAGTCAGTGGCCCGAAAGACTGATAACCAGTCTTACCAAGGGGTATCGGTATTACCCAGTACTAACTCAGCCCCAGTGTCTCAGTTCTAATTCGGTTGTGGAGGTCAGATAGGCAGTCGCTCCATGTAAAATACTGGTATTCAGTTACATCTGGTTAGCCTGGAAGCCGACCCCAACTTAGCTGAAAAAAGGCTAGGCAGATGATGATTGTAATATTGTCGAGTAGACGAAATTTACAAATTAGTTTACGAAAGTCCTTCAAATTCCTCTGAAGAGCGCAGGCACTGATACCCTCTTGCAGGTCCTTCCTGAAAATTATCGCGAAGGCAAGAACGGCCCATTATATAACGTAAAAATAATGTAAACAAGTACATTCATGATTATACAGAACACACATAACATAAAATCACGCCTGTAATCCCCGAAGGATTAGGCAGAGGTGTACCTAATAGTGCACCCACATTTCGCCAGTTATGTTTAAGTCCTATGTGATAGGGGGGCGAGCCTATAGCCAACAACTGGGCACAAATACGTGTCTACTGTTGAGAAATTTCTAAATTTAAAATTAGCATTCAGTAATGATAAAGATAATTATCAAACTATTCCAGACGAGATATCAAATTAATTCAATCTGCCAATTTTAATTATGCTGACATTGCTTGATTACTCAGAAACTTAAATACTTATGCTACTCAAAGCATAAGACAAGTACTACAATATAATTATTTAATTTTCTAAATCTTTATTTTACTTATTACTAGTAATTTGAAGATATTGAAGCACAAAAGACGCCAATTAAAACTTGTAGCAATTAAAATCTTTCATGTCTAAGTTATAGTTTTCTTTCACGAGCAATAAATATTGCTCATTGCGTTCTTTTTTTGGCTAATTGAATCAACTTGGGGTAGAAATCAGAGTTTCAGTGTAATACTTAGGTCCGTAGCTCTAAAGGTTGCCTGATAAAGAGCACCTTATAGATCAGGTGCCAAAAAGGTCCAACTACAAATACAAACCTGACACAAAAGGAGATTACTTTCCAACACGAGATACTAAAAACCGTATCTCTCGCTCTCTTCGCTCTCCGACTCTCATCCGACTTTCCAATTTTGGATGTTAAATTCCAGATTTCACAAAATATCTAATGTAACCTTATTATTTTCAGAGCAAAGGCGTATACGCAGTACCAAGGCTGGTACTTTTGACATCAGAATTTGCCCATTACTCCACCAAAAAACTGGCAACATTCATGGGTATCGGTGGAGACAACTGCATCATGGTCAAAACTGATGAAACTGGCAAAATCATCGTAGAAGACTTAGAAGCAAAGATTGTTTCTGCTATAGAAGATGGTGCAACCCCATTCATGGTGACGGCTACTGCTGGTACCACTGTGTATGGCGCTTTTGATCCTCTGGTCGAAATATCTGCGGTGTGCAAGAAGTATAATATGTGGTTGCATGTTGATGCTGCGTGGGGAGGTGGTGCCTTGATGTCCAAGAAGCATAGGCATCTACTGAACGGAGTTGAATTGTAAGTATTGATTCATTAGTAGATCTCAATGGAATATCATAGCATAGAGCAGCTGCCTAATATCATATTAAAAAACTTAAGGAAACGCCGCGTTTTTAAAATCTGTTAGCAGCTAGATCAAACCACTAAACGGATTTTTTCCACAAATAAAGCCGACTCACAAAAGTTATCAAATATTTACCAAATTGACGTATAAATCAACGCCTCCTTTTCCTTTCATTAAACAAAACAAAACGTTAACATTTCTGACAATTTCGCAGGGCGGACTCGGTGACGTGGAACCCTCACAAGCTCTTAGCGGCGCCGCAACAGTGCTCCACCTTCCTAATTAGACACAAGAATGTTCTCAAAGACTGCCATTCAAGCAACGCGAAGTACCTCTTCCAGAAAGACAAATTCTACGACACCACTTATGACACCGGAGACAAACATATACAATGTGGCCGGAGAGCGGATGTACTGAAGTTTTGGTTCATGTGGAAAGCTAAAGGCTCCGAAGGATTCGAGAAACACATCGACGCGCTTTTCGATAACGCCCAATTCTTCACTGAACACATTCGGCAAAGAGATGGCTTCCAACTAGTCCTAGATAAGCCAGAGTGTACCAACATTATGTTCTGGTACGTACCACACTGCCTCCGTGGTCAAGAGAACGAGCCGGACTACAAAGAAAGGCTGCACAAGGTCGCGCCGAAAATAAAAGAGCGAATGATAAAGGAAGGAAGCATGATGGTGACCTACCAACCGCAAGGCGACCTCGTCAACTTCTTCCGTATCGTTTTCCAAAACTCCGCTTTAGATCACAAGGATATGGTCTACTTTGCGAACGAGTTTGACAGACTCGGCAAAGACATGATGGTTTAAATATTATTATTAATATTTAATTATTAATACTTAAGCGTAAAACTGTACAAATGTCAGTTGACCTGTGATTATGTTTAAAGAATTATAAAATTCGATTTATTACGTAGATTTAACGAATTTAGAGAAATTCTTGTGATTATTGTAAATGTACTGTAAATAAATTATTTAGAGTTAAAAATAAGATGTTTATTTTTTGCCCTATTGTGTGATTTTCAGCAAAGCCTCATAAATTATGATTGCTAGTTTGTTTTATATTTAAATGACTTTATTTTTTCCGTTTTATACACGCAATAATAATTTTATTGTCGTAAAACAACAGTTTATACAAATATTTTTTTTAAACAGTGTGGAACATTTATTTATAATATTAAGCCAAATAAATGTAGCAAATCGTTCTTTGAATTTGTAATACTCGATGAACATTAAAATGAGCACGAAATAAATATGAAATTCTAAATAAAATTACTTAATACGTAAAGTAATATTCTTTGTTTGATAATCTGGGAATAAAATGAAGACGTAGAATGTATCATCCGATTTCATTTGCTCGTTCCAGTTTTGTAATTGAAAAAAAAAACCGGCCAAGTGCGAGTCGGACTCGCGCATGAAGGGTTCCGTACCATTATCTATAAAAACGGCAAAAAAATCATATCTGTTTTATGGGAGCCCTCCTCAATATTTAATATTTTTTAATTTTAGTATTTGTTGTTATAGCGGCAATAGTAATGCGTCATTTGTGAAAATTTCAGCTTTCTAGCTATCACGGTTTATGAGATACAGCCTGGAGACAGACAGACAGACAGACAGCGAAGTCTTAGTAATAGGGTCCCGTTTTACCCTTTGGGTACGGAACCCTAAAAAGGTAAAGATTTCTAATTTTATTTCATTTAAGAAGGATTTAGTACACTTATTTAGCCAAATTATGCATAAAAACATTAAATACGAAAAATAGTGTCAATGTATTTATTTAGATTTAATGTTTTTATAGTTTTTAAGTAGAACGTTCGTAGTATTTTCGAAAATTAGCTTGGTTTTTGGCTTGCATGCAATACCGAACGGCAAATATAACCTAATGTGGCAGTCCTCAATACATTGATAGATGGGTCCCTAGGTAGTATGGCCGGGCGCAAATTAGCCACAAGCGTATTAATACCCTATTTACATAGATCATCTGTCAACATTTACGATAGTTGACCAAATGATGTGGACCGAATACCAACCCCTGTGGAATCCCTTGGGTCTCGTTAGAGGTAGACCATAATATTAATAATTCGAAGCCAATTTATTGGCAGACTTTTTATATGAAAGCATCAATTGAAATTGATTCTGATTTCGATATTGCATCATAGTTCATAATAATTAATAATGTTGCTTGTTTACTTACTCAAAAGCTTTAAGTAATTACTTTTTCTGCATCTGGGATCGCAAACAGCGTGCGTGTATGACCAGATGTATGAACGTGGACGAGGTAAAACGAGTATGTAAGGATCGTAGAAGGTGGTGTTCTGTGGATTCTGTCTACCCCCATGGGACCGAATTGGAACATGGAAGTTTATGTAAATATGGGATTAATTGGTTGCATATTATTCTGTGAAGGTTTTGATGACCACGGGGTTGATCGCGCAAAAAACACAACTACCATTATTATCTTTTTATTAAATTCTATTTCTTTCTAGTACCTAGGTACCTATTCTATTTATTCAGTGGAGGTTAATAGACGTGAGAGGTGATATAATAAATGACCCGTATTTAATATGAGTCCACCTCATCAGGAAAAATAATACAAAAGCAGGCATTCACAATTGAAAGCAAATAATTAAAATTCACATTTACACTGAAACACGCTTTACAGTGGTCGGGCAAGTAATAAAATGTTAAAGTACGCCGGACGGTAAAAATAATATGAATTTGTTTTCGTGGTTGACTGAATACGTAAATAGGACAATTCTTTATACCTTGTTTTTCTTTATTGTGCCTTTTCTCGGTACCGATAGGTTTCAATTTTCTTTGTGTTACAATTTCCAGGTTTTTGTTACGGTTTACTTGGTTTAAGGAACTGAGTATGAGGAAGTCTAGCTCCTTTATCCGATTATGCTTAGAGTTAGGAGCATAATGGCATATAATTTTGTTATTGTAGCATTCTAGTCATTACCAGCGGTTTGTAAGAAACAAAGGCTTGCTTTGACGTCCAATAACATAAGATAACACCTGATAACTGTAATCCCCGAAGGTTAAGGCAGAGGTGTGCCTAACAGTACACCCACAGTTCGCACGTTATGTTTAAGTCCCATGCAATAGGGGGCGAGCCTATTGCCATCAATCGAACACGAATCCATACTCCGCGGCTGCTACTGGGAACTTCCTGATGGAAAACCCAATAACGCTTTGCCCAACCCGGGAATCGAACCCAGGACTTCATGCGCCCACTAATATACTTATAATATGACCTATTGCGATCATCTCCCTCTCCATGGTAGTTTATTGTAGCAAGCAATGGGTGACTCATGGAAAGGATTTTTCAATTTCCCTAGGTACTACCGAGTTCACTAACGGTCTGCTACTTTTCACCCTTATACCTTAAGTAATAAAGTTGAAGTTGGTACAAGATAAAAATGAGCATAATGACGTGACTTTTATAAAAGAGTTGATGGAACCTGGATACCAGGCCTGGAAACTTGCATAAACAAAAAAATAATGAAATGTATGTAATTTACGATTAATATTTTATTTACAATTCACTAGTTCGAATAAAATAATGTCAATATTAGCTCAGATATAAATAAATTACATCACAATGTTTCATGTATGATTACGATTATATACATTTCAATCTTAAATCTATCAGATCATTAGTTTATCACATCTTCTTCAGGCACTTCCTCTAGAGGTATCTCTTCGCAATTCAGCTGAAAAAGATAAAAGAAGGACTAATTAACTTTCTCGATAAGAATCGATTGCAAGCTGAACGGATCTCTTCAATACGTTAACTGGGAAACTTAGTTTCTGACGCTGACAGCTTAAAACTTTAATGAATTGGATTTTAATTAGTGCTCGCTTAACGTTCAGTGGTGCAAAAATGCATGTATGGGTAGCATATAAACAAGAATGGTTATCAACAAAGAGGTTTGAAGAAATGATGGATGGACTCGTGAATGGTTAGGTAGTGAACTCTTCGATGATGGCTAAACGAGATCAGTTTCAAGCTCAAATAAATAAGGACCAAGAGGAACGAAATCTTTCAGTGGTGAATTTTTGTTTCTTCAAGTAGTGAGGTTTTTTTTATTAAACAAGAGTTTTTGATTATGATACGCGAGTCCACGAACAAAAACTATTCTTGCAAACAATTAATATTTATTAAAACTTCATTCTGTTTAAATACTTGTAAGTACGAGTTTTATGGTGGTTTCATACGGCGACTTTCTCAGAAATTTAGTCGCAGCTATAAATCTTATAGGCTGCGTTAATTTAGTTCGGCGAACCTGCACGCACGATGACCAATCAAGTTATACAAAACCAGTTTATGTGTATCTCTCATTGGACGGGAAACCTGTACAAAGCGAAGCCATGCTATACTGGAAATGTATATAGCTTCATGTGTCGCCGTGGATGGCGATGGAATCGCGTGAATCGCGTTAGGAACCGAATGTTCCGTGAATATTCACTTGACAATCGGTTAGAACGCGATTATAAAGTTGTGATAAAGTCGCGTATTTATGTCGCTGTAATAGTCGCAGTATGTCACCCCCTTAATGATCAATTAAATAATGATTGAGTATAAAAGTATGCCCAACGTAATATCTTACCAATATTTCATCATTAGGTACTCTAGACAGCAGATCAAGTATTTCATTATTCGGTACTCTGTTGGGTCGTAATATTTTTCTCGTGAACTTGTGAATTCCTGCAACAGTTAAAAATGAATTTAACAATGAATTATCAATTTGATAACTTTGTTCAATATAACCGATTTATTGTAATTAGAGAATAATAGAGTTAGGTTCTGCAAAAGAAATCTATAAAAATAAATATATTATGTTAATATACAGGGTGTTTGGCGCATGGACCGACACAATTTTTCCAGGGATTTGAGGTCATTAGCTAGGTTCTACCCATACACCCTTTGTCCCAAATGTCACGGTTGGTTACATATGTTTTTTTTTTTAAATGAAAAAAATGCCCAAAATGTTTCCTTTAATTCGAAATAACTTTTTTGTTTGTGGGCGTAGTGGCACAAAACAAATTTTGTTGCATTCTCCAAAGTCTTTTAAATCTAAAAACATCTTTGTTTCATACAACTGGTTTCAAGAAAATTCCTTACAAGCTTCCAAAGTAATTTTTTTTATTTAATGAATGAAATTTTACAACTTCACACGTTATTTCGAATTAAAGGAAACATTTTGGGCATTTTTTTCATTAAAAAAAAAAACATATGTAACCAACCGTGACATTTGGGACAAAGGGTGTATGGGTAGAACCTAGCTAATGACCTCCCAAATCCCTGGAAAAATTGTGTCGGTCCATGCGCCAAACACCCTGTATAAAGTATTTATTTGTGAATATTCAAATCTATGAACCTCTGTTAGTAGTTAGTTTATACTGATAATAGTTTGGAACATGTATAGTTAAACGATTAAAATGGGTCAGTGGCTTATCAATTATTTCCTTTTACAAGTACTGAATCTTGATTTATTTCAAAGAACTTACCCCAAATCATAAATATGTATTTGGTGGGTATCATGAACATTACGAATGCAATCACCAAAATGATGAAAATCGCCAGAAGACTCAGGAATGGTACGGTGAAGTTGAAGAGACTGCGAACAAAATAATTTAAAAGATTATTTCCATGTATTACTTCTCTTTGTTCTGGGCCGGCAGTCTCGACATAGATACCGACAATGTCGCAAACTTTTGATCGCTTAATAATAACAGAAAAAAACAACATACTTATCGTTGCTTGCGAGAAATGCAAGTCTCAACATCCAAGATGCGTTTCTCGCAAGCAACGTTATTGCAACCGATTTTTTCTGTTATTATTAAGCGATCGAAAGTTTGCGAAAGTGTCGGTATCTATGTCGAGACTGCCGGCCCTGGTGGCAAGAGGCGGCTGCTGAGCCTAAAAACTTAGGCTTGATTGACTCGGGCAACGCGTAGTATGTCCATAATAAAAAAAACAGTTGTAGCCAAGAGCCTACAAATTGTCCGGTTGGTGGCGATAGACTACTATTACATGGGACTACTATCATAATATAACATCAAGCATGTAATCTAGAGGTGTGTCCTTAATAGTACACTCACATTGTCCCACATCCCGCCAGTTATGTTTAAGTCCCACGTAACAGGGGGCAACCCTATAGCCAACAACTGAGCACAAAGACGTGTCTACTGTTGAGAAATTTCTAATGGACTGACCCTGGGAATCCAACCCAGGACCTCAGGCTCAGCAGTAGCGCATGCGACCAATAGATCAAAGAGGCAGCCATAGGTCAACACATTTTAAACTAAAGTTGATCTTAAGATTGACTTTCTTTGATTCTTTACCACTTAAACTACTATGGCAGCTTTAATGTAGGAAATTTATTCCACTCACTTTTTAATACTTTCGCCGAGATTAGCGAATCCTCCGATAAAGTTTTGTACACTTTGTACCATTTCCGTTAAACTGTTTATTTTTTGTCTCAATGACTGGTTTTTCTCTTCCTGTAATTAAAAATGTTACATTCGTTTTATTTTTGTCGTGCAGCCTTCGAATAAAAGTGCGAAGCTTGTTTTACATTTAAATGAATTAAATCAAGGAGTCTATGAAGTGAATAAGTATCAATGTCTATAAGTTAGATAATTTTAATTACTTTGTGAAATCTGTTTAAATACCAATAGACAAACTAGTAAATTTTTACCTTTTCCTTTTTACTGTCATCTTCAACTGGTGGTATCTTGAACAGATAATCTTTCCCTGCAAAAATTATATGAGCAATGTAAGACCAAGTATTTTTAAACTTTGCCTATGAAAGGTGTCTAAAATTATTGGGTTCATTAACCTAATTCTGATAGGGCCCTAGTGCACGTCTCCTTTTTAATAAAATCTCTCGCCAACTGGTCGACACTTCACGTGACTTTGCTGGCTGACTCTTTCTTTGGCCAAAGAATAGCTTTGCCATTCAACGTGGCAATGCTCCATGCCAGTCTTCTGGACGCGTTCCCGGACGACAGCGATACGGAGGAGTACTTTAAGTGTCGACAATAGGACATTTAGGCCGTTCGTTGTATTATGTAGGTAGTTGCTTCTAGTCTTAGTTTTTAATATTATTTTAGATCTATTCTAATCTATATTTGCACGGATTCTAGTCATTTCAGTTTACAATACATCTGAAGATGCGGACAGCTCTTACTCTGAAACTGTTTTAGTGTTCTTGCCTTTAATTTTAAAGTCTGTGGTCTCTACTATAGAATCTTGGCGTGTCTAATTTGAACACTATCTTGATACAACACCAAAAAATTAAAACATCAAAGGAGCGGCCAGTTTTTGATTAGCTGCGGGCATGAACTAATTACGTAATATTATAAGTAAAAATATTTTTCCAAGCTTTCTCGCGAAAAGGAATAGAGACTGAATGTGAGGGAAGCTCAGTTTCAAATCGACAACTGTTTGATGTGATTGTGAAGATAGGTTCATTTTCTGTTCAGGAATTACTTTCAATAATTAGTGGTTAGTGCCTAATCTTGTGTCAGAGTTTTTATGCCGCCCATGGGCCTCTGACTTAGCTTTACATGTCGTTAAAAAATATTTCTCAAGCTCGCTGGTTTGGATTGATGTTTCACGATGTTTTCCTTCACCGAAGCATGTGATAATTATACAATACGCACTATCTGAAAAATCAGAGGTGCGTGTCTTGGGTTCGAACTTGAGACCTATGACTTGACAGTCAGACGATCGAACTAGGTTATCACTGCTGAACACTGTATTGAAACTTTTGTATAAGTGTCAGGGGTAACAGTCACTGAAGTTTAATAATGTTACTTGTATTAGAGCTGGTCGAACTACAATTGTGTCTGTCTTACATTCCATTGTAAGTGAGGATTGAGAACTAAAGTTTAGACACGTACCAGTAACCTCAGTAACTCATTCAAGAACACAGGGGCCCAATTCTGCTATTACAATAGACGACAATAGTGTCAGAATGGTCTGTCATTGATTTCATAATTGTTGATTTTGACAAGTTTTGACAAGTCAAAATCAACAATTATGATATCAATGACAGACCATTCTAATGGTAATTCTAATGGTCTGTCATTGATTTTATAATTGTTGATTTTGACAAGTTTTGACAAGTCAAAATCAACAATTATGAAATCAATGACAGACCATTCTGACACTATTGTAATAGCAGAATTGGGCCCCTGGTACTTTGTTAATTGCTCAATATAAAAGTTCGTTGAAAGATTGAGACATTCTTTTCCAAAAGCTCCAAGTCTAAGGGCCAAAATAAGCATTACTTACATCGAACAAGGAAGTATTTAGGAGGCCGGTACCAGAAGAACGGTATAAGTATGAGGAGCGGCAACATCCAAATTTTGAAGAACCAGCAGAAAAGTAGCCACAATGTTAATGCTATTATGTTCATTCTTCTCGACTCCCATTCGAAACATGATCTGAAAAAAACAATGTTAATCTTATTGGTCATCATTCACAAGCGAAATTCTGACTTTTTGTTTTCGACCTTTTTTAAAGATTTTAGAGGGAAACACCATAATTTTTTTTTTCTGTAGGGAAAATACTTTCATTGTTTCCGTATGACAGCGATGTGTTGGACTACTCTGATGCCTGATTACATAACGTAATATAACATCACGCATGTAATCCCCGAAGGGTTAGGCAGAGGTGTAACTAAATAGTACACCCACATTTCGCCAGTTATGTTTAACGCCCATGTAATAGGGGCGAGTCTATCGCCATCAACCGGTCACAACTCCAGATTCAGTGGCTGCTACTGAGAAATTCCTGATGGAAAAACTCAATAACACTTTAAACGAACTGGGAATCGAACCCAGGACCTCATGCTCAGCAGTCGCGCCAACGACCACTAGACCAACGAGGCAGCCTGCCTGATGGCAGTGATGCCTCATTGTCGTTTTATTTTCTGCATTTGTAGATATGTAGTTATTTCATTTAGTACCAGCTGTAACCATTTGCTTGAATAATATTTACTATTCTTTTATTATTTCTTCTATCTAATAATAATTACCGTTTGTTTAAAATAATTGTTTTAATTTAAAAATGATAGTAAATATCTATTATAAAGATTAAAACTCGAAAACAGCGCAACTGTTAACACTTTCATAATAAAGGCTACAGTTTTAAAAGCCCTAATTAGTTGAAACGAGCTGATCAAAGCCAATAAGTGGCGCACTTAGTGTACAAGAAAATTTCAACTTGAAAGTGCTAACTTTCGAGAATTTTCCGACACTTTGGTGCAAGAATGTTTGAGCATGTAGTTTTGTAAGATCCCTTTAGGTTTTGTTGATCACCTAAGAGTGTTAAGCTTGTGTTTTTATTCTTCTAACAACTATTATAAATTTTAATTCGAAAGTTTGTGAGAATGTATGGATCATTGTTCTTCTTTAAAAAAAAAATGGATTTGGTTGAAATTTGGCACACATATACTTTATAACCTGGATTAACACATAGGATTTTTATCCCGGTAGTACGATTCCGTGGGATTATTACCGAAATCGGCACGGGTGAAGCCGCGGGCATAAGCTAGTCTTATTATAAATCGACTGCCGCAACGCTACAATAATGATACATTTTATACGACAAGCTTTATACTTTAGACTTTGCTCACAAAACCGTTTTCATGGTTTGTCTGTGCAATAAAAAAAGGTTTATTGGTGCTAATAAAATTAATTATTAACGCTAGATATTAAATTAGGACACTACTTTTATATTTTTAGGTTTTTTTTTTAAATATTGAAAAAAATGAGATGAAGGAATGAATAGAGGATAATAACTTAATTACTTATATTGCGAAGTTGGTGTATATTTTTACATAATATCTATGTTTATTCCCTTTAGGTTCAAAACGAACACTTCCCAAAACGTTCGCTCTCCCAATACGTCGGTTTCCCAAAATGGTAATGCCCTAAATGTGAACCGTCATACTTATGAAAAATATTACCAGTATAAAGCGAAGGCCATACCGCCAGCTAGCCAGCGAGCAAGCCGGGCGAGCCCTTTTCATACTTCGTTTCGGCCTTTTCGGTAGTTCGCGGTGTGAACCAAAGTATATAATATATTATAATAATATATAATATAACATAATATAATAATAATATAATATCCCTGGACATTTCACACAGCACCATCTAGTCCCAAGCTAAGCAACCTAATGCTTGTGTTATGGTAGCTAGATGGCTGATAAACTACATTTATATACATTTTTTTTTTGTAAATAAATACACATTACTTACTTATAGATAGAAAAACACCCAGAAAGTATGAAAAGATGTGAAACGATGCGTCGCCCTGCTCGCTCGCTCGTTCGCTAGCTGGCGGTGTGGCTGCGCTTAAGAGGTAAGGTCGTTATATAAATTAGTAAAACTTACTTCATAACTCTAAAAGCACCCATGGTCCAATTAAATACAACCTTAGCCCTGGCTAAGTTCCTAGAAAATGTGTGTCTGTCTAGTTTTTGTTTTGCCTCAAGATATTTCACTTCCTTCGTATTGACTACGCGGACTGATGCTTTTACCTGTAAATTAAGAAATTAATGGCCATTAGTAAAATAATAAGTTTGTTTGTCAAAGCTGAATACAATTTAAAAAAGTACTAAATTCCGGCCGGGATTTGGAACTGTGGGTCTTTAACCCTTTGTTTAGTGGGACGTAGATTCTGCTACGTAATGCAATTAATTTTATAAATATTAGTATTAACTTTATTCTGTCTATGATTGATACATTCAAGCGCCTAGTAATTGAAGAAACCAGTGTCAAGATAAGTGTCTGAAAAATATCTGATATACATATGTAGGTAGGTGCTATTCTGAATGTAGTCTTCACAATATTATTTTGAAATGATTATTTCTCAAGAAAAGATGCTCCTCGTTATTTATTAAAATTACGCCACATTACGTCTTATAATATCATGAAAGTGACATTAAGAAATTAGTTTCGCAGAAACGTAATTTCTCATTATCTCTTTCCGACTCATTTTCCTGTTGGTATTATTTTCCTCTGTCAAGTGGTTGACAGATAGTATTATGAGGAAAAAGGCTCTATTTCTGTTTTTTCATAAATAGTTTATTTCCATCCAACAATAGCTAGACAAAATGAATCATTGGTTCATGCATCATTATCTACATATTTGGGCTTGGTTTCCAGTTTGCAAATGGTACCGATAATTATGTGGGTACGCAAATATTTATTGGGAAATAGGTAGGTGTGTTCTGTATATATCAACTCAAAACTCTTTCAAATATTCAAGTTGAAAGCGTATTCAATTATTTATAAGTTTGTACAGTCAGTATCACCTAGCCTTTTCCAACTATGTTGGGGTTGGCTTCGGAAGTTTTTACAGTCACCATCCCGAAATCAGTCTTTCCAAGGAGTACTGTATTACCCAGTACTAACTGATCAGTCAGATACGCCCCTCCTTGCGCCCCTCCATGTAAAATATTGGTAACAAAGACAGCTGATAACTTTGTTTTGTTTATAATATTATTATCAAAATCAAAATATTTTTATTTCACATAGACACTACACCTACATGGACACCTTATGAAAATCGTCGACAAAAAGGTGCACGGTTCGGGTTGATCGTTTCCTATGGAGAAGAACCGGCAAGAAACTCCATGCCATTATGTTTTACAGTCTCTTGTCTCAACGGCAAAAAAATCCTTGATTGTGTACTTACAAGTTTCCAAGTGAGGTTCATCTCCAATAAGATCCTGGGATTATTTCCTTTTGCTCGGTCTCGGAAGCTGGAGTCTTTGAGAGCATACCATTTCTTCTCACCACTTTTGATCTTGAGCAAAGGTAGCGAGAGACAGCCTATGTCTTCAGACTTCTTCTCATCATGGATGGTGATATCTAGGATTGAGCTGATATCAGGCACCTCACTGAAATGAACGTTCAAGTATTAATGGTTTTTTGCTGCTAATTGGAATTGAGTGATGAAAACATTAGCTTATGTCCAGACAGTAGATTAACCCCTTTTTCAAGGCCCAATAGATAACTATTGGGCCAAGAAAAAATGAATGATGAATGAATGAATGGATGATGGTTAGAACATTGGTAGTGTGGAAGTAAGCGTAAGAGCTTACTTTGAAAATCAGACTGTGTTAATCATTATAAAGATAGATACCAAACCAGAAAATGTTGTCTAAGATTCAGGGATGTAATAAAAACAAGGTGTAAACAGATTCTTCGCGAAGCCGTCAACCAAGCTAATTCTAGGTATACATTAAACCAAGTAACTCTACGCAAAAAATATTGCTGTGAAATGACTAGGTATATTTTTGGGGTCAAACATCACGGTTTAAGGTAGGACTCGATGTAACGCACTCAAAACATTGTGCTGATGGATGTAAATGAAAGTACAGGGGTTATGAAGGTATGTAAGCAACGCTATAAAACCTGTATTAAAAATTAAAAACATGTAAAAAAGTTGGAACCTTGACCTCCAATATCTCCGTAACTAGAAAATCCCTGGGTTGGTCCAGAACAAAAAAATGATCGCAATGACGGGGGGGGGGGGACAAGTGAACCCTTAACGAAACTGAAAGTCTCGTTATTATCTCGCTATTTACACACATTTTTTAAGTATTTAATTATTGAAGTATTTTATCAAAAAGAAAGTTTACCAGAATCTTAATTTAAGAACTAAGCCTCACAAAACTAAATAAGTTAACTAACTAAGCCTCATTATATTGTGCTTTTAAAGCCCAACATGACCAGAGATCGCAAAAGCCAGAAAGTTTTTAAAATAGAAAAAATACGAACATAAAAATACATAACATCAACGCCGGTAATCCCCGAAGGGTTAGTCAGAGGTTTACCTAATAGTACACCCACATTTCGCCAGTTATGTTTAAGTCCCATGTAATAGGGCGCTAGCCTATTGCCATCAACCACCAGGAGACCAACAGAAGGGCACAACATAGGCTTAAAAATAGTAGACCAGAATATTCAAGTTTCCACTTACAAAGTAAATATCTTCATCCAATTCGGCTCCTGTGTCTTGAACTCTGTATGAGTTTGCAGTCTCTCGTTGTCAAGTTCTAGCACACAATGACACTCATTGCCTACCAGTCCTCTTGCACCGTAAACTATTACCATGAGACTGCCAACTTCTCCAGAGTCGCCTTTGTAATTGTACCAGGGCTGTGAAATAAACAAAAATAATTATGTTGAATGAAAAAACGGTGAAGGAAAACATCGTGAGGAAACCGGCATGTCCTAGAACAAAAAAATCGAAGACATGTGACATCTACCAACCCGCACTGAGCCCGCATGGTGGATTTATAGCCCATACCTTCTCTAGAGAGGAGGCCGTGTGTCCCAGCAGTGGGAACATTATAGGCTGATTATGCTATGCTATGTCGAATGAAGTATTAAACATAGTGTTAGTTTGTTGATCTCTGCGACTTTCATCCGTGTGAAATTATTATAAAAATATTACTTCCTCATTTGAATCGCATTTTGTTAACAATTTCATGGGTTTTATTTTTTTGCACTGAACCTTAATTCTTTTTCTAAAATAAACGTAGCCGTTACTTATTATAACATCAGCTATCTGCTAGTAAAAGTCCCGTCTCAAAATCGGTCCAGCCGTTTTGGAGAATAGCCGGAACAAACAGACAGACACACAAATTTAATAAAAGTGTATTTTTGTTGTTTTTAACAAAAAAACATTTAAAATAAATTTTTGTTTACTTTCATATGCATTCAGTAAACAGCTGTTATTTTCAAATTAGAAACATACATTTCGATACATACATACTGAGCATAGTTTTATATATTTATATTTAAAAGACATACTTACAGATTTCGTTACAACCGTATCGAGTCTTCTCTGCGTCTCTTGATAGTCATCAAGGCTAATGAGAGAGAATCCAGTAATTGTGAGCAAAATGAATAATTCTGTGTTCGTGTCTCCACCCAAGTTCAATCGCATTTTGTGTGTCTTCTCCTTTTCCAATTCTGATAAATCAATAGTGGTTCTGAAAAAGGATATTTATTGAGTATTTTATTTGATGAAGACTCAGAAGGTAAAGATTTTTTGAGCTAACTATAGATAAAACATTTTTTTTACTAGTTTTTATAACTACCTACAACACCATATATCTACCTACTTATTACGTAGTAACAATAATGCTTGTTTATGTTAAAAAATAATGTTGAGTTAGTATTTTTTTTACAAAACGGCTACTTTTGAGTACGCACGTGGAAGTATGAAGTTTTAATTTATTTATATTTTGATATTCCATTCAAGTTTAAGACGTAAAAATAAAATACATACAATTTAATGTGAAGTTATTTACCTGCCAACACAGACGTCTTTTTCCCATATAGATGCCTCCACAATATTATCTTCATACAAATTGAAATTGAATAATTCTTGCCATTTAGCTTTCGATGTGTTTGTTTTTATTACTTTCGACTTGTACTTCTCCGAGCCCATTCTGGAAAAATATGTGGGTGATGTTTAATAAAAAGTTACAGAAAAATAAATTCATATCCTCAAAATATACTTCAATTTTTAAATTAATTAATTAGAAAATCCTTAAAAAGGTGAAGGTAAACATTGTGAGGAAACCAGCGTGCCATAGAACCAAAAACTAGAAGATATGACATCCAGCAAGTCCAGCCACCCGCACTGGGAAGCGGGTCGGTTATGACCCCACTCTCTCTCCGTCTCTCTTTCAGTCCCAGACGTGGCAACATTATAGGTAGATTTGACTAAATAATAAAAATTAAATGAACGCATCTTAAGAACGATAATACTGATGAACAGGATGTCCAGACTAGATAAAAATTACACTTATCGTATACAATTAAAAGTGAGATCACTTTCGACATAGATACAAAATCTTTATCTAAATAAACAAACATGATATTATTAATCCAAGACAACATTCCCGACATAACCAGTTTTATTTACAATCTGAAATAAAAAAAAGTGTACGTAAAAAAATTATTTTTCTCACTTAAAACGACAATGCAATAAACGGAGCTTTTCCTCCAAAACGTCCGTTTCCAGACCAGTGGCTTCAATTAATGCGATGGACACCGTGGCTACTTTTGTTGTCCTTTTCACTGATTTTACTTTGTCTTGCTTGGTATTGCTCAAAATAAACTGAAAACAAAAGAATTCCTCATTGATTTTTCAGTCTAAAACCCTTTTTTCAAAGAAATTCCAATCACAATTCTAAAGCGTCAGAAATTTTGTAAACATTTTAAAGGAGTTTTCCTAATCGTGACAGTATCCAGTTCATATGAAAAAGAGTACCTTTTCGACTTTCTCCCGGGTTTTTTCTTTCTTCTCGTTTTCTACTTTATCTTTGTCCTTTTGTTTTCGTTTCTCTTTTACTGCGTCTTTAATCCGTATGCCAATTTTATTACGTATTGAAAGAATAGGGGGTGGTGTGGCAGCGGGCGTTGTGCATTCGTCGCTATCTTTGGCCAGTTCATTTAATCTAAAAATGAATTTCAAAAATTCTTTATTACATTGAAATTGCCTTTTGTTTGTTAAAAGAAAAAAAACAAAGCAAACTTACGATTCGAGACTCAATCTACAGAAATCGTCTCCAAAAAATGTGTTAGTATCACTGTCATTTTTGTCCAACGGCGACGGCGTAACTTCGGATTCAGATATACTAACTTCTCGTGCAGTAATGTATTGGAAGCGCGCATCATTTTTTTGAATTTCTTCTTCAATTACACTGTATCTAACACTATGTTTCTCATTAGGCTCGCTATGTTTCTCATTAGGCTTATCGTTGCTCATCGTGTCAATTTTATTAATATCGGCACTGCTCGCGTATCTAGGTTCTTTGTAGACGTAATCTTCTTTGAGTGATGACAGCGAGTCAACTGATTTTGATTTTTCAAGTTTTCTTTGCATTTCCTCATACTTGTTTTGTATCCTTGCATGCAATCTCGCGAAATGGCTTTTTTTGAGGGTTTCACCGTTTCCGTGCACATCCGCCATTGATTTTTCACTATTTATTTAATTTTTGTAACACAACGGACATATAATATTGCTCACGTCGAATGACACGTTAACATTGGCAAAACATTTTGCTGTGTGGTGTGTATAGATAACGCTATCAACTGAGTTATTGATTATTTTGACTAATCTATTATCTTTAGTATGTGTTTAGTCTTGCGGGGATTTTTATGTAAGTATCGTAGTACCTCCTTCGGTTATTGGTATAGCATAAGTGTGAGCGCATGATAATAATTAAAATATAAGTAAGGCGAGCCAATTTAAGACTGTGATAGATAAAGTTATCAGATTTAATTGGTGACTTATCGGCTCAGTGACTCATAGATAAAATACCACTAAATACGTGTTATTTATTTAGTAAAATTTTAGAGATAACGCCTAAAATTCGAATTTCGGTACTTATACTAGCTATGCTATGGAAAACATAATCAGGACTTTTTTTGTACAAAAAGAATGCAATCGAATTAATCGTGTGTGTAGGACAATAAAACCGTGCCCTTTCTTGAGTGTTCGATAACACCATAATCTATTATGGCATAGCAATGAGTGACGATACTGACTGATACGTAGATATAACATTTTATCTGTATAGGAAATGGGTATTAGTTATTTACTAGCTTATGACCGCGGCTTCGCCTGCATGGAGCTAATACGTGGAAGTAATAGTCCCTCGGGATTGTACCGGGATAAAAATATCATGATATGTGTTAATCCAGGCTATACACTATCTAGGGTACGCCACGATAGTGGCGATAAGTCCCCTCTTTGAGGAGTGGCTAGAGAGGCGCCACGGCGCCCTCGTCTTCCGCCTGACGCAGGTCCTCACCGGACATGGTTGTTTCGGGAGGTACCTGCACCGAATCGGGCGGGAGGAAACGCCCGGGTGCTATCATTGTGAGGATCGCCCGGAGGACACGGTGGAGCACACCGTGGAGGTCTGCTCAGCTTGGGCGAAGCACCGCCGTGTCCTCGTAGCGGTGATTGGCGGCGGCGACCTCTCGCGTCCGGCCCTGGTTCAAGCCATGGTGCGGGGCGAGAGGGAATGGGAAGCCGTCACCTCCTTCTGCGAAGCAGTCATGCTAGCGAAGGAGGCGGAATGTGAGAGGGAGAGAACCTCACGTCCCAGCCGCCGCGGGAGAAGCACCGGGCGTCGGGGGCCATGTCGTGATGGCGCTCGGCCACCGTAGGCGCGGGCCTGTGGACGGTGAGTAATGGGTTAGCTCGCCGTCCGTCCGTCTTATGACGACAGGCCGTGTCGACGGCGCGTTCGTGTTCCACGCGCGCCTCAAAGAGATGTCAGCAAACATGAGGGGCCCGCAAGGGCCGATGCCTGCCAGGGCTGCGGGACTGTTCGAAAGAGATACCGCGGCCCTGGAACATAAAGGGCAAAAGAAGGAACATGGATGGTTTTTAGTGAGTAAAAGTCTGACACTCCTTTCCGCTCCGCCCAGAGCGGGAGGAGTCATTTGATGATTTCCCATCCGAAAAAAAAGGCTAGGCTAGGGGGTTAGGCTAGGTTTTGGATGGGCACTATCTGTGTGCCCATCCAAATCCGGTAAGTAGTTTTTCCGTGAAAGAGTAACAAACATCCATACATCTTCACGAACTTTCCTATTTATTATATTAAAATAATAGGACCGGTTGTTGTGGTGACCTGGGGCCCGATTCTGCTATTACAATAGTGTCAGAATGGTCTGTCATTGATTTCATAATTGTTGATTTTGACAAGTTTGGTAATCTACTAATATAATGGCGTCATTATGACTTTCCAATGGTCAACCACTGACAGTCCATTGAAAGAAATGGCATAGAATGGTAATCTTGTACATAATGACAAATGAATGACTGACTTTAGGCGGTAATCTGCTAAAATTTTGACAGTTCCTTTGATCACTGACCTACCATTAGAACGTCATCGTGCAGTCATTGCTTTTATTTAGTTACGAGTAAGTGTTTGTGGAATATTGAATGGAGACAATGTATTCTCGAGCTAGCCAACGCAGTGGATGTTAGATAAAGAAGATGGGTGGAATGCAGAAGACGTCGTCGAGCCCATAACTTGACGAGAATGAATACGAACCCATGATATACCCGAGGCGGAATTTGTAAAAACTTTTCGCCTTTGAAAGGATTCAGTAAGGGGGTTAATTCCCCTTATGGCCAGACCGCGCCGAAACGATAGCGTAACGGCAGAAATGAAGGTGAGAAAACTGAATTTGACATTGATTTATTATTCTATAAGTAGCTATATACACGAAATAGGTTGATTAATGTTATATTTTTTATTGCAGATTCTAATAGCACTTGCATTTTATGCATCAGGGTCCTACCAAAATTTGATTGGACAGATTGCCCTCCATAATGTTTCACAAATTACTGTATCAGGAGCAATTAATGAAGTAACAGGCATTAGAGAGGTATTGAATGAATTTCTTGTTATAGAACTTTAGATGCAACAGTTCTTGTACCTATATGTCAAGAACAGTGAGTATATAAAAGTAATAAGACGTTCAGTAAAATGGGGTTGTATAAAAGTAAATTTATTTTTTGCAGGTGTTTGCTTGCAGCATTGCAGCACATGCTTTACGTTATAGTCCAACAACTGCAGGCAAGATTGTGAATGCATGTTGCATTTTGCACAATATTGCAAACATGGCAAGAGCACCGTTGCCACCTGCCTGATGAAGTTTATGTAGAAGCCATTGTTAAAAAATCAACATTTAAATTACTTTTTATTTATCATAAACTAAATATTTATTTAACAATATTTAAGTTGACTTTCAAGCCAATTGAAGAATGTGAAAATCATTTAAATAATAAAACAAATCCAAGTTAAATTATCATAATATTTTAATCATCATTTCAAAAACAAATAACAAATTTTACCATATATAATGAAAATAATAACAGTCATGTCATTAATCACTAACCAGTCTTTTAATTTAGGAGGGAAATAATTAAGCAGCACCTAATCATCAAGACTATCAAAGGGTGAATCGGGATCTTCTTGAAGGTCGGGCACTGCAGCAGGCTCTTGTTGACAGACTGTGGAGAAATACATAAATTAAATTAGCAGATATGTAATGTAAACCCAACTCAATATTCTAGTGAAGTGCGAAAATGCTCTAATTATTATTAAAATGATTTAATTCTTTTTTACAGATCCACAGTATTGTACTAAATATGATTTAAAATAAATTAATACTATTTTTATAAACACTGTTTCATTTAATCATTTATCATTACAGCCATTTGGAATCCACTGCTGGACATAGACTCCTCCTTAACTAGATTTCATTTATCTTTTAATAATCTGACAAAACCTCTTGCATACTTTAGAAAACATTAGTCAGACTCAGAATCTGATGACATTATAATTCTGCGGAGTTTCTATGAAAACAAATTTAACTTTAATACAATAGTTACAACACTTCAATAGGATGTGTAACCTAGCGCTCAGTATCTGATCTGAGTTACAATCAAGATGTCAAATTCTGCCCAATGTACTACCACTGATGTGAGTCTACACCTAACAAAGGTTTTAAGCTTAGCTGGAGGGGTTATATTAATTTTTATTGTATTGTTTTCAATGCTCCTTAATACTTATTGTGGGTATGTTTGTAGGTACATAGGTACAATGAGTAACCTGTTGCACTTATGTGACTCTTCTGTGATTTAATTTTCTTTAACATTTTACTCTTATATTCATTGTACTTAGAACTAAAAAAAGTGTAAATATTACAATAATGATACATTTTATAATGCATACCTAATTATACTGTATTTAGGTACTTACTGTGCGCCACTCTGCCGGCGTTTTATTGGGGCAGTCCACCGATACCCAATTTAAAAATTGGGCGCACTTCATACAATATCGTTTCGATGAACTTCGCCCTTCATTGGTGCGGCTGCAGGGGCCAAGAGTCGAAATTTGCTCAATTAGCACCATTTTGTATAAAATCAATAAATATAGGCTTCTCTGTAAAGGAATTTAAATATACGAACAAAAATCTAATAAAAACACTTAAATGTAAAAACATAACAAAACACCGGCTGCTAGAAATAAATAAACAGATAAACGTCAAAGTAATGTCACATTTGACTTTGACAGCTAAACATAACATAAATTTAATGTTTTTTTGCTATTTACGAACTTCTTAGTACTTCAGATTGCTTATAATACTAATAAATAATATGTAAAAATATATATAAATAAAATCTCACATGAATAGATGTTCAAATTTAGTAGTAGTTTTTCGAAAATCATTTCTACCAAGGAATTTTATAATAATGGCAATACTACAATGTCATTATAACACAATTCTATTACGAGACCACTGACCGACCAATGATCGACCATTATGAATTTAGCAGATTACGAACTTTAAGCAAAATGACAATGGGATCGTGTTGGAATGTCGAATTTTATAAAAATAACAGAATTGAGGCCCTGATGCTTGGAGAAGGCCAATTCAGTGGACAATTGTCTTCTAAATTAAATACAAAATCATTTTCACATTCTATTTTCTCTTCGAGTATCTAATGTTCTACGTCATGCATGACAGACTGAATCAGACCTTAACCGGATCAAGATAAGTTTTAATAGATATATTAATGTCGTATTTTAGCACCTTCATTCGGACGAGTTCCGGGTTACTTATCTAGCAGATATTTTTTATAATTTTAATTGCCGTAAATTGAGACAAAATTACCTATCCGGATATTATGAAATAGGCTTTAAATGCATGCAACACATATGGAACTGATCAAAATACGATAATAGCAGATGGATTAAAGTAACATTTCATTGATAACAATAGAGATTAACTTAAAGTTAGGTAAGTGCTTAAAGGGCGATGATTGGTGGAATGAAAACCCTGTGACGTCAACTATGGTGTTGTAGATTATAACAGATCAAAGTTATCAGTTATATCTTTGTTGTGTTACGTGGTGCGTTTCTATTACCTAAGCCTGGATAACGATGATACATTCTATGTTCACCCATTGATTCGATAGTGGGCATTTCAGCACCCAAATTGCGTAATGCACTTTGTACCATAAAATAATTATTAGGATTAGAAGCACTTTCAAGTTAGCCTTTGAAGGCTACTAAAATCGACGTATTTATTTTTTCTGGAAGCTTAGACTGTGATGTTTTTTCAGCGATATTATAGTAGAAAAGTCAAAAATGTATTGGGTTTATTTAGGTAAACACTGGAAACGCTGTCAACTAAAAAAAACTAGAAAAATAAAACGCTTTGAAACAGATTACCATTTCTCTAGGACCTCACGAGCAAGTGTCCTGCACGAAGATAGAGGCGATCATAGAATTGTATATGTGGTTAAAGAATAAAATTATTTTGCTAGCCTCCGATGACCTATCGATAGTGAATCACGATGCAATAATTTTTGATATCATCAGCAATCTCTCATTCAGTAATAATTCTGATTAGAAGCATTTATCGTTGCTATGCATGTTTGGTAGGTGTAAAGTATTTTCCTAAATATAACAAAAGGTGACAAAAGGATTATTATTATATTAATCTAGTGAAAAACCACGATCAATTGATAACATACTGTCTGTACCTAAACAGTTCTGTTACACTTTGACAATTATGGATACTTATTATCAATATTAATATCAATGTATGTGAATCATGCGTTTTTTTCTAGCGATTTCTATTGCTAAACAGAAAGAAAATACCGATTAGTAACATAATAGATTATACCTAACTGAGGGCATGTGTACTTAAATTACTGCGTAAGATATAACCTACATCTACTGTAATGTTGGTTGGTCCCAATGCAGTGGACTTCTATGTAGTAGGTACTTACTTACAAAGTTTAGAGTCAGAGTCAGAGTTGTTAAAGTTAAGCTGTAGTAAAATCATATTGTGTGCTTTTCCATATTTAAAAAAATTAAGTAGTAGAAAAAACAATTATATACATAAAATATGTTAAATAAACATGTACACTTTTTAGTAGGTCACTATAGTGACAGACTTAATATATCTCGATATCAAAACTATTGTTGATAAACTTAAGTCGACACGGGGTAAGGTGTATCTACCTATTAGATGTAGACACAAAATAGCTAGGCTATTAGCTTATAATATTCACACAGACATAAATAGTATGTCGAAGTTTAGGTATATTATTAACACTGCGACTTTTAGTAATTATACTAATATACATTTTTATAATAACGGTAAATCGGAGGATGCATGCGTAATTATAGATGATTCTCAAGTAGAATCCACTGGTCGTGGGGTAGTCTCGGGGCTCACTCCAGATATTAATATTAATTTAAACTAGGTAGTGAGACAAAAGAAGGTACCTTTAACAATATTGTTAAACCTATCAACAGCAAGGTATCTTCTTGCACTCAATTGCGCGTTAATAAAAAAGGGCCTCAGCAGAACACCTTAAAATTATTCCACCAAAATATCCAAGGCATTTCTTCCAAATTATTAGAAATTGAATTGTTTTTAGAAAAAAGTATGTTTGACATTATTTGTTTTACTGAACATTGGCTAAAAGATTATCAAATGCTTATTAATTATGAGAACTATATGGTTGGTAGCTGTTTTAACCGTAAATCTATGCTGCGTGGAGGTTCCCTGATACTATTGAAAAATATTGTTAAATATAAGCAACGTAATGACATAGTAGGTCTCTCGGTTGAACATTGCGTCGAACTGTCCTGTGTTGAGCTAGATAAGCATGTAATTGTGTGTGTGTACAGACCCCCAAACTATCAAAACTTTTCCTTATTTGAATCTATAATGGAAGATGTCCTGGCAAAACTTGCAGCCAGTAATAAATCTACAATTATTTGTGGTGATTTCAATATCAATATTTTAGAAGAAAATTCAAATAGCAGTCGGTTATTAAATCTTTTTAAGTCATTTGACTTGACCAACATTTTTATAGAACCTACTAGAGTCACTCCATCTTCTGCTACTTGTATAGATAATGTTTTCTGCGATTGTGATAACTTAGATAAAGCCATAGTAAATTGCCTGCCGTCTGACCACAGCGGTCAAAGTGTAACTTTTAGGTGTAACACACCATTGCAAAAAGTTCAGATTAAATTTAGACCTATAACTACTAGCAAATTAAATAGGTATAATATTTCCCTGCAGAACAAGTTAAGTGTTATGAGCCATCATATGGACGATATTAATATAAATCAATTGTATGATCATTTCTTTTCAATAGTTCACACTCAATTCAACAAAACTTTTGAAAAGAAGACAAAAAGTATTTGCCCTAAATTTATATTTAGTGATTGGGCAACTAAAGGTATCAGAAAAAGTAGGGACAGACTATTTGAGCTTTATGACCTTAAATCTTATATAAACACTGAAACTTTTAACAAGTATGTTGCTAAGTATTCAAGCATTTTTAGAAATACATGCAAGGTTGCCAAAGCCCTGCACATTAGCAACAAGATCAAAACAGCAGAAAATAAAATAAAGACAGTTTGGAAAGTCATAAATAACGAGACTAACAGGAAGAAAATACGTAACACTAGCTACACATTAGATACAGCATGTGGTCCTAAAAGCTCTAATCAGGAAGTAGCTCAAGAATTTGTGAATTTCTTTACCGATATACCGTTAAAAACTACGGAGGCTCTTAATTCCTCTCCTGAAGTCTCAATTGGTTTATTAAAGGCGAATGTGTCTGGCTGCCCGGCCGAATTTAAATTTAAACACATAAACCCTATGATAGTTATTAAAGCTTTCCGGCAAATAAAAGTCAAACTGACCGAAGATCTTTGGGGAATGTCTATCAAAGTTTGTTCATCCATAGTTGAGACTATAGCACCTTACTTAGCTTTAATTTTTAATTTGTGTGTAGACCAAGGAGTTTTCCCTGATTTAATGAAATACAGTAAAGTCATACCTCTTTTCAAATCCGGGGATAGTAAAGATACTAATAATTATAGACCTGTGTCCGTGTTGCCGGTTTTTAGCAAGGTGTTTGAAAAAATAATGCTTAATCAAATGCTCAATCATTTTAACACCAACCGAATCTTACACGACCAACAGTATGGTTTCACTAAGGGACGTTGTACAACTGACGCCGGTGTAACCTTACTAAAGCACATATTTTCTGCGTGGGAAGCATCCCAAGACGCAATAGGAATTTTTTGTGACCTCTCCAAAGCATTTGATTGCGTAAATCACGACACATTGCTTTTGAAACTTGAGCATTACGGACTAGGTAAACTTGCACTTAGTTTGGTTAAATCTTATTTGAGTGATAGACATCAACATGTTCAAATAAATGGTGTTAATTCACAGGGTTTAAAAGTAAAAATGGGGGTTCCGCAAGGGTCAATATTGGGTCCTTTCCTCTTTCTAGTATATATAAATGATCTACCCTATTTATTGAAAAACCAACCTCAAAATATGGTGTTATTTACTGATGACACTTCCCTAATTTTCAAGATAAATAGACGGGCCCAAAATCTAGATGACGTAAATAATGCCCTACTTCAGGTCCATAATTGGTTCACAGCAAACAATTTAGTATTAAATGAAAAAAAAAACGAAATGCATAAGATTTGCTTTACCAAATGTTAAAAGTAACGAGTGTGATGTAGTATTGAATAAAGAGAAACTTGAATTCGTAGATAAAACCGTTTTCCTGGGGCTTACGCTTGATTCAAGGCTACAATGGGGTTCTCATTTGATATCTCTTGCGGGGCGCTTAAGTTCAGCAGCATATGCTGTTAGAAAAATCCGTCAATTTACTGATGTGGATACCGCTAGACTGGTCTATTTTAGTTGCTTTCATAGTATAATGTCTTATGGCATTCTGTTATGGGGACGGGCTGCAGACATTGAGTCTATATTTATTCTGCAAAAAAGAGCCATCAGAGCCATATATAATCTTCGTAGGCGCGATTCTCTAAGGGAACTGTTTAAGGAAATCAACATCATGACGGTACATTGTCAATACATCTACGAAAACATAATGTACGTTAGAAAAAATCTACATCTTTTTAATAAAAGAGGTGACAGACACAATTACAGTACTAGAACTAGAGATCAATTAGTTCAGTCGGGCTTCGGACTCGCTAAAGTTGACTCATCTTTCATGGGGTACTGTTTGAGATGCTATAATAAAACTCCACAAAGTATTCTTGAACTGAATGAGACACAATTTAAAACATGCATTAAACGCACACTATGTAAGCAAGCATATTACAAGTTGGACGATTATATCTCTGATAAAAATGCTTGGCTCAATGCTAGTCCTGCTCCACATGGACAGGGGCGCAGAAATGGATTAATGGATAGCATTAAATAGTATTGTTGGAGCTGCTGAAGATTGTACAACTATCTTTGCATTGTATAAATTCAATTTCTTTTGGCATTATATAACCGCATAGCCCATATTATGTGAGTACTATGTACTAGAAAGCTATCATTCGCTGGAAACCTGCGTCTTTTTTTTTTTGACTTGAATGTGCCCTGGCGGTTAAGTGTATGTCATGCTCACTCAAATGTCTCGCTGATGGTGGCGCGTGTGTCGGATCATTTAGTTCCCTTCAAAATGGTTGAGTTGGATGGTGCTGATACATGCGTCATGTTCGTGAACGGGCGCTGTCAGTTGTGACTGGTCATCTCTTGGTTGCCACGGCTTATTTGAATTAATTACTTTATTTTTGAATTGTTCTTTTCTTTGTTTTTACTATGGACACTTTTAACGTGCGTATCTTGCTACATCGCTCTCACATAATGTACCATCTCAACTTGAATGATGTAACCAAGGTTTTGTAAAATATTCTGATTTAAAAGACTGTCCATGGAGTTTCTTGCCCGTTCTTCTCCATAGAGATCTACGTTAGGGAATGGGCAACTACAGTACTTTCACAGTTTTTATGCCTTGTGACTGGGACTGTAGCTACATTTCATTGTTGTCTTTGTTTCGACACTTCAAAAGTGCCTGTAACTGGCCTACTTGAAATAAATGCTTTGATTTTGATTTTGATTTTGAAAGACGTGTCAAAAAATATCAATAGAAAAGACTCGCCTTTTTGGTCTGGATTTTTAAATATAGGAGCTCGTGGCTAAATAATAACAGCCACTCGGGTCGATCTTTAGGTTAAGCCGTGCTTGCCTAGGTTGGTCTGTGGATGGGTGAGCACCCATTACATACCGAGTTTCCTTCATGCCTCAGATAGCATGTTGAGTCGTTTAAATTGTCCCGCCTGCATTTGTAGATCTTTGACAGGTAGTCAGTGACCCGAAAGTCTGTCAACCTGTCTTACCAATGAGTATCGTATTTACCCATAACTAACTATGTTGTAGACGCCAGATAGGCAGTCGCTCGGGCCTGTGGACGGCGAGTAATGGGCTAGCTCGCCGTCCGTCCGTCGTATGACGACGCGACGGGCAGGCCGTGTCGACGGCGCGTTCGTGTTCCACGCGCGCCTCAAAGAGATGTCAGCAAACGGGAGGGGCCCGCAAGGGCCGGTGCCTGCCAGGGCTGCGGGACTGTTCGAAAGAGATACCGCGGCCCTGGAACATAAAGGGCCAATGAAGGAACATGGGTGGTTTTTAGTCAGTAAGAGTCTGACACTCCCTTCCGCTCCGCCCAGAGCGGGAGAAGTCATTTGATGATTTCCCACCCTCCAAAAAAAAAAAAAAAAAGATAGGCAGTCGCTCCATGTAAAATACGGGTATTCAGCTGCATCCGTTTAGACTGGAAGCCGACCCCAATATAGTTAAGAAAAGGCTAGGCAGATGATGATGCTCTGGAATTTTAAACAAAACATCTAGAAGCAAAACAGTCATTTGTTTTCGAAGCTTGATTTTTTTTAAATTTAAAAAGTAAAACAAAAGCACAACGATGGCTTCAAGACGAGAGCCAAGAACAGGCGCCTACACTACACTTAACTACTATGCAAGCGTGCTCCATTTAAATAATAATCAGCTGCTCCATAAAAAATCGACTACAACTCGATCTAAATCTAAGACATGATGTATAGATTTCCCGTACAATGAGAGATAAATTGGTTTCGTATAGCTTGAGTGGTCGCCGTGCGTACACGAAACAGTCATTTCTACGATTAATGTAGAGAGCTCTTTAAAGAGTATACACAAGCACAATTACTGTAGTATTCTTAGAATATTATTTTTACTTGAGTGTCTCCTCCACTTCTGAGGAGCATCAAAAGGATCCAATATGACGCATGAATGGCAAGAATGTAATCTAGGTACACGTAGTCTTGGACAAACATCTACGTCATCGTCTAGGAATTACCTCTGTCACTGTATTTGTATTGTGAATCTAAGTGAGTCGGAGGCCACTCCTCTTATTAGAGGAGTGGCCTCCGACTCACTTAAATAGAGGAAAATATTCCTCATTAGATAAATTATGTTTTTAAGATAGCCGTATGATTTATGTGCCAGGACTCGCTGGTTTTCCATTCTCCATTGAACTGTGTCTAGTTTGTCCTATTGCCCTACACACCTGTATACATAGTGCCTATATTGAGAAGCGGAACAGCTGATTTCTTCTGGTTTTCTATTACCCGACAAAGTTTGCAAAGGAGTATGCGAGGATTGTAGCAGGTGACGTTCTGTAGTTTCTGCCTAACGCCATTGGAAAAAGGTTTTATTTTGTATGTATGTTGGTTCGAAGGCAAAACACAGCCTTTTATGACAGAGATGCCTTCTGATTTGGTTCCTTCTTTGTTGACGTTGCTTTTGGTCCTCATGATTTCCAATGGAACACCTATTTAATAAAATATAGTTAAAAAAGAACATACTTTAGAGTGACGTCATTTTATTTCTCGTATTCTTCTAGCAAACTTTCTTCTTTTATTTGATACCCATATCATGAGAATGCAAAAAAAAACTAGTCCGTCATCTTTAGGAGTCCGCCATGACCGCCATGTTACGTCACTAAGCGAACCATGCATTGCCATCCAGACTAAACATGTATGCAAAATTTCAGCCCAATCTGAAACTGGGAAGTGGGTCAAATTTAACTTTTAAGATTTTTTTACATAGTTTGATACAGCTGAAGCTAATAAAAGCTTGTTAATTGTTAAAAACGTTTCATCCAAGACCCATAGTAACAGAAACTCAGAGAAATTGAAACAAAACAACCCAAAACTAAGTTCTAAATAAAGCACGAGGCAAATGAACATTTTATTCGTAATTATCTGAATTAGGAGTTTGTTAGTCTGTAAAACCTTATGTTAAAGCTGTTTGGTTTACCAACTACAGAAAACTAACAACACAAACAAACTTGAATAAGTCCGGGCAAATTATAGGGTTGAAGGAAGCAACCATTTTGAAGGGGTTCTGAAGTCCAATGGGGAGAAACTTTAAGGTTCTAAGGGTCAGTCGTTTTAACAATTGTCGGGTACTTTCGACCCTAGCGATATGAGTTGAGAATTTACTGTGTTGAATTGATAAATTCTGGTAAGTGAGAAAGATGTGAGAGATAAAGGTTTATTCAATTTCAAACATATCTTAAGAGGAACCAGGGCCTGCGAGGAATTTGAAGAAACTATTGCCGTCGCGCTGCTTGAAGCCTGCCCCCGTAGAGTGCGATACAGTTGCGGTTCAGACCGATTCGATGATATCACAAAAAAAATTGGGTTGATCAACTTTTCGTATTTCCCTTTTTTCTCCTCGAACACTGAGCCGATTCAATTCTTTATGACAACAAATCCTTTTTGTTTTTTTAAGAAAGAGTATGTCTAAGTTTCTATATTTTTTTTTTATGTTCAAAACTTTTCGAATTTGTCTGGTAGTCCTCTAATCAAGGCCGTAATTTTTTTTTGGTCATTTTTGGAGGGTTCTAGTTTTTTCATTTATTTGTTGCTGAAAAAAAAGAAATGACAGGGACGTACACACAACAAAATTTCAATGATTTCTCTAGAGGCATTTTCAGGAAGAAAAAAGGGGACTACATTACACTACATTATATTTGTATGAAGAATCGCAGCCCCTGTTCCCTCTTAAATATTTTTTCAGTAATTAGTTGCTATGACGAAATTATGTGAAAGACCTGATGATTACTATTTCCGTTTTATTTCTTCTTTCTTCATGATGGGTAATCGGGTAAGTACAAGCGGTCATCATTTTATGATTTTCTAAGTTACACTTCTCCAATTATCTCGCGATGATGAATGGGTGTTATTGAACACTATGTAATTGAAAAATAATCTCCTTTACCGTTTTTCCTATATAGATGGAAAGGTGAATCAGAGTTAGATTTAAATTTAAACACATAAACCCTATGATAGTTATTAAAGCTTTCCGGCAAATAAAAGTCAAACTGACCGAAGATCTTTGGGGAATGTCTATCAAAGTTTGTACATCCATAGTTGAGACTGTAGCACCATACTTAGCTTTAATTTTTAATTTGTGTGTAGACCAAGGAGTTTTCCCTGATTTAATGAAATACAGTAAAGTCATACCTCTTTTCAAATCCGGGGATAGTAAAGATACTAATAATTATAGACCTGTATCCGTGTTGCCAGTTTTTAGCAAGGTGTTTGAAAAAGTAATGCTTAATCAAATGCTCAATCATTTTAACACCAACAGAATCTTACACGACCAACAGTTTGGTTTCACTAAGGGACGTTGTACAACTGACGCCGGTGTAACCTTATTAAAGCACATATTTTCTGCGTGGGAAGCATCCCAAGACGCAATAGGAATATTTTGTGACCTCTCCAAAGCATTTGATTGCGTAAATCACGACACATTGCTTTTGAAACTTGAGCATTACGGACTAGGTAAACTTGCACTTAGTTTGGTAAAATCTTATTTAAGTGATAGACAACAATATGTTCAAATAAATGGTGTTAATTCACAGGGTTTAAAAGTAAAAATGGGGGTTCCGCAAGGCTCAATATTGGGTCCTTTCCTCTTTCTAGTATATATAAACGATCTACCCTATTTATTGAAAAACCAACCTCAAAATATGGTGTTATTTGCTGATGACACTTCTCTAATTTTTAAGATAAATAGACGGGCCCAAAATCTAGATGACGTAAATAATGCCCTACTTCAGGTCCATAATTGGTTCACAGCAAACAATTTAGTATTAAATGAAAAAAAAACGAAATGCATAAGATTTGCTTTACCAAATGTTAAAAGTAACGAGTGTGATATAGTATTGAATAAAGAGAAACTTGAATTCGTAGATAAAACCGTTTTCCTGGGGCTTACGCTTGATTCAAGGCTACAATGGGGTTCTCATTTGAAATCTCTTGCGGGGCGCCTAAGTTCAGCAGCATATGCTGTTAGAAAAATCCGTCAATTTTCTGATGTAGATACCGCTAGACTGGTCTATTTTAGTTACTTTCATAGTATAATGTCTTATGGCATTCTGTTGTGGGGACGGGCTGCAGACATTGAGTCTATATTTATTCTGCAAAAAAGAGCCATCAGAGCCATATATAATCTTCGTAGGCGCGATTCTCTAAGGGAACTGTTTAAGGAAATCAAAATCATGACGGTACATTGTCAATACATATACGAAAACATAATGTACGTTAGAAAAAATCTACATCTTTTTAATAAAAGAGGTGACAGACACAATTACAGTACGAGAACTAGAGACCAATTAGTTCAGCCGGGCTTCAGACTCGCTAAAGTAGACTCATCTTTCATGGGGTACTGTTTAAGATGCTATAATAAAATTCCACAAAGTATTCTTGAACTGAATGAGACGAAATTTAAATCATGCATTAAACGCACACTATGTAAGCAAGCATATTACAAGTTGGACGATTATATCTCTGATAAAAATGCTTGGCTCAATGCCGGTCCTGCTCCACATGGACAGGGGCGCATAAACTGATTAATGGATAGCATTAAATAGTATTGTTGGAGCTGCTGAAGATTGTACAACTATCTTTGCATTGTATAGATTCAATTTCTTTTGGTATTATATAACCGCATAGCCCATATTATGTGAGTACTATGTAATAGAAAGCTATCCTTCGTTGATAACCTACGTCATTTTTTTTTTTTTTTATGACTTGAATTTGCCCTGGCGGTTAAGTGTATGTCATGCTCACTCAAATGTCTCGCTGATGGTGGCGCGTGTGTCGGATCAGCTAGTTCCCTTCAAAATGGTTGAGTTGAATGGTGCTGATACATGCGTCATGTTCGTGAACGGGCGCTGTCAGTTGTGACTGGTCATCTCTTGGTTGCCACGGCTTATTTGAATTAATTATTTTATTTTTTGAATTGTTCTTTTCCTTGTTTTTACTATGGACACTTTTAACGTGCACATCTTGCTACATCGCTCTCACATAATGTACCATCTAAACATGAATGATGTAACCAAGGTTTTGTAAAAATATTCTGATTTAAAAGAGTGTCCATGGAGTTTCTTGCCCGTTCTTCTCCATAGAGATCTACGTTAGGGAATGGGCAACTACAGTACTTTCACAGTTTTTATGCCTTGTGACTGGGACTGTAGCTAAATTTCATTGTTGTCTTTGTTTCGACAGTTCAAAAGTGCCTGTAACGGGCCTACTTGAAATAAATGCTTTGATACTTGATACTGAGTCCGTAGTTGCACTTATCAGTACCTAGGTTTCAAATATTATATTAATTAACCCACATTTTATCTCTATCAACAGCAGTTCGTGCAGAAAGCCAATCAACAGATTTTTATTGTTTTATTCAAATTCCAAGCTTGGCATGCGAAAATTATAACAGCTGTTATTTATGTCTGCATTATTATGACAAAGAGTAATGAACATTAGTTAGTAAATGCATCTCGTTAAGAGCTATCAAAGTGATTAGCGATCAGTGTCAAGGTGACTGAACTGTCGGCTCGAACTGTTATTATAAAATTGTTGACATTATTCTAAACTGAATACAAAACGTCAATCTTGTGGTTGGAATTTATATTGAAATCTTACTTACTTACTGTTAGCCAGTGTCATCCCACTGCTGGGCAAAGGCCTCTCCCCATGACTTCCAAATTCTTCGATCCAGGGCTAATGTGGACCTCTGATCGTTGGTTTTGTCCAGCTCGTCCCGCCTATGTTAAAAGCTATACAAATAAATAAAATTAAAGTGTAATTTGTAATTTTCAAAATAACAGCTTTTCACTGAATGCTAATAAATGTTTATACGGTACATAAAACAAAAAAAGGGTTCCGTGTAAAATAAAACCCATGAAATGGTTAACAAAATCCGATTCAAATAAGGAATATTTATAATAATTTCACTTGGACGAATGTCGTGGGCAACAACTAATCTAGTATAATGTATCGTTTGGTGTTAATGCATAGTTTTGCAACCCACCAATCTGCACTGGGCCCACGTGGAAAATTATGGCCCCACTCCCTCTTTTACAGAAGAGCCCTGTGGCCCAACGTTGGGAATATGACAGGCTGATTATGCTATGTTATGAATATTTTTGAAGAGGTTTCCGCCAAAATTACGTGTTTCGCCGATATCAGATCTATCATGTCGTTTTAATGTTTTAGATAAAAGGTGTAAAAATGATATGGAGTTAAGAGTGTTTTTATGAACACAATAAATAGTAATCGGGCAGTTACCTACACCCGCGTGGTGTGGAGGTAGACAACGACGTCATCACTCACGAGGATAGTATATGGCGATTAATGATAATACTAGCCCAATGTTATATTATTTTGGTCTTGTGTTATCATTAATCGCCAAAATAATATTATGTTGGTTTGTTGTTATCAAAATGCATTTTATGAAAGGCAGGCATGAAAGGTAGGCATTTTATGAAATGCCTGCTACGATCTTCACATACTCCTTTCGTCTCGTCCACGTTCATACATCTGGTCATACACGCACGCCAGTTGCGAGTACTAAGAACCTGGCCTTTCTGAAGAACCTGACTAATAAGGTCAGTGTATGTCTGTCTTCTTTTTTGATAAAACGCAAAGTTTAAACCAAAAACAAAAAAAAAAAACAAATCATTTTTTAAACAGATAATACCATCCAATTTGTTAGGAATAATACATACACATATTAAACACTAGCTTACCGACCGACCAACCCACCGACCAACCACCCGACCGACCAACTGCTTGGTTTACCATGATTGAGTCTACAGACGATAAAAATATTAACCTCGGATTACAAAAGCGCATTAGTTGGGTATTGGTGAATTTTTGTTGTAGCGGTAAAGGAATTTATAAACCTACTTCTAATCTTATCAAAGCGTCCCCGAAAAGTCATTAACGAATATTAATCCAATTTGCATATTGCAGTACATGTGTCTACTTAAACTTAGTACCTACAGTCACGAGCACTAACATGTTTAAACTTAGCAAAATTCAAAAGCGTTTTTCTCGTAAAATAACGCTATCTGCTTTGAGATAAAACCTATTTCGTAATAGTATGGATTCCAAAATACTATGTTCGTGAAAACGACCGACCTTAATCAATACAGTAGGAGAAAATTGCTTTTAAAAGTTGCTTCGTGTATTTAACATTAGTGATTGTGGCTGTACATAGTATACATAATAATATTATTTGTACGTCTTGTTTAGCTATCTCGTAGTACAAATGCCTTTAAAAATAATCTCACGAAAAGGCAATCATTTCGTTCCACGTCAGGATAGATATGGATACTATCGAAATTTTGACAGCATGGGTGATACAGCAGAAGATTATCAATTGTCTTCTATGCCAATCTTCTATGCCAGTGACCTAAGCCTCGATTTAGGCATGTAATGAGTATCTACAGATATGGACGGCTAACTCATAGATGCAAAGAAGGCCTCGCACAAGGTCGATCGATGACCTGGTGAACGACATGAGAATCTGCAAGATGCGAGAAGCACAAGATCAGTAGACGTGGCGACGCTTGAGGAGGCCTATGTCCAGCTTTGGACGTCTTTTGGATGATGATGATAGTAAGTTATGAGCATTCTGGGCCTGGGTGTCCATGGCATAGGGTAAAAGTCCTAGCGTAAAACAACATTAATTAAACTACCAAGATTGAGGCCAAGCATTCTAGTACCCTCCCTGAACTTAACACAGTGTCTGAAAACTGAAGAAAGACTATGAAATAGGGGCGGGTAGTGTTAAATGATGGTAATGTCCGGTGCGGAGCAGGCGGCGCGGTTTGTGACGTCACGACTAAGTTATGAGCAGAGGTGCATGCTCCACGGTGAGTAATGACGTCATCATAAGGTTGGAGAGAAAATTATGAGGAAACTTTTCTGCGCTCGTGACTAAATAACAGTCGCACGGGTCAATCTGCAAAAGTTAAGCTGTGCTTGCCAAGGTCGATCTGTGGATGGGTGAACCTCATTAGGTCACATACTGTGTACCTTCCGTGCCTCAGAAAGCATGTTAAGACGTTGGCCCGGCTGTCATTTGTAGATCTTTGCCAGTCGTTACAGGTACCGGTAGTCAGAGGCCCGAAAGTCTGACAACCAGTCTTATCAATGGGTATCCTATTATCTAGTTACTGTGTTGTTGAGGTTAGACAGGGACTTGCTCCATGTCTGAAAACTGAGTGACTTGAGTTGAAAGTGAAAAGAGTTTGTTTGAAGCCTTCCAAGCCTTTTTTGTTCCAAGCGTTTTTGTTGTAAATATGCACAAGGTCAAGGTTAGAATTAGAGAATCTTATATAAACTTGTAACACTCATAATTCCAAATGCATAACTTCGTAGACCACTAATTTAAATCAATAAAAAAAGTATCTACAGCATAAACGTCACCAAAGAGTCTACAATATTAAACAGGGCAACAAAACATTACAACTTCGAAATTCAAAATTTAAATTCTTCGCACCAACTCCAGAAACAGTTAATCCATTTGAATTGTATATGTATAGATATTTGTTATATCTTTTGATGTGGTTCCATCGGATCGGAAGCAAAACTTTGAGTTCTGAGTAAAGAGTTAAGTTCCATCGAACTTGGCCATTCACATCGGGGGCCGGGAAACTTGTTTCGCGAACTTGTGCCGTGAATGTAATTTAAAAAAAAAACAACTGTGATGTCTCTTTTCTAGGTTTTATGGAATGGTATTAAAATACTCTTTTTTTTTGTTCTTTGGCTAATGCATAGGATCGTCCTATATCTGTGTAGTGCTGCATGGCTATTTTGGCGCGAGCTCTAATCGGAACAAAGTCATAGTTTTTTCAATACAATTTACAAAAACAATTTCACAATTTTGTTAACATTCGAGCTCTCCTGTCAGTGTCATACAAGCGCCAAAGAACCATATCGCAATACAGTTTGGTTACCTAATCTCAATGATAGGGTAGATTTTGGAAGAATTTGTACCAAACATTGAGAACACGCATCGTATTAAATAAAAACTCCTGAAAAATATAGCTGCGAGATCGAATAAAAACCAATCAAACTATTATTTTTAAGAATCATAAAATAAAAAACACGTCTTCAATAAAATAAAATGCACAATAAATTTACAAAAGACTGACTCAATAAACTTTATATGAAATCAAATCACGTACTCAGCCCAAAAAAGGCAAATAGAACATAACATTATTAAACTAGAAAAAAGAACGCAAAATATTAAAAAGATATCAAATACGATACACTGGGGCCTTCGTAAGATTTGCATCTGTGTACTCCGAAGCGAAGTGAACTTATCTTATCTTTTTATGATTTCTTATTTTATGATATTTATTTTCTACATTAAGTATAATAAAATGATAGTAATGTTTTTTTTTTATCAAAAATCTCTGAAGCTTGTCCTGTATGTATTGTGATACTTAATTACTTGTAGCAAAATTAATACTCGTAAATTGACCAAAGTGGCTTGTTTAACCTAGTTTAAATAAATCGATTTTTGGATTTTAATTTTGAAGAGATAGTGAATAAACAAAACATTACATATTTAGCTTTTGCCCGCGGATTTGCCTGCATTAAATTCGGTTTTGTTAGTAATATTTTTCTTTCAGGTCAAAATGGATATAAAAATACCTTTAACGAAGTCGAAGGCACTTGAATACATTCACACACAACCATACAAACCCTCGCATTTATAATAGTAGTGCAATTTTACCTAATTTTATGCTATTAGCTATAGTAAGGCCCGTATTACAGAACGTCACTCAATACTCAAGCATCATTTAAAACTAGATTCAAGCCATTTGATTGGTTGAAACTAGTTTTAAATGATGCTTGAGTATTGAGTGACGTTCTGTAATACGGGCCTTAGAGTTATCATACCATAAAACGTTATATTGCATCATTTATGAAGGCTTACATCACATTTCATTTACCAGATACGTATTGATACCAACACAAAAAGGCCGATAAGTTCAATGTTGTATAGAAATGTGTGAGATTTCGTGCCCGATCCACATGGCAGGCAATATCCGCTATGTGCCAAACACAAGCGTAGATTTAAGACTGTCTTCTTATTAAATTAATGCGCTCCTTTTCAAAATGAATTGTGTTCGGAGTTCAGTCGTATTTCATTTGTTTTTTTTTTGTTTGCTTACGTTCCTTTGTCGTTTGATCTTCGGGTATTTTACACGAATGGTCTTTGTTTTTGAATTTGTTTGTGATATTTTGTTGAAATAGAAATCGACGACGAACTACCAATTTCTCATTTTATATTTTATTTTAATAAATGTCCCAGTTTTATTTATTTTAATAATCTTAAAATTTCTAAAAATTTAAGGGAGATATTAATAAAATAGTCAAATAACATCAAAATTTTAGTTTTATTTATATCAGTTACTTGTGTCTTGTCTCTTATGTAATGACTAACAAGAAACATAGTCTCGAAAAAATTAAGGTAAAAACTCAATACGTTATTAGAATATAAAGAGGTTTTCGCAGCAATATCTTTTAGAAAACAATACAATAACATATAGTAGATATTTCTATTTAAAGTAAGAAGGTATTTGCGGCAAAATTAGCGTCTCAAAATTTAGAAGTTATTTTTATTAGTGTTTAATGGGTTAACTAGTTAAATATCGTGTTAGGAGGTTTTTCTAGTACACGCGAAATAGTATGTTACGTCGATTGGCATTAAAACAAAAAATCGAAAAAAGTTGTTAGGAGGTATTGATTGGTATTTCATCGTCGAAATGTTGGCTTTTTTTGTAACGTTAAGCGTTTTTAACAATTAATTTGTGGGTGTGAAAAACAAAAATGAAAAACATATTAATTTACCTCACGTAACGCGTAAAAATAAAGAGATAACACAAAAAGAAGTAGTTGGGGGAAAATATCTATTATCAACTATTTTAAGTTGGAAACAGTGAGAAAAACAGTACCTAGATACCGTACCTATGACGTCCCTACAGAGATAACTTAGATTATCTTGTCAGTTTGATGAAAAACCTTGTAGGTAGGTTAAACAATAACGCTATATTTACCAACATTTTAAATGGCTATTAATGGTTAGTCGTGGGTGGTTTATGGTTTTTAATGGCTGTTGTAAATGGCTTTTCGTTGTTTGCCTCGCTATAAATTTATGTATTGCTAGCTGTAAGCCACCCAAACACAATAAAATAAAATATCAAATTTTCCGCATCTAAAAATAGAATGCCAAATAATTCATTAATATTTTGATACATTGACGTGTAAAGCTTCCTATACAAATACTCTTTTCAAACATAGAATACAGCTGTCATAGGTTGTTTGAATAAAGACTGTTGACTGGGAACCTGTACTTCCCAGTATGGACAAGTTCGAATGGGTATGTACAGTCCGGACATGCAAACACGGATTTATTGTGAACCATTCTTCCATAATTGTGTATACAACTTTACAGTTACAAAACAGTAACTAATTCAATTCACCGAAAACTAAACACAGGCAGGACTCATTCGCCATGGGATCTGGAGGCCATAGTCCTCGCGCGCCTGCACGAGTGGCGCGCGGAGGTTCCGCGCCGGGGGGTAACTCCGCTGCCGCGGCAAATTGTCGCGCAGCGGACAGACCTCCGCCGTGATCTCATGGCGACATGGAGAGAGCGACTGCAGGGCACGCCACGATAGTGGCGATAAGTCCCCTCTTTGAGGAGTGGCTTGAGAGGCGCCACGGCGCCCTCACCTTCCGCCTGACGCAGGTCCTCACCGGACACGGATGTTTCGGGAGGTACCTGCACCGAATCGGGGGGGAGGAAACGCCCGGGTGCTTTCATTGCGAGGATCGCCCGGAGGACACGGTGGAGCACACCGTGGAGGTCTGCTCCGCTTGGGCGGAGCACCGCCGTGTCCTCGTAGCGGCGATTGGCGGCGGCGACCTCTCGCGTCCGGCCCTGGTTCAAGCCATGGTCCGGGGCGAGAGGGAATGGGAAGCCGTCGCCTCCTTCTGCGAAGCAGTCATGCTAGCGAAGGAGGCGGCGGAACGTGAGAGGGAGATAGCCTCACGTCCCAGCCGCCGCGGGAGGAGAAGCACCAGGAGAACCACCGGGCGTCGGGGGCCACGCCGTGATGGCTCTCGGCCACCGTAGGCGCGGGCCTGTGGACGGTGAGTAATGGGCTAGCTCGCCGTCCGTCCGTCGTATGACGACGGGCAGGCCGTGTCGACAGCGCGTTCGTGTTCCACGCGCGCCTCAAAGAGTTGTCAGCAAACGGGAGGGGCCCGCAAGAGCCGATGCCTGCCAGGGCTGTGGGACTGTTCGAAAGAGATACCGCGGCCCTGGAACATAAAGGGCCAAAGAAGGAACATGGGTGGTTTTTAGTCAGTAAGAGTCTGACACTCCCTTCCACTCCGCCCAGAGCGGGAGGAGTCATTTGATGATTTCCCATCCGAAAAAAAAAAGGTTTTCTCACGATATTTTTCTTCACCGATGTCAGTGATGTCCATGATAGACTTAGGAAGTACATATGAATTGAATACGTCACATTGGTAATTTCCCTGATTTGAATTTTGTACCCACAACCTCAAGGTGAGGTCAGATCGTTCTCGAAACACTACACTGCGCTTCAAAACACGTTGACGTGGCTCAAAAGGCTGCCCAACTTAAATGGGACTTGGCAGGACTCCTCTGTCGCATGCCGAACAAGCTGTGGGCCCGTAAAGCTCAGGAAAGGTGTCCTGTACAGTGACACGGGAACCACGAAGATGGCCGTACGAACTGCATGTCTTCCTTGAGAATTGGAAAGAAGTGGCTTAGAATCGTGACCGTTGGAAGGAATGGAGGGAGACCTTTGCCCAGCAGTGGGACAATATGGGCTAGCTTTAATAATATATTAACCTTAAGATGCATCGTATTTTATCAGTATCTTTATGCCAGCAACGTGTAACAACCTCTAACTAGTCTCGAGACTTGTCAAGTAAAGAAAACTGACCGTCAAATTGTAGATCATATTCTTAAAAACTTTATTTGAATAATACGGAACTTGTGTCCAAGATAGATTATTATTTAAATTTATTTATTGCATTTATTTACTTCTGCCTGGCTTCTGACCCTGATTGTCTCAAAATATCAGGAACTGATTAATACAAAACGCAGCTGCTAGTTCCGCGGCCCTGCGGCGGAATTAATTGAATAAAGTGCACTTTATTCACAAACAAGTTACGTATGTTACTATATAATGTAGGTTGTATTTCTCCGGAAAAGAAAAATACGTTTTTCGGCTTTTTATACTTCCGTTGTTTTAGCATACAAGTTCTCAACCCTAGTGCTTTGTTTTCAAACTTAACAAGATTATTTTACCGAATTGTTAGACCGGAATTGTTTTTCTTTATTACATGACATCATCTTGAATTCTATTAATTTTTGAAATCAGAAATCATTTATTTTGCAAAGCTTTTTGCAAAAAATTTGCTAATTAATTAATAATTTGGTTGTTTGTATGTTAATGTTTTAATTAATTGTCATTTTATTATGTAATTTATAATAATATTATATGTAATTGTTCAATTTATTTTCTAATTTAATACCATAATTATGCATGATTTTCAAATATTTTAGTAAATGATTGTAATCCTCAGCTAGATTTGCACACCATATTTGTACGCCTCCTGGCATAACATAGCGCTCTGTTCATCAAACATAAGATCTGTATTTTTTAAACCTATGTTAACAAATAAATTATGATTTGATTTGAGGGATGCTATAGTCAGCTACGCTTCACCCCTATTGCGCTAGCTAAGTTGAAGTCGGCTGTTTCTGTGAAATTACTGATAGAAAATCCAAAAACAATCGGCGCGACCCGGGATAAGAACACAAAATCTCATGATTCTCTGAGGAAATCTTATACACCAACGAGCCTATCTTAAAAAAGCGTAAATACTGACTTGTCTAAAACAAAAATCTCTACCAGTTTCTGACATCATCAACTGCCTAGCCTTTTTTTTGCCTTTTCTTTTGCTGGGGTCGGCTTCCAGTCTTACCGGATGCAGCTGAACGCCAGTATTTTACATGAAGCGGCTGCATATCTGACCTCCATAACCCAATTAATACTGAGTAATACGATACCCCTTTGGTACACTGGTTGTCAGACTTTCGGGCCACTGACTGTAACGATTGTCAAAGATATGACAACCGGGACCATTCTGAGACACGGAGGAAACTCGGTATGTAATGGGTGGTCACGCATCCACGGACCAACCTAGGCAAGTGCGGCTTAACGTGCAGATTGACCTGAGCGGCTGTTATTATTTAGTCTCGAGCTCCTATCAGTCCCAGACAAAACCCATAAAACTAAAACCAGGTGTCCCTATTGATACGTAAAATTTTATCACTTATTCAATCAAAACAAATAACTTTGAACGTCGTCCCGTATTCATAGGCCGGATTTATCTCGTAGGCTTTGGAAGGGTGCGCATAAAAATTCTTCTCATGCGGTACTGATCACAATTTGATTGCTCCGTGTCGGATTGGCCCTGGCTCGCGGCCCCTGTGGTATTGGGACGTCTTCGACTCAAAATTTATGACCGCTATCCACTTTTATTACGGATTGGACGAAAGAGTGCAGATGTCCTCCTGATATATTTCGTGAAGGAGAACTTTCTCTTGTGTAAGCAATTTTTCCTCCTTAATTTTATGTTTAGATTGAAACGATACGTGGTTTATTTCGATTGGATCGCCGATAGTCGAAGACGGTTAATACGGTTTAGATCAGTACTATTTTATCGTCTCAACTTTTTAACGATGAATGTGATCTATTTATTTATGGGGGTAAGGGTAAGTATAGACTGTGTGTTTACATAAGTATTTAAGCGCCCTTTTGCTATATTTATAAATGAAAAAAAAAAACACAAATCGTTCAATCTGTTTTTTTTTGTTCTTTTCATGTAGATACCTGAATTCATTAACCTGAAAACAAACATCATTATAAAGCCAAAAAAACAACAAACACACATACATGTTATACTTACTACGCTAATTTACGTACGTAAACATCTTGTCAGATGTATAGCATCTACCTTTAATTCGATGTCAAGATCAACACTTATACATAAAATATAAAATCATAGCGCGTCCATTAAAATAAATAACAGAATTTACTCGAGTATTGCTTTTTGATTTTCACTTCTTGTGATCATTGAATATTAAACTATGCATTGCGCCGTTCCTTCGCGAACAGAATAAATTCCTATTTCTCTGAAGGCAATCTACCTTTTGGTTTGGAAAAATATCACATTTGATAACTTAAAACGTACGATAAGAAATTTCAAATTTCATTTTGAGGTAAAGTAAGGAAAACTGTGGGATTTTTCTGCAAAGGAAATGGGCACGGGCAGGTAAAAATGTCCTTCGTCCAGAGATCGGTTTTTGATTACACCCCTGTTCCTTGATCCTAACGTTTGATTAAAGATTACCCTTATATTTATGCAGGCTTCAATATTTTTATCTTTCCTCAGTAAATGACGTCACTTCGAAATGTATTGGATATGAAAATTTTACTGAATGGATCAAGTTTAGTTCTGTCATATTGGTTGCTATGAGATTAATCCTATATTAACGTTTACGGTCTTTTTATCCGAGTGGGGCGAAGAAAAACCCCTAAAAAAACAATATATTATAACAGTAGTAATAGGGATCATAAACTTTAGAACAAAGTGGCATACGACCACGGCTATTATGAATATTTATTAAATACGTACATGGCAATGCTGCCAGTCTTCTGGGCACGTTTCCAGACAACAGTGATGCGGAGGAGTACTTTGACGCCTAAGACGTCAAAGTACTCCTCCGCGTCCTATTGTCGTGTCCTATTGTCGTCGTTGTATATTTATAGGTACTTTCTTTTGGTCTTCTTTTTATCTTTATTTTAGTTCTATTTGTAGTCTGTATATAATGTACATAGTTTATTCCCAATTTTTGAATTAAATACGTACATTAAAATATATAACTTAAAAGTGGTTTATTTAATAGACGAATAATATTTAATGGTTTGTAGGTACATAACAATTTCAAACGAGAATATTTTCCCATTTTTTAGAGTGTGATTTTTCAGGAGTTGAGAGTTAGTTTTTGAAATGATTTTTTATTTAATTATAAATTACTTACCAAGGTAGGGCGGGGGGTTTTAAAGAGGATTTGAACCTTTCCATAAATGGATTAATTGAAGGCAAATTCTAATCATGATTAACAAAGAATTTTAGTTATGCTATGTTTACCCATGCTTCACATCCCAAGAGTTGTCTCCAAGGAATCCGAGTTTACGTATAAGATTTATATAAAAAAACAAGTTGACACACGATTGCCTTACACATAGACTCGATTACCTTACGCTAACATTAGCAACGGTAGCGAAACAGCTATTTTTTTTTATAACCGACGAAAAATATCTGTGTTTTAGCGTCGGTGGCCCTTTCACCTTGTGTATACGAGAATTATTCGACCCAATAATTCAACCAACAATTTATTACTATCTCTTTGCCATCAATAATCAAAATTACCTACCCAACAATACTCCAAAATTATAATTGACCAATTACTCCAATTTCAATTGTGAAAACCGCGAATGGTTCTCAATTCAAACACCTTTTCCATTTTGGTTGTAATTTAAAATCATTTCTGATGTTCTCTTCATTCCATACAATTATTTAGGTAGGAGATAGCGGCTTTCGGTTTAATCAGTCGGGATTTGGTACTCTAATTGAAAGGACTCGTTGTCTCGCGGCATGACTATGAATTTGAATAACGTTTTAGAATTACATTAATTTTTGGGACTGTGTATTTTATTCATGAGTATTTTTTTTGCGTGATTATATTATGCTTTTATTATTTAAATACGTCATAGGCGTAACATTAAGGTGAAAAATAGTTAGGTATTTAATATTAACTGAACCAGCTTCTGGACTCCACATTCTCTTTCTGGCAATAAAAATAAAAGTCCAGACAATAGCCATACACAAAAAATACAAAATAAAACGAAATAAGGAACTATAAAATGACCAAAAACATACAAAACTACCGATCGGTTACGTCCCGAACGCTTACCCAGACCTGTCAAAATATTTGTACCGTAAGCGTTTGCAAACTAGAAAAACATTTAATAGTTCTGTGGGGAAATACAGTGGGAAGCGAAATGAAATAGCGAAACAAGGAAAACTGTATGACAAGGTAATACAGCGACTGAACAAAATGGTAACATAAAACACGTTGTTTGGTTATAAAATGAAACGACACGGGAGAGCGCCCCTGGCATGGCTCGTTTTAAAATTGTACCTAGAAAATTTTAAATGCTCTCCCTGATTGTACTTTATATTATTGTGAAATATTTATGACTTAAATTGCGTTATACGTGCCCGTTTACATCTGTTTGTGTTCTTAATTTAAAATGTTTGCTTTTTAACTTTAAATATCGTTCTCGAATTTTGAAATTAAAGTTTATTTTTGTCAGAGACAGATATTGCGATATTATCTGTGTTTGTTAAGAAGACATTACAGTTACAGCTTAACTTTCTATGAAAATGTTCTGTATTTTCCTGTTGGACTTTAGATATAACACTGCCTCCCGGTTTTTTTCCGGAAATACCTACACAGCAATACATCAGTAGCTTAATTTTTTATTAAGTTAGAAGACGATATCCAGAAATCAGATTATTATGCTCTAGGGAATTGGTTCCGTGATGAACTCCTCTTGTAGTAGGTGAAGACATTGACCAGAACATTTTGATAAGAGAGAACATTGGGTAGTTCAGAAATCTTTGCCGGAGGCAAAATAAAACATGAAATGTTAATCTTCCATAACATTTTCATTTCATTTTAATTGTGAATTTGATTTTGTATTATTTAGTTCGATTGTGCTTTTGATTTTAATTTTGTTTTATTTTTGTATTTAATTTTGATTTTGTTATTAATTTCTGAATTTAATTATTGCTTTAATTCTGATTTTTATACTTTGATTTAAATTTTACATTAGACTATAACTTGTAACATTTATTATTTTTTGGGGCATGCGGTGCTAACCTATAAGAAATTGTAATACTCTAAAACTACTAAAACCTTTATTTAAGAATCTTTATTTTAACATGTAACAGTATATACAATTGTTGGTTGACCATAAATAATAAATAAATAAACAACACGCTTGTTGTCCCCAAATGGTTAGGCAGAGGTGTACCTACCTTATAGTACACCCACATACGCAAAATACGCGCTTGTACATGGAGTTGCGGACACCAGCCCGTTATAAAAACAATACAATAGTACACCCACATTTCGCCAGAACTTATGTTATGTTTATGCCTAATGCCATCAACAGGGCACAAATCCAGACTCAGAACCCAATAACACTTTGAAATGTTAGTCAATATTTTTAAAGCTTGTCGATATTACGTCTGCATCAAAAAACACACCACATAATCGACAACTCATCGGCAACAGAAGTCCCAATATCTAATTATCTATTTTCTCATCCCAACCAAATCAGATTCCCGCCAAACTTTTCTTAAATAAAACAACACGTATTAACTAAAAGAAGGGTGTAGCCTTAGTTAACCAACTCAGTCGGTAATCAGTAGACTGTGGCTCAAACTGAGTCTGTTCTAGTTCTTTCAGTTATTTTGCTGTTAAAATCACAATGATCTTTATGCTTATAGGAATAAGGTCGTTTTTAGGTTGCCATTACTGACAAGTCTATCAAAATGATAGTGATCTTTATTTCAGTGACGATATGGTTGATGTTGGACTGCAGCAGTAAGAGATAACATAACTGTGTAAGGACTGCTATTCTGAAGCGTCACCCTTCGTCGCCCGAAGTAATCCGATTCTGGGGCGACGCCGCCGCCCGGGATTAGTATTATTTTATTGGATAAATACGGTATTAAGTAGGTAGATAGTCATTTGCTTGTTGAATTTCGGTTAGTTTTCATGATTGTTGAAATGTTGATAAAGATTTTTCTGAGTTTTTGTAGGCCTTTTCTGATGATCATCTTAATATACTAGCCGTTTCCCGGCTTTCAGTCTTACCGGATGAATCAATATACACACCAGTTTAGATACCTACCAGTATTTTGTATGGAGCGACTGCCTATCTGACCTCCACAGCCCAGTTAGTACTGGGTGATACGATACCCATTGGTAAGACTGGTTGTCACACTTTCGGGACACTGACTACGACTGTCAAAGATCGAAAATTGACAACTGGGGCCCACAGCCTAACGTGCTTTCCGAGGCGCGGAGGAAACTCGGTAATGGGTGGTCATGGTCACCCATCCACGGACCAACCTAGGCAAGTGCGGCTTAACCTGAAGATCGACCCGAGTGACTGTTATTATTTCGCCACGAGCTCCTCAAGGCCTTTTCTTGTACGGTGAAGGAATAAAGTGACCACCAGACCACATAATTATATACCTAACTTTCACAGATCTTTCACTATGACTGTGTTCTTTAAACTCGTTGGAATATGGTTGGTATTTCGTTGCTGCTGTCACTGCTGCACACGTAGAGTCGTACCTCGTGTGTGTCTATTCACATTACATTACACTTTCTTTCTATAAACATTATTTCACCCTGGGGGTCTCAGTGCACCTCTACTGCGCGCTGTGTAAATAATAACACATTTAAATAGCAATTAGTTTCTTACTTACTACGTATGGTAGGTTCACGTAGCCTGTATGGAGCAAGCAAATGTAGTTAGTTCTAATATACATTTACAGTGCATTTTTCCTGACATTTCTTATTTGGTAAATAGCATAATCAGCCTATGATGTTCCCACTGCTGGGACACCGGCCTCCTCACTATGAGAGGGAATGGGCTATAATCGACCACGGGGGCCCAGTGCGGGTTGGTAGATGTCACATGTCTTTGAATTTTTGGTTCTAGAACATGCCGGTTTCCTCACGATGTTTTCCTTCACCGTTTTTGAGAGTAGTGGTGATGAAATAAATTACACAAAGTAATGCGCCTACCTGGGTTCGATCACACGCTTACTGTTCGTAATTCGGGGCCGCCACCACTGGGCCACCGCTGCTCTCATTTGGTAAATAATAATGCCAAAATCACACATATATATATGTTGCACTTACTGCCTCGTTACTCTGGTTGCAGGCGTAACTGCTAAGTATGAAGTCCTGGGTTCGACTCCTGGGTCAGCCTTAGAGTTATTGGGTTTTATATTGACCAGGTAAAAATAATATTGTTACAAAACCACAATTCAGGTTGTGTTGAAATTGCTCTTGGTACTTACAACGTTAATTTTTCAATACTGAACTCTCAACATTTTCCACATTTTCAAATACATCTGTTTAATTAAACAACTTAAAAGAACCACCTTGCACATCCACCAAGTGTTCTAGTAAGTCATTCCAGTGTGGAACCATGTACCCGGGGCCCCGGTCAAACGGACACATTCTATCCGGCTACCGCAGGCTATTTCACGTTAATTGAAACGCCGAATCCTCTGAATCAGTGGTTGGGTTCCGACGATTCCATCGGATTCTTTCCTGGAACTCAATTCAGGGACATTTTTGTTACCCTTAACAACTTATTGGTTTTCATTGAGATTTTCTGCGGGGAATTAACAGGAAATGTATCAGTTATTCTTTTGAAGAGCCATTGTTGACCATCGCTTACTTATTTTGGCTTCTACAGATGATATCGTTCTGCGTTATCAACTCTGGTGCTAAAAGTTATATTTAGCTTACATTTGCCGAAATTACGAAAGTTTTGAGTATGAATGTGGAAGGGTATAAGAGTAGGAGAATACCAAATAAACTATGGATGGACTGTGTGAAGGATGATATGGCTAGTCTTTGATGAGATGACGAGTAATAGAAAAGTATGGAAGAAGAAGACATGCTGCACCGACTCCTAATAAATTGGGATACGGGCAGGAAAATGATGATTTGCCGAAACGAGAAATCTCAGTGTGTTTACTTCGGAAATGTTTGTAGCGGTACTACAAAAAAGTACTACAGCAACATAGAACAAAAAGTACTACAGCGCCATCTATGACGTAGAGGACAAACTAAACATCTAAATCCTGCATCGCGCAAGTAAAGATATTCGCGACTTAAGACTAGGTATATAGAAAAACCCGACAGCAACTGTCGGGCAGTAGCCCACCAGACATAACACCCGTCTGATCGGAGGATCCTCCCTTTTTATGGGGATTGAAGAGCTTTACACCCTGTTCTTCATACCCCCAAATGTTTTTTTTAATTACCTATGACACATCCTATTTCGTCGAATACAAAATTACCACCAAAATTGTGTACTATGTGGAATTACGTCCCGTAGCTCGTAGGTGTGTGGCCACAGTTAAGACCAATTCGTGTACTTGTCAACTTAAGTGACTCGACGCAATCAACCTTATCAAGTCTGACCCACTAAAACCTAATCAAAATATGCAAAATCGATTTAAAACAAAAACAGATTCTGTACCCAATCGTGAAATCCTCATAACCTTCCCGCCATCTATTTTAAATCACCCATAAAATCCACTGCGGCCTTAAAGGCTCGTTTAGATTGAGTGAGGTTCTCGTCTCTTATAAACATTTGAATATCGATGGCAAGACAAGGAGCTCGTGGCTAAATAATAACAGCCGCTCGGGTCGACCTTTAGGTTAAGCCATGCTTACCTAGGTTGGTCCGTGGATGGGTGACCACCCTTTACATACTTAGTTTCCTGCGTGCCTTGGAAAGCATGTTAAGCTGTCGCTCCCGGCTGTCATTTGTGGATCTTTGATAGTCGTTACAGATAGTAAGTGGCCCGAAAGTCTGATAACCAGTCTTAACAGTCTTACCAAGGGGTATCGTATTCATCACTAACTGGGTTGTGGAGGTCAGCTAGGCAGTCGCCCTATTTAAAACAGTGGTATTCAGCTGCTTCCGGTTAGACTGGACGCCCGACCCCAACATAGTTTTTAAAAGGCTTACTAGGCAGATGATGATCGAAATCGAAGGCATGCTAAAAACAGTCTTATTGTCGAACAATCTGATTAAGAAATTCAACCTTTTTGCTTAATAAGTAACTGCTTTGTGTGCAGAAGTCTGATAAATAATTTTGTGTTTATTTCTTCGGCTAACGTTAATTTTGTTGCACTGCAGCTAAATACACTTCTGGACACATCTATTGGCCCACCTTAGAATTTAGGTTTCGACTATCAATGGCCCCTACCGAAATATGATTGCTAGATTGAACAAAAACTGTTGATGCAGTTTTAAACCTGATACATTTTACCATCTTTTTCGATCGTATTGTTTTAAATTTGAATTCAGAATACCATACGACATGGAGCTACGCCTAACAAGTCGGATATGCGCCTTGTTAAAGGCAATTGATTTTTGAATAAAAAACATGTTTTATCAAATAAAGGTTTAATTTAATAACGCGTGTTGCCTCCATGGGCATCTACCACAGCTCTCATACGATTAGGCATAGAGTTTATCAACCGCTCTATGAAATTTTGAGGGATCATCTCCCATTCCTCTTCTATGGCAGTTTTCAACTCCTGCATCGTCTGGGCAACTGGCTGACCTAACACGTCTTTTTAGCTCGTCCCACATGTGCTCAATGGGATTCATGTCTGGGCTTCTGGCTGGCCAGTCCATAACTGTGATGTTCACATCCCGAAGATATTCCCTGACGATGCCGGCCGCATGGGCTCTTGCATTATCATACATAAAAAGGAAATTTGGGCCCACATGGTCCGCGTATGGTATCACGTGAGGTTCTAAGCACTCACGAATGTACCTTTCAGCATTAAATGTTGGCACCCGTGGTCCTGTATAACCTCAAGTTGAGTTTTGCCGCTCGCGGTTATACCGCCCCAGACAGTCCATGAGCCACCGCCATAAGCAACCCTCTCTTCAAAGCAGCATTGTGCGAAACGCTCTCCCTTACGTCGGTAGACCTTCTTCCTTCCATCATTGCCATGTAACACAATTTTAGACTCATCAGAAAAGAGTACACGGCTCCAATCTTGCTGTGTCCAATATAAATGACTGCGTGCGAAATGAAGGCGCGCTGTTCGGTGGTCTTGCGTTAGTTTGGGCCCATTAGCTGGCTTGTGTGGTACCATATCGCGTTCTTTTAACCTTCTCCGAACAGTTCGAGCGCTCACAGATACTCCGTGGAAGTCGCGAAGTTGGTTTTGTATCTCAATGGAGGTAAGTTGACGATTTCTCAAGCTGGTCGTCACGATGAATCGATCCTACCTTTCAGTTGTGACCCGAGATCGTGGCCTTCCTTGGCGACGAACAAAGCCGCCAGTCTCTAGGTACCTCCGATAAACATTTCGGACCGCAGATCGACTTAAATTAAGTTGAGCACTCACGTTTCTTTGGCTGTGTCCGGCCTGAATAAGTGCCACAGCTTGGGCGGCGACTTCAGGTGAAGTATCCATAGATTATTGATAGAACCTCACCTTAATGTTAAGAATAAGTAATGTTTGTTGCAAAACCAAAGATATCAATCACTTTTTCAAGAATTAAATCCAAGTAAACCAATAAAACCAAGTTTTCTTAGTATTCGATTGTTTGATATCAACAAACAGGCTCCAAATTGTCTTTTGTTTCTTTAAATTCTGTGTTCGAAATTCAAAAAAAGACTATTGAATGAAATTGTGTATGTGCCAGGTTCAAAACTGCATTAAAACTTTTTGCTCGACCTAATATAAAATTTTAGCTAGGACCAAACGAAACTGAAAATACAAGGTGGGCCAATAGATGTGTCCAGAAGTGTAATTTATTATAACAAATAATACGAGAAGGTTTATCATTTCCATGGATCGCTGCAACCAGCTTTTTCTTCTTTTAACTGTTACTGGCACTAAAGAATTGTTTTTTTTTTAATATTTGTTCGCTTAGAAATTCGCCCTTTCCACGGCGTCATCGGTGGCGCTTTGGAATTCAAAGTGTAGGATAGGAGCACCTCTTAAAGAAGTAAGCACTTTTCAAATTGTTATTTCAATGAAATTCTCACATGCATGCATATTCGGAAATTCGCTTTTGAAAGCCTCTCGATGTAAATACCGCTTTACGCATGTCAAAAGTTCCATGCTAATGTTACCTCGCATTACTCTAATGAAAACCCTCCCAGTGAAATACTTTCGCAATTAAAGTAAACGGTTGTCGGGACCCAGCATTGTGTAGGCTCTCGGGAAATCAACCACAGGCCGTGTTGTAATACCTAATCCTACATAAGTGAGGGTAGTCTCATAAATTGACATCTCTGTCAGCAGTTCCCTCTTTGAATGCAGAAGTGACTCGATTTAAATCGCCGAAGTGGTTTGTCATTTCCACTTCGATGTATTTTTTTTTAAATATTGCAGGTGTAGGTAATAGGTCTGTCTCAGTTTTGAATTTGGAATATTTGACATCTTCTTTAATGTGTATAGTCATACTTTTGAGACCGAAATATCTATCTAATTCCGGTGTCCACAGCCAGTCCGGATTCCGGTGCGATAGGTTTGACTGCACCTTTAGAGTGGCCATCTTGACAAATATTTTCATCATTCTTCATTATCACGAAAGCCACAAATTATGAGACGTTGCGCCTGCATTGTCTTTAATGTTATTATCTGTGTTTGTGTTAAGATAAAAGTCAATTTAGTTTAAGGATCTATCCTGCAATCTTATACAAATCGAACGATCGATCATCGATCATCGATTTTATACTAAAGAGAAACACAAACTTCCATAGTTCTAAAAGATAAAAGTGGAAAAGAACCCTAAGCTGTTTACCATTAAAATTGTACCTACATGTCAAAGGAATAAAGGTCATGTGTCTTTTACAAGCTTTATGTTATGAATATAAAAATGCACTTTATAAAAGCTCCAACATCTATTGCAAAACATATTACCTCTTCCGTTCCACAATAAAGCACTGAAAGGAAATTGTAAAATAATAAAGGCACCTAACGTATCTAGTGCGTCTCTTACATTTTTTTTTGTAAGTTTAAGGTGTTGGCCACATTGTTTAATTTACTAATTTTGACATTACTATATTGATCATCATCATCATCATCATTTATTTATTTGCACAGACATGAGTACAATACACACAACAACAAATTGTCAGCTTGCAAGAGAGAAAAAAAATGAAATATGAATTTATTATTTTTAAATTGTTGACGTTACTTATGAAATTCAAATGTAATTTATTTTAGTATACGTACTGTAATTGTGTAGGTAATTTTTGTGATTAAATTCATATAAGAATGACTTGTTTACGAATAAATGACTATGACTAATTACAGAAGAGAGCATTTCTCATCGTTAGGTAGGTACCTATGTACATAAATTATGTACGTACTTGTTTGTATCGGCTATCGACCTCATTTCGTTCAGAGTTGTAGCAACACTAATTTGTTATTGTGTTGTAGTGAAAATATCAACACTTTCTCTTGTTATAAAATGTGTGAGAGAAAATCTATGAATACAGATTACATTTCTTGATAAATCGATCATTTATTGTGAATCCTTATTAATATATCACCTAGTAAGAGTAAAAGTCGCCTGTGACATTAATACAAGCAATAACTACAGGTTATGTTTTTGCTTAAATTTTATACCCAGAGTGGATTTGAAGTTCATTTTTAGTTTGGCTGGCATTTTAGCCAAAAGGACAAAGAAAAACCCTGACGTCTTGACACTCTGCTACGTCTTTGGTGAACAGTGACAGAATTTATGGCGGCACAGAGATGCAAGACGACGTTCGCTCGCGTTTGGTCACAGTCTTAACCTATCCTAACCCATTAGTTTGGTGGGGTTGCCCTACACAGTCATTGGCCCATAGTATTTCGGTAAAAGATAATTTTATACTTTACCTGATCCCCTCATAGCATTCTATACAATGCCTAGGCATTGTATACATTGACTAGGAAGGATATTTATGTAATAATAACATAACATAATTAGCCTTTAATGTTCCCACTGCTGGGACACACGGCCTCCTCTCTAGAAAGGAAATGTGCTATAATCCACCACGCGGGCCTAGAGCGGGTTGGTAGATGTCACATGTCTTCGAATTTTTGGTTCTAAGACATGCCGGTTTCCTCACGATGTTTTCCTGCATCGTTTTTAAGAGCAGTGGTGATGAAATAAATTACACACAGTAATGCGCCTGCCTGAGTTCAAAACCACGACTTACTGTTCGTAACTTACTTCTCCATAGAGATCTACGTTAGGGAATGGGCAACTACAGTACTTTCACAGTTTTTATGCCTTGGGACTGGGACTGTAGCTACATTTCATTGCTGTCTTTGTTTCGACAATTCAAAAGTGCCTGTAACTGGCCTACTTGAAATAAATGCTTTGATTTTGATTTTTGTAAGTCGGGGCCGCCACCACTGGGCCACCGCTGCTCTCTGTAACAATAAACGTTAGATAAAATATTTTATATTATTCATAGGCAAGCTCGACTTTGTCTATACAAAGTCGAGCTCGTCCAATGCCCAGGTATTCGGTAGAATTATTGAATAATATGCTTTGCCGGTAACATACAAGGTGAAATCGATATAGACGTACAAACGACTACCACAAGTTCAGTCATCGGTAATTTAAAAAATCTGCTGTTTCCTACAAAAGTGTCTGTTAAAATGAACGAATCATTTACCTAGCTTTTTCCAAACTATGTTGGGGTCAGCTTCCAGTCTAACCGGATGCACCTGAATACAAGTACCTATTTTACATGGAGCGACTGCCTATCTGACCTCCACAACCCAGTTAGTACTGGGTAATACGATACCCAGTAAGACTGTTTGTTAGACTTTTTTGGGCCACTGGCTATCTGTAACGACTGTCAAAGATATACAAATGACAGCCGGAACCAACTGCTTAACGTGCTTTCCGAGGCACGGAGGAAACTCAGTACGTAATGGGTGGTCACCCATCCACAGACCAACCTAGGCAAGCGCGGCTTAACCTAAAGAGCGACCCGAGTGGCTGTTATTATTTAGCCACGAGCTCCTCCGAATGAACGAATCAGCTGATTAAAAAAAAAAACTTATGAAATATTCCTGTATGGGGGGGGGGGGCTTCGGAATGATGTACTTACTGAATACGTGGTAACCGTTTATGAGTCGGTGTCTCTTTCATCCCCTGTTTAAGAAAGCGAGCTATTAAATTTTGTGTCTTGCTCGCTATTAATCATGCTATTAATTTAAATGTCATAAAGTGTAACTACTACTAACCGTAAGTGACAATATAAGTTAAGTTTTAAATCTTGAAAGCTTAAAATAATCTATACTATAATATTATAAAGCTGAAGAGTTTGTTTGTTTGCTTGAACGCGTTAATCTCAGAAACGGTTCTAATTGAAAAATTATTTCTTCTTTGTGCTGGATGGTCCATTTATCGAGGAAGGCTATAGGCTCTATAACATTACGCTACGACCCTTAGGAGCCGCGCAGCGTGTGACACCGCGGGGAACAGCTAGTGTTTGATAATATTGTAACTGTTGTACTCTCCTCGTTTCAAGTGGAAAAATAATAGTCAAAGTGATCTCGAGAAATCAGCAATTGACTGTATAGTATTACTTTTAATAAAAGGAATCTCTCGGAAGGATGAACATTGAAATCTCTTGTAAAGCTAAAGACTTTCTCAGAAGCCATTACTGTTCAAGGTTTAAAGGTAAAGCTAAAGAGATCTCGCTTGGAAATAATGTGAAGTATTTCCGTCTAACGTCTATCAAGTTACTCGTTAGAAGAACACATGTTAGAAGGAAATACTTCCGTACTCATACGAAACTCGATTCGAGTTAATAAATTCTTTCTTTATTTCACCAAAAGCCATTACAATACATGATACACAACTAAGAGCATATAAGGCTTATAACTAGATCACAATAATGTTAATACTCTGACTCCTAAACTAGGTGTATGTGCCTGTGTCTTAGGAGTCAGGACAGTTCTAGCGTATACGAGTGGATGTACGTAAGGAACACAGTAAACACAGGAACAGTGGTTTAAAAACCGGCCAAGTGCGAGTCGGACTCACGCACGAAGGGTTCCGTAGGTACCATTATCTATAAAAACGGCAAAAAAATCATATCTGTTGTATGGGAGCCCCCATTAATATTTTATTTTTTTATTTTTAGTATTTGTTGTTATAGCGGCAATAGTAATCTATCATTTGTGAAAATTTCAGCTTTCTAGCTATCATGGTTTATGAGATACAGCCTGGAGACAGACAGACAGACAGACAGAAAGCGAAGTCTTAGTAATAGGGTCCCGTTTTACCCTTTGGGTACGGAAACCTAAAAAGTGTAGTTGTGCAACCGCACATCAGTGGTAAAAAAACTAACCTCACTTCACACACACATCACCTCACTACATACCTACTTACCTTTTTTTTTGGGTTTGGATATCATCAAATGCCTTTTACTGACTAAAACCCATCCATGTTCCTTCTTTTGCCCTTTGTGTTCCAGGGCCGCGGTATCTCTGTCGAACAGACCTGCAGCCCTGGCAGGCACTACTTACGTACCTTACCTCACACTTAAATCACCCTTATCTACTACGACATAAACACGCTGTCAACATCACCTCTACCTATCCATTCTGAGACATTCACACACACAGGCGACATTCATAGTCGTGAAATTATTTTGTTGTACGTTGTTGTCTTTATTGAGAATATTTTCTGAACAACAAGGAGTCTTTATTTTCCTATCTTTGTCGTAAAACATAAAAAAGTAAAGGAAATAATGCTACGTTCCTAGAATATTTCAGTAATTCCATTATTGTTGGAGTACCTCTTTGTTCGAAGAAAGGAAATAATAAAATATTTTGTGTAAATGTTTTAACGTCACAAAATCTATTCTGATAAAAAAGGGATAGTAAATAGTGTTTATTTCTCACTGGCTGATGTTGCCCTGTCTAAATGCAGTTTTCAAATTTTTCGGCCAACTTTTCTCTTTTTTTTCCCAAATAATTACTACGATTTTTTTTCTAAATTGCACTATTACGAATTATGGTTCTAAAGTGATGCGCTTACGCGATCAGCATTTCATTATTATTTATTTGGACGGGAGGGTCAAGGTTGTATGAAGTGACCAGGTTCTGGCCGCGTCCTAATCAAAGCGACCGTCACGCGCACATGCCACCGCGCGGTCGCGTCGACAGATTTTGCCTTCCAGTTTTCCGAATCGTGTATCGCGCGACTGATCGCTTGTTTATTAGGACGGGGTATAACTCTGTGTCCTAATTTAAGCGACCGCGAGCTTGCGTGATCCCGTGCCGAGTTTTAAAGGTCCATGATTGAATGAAAGATTATCCAATACGTAAGTCAAAACAACAAAAACAAGTACACCGGAAACTGCATTTTAAACACCGTAATTTCCGAATAAAAATGGTTGTGCACTAATTTATTGCACATTGTATTGTAACGAGTGTATTACAGTCCAGCCTAGCGTGATTTATGCGTCTGCATATTTTAATATTGCATTGAACGGAAAATTTTGTGTGTTGTTGGACTTTCCTGGATAATAAGAGTTGTGGATAAGTATTTTTCAGGAATTTTCAACGAATAGCAGGAAATATTGTTGGAGAGGAGCTTGTGGCTAAATAAGAACAGCCGCTCGTGTCAATCTTTAGGTTAAGCCGTGCTTGCCTAGGTTGGTCCGTGGATGGGTGACCACCCATTACATACCGAGTTTCCTCCGTGCCTCGGAAAGCACGTTAAGCCGTTGGTCCCGGCTGTCATGTGTAGATCTTTGACAGTCAGTCGTTACAGGTAGTCAGTGACCCGAAAGTCTGACAACCAGTCTTACCAAGGGGGATCGTATTACCTGACGCTAGGTTGTGGAAGTCAGATAGGCAGTCGCTCCAGGTAAAATACTGGTATTCAGCTGCATCCGGTTAGACTGGGAGCCGACCCCAAGATATTTGGGAAAAGGTTAGGCGGATGATGAGCAGGAAATATTGATAGTGTCTTGTGTAAACTTTTTGCAAATTCTTAATTTATGAATTAAAGGTAAACAAAAGTACAGTATCTAAGACACGGTTGACCATATGATACTTGTAGCTGGTTTCAGTAACATTCGTCGATACCAAAAGAAATCACACATTTCACGAAAATGAGAAAGACAAGGTGTATTTATGAAGCGTTAATATAGACCGTCCATCCTTTTTAGGGTTCCGTACCCAAAGGGTAAAACGGGACCCTATTACTAAGACTTCGCTGTCTGTCTGTCTGTCTCCAGGCTGTATCTCATAAACCGTGATATCTAGAAAGCTGAAATTTTCACAAATGATGTATTACTATTGCCGCTATAACAACAAATACTAAAATTTAAAAAAATATATATTAAGAGGGGCTCCCATACAACAGATATGATTTTTTTGCCGTTTTTATAGATAATGGTACGGAACCCTTCGTGCGCGAGTCCGACTCGCACTTGGCCGGTTTTTTGGTCTCCCTCTGCTCCAATAGCCACGTTCATAATAATGCATGCAGGACCAAGTACCTCTTCGTCACCTTGTAGAAACCTGTAACACACACTTCATGGACATAGATAACATATCTCTTTATAGTAAAAAATTAAAACACTGGCTATAAGTATTCTTTTATTACAATCTCAATCTACAATTAATTAATTAACTTAAACACAAAATTATCAATCCATTTTCATTTCTTATTTGGTGTGGGACTGTGGGTTATATGTTTACCTATTTTTGTAACGACGAGTCTAATTTTAAACTTTAACATGTAACTTCCTCTTTGTTCCTATTCATCATCATTTTCCTGCCATTGTCCCATTTTATTTGAGGTCGGCGCAATACGTTTTATTCTTCCATTCTCCCCTGTCAGACGTCACGGTGTAGTGATTTACTCTAATCTATTCTATCTAATCTATTATACTAAAAGCATCAAAATAATGTAATTAGTAAAATAAGAACCTAAAATAATTTATGTACATATTTACATTTACCATAACACAAGTAGTAACTAGTATTGTATAAAATAAAAATCCAAAATAATATCTTTCTAGGAAATTAAATAGATCACTAATAAATCAACATACAAACAAACATTTTTACTAGTAGATAAATTCTTATCGGTTAGCCGGCGCAGCTATGACGCGTCTTTTGTTCTAGCGACCCAGCGCGCCCGCTACGTCACTCGAACCAGCTGAGTGAGCGGGACGGCACTATCATTGCGTTGCGCACGCCTGCGCGTGCGCCGCCGGCTCGCCAGTATGTTGAGAAAACTTTGAGTGACCGTTGCTATACTTGCTATATAAAAACATAGCTTCGCCGCGCTTAAGATTAACTGTTCTTCGCTTATTTCCGTGCTATCCATTCTATTTCTGCCACTCCTTCTTCTTAGTGGAACTCTTGTGTGTGTGTGGAACTGTAACCTGTGTCTGTGCAATAAACTTTCTTCTTCTTCTTGTGTACTTCGGACTTTTCTTCACCCTTCGTTATCTTCACACATCAAACACCACACACGCCACCACAGACCTACAACGGCATCATTTAATCCTTTCTCTCTTCTCCTTTTTTACGATTTTCTTTCTTTTTGTCCCTAATTAATAAATAAAATAATCAAAACTTTCCTTATGACATTTTATTCATTAGCATAATTTAACTGTTAATTCATGTTTAAACATACTATTTACATTTTTAAATATTCAAATATAAAACAGTACAAACAAAACATAAATAAAAATATAAAAAAATAGTAGCCCACCGGAATCGGGAACCGGGTCCGAGCTACCGGTGGTCAGGGCTCTTGAGAGAGGAACCTCCTAACAATACGCGCCGTGTCCAGAAGAACTGCCTTCTGAATCAAGCGCCCAGCTGCGAAAGCCTTCTCAGATGTTGGTCGAGGCTATTGGCTATTAAGCCATTGGCCGACACGACTAGCGGCACAATGACTGCTTTACTCACGTCCCACATGTCGACGAACTCACGAGCCAGATCTAGATATTTGAATTGTTTATCTTTCTCTTCAGCATAATTATTATTAATCATACTATAATGTCCTTACCTCTGGGATGCAGGCTTGTCAATGTATACCGTAACTCATCACGCGTGGCCCGCACGGGCTGTCAGACGTCATATTGTTCATTTTCCTCATTATTTCCGACTAAAATCACTGACTAAAATCGAAACTAACTGAACCACACTTCAAATCACCGATTCTCAAGTAACAACTATGTATACAAATAAACTACAGCTTCTCCGTAGTATTTACTCTAGAATGTTCTCGATACATGTACGGGAGGGTTAATAAACCGGTTCGTTATAACAAGACAAAGTTGCTGAGTTAACAGAATTCTCTGTTGTTCCTGGAGAATTATCAAGTCCAATAGACGAGCAACTTGTTTGGTTATTAATAAATGTTAGTTTGTTGTTTGAGTGTGTTAGTATGAGTAAATGGGTTAGATATTATGAATAAGCCGTGATAACTGTACCGAATGAAGTGATTCTTTTTCTTTTGTAAGTAAAAGTCCAAAATAAAACTAGCAAGTCAAAGCTACAAAAAACGCCTAAAGCGGAAAGACATATTGACCATATTATAATCCACTTCTATGGTCTACTGATGAAGAAATGACCTCACCGGAGGACACACTCGAACTGCTACAACTCACAACATACCTGCTTATTATTTATGCTGATTGCAGATTACCAAGGGAAAAAAGTAAAAGTCCGCGCTGTGGTCCAAAATAATTTTTCTCAACTTTGGTTGAGAAGATGAGTTAGCTCATTTATTATTACGTATTTTTTATTTTTGGCGTATATTTATGATGTGATGATCTCATAATAACTTAAGTTACATTGTAAATGTTAACAGTTGCTAAAACTGGCCAAGTGCGAGTCGTACTCTCACGCACACAGGGTTCAAAACACAGCACCAAACAATGTTATAAAAATATTTTGAAGGCTATTCATAATTATGTTATATTTATTACATTCAACAGCAAAATTATGTTTGTTTTTCATATTATGTTAATGTTAATAAAAAACAAAGTTGATGCTGCAGTTTGATGAAAAAGTCCAATATCTCAAAAACTAAACATCAAATCTTATTCAAACCAATTTTCATTGAAAGTTTTTTACGTTCAAAACCCCCCCGCCCTTTTAATTTATAAAAAATAGAAGGGGGGGGGGACATTTTACCAGTTTGGAAGTGTCTATCTTTGAAACAATTGACTTTGAAAAAAAAAATGGTTTTAGAAATATCTATACATATCCCGCACGCATAGGTTTGATGAAAATTTTTTTTTAGTTTCAGTTCCATGTATTCCCCTTAATATAAATATATATATTTGTTTAAAATCGTAAAGCGGTTTACAGAATACTACTATCTACCAAGTTTCAATTGTGTAGTCCTAATTGTTTCAGAATAAAGTTGCTGTGATGACACATACAAAATAACCGACTCTCAATATAACATTATACTAGAACACAACTTTACTTCGGAAGTCTGTGCCTAAAAAGTCAATGAAAATTGAAGTTACAACTTCCGAAAGTAAAGTTAATTTACACTTTTTAGTGCTTTTTGAAGTCAGTTTTTTTTAAATCAAAATAGCTTTAAATTAAGTGCTTTCAAAGCAATTTTCAGAAGTCTATTATCTCATGTGTACGTGATCTTAACAATGTATGGTGTTCATGGTAAAATTCAGTATTTTAAAAAGGTACAAAGTTAAATTAAACAAATATTTCAATCTACTTATTTATAGGTACTATTGAATGGTCAAAGTAAGACCAAAAAAGACGAGGTCTTATCTGTTTGTTTTTGACCGACATCTACTTACTACATGGTGTAAACGGATCCTTCACAAAGCTGTCAACACAGCATTCTATACATTATGTTACGCAAAAATTATTGCTAGGAAACGACTTTTTTTTTTGGGGTGAATCACGTTTTACAAAACAGTGTGCTGATGGATGCATTGAATAATACGGGGGTTGTGAAGGTATTTAAAGTAAAGTTATAAAAATAAAAACTTACATTTGAAAAAAAAATTGTGAAAGAGTTGGAACTTTGACCCCCAATATCTCCGTAACTAGAAAGTTTCCAGGTAATGTCTAGAACTAAAAAAATATTAAAATGACGGGTAGAACAACAGCCTTTCGGCTTCTTTAAGGGCACAGTCACGAACACCAATATTTGTATACGCTTTTTCGCGAGACATAACGATTGTAACTTGGAAATGGATCTTTTTTTATAAAAATATGAGTTCCAGAATACTATATTCTTAACAACATGAAATTTTAATCAGAACAGTAGGAGAAAAACACTTTTAAAAGTAGTCAAGTGTTGTTTACATATTGGTGCTTGAGACTGTACTTGTACACCCATTATAAAGCAAATTAACTTTGGCCCACGATGAATTAATAAGTTAAAACAATTAACGCTTAAAATATCTAACTTGTAATCACAGAAACTTTATCAAATAACTTTAAAGTCTGTCAAACCGGCGCGTGTACAAATGGTACTTCATTAAACTTAGCCAAAGTTGGAGTCCGAACGTTCAGAACTAATATTTTGTCGCCATCATTCATTCGGCAATCTTTGAAGTGGTCAGTCGTTCGCGTACCTCGGGGTTCTTGTTGAAAACCGACTTTGTAACAGATTTGAGAGGACGAGGTTGGCTAAGCTTTTGTGAATACCAGGATATTTTTAGATCTAAATCGAGAGCTGAAAAAGAATAGTCGTTCTTTTACTGTCCAAAGAGTTTTATACATCTGGAGCAATACCAAAAATACTTACTTGCCTACTCTGATAAAAATAGATATTTATCAGAGTTCAAAAACTATATTTATAAAATTTCTATTGATAAAAGGTTTTCGTTAAATAAAACAACATTATTTTAGGATATTTACTTTGTTAATTTGTTGAACTTTGCCCAAAAAACATTAGCAAAGATGCCGCTTTACACCGTTTCAGAAAATCTATCGGGACACGCTACATGAACCTAGAGGGTGAAAATGGGATTACTATGAGCATCATGGTACCACTGTTGTGACCTATGTCCTACACTAACAATGAAGCTAGGTCACCCTAAGTCAGCACTGGACAAGTTGGCAAAGCGGTTTAATTTCACCGACCGTTCAAACTTCCATAAGAGGATTTTGTAACAAAACCAAGGCGACTCTTCGGGCACCGGTGTGTGCAAAAATACACAGCGCCCCCGCCAAAATGTTTTCTCCACTTTTATGTCGTTACAATTGAATTTCATAGTTAAACGAAGTAAATCCTGCACAGTGATGTTCGCGGTAACTTTGTTGGTTTTCAATTTTTCCCATTTTTTGTGTCCCTAGTGTAGTCACAGCTTTTTGTACGAAGTTTTGAGGAATTTAAAACATGGTTCTTTGTGTCCACAACAAGCTGTTTATTCTGCATCTCTGTTGGAATAAAGAGGTGGTTTTGTTTCTTCTTTTTCGTGGTGTGTTTTTGCCGTTGCATCACTTTTGTACACTCATTTTCATAGCTGCCAGTAACTCTTCGAGGACTCGCGCACCGAGGGTTCCATATAAACCTGTGGGTATTTTGTTATTAAACTACATAAGCGGTGGTAGGGACTGACTGAATATGTGGTAACCGTTTTCGTTTCGTTTCCGTTTTGTCGGTGTGTCTTCCACCCCGTATGGACGGTTTTCAGATTTTTTCCTTTTGCATGTACTGTAAGACATTGCTGCATGCCATATTTCAAGATAAAAAAAAAAAAAAACAAAAAAAAAGGTCAACGGGAAGGACTCTATAGGTTTCGATTCTCTTGTGAAATCGCAAAATATGTGACATAAACGGTCATATCTTTTGATCGAATTGACTTCCAAGTTTGATTTTTTTTACTGCCCTAAGGGGTAGCAGACCACGCGTTCCTGGGTCTTAAAGACGGACAGACCATCCACCTCATCCTGTAAGGGTTACGTTTATGTCGTTCGTCCGACTGAGGTACGGAACCCTAAAAATAAGATGACGGCTTAACATTTGACCATGAGCACGTGCGGGGTGAAAAAAAAAACCAGTCTTTTCAAACAAATGCGACGTAGATATACTGAATAGACAAAATATTCTAAGTTTTCTTTTTGTAAGTTACCTCTTTAATATCTCGTCTCATTAATCAAGGGGAAGTGCATTGGAAAAAAATACTTAGTGTGCGAGTAAAAATGTTTTATGTAGGAGGACTACATCTAGAATTTTAAATAGCCACCTTTGAGCACGGAAAAGTTCTAGCTAGGATTACTTTCGCGGAAATTAAAAACAGTACTTTCCATTTTTATAAAATACTTGTAGTTTTAAGTAAACATTTTATCTTAGACTTTGTTTTTACGGTCGTTATTTTTATTTCTTGTTTTTCTCGGTCATTCTCGTCCAATTATCACAAGATCATAAAACAGTTTATCATCAACAATCCATAATTTGTACTCAAAGAAGTATTTCATCCAAAACAATTGATTTTCAAAATGTCATTAAATATCTCTATTTCACTGCAATCCTATTCCTGTGTGCAAAAAGACTAACCATTCCATTTGACGTCCCACAGACCCAACCTGTGCACACACTTCCGTAATTTCCAGGACCCCTTCCATCACAGCCGACTGCGGAGTTACATTTTAATCCAATCAAACGCATTCCCCTTCATTGATTCGGATGAGATCCATCTTTATTATGCTTCTTCTGTAGAATTTCAAAAAAGTCCAATTTGTTTCATTAGTGTTGCTGGAAAAATTGAAATGGAATCAAGTTTTCTTTTAAAATCACAACTCATATGGCTCAACCAAACAAAAAAAGCAATTCAATGAAAACAATCCGATGTCATTTAAAATATCTCTGACTTACTATGGATAAAGGAAAATGGAATCGTTTTTCTTTTTGGGCACAGAATAGGTCCTGAGCCCAAAAAGAAAAAACCATTCCATTTTAATCCAAGCTAACGCGTTTCCCTTCCATTGATTCAGATGAGTTCCACCTTTATTATGCTTCTTCTCCAGAATTACAAAAAAACCACTTTGTTACCTTAGTGCCGCTGCAACATTAATGGAATCGCAAGATCCTTCACTGACAAGACGCCTCCTCGCTACTCTAATAAGAAAACTTTTCTCTACGATTGACGAAGTTTGTCAACGAGAAAAAATTACGTCGTATATAAACACCTGGAGCATTCCCGTAGTTATTACGTTTCCGAAACAATTTCTATTAATCGGAAATCGAAATTCGGTATCGCAGTCTCAATTTTCTCTTTGAGGGAAGCTGGTAGATTGTAATGCCGATGCCAAGTAATTACGTATTGATTTGTTATTGCCTTTTCGTTTCTTTTGTGAGAATTTCAAATGTGAAATGATATTTTGTAAAGTTACTTGTTGAGTTTGTATTAGTTTTTCTAATGGTTTTTTTAATACTTTCTTTTAATAAATGATAAACACCGTAAGTGATAGCGTGATGATTGACAGGGGAGAATGGAAGAAAAAAACGTGTTGCGTCGACCCCAAATAACATGGGACAAGGGCAGGAAGATGATGATGATGATGACTTTCATTTTAATACTTTCTTATTAAGACAATGTCAGATATCGTGATGAGTTTCGTCAGGTTTTCATCATCAGCCTATAGCAGTCCACTGCTGGACATAGGCCTCCTCAATCGCACGCCATTCAACTCGATTCTCAGCAACTCTCATCCAGTTGCTACCAGCCACCCCGCGAAGATCGTCACTCCACCGAGCCTGAGGGCGTCCCACCTTGCGTTTGCCGATTCGCGGTCTCCACTCTAGAACACGTCTACCCCAACGGTCATTGGTCCTACGGCTAATATGACCAGCCCATTGCCACTTCAGCTTACTTATTCTGTGGGCTATGTCGACAACTCTCTGTCGAATCTCGATTGAAGACCTTGGTCTTTAGGCTCTGTGGAATACGCGACAAGAGCTTTCGTACGGTTTTATTGTCTGATAATTTCGACTTATGTAACTTGTCAAGTTTTTTCTGCAATTAATTTAAGATACTGTCCTTATTCTACACTTTTATAAAACCCTTACACCTCGGATTTCATGTAGTAGTACTAATGAACCTTAAAGAAGAATAATAGAAGCTACAAATTTTCTTTAGCCCTTTCTTTACATATAAACTGAAGATTGAAAACGTTTAATGCATCGTCACTCTTCCTTATTACGAGCGAGCTAGAGGGAAGCTCTTCACACAATGAGCTGCATAAAATAACAGCAAAGTAGGGGATGACCTGCAGTCTCGCTTACGTTCTTAGTTACGTTCTTACTAAGAGTAAAATGACTTATATGTTTAGAAAGTAAAGGTTATTTTTTGCGTTAAAGGTGATAATTATCAAGTAATATTTTCTTAGAATAGCAATTCCTAATCACCTCTATTCCACCCAGAGCACACTTTACTTGATGATACACTTTTTACTTTGATTGAAATATCAATATTTTCAATACGAAACGTACGTTTTCTTATTTTTCCTTCTCTACGTGTGCGTTTTGTGAAATACTTTTTGTGTTATTAAAAATATGCTCTTATTTTGTGTGCTCTGGATGGAATACCACTAATATTTAGTACAAACCAGAGCGATATTTCGTAATTTAATTTAGTAAACTTGATTATTTAATCAAACAAACGAAATATTTGATTGCTTTGTTGCCAGGTTACTAGCAGCCTTACTATGCTAACATACCAGAACGAGACTTGGGTATAGACGATCACTTACAGTAAATTATCTCTCTGAGTTAAAATGTAAAAAAAATACATTGATGTCTTTCGTGGTCAATACATAAAAATGACTTTTTGATTAATGCAATCTGCGTTAGTTTAACAATTGCGAAACACCACTTTTAATCACAACACGAAGAATTAATATAAGTCATCTACTCGGCAACGTACAGAACGTTATGAATATTACCGAATTGTAAAAATTCATAACATTGGGGTTATTAGTTTATTGCACAGTTACCCCGCAGGTCTGAATCGCATGATAGAATCTGGTTGGTTTCATTCATTCATTCATTCATTCATTTATTTATTCATTAACAATTTACATTGTGTTGAATATTACATATTAAATAAAATTATTACATGCAGAAACAAATACATTTAAAACCCTATTAAAATTAAAGTGCAATGTTGAGTTCGAGAGTCAATTAATTTAAAATATGTCAATAATAATAAGTGTGTGTTTTCTTCCAGACCAGCAATATTCAACAACAGTGTAGGAAATAAAAATGTTCGATTAGGCATGCCACATTCTATACAGGAAGTCAACCAAAAAAATGGACCAGCGAATGTTGTTAGCGCATTCAAAAAAATATTGCACTCGGCACGACTGCACTCTAACTACGTACGTAGTTAGAGCGTACCAAATAGATTTTGCGATTGGCTGAACTTTTAGGCTAACAACTTTTAAATTCTAAACAGCGATAATAACAGAACATCACGCCTGTAATCTCCGAAGGGTTAGGCAGGGGTGCATTCACATTACCATCAACCGGGCACGAGCTCAGACTCCGTGGCTGCTATTAAGAAAATTTCCCGACCCCGGTAATCGAACCCAGGACCACATGCTCAGCAGTCGCTTTGGCGACCACTGGACCAACGAGACAGTTATTTAAACATTACATTGTATCCTTTCAGTTTTTATTTAACCTTGCCTCACACAAATAACTTCCCCTGTATCGTGGGTGCGTTTAAAAAAATTTAAACTCACATACTATACACAACAAGTACCTGTACGTCATATAAATATTTGATCCGTGCGGGGACGACCCCGCGCCGCGGCAGACAGCGCAGCAGCCAATCGCTTACCCAGTGCGCAAATCGTGTCATCAAAATTGTTACTTACCAGTAAATACAGCACCTATCAAACGCAAGCCAAGTGATACCCAGCTATCTGAATAAAGTTTGCGGAAAAGAACACTCCCATACAAATACGTACTAAAATATCTGCCAGTCCTTGTCTAGTGTCTGCAGTTGGTTCACAATTTCCCAAGGTTGACAATAAAATTGCTTAAAACATAGGTAGACAGACACCCTTATCATCTATTGATGGTCTTTATATTTTAGACCACTAAGATCATTCACGATCACCTCAAAAACAAACAAAAACGTTCCAGCATTCATCACCGGTTCTTTTGTTTTCAAATAAAGGGTATTACAAGACCCCCTTTTTTTTCGGATGGGAAATCATCAAATGACTCCTCCCGATCTGGGCGGAGCGGAAGGGAGTGTCAGACTTTTACTGACTAAAAACCATCCATGTTCCTTCTTTTGCCCTTTATGTTCCAGGGCCGCGGTATCTCTTTCGAACAGTCCCGCAGCCCTGGCATTTATCGGCCCTTGCGGGCCCCTCATCATTGCTGACATCTCTTTGAGGCGCGCGTGGAACACGAACGCGCCGTCGACACGGTCTGTCGTCATAAGACGGACGGGTATAACAAGACCCTTAACGAAGCCGAAAGGCACTTGTTCTCCCCGTCATTACGATCTTTTTTTTTGTTCTAGACCATACCTTGGAACCTTCTAGTTACGGAGACATTGGGGGTCAAAGTTCCAAAATTTTTTTTTTTTAAATATTTTTTTATTCTAAGTTTTTACTGTAAACACCTCCCGGTACTATTCAATTGATCCATCAGCACAATGTTTTAAGTGCGTTACATTGAGTCTTACCGAAAAACGTAATTTTTCATAAAAAAAAAGTCGTTTCCCAGCAATAATTTTTGCATAAAGTTACTCAGTTTGATCACACAATGCTTGGTGAAGGGTCCGTTTACACCCTGTATATTTCAACTATTAGCTACACTCCTGTTATTCTCCACCCGAGTTAACTAAAAGCGAATCTGTCTATGAAATATATTTCCCCTGCAGCCAGTTCTAACTGCACCGTCCTTACAATTTTAGCTCAAAACTCGCCTTACCTGCGTTTGAGTTGAAATCAATTAGGCTGCCAATCCCAGTCCCGAGTGTTACGGTGCTACTAACAGAACTACCTCCACAAATCAAGGAGAGAACGATTCAATAGAACCAGCCGTCAATAGTATCTGGAATTACTCGCGCAATTGTGATTTTGGAGTTTTCGCTTGACGGGATAGACGGGAGCTTCGGTTGAAATTGCTACGTTGTATAATAGGTTAGTTCTGATTTTGATACTTTGTGCTTTTGAGGAAATATCTTACGTAACGTTTGTTTTGATCCTAGACTTGCTTTTTATGTTGTTTATTATAGATTCGTAAAATATTGGACGCCTCAAATGGACCTGGGCAGGACATTTGGCTAGACGCGGCGATGGCCGATGGAGCAAGGCTTTGATCGAGTGGTGGCCAAGGTAAGGCCAAAGAAACTAGGGCCGTCGTAAAACTCGTTGGGTCGACGATATGCGGAAACCACCTTTTCTTTTTTTTTTTTTTTTTTTGTTTATTACTTATAGAACAAAACAAACTATAAACAGAAATATCACAAAAACCTCAATAGGTTTGTCCGGATGTTGAAAAACTTTTAAGCTATCTTAATACTAACGTAACAATTAATAATCATTGTTAATTAAGGTTAACACATAGTTTATAATAAATTTTGAGGTAGTTTGTAAATAAAAACTAAGAAAGATTACAAAAACAACGACAGCGCGGGTCGTCGATGCTAATTAGAAATTGAATGAAATTTAAACAGGATGATGCATTTTCAGTAAGAGTCAAAGAATTGCTTGTATTTATTTTTATAATTACTATTTGTTATTTCCAATTGAATTTTTGTTGGAACGTCATTAATTAGAGTAGGTATTAAATAAGCGCCGGTTCTTTTTCCGTAATAGTCCTTGTAACTCGGTACTACCAGTTTTGATTGGGCTGTCAATCTTGTTGCTATGCTATGATTGAATTTGATTTGCAGTTCTTTGTTGGTGAACTGTTCTATTAATAACCACTTTCGTCCTGTATGAGGGATGCCCAGAACCGGGAAGTGTGGCAGAATAAAGGGGAGGCCTAAACCCAGCAGTGGGCGATTCCGGGCTGATATGATGAAAGAATTAAAGAAAGTAGCTATTGGAATGAAAAAAAAGTAAGTTCTAAGTTTCCTTTAGTGGGTGGGAATATACTTTTCAATTGTTAAACAGAAAAATATTTTTAAATATTCAACGAAGAATATGAAAACTGTTGTTTCTGTATAATTTTGATATTATGGGTCTTTTGTATTGTTTATAAAAACTACGTGAGTTTATGGTTATCCTTTTCGTTATTTTTTGTACTAAGTATTACTGTTTATAGCATTTATTCTACTATTGAATAGATGGAATGAGAACATAGGTAAGTGGCAATGTTATTCAAAGCATTTCGTATTTCTACAGAACTTTTCATCGGTAAAGTTTTCTGTCTCGTTGGTCTAGAGATCCTGTTCGATTCCCGGGTCGGGCAAAGTATTATGGGTTTCTCCCGCAGGAATTTCTCGGTTGATGGCAATAGGCTCGCCCTCTATTACACGGAACTTTAACATAGCTGGCGAAATGTGGGTGTACTGTTAGGTACACCTCTTCCTCTTCTACATGCGTGATGATAATATGTTTTCAAATGCTTTTCGGTAGCTTTATATGTGACTGACATTATTACATTTTTGGTTTTTCCATCATCGTTATTGCTGGTAGTAATGTCAGTTTGTTTGGATGTAGGAGTTAATCACCGACTCTAGCTAGGTACTACCAAGGTCACTGCCGGTCGACCACATTTCACCTTGATGCCATGCCCTGAGTAATAATTCTGAAAAGCGGTCGACCACTTTACCTATCCAATCTGAACATGAATGCTGTAAACAAAATATTTTGATTTAATAGAGTGTCCATTTCAGGATTTTCTTGCCCATCATAGAGATCTACCCTTTGAAACGAGCAACTACATTACTTTCAAGTAGATGCCTTGTGACTGGGACTGTTGCTTCATCCTTTTGTTTTGTCAGTTAAAAGTGCCTGTAATGGTCTAAATGAAATAAATGATTTGAGTTTGATTTCAAAAAATATTTCTGTATTAGAAACCTACGCTATTACTGAGTGTTTAATCTTAAAACAAGAAACTTTAAATAAAATTATTTTAAAGAGGATTTTCAGAATGTACTACGCTTTCACGTCCCCATATAATGTAAAGTTCCCTTTTATACCTAATAAAAGAATACACGGTGACATGAGCGAAGCCGGGACAACTAGTTTTAAATAAAGTGAAACAAACTTTTCTACAGTGTCGTGAAAACATTTATTTATTTGTTTACTTATCAATATAAATACAGTCGTTCGTAATAATTATAATACACGAATTGTTATATTAATGATTACATCGATGTAAAGCGATACAACTAACGAATATTTCGTAAATGCTTGTCGGTATGTCATGTTGTATTCAATTGAACTGTTTCACTGTTTTTGTGAAGATTTATAAGGGGTTTATTCACTACGCTGCTTGAAGTTAAGGGGGTAATGATAACTGTAAAACCATGTTTACGATCGCGCATTATGTTTTAATCAACATACAATCTGATACCTGCAAATTGCAAAAAACGTAAGACAATTTGAATTTCGCTGGCTACCATCGCCCTTTCAATCTAATAGACGATCATACGTCGAAAACTATAGGTAAGGTTTTAGTAGATGTTAATTGTTACTTAACTTTAGGCAGCGTATATGAAACATACCCCGAAAAGTTTAGGTCTTTTGAGAAGCAAAACAAAATGATCAAAAAGATTGCAGAGAGTGTAATTATGGTTTTTCCATTTAGGTATAATTTGATTTAAGTCGTGTACTCGTGTTACCTTCAATAACCTACACGATTTAATTTTTACCTAAAAATATCTATTCAGCGCCGGGCACAGTTTTTTTACTTTCGTGCACAGGTTTCAAAGCGTGCTTAATGCGCTGTAAGTGATAAAAATGATACATGTGTTAATTTTCAAATATTATTTCCTCTACATTTTACCAAAGCGTATTTATTTGGTTCGCTCGCTATTCCTAACAAAAACAGTAAAACAGTGAGAGACTAGTTAATTAAAATTACAGTTACTGGTAAAAAAAATACAGTTAGGTACTTCACTACGTCTAATTCTACTTTAAATACAAAGTACGTTTAGATAGCAAATAAATCAGACTTCATTGTATCTTATCGAATGGCACGAGATTTGAAACGATGGAAGGACCAATATTTTTTGGTCTTTTTGGATTGGTATGCACTACATGACTTTGATGCGTCTGGCAATCAATCCGACACAAGAATAGGACCGTGAATGACGAAGTCATGATTTACAGGCAGTACAACCATTTAATCAATTTCTATAGGATGGACAGTCATTTTTGTTCTACGCGGTTCTCACGATATCACGATTACGAACTAATTTTTCTTGTGTCGTCGGCATGTTAAAAATAACTACAAAAAGGCATATTAAGCTAGGTATGTGGTTAGAAGATATCATAGGTACTATTTTTCTAGAAGTCAAGTATATGGACCAAGTTTCGCTTACAAGAATAGGTAGTTAAATATTATGTACGTATAACATTAAATACAAATACAATGTAGTATAGAACGTGTGATACAAGATGTACATTTCAAATATATTGGGTAAAATATATTTTATTGTCGAATTTGGAAATAAATGCAGACATGACAAGGGATGATATCTTTATGTAAATAAAGGTTTGTATTTTTAAAACGAACGAGTATTTGATTGAGATAGACAGACGCGAAAAACAACGATTATTTTTCTATCGCTCATGCTTTTTTTTGCGTTAGTAAGGTAGAATTTTAAAGCGTGTTTTATTTGCTGAGGATAGCTCAACCATAGATTTTGTTTTAAGTTCTTTTTTCAAACCACGTGTAGAATAGGCGAATCTGGTTAAAATATTTTTAAACATAGAATCGATTTTATCTTCTGTTTTTGAAAATTAACACTGTGTTTATCATTCAACCTGACATGTCTGCAAAAATCAAATTACACAAATGTATAAGTAAAAAATCAGTCAAATACATTTCAGTAAAACATATTTTGCTACTAAAGATTTTAAATCATTACAATTTACTAAGTTGAAATACTTCAATCGTCTTAATTAAACTCAAAGATAGTTACTTCTCGAATAATAATAGTATATACAGTCTCGAATTAATAATATCTCGAAAAAATCACAAACATTGGTATTGTGTCTAAAACTAGAAATAATTAAGTGGTAAGCTTACGAATCGTCATAAGAATATGATTTTTAAAAGAAATTATTTGGCTGCATAAATATTTTGATCTAAATCTGAAAATCAGGTTCAATCGAATCATGCATTACTGTAGCCACCACTCACCACTGGTGGACATGGCTACAACTTTTTCAAAGGCCACCTCCGGTGGACAGCGCCACTATTAAAACCAAAATTCTCTTTGTCCAACACAGGCTGATAGACATTTAATGAACTGTAATGAACTTATCATCAAAACAATTTGTACTTAATTGATAACACGTTAGAGCTCAAGACGACTCGTAATCCTGCCAATGGTACAATTCAATCGATACATTTTACAAAATTTATTTACAAACATCCTAAACGCAGTACGAAGCGCAAAACTAATAACATTTCACTATACATACAGTAATACAAATGTAGGTCTGTAGTAACTTTCAGTAGCTTAAGCTTACTCGCTTAGTTTAATAGGAATCTCATATATGAACACCAAGCTTAGAGACTTGGTACTTTAATCTCATTTCAGAATCACCCACAATTTCAAAATTTGCTAAATACTTTTTGGGCGTGATTTTCGAATCAGAATACAACGACCAGAGACTAAAAGGACCAGACCAGGAGGACCAGACCCAAAGAACTAGAGACCGTAAGGACCAGATCATAAAGGTCAGTGTTCAAAACTATCGTACGATGAAAGAGTTGCTGTTAGATTAGCTATCATGTTTTTCGAAACAAACACATCAAACAAGAGATCATTTTTAAATTGTCAATCTTTAATACCAAAGTTTACATTAAAACATCTCTTCAGGAAACTTTTAAAGAATTTTGAATTCTCGTTAGAATAAATAACTTTTAACCGCATATTCATGATAGCAAACAACGTCAATACAAATCATACGAATTTCGAACATTACGAGCCGTTGTAGTGATGCATGGATCTTTTAGCGCATTGAGATAGGCAGAAAGAACGCCGCCATTTTTTTTTCAATGCAATTCCATAGACAACAATAAATGTTAACCAGCAGTGCCCTTCTGACAGTGACAATTATGTGCCAAAATAACCATGCTACACCATGGTGCATTCTGACGTAACGCAAATGAACAATTACGTCATATCCTAATTTTCTCTAAACGGTTGAGCAAATATTTCATTCAGTAGCTGTTGATATTCCTCCGCATTGTAAAGATAGTCGTCGTCATCGAGTATGCCGGTCGCATTATATCTGTAATAGATTTTGTTAGTGGGTTTTATTAAATTAGATTAGTCTTAGATATAAATACTATGATTTTCTTTATTGGTTTTGGTCTTTTCGGCTGCATCTTGCAACAAACTATTCCTTCTTTTCTTTGTCGTTAAATGTCCTTTTACTGGCTTACCTTGGTGTCTCTCGTTTTCGTCTAGAATTAACTTCCGAAGCAACTTCCACGCAGAGTACGACAAATTGATTACTGCAAGGATATCTGTAAACAAAAATACTCTCTTCAAAAACTTCCTTTCGGTTACTTCATCAGCTTTTTGCAAAGCAGCAGCAAATTAGCAACGAATAAACTTTGCTAATTCCTTGAACCCTTCTAACAAAATATATTTCTGCTTTAAATTGAATTATCAAAATGGACGGGAGGACCCGAAGTTTTAAGCCACTGGTTCGGTGTCGTGATTTCGAATTTTATACCCTGTGTTGATCAGTGAAGGTTGTTTTTGAGTAAATTGAATAAAAGTAACAATTAAAGTGCTTCGATTTCAAGTTGAATGAAATTCTAATACGTTTGAATGACGCTTTACGTTTCAAGTCTCAGAGGACAGCGGTGTTTGGAGCGTCTTCTTGTTATGCAAACATTTTCCATACTGTCGCTTGTTATTGGAATTTCTCAGTCGATTCTTAAGTACAGATTGTTTTGATGGTAAATAATTTGAAGACTTGGAATATTTAAAACAAAAAGATTGTATTAATTTTTTATTTAGCTTCTTGTATCCCTTACATTTAGTTTTTATCTAATATATAATGTGTTGTGTACTTATTTATTTTTTAGTTTTTGTACTTCAAATAAGATTAGTATTGCTAGGTGTAAGGACCGCCTTCTGCGGTGAAAGCCTGCTGTTCCAGCTGATAATTATATTACAGAACGTATAAGTGGAGTGACAAGTTTCGTAGTGATGATACCGGTAGTGGTAATCGGTGGTACTGGTGGTGGTGGTTGTAGGAAGAGAGGCTGATAATTTTATGGCGCTACGTATGAACTGAGTTTTTCTTTCTTCATAGAAAAGCAAAGATCTTCCGATCAGCTGGGCGGTGTCTCTGGTGGGCTACAGCCCAGCGAATGTTATCGGGCTGTTGCATACATCCTAATGTTACGGATAATTTTGCCTGTGTCATTTAGTATTTTGTGTGACGATAAGACCATCATTGTAGTTGACGCCACAGTTTCAATAATTCTTGCTGATAGTGATATCGTCTGTTATGAGGTCATATAAAAAGTAAATGGTAATCGATAAATATGATACGTTACCTCTCCTGCGCCAGTAGTTTATGGGAGTGCAGTGAGGAGCCCAGGCCGCGATTGGCAGGGTCTCCATTCTGCCACTCTTGGCAGTAGCTATCCAAGGCACGTTCACCGTTCGCGCGGGAGCCGTGCCAGATTACCTTTTGTGGCCTAAGAGAAAAGGGAAGATTATAATTGGAACAAAAAGCATACAAACGCCTATAATCTAAAAGGACTGGGTGGTGAGTCTCAGAGTCCCTGTACATACTACATGTATATACTGTCAGTTCTGTTTAAGTTCTATACGGGGTGGAAGGGACACCGATGCGAAAACAGTTACCACGTATTCGGTAAGTACATAATTCTCAGCCAGCCACACAGATTTTTTTAATCGATCTCAGAATTATGTACCGAATACGTGGTTACCGTTTTCACGTCGCCGTCGGTGTCCCTTCCACCCCGTATAATAAAGTCCAAGCCAATTTCCATAAACCAGGCAAGAATTGAGAATCCGGGATACTATGGGGAAATGCCTGACGGAAATACCTAATAACACTGCCCGACCTGGAAAACGACTGACAGGACCTCATGCTCAGCAGAAGCTTTGCGACCACTCGACTAACGAGGCAGTAGGTTGTATGTATATGTATATTTTCACAAGGCTTGTTATACAAAACCTGTTAGTAACAATACCTAACTACATTGTGTTTTTGGCACAAAGGTGGGAGTTATTCATATCAGCTTATCACTATAAAGTTGATATGATGACGGTACCTATTGATAAAAGGATATTGATGAAGGTTCCTGAGGATGATATGATTTGAATAGAGCCTTTCATAAAGATACAGGATATTACTATTTATAATAATAAATTAATTAGTGATAATGATTCTGACTAAAACTTATACCGTCACTTACGGCATAACTTACGTGATTATCGTTTTTTATTATCATTTATAATCACGGAAGATATCCCGTAAGTGACAGTATAAGTTTAGTTTTAAACCGTGAAAGCTTAAAACAGTGTATGTAGTGTGATTCTCATCGTTTTGTTAATTTTTATTTTGTTTTTATGACTTTATATTATATTTTAGAAGAAGGGTCTGAACATTCTGAAAGAGACAGCTTCAAAATTTTAATATATTGTCAGATTAAAATTTTGAAGCTGTCTCTTTCAGAATGTTCAGACCTTTCTTCTAAAAATCAAAAGATATCATCATCATTCATCATCCACAGTCTGACTTATACACAGCTGGGGATAGGCCTCTCTTTGCAATCTCTAAGTAGGAACTTGACTTTGACAGCCTCATCTTGCTGTCACTGGCGCGATGACAATAATGTTATCAGCCTAACTTACCGCAAGATGACCAATTCTTCTTTTCCAAGCTCCAAGGTGTCTTGCCCAACTCCATTTCAATTCAATAACGTAATTTCCTATATCGAAGACGAGACGAGAATGGAAAGTTCATGCCTCTCTGTGCACCTTGTCCCTGTAAAACTGAATTCAAAAGTTCAAGTTTCTTACCAATGCGAGTCAGTCAGAATGTTTCTACCGTTGAAGCTGTATATCCTGGCTCCAGCCGCCAATTTTCCATTGCCGTCAAACATGTCGGAGAATGACTTGAACAGGACTTCACCTTGAGTGTTCACGACTGGTAGATGTCGGTCTGAGTAGCGTACTATTGAGTTCAAGTTTTGGATCCTAGGACAAAAATCTTTTATTGCAGACTTATAATTAAAATAATTTAGGTACAGCATGTATCAGAAAGGTGTGGTTATATTTAAGGGTGCGATGCAGACCGTCAAACTGAACCACGTTGTCCAGTCCATAATACCAATATCGTAATCACGAAAAATACACGCTGAATATATTAACTACCTAACTGTATAGGGTGTAAGGGTCAGCCCTCCGCAAACTGACAGGGTGCATTCAGCTCCTTATTTTGAATCATATTCCACAAGAATTTTTCATTCTTTTTATCGTTTTTTCAATTACTATAGCTTTATTTCAATGTAAAATTACATTCTCTGTACGCAGCGCTCCATTTATGTAAATAATACGGCTAAAATAAAAAAAAAACAGCAAGATAGGTAGCAAGATATATAGGAAGTAAAAAAAAAATACTCCAACGAACGACGCGTGAAACCAGCTGTTCACTTCCTATCTATCTTCAGAGTTTATCAAACTCGTTGTCGCGCTTGACGTTCGCTACGTGCGTTTTGCCACGGTAACGATACATTGCGTATGAGAAAATAAAACAAATCAAAGTTTTTGGATTCCTTTAACGTTCCTGAAATAATTTCTTCTTAATATGATATACTGAATTCACGCCATCCATCAGTCTGCGGAGGGCTGTCAATAAAAACAATGAAATATCCTAAAGTTACTAAACCATAGGATGATGCAGGCTAACCGTAACACTAAAGTCACTCGTACTAAACCAACAACAAACTAAAATACGGCATCGCTTTCGACCGACTTTCAATTCGCATTCAAGCTACTAGTGGCATTGCCAGATTGAATGGCGAAGCCTAGCCACTGGCCAAGATAAACGCCAGCCCTTTTTTTTGGGCTGGGAAGTGGGAGCTGCCTTCCCACTTCCCATCACACGTCACAATTTTACTGACTAAAACCCATCCATGTTCCTTCTTTTGCCCTTTGTGTTCCAGGGCCGCGGTATCTCTTTCGAACAGTCCCGCAGCCCTGGCAGGTAACGGCCCTTGCGGGCCCCACCTGTTTGCTGACATCTCTTTGAGGCGCGCGTGGAACACGAACGCGCCGTCGACACGGCCTGTCGCCATAAGACGGACGGACGGCGAGCTTCGCTAAAAGTCAGCCTTTGTTATAATTTGGTCTTTTGGCCCAGGGCATTGTGGTTATAAAACAGATAACGAATTATGTGGTTTTCGAATTAGTGGTTATTTAGTGGTTTCATTTGCAACTAATACACAGCGATTGTGGTTTCAATGAAACTAGTGTATGCTATTTTTTATTCAAGTAAAATGAGGAACTCTAATTGCTTGGTGAAGGTATTGGTGGGTGAAAAAACGCCTTCAAAACTCTAAAGATGCTAGTGATGCTGTACTAGTTTTAATTTCAAATACAGGTGTTTTCTTTCCACGTAGATATCTAAACCTTTTCGCTAGTTCCGGTATTTTTTCCTGATTTTAACCAAGATTACTCTTTTTGCAATCACTTTAATTATTTCTAATATTTTTTCACAGTATCACTCACTTGCTAGTCAACAACGCTCTGAAGGTTCCTCTGAATCCTGCGCGTCTCCCCTGTCGGTAGCACGCATAGTCGGCGCGACGTATGCCGTGCATGTTGCCTGGCAACGGTTCGTTTAGAGCCGCTAGATGGAGCTGTCAATAGAAAGATAACTTGTGTATAAAGGATGGAGGTACTACCGAGTTCACCGGGGACCTACTACTTTTCAACCTTATTATTTAGAGCATAAGGGTGAAAACTGGCAGAGTCAGTGAACCTTGTTTGCTGAAAGCATGATCTGTAAATCTGTAAACTAAAATAAAATCTCGTAAAGTGATTACAGTCGTGTTTATTAGTTTTTAGGACAACAAAGTATTATAATGGACTTACAGTCTGTTAAATATTACTTTTTTTTCTATTTTTAAAGTGTCTAGTTTCGTGTGATTTTTTTACAAAAGGTTGATTTACAGACGAACAAAGGAAGAAAAAGTAATACCTATCTAAAAAAACAAACAGATGAAAATAAAAACACATGAATAATACGAAAAATATATATTTTTCCTTTTTATTTAAACGATCGCGGATAGATAACTTTTTGAAGATTTCATGAATTAAATAAACTTTCAAACATCACGCCTGATATCCCCAAGAGGGCAGGTAGATCGAGAGGTTATAGTACATCCAAATAACAGTTATCTTTAAGTCCCATGTAAAAGGGGAATATCTACTCATCATCCTCCTGGCCTTGTCCAATGTTTTGTGTCGGCTCAACACGCTTTTTTCTTTCATTCCTTCCTGTCAATCGTCCAGCTATCATTTTGAATAAGTATTACCTAGTATTTTAAGAAAAAACTTACGCTAGGTCCAGCAACAGGTGAATTCTCCACGAGGTTGGATATTGAGGGCACATGCACCAAACTGGCGGCTGGCAACGGTGGATTCTGAGCTGGTGCAGGAGTCGGGTGCGATGGCGCTGACTGGGTAACCAGGGAGCCTAGCTGATAGTGAAAAAATACATTCAGAATATTATACTTACGTAATACTATGTTTTGTATTTTGACAGAGAAATTATTTGCAACCAGCTTATCAGAGGGTGTAATTCCCGTTTGCGGTCCATGGCCCTTTACGGGGCCCCGGTGTGGGCGCGTTCGTTGAGGTTGCGTGCAAAGCACTACCTGAACGCGCCCCAAAAGGTGGTAGCCGTAAGGCTGATCCGTGGGTACCGCACGATCTCCCGCGAGGCGGCGAGCCTCCTTGCCGGATTGCCGCCATGGGATCTGGAGGCCATAGTCCTCGCGCGCCTGCACGAGTGGCGCCCGGAGGTACAGAGCCGGGGGGTAACTCCGCTGCCGCGGCATATTGTCGCGCGGCGGACAGACCTCCGCCGTGATCTCATGGCGACATGGAGAGAGCGACTATCGCAACCCCGTTCAGGGCACGCCACGATAGTGGCGGTAAGTCCCCTCTTTGAGGAGTGGCTTGAGAGGCGCCACGGCGCCCTCACCTTCCGCCTGACGCAGGTCCTCACCGGACATGGATGTTTCGGGAGGTACCTGTACCGAATCGGGCGGGAGGAAACGCCCGGATGCTACAATTGCGAGGATCGACCGGAGGACACGGTGGAGCACACCGTGGAGGTCTGCTCTGCTTGGGCGGAGCACCGCCGTGTCCTCGTAGCGGCGATTGGCGGCGGCGACCTCTCGCGTCCGGCCCTGGTTCAAGCCATGGTCCGGGGCGAGAGGGAATGGGAAGCCGTCGCCTCCTTCTGCGAAGCAGTCATGCTAGCGAAGGAGGCGGCGGAACGTGAGAGGGAGAGAACCTCCTCACGTCCCAGCCGCCGCGGGAGAAGCACCGGGCGTCGGGGGCCACGCCGTGATGGCTCTCGGCCACCGTAGGCGCGGGCCTGTGGACGGCGAGTAATGGGCTAGCTCGCCGTCCGTCCGTCGTATGACGACGGGCAGGCCGTGTCGACGGCGCGTTCGTGTTCCACGCGCGCCTCAAAGAGATGTCAGCAAACGGGAGGGGCCCGCAAGGGCCGGTGCCTGCCAGGGCTGCGGGACTGTTCGAAAGAGATACCGCGGCCCTGGAACATAAAGGGCCAATGAAGGAACATGGGTGTTTTTTAGTCAGTAAGAGTCTGACACTCCCTTCCGCTCTGCCCAGGGCGGGAGGAGTCATTTGATGATTTCTCACCCTCCAAAAAAAAAAAAAAAAAAAAAAAAAAAAAAAAAAAAAAAAAAAAAAAAAAAAAAAAAAAAAAAAAAAAAAAAGGGTGTAATTCCCGTTATCATCATCATCATTATTTCAGCCGAAAGATGTCCACGGCTGGACATAGGCCTTCCCCAAGTGCCGCCAAATTGACCGGTCCCGTGCGACTCGCATCCAGCGGATACCCGCAATTCCCGTTTTTGTATTTTTAAGAAATTATTATTAAAATCTCCGTCTCAATCTTTCATAAAACCTTTCAACTAAATTGTTTGACAGGTTTAGAGGGGCGTACGGTCATTTGGAATGTTCTTGATAGAGAGTACGAGCATTGACTTTCTGGTATAAATGGTAAAAAAGAATCCAATTCAAAATTTGAATATTTTGTTTCACATGAACGAAACAGTATTGTTTTTTATTGCGACGAGTTATCAAATGTTTCATAAATTGTTATGAATACTGGCCAACCGTCTTACTTATTTCTGCGCAAACATTATTGCCATTTTTGTTTATACACGTTGCATAAAGTTAAACGTCAAAAAGTGTACAGTTAACTATACGAATATAATTACATATTTTTACTTTACAACTAAATTACGTTGACTTGATAAAAATCAACCACACTATTTTTACAGACAACTAAAATCGACTAGAAAAATCCTCACTAGTCCGTGTTTAGAATTCGAACCAACCCGAGATTAGTTTGGACAGCACATTCAAATCGTCACTAGTGTATCGTCCCGTTCAATTTACTGAAAATTCGTGGCTTATGCTGCTGTTGGGACAAAACTCACCAGTACGTACTGCCATCCGGAATTAACTTTGACAAACAAAGCTTGCTCTTCGACGACATAAGCCAGAGCACCAACAGGACTCAACGATGCGAGCTAGAAGTAGAATGTTGGGTGAAAAAAATGGAATGGAATGGAACAGCATGAGTATCGAACTTGAAGATAGAATATTATGAAATAAAATGTGTAGAATTATCAATATCGAAACAAAATCAGCTAGTTTTAGCTTGGAAAAATTTGTATAGGCTCAAACTCAGCGACACTATCGTGTGGTCTTCTTAATTTCGTTGTTTTTGGGTGATCATAAAACGAATTTTATTTTATTAAATTCTTAAAATTAAAAAAGACAAGACTCTGTGTTTTGTAAAGGTATTAATTATGTAGTTCAGTCAGTTTTTGATTCCGTAGCGAATCACTCAAAAGGCAGAACTTATTCTCAAGGTAAAGTAAATGTAGTAGTAAATATGTATATGTAAGAATTTATTTTGCAAAGCCCTCGGCTACCTTATCTTTGCTTCTTTTTTGTTTTTTTTTAATAAATTTTGTTTAGCAAGTAGCCAATTTGAATCAAAACATAGCTACTTCAAAAATGTTAGTACGTCGGTTACCTCGGATTCTTTAGATTTTCGATACTTGTGTCTAAACATAGATGTTATTAAATTTATGGAGTTATATTATGCTACAATTGCCTAATAAGGCCTCGGGGCAAGGGGCTAATAATTTATTTCAGCCTCTGTATATACTGGTCGATCATGGGTCGATTATTCCCCAGAATTTGATCCTTATTAGCGGTACTATCGAATAGTGTTGTGTGTGTGTATTTTTTTTCCGAAATCAATTGGTTCTATTCCTGGATAGGAATATTGATTTTTCAAAAATGTAATGATCCAGTTTTAGTTTTAATCAAAATCTGGCTCGAATAATTAATTATTTTATTAATTACTTTCAACATTTCCTCAGTAGTTTGGAACACAGCTGCGCCTGGAACTGACTTGTTCGCGTCCTCTGTATGGTGGGTAGCTGGGTGCGACTGTACTGGCCCTGTAAATTAATTCAAGTGTTAATAAAAATTGTCTGTTATTATAATGTATCGAAGGACCAAAAAATTGCGTAACATATTTTCAATTCCAATGCTAATGTTTCGACAATCCGACAACAGTCATTGCGGACTTTACGTCGTCAAGCAAACGAATTTTCAAACATATGAAAGCATGTATTACGAATTTCTACATAGTCTTCGGAATTCGCTTGAAAAGTGAGTTACGCAATTAGGGAACAGGATTGTACCAAAGGACCTGATTCATTTTATGGAGATAATTGTAAAGAATTTTTGGACGTCAACAGTTACATAGGCAGAAACGTTTCAAGATTTTAATACAACAAATTCACGTGTAACACATGATATTTTTCTAAGCTATATTGGAGTCACGATGACTTAATTAAATAATGTAAAGTATCGACTTTGAACCCAATGTATGATAGTTACGTGAATAATATACGTCAATTAATTAAATTCCTTAAAGATAACTTGTCTAAATGATTAATAGATAATCGTGGATTTAGTAAATTAAGTACAACATATTATTGTCAGATTTTGCTCATTTACATTGTTACGATAACGAACACAATGTGGCATAGTGCAAACATCGTGTTTGAGGCGGTTTTCACACGACACCGCCCATCCGCGCGGCGCACCGCTAAAAATAATATCTACTTAGCCGCCTCAGACCGCGCGGAGGACCGGTGTCTTATGAGAAGCTATCTGTAAAGCTCTTTTAGCACTTGGCCACAGTTTGCACACGCTAAGCTGTAAGCACTGTAATACTGTGACGTAGCCGTAGTTGGAACTAACGCCACCATCTTGATTTTGAAATACAAAATTCACAGATAATTTTACAAATGTTATACTAACAGCGTCCTCCTACAATGTCAATCAAGAACTGAAAGGTCTATGCTGCACTATAACTTTATACCTATTACCATATTATTGTAATTGTTATGCGTATTACTTACCATGTCTATCTCTGTCTCTGTCCTTTAAGTCTTTGAGTTCCTTGAGAGCCTTGAGCTCATCCAGAGGACTCTTTACGACTGTTATAGGGCAGCGTGAAACATAAGGATAATATTAATAAACATATCATAATATTGCGCCTGTAAACCCCGAAGGATTAGGCAGAGGCATTCCTACACCCACCATTAATAAGGAGCACAAATTCAGACTTCGTGGCTGCTGAGAAATTACTGATGGAAAAACCCAATAACACTTTGCCCGTCCTGGGGATCGAACCCTGGACCTCATGCTCAGCAGTCGCGCTTACGACCACTATACCAACAAGGCAGTCTTCTTTCTTCTATGTCTTGTGTTTAGTGCACAACCTGGTGTCAGAGTTTAAGACAGTACAAGGCAGTAATAAACAGTTACGAATAAACTACTGAACACAAATATATTATATAAACACGTCATGTACATTACATGCACATGGACGCTACTGATGGCGCTAAAGTTGCAGCCGAATTCTGGGTCGAGTCCATTTGGATTACCTACCTACCATCGATACGCTAAACAGAGAAAAAAACTTACGCAGAATCGCAGGCTATGATAATATCACTAACTTCTGCCTAGACTTTTCCCAATTATGTTGGGGTCGGCTTCCAAACTAACTGGATGCAGCTGAATACCAGTATTTCACATGGACCGACTGCTTATCTGCCCTCCAAAACTCAGTAACTGGGTAATACGATACACCTTGGTAAGACTGGTTGTCAGACATTCGGGCTGTCAACGAGACCAACGGCTTTATGCGCTTTCGAAACGCGGAGGAAACTCGGTATGTAATGGGCGGTCACCCATCCACGCACCAACCTTGGTAAGCACTGCTTAACCAAAAAAATTGATCCTTGCGGCTATTATTATTTAGCCTCGAATTTGAAGAATAGGACCTAACTTTTTAAGAACTTTTTATGCAAATGTTTATGCTTTTAAACAAATTGTATTGTCATTGCAATCGCATGTAGAAGATCTGGTGTTTCAGGTCATGATTACATGTATTGTGTTGGAACCATGGAACAATGAAACATAACATCAATCTTGTAATTCCTAAAGGGTTAGACAGAGTTGTACCTAGAGTACCTACCTATAATTCTCCAACTATGTTAGGTCGACTTCCAGTCTAACCGCATGCAGTTGAAAATCAGTATTTTACATTGAGCGACTGCCTACCTGAACTCCGCAACCCAGTTAGTACTGGGATCCGATACTCTTTGCTAAGACTGGTTGTCAGACTTTGTAGCCACTGACTACTGTCAAATAATATGTACAAAATGACAGCCAGGACCAACGGCTTAACGTGCTTTTCGAGGCACGGAGGAAACTCGGTATGTAATAGATGGTCACCCATCCACGAACCGACTTTGGCAATCGCGTCGACCCATGCGACTGATATTATTTAGCCACTAGCCATTAGGTACTTAAAATATGATAACTATATCGCTGCTATGACATCAAGGGCTGATTAAACATCAAATATCGCAGAGCACTATCAGAGTGCGTGTATTATCATTTCGCGCAAAAAAACAAGCAATCAGAGTTTAATATTACGTCTCCGGATTTAGATAATGACCAACTATTATCTATTATTTCCATGTGGCTGATGGAAATTGAAAGTACGCGCTTACCTATTTGTCTTGTTCATAATATGTTTATGCTAAATTCAATAATTTCAATAACTTCTAAGCAAAAAAAAACATAATACGTGATTTTATTTAATAATCGTAACTCTATAACTGAAATAACCTACATTCTCACCTTTATTAATGGAACCCTCTGTTTATGAGATAGATATTTATTTATACCTGGATATCTCAGACACTGGGTAAGTGGAATACCTCTTTAAGTGAGCCAAATTTGCAGGACCCTTAATGTCCCAGTTGTCCAGATTTCACTGTATTTATTTAAACTTTACTACTCATGAATAATAATGTTTATATTGGACTGACTTAAGACGTTAAAGTGCCTACACTGGGCTTAAGTGTTATAAGGAAAAACCAGTTTTCATATAACAAGCACAGAAGTATCCGGATCGAAGGACCACTTTCGGTCATTAGTAACAACAAGGTTAACATGTTATGGCACCGCATACTTTCGAAGATTACAAGGTGTCGTCTTTTTTGTGCAAAAACTGTGTAATTTATACATAGGCATAAAAACATACGACTGGTCGCAAAAACCGTTCAAGTACAATAGGCGAAAGGGCAATAAGTCCACGACACCATTCAGTTCTAAGAAGTCAACGATAAAATAATCAGCAAAATCAAATGAAAATAAAAGTTACCAAACAAAATTACTTACTCGGCCTTCCATAGAACTTAGTATTCCCATGAACGGGATGCTCTTCATAATGACTGAATCCAGGTTCTCCTTTAGGTCCAACTATAGACACCCCAGGTGATCCAGGAGGTCCCGGTGGTCCCGGGGGCCCGGGGGGTCCAGGCAGGTACTGAACAGCTTCGGACAGGGTCCCAGACGGACCCGGAGGACCAGCTGGTCCTGGCACACCGGGTAAACCGGGGAGACCGTCGAAACCACGCTCGCCTTTTTCTCCTTTGAACTGTGAAGAAAGATGGAGTTTAAATAACATATTAAGCCTATATTGCTCTGAAGGGCTACGTAAAGCGTACTTACAGTACAGTCATAATTATATCGTCTGTTATGTTTAATTCCGAAATTCTTACTGCTACTAAGAAAGTCTGGAGAAAAATTCAAAAACACTTCGCACGACCGAACCAGTATACATGCGGAATCCGGTTTCGGTCCCATAATAAAACCCGGTTCTTCCCGGGTTTTACTATGGAACCGAAACCAGTTCCGCAATACCTTTTGCTTAGCAGTGGCGATTTACAACCAACAAAACAGTTTAGCAAGTAGCTAAGTTTAAATAAACCGGATATATTCTGGTCCTCTGTTTAGTACGTTTAAAAAGATGAATGATGTGTGTTACTGTGTGTGACGTAACAATTACTAAGGTGTACTCTAATGCCTATTAGACTACTGATAACATATCTAAGAAGACACTATCAAAATCATAGCGAATAGGTACAAGTGTTCTGATACTCGGAATTGATACTGCTACTTACTTTTATCATTGGTAATCTGTGAACCACAATCTCATTCTTTAAGAATTTAGGAAATATTCCTAACGATCTACTGATCAAACATCTTCGAAATATTATAGAGTCGTTGGTTTTCTGCCAACGAAGTTGCGGATAACAGCATCTTTACCTTTCTTAACAATAAATGAAAGAGTGCCAGAAATTACGATTGTTTAGGAGAAAGAAGGCGTTGCCCAAAGTGGTCGACATAGCTCACAGAATAAGCAAGTTGAAGTGGCGATGGGCCGGCCATATGAGTCGCAGAATACACGACCGTTGGGATAAACGTGTTCTTGAGTGGAAATCACGAATCGCCAAGGTTGGGTGACCTCGAGTAGGTGAATGAATCGAGTTGAATGTAATATGATTAGAAAGTTGTCCAGCTTTGAATTGCTGTAGGCTGATGATAATATTGAACTAGGTGTCAGTTTTTATGCCGCCCATGGGTCTGACTTGGCTTTACGTGCCGTCGAGAAATATCTCTCAGGCCCAGAGAAGCAAGTGATAATAATACACTATGCACATGAATCCGAAAAATCAGAGGTCTCGGGTTCGAACTAGAGACCTACAACACCACACAATAATGATGAGGTGTGGGGACCTTAGTGATTGTTTAACAAAACGCTCACAGATGATGAATCCATTTTTTATCAATCTTGGCCAGTTTAATGACGCACCGAAAAAAAACACGTGCGACACACTAATCTATTATGTAAGCAAGAAGTCATTAGATCATTCTCCTGCCCTTATCCCAATTTATTTGGGGTCGGCGCAGCATGTCTTCTTCTTCCATAATTCTCTATTACTCGTCATCTCAACAGTCACATTTTTGCCATTTCTTTCTTCCTTAACACAGTCCATGCATCGTTTCTATGGTCTTCCTCTACTCTTATAGCCATCTACATTCATACTAAAAATTTTCCTCATTCCTCCGCATCACATGTCCATACCGCGATAACCGATTACCACACAACTTTTCAGTCATCGGCGACGGCCCTTTCAAACTTCCTCTTACGTAAACAAGAAGTTTCTAACCTAAAATAAACGAGCCGAAGTATTCAAAACACGAAAACCAGCGTCACGTCAATCCAGCTAACGCTCTGTATAATTCATAAGTCAGAAGATATAACCGCATAAACATGGTAAAGCGAGTTCCCTATAAACTCGAAAGTTGTAAGCTTACGGATGACATAGAAAATCTCAGTTTACGGCACTGGGGGTAACCACGGGTAACTTTGTTTTATGGCGTTCTCTCCTCGGGATAATTTCGCTATAAAGAGGTTAGGGTCACAGAGGGAAGTTACCCTTTTTCGTGTACAAGACGATGGTTTTTTGTGATGTTGGAGTTTTTTTGTTACAAGGCAAGATTTTGGTAGGGTTCAATAATAAAACCACAATTCAGTTATTATATTGTCATTGTTTAAACGAGATTTTGTTTTAATTTGTGTCTTAAACTCTTGAAATAATTTCTGCTTTTGTATTTAAATAAACACGTAACATAATTTTTCTATATCTTGTTTAAAATGATTTCGTAAGATGAGTAGTAGTATGATTTATAATTCCATCCATTAACATCTTTGAGTGACATGAGTTCAAAAAATCTACCTACGTACCTATATTTTAAGACCTATTTTAACTCTGTTATCTCATTAATCGTTTCTTTTTTTTTAGAACAGCTCTCTTTATTAAGTGGGAAGCTGTTTCTGGGGTCAGAGTAGATTCGAGTGGGTTCGTTAAGCCCGTCTGTCCCTTTGTATATTGTGATTATATTTACATAACAGCCCTGTTACGGGCGTGTACTGAATTTCAAATCAGTCAACACGACCTTTTGCAGTTTACTGAAGGATTTTTTTAGCTCAGATATACGGATTTTGGATTGAAAATGTCACGTTTTAAAACACTTTTCAAATTATTTTATTAAGTGTTTTTAACATTTTAATGTGCTAATGATATTTTTTATTGGAAGAGATGAAGATGATTATGCGAGATGATGATGATGTTGATTGAGTATATTTTGCTATTTCTTAGTGTAACATAATAAACGCAACTCTCACGTGGTGTCTCAGACCATGAAACTGGAGAACTAGTTCTACGAGTTCTGGAAATTCGCAAAAAAAAATGACTTTATAAAGGAATTCCCGCGATCAGCTGATCAACATGTATAGAAATGTTAAAAAAAAAAGTTATGAATTTATAAAAGTCATAGAACAAAAGTGGTTTAGTTTCATTGTCTGATTCACCACACGAGGGATCTTGCGTTTATTCTGTTACACATCGACATGCATAGACAAAATGTCTAGCAGTTTTCTAATTTACGATGTTATTAATGTTACAACATTTCATTTGCTTGTCTGCTTAAAAACGAGTTACTTGAAAAAAAAATATAAGTATTAAATATATTCTATACCAAAAAGAAATAAAAACCTTGATGCAAATAAATGAAAATGTACAGTTTGAGGCTTACTGAGGGTTACCTATCTGTAGGCCTAATCCTGTTTTCATTTACAAAAAAAAAAAAAACGATTTCATTTTGTTCGTTATTAATTACTTATGTCACCGACGAAAATAGTATGAATACTCACGTTGGTGTGCTTACACGCGTTAGAAAAAAACTAAATAAACTGGATGACCTTCCAAAGCAAAATCGTGTTGCGTACTTATGACAACGTTTTGTATTACATAAAAAAAAATGGATTACCGTTTTTAAAGGTTTGGAACAATTTATTTAAAATGTAATTTAATCAAAACCGGTATCGGCAATGGACTTTGTTTATGTTTTTTGTGCACATTATCAGCATGAGCGATTAACAGGTTTTGTGATAAAAAAACAGATAACGCGAATAAAGATCCCTTACGTGTATTGTACGGCTAGTTCTTTATATCGTTAAATACGTACGCACACTAGTTTCGCCGGTAGTTTACATTTGGTTCGCGTGTGGTGTGGACAGGACTCGTGTGTGGATGTGAATTGACTCAGATAATATGTTCCTAATATTGGCGATAGTCGCCATAGTGGCGCTTTACTTCTACGGAACGCGGACATTCGATTATTGGAAGAAAAGAGGCATCAAACATGACAAACCATTACCCATCGTTGGCACAAACTTGAAACAGTTCATGCTAAGAGCGAGTATGGGTATGATGGCTGCGGAAACATACAGAAAATATCCAGAAGAAAAAGTTGTCGGATTCTACAGAGGCACGGCACCAGAATTAGTAATAAGAGATCCGGAAATTATCAAACGGATCCTTACAACAGACTTCCAATGTTTCCATGCAAGAGGGATCCATCCACACAAGACAGTTTATGAACCATTATTAAAGAACATTTTCTTTGCTGACGGTGATAGTTGGCGGTTGATTCGACAGAGATTTACCCCAGCTTTTAGCACAGGCAAGCTGAAGGCTATGTTCCATATCATCACTGACAGAGCCGAAAAGCTGCAAGTTATCACAGAAGAGATCGTTGATAGAGAATTCTATGACGTCAGAGAACTTATGGCAAGATACACAACTGACTTTATCGGCGTTTGTGCTTTTGGTATAGATATGGATTCTTTGACAGATGAAAATTCACATTTTAGAAAACTTGGCAAAAGGATCTTTGAAAGAAGATTTAGAGACGGGGTTGCAGGAGCTCTGAAAATTATGTTCCCAGAATTGTGCAAAAACATGCATTTATTAGCACCGGAAATAGAAGCAAACATGAAAGTTTTAGTTCAAACTGTGCTCAAGAACAGAAACTATAAACCATCTGGTAGAAATGATTTCATAGATTTAATGTTGGAGCTCAGAGAAAAAGGTAAAATTATCGGAGAGTCTATTGATAAGAAGAACCCGGATGGCTCTCCCAAAATAGTCGATCTAGAAATGGATGATGCACTAATGACTGCTCAAGCATTTGTTTTCTTTGGAGCTGGTTTTGAAACTTCGTCCACCGCTTCTAGCTATGCTCTGCATCAACTGGCATTCCATCCTGAATATCAGAGGAAAGTACAACAAGAAATCGATACAGTTTTAGCTAAACATAATAATAAAATTACCTACGAAGCTGTCAAAGAGATGAAATATTTGGAGATGGCGTTCTACGAGTCAATGAGGATGTACCCTTCAGTAGCATATTTAGTAAGAATGTGTTGTGTGCCTCAGTATACATTCCCAGAGATTGATTTAACCATCGATCAAGATGTTAAGGTCATGATACCCATACAAGCTATTCAGAGAGATGAGAAGTACTTTAGGGATCCAAACAAGTTTGACCCTGAGAGATTTACCGACGGAACAAAGGAAGATATCAAGAACTTCGTATATTTGCCTTTTGGAGAGGGACCTCGGTCTTGTGTTGGTGAGTTTTAGTTCTTATTTTGTATACACTTGAATCTAATTCTTGATACTAAAGTAAAAACAAACAAAGTACTAACCAAGAGAATGAACTTTGATCCTACAATTTATTTACATTGAAATATTAGCAATAGGTACTTGTTAGCACCAAAAACAATATTGGAAAACCAAATAATGGTCAAAATTGCAAAGTCATCCATTGAATCCTTGCGTAAGTATTTCCGTATCAGAATTATGAATTAATAACAGCGTAAACGTTTATTTCAGGTGCCAGATTAGGGCAGATGCAGTCAATGGCAGGTCTTGCATCAGTTCTACAGAAGTACTCAGTAGAACCAGCAGCTTGCAGTCGCCAGGAGCCATTACCTGATCCAACAGGAATTGTCTCTGAAGGATTTGTTGGAGGGCTACCTCTTAAAATAACGAGACGTGTGAAATCATGATTAAAGTTAGGAGATTTTTTACTTACTTGGGCCAGTTACACCAGAAATCACTTAGAGCGTTTAGCGCTACACATATTTAAGACATCGCATCGTTCTATTTCTGTCAATCGATTGAAGGTGATTGAGACAGAATGATGTTTTACATATGTTTAGCGTAAAGCGCATTTAGTAAGTTTTAGTGTAGGCGAGCCTCATTTTTTTTATATAGACTGAATTAAAATTATTTATGTAAAAAGTGTAGGAAGAGAACTGAGTAGGAGTCGATAAACAAGAAGTTTTGTGATTTGTAAGATGGTAATGTAATGTCTACTTTCATAGTTGTAAAGGCCATTTAGATGTATTGTGTTGTATTTTTTGATGATGTGGTTGTGGTGTAAATAGATAATCATCATTAAGAAGAGCCTTGCTTTTGTCTTGGATTTCCAGACGAAAAGTAAAATATATCTGATTGATAACTGGATAAAACGAGACGCTTAGAAATTGAATTGATTTTTTGATACGAAACTTTATATTAAATTATAAATATACAAAGAGGGGAAATATAACATGTTTCGTTAATTATTTTGTGACGTCAAATCCAACATTCTACTTACCATTGACACATCCAATATGTTGACTCCTGGATCCCCTTTCTCCCCTTTCGGTCCCATTGGTCCTTGATGTCCTGGAGGGCCTAATGTCCCTGGACGACCCTGTAAATATTTGCTTTCTAAGAATCCGTCTATCATAATCCTGACCTGTAATACCCTTGGGGGGGGGGGGGTGGGATCTTAGGTAGTTTATTCAGAATATTTTTTTGATCGAATAGAATTCAAAAATGTGTGACTAATATAGAAAAAAAAATCATTTACCTTTGCATTCTGAGCAGCAAGAAAAAAAAAACAAACAATTAACAAGTGAAAATATAAAAGCACATTTAATTCTTTGTTATTATTTTCACAGGAGCAACTAGATAGTTTATGGACCGATCAAACAGTCAATATGATTCGCCACAAAATTTATGTCACCTCATACAATGTCATGTATCTCAAAATATGGCAGTATGTCATTGATCAACCGCAGTCTATTTGCACTCCCAATTATTTCCTTAATAACTTACAATCCATCCTGGTAGACCAATGTCTCCTTTATCTCCAGGTCTTCCAGGTGATCCTGGGGGCCCTGGGTTCCCTGAACTTCCTTTAGGTCCTGAAGGCCCAGGTCTTCCTCTCCTGCCCCGCAAGCCAGTATCACCCTTGTCGCCCTGTTATCAAGGTTTACACTTCTTTACATATTTATCTAAGTCATTAGCCGTATTTACCGCATTTTTGTTTCTTATCTAATCATATTGGAATTATTTAATAAACGATATATCATGCTTACTAACATTTGATTATGTTTCGGATTAGGTAACACAAATGATTGCATAAGGTCAAGTAATATGGAAAGAAGTCAAGAGCGTCTTATTTGAGTTCATTATCATTGTCCTGGCCTTGAGATTCCTAACCGTTGCGTTGGTTAATAGATTCTTCTTATTACATAAACCACGATGAATGAAACATACCAAATATCAGAGGTAACTAGTTTATATGTACACTGTAAGGCACGTTACTAGCATAGCAATCAATTTAAAACAAAATCTGTGAATGAAACTGGCAGTAAATAAATATTAGTTTTTTTTTAAACTGATGTAATTTGTAGGAGTCAGTTTTTTTGTTTGAGTTTCGATTGTTCATTTATCCAAAAATAAAATGTTGAAGACACGCTTTGTTCAAAATTAAAGTATCATTGTCTCATAATTATTGCTTCACACATAAATATATTTTTTTACGATTTATATGTACAGATTTTCATAAATTAATGATAAAATTCGCTTCCAGTTTAGCTTCGTGAGTATTAAAATACAAATGTAATATTCTTACCTTGATAGTGACAATATCAGATCCAGCCATTGTGACGCTGATAGGTCCAGGTGGTCCTCTCTCTCCCCTCTCTCCTTTCAGGCCAGGTGATCCAGGCGGCCCAGTTGTGCCAGGCATGCCTGATGGTCCAATGTCACCGCGTTCACCCCCCTTCCCATCTTTGCCCGGGAAACCAGGTGGGCCGTCATTGCCTCGACCGCCTTTTTCTCCCTGTTGCAATTTGAATTTGTTAAAATAAAATGATTTATTTTTGAAACTCTCAAATTCAGTGACTGGAACGTTTACGTTAATTTGTGAATTTGTTTTTTTAGTTCTCAAAATTATAATTGTTTGTATGTCATACCTAAGATAAAAACAGAATCTAAAATTTATGATAAAGTTCCATAACATAACAATACGCCTGTAATCCCCGAAGGGTTGGGCAGAGGTTTACCTAATAGTACACCTACATTTCGCCAGTGATGTTTAAGTCTCATGTAATAGGGGTTGAGGGCGCTCTCCAGACTCCGTGGCTGCTACTGAGAAATTTCTGGTGGAAAAACCCAATAACACTTTGTCCGACCTGGGGATTGAACCCAGGGCCTCATGCTCAGGAGTTGAGACCACTTAGACCAACGAGGCAGTCATCCATAGTTCCCTTGTAGCATAAAAGCACATTGACATCAATAGTCTTGAAAACTTCTCATCCAATTAAGAGTCACCTCACAACTCATAATAATGCCATCAATGAATACAAGATTGAGGGATCCTCAAGCGCTCACAATTTTGCCCCAACCTAATTGGTGTCTGAATAATAAATTCAAAACCTCACCTTTTCGCCTTTGTCTCCTTTCGAGCCAGCCACAGCTTGCCTTTGTCCTTTAAATATGAATTTCTATTTGTTAGTAAATACAGCAATGAATTTTTTCACAGCTCTTTGTTGTTCGTGTCACAAGTGAAATAAATATTGTATAAACGATTATGATGTACAATATTTTAAATTGATAGGATTACACCTCTACATAAGGATTCAATTGCGTATTTCATAATTCAACATAATTCAACATCCAGTTTGGCCGTCGTAACTAATAACGTTTAAATATACATAGCACGGAAGTACAGTCAGCGCATTATGTTACAACAAACTGACAATTTTTCTCATTCGATTTTGAACTTAACCCTCAACATTTTATGGTTTAGTTTGGTTAGTTTGTGGTAACTTGATGTGCTGGCGACTGTATAAATATTCAGTAGATATTATAGGCGATCAAACTTTGCAGTCACAGACTGTCAATAAATGGATTCTATTTAAACTTAACATCAAGAAGACTATTTGTATTGTCATTTTTCTCAGTAATAACATCAAGTTGAGTTTAAAAATCGACTGTTTTGATAAGTATAAATTATTGTTTAACTAATTTAAACATTCAGAGTTTTATTGTTTTTTTGGTATTCCATACAAATAAATAAAATTGAAGTGTCTGTTTGTAACATCAAAATACAAGCTTTTTACTGAATGCATATGAAAATATATACGGCACTTATAAAATAAGCACATTTTTTCAATTTTTGTCTGTCTGTTTGTTCCGCTAATCTGCCAAAAGGCTGGACCGATTTTAACGGGACTTTTACTGGCAGATAGCTGATGTTATAAGATCTGAAAAAGGCTGCTTTTATTTTAGAAAAATGAATATAATTAGAGTTCCGAAAATTGGTAACAAAATTTGATTCAAATAGTGCCTATAATAATGGGGATTTTATTTATGATAATTTCAAGCAAACGAAGGTCCTGGGCAACAGCTAGTCTAGCAGTCTATAATATGGCCCCATAGAAACATAACATCAAGATTCTTCATACCTGCTACAAGGAACTCTGCGTCATCAGGATTGAAGACTCCACCCGTGGGTGGACCTGGAGGTCCCGGCTCTCCACGTTCACCTAAGATGGTTAAATAAAATCATATATAGGGTGGAAGGGACATCGACGTATATAAGGTAACCACGTATTCAGTATATCATTCCAACCTTCTTATTAATTACAACAGAAAATTTTCATCGAAAATTAAAAAAAAGAACCCTGTTTCGTACAAAGTGCAATACTGTAGGTATTGCACTTTGTACAATATCGGTCAAAATCTACGGACAAGCTGATTTGAAAAAAAAAACTATTTGAGGGGGGGGGGGGGGTCGGAATGATGTGATTAGTTTTTAGGTGTTTCATTTGAATAATTGTGTTAACAGTTAGCTATGCAATCTTAGAGTTACTTAGGTTTTTTTTGCAGAGATTTGAGATTTGAATTTTTAAGTTTGCGGAAGATATTTCACCTTTTTCTCCTTTATCAGCTGGTCGGCCACTTGCACCCGGTATTCCTGGCCTGCCATCCAGTCCAGGGCCTCCACGATCACCCTTGTATCCTCGGTCTCCTTGAGGTCCTGGGTAGCCCTGCATAAGTGTGATTTTATTAGAAAATTGTTTTATCATAGCAATATTTCTGGATTATTTTGTACTGACGCTAACACGTCACATTTATTTTTCAGTAACAAACTTACAATAGTTGGTGTTTACTACACTTTTCTTTTTTTTTCGCATGGGAAATCATCAAATGACTCCTCCCGCTCTGGGCGGAGCGGAAGGGAGTGTCAGACTCTTACTGACTCAAAACCATCCATGTTCCTTCTATTGCCCTTTATGTTCCAGGGCCGCGGTATCTCTTTCGAACAGTCCCGCAGCCCTGGCAGGCAGCGGCCCTTGCGGGCCCCTCATGTTTGCTGACATTTCTTTGAGGCGCGCGTGGAACACGAACGCGCCGTCGACACGGCCTGTCATCATACGACGGACGGACGGTGAGCTAACCCATAACTCACCGTCCACAGGCCCGCGCCTACGGTGGCCGAGAGCCATCACGACGTGGCCCCCGACACCCGGTGCTTCTCCCGCGGTGGCTGGGACGTGAGGTTCTCTCCCTCTCACGTTCCGCCATCTCCTTTGCTAGCATGACTGCTTCGCAGAAGGAGGTGACGGCTTCCCATTCCCTCTCGCCCTGGACCATGGCTTGAGCCAGGGCCAGACGCGAGAGGTCGCCGCTGCCAATCGCCGCTACGAGGACACGGCGGTGCTCTGCCCAAGCGGAGCAGACCTCCACGGTGTGCTCCACCGTGTCCTCCGGGCGATCCTCACAATGATAGCACCCGGGCGGTGTTTAGTACCCTCAACTAGTGTACGCACAACGTCAGTCAAGCTATCCAAAACAGTTTATGCGGATCTGTTATTGTACGAAAAATCTATACAAAGCACCATCCATGTTAAACTGGAAATGTGTACGTGCATGGCCAGATGTATGAACGTGGACAAAGCAAGCTGTCTTTGGCTTCTGCCAATCTCCTCAGTAAAAAACGCGTGACTGTTTATATAGGGTGACTGGTAATTTGTGACCGATACTTATACTCGTGATTGTACTCATGATTACAAACAACTTTCCCAAAGAAACATTTTTTTTAATACTCATTCATTTTTATCACAATAAAACAACAGCCGTATAAAATTTGCGCCCGCGCGTCTGTTACCTAGCAGCTGTTAGCCGCGTGACGCCCGTTCTGTCTCATTAGTATCGTACCGTACATTGTGGGTAGGCAGAGCACGCGGAGCCGCGCGGCTCGCAAGCCGGCTCCGTAAGCAGCGCCCGCAAAACAGACCGTGTCGCACAAGAGTAAATAAAAAAAATGTTTTTTTGGGAAAGTTATTTGTCATCATGAGTACAATCACGTGTTTAAGTATCGGTCACTAATTACCAGTCACCCTATATACCCATGTATCTATACTACTCATAGCTTATTGTGTCGTTAGTTGCCTCTTCCAGTAGCATCAGTGTATAGAAAAATAAGACATTTACTTTTTCTGTACCCACTGTCATCGTTTATCGACATCCACAATACATGTACAGTACGTATAATAGCTTATTGGAATACAATAATACGCTCTCTTAGATCCACATAATTATTACGAGACATCAAATATGGAAGATAATATCACAACAACAATGGTCAGTACCTACATGATGTGTTCCATTATCTTCTTTAAGGGCGTCCATAAGCTATGAATAATTCAATGAGGTACTAACGTCAAAAATAATGAGTTGATTACATGGCCATTTAAATAAATAATGATACCCATTAGTTTATAATAATCTGATGATGATGATAATCTAAATTTAATTGGTAGTTATGTGTTTGAGCTGTTTGGGGTTGAAACACTAGGGCCATGGGGTCCGAGTGCCCACCTAGTATTTCGGGAAATCGCCAAGCGGTTGGTCGACTCTTCACGTGTCCAGAGGGCGGGCCTATTTTTTGGCCAAAGAATCAGCATTGCCATCCAACGTGGCAATGCTGCCAAACTTCTGGGCAATTTTTGGACGCCCTGTTGTAACCCTTTTCTACTTGTACATATTTATTACTATTACAGTTTAGTAGTTTGAAAAAAAATTAAAATAATCTTTGAATTAAATATACAATGAACTAAATTATATCTATAATGTTTATGCTTATGTCATGTTGTAACCATCGTAATAAGCATGTTAAAGCAATTTGTACATTTTTTACGGGTTTCTTTCATATAACATAACATCACGCCTGTCCCCGAAGGGTAAGGCAGAGGTGTACCTCTAAAACTATGTTTCATAAGTTAGTTTATAATAGTACACTTGACTTGTGCATTATGTCACTGTCCGTTAACATTACATAACATAACTCAGTACACCCACATTTCGCCAGTTATGTTTAAGTCCCTATTGCCATCAATCGGGCGCAAATCTAGACTCCTTGGCTGCTACTGAGAAATTCCTGATGAAAAAACCCAATATCACTTTTCCCGACCTGGGAATTGAACCTCATGCTCAGCAGTCGATCGTTGGTCTAGTGGTCGCTCCACTAAACCAACGAGGCAGTCTTTCATATAACTTAATTTAAAATCGTTACTATCCGCTTTAAGAAATAAATAGTGTTTGGAGACATTGTTTCACAAAGGTGAAGATACATCAATGTAGGTCAGTAGCATATAAAGTTACAACGTAACTTACCCTATCTCCTTTAACTCCACCGATGCCCGATTGTCCCCTCTCTCCTTTATGGCCTGGGAAGCCACGGTCTCCTTGGGGCCCTATAGGTCCAGGTTGCCCCACATCACCCTTCGGTCCTGGAGCACCTGGTCTACCGATAGCACCTCCGTACGAGCCAAGGAGGGATTCCTGATTTATATAAACGTATATTACAATAACGAAGTAAAATAAAAAATATAATCGTATTTAGGTCAATAAATAACACAAATGGGCAGAAGACCTAAAAAGTTTATTGAATGGACAGATTTTATCCCCGTTTTTATTCAAGTACTAAAACTTTGTTATAGCCCAGATTTTACGTTTATAACTTTAATAAAACGTGATTTAATTGGGGTTAATATTGAAAAAAAGGTCAGTGTACAACTTTGCAAAAAAAAACAATCCATCTTTTCCCTTGAATATTTTGGAGGGATAAACAAACCGGGAGTAAACAGTACAACTTTCAACAAAGAAGCCTCCGGGAGGATTCAAATTATTTTTTATACAGACGATACACATGACAAAACTTTGCGAGAGGTTTTCAAATAAATTCCCTTATCTGGGCCTGTCGTCGGTATAAATCAACAGTGAACAAGCTACTTTCACACTTCTGCCCAAGTTATTCGGAGTGGTTTGTTTGCTAAAGCGGGCACAATCGTTGCCACCGAAAAGCAATTCGTTTCAGTCACAAACAAAGTGACTTGACAATGAAGGTAATCGGGAACCGAAGATCGATTCTTTTTGGTAGTCTCCTTGTAAATAATGTTTGCTGTTTTGGCAGGTACGGTGTTTTTATTAGTCTTTTTGTGAAATTTTGATATAAAAAAAAACACTTTTTACAATCAAACACCGTGACTGAACAGTTTTCGTGGTTCAAAAGTATAATTAAAGCACACAAACATAATTATGTACCTCCGTGTTATAAACTTTTAACTTTGCCCTCACAAAAACTAATAAGGCAATAACTATTACGGATATTATATAAAGCGACAATGATAGCTAAATTAATAACTTTACATTTCCTAGCACTTACCTTGTATATTTGTCTAGGCTTCCAATTAGACTAAATTAATAGAAATGGATGGCATGAAAATGATAAAAATCACACTGGCATTAGAATTAAGGCAATGAATCTACTTTGCAATAGCAAAATTGGTAGTAAATATATCACAGATTGCTTACATATTTTTAGCTTTTAAGAAATCCTGATTTCTGGGGCGACAATCGACACACTCAAATTAAACGCAAGTCAAGTTACAGCTGTTAATGCAAGCTAAACATTTCTTTAAGTTATTTTTGTGTTGATTTTCGTTCCTGAAACCGTTATACATACATACATAATATTGCGTTAATTTGGTTTGTCATTATTTTGTCACTACTCATGTAATTTTTATTTTAAATTATAATCAGAATGTTTTCTTGGAATAACACACACAACACATGTATGTAAAGCGATAATAATTAATGTGAATTGCAATCATTTACAACAAGTTCCGTACAATTTGCTGACCTCATGATTACATGTAGTATGTACAATTTTCTTTTTTAAAAGTAACAGCAGCATATACGCTATTAAACCAAGCCCAAATAGCTTCAAAGCAAAAATCAAATACAATTTTTCACTTACATCAAAGTTACTGTAGTCCGAAGACCCTGGGGGTCCAGGAGGACCCGGTGGGCCGGCAATACCTGGTCTTCCGTCTACGCCAGCCTCCCCTTTAGCACCTGCTGGGCCTTCGGGTCCTCGAGGACCACCGTCTCCTCGGTCCCCTTTGTCTCCTCGAGGACCAAGAGGACCACGTTCGCCAGGTGATCCTGGTTGACCCTGTAAAGTTGTAAACACGAATAACGAATACTGCCTTCTACAGACCTAAGTTGTTTTTAAATGGGCAACTACAGTATTATCACCGTTATTAGTATGCCTTGTAGCTAGGACGTATAGCTTCAGTTTTTTAACTGTTAAGTGCCAAATATTAAATAATTGCACTGATTTTGATTTTGTCATTTACACATTCAGCCTGAACAGCGTTCTACATTTTGTGTGCAAATAGCTTCCTAAATATCTATTAAGGTACTGAATGGTCTTATGTAAAATATTATCTGTTCTGTTATTGACATTGACAAGCTATATAGCTTTGAATATTGACCGTAAGATAATTGTAATTTTGATGGCACTGAATTAGTTTTCCAGTTCTATTAATCTAATAAGATACTTACAGGCAACCCGGGCGACCCCGTTCGCCCATCAGCACCAGTGATGCCCGGTGGACCAGGAGGTCCTTTCAGTTCTGGAGCTGTTTGCAGAAGAGCCAGTATAGTGCTGGAATTGCACCCACATTGACCCAGTGACGCGTAGTTCTCTCCAAATATCTGCTGCTGAGGAAAACGATACTTAGTTAATCGACGCACTTGTTTCATGGTTCGACTGTTAAGGATTCTACCCAACAATTTATCAAGTTCTCAAAGAAAATTGAGATTCGATCGATAAGTGATCAGTTTTGTAAAATAAATCAAGCGAAAATCGAGGATCTGTTTCGGAGTTAGTCACCATGAAAAATTTTGGATCGAGTGCTCTTAATCTATTCCCATTGAGAAGACTTCACAGAAATATTAGGTTGTAAATATCAATAGTACCGGAAATTGGTTAACAAAGCATGGGAGCTGAAGATGAAAATAAGGTATAAGGTAGGTATATAGAAATTGTAGCTGTTCCCCGCGGTGTCACGCGCTGCGCGGCTCCTAAGGATCGTAGCGTAATGTTATATAGCCTACAACCTTTCTCGATAAATGGACTATCCAACACAAAAAGAATTTTTCAATTCGAACCAGCAGTTCCTGAGATTAGCGCGTTCAAGCAAACAAACAAACAAACAAACTCTTCAGCTTTATAATATTATATAGTATAGATACATATATATAAACCTTTCAAATGTTACCAATGGGCCTATAGAAAATGACACTTTAACACAGATAACGATGATGGAAAAGTTAAAAATGTATTGAATTGATTTATCATAACCTGCTAGCCTTTTCCCAACTATGTTTGGGTCGACTTCCAGTCTAAACGAATGCAGCTGTAATGTATTTTACATGGAGCGACTGCCTATCTGACCTCCACGACCCAGTTAGTACTGGATAATACCCCTTGGTAAGACTGGTTGACAGACTTTCGGGCCATTGACTACCTGTAACGACTGTCACAGATCTACAAAATGACAGCCGGGACCAACAACTTAACGTGCTTTCCGAGGCACGGAAGAAATGTAATGGGTTGTCACCCATCCACGGACCAACTTAGGCAAGCACGGCTTAACCTAAAGACCGACCCGAGTGGCTGTAATTATTTAGTCACGAGGTCCTCCTCAATTGGATTGGAATATAAGCTACCAAAAAGCTATAGAAAATGCCTATGGCATTAAGTAGGTACACCTCTATACTTTGTATTTGATTGAAAATGATTCTCATGTGTGTGCAAATATAACAACAAAAATGCTCTTTATTATATTGAGAACTGGGACTTTTTTAGCCAAAAATTTGGCAGCCGTATTAACAAAACATCGATTAGCAAATAGGCTGTTGTATTGATCAGGGCACACTCTAATATGGCTCCCGAATGTGGTGGTCAGTCAAACGGGGCACACTGCCAAATTCTGCACTATAGGAATGTGGTTCCAATTGAATTAGTTGTTTTACTATAGCTACATTTACACACTTAGTCGTACCATGTGCGGTGGCTAATGACCAAGTGTAATCCAACCATAATAGCAGTGATTATTTTTATCGAGTGGCAACCCTCGGCCATTGTGTACTGTTTGTTCTCCACGTTGGTTCAGGTTTGCAAAGGACGCCTCATTAGGGTTGTCAAGCATTATCTTTTCGTTATGCAAAACACATTCGGGCGGAAACATTTTCACTTAATAGAGGTTCAAGTTACAGTTACATTGCTGATTTTATTCCATTTATGTAAGTAGGGTTTGGAAACTTTAGGAGGTGTTAGTTATTTTTTGTTGTTAATTAAAACAGGTAAGTTACAGTGTTTGGCTTAAAGTGTGTGTTCAATGAATTAATCAAGTTAATGCTCAACATTCAGAATATATTGTATCAAGTTCATATTCAATTATAATACGTTCCACAATCTATGTACAAGGACCGATATGAGACTTAAAGCTAAGAACAAATTATTATATTAAAACAAGTTGTGTTGTCCATAAACCCTCAGTTAATTTAGCATTTGTAAAAAGTGGCACTAACCTTGACAAAGCTCTTCTGTGTCGATGCCAAAGGGGTGCAAGAAAAAGAAATAACAATTTAAATACATATACAAAAATAATACAGGCTTGTTACAAAGATAATCTGGAATTAAATACATAAAAATACTTTACATAGGTAAGAGGAGACGGACAAATAATAGTGAGATTCGGTTTTAAAAGCTGAATGGTTCAAAGAATTAAAGTTCTCTTAAACACAACACAATTAAAGTGATTAAAACAGCTTGACAAAATTGATTGTGTTCAACGGTTTGTCAAATGAAAATTACCAATCAGGATATAAAGATTAAAACATAATACAAAACCATCTCAACTATTTATTATCTATCTAGAAATTGAAAAGCTTCAAGAAAGCATGAAGATATCGGCAGCGAATCGAGAGCAAAACGAAATAAGTAGTGTAGAGAGAACTGACATAAAGTCCGAGATTCTCACATAAGATCGGAATCCTCAAGACTATATACTTGAAATCGTGGACTATTTTCTTGAAATGGCTCCAACAAAATTATTTTTAAATTTAATCCTGTCAGGTAAGAATCCCAGCAAATAAGTAAAGAATCAGAGAAGCCCTCAGAATATATATTCTTCAGCACAAGAATGAAATTAGTCTTCAAGAAACTAAAAGAATAGAAAAAAATGACTATGGACAGATACTGGCGAATTCGATTAGTTAACTTCGTTACACCGACGAATCGACTCAAAACCTCCCGGAGAGCGAATCAATTGAATCGATATTGTCAAATCGAATGTAGGACGGGTGCCAAGAGCATAATAAACTTTGTTACGACTGTAACAGGCAGAATGTCCCAATTTAGTCGCCGATATTGAATGGTCCCACTATAGCTCCTTTAATATAAGGAATACCTTATTTCATGGGAACGCAGAATATAATTGGGTAGTTGAGTTTAAGTGGTGCTGTCGATGGTCCTCGGAGTATATTTTCTAATACACTCAGCCCGAGTGTATTGGTTGATTTTGTTCGTTTAGTTTAGTAGTGCTTCATGAAATGGTTGGGATGAATGTTAGCATGATGGATGACTGAAGGAGATAAGTGTTCTTACAGTAGAAAACATGTCCTTCCCACCCTAGGTAGTAACATGATGAAGACGAGAAATATCAACAAAATGTTTTAAGAGGCTCCGAATTGTATCTAACCGATTAAATATTTATGAAAAGAAAACTACATTTAACATAACCAGACAAAATAAAGACAGTAAACAAAATACACCAAAACTAAATAAACACAAAGCAGAAACAGATAAATCCAACTTTTCCAGTTCGCTTACACATAAACGGGCAAAAATAACTCTATTTAAAAACAGTATCACAGCAAAATGAAAGAACAAAAATCCGTATTCATTTTATACAGCGGGTCTCAAGTGACCGAGAATAATGTAAAAAGTTGGTTTTCAATAGGCCATTCAAGTTCATGTTAGATACAACTACGCACATTGTGACCACCGGAGTAAGCAGAGATAGTGCTATTATGTTTATGGAGTGTGGTGCAAGTGATAGGAAAGTTGGGACATTGGAACTGTTGAATCTAGCATGTATGATGTCTTCAGTATTCAATATGTAGTTCTGGCCAAATAGGGTATCATTGACCCGTTCCAAATACAATGCTAGTGCGGAGTCCCTCTGCAGGGTATGCCCCGCCTCCTTTCTTGCCCATCCTACACAGCCACCTGCTCCTTCCAGGATTTAAACGAAGCCAAACAAAGAGCTGTGCAGGTGGCTATAATGGTCGGGTATTATTTAAGTCCATCGACACTCAAAGAAGATGAAGTATGTAGTCAAAGATACCTCTGAGCTGCCATCGACGAATTCGTAGAAGTGTGGAAATTTTGGGCCAATTAATATAATTTTGGGCCAGCGACACGACGAAAAAATGTTAAGATGTAGCAAATGATGCAAATGATGGCAGATGATGTTAAGGTGTGATGATGATGATGTGATGGTGTTATGATGTAGATGTTGTAATGTTGTTGTATGTTGTTGCGATTTCATGATAGGACATGTGAAAAATATAAACCAAAGAAGAATAATCGATCAAATCTAAATACTTATTGTCTTCATCTTTGATTTCAATTAATCTAAGTTGTCCTAACCTTTTTTTTTATTTGGAGAATCCTCCGTCTGGGGCGGCGCGCGGAGGGTCATGTTGGTCTCTAAATTAGCTAACAGCGAGTGTAACATTAAATAATAGAAATATGCCGTAATCAAGTTTCGCAATGTTAAAACACTCAATTCCAGTAAACTGTTTCGTCCCTTTCCTGAGATTCGTTTAAATTACCAATGGTATCGCTTTTAACTACTTCGTCATAACTGGATTGATTAATATGTAATGGTTTCCTTGATGTGGAATTGAAAGCTATTGCATTTCAGCAATTTTATTTTATGAAATTATTGAATTCAATACTGAATCAATTACATATTATATGTTGTATAATTAACTAAATTAAACCATGATGCAGATCTTTTATTCGCCATCACCCACGATTTCCACCACAACCTAGGTACTCGTTTGCTTGCTTAGGAGGGGAGGCAGGTGATGTCCGCAGGCTAAATGAGAACTCTGCGGTCTAGACTTTGATATGGGCAGGGGGCAGGGCTGTGTCACAGAATAGATAGAGGACAGAAGACTGACTGCTTACGAGAAGCAAAAACCAGCGTACACAAACATAGACTGACCACGAGCTTACACTATCTGAAACAAATGTCAGTCGCGAAGATACATCAAGCTATTACATTTTCAGAAATGCTGATCTCTCACTGTACAAAAAAGTAATGCTTTGTGAACTTAGCTTATACTGGCAATGTATGGCTTGATCTATAAATACGTAGACGCATGTCTATTTGTGCGTGCGTTTCCTCTCGCTGTATAGTCAGAGTCTTCTGTCTCTTTCTACTGTATGGCTGTCTCCAGTTCATATGGGACAGTAACGAGGTCTTGTTTAGACGTCGCGTAACGAACTCAATGAGTCGTATTCACTCCGAAATATGATAGTATTCTGGAATTATCTAAAGCTAATGTTCGCGATGTGGCATTGCAGATATAATGTCCGTTATGGTCTTTATAGTTAGGCTAGACAAGGTTTTTGGTTTGGACAATGAGCAAAATAATTGTAACTAACAGTTTTATTCCTATGACAGAGTAATATGAAACTTCAGTATTTCGAAAAGGTTTAGAATCTCGAGTAGTTGTGGAAGGAGGAGCAGATTGCAACCGGCTATTTAAACTGCATGTAAAAATCAAACTACGTGCATCTGTCAACAAGATTTAGATTTATCAGCGGGGTTATTAAGTAAACAAACATATAAAAAAAAAATGCAATAATCTTTCGTATTGACAATGCGACGACATTTTTATTCCGTGATGTACGTTGCAGGCAGAGGATTTTTTTAAACAAATGAACAATCGATTAGATAATATTTCCTTGTGATTGAATGTGTGTTTGGAGGATAGGATGTTGTGGTGCAGGTTGGAAGACGCCTATTTCATCCAGCAGTGTAATATAGGCAGATTTGTCAATATTGAAAGGATGAATTTGGGGCGCTAGTTAGCTTATCAACTCTATGGCTACAAACGCATTGACAGGTCCTTAGTCCTTAGTAGCGAGTGGCGAAGAGAAACGAAAGTTCTAAAATTTTCGTATCCGGCCGCGAGACGTGCGTAACATAAAATAACATCACGCCTGTAATCCCCGAAGAGTTAGGCAGAGGTATACCTTATACTATACCCACATTTCACCAGTTATGTTAAAGTCCCATGTAATAGGTGGCGAGCCTATTGCCATCATCCGGGCACAGATCCAGACTCCGTGCCTGCTATTGAAAAATTCCTGATGAAAGAACCTGATAACACTTAGCCCGATCCGAGAATCGAACCCAGGACCTCTTGGTCAACAGTTGCGCTTGCGACCACTTGACCAACGAGGCAGCCAGTGCATACGTAAATCGGTTTTAACGTTTTCAGTACAGTCAAGAATAAAGAGTACTTATCATAGTCGTATACTTACATCATCACCAGAACCAGATATCTCAGCGACTACACCTGGAGTGCCGGAAAGACCTGGTGGGCCCGGGAGTCCAGGTGGACCCGGCGGACCTCTTATTGATTCCCCTGGAGCGCCCTGTATACAGAAATGAGAATTAGTTACTGGCCAGAATCTGTCTTAAAAAAAAACGAGTTGAACATTATGAAACTGAATCTTGTTGTATGTTTTAATCTTTTTTTTTCCAGTATTCTTTAACTCGTTGTTCAATTGTGTATAATGGTTGAAGAAAAAGATATAGGATGTAATTTTTACAGTCCACTTAAAATTGACTTACTGTTTTTGATATTTAATTAGAATTCCTATCTATAACTGTCTATTAATATCAAAACGATCCATTAATTTGACACAAGAAAAAAAGTTAACAAAATATTTTCACCAGGGAGAGTATATTCACCACCTAGCACTATAGTTAAGGTTAAGCAACATTTCCAAGTGCGTACACAGAGCGGAGGGTCGTGAACATCAGCAAACACATCGTCAAGTGTGACATAATGGTCTTATATCATTCTGTTAGTGGAGTTCCTACGGGGTACGTCTAAGGGACGTATGAATTTTAAAGAAAGATTATGAGATTTTTCACTGTATAAAGAACCGCCTAGAGAACTCACTGATCATTCAGTGAAGTATCTACCATTGTTTGGTGTTCGCAATTTGTCCGTATAGGTTTGAAAACACCAACTATGATATAATACACGACACACATTGTGCTAGGTTGTATGTGTATGATATGTTGCTGTTGTATCGGGAGCCCAAAATTATGAACAGTCACGGAAGATGTCCCGTAATTGACAGTATAAGATTATGTTATAGATAATATCTCTATTTTATAACACAACCCCATAACATTCTGCTACAAATTCTCTATAAAGGACCGGCAGTGGATACCGCACTGACAAATAACTCGGTAATTCTGTCAAGGTTCGGTAAAAAAATATGAAAAAAAAATCTCACATCCTAATTATATTATTACCGCCGTCAACCAAGTATTCTGTACATCAAACTAAGTAACCCTACGCAAAAAACATATCTGAATTTTTTTGGGGTAAAAAAAAAAATCACGTTTTACCGTAAAACTCAGTGTAGCGCACTCAAAACATTATGCTGATGAATGCATTGAATAGTCAACGAGTCATGGAGGTATCTAAAGTAAAGTTATAACTTTTTTTTTAAGTGAAATAGTTAGAACTTTCACCTCTAATATCTCCGCAACTAGAAGGTTCTCAGGGCCGGCAGTCTCGACATAGATACCGACACTTTCGCAAACTTTCGATTGCTTAATAATAACAGAAAAAATCGGTTGCAATAACGTTGCTTGCGAGAAACGCATCTTGGATGTTGAGACTTGCATTTCTCGCAAGCAATGTTATGTACATTGTTTTTTTCTGTTATTATTAAGCGATCGAAAGTTTGCGACATTGTCGGTATCTATGTCGAGACTGCCGGCCCAGATATGGTCAAGAACACAAAAAATTATCGCAATGACGGGGAGAACAAGTGCCTTTCGGTTTCCTTAAAGGTCTATTTAGACCCTTTATAATAGACTCTTAACAAGTTAGTGAGGGGAGTGAACACAGTGTGTAAGATTGTGACGATAGGCACACACAGTGGTAACGTACGACACGACATAATGGCCTAGTGAAGCCACTTGAGTTCCTACGGCACCCATGTCGAAGCGACGTATGATTTTTGATGGAAGATAATAGTATTTATCACTCTATAAACTTGCTTTACTGACATTATTACATATTTATACATCCTCGACATGATAGTTAGGGGTGCGTAACAGTTTCGAGTGTGAACGAAACCCTTCACACAGAGGGTTGTGACGATAAGCAAACACGGTGTTAAGTGTGATATAATGGCCTCTACATCATACTGTCATAGAACTTCGAACTTTGTTACTTTGGGGGAAGGATGAAGTTTAATGTCAGAAATTATTTTTAATGGTAGAATCAGTTTATACTGTATATCATCATCATCATCATCTGCCTAGCCTTTTCCCAACTATGTTGGGGTCGGCTTCCAGTCTAACCGGATGCAGCTGAATACCAGTATTTTACATGGAGCTACTGCCTGTCGGACCTCCACAACCCAGTTAGTGCTAGGTAATACGATACCCCTTGGTAAGACTGGTTGTCAGACTTTCGGGCCACTGACTACCTGTAATGACTGTCAAAGATCTACAAATGACAGCCGGGACCAACGGCTTAACGTGCTTAACTGTATATATATATACATATATATATGTCTACATGTCTAACCAAAGATATCCAAGCAAAAAAACACTGTTTCAAGTGATTTTATTTTGACCTAAAATAGTAAATTGCCCTCTAGAATAAACAAAATCTACAAAATGGTCGAAAAAAAATAAAAAAAATTGTCTATCTATTTTAATGGGATGTTATACATATATTAGTTTATCCACTTCCAACAGGAATGCAGTTGTTGCTATTTAGACAGGCTATCAACTCTGTCATATTAAATGTGAGCTAATATTTTGACATACGATTGCTAAGATACTTAATATTTTTAAAGATACAGTTCTAGTGGAAATAGGAAAATACCGATCTAAGTGGAAAAAGCTGGAGGAGACCGATGTAGGTAAGAACTCCTCTAGCTTTTTCTTCTCTATCTCCCTCTATATCGTCCTCTCTATCTCAAATCGAACCTAGAAAATTAAAGCTAATCATATTAACAACTAACTATAAGGACACTACTAAATCACATACTAACGTAAGGCACACATTGAGACATTTCATATTTATTAAAATAGATACACTTCCTACAAAGATCTAATCTATTAAATTCCCACTTTAGCACATTTACTAGCTCACAATTTTGCCATAAAACTCGATCATCATAAGACTTTACATACGCACATGTCCACTGCACCTAAATACAATTTCTATAGCAGAACGGGCGCTATAAATCGAAAGATAAACAATGGCCGACCGCCTTTTGTATGAAAACGACCCGCTATGTGTTACCGATCACATATTTGTTTATAATAAATGGTTATATTGTGAGGCATTTTGGAATTTAAATGGCGTTTTAAATCTATGCCTCTATTGTTTGAAAAATGTTAATCGCTCTGAAAAATGTCGTTTCAGTGTAAATGCGTAATTTAATGCTGTACTAGGAATTTTTGATTGTTTTAAAAGCATGTTTGGAATTTTAGTACCTACAGTGTGAGATGGACGGTTATGAAATGTCTAAACTTATTTTATGTACCTACGTGGGTTTTTGAAATATCGTATTAAAAACATTATTAGATACAATTTCCATGAACTGATTGATCACCCATATTTTTAAATACTCGATTAATTTTATATTTGTCATGTGGATTCATGAGAAGAAACTATATTACCGCTGTAAATCTAGATTTATTTTAATTAAAAAATATAATTAGTCAAACATCTTGCCCTTGGTCCACGTTCTCCTTTTTCGCCTTTCAGTCGTAACGAATAGCCTGAAAATAAAATAAAACAAATTATTTAAAACTTTTTCTTCTTAAATTTAAAAACAATATCGAAATTAAACCAAAGAGGATTCATTTTGTTTCTATCATAGAGACAATAGACATTCCTCAACCAATTGATTGATCAATTGACCTCCAGAGTCTGTCGTGATTGAAGAGTGCTTAACAAAGACTAATAGAGTGTTCATTAATAGTTTTCTTATGTCATATTACTGTACATATTTAAGACACCACGGCCGCACGGTGACGTTTCATGACAAAGTAACACTAGCCATGTTAAGTTCAACAATACAAGATGTAAGAGACACCGACGCTAAAACGGTTACCACGTATTCAATATATAATTCTGAACCCCCTCACATAGTTTGCTGTTCCATACATTTCGACCATTTTGTATTGTAATTTTGTAGGAAAAAGCTATTTTTTCAGGTTCAGAATGATGTACTGAATACGTGGGAATCATTTTAGCGTCGTTGTTTTTCCCACCCTGTATAAATATCACCTATTAGATTCAATGCCTTGTGTCTTATAGAATGAGTGACAAAGTTACTAGTACACAGTTCTTGTAGTTCTGTCTTGAATTCCCAGCATAACCAGAGAGTCTACACAAAGCCAGTGTGCCACTAAGAGTGGGGTAGGCAAGTACAACTGTCAGAACTGTTTATTTATTTATGTACACACAGATACTTAACAGGACAATATATTAACATAGAAGAGCACAAAGGTGCTGCTGGTTGCTGCTTGGTTATATGCACTGTTGTTGTTGTTGCTGTTGTTATTTGTTGTGTGCACTGTTGTTTTTTATACGTAAAACCTATAACACACTCTATAACATAACCTAAACCTATTGAACATCACATCATTAATGTACAGAAAAAGTGAAAGCAATTTTATTACCTCCATCTAATCCTGGTGGTGGTGGAGGAAATGGCGGTATGGTACCATACCTTCCCGAACCTTCAGCATCACCTTCCTCCTGGTCAACCTGCGTTCAACAACTGATTATAACGAGACTTGAACAATAAACAGCATCAACTGATGCTGTGATGCTGTGCATTTTAGTGGTGAAGGGGATAAATAGCTATCGTTAGTTGGTGCAAATTATTGTTAGACTGATTTTGTACTAATGATGTAAGGATGGATGTGCAAAACCGCTTTTCAACCGCCTTAAAAAAAATGAAAAAAAATATGCTGGTGGAATACACAACCTCCTCCAGGTTGTGTATTCCTCTATAATTTTTATTTTAATGTATTTTCACCGGTTTCTCCGTGATTACAGGTCCGATTATAGAATAACTTTGCTATGGTACTTTATGAGTTATCCTTTATAATAATATCCATTAATTCCGACTATTTACAACTCTTGTAAGTACATTAAGTTTAAATAAATAAATAAAATGGATACTTGACAAAGTAAAATTAAAACGTTTTTGCGGAAGTCAGTGGAAAAAAACTCAATCAAACAAACAAAAGCCACCGACTTCCGAAAGCAAAGTTATTTTCCACTTTTTAGTATTTTTTTTATGGAAGTCTTTTTTTGCTAAAAAGATTTTTCATGTTTACGAAACCTTAACAAGTAATTCCCATGCTCATCTTCAACCCAAATTATGCACACTCAGTTTTCACTTGAAACCAATTTAATTTCAATCCCAAAAACAATTATTCGAATGTGAATCCCAGATGAGATGAAGAAAATTTTAAATTCAAATCTTATCAGAATCAGGGTAGCAATTTCTGAGGTTCCATTGGTTTGGTACACATTTGTGGACACCTCCTTTTACTGATCTTCTGATTACATAGGACAGGGTGTTTGCGTGTTCAAATATTCACGATGTAACCCCGCAATTAGTGACGGGGTATACAGAGTAAACAAGAAGATTTATCTTTGAATTAATGCAGTAGGATTTCCTAGGGTTAAGATGTTAGTAAATAGTACCGTATGATTAATATGCAGTTGGGTTTAATATGCTTTGGTTTAAGCGTGTTTTGTTGTAAAATGTGAAGCTGGTGAATAGGTGTTATTGTTGGATGTTATTGTAAAGCTAAAGTCTTGGTTCAAGTGTTAGAGGGCTATAATATTGTGATACACACAGAAATATTAATGACCATAAATGTGGTTTAACTTAACGTAAGTACCATATTGTTAAGTATCACATTGTTAATTCAAGCTGTGTTATTAATCGTACCTTTATCTATAGCAAATTATCTGTAGATACTAACAGCAGCAATAAATTATATATTATGAAGATCTATAATTCAGCAAATACTATTTTCTTATCATCCGTATTTTGTTTGTCCTTTTTATACTTAATTGGAGCCATATTTATCCATTTTTATTCATCATGTACGTAATCTAACCAAGCGTCCATTTAAATTTTTCGCATTCATTATCAACCCCCTTAAAACCTGTAACTAACTAACACAACCCGACTACCATCTTGTTACTCGAATTACGCGAATTCCGCTTTGACTATTGTGTCCCGGAGTACGTAGTTACTTATTCTGCAAACACGAGGGTCGTTAGCGCACGATAGCGGCACAAGTGTCGCGTACAAAGGTTCCGAGGAAGTTTGTACTTATCAATGTTGGGACATGTTGGGCTTTGATTACCGAATCTTGGGGGAAGTGGGAAGTCTTGCTGGTTCTGAATGCAGGTACTAAACCGTATACAGTAATAGTCAAGTTAAAGTAATTACTTGAGTTTAAGTAATTACTTATGCAAATATTTTTATACATTAGACAATTATTTGAACGAAGTAAGAACCGTCAAAGAAAGCAAAGCTAATTATTCTAACTTTTGACTAACTTGATAACTTCAAGAAATTACTAAACTGCAGAATAAAAATCGTAGCTTGTTTATAGATACGGTACGGGTGTTAGTATATTGACTGCTAAAGATCAGTTTGGTTACTTTTATGGGTGGGCCAAAATCCAACTCGCGGGCCCGGTGAAGGCTAGGACATCACCGGTTCCCTTAGGAGGTTCCTTCTTTATGATTTTTTTTTCAGGGTGCAGAAAATGTCCATATTTTATTACTTTTACACTGCTATTGTAACGCTCAGCATCGGTGCCGTGGTTTATCTGAAGTTGATATCTAATGCGGAGTGTAAACACGACAATATGATGCAGTTTCACTTGACAATGCGACATCGATACCTACGCTAAGGGTGCGGTGCACTAGAAAGCGACTACGGCGAAAGGGATAAGTGACGCGGCGGCGGCGGCGGCGGCGGTCGCTTTGTAGATTTTTATAGATTGTTCTAATAGTTTTAGATTTGGTCTTAGCGTTTCGATGGCAATTATGATCTAGACTTCCTTGAAGGGACATGCATGGTCAGAAACAACAAAATAGAACTTTGAAGTGACCTTTGGGCTAATTACAAAGCGCGTGGTTGCGCGCTCATAAAATAAGTTTTAAAAACTTCATGGGCAAAAAACTTTTTGAATTATTTCTATTATAAATAATTCAAAAAGCGCGTTTGAAATATTTCAAAAGTCTAGAAATAACTAAAAAAAGACACATTACTTCTAATTTATAAGATCAAGAACAATAAGTACCTAGTTGTATTTTTTTCATAACACGAGTTGAAAAATTTGATTGAGTCATTGAAACTTCTGAACTTCTTTTGCTGTTACGTGTGAAGAAAGTTTAATATGAATAGTTTTGATTAAGTTATTTCAATTTGTAGACTTCGAGACGACTTTAATGTTTTGAATTAATAATCTTTTTGCTTTTTCTTTTAGTAACTATGAAAAGTTTGGTCATCAATAAGGTTTGGAAATTTTCTTGATATAAATTAAGACAGAATTTCAATCGCTATGATTATCATTTTAATATCGTCATCTACTTAATGTAAGGTGACTTGCTAGTCTATTCCATCATTTATAAACTGATCGACATACAGGGTAGACCCTGATACCTTTTGCTCGGAACATCGACGTATAACCAGTAGCTTAGAAATTTTGACGCCTGTTGGAAAAAAGGTCTCCCGTTTCCTATAAGATCTAAATGTGCGGAATAGTTAATTTACCACTCAGATCCAGCGTTTCCCTATGCTGCCCTCCTCAGCGACGCCCTAAGACGAGGCTCGTACCCCACATGGCGTGTCCTTAGCGTGTAGTCGCTTTGTTTATAAGTTTTTTGCCCCTGGCTGAAGGCCTTACTCTCAAGGCACACACAGGATAGTCCGTTTAAGCGTAAGCCAGTGTAATTGGTTGCCTTCCGAGATGCCATTAAAAAAAAACCAGTTGATTTTTTTTAATAACCGGCGATAATTGCTTACTCTGCTGGTTCTGGAACCTTTTAGCAAATTCAAGGTAACAGATTGATCATCGACCTCCCTTACACCCCGTATAATTTTACTTCTCCGCTCCCCTCACTAAATCCTCACCCCATATGATTGCAATCCGATGTCCCGCTACCGACTACCGAGTTTGTTTACGATATGGCTGTTTGCTTGGCAGTGTCAACGTACAACTGGGGTTAGAAATCATCTGATCTAGATCGGTCGCATGTCAAGTGGATATACTGGCTATGTCCGTGTTGGCAGATAGCTGTTTTATGTTAGTAGTTGATAATGTTTCTTTTGTTTTTGAAGACTCTAGTTATTTGTTTTTGAAGTGAAACATCTGTTGGCCTTGGCAGTAAAATCAAGTCGTAAGCCGTGACGGTAAATGGCATGATGATTTCATGGTATAATACGCCCTCTACGTCATCGCTCACGACTTCTTTGTAAAATCAATCTTTTCCCATTCAAATAAAGTTTGTTTAAAGAAAAATAATTGATTTAGTTTGATAAATAAATAGTTTTTTTTTAACGAAACTAATTTTTTTCTGTATTTTACTCCATATTTCGTTATAGGTTTTATTCTTTATACATTTTAATATTATCATAGATGTTTCACAACTGCCGGGCGTCCCATGACGGCCAACTTTTTTTATTTAATGTGTGTATGTAATGTAGGTACTTGTATCTACCGGGCCACCAACTCATAGTATAGAGGAACAGTAGAGTTTAAGTTGATAAGAGTTCGACATAACCCTCCGGTCAGCCCAGATCGGGGGATGAGGGTGATCTATGAGGGTGTCCCCATATAAAAAAAAAGTTTCAATTGGATGAATTGCAGGTCCAGCTATAATGGATATGAGATAGAAGTTTTTGTCTATAGTTAACCGATCTATGCTTATTAAAGGTTAAAGAAAAGCTCTCTGTTAAGTATATTTTAAGTTATTTTTGCAGTTCGTTTGCTTTGCTTTGTTTGTATTGCTTATTATTTCGATATTTCAAAATTAAGAATGACTGGTGATTATTTTACTTTCCTTTCATTCATATCTATATATTAATTATTTATTAATATATATATATATATATATCTATATATATATATATATTATTGTATATCTTTTATACAGAGTTGATACGACAGAGGGGCATTAAATTACACTACGTATACTATACGTGTTTAGTATTAATTCGATACGGTATAAAAATAAAAAGCGCCAAAAAAGAGAAAATATTTTTTTCAAAGAAACTAAATAGCTTACAAATCAGAATAAAACGTAACCATCCTGTGTAAAAAAAATTCGACTGACCTTAGATGCGTAGGTAACAGAGCGGCAGCGTCGCGCACGCGCCGAGCGCGGTGTGTGTTATCTCGTGTTGAGGCGGGCGTTTTGAAGTACGCGCACAAAAACAAACATTTATCATTTGCGGCTAAACTACTGCTCCTATTTAATTGATTTTTAGTACAGAGCTTGAAAATGGTACCTAGTATAGGCAGTTCAAAGGAAAGCCCCTCTGTCGTATCAACTTTGTATATGTATATGAAGAGTTTGTTTGTTTGCTTGAACGCGCTAATCTCAAGAACTGCTGGTTCGAATTGAAAAATTCTTTTTTGTGTTGTAAATGGTACTAACCATTTATCGAGAAAGGCTATAGGCTATATAACATTACGCTACGACCCTTAGGAGCCGCGCAGCGTGTGACAACGCGGGGAACAGCTAGTCATTAATGTTTCTTCACTGTCCAAATTCCATAAAAAAATAAGCTTTGCAGAATGCATTAAGAACATTAGGACCAATAAAATAAATCCTTGAGCGTCTATTTGTGGTCATTTACTAAGTAAACAAGTTTAATTTCTCGCGCAATTTATTTTATTGCTGCACATACCGCGCTAGTGGACTAGTGGCTTTATCTCCCCGTTGCAATAAAGATCATCTTTGTCTTAAATGATGTCGATGACTTAAGATAATTATTTCTATTGTTCTTCCTTTTTTACTGAGAGAGCATTGACTGGAGTACTTTCTATCTCAAAGTATAATAAGGTTTTAGTTAATATAATAAGGTTTTGTTTTCCTTATCGAAGTTAGTGTTTTCGGACCAATTCAATTCTAAATGATAAGCTCCTTTAAGATACAATATTTAATTATAAAATATTTCATTGATTTTTTTTTTGCAGTTATACAATAGCTGAGTGTTTGTACAACAATGCGCTTGACAACACTATTTTTTTTTTTACTTTTGATGTTTATGTTTTTCTTTTTTTGTAACAACTACTGGTAGGTACCTACGTGCTGTGTGAAGGTAAAATTTTATAAAATTGTTCTAGTAATAGTAGTTTGATAGTCGGTATAATGCTGATTTTATTAATCGGTGATTTATATTTGTTATACCCCAAAATAATTTATTTTTCTGAATATTATATAAAACGTGTGTTAGGATAGTGCAACTATCATTTTGTTAGTACATAATCATAATGTTAGGGTAAGAATGAACGGTGAATTAATTAGGACTTCACAATCACACCGTGTTAGTGACAGCATTTGGTGAAAAGCGATCAATTATAGTTTTTGTAATCACCAAGTAATTGTCTATGTCAATCTCGTCTCCATCGCCGGATTCCTGTCAAAACGTTGAAAATTGTACATTTCTGTGAATTCTGTGGAACAGATGTCATGGTTGTGACTTCAATTTGATAGAATTCAGAGGATTTATTACACTATTAAACTAATTATGGAAACTAGTAGGTAAATTGGTAATTAAAGAGATTGCCTTGGAGAATATGAATTTTGAGCGATAGAATGTATTTTAAAATAATAAACAAATGAGGAACAAAAAAAAATCCATGAATTTAAAAAAGGAATAAAGGAGACCAAGGCCCGCCTGCACCACAAATCACTAAAATGCGTGAGCGCTAAACTTGTTTAAATCATCATTCTCTTTTTTGCCAATCTTTCGAAGATGACACGAATAGAATGATAAACCATGATATCGTTTAGTGTATCTAAGAGAGCAAGGGGGTTTTAAAAATAAAATTTGTCTTCTATAAAAGATGTTTCAAGGTTCCAAATAATATAAAAAAATCAGCTTACCTCAAACGTGTTGACACACTGCACTTCAGCCTGAGTTGGGGATCCATACAGCTTCAGTTCTTGGAACGCACCCTGTACCACGAGAATTGTTAGCACTCGACCCAACGCCGATCTCATATCGACTGATAGTTTATCGACCGTTCAATTTGACCGTTTACACACATCATAATACTGGCACTTTCTTAGGATTATCGCCTTTCAAATAAGGAAGTACGGATAGAAAAATTGTTTGAACAAAATGTTCTTGGCTATTTGGCGTTGATAAAAAAAAACTGTGGAGTTTATATTATGAACATGGTATTTTAAAGAGATAAACACTATTTTCGTATTTAGAAGAGGCAGAAAAAAGATTCAAAGTGGTAATCAGTGAGGTAAGGTTTTATTTGCAATAATTATCTTAAATATGTATCGAAAATGCCTTTCTAGTTAGATTTGAATAGTACCTATATAGTTAATTTCTGGAGACAAATATAGCAGCGGTTTTTAAGGAGATTTTAACGACAAATCTGTCAAAATAATTTTTCTAAAACGCATTTAATTAAAAGGAGATTTGGAGTTATATTAGGAGATTTCTGTTCATAGCTTAGAAGCACCATAAATAGCTTAATTCCTTTGAATCAAAATAGAATTCCGAGACGCTAATGAATGGTCTACCTATTAGTTGAGTTTCCGGTACCAAGTGAATTCGTAGAATTGAATATCCTGTCAAATAAAACCTTTTATTACTTCAAATAAAGGTAATGTAAGGTGTACCTGTATTTATGTTACATACAATACTTGGGAAAAAGAAGATAGCGGAACGAGCTGGACAATACCACCGACCAGTGGTCCACATTGCCCCTTGATGGGAACATCTGGAAGTCATGAGGAGAGGCCCAGCAGTGGGCTGACGCAGGTCAAGAGTAAAAATACATATGATTTACATATTAAGTACATAAAAATGTAGGTTCCTACTGTATAGATTTATCTCGACGACTTTGTCAACCGACTTCAACGATTTTAGTAACTGGAATATGAAGAGATGCACGTTATGTGGTTTTAAAATATGACAATAATAGAAAGAGTTAGCTGAGATAGATGTCAGTACCCGTCTAGATGAAAAGAAGTAGAAAAACTAAACATCAAATCTTATTCAAACCAATTTTATTGTCTTTTACGTTCTACAATACTACATTTTTTTCAGAATTTTCCTCCTCTTACTTTAGAAATTAGAGGGGAACGACGACACATTCTACCACTTTGGAAGTGTCTAACTTTCAAACGATTGACTTTGACAAAAAAATGGTTTCAGGAATCTCAGTTTAATTTTTAAAGACCTATATCAATAGACACCCCGCACGTACAGCAACAATGAAAAAAAGAAATTGTTTCAGTTCCATGGATGGGGAGCCACCCCTTAATCTTTTATTATTTTTATTTTATGTATAAAAATTGTAAAGCGGTTCACAGAATACATCTACCTACCAAGTTTCAACTGTGTAGTCCTAATAGTTTCGGAATAAAGTGGCTGTGACCTACGGACAGACAGACAGACATGACGAATCTACATAAAGGGGTTCCGTTTTTTGCCATTCGGCTACGGAACCCTAAAAAAAACAGAGAATACTTCAACAATTGTTCACAGCTTCAAAACAACTTACAATTTAAATCATGTTTTCAGTGATAGTGCTCAAATAATTTTTGAACCAATTAATTCTTGATTAGTATGCACTTAGAGAACAAATTATCAAAACTTTTAATTACTAATTTAAACTTCGTATTTTACTTTAGACTCTAAAAAAGTTAGGAATAGAAACGATCTGTTTGATGAGATCGCTTTCAACAACTAAGTAATTGGCTGTTAAAATAATTTACATCAATTAAAACTTCATGATTTAAAAAGAAAAAAAAAAACATTTAGTTTTAGAACTGTAATGCTAACAGCTTTTTGGGTACTTTTCCTGTTGCTCCCATGCGGACGAATTTTTATACCCTAATAACATAATCTATCTTTTGATATGTTTAGGTACTTATTATTTTAAGTCTATGACCTTGAAAGTTATGTTATAAATTTATCTATAAGTAAATGAAACTTTAAAACTTGTCAAAGACTATTATAGTTATTATTAATGTAACCTCAACACTTTTTAAAAATCACAGATCATTAACCTTTTACGTAAAACTGAAGAAATAAAACGCAAACCGGTACGTCAAAGCTGCGTCCACGCATGCAGCCGATCGCATGCGCCGCGATGCACTAAATTTAAAACGGAGTAACCTAAAGGATAAGGTTAAAAGACCAATTCAACTTGACCCTTGAATTTCCTACGTTTGTTACGTAAATTCCTGAAAATGACGGTTCTAACTTATTTGGATGTAAATGTAGTAATTGGTGCTAGTGGTCGATTCAAAACCGTTAAGGAATGATTAACGACTGTTTAACTATAAACATTTTTTGACGTTTTCAATGTCTCTTTTAACTTGAACCAACGTTTATTAATAAACCTCTAAGGCTTTAAAAAAGCATTTTAAAACCTTTTCGGTACTTTGAAATAGTTAAATCATAATTGATATTTAAAATCAATGGTTCTTACCATTGATTTTAAATATCGTCGTAAAAGTTTTATTCATTTAAAACTCAAATTAAATACTTTATTCCAATGTTTTATTGTAACCAAACAACATTTCCAAACTAGAATTGGCTGAAATTAACCGTTAAGTTAATTTTAAAATTACAAATTAAAACTTTCGCTAACATTTTAATTAATTACTAAGTAATTTTATTATACAAATTGTATGTGGTTTTCTATTTTTGTTGATCGTATTTTTGTCAGAAAATCAAAAGGCCTAAAAATATTTCATTTTCAATAGTCGAAACTTTCTATTTAAATTGAAAAGCCTTATTTGAAACGAAACTGAGTACGGTGGGCACTTTGCCGTCAGCGCCATCTAGGTGCCGAAATTCATTACGGTAGAACTAAAGCCCCAGTTCTATTCAACTGCATATCTCTTTGTCGAAGTACTAAGTTCTATTCACGGGTAGCGCGATCTAATTACTGCTGCTTGTCAGAATTGAAGCGTGAAATGCCGTATTTGGATGTCACGCGATATCATAGCGATAGCGAGTGCATGAAGTAGGTATTTTGCTGCAATTCTGGAAAGGGTGATCCGTAAGGTGGGATGCCCTCAGGCTTGGTGGTGCGATCATCTTCGCAGGGTGCAACTGGATGAGAGTTGCTGAGAATCGAGTTAAGTGGCGTGCGATTGGAGAGGCCAATGTCCAGCAGTGGACTGTTGTAGGCTGATGATGATGCAATTACGTATGTAAACTCAGTCATTGTTTGGGTATTTATCAGTTGGCCGTAACCTCTTGAAAATCATACTACCTGTCGAAAAAAGCTTTTAGGAACAATTGACTGATTTTGTTTTTAGTAAATATTGTTAAAAATGGGTTTTAAAAACTGTGAACTGAAATACAATTGTTTTCCATTGCTTGTAAGTAGGTAAATACTAACATAATGACTTCTTTACCTAATCACTAAGTTGAATTATTTGCCAAAAGGCACGTAGTGCTTATTAAATTATAAAGTGAACATAAAACATAAACGTACAACCTAACTTCTTAACTGCCACATTTTTCATAAAATAAAATAAATAGGCACAACGCAGAGCAGCAAGACGGCACTCGCAATAAACTAGGCTTTAACACACAATAAAGCGGGTAATGTTCAGCACATTTCTTACTCTGAATACCGCATACGACTTTATGCCACATTTCTCGACCACTTTGAGAATAGCTCCCTGGCATTCGTTAGCTAATAGAACATTAAAGCTTTGTGCTAGCAGTTCTGTCTAGATATTGTGTCTGTCGGTGTGGTTAATTAAATACTCGCAAATTGTCGACGATCAAAATGAGGTCCTGTTTTAGTATGAAAATGTGTTAGTTAGCTGGTACCTATATTATATTTATTTTCTAGCTTGGGTAGGTACGTCAGCTGATTTTGATTTTGGAACTTTAAGGCGTTTTTCATTCACAGCTTCGGGCGATGCAACTTGAGTCAAGCGAAAATAGCTCTTCGTTTGTTTCCGTTCGTCACTGCAAAGGCGCGGCCAACAGGTTACAGACCTAGCGAACGGCAATAAAGACAAGTCAATTCCATGACATGGCTAGCAATGATAATTGTACCAGGATACCAGTAACGAAATAGTATGAAACAAAGTTGGCAAAACATCGGATCGCAACTAAACCGTACCGGAAAATCTATACAATAAAAGGACTCAAAAAAATGTCGATGTCCAAAATGTTTTAATTAAAACACAGCGAGGCCAAAAGTGAGTTTGTCGGATTCACCTCCATTTTCATGACACCAAAAGCCTGGACTGAAAGTAATTCCCGAATGCGACCATTTTTATTTTCTGTACAGGGGTAAACATTATTTTTTGCGACGGTACACATCGGAAAACTGGACGGGAGATCGGATAGCAATGACGCTCAGTCATTGATAGGTATTAATGTAATGAAAATTCTGGGAAATATGCGCGCTAAGTTCCTCTTCTTTTTTTGTAATTTGAATTTTGAATGAATCTGGTGTCTTTTTTCCTTAACAGAGAACCGTAAAATGGTTAAAAGTGAATCCCCTAATTATCGAGATTACTTAAAGGCACAGGCCTAGCCTTTTCCCAACTATTTTGGGGTCGGCTTCCAGTCTAACCGGATGCAACTGAATATGAATATTTTATGTGGAGCGACTGCCTATCTGACCTCCACAACCCAGTAAGTTAATACGATACCCTTTGGTAAGACTGGTTGTCAGACTTTCGGGCCACTGACTACCTGTAACGACTGTCAAAGATCTACAAATGACAGCCGGGACCAACGGCTAACGTGCTTTCCGAGGCACGGAGGAAACTCGGTATGTAATGGGTAGTCACCCATCCACGGTCCAACCTAGGCAAGCACGGCTTAACCTTAAGATCGACCCGCGCGGAAGTTATTATTTTGCCACGAGTTCCTCACGAGATTACTTAAAGGTATGATATTTTTTTTTTGTAAGTTATTTCTCACGTAAATTTTTGTTTCATGCAGGTATGGGAAAAGAAACGATTGTTGGACTGTGAGAAGGATGATATAGCTAGAAAGGAGGTGACTGCTGAGATGACAAGTTATACACCATTATTTTTAGGTCGTTCTGGAACCGAATACCACGAACTCGATCATCGAACTCGAAACGATTGGGACTATTTGTTTCAAAAAGTAGCAATAAAAAAAACACGAAAGAATAAATTTAATGTTTTTTTTTTTGTGAAATAATGAGAACTCAAATGCATACCTATGTGTGTGTAAAACGTATCCACGATCGGCAACACATGCGAACGATACCCATTGAAAAATTCATTCATCGATCGATTCTCATTATTTCACAAAAAAAAAACATTAAATTTATCCTTTCGTGTTTTTTTTATTGTTTTTTTTTTGAAAAAAATATTCCCAATAGTTTCGAGTTCGATGATCGAGTTAATGGTATTCGGTTCCAGAACGATCTAAAAATAATGGTGTAGAGAAGTATAGAGGATGAAGATGATGAGAGAGAATGATGATGATGTAGATATGGGTGCTTCACAAAGTCTAGAATACATTAATTTTTCGAAAGATTTCAGCCACTAAGCCGTACCTATAAGTTCCCATTCTATTACATAAGGTCAAAACGTTAACCCTTTTATCGCGTATTCGGCTTTTAATGAAAAATGACCCTGCTGGTCGATCCAACCCTGGCGATAATAGAACGCCCCGAATAATGACCAATGGCCCTGCCACGCAAAAATAACGCTAATTTTTACAACACCATGATTTATTAGAGCTTAAACGGATTTAGGACACACCGTGTAAAATCACACAATAGGCTGGACGTGTAAATAAAATTGATAGCCTCACATGAGAACATTTCTAGTTGAAAAATGTATTTTTAACTTAGAATGACGCAGGTGAAAATTTGTAAAAGAAAAATTCACCTTTGATTTATGTAGTTCACCAGTAATGTACTAAAATAAAAGTTGAAAATGTAATCTCACTTTTGGCACGTATTTTGCGTTATAGCAGCAATGAACATTAATGTGCTTTTGAGTTCATATATCATTGCAAATACTAGCAGTAAATAATGGACTCTAGGAGTCATCTCACTAAATGTACTTTTGTACTTCGTTTTTGTTTTTGGAAACGTAATTTGGTTTTACTTTGAAAAATTGTGTAATTCATGTTTTTAGTTTATTGAGATACTTATTGTTAATATGCTCATAGACGTATTATTGAAATGACTGTATCTATTCTAATCAAAACTACTATGTTGTTTGTTTTATATAAAAATCCCAACCAAACCATCGTTTATTCAACATGTTTTGTTAAAAAAATGTTCAATAAACCGCTATCTACTTACTATCACGTCCACACTACCAAGTAGATCTAAAAAACTACCATTACCGATGTAGGCCTTTAGAGACCTCACCAGCCCACAAGTGCCCTTTTTGTTAACAGCCTCCAACTTTTTCTACCGCATATAGCTAGCTACAAATTGTTATGGCCAGTATGTAGCGCCCGATAACGCGTAGTTACTCCAAAATAGGCGATTCGGGTATGCGAGACAATCCTCAGTAATGCCACTTCATATCCTCTAGATTGTACTAGGAATAGGTGTCATAAAGACTTTGGGTAGGTCTACAAATCATAGAAAGTGTGTCTATGGTACTTTTGGGAGTAGTGACAATGTTAGAAATCTGAGGACTTTTTGGATTGTTACATGAGACTTTAACATATTGGTAATGTGAATGTATATTCCATTCCATATTCAAATGGGTTGTCAGATGATGTCAAGCTGTTGGTCTTGTGCCATCTCTCTCCGGTCGTGTCGGATTACTGTCCCATCGGAAAATGAGAGGGAGAGAAGAGAACGTGTACCTTTATCTGAGTACTCTCTTGTATACTATAAACATATCTCCTGCACCGTACAGGAGGACTATTAATAAATATTACAGAAAAGTTTAAGTGAAATTAAAGGTATTTTTTCAAACCAACGTATTTTTTTTCAGGTTAGTAAGCTAAATTGCTAACCTTATTACTCAGGCCATAGGGGTGAAAAGTGGTCGACCGTGAGTAAGCGCGGTAGTACATACATACATTGTATCTACACTTACAGGGAAAACGAGTATGTGTTTGTAATGACTGGATTCATTGCTTTGGTGAACTATGTATGTTCTGAAGTATACTCATTGAAACTTCAATACCTTGAATAGCGTAGGTACTTCATATTTAAACCCATAACTTCAAAATAGGGTGATATCGAGTAGTGTGTAGGTGGGTAGGAGTGTCGAAGACCATATTCATGGAATCGAAGTATGTTTGAAAATGTTGCACTTTTAGACCTTTTTAGGGTTCCGTACCCAAAGGGTAAAACGGGACCCTATTACTAAGACTTCGCTGTCTGTCTTTCTGTCTGTCTCCAGGCTGTATCTCATAAGCCGTGATAGCTAGAAAGCTGAAATTGACGCCTGTTGGAAAAAAGGTCTCCCGTTTCCTAAAAGATCTAAATGTGCGGAATAGTTAATTTACCACTCAGATCCAGCCTTTCCTTTTGCTGCCCTCCTCAGGATAGTCGGGTTAAGCATAAGCTAGCGTAATTGGTTCCCTTGCGAGATACCATTAAAAAAAACCAGTTGATTTTTAGGGTTCCGTACCCAAAGGGTAAAACGGGACCCTATTACTAAGACTTCGCTGTCTGTCTGTCTGTCTCCAGGCTGTATCTCATAAACCGTGATAGCTAGAAAGCTGAAATTTTCACAAATGATGTATTACTATTGCCGCTATAACAACAAATACTAAAAATTAAAAAAAAAATATTAAGGGGGGCTCCCATACAACCGATATGATTTTTTGCCGTTTTTATAGATACACGTACGGAACCCTTCGTGCGCGAGTCCGACTCGCACTTGGCCGGTTTTTTATTATTATTTTGGGCTTAAAGCTATTCTTTAACTCTCCAAACTGACCACCCATTGCTGAATGTAGGTATCTTCCAAATTCAAACCCTCCACTTTCGATGGTTTTGTGTCATGGCTATCCAGTTTCTTCCCGTCACTTTAAGAAATTAAAATATGTCTTAAAGTGACTAAGCGATACTAACATAGTTCCATTTTTGTCAATTGTTTAAATATAGAAAAGTCAAGATACGTTCTCAAACGCAACATCACGCCTGTAATCCCCGAAGGTACCAACATTTCACCAGTTATGTTAAAGTACCATGTAATAGGGGGTGAGCCTATTGCCATCAACTTGTCACCAGAGTCCGTGGCTACTACTGAGAAGTTCCTAATCGAAAACTCAATAACACTTTGCCCGACCCGGGAATCGAACCCAGAACCTCTTGCTCAGCAGTCGCGTTTACGATCACTAAACTAACGATTCGAGGCAGGCTTTTCAAACACGTTCAGCGCTAATTTCGATTATTGACTTCTGGTGCCAGCGATTCTAAATCTTAATCTAAATGGCTTACTGATCTTCAAGAAAATGCGTTCAGCCCCACATTTAAACAAATTCAGGTAGTTGTACCCCCTCAATATTTCAAGGATCTAAAATCCCATTAACTCGCGCGAAGCACGTGAGGGATGAACGAAAAGAAGGACAAGATTGAATAGGCTATCTTTCCTCAACCATTTGCAAAGACATGCGAATGCCATTAATTTTATACCTCGTCGGCACTTTAGGAGTGTCACGTCACAGGTAGCCAATAAATTCGGAGCCATAAATCTTTTTTTAACACTAAACTGAGACAGGTCAAAGTAATTTGGTGAAATGTAATAACGTTGTAACGTAAAAGTGCGGTCATTTCGGTAAGAGCCGGTTTTACGGAAGGCTTTTCCGGTTCGGATTGTACCGATTTATCGCAACTATCGCCGTTTTACGGTTTAATGGAACTTAACTATTATTAGGAGGAATGAACTATTAGTGGGGCGGTCTGGTGCTAATCGCCTCAGCTGTTTTAAGTATAAAATAAATTAGGTTCATAAAAATCTGTGTTAAACAAGAACGATTACAAATCTACAATAGGATTGAGTTTTATTATGTATCTTATTTAGTTGTTCGTCAATGTTTTGTTTATTAAGGTATCTTAAATATGTTATAATGGTCCACTTAAGGGACTAAGTGCGGAAACCAAAATCCATAACATAGAACATAAAGTATCTTAATATCCTAACTATCCTAATCTTAACTTAATATTATAAATGCGAAAGTAAGTTTGTTTGTTTGTTCGTTACCTTTTCGCGCCTAAACCACTGAACCGATCATCCTGATTTTGCGCATATGTTGTCAGGTGTACAGAAACGGACATAGGATACCTTTCATCCCGAAAAAAAGTACTGTTCCTGAGGAAAACCAAAATAATGTTCTTATGATAATAGATGGCTCCACGTGTCTTTCGAATCATGATTGAATTATATGTATTATTATAGAAACTTTAGTAGTGTGTTAAGAGTTTAATTGTCAAATTCTAAATTAACGCGAGCGTATGCGAGGGCAAAAGCTAGTTACCTATAAAAGAAAATAAGTTGGCTGGTTATCAACACTGTCATTGGGAACTCATTTAAAAATCACATTCTAATACCTTTTTCTTCAATATCACTTCAAAAAGTCATTAGTTAGCTTAGATATGACGCATTTGTTTCTTAAAACACTTAATTTTCTTTGTTTTCTATTACATAATTAAAATGTCTTTTATATTTTCTACTTACGTGATCAACTTCCACGATCTGAGGTGAAGACGTCTGACTATACTTTTCAGCCAAAGCATAGTGATGTTCCTTTTTCTTATCCAACAGTCCGAGAGTCGATACCACGGCCAACACTATGACCATAGCCACCAACAGGAACAGAGAGCATATACAACACTTCGATTTCCTCGACACTACCATCGCCATTTTAAAAGTTTACAGCACTTTTGTGTTACAAAGTTTCTTTGGCACGAATCAGTCTTTTAGTTTATCACACTATTTCACTTATTTATATGTACATTTTACTATAAGTGGTTATAAGCTAGAACTAAACACTCTGTAATTTGAAATGGCTATGAAGGCAAAAACAAAAGACAGCCGTTCAAAGGAAAACACTGAATTGAAAAGCGAACGCGCCTTCATCTCGAGAAAACGCGTAGGAAGACCGTCTGTTTAGTCTATTACTAGGTATTTAGACTCCTACAAACACATTTGCAAAATATCAAGAGTAGAAGACAATAGTACCTAATGTTAAAGGTTAACACGAACTTGAAGGGTAATTGGGAAAAATATTTTTTGCTGAGAATGAACATCATCTGCCTAGCCTTTTCCCAATTATGTTGGGGTCGGCTTCCAGTCTAACCGGATGCAGCTGAATACCAGTATTTTACATGGAGCCTATCTGACCTCCACAACCCAGTTAGCGCTAGGTAATACGATACCCCTTGGTAAGACTGGTTGTCAGACTTTCGGGTCACTTTCGGTCTACCTGTAACGACTGTCTAAGATCTACAAATGACAGCCAGGACCAACGGCTTAACGTGCATTCCGAGGCACGGAGAAAACTCGGTATGTAATGGGTGGATGGTTTGCTAAGAATGAACATACAAGACATAAATCCTCGGTAAGATTTTTACCTTTATTCTAAAGCACCAATAGAGTAAGTTAGACCATACTGTAAGTAAGAGTATGAAGACTTGCTATATTACTAAATAAATTATTATAAATGCAAAAGTTTGTGAGGATGGATGGATGTTTGTTACTCTTTCACGCGAAAACTACTGAACAGATTTGTATGAAATTTAGCACATAGATAGGGACTAACATATAGAATACTTTTTATCCCAGTAGTATGATCCCGTGGGACAGTTATCGAACTTCACGCCGGCGAAGCTGCGGGCATTTGCTATTGTTGTGTAATTGTAAGGTAGAAACCCGATCCGAAACAACCTTGGTCTAGTGGTCTCAAACGAGACTGCTGAGCAAGAGGTCTCGGGTCCGATTCCCTGGTCAGGAAAAGTGATATTGGATTTTCCCATTAGGAATTTCTCAGTAGCAGCCACAGACTTTGAATTTGTACCCGGTTGATGGAAATAGGATAGCCTTCTATTACATGGAACTTAAACATAACTGCTGGTAAAATGTGGGTATACTGCGTTATGTTATGTAATGTTATCGGACAGTGATACAGTGCACAAGTGAAGTGTGCTACTATAAACCAACATAAGTAACATAGTTTTAAGTTTTTTTATTTATTTAAACTTCATGTATAATATATATACATAGGCGGACTTAATGCCACAAGGCATTCTCTACCAGTCAACCTTTGGGTTAAATAAGAAAACATTGTGATAGGTACAATAAACATCTAAAAAAAACTTCTTGTTTTCGAAAATGTATATCCTTATATTGATACTAATACACATATATAAATAAAATAAACTACTAAATATTTTAACAAATACCAAAATAAAAGACAAGAAACCTAATAATAATTACCATGACTCGACTTTTAATTGAGAGCTATTTATCCTGACTTAAGTAGTGGTTACGAAATTTCTTTTAAAAGTAGGTAAGTTTGCTTTCAGCTTTTTTAATGCCAAAAGGGTTCCAGAGCCTTGTAGTAGAGATGGCGTAAGAATTTGACATTTAAGGTTCTATTAATAACACAATTGTTTATATGTATGCTAGTCTGTAAGGTACATATCTATGGGTCAAAGTTGCCTGATAATAAATGAATGTTATATTTGTTAAACCCGATACATTTTCTCGGCTACATTTTTATATCTTCACAACGACTTGTAACATTAAAACCTACAAACTTGACCGAAAGACTTGAACATTTTCTGCCTTCCGATACAAAGCCAGATACTTCAAATTTCTTCGGCCTCGCTCTTCAAAGCTTATTAGAAGTTTTAAGCGTTGAAAAATTCCAATTTTTGCAGTTGAGAGGTTTGCGCAATTCAGTGAACCTTCGCTATACATTTTGTAGTTTTTTGGGAATCAATGTTTAATTAGTATTAAAAAGAAACCTCACTTTGTATAGATACTTTATAGAGAGAAAGAGAGGAAGAGAAGGTTAATTAATTGCACTCTTTAGGGTTCCGTATCTAAAGGGTTACCAACGGGACCCTATTACTAAGCCTCCGCTGTCCGTCCGTCCGTCTGTCTGTCTTTCAGCGGGCTGTATCTCATGATCCGTAATAGGTTGACAGTTGTAATTTTCACAGAATGTGTATTTCTGTTGCCGCGATAACAACAAATAATAAAAATTAAAGGGCGCTCCCCTACTACGATGGTACGGAACCCTTCATGGGCGAATCCGACTCACACTTGCGCATTTTTTAAGAGATATATATCAATAAAGTGATAGATCTTAATGTTATGCTTAAGACCGTTTACGACTTACGGCACTTCAGACATATCTTCAAGTCCTTTTTTTTTCTAAATGAATGAACTGATTTTAATGAAACTTCATACGCATAAGCAATTAGTAGACATGGGTCTAAAAAGTTATCCGAGAATATTTTCGAAATGTCTTTAAAAAAAGATAATTGGTCTGTTTCTATGGAAAATTTAAATTCGGTCTAATTTAGCTGTAACACTATTTTCAAAAGTGTTCTCTGATAACTTTTTAGAGCTATGTATACTGCTTATGTGTATGAAGTTTCGTTAAAATCGGTTCACTCATTTCGAAAAAAAGGACTTGATATTTGTATGAAATGCCGTAAGTAGTGATGTTCCTACTGCTGGACGACTTTGACGGTACGGTTGGCGCAATAGCGATTGAGCGATTGACTGCTGCGCTGCGTGCCGCGCGTTCGATGCCCACACTGAACAAATATTTGTAGGGCCTACAGATAGTTGTTCCGGGTCTGGCTGTTTGTATGTGTGAGTTAAAATGTTTGTAAATGCAGCCTTGATATAGGATAAATTCGTAGTGTGGTGAAAGGAAAAAAAAAAGGAAGCCTCCGCTCTGTGAGAGAAGGTGGACTGTAATCCACCACGTGAGCTTACTACAGGGAGGCTTATGTCACATATCTTTGAACTATTAGTTCTAGGGCATGCTGATTTCCTCACACTGTTTTCCTTTAGCGTTATGAGAGCAGTGGTGATGCGATAAATTACATAACTTAAAGTGCCTTCCTGGACCCACGACCTACCACCCGTAGGCCACCACTACAAGGCATGCCTTTTAAGTTCTGTCGTTTCCATGTTTTCCGGCAATTTTGAATTTGGAACTGTACTCTATACTATGTGAACTCTGTATTCGAATGTGTTTAAATTTTGAATCTCAAAACAGTTGAATGATTAATGCTATTGTTTAGTCACAGCGTCGATTGGAATCTGTCAGGTTACGTACGAAAATGAATCTTTCTAAGGAAACTCGTACTCTTCACTGGGCTTGACTGTGATCTGTCATAGTAGTTTTTTTCTATCTCCTTCGCTATGTCCAATTACTACAAACAAGCGTATCTTTTGTCCTACAAAAGATTTTTATTTAATGATATATTTGACCAACGCTATTGTAGAGGTAGGTACAACATAATTATTATTACTAAAATATTGTTCATAGGTTATCAAAAATAATGGCATAGACATAACATAACGTCACGCCTGTAATCCCCGAAGAGTCGGGCAGAGGTGTGCCTAATAGTACACTTACATTCCGCTAGTTAAATTTAAATCCCTTGTAATAAGGGAATAGCCTGGATTTGTTCCATCATTCGGGCACAACACCTGACTCTATGACTGACATTAAGAAATTCCAGATAGAAAAACCCAATAACACATTGCCCGACTAGGGAATCTAACCCAAGACCTCAACAGCAGTCGCGCTTGCGACTACTTGACCAACGAGGCATATAGCATAATCAGCCTATACTGTTCCCACTGCTGGGACACACGGCCTCCTCTCTATGAGAGGGAATGGGCTATAATCCACCACGCGGGCCCAGTGCGGGTTGGTAGATGTCACATGTCTTCGAATTTTTGGTTCTAGAACATGCCGGTTTCCTCACGATGTTTTCCTTCACCGTTTTTGAGAGCAGTGGTGATGAAATAAATTACACAAAGTAATGCGCCTGCCTGGGTTCGAACCCACGACTTACTGTTCGTAAGTCGGGGCCGCCACCACTGGGCTACCGCTGCTCTCTCACCGAGGCATATAGAATGTATCGGAATTCGTTTCCATCAATGTCCTTCATTCAGACACTATCTGCTAATACTTCTATACACCCAAATACGGTCTACTTAACTTACTCTAGATTAATTACGTCAGATCAATGCACTGCTGACATTCCTGCTGATGTCGTGCTAATTCCCTCGTTAATCCCTTCAAACTACATAAGCTAGATGTGCTAGGAACCGGATTACGACCGCAGTTCAACGGGATAGGTTTCAAACTGACGAATTTCTAATTGAAACCTTCAAAGGACTGGAATTGTGGGGAATGGCTTGTTTCAAATGTCAGGCCCGATAATTCCGATACTATAAGTAAGTCGTAAGGTAGCAAAAAAATATAATATTTTTTTCATTTCTGTCTTTTTGCATTGCAATTTGCAGATTAATAAAATCAAGAGATGCCCCGATGTAACCGAAAATATGTGAAATACTAACTACTAACTTTGATATTATATTATTATTTCTAGCTATTGCTCGCGATCTTCATCCGCGTGAAATTATTATAAAAATAGTATTTTCCCCGTTTTTGCAATATTTTAAAGTAAGTTAGCTGCTAAACAGCGCGCGTTACTTGGTGGTGCTAGTTAGTTGCTGTTAGTTGTTTTTTTTTTTGTTAAGTTATAATTTTAAGTTATTGTACTGTCAGCTGTGAAGCTACCTTTCATAAAATAAATATTTTTTTTTGGTCATGGATGCTGCGCTCCTATTGGTCGTAGTGTGATATTATATAGCCTTCCTCTATAAATGGGCTATCCAACACTAAAATATTTTTAAATTGGAACCAGTACCTAATCCCGGAGATTAGCGCGTTCAACCAAACGAACTCTTCATCTTTATAATTATTAGTTTAGATGATCATGCAGACTTGGAAACGTTGCTGATAATTCGAACAAAGCTCTTGGTATAACCGTCTTCAGTAAAAAAGTAAACAACATTTTTTTCTTGGTGTCACTTGCCTAATTGACTTTTTTCAAATACTCTAACATTCCTTATTTACTTACAACCACAGAATAGAATTACTCCCCGTTGGCGACCTTCTCAGGCAAATGCAAAGTTGATCAAGCGAACATTAACAAACTGCTTCAACACAATTATGTCCTATTTCAGACTTCAGTCCGTGACAGCTATTCAGACATTGCGGTCTACAAAGCTATTCAGGCCGCTTGCACTTCAATGTCAAAGCTGGAATCAATGCTTGGGAGATGAATGAATAAGGGAGGGTAGTAGGGGAGTTAGGTTGACATGGGTGTAAGCAGGTATCATTAGGGTGTTAAGAAAGGACTTGTGTCGTTGTGGCTATGATTGGCTGATGTAGGATTTAACAATGTGATGTGTAGCGAAAGTAGATGTTCAATACTATTTTATTGAACAAAATAAGTATCTAACAATCTAATACCTAGGTACTTAGTGGTCACATTGTTCAATAAAAATCAATACAGTACCGCAATAATCGGATTATAACAATCATAATTTATTTACTTTAGTTTCGCCCAAGACCGTCTAAGATTTCTAAAAAAGTTCAAATTCCCTTTATTGTTTTGTCCAATCAATTAAGCACAAGTCTCGTCTACTTTAATATCCACCTGAATCTAAATTTATTATTCAATTAACATTTTTCAGTAATAATGGCCCATTAATTTCTAAATTAACTTCGGCTATTCGACACCGACGACATCGCCGTCATCGCTCAAAATGGCCGAGCGCCTACTAAAATGTGAAAGGCAATTTAGTATTCCATCAGTGCTACATAGATAAAGTGTAAGGCGCTTAGTCGTTGTTTTAACGCTGCATAACAAATTGACAACGTAGTTTAATATTCAATTTGCTGTCTTAACCCGAAGATGATACCTGGTAAACGTTTAACTGTTGTAGTGTTTTACTGAAGCAGGCTAGGGTTCGTTCTTCATTCAAGCTCAGAATGTAAAGTTGGTGGAAAAATCAGGAATTAACGAAGTATGAACTCAAATAAAAACTTTTATGTATTTCAAATAAATCAATTTAATGCAATCGAAGTAAGGTTTGCTGTAAGAGATCCAATTTTGGGTATATCTATTTATTGCAATTTGTTTGTATATCTTTTAATTTTGAGTGCATTAAAGAATAAGAATATGAATTCTCGGTCGGTGAATTAAAATATGTAACTAGCTAACCAGCTATATAGTCAAGTATGATCTAACTGTGGAATCGCACAAATCAAACCCAGGATGTACCAATTTTTCTTCTCTTATTTGTAAAATTTGTGCCAATCTTTAATCTTCACGATCTGCGACTGTAAGTAATCGAATCCTTATCGTAACACGCGGTACTATATCGAACGAAATTAATAATGGAATGGTTCTCGTTTATTGCTATTTTTTTACACTTATAGGTAACATAATGGTTCTCTTTCCTGTGGGTACACCTCTGTTTAACCTTTAAAGGAAATAGGCATGATGTTATGTTATTTCATGTTGTAGATATGACCAGCTTTAATAAAAAACATTTATTTCAGACAAAAACCTCCTTCCTCCTAAAAATTTTGCTCATAACTACTATACTGTTTTGCTTTAACATACGGTATTTATTGTGGTAATATTTTGACTATGGACAATGCCGTGTACTGACGTGGCATTGTCCATAGCAAAAAATTAAAATAATGGCAGATGATCGATTATCATCATCTGCCTAGCCTTTTTCGAACTAATATGTTGGGGTCGGCTTCCAGTCTAACCGGATGTAGCTGAATACCAGTATTTTACATGGAGCAACTGCCTATCTGACCTCCACAGCCCTGCTAGCAGATGATCGATATCATTGAATATTACTGATCATGGTTCTATGCATCATGATTTGATTGATTTCCCCTCAGTGGCACGTCATTGGAAAACCATAATGACGCATTACCAAAACTATCTAACTTCTTCTATTTTTTCAAGTGGTTAGTGCCTAACCTGGTGTCAGAGTTTTTGTACCGGCCATGGGCCTCTGACTTAGCTTTTCATGCCGGTTAGAAATATCTCTCAGACATGCTGGTTTCCTCACGATGTTTTCCTTCACCGAAGCAAGAGTAAAACCTATTATACAATACGCACATGAATCCGAAAAATCAGAGGTGCGTGTCTTCGGTTCGAATTCGAGACTTGGCAGTATACTAGGCGATCACTGATGCTAACTACATATTTTACTTAACAAATACGATCATTCAATGAAAATTTCTAACATGATTTCAATAACAGACTAGGGCTCTAGTCTTTACTAGTTTTACTACATACTCGATAGTGACAGACACATCAGGATCCTTCCATTTTATTTCGCTATTTCCCAACAATTGAATAGGACTGAATTCTCGTTTACCTATCTGTAAAATCAAATCTTCCCTCCCACATACGTATGTACCTAAGTGGTACTTCAATCTGTTCAACGGTTTTATTACGCAGGTATCGATACATTAAAAGTATCGTGATTCGTGACCCCAATTCCCGAGATTTGGCAAAGTGATTGATCTGCACTCAACGATTGACGCATTTGAGACTATTTTAAGACTAACTGGAGTAAAGAGATTGTATTAGAAAGAAGGCAAGTGGGTGGCAGAGGTTAAGTCAAACATTTTACAATTTTGAAGGCTGTACCTAAATGACGTAGAGGAGATCGTAACATAATGCATCTCAGGCTGAGATAAAATTTTGACCTCGTACAGGACAATTTAGTTTTATGTATGTTTTATTTTTTTGGTTGTTTTCTTATTATGTAATTTTTGTTTTATTGTTTTGTCCTGTCTGAGTCAAATAAATACTTTTTTTCTTTATATAGCCTAGATCTATTTATTTTTATTGTCATAGGCAAAAAAATATTTGAGAGACTTTTTTAATATGTGCCATTTTGACTGGAAGGTTAATGAACCTTTTGTGTAGTTAAAGACGGCGCAGTTAGAGCGCGTTGAAGCTACAGGAACAATTGCAACTATTAAGTCACCTGCCCATCCGGTCTCAAAAATCCACCCTGTATACATAAGTGGAAATTAATTCAAAACCATTAGGGTTCTTAAAAACGGATATTGGTGACTCTACTCCGCTTGCTGTTGTCCTCACTCGCAAAAAACAAACGCGTGGGAGCAATATTAAGTCATTTAGAATACCTCCTTCTGTAGAGTGCCTTGTGTCCAGCAGTGGGAATGTTATGTGCTGATGGTGCTTTGGGACAGATAATAGACTTATCAGAATCCTAATGCTTTATGACGCAGAGACAAGAAGCATGTTATTAGAAATGAAATCAAAAGTATATGTATGTAAGCCATGTATGAACCACAGTAAATTCTTCGCCAAAATATTGAAACATAACACTCCAAGCAAAACTAGTTCCCAAACAGGGTATAGATAAAGTCGTAAATGCGATGAATTGTTGAATTTTCTCCCGTTGACGGCTTCTTTTCAAGAGAAAATCACAAAGCACCGCCACATGTCGAAATTGTTGACAGATTAAGCCAAAATAGATTGGATTTTACCTGTTCGATATTAAGGTAAAATAAATATAGAATACCGTCATATTACGTCAAGAAATCAAATCATGTTGACTTTATTTTTTTCATGAAAAGAACCAAAAAACCTGTCTATAAGGCTCATGTGAAAATATGGAATTCTGGTAATCACTGTAAAGCAATGAGTAGGAACAAAAGTTCAATACTTCACATGAAGACCAAACCAAAAAGCAATCTTTTTCAGAAAAAATATTTTTTAGTCATTGGTATGCTTCCAATAATATATAAAAAAAAGTTTAAAATAACTTGCCTTCGCTTAGCACTCAATCGGACTTAAGCTTATAAGATTATCACAGAAATAACCTCATTGGATATTATGTAAAACACAAATATGAAGTTTTAAGTAAAAAAGTTTGAAGTACCTAAGTAATTTCAAGCTCACCCAGCATAAATTTCAGCCCTAACGTCAAGGAGATACTAATTATGTGTCCTCTCACATAAAAGAGCCCTGTGCAGTTGAAATTTTGCAGACTAATTGTGACGATGCCACAATATAATTTATACCTTGTTAAAAGCTTACACGGTTTAAAAATAAACCTGTGACTTACGGGATATCTTCCGTGATTTTGAGCTCCCGATATCATGCCATCTCGCGGTCATGGCGCTTGCAACAGCTTCGAAATAACAGAATTTTAATTTAATTAAAAATATCGGAAGATATCCCGTAATTGAAAGCATAAGTTTAATTTACACCATATAGAGATGATGAAGGAAAACATGAACATAGAAAGAAATGAAACGCGCGAACCAAATTATTAACTAGCGCTCCTAACGATCACAAAACCAACACTCAATCTACACCAAAACCATATCAAACAGAAGGTACAACCGTCAAATAAGTCTAAGAATCTACCTTCAAAACACTTCCCGAATAAAAAATGCCCGGATATTCGGCAGCGCGTAACTTCGTTCGGGATCCGCGTGCACGCGGGCCGGCTCCGCTCTCTTGTTACTAAAATCTTGGAGCATCAGCTGTTCACATCGATACCGATGGCGTCGTCTCGTCTCCCAATCTGACCCCGTTGTCTGGAAGCCTAGTTTCCGTAACCGAAGAATTGTATGGCGCTTGTTATGTAAGGAGTCGATTTGTAAGGCTGCTGCGATTGTAGATTTGTTAGAAATAGGCCATAGCAAGTTATTTGAAAATACTTGGTTATTTAGGGTCAATTTAGGTTGCGGTAAGAAAAGGTGTTAAAACCAATTGATTTTGCATTTTGAACTCTATTTCTATTTAGTAACATACAAATGAAACCACTGGTCAATCTGGTTACATATTTCTCGAATAATTCTAGAGCATTCTCCAGAATGCTCGCAACGTCAGTTCACTCACGTCAGCCTCAATAACCGCCACCCGTAATGTGAACCCCTTGGCTAAGAAGATGTTATTGGTGGCAAAGCTTTTTAATGTAATTAAAAAATATAACCATTTTGGTGTGTATGTGAAAGATTGTTTGCAGCTCGTAATGATGCTCTTTCAACAACCTGTGGAAAGGCAAATGCACTTTAAAGAACCGGAAGGCGGCATCTGGGTAGCGTTATTCTCATTTTGGAAGTTTTTGTTACAAAGCTTCTGTGATGTAATAAGTAAACTATATTAAGCAGCTTATCATTATCTAGGGCAAGTAGTTATTTTGACTGATTTATTAATCAATATCTGTTCTTATTTACCAGATCATTTGCAGTCGATTTCCATAATTTATGAGATCTGCTTGAGTATTTGGCAATTTTACGGAATCCAATAACAGAGGCGCCAGTTTGTCTAGCAGGACAGTTCATAAGTCATGCTCTATTAACTTTCATCAAAAGTATTTTCCTTAGGATCAATAGACGTAACTTGTTTTCTACCTTGTACATGGTTCGAACTTTAGTGGACATTCCCTCTCAAAACACGGGTGTCCGTCAATGTCTTTGTCTCATTCTTCACTAAAAGAAAAATCGGATGAGATTAACTTCTATTATTGCCTCATACTACAAAACATGGCAAAAATAGAAAACAACAAAGAAAATTTATGTTTTTTATTAAGTGTAATCTTTAGTTCTCATACCTGGAACAGCACTAAGGCTTATCTCTAGGTGACAGTGGTAGTCGCTTAGTTTACGGAGCTTAACTCCCTCAGGGAACTCAATTCTAGACTAAGTAAAGGCTCATTTCATAGCAATTTAGAAACAATAACAATGTTTAAGTTTTGTGTAGGATTTGTTGTGTATATTGAAAACATTGTGAAAAATATGGTATTTACGTAGTTGGGAAAATTCTAGGCAGATGACGAATGTTCCCAGTGCTGGGACATAGCCCTCTTCTCTGTGAGAAGGAATGAGATGGAAAAGTGAGATGGACGTGAATTCGTATGAACAAGTTGTCATCGTCTTGACAATTTGAAAATATTTTGAAAGCATTGTGACTTTACAGAAATGTTGAGTTTGCTGCATTATGTTGGACTGGAAGAATGAAAGCTGACATCAACGTAGTTAGAAAACGGCTAGGAAGATGAATAAGACTTGAAAACATCTCAAAAACTTGGATTTAGAAAGGCAACCATAAAAAAAAAACTACTAAACAATCATATAAAAAGCAACGACTTGAAGAACAAACCATAAGAGAAAACTAAAATAAAAGAAAACAAATATGATGATAATAATAACATAAGTAAACGAATAATGAAACAGGGATCAAAAAAAGAGAGAGTAAGTAATACCACAGGTAACTAATAAACGAATGAAAGAACCAACATTCAAGAATTTTCATCGTCAAGTTAAGCTTTGAAGGTTGTCTCAATATTTTTCCATCTAGAGAGACTTATTACCTAAAGGGGCTTTGTTTAAATTATACACGAACAACGAAATGATGATATACAAAAGGACAGAAGGCTAGTAATATAAATCTTGTACTTTCATTACTGTTTTCATCATTTATTGTTCTATGAAGCCTATCGTTCGATAATGGCGGCGGCGCCGCGATGTCTTTCCGTCTCGATATCACTCAAATGCCTTGTTAGCTGTCCTGGTTCTTGGTTAATAAAAAACCTATGTACAGAATTGTGTTTTGTCATGAATTTGGGAAAAGGTTTTATTATTAAATACCTCTTTTCATCTAGTCTGAGTTTGATTGCTACATTTTTATTTTTGACTTTCGTCTGCGTGAAATTATTATAAAAATATTATTTCCCTATTTATTTATTTTTTGGACGGAAACCTAATATTTTTTCTAAAATAAAAGTAGCTTTAAGCAACTCCTTATAACAACAGCTATTTGCTAGTAAAAGTCCCGTCAAAATAGGTCCAGCCGTTTCGGATGTTACCCGGAACAAACACACAGAGAGACAAAATTAAAAAAAAATATATATATTATAAGTACCGTTTATACTTTCATATGCATTCAGTAAAAAGCTGTTATTTTGAAATTACAAACATAAATTTCAATTTTATTTATTTATATTGTATGGAAGATAGGTTTATTTGTATTGTATTTTTTTTATCATCCACAAACATGTCCATTTCCATTTGTTTCCATATTGTTACAAATGCTTTAGCTTATTTTGAAACGTTGTTTTATCTTAACGTATTATTTAACGCTTTAAAACTAATGTAGCCTCAATCAAAGTCGAATTCTAGACAAGCATTAACTCTCCCACATAAATCTTCGACTAAATTCTGAAATTTTTGTGATGTAACTTTAGTTTATTGTTATTTTTCTCACATTCCCCGCACTCCGTCGACTAGTCAATAGTCCAGGCGCCTCTCAGTCTGCAGAACTGACCCAGTTATCTCGGAATACCGCAGTGTGCCGACTACCCGCTAAACGGCGTTTTTACATCGGCCCTAGAGTATAGTCATGTTTATTTATCTGCCGAAAATTAAAAGTTTCTAAGTGAAATACTGCTTTTTTGCCATTAAACGCCAGTAACGTAACGTTGTAAAGTTTTATTTGTTTCAATTTAGTTTCTGGTGTTAAACACGTGTTCTTTTTTATTGTTCTTAGAAGGTGACTAACACTAGGCAATACCTAAACGAATGCCTAAATAAAAGTAAACTGTTGGATGTTGGTAATAATTAGTGGGCATTCATTAAATTGTCACTTTGTTTTAGTGAAAACGAGTTATAAGTTTTTCAGTATGGCTACGACAAACTAGTAATGTTACCTTTCATAAACGTCAGAAACTGTTGTAGCACGTGTATCAATCATCAATAACATTAAAGTCATTAATAAAGTAAGTAGATTGGAAAATAATACCTATAGACATCACAACGGCAACCCTTCAAACGTGGAACTGTGAACTATTTTAAGCACTAATCGATAGGCGATTTCATTTCGGATTGGTTATTCATTCCTTTTGTTTTATTCAGACATTCAAAGAAGGCAAAACACTATTTTAAAAGTTTTCGTAAAATACATATGAGTCAAAATGTAATGTTTACGTAGAATCAATGGGGTCTACCTTCAATAGTTTAATTTGTAACTTGTTTAACAACAAACTTTAACAACTGACATAAACTTTATAGGTTATAATCACTTGACAGTAACAAAATTAAAACTTGCCGCCATTATTAAATCCACAAATTCGAAAACTGGCTTACATAAACGCGGCTAATTAATGCACTCCTAATTTGAAATTCAAAATACGTTCGTAACTGTCATTTCAACGCGAGCCACGTGACGATCATGGCGGACGCACCGCTGTGTCACGCGCATTCGTGTAACGTCACTTCACGTCACTCACGTCAGTGTCACGTCGATCTGACACGTAGGCTATGACACTATAACTATGTATATTACGTGCGCGCCCCGCAACCGACCGATCTAGACTGAGATGTAATCCACTTCTCTCGCTATACACTTGCCAAAATATACGTGAAGTATAAAAACGCCATTGTATCACAAACTACGGTACATTAAATTAGGACGAAGTTCGAACGAGGATGGACTTGTTAAGGTAACAAGTTTTGTGCGTTGTCTCTATTTCTGTTGGGATAAGTATCTAGTTGGGTTGATTATGTGCCGAACTGCCCGACTGCTGAAGATGCGGTTGTGGAGTGTCAGATAATAGAATAAACTATCTATTGGTGGAGGCTGGTCTAATACTTTTGCCAAACTCTGTTATGTAAACAAACTACTTAGTGATAACGTTTTCTTGAAGTTACTTCGCCCGAGTTGATGATTGATTCAAAGTTTAACTAAACTCGAATTTGTTTTTGTTTAAATTTCGAATTGATTTTCATTTATTCAAAATTACTAGATAGTTTGTTTATATTAGAAACTACTTCGCATTTATCACTAAAAATAATTTACAAAATAAAACTCAAAACAAATAGTGGACATAGTAAATATCCCGTCTCTAGTGTTAATTATAAAATAAAACTCCTTCGAAAAACATTTACCAACTCATTTTCCAATTATTTCGATAGACTTGCGATTCACACTTATACCGTCTAGATGTCTAGATTCAGAACATAAAAGTTGTGTCAAAAAGTTATTCGGTCTGTGTAGTTTCGAGTCAGTGTTAGTCCAAATCAAGTTCAGATCTAAACCAACCGTCTATAAAGTTATACTAGAGTAGATAGACTAACTTTTCTAGTTATTGCATTGAGTTATGACTGAACTTTCATGCACAGATATGTTGGGTGATGACGTCTATAAAAAGTTTTGATAATTTCAAGTCTTGAAACGAGTTATAAATCCGTGATTTGTGTGAAAAAAGGTAAGGGGTCATTTTGACTAACACCAAGAAAAATCAAAATTGCCGACTGAATATTGTTGCAAAAATCCAACAATGCGATTATATTTAAGCTTTAATTTACTTCTAAATATTAATGAATAAATGTATGTATGTGTAGACAAGTTGTAAAAAAAAACCAGAAAATTATAGTTTTTCATACTTACTCTATTGTAAATTAGAACAGTCTTTGTAAACAATGAGAATTCTAATTACACGTCAGAGTATTTTGTGAAAAAGAATAATTTTTCCTTCAGTGAAAGTAACACAAACTATGTAAAGCATAAAGGAAAACCACAACTTAATATCATAATTATCCGTAAGGAATACTTTATTCTAAGGATATAATAGGGGAAGGCGAGAGGATTTTCATTAGCTGATTACGAATAAACAAGATTAACGTCTAACCACGGTAATGTCTTAATTCGTAATTACTAGCATTGCAGTAACTGTAGCACGTACAATGTATAGTCCGATTATTTGTTTTGTTGTCATGACTTTTTGAGCGCCTGTATTCGATGTCAAGATCGGAAAAAGTTTTTGTACTATACGGTACACCTCTGCCTAATCATTCGGGTATAATAATGCGTGAAGTCTCAAAGTCTCAGAAAAACATCAAATAATTATGTATTTCTGAGACTTTGTCCCACATAATTGTGTATTTGTTTCAGGTTTGATTTCGATTTATTTGGCTTGTGTTTTCGTTGAGGTGACCCTCTACGACACAATAACATGCCAAACCTGGTTCTTACAGACTTTGTTCTTATAAAATTGGTAAAGAGCATCTCAAAAGGTAGAACCTGGTAAATTTTCAAACACTGCTTTATGCTTTTACAGTTTGAAACAAAAATTATACTGTCACTTACGAGTGATAGAGATGTTATTAACTATAGTGTATTAGTGTCGAGTTCCAGTAAGAAAGAGAGTGGACAGATTTGTCTGCACCTAACAATTTATTGTCCATCTACCCGCATTCTAAAGTCATCCCGCGATCATGGCGCTTGCAAAAGCGTCGAAATATCGGGAGCTGAAAATAATTAATAATCACGGAAGATATTCCTTAGGTACACACTACACAGTATATGTCTGGTAAATGTTTGATTAGAAGACAAATGAAGAAAGACGAAAAAGAACACGAATGTAGACAAACTACTCTAACTTATTCCAAATTCGACCGTTGAGTTTGAATTTGCAGTACAGCATTTTAAAGTCATCGCCCTACGTGCCAGCTAGATTTTTCGTGAAATCTTAGTAATGTTTTAATTCGTGTATGAAGCAATCTCGTGCCGTCCGGCTCAGTGTTGGTAGATTGGGATTTTTCCCCTTTTTTCGAGCAAAAAGACTCGTGAGAGAATTTAGGGGAAATTAAATCCTTGGAGAAATTTTTGGGGATTTGCCAAGCGTAGATATAACAAAAAACTGATAACTTTGGTAAAGCTAAGGATATCAAGAGATATTTTACAGCCGAATTAGTAATAATATCTATAATACGATGATTGCATGGTGTCCTGCATGAACAGGAACGTGCAATACATACACAGACACAGAATTCTATACCAAGTGGTGCATTTTGTGAATGAACATACTTTTATTTATTACATTTGTTTCATTTTCTAATTGAAAAAAAAACCAACGGGGTAAAACATCGGAAAACGTATGTTGGGAAAAAAAAAATGAAAATGGGGAATATTCAGGAGCTTTATCTAGCAACTCTGGGCCGGCTAGATGGGATTGAATACACAACGAGGGACGAACCCGAATGATTAAAGTAAACACGTCATCGCCCCGTGAAGGACCGCGCTGATTGTAGCCTGAAATTTTTATAACGTTTGGGTTGGACCCCTTTTTCGCGGTAATAAGGGTAATGTGGAAGTTTATTTTGCAAGAGGTTGGGTTAAGATGGCGGATTTCTTAAAGTGGAGGCTAGAATGTCATAAAATGAGATCTTTTTTATCGTGTGGTTAGTGCTCAACCTGGTGTCATAGTTTTAATGCTGCCCATGGCCTCTGACTTGTCATTACATACCGTCGAGAACATATCTCTCAGGCATGCTATTTCTTACGATGTTTTCCTTCACCGAAGCAAGCGAAAATTATACAATACGAACATGAATCCGAAAAATCAGAGGTGCGTGTTTTGGGTGCGAATAACGAGACCTAGGACTTGGCAGTCCGAGGGTAAAACCACTAGACTATCACTGCTATAAAAAGGGACAGCTAATGTTTATAAACGTTCACAACCTAGGTTCATGTGTAACCCAACCCAGGTTGTGTGTCAATTTATGGAAAAAAACGGGATTTTCCCATTGGGGTAGGTAGCAACTACACAACGGCAACTGCTACAATACCTATTCCACGTTCACACATATGGTCATACACACACGCTGGTTGCGATTACTACGCACCTGACCTTTTTAAGAACATCACCAGTGATGGTGTATGTCCTTCTTGGACATCGCCTGCTTGCGTTTTCCGTCAAATCTGCTTTATTATACCTGGGTTCAACCTAGAGAGCTGACCTTTTTGAAGTTTTTAATCTGGAGTTTAACATCTATTATTGGGATCGACGTCATAAAGCTTTGATCAAGGTCGATAATTATCAAAAAAAATGAAACTTAAATCAGTTCAGATTACAGAAAAAAAACACATTACACTTTGTTTGAAAAGCAGCATTTGTAATCAACAACATACATTACTCTGTATACAAATATTTACAAAATCCCTTTTGATCTCACCTTTATAGCTCTTCATACACTGACTATTTTGGTCTGTTTCCCATACACGTTCAGTATGACCGATCTTGATTTTGATGCCAGTCATTGAGAACCGTGGGGGCAGTTAGCTATGCTTTGTAATTTATCACTCTAATTAGGGCGTGTGCACATGCACATAGTGTTTTATGAGCAGAGATTTTGCATAGGACAAACTGGGTGAAGGCAGAGAATAGTATATTGTGGCACATCTTAGGAAAGCTGCAAAGGCCAGCAATAGGGTGAGCCTAGCTGAATAGGCTGTGAATTTGATTTCGTGGACGTTTTGTGTTGGTGTGAGACACTCGTGGTTCAGAGAGCACGTTAACCGTAGGTCCTGCTCTTGATGTCTCTCCAGTCGTGTGGGATTGCCATCCGGTCGATTAAGAGGGTTAAAAAAGAGATAGTAAGGTTGTGTTTTGCGCAAATATGTGCGCTGCAATATATCTCGTATATGTAGATGCTTTTGTCCGTTGAGATTGACCGACACATACACTCATTACCCTCCTAGGGCAGACCATCGCTTAGGGAGCAAGTGCCTACATCTAGTGTAAGGATTTCTATGGAATTCTCAGTATGGGTTTCAGATCAGACATCATCAGCCTAGCCTTTTCCCAAACTTTGTTGAGGTCGGCTTCCAGTCTAACCAGATGCAGCTGAATATTAGTATTTTACATAAAGCGACTGCGTATCTAACCTCCACAACCCAGTAACTACGTAATACGATACCCCTTGGTAAGACTGGATGTCAGACTTTCGGGACACTGATTACCTGTAACGACTGTCAAAGATCTATAAATGACAACCGGGACCAACGGCTTTACATGCTTTCCGAGGCACGGAGGAAACTCGATATGTAATTATGGTCCCATTCATGGATCAACCTCAGCAAGCACGGCTTTACCTTGAAGATCGACCCGTGCAGATGTTATTATCTAGCCACGACCTCTGAGGGTTTCAGAATAATATAATATAATAATAATATAATATCTTGGGACAACCAACACACCGCCATCTGATCCCAAACTAGGCAGAGCCTGTACTATGGCAACCAGACAACTGATAAACATACTTATATATTTCTAAATACATACAATATTATAGATACATTAAACACCCAGATACAGAACAAATAATCGTACTCATCGCACAAAGATTTGTCCTGTGTGGGAATCGAACCCACGACCTCCGTCCTAGCAGTCAGGGTCACTAACCACTAGACCAACAGGCCAATCTAAAGAAAAGACAGTAAAATTTAAAGAATGATAAGACAGTAAATTTTTTTTTTTTCTAATTTGCTAATATCACGAGACAATTTCCATTATTTATTCTGTAGTCGCTGTTGTAGCTCGAGGCCAAGAAATAAAGCCAAGCCAACTCATACGCTGTGTTTTCCTGATCTTTCGCCGGACGCACATGAGACCTCACCCTTAGACCACAAACTTGCCTTGCAAAGCATATTGTGTTCGGAGCATGTGCAAGTTTATTACATTGTTAAGGACACCAGCTAACTTAAAGGTGTTTGTACCGGAGTTAGGAAACTAGAACAACTTGCTGTAATGTAGGGTAGTTGATTACTTGTACGAGTGAAGATGGGTGGTGTTTTAATCAGTATTATGTTACGGTGTTACTGTTTCAGTTAGTCTGTGGTTAGATTTAGAAGAGGAATGATCTTTACTAGATTATTACATTACAATTAGTCCAACATGTTCCCATTGCCTCGTTTTTCTAGTGGTCGCAAGCGTGACTGCCGAGCATGGGTTTCTGGGTTCGATTCCCAGGTCGGGAAAAATGTTTTTGGGTTTTTCCATCAGGAATTTCTTAGTAGCAGCCACGGAGTCTGGATTTGTGCCCGGTTGATGGCAATAGGCTCACCCCATATTACATGGAACATCCATAACTGGCGAAATGTGGGTGTACTATTAGGTACACCTCTGCCTAACCCTTCGGGGATTACAGGCGTGATGTTATGTTATGTTCCTACTGCTGGGATACGAGCTGCTGCTGCATGCTGTTTTAAAAACCCAGTGTAGTTTTTAAAACTACATGCAGCAGCAGCTCGTATCCCAGCAGTAGGAACATAAGCATCAGTGGTTGTGGTGGTGGTTTTTAGGGTTCCGTACCCAAAGGGTAAAACGGGACCCTATTACTAAGACTTCGCTGTCTGTCTGTCTGTCTGTCTCCAGGCTGTATCTCATAAGCCGTCATAGCTAGAAAGCTGAAATTTTCACAAATGATGTATTACTATTGCCGCTATAACAACAAATACTAAAAATTAAAAAAAAATATATATTAAGGGGGGCTCCCATACAACAGATATGATTTTTTTTGCCGTTTTTGTAGATAATGGTGCGGAACCCTTCGTGCGCGAGTCCGACTCGCACTTGGCCGGTTTTTGAACTATGCCTGTCTAAGATCGAACCTATGACCCTACTACTCGTCGCAGCCATTTCCAATGGGCGACCACTTCTTTATATATAACCGTTCTAAAACTAAGTTGAGGAATTGAGTCTTCAGTCTTTTCCCGAAGTTAAAAAAAATTAACTTTTAAAAATAAGTCAGCACAAAATGTGAATAAATAAATCAGCAGCATTCAATTTCCTGTATAGACATTTTTACTTCAAACGGAAATAACTTAAAAATTGCTACGACGACGACGCAGCGGCAGCGGTTAGTATCTCGTGGCATTAGTGCAATTTTCAAACCCGTAAATGAATAAATGAATTGGTGTTTCTTCTTTTCTATAAAGAAATTAGTAAAATACAAAGTGTAAACGGACCCTCGTCAACCAAGCATTCTGTACATCAAACTAAGTAACTATAATTATGCAAAAATTATTGCTGGGAAACGACTTTTTTATACGTAGTACGGGGATCGTGGCGATATTTAAAGTAAATTTATAAAATTGTGTTTAAAAATAAACTTGTGAAAAAATTGGAACTTTGATCCCTAATATAGATCTCCGTGAATAGAAGGTTCCCCTGGTGGAAGGTTCTCCTGGATCTAGAACCAAAAGTGATTGCAACAGCGGGGAAAACAAGTGCCTTTCGGCTTCTTTATGAGGATACACCCATTATAAACACAGACAACACATTTTTTTGGTGTATAACTTTATGCCAGTCTATGTATAAGGTGTCCCTGAGCCGTTGTAGCTTAGTTTCAAACAAAAATAATAACAATAAATATAAAAATATTGCTAGGTAATATAAAAATATACCTACATGAACATAAAATTTTATGTTTGGACATAACTTTTAATATTTTGTGTATTGTTTTTGCTACGGATTTTGATCTGGTATGAAGAGGTGTCTACGTGACTGCTCTAAGGCTGAACTACGGATGGCTTCGAATTATGAGCTACGTGCCAATTGGCGAATAACACACTTTTGTGCTAAAAGACTTTGTGTTTATTTTTATGAATTGCTGGTTTAGAAAAACGGTCTTGCATTTGGTAGGTACTGAAGTAAATTATGTAAAATTTTTTAAAGCATGCGGTCTAATTTAATTTTGTGTTGTACGCTTTAATAGCGTAATTAATGTTTATTAATCCTGTTGTGTGTGTAAGATTTCAGATTATAATACGTTTTATTAGTTTCACCTGTGCCTATGTAAAAAAAAACTTAGAATTTACACCCACTTCTCGGTTTCCGATTGAGCTGAAATTTGCATACCTAATTGTTTAGTTTGGCTAAGTGACGTCATTCTAAATCCAATATGGCGGACTCACAAAGATCGCGGACTAGATATATTTTATGCATTCCCATGGAATGGGTATTAAATGAAAGGGTTTTACTGAGAACAATACGAGAAAATAAAATTACGTCACTCTAAAATATCTATCCTATCTGACCTCCACAACCCAGTCAGTACTGGGTAATACGATAGGTACCCTAATTAATTCTAAACGTTTTGAAAATGATTACTTAGGTACTACTTGTGTTGATAACTCAGCGAAAAGCTTTTACATATTCCAAGTTATCAATAACACAACATACCTGGACCATTGCGTTCAACAAATTTCAGTAAATAGCTCTTTATTATTAATAGAAACATTCCTACTGCACCTGCGCTTGCGGCGTTGATATTGAGGCTAAAAACGATTGACGATACAAAGCAAACATCGCACTCTCCCTTGAAACGTTACAGGCGAGCTTCAGCGGTTTACCAAAGAGGTGTCAGTAAATGGAGTATCGAGGGGGCGAGGTGGCAGTTTATTTACTTGTCCGCCTATTTTTTTACGATTGGCTCTTTGTGAAATAATAACAGCTGGACGCGGGATCTCAAGATTAAGCATCGCTGTCGAGGTCAGTTCCTGAAGGGGTGACCGTCTATTAAATAAAAAATCTTCCGTGCCTCAGAAAGGACGTTAAGCAAGTGATCTTGTCTATCATTAGTAGATTTTGGACAGTCGTACGGGTATCCCGTTACCCAGTAATTGAGCCATGGAGTTTAGACTGGCTATCGCTCCGTGTAAAATACTGGTATTCAGCTACATCCAATTAGACTGGAAGCCAACCCTATCATAGCAGGGAAAAGGCTAGGTGGATTATGACGATATCACGTTCTACTTTTCAGTCGATGGCATCTTTAACGAATTAGTCCAGAGTTTGACCAAATTAGAGTCCATTCGTTTGCTGTTTTGAAACACTGTCATGGGCGAAAATATCTACCATGTTGTCTTTCAGTCTGATGCGACTGAAATTGAGTTTTATTTGTGTGTATTTAATAATAACCTAAAAAATTGTCTGGTGCCCTTTTGAATCAGCCTAAAGTTCCCTATTAGTGTTTCTATTTTAAACCTGTAGTAATGAGCTTTTCATCTACTGACTATTCTGCAACATTCTACTCAACACGTTAACAGCTCTTTACAAGTCGACAAATATTTTTTTAGGTCTCAAAATCAGGAATCGCAACCTTAACTCCTCAGGTTAAAGTGCTAATTCGATTCACTAGTAGTTTGAGAACTGCATTCAATATGTCTACATGTGGTGTCGTTATGTACTGTTGTATAGAGTGCGTCTTAGAGTTTGTATTGTTGTTTTGTGTGCGAGACGGGTGTATACTTGCGACTGAGGAAGACAAATTGCGAATGTCGTGAGAACTTGAAAATACAAACGAACTTTTGGAAAAATAGTTTTATTGCCAGAACCAATTACCACATACGATATTTACCTATTACTAGTTTAGTTATTTATACGCGCTAAACCTAAGCTTTACTATGACACGATACCCCTTATTTTTCGTCTTGACTCGTTCGGATTTCAGCTAAAACTGGCTGAAAGTTTTAAGTCAACATCATACACTACATTCGTCAGTCAGCAACGAAAAGCATCTGCGTAGGTATTTATTATTATATACTAACTTTTCGGCATCCTACAAAGATCTTTAAAATCTGATCCGGTTCCTCGTAATTCAGAAAATCTCACTAATAGAATATCTACAAATAATAACTGACCATCTAGTTGAACGAGGATCACTCATAAATCTACAACGTTAATTCAACCAATAAAAATAATTAACACTAATTGCGATAAATCGCACGTCTGCCCAGCCGCGGCGAGGGAACTCCCGGCTTTCGTTTGAAAGATACACTGCAGTATCGAATGTTTGATTCAGACCGGTACAGTGCTGTGGATGTGGTGCTATAACGAAGTGCGGAACCCACTCGTATGGTGTTAAAAGGTTTCTCGATTTCCCGAATCACCTACAGGAGTGTTGCCCTTGCCTACCGAGATTTTATTTAGAGTTTGTTTACTTTTGAGGTGTTTTAATTGATCGCTATATGAAACGTGACCATTTTAATTAATAAAGGAATATTAAAGTTTTAATATTACTTCTTTTAACGAATTATAATTCAATAACTGTACCTAATTATACCTAACCCACTCCCATGGGAAAAGGTGTGACTTTATGTATGTACAGACGCCAGCACCTCAAGCTACTACAATCTGTAAACTTTCTTTAATAGATTTTCAACTTTATCGCCAAAGCATTAGGTTCAAGTTTGATTGGTAAAATTTGACAGTTTCGGGTAGCTTGATGTGCTGGCGTCTGTACGTACTCAAGTCTAAATACTCGATGTTGTGTATGTCGCAGGCATTTTGTATGATTTCGCCATTTACATACGGCGTCGGCAATTTATAAACGCTCGCTGTTATGAAAAATGCCGAAGGCAAAATGTATAATGCCGTTTCATTATCTAATATGCCGAAACACAGGTCGACGGATCCGCGCTGCGCGGGGCTCCTATTTCTGTCTGCAAGGTTTACAGGAACCTAACTAACCGAACCTCGGGGTGCCCCTGACGTCGACCGTCTAGGGTTAGCGTTTCCGTCAGCAGGTCGACGGATCCCCGCTGCGCGGGGCTCCTCGATTCTCTGTTGTTATGTACGTGTCGCAGGCATTTTGTATGATTTCGCCATTTACATACGGCGTCGGCAATTTATAAACGCTCGCTGTTATGAAAAATGCCGAAGGCAAAATGTATAATGCCGTGTCAATACAAAATGCCTGCGACATGTATATTAATTTATCAACTTGTGAAGCACTATTATTGTCATATTAGTACCTACTACCGAAAACTCAATATTTCATTGTGAGAATCGATATGCCGCTTCTTTTCATCGTAAAAGTTCATTAAATAAACAAGAGATGGAGCCACTAGCGCCACTATGCCAGCTATAAAACATAGATGGCGCTACAGGTTACTACACTAAAATTAATCAGGAACATTGTTTTATGCGAGCTATGGTTTATGTTTAGAAATTGCATACGGCAATGTAAAATTCAAACCACGTCCATGAATTCGTAAAAGTGTTACGCATAGAATATGCATGAATTTATATGTCCGAAAGTGCGAGCAAAACGGATTTTTGTTTAAAAAACCTCAAGCTGGTAATATTGTTTGAATTTTCTAATTAAGTTTAGCATACTCTTTTTAAGGTAGCTTATCTTTAAAGTAAATGAAGAACTTTTAAACCACGTTTGTAAGCTAATTTGAGCGTGTTTTAAAGAGTTAGGAGGAGGATACTTTAATGATAGTTACCGACTTGATTAACTTTTTTACCCGACTGCGGCGAAATCCAAAAGGAGGGTTATTTTATAAAAATGAAGCTCTTATATCAACAATAGAAAATTACATAGTTTAGCTTTAAGTGATACATAAGCCAATATTCCAAAGTAACTAAGTAGACTTGCTTTAAGTACCTACTAAGTATTAAATTATTAGTTACCTACATAGCCGCCTATTGTAACTGGGCCATTCAGGCGACTGAATACTTTCTTACCTCCATAATTTAAGGGTTCCAGGAATCTCATTTTCATAACCAAGTTGGCCATTATCTCCACTAAACAAATTTGGTATCTTTCCACTTAATTTTTACTTTCAGTTCCCGGCCGAGCTAATAATGTTCTCAAACATATTTTCCCGCTTAAAACCATCCTCATGACTATGTAACAAGACTAAAGCTTTTCAGTTTTACCCCAAATACAGACTGTGATAATATAAATTAATAACAATAGGTCCACTTTACACAGTCAATGAAAATATACCGCTACAAAAGAATTTAACCGATTGTGACGTCTTTCAATGTCTGCAAAAATTCGAATAGTTTTTACTGTAACGTACCAAATGTTGAAAAAAAAAATGAAAATGAAGATGAAAATGAAAATTTTGAAATGTTGTTGTTGTTGTTGAAATGTTGTTGTTGTGTTGTTTGTTGTTGTTGTTTGTTGAATGTTGTTGTAACGTTGTGTTGTGTGTGTGTGTTGTTGTGTGTTGTTTGTGTGTGTTCTCGCATGGTTCAATAATATAGTTCTACAGATATTCCTTCTCACTTGGAGGAAATCCGGAGCCCTGGTAGGGGGGACATTAAAGGCTGAAATTATTACTATTCTTTGCTTTTAGTGCGCATTTTTATCGGTAGTAGCGCTTTCCGTAGAGACACAAATCCATTCCCTCTTTAGAGAGGGTATAAGTTAAAGTGACAGCTTAGCTTAAAGTAATAGAGATTTACAAAATTAAAAGCGCTGCATATGCAGCTGTGTTTTCATGTCTGTCTGCTCTATGTGCGTAAGCTCGTGGAGTTGTGTTTGTTCTCTGGTGTGTTTATTTTGGGGTTGATACAGGACGTCGTTGACCTCCATATCTAAATCTTTGTGAGCCATCATGACCGAGTTCACTTAAACCCTCAATATCAGTTTTAGACAATTCATCTTTTCTTTGATCTATTTATTGTGCTATGATAATTCATATTCATACTTTTTGTTTTGCTTTGAATATAATTTTCATCTTAGCCTAGGTAATCTAAATTGTGTCGGCCCAGAACTGAGCTACTAGTTCTAAACTATGTAATGATAATGTTGTCTTTCTGTATTTCCCTGCTCTGTGTCGCGGTTGAGTAGCTTGGCTCTAGGCGGTTAACGGGCACCTCTCCCACATTCACTTGCAGTACATATTTGACTAGCCAAACCACTGAGATGTCGTGAATGACTCTTCGTGTAGTTTCACTTTTCTATTTTCAGAGAAAATGTTGGAGAATAAATATGACTTATTAAGAAGAGAAGATTTATATGTTCCATGGTTACTTTTTCTTCTTTTCCTTTCTTCTTCTTCTTTCTGCGCCTTTTCGGGGGTAAATATAAGTGACAGTATAAGTTTAAATGAAAAATTATCAATTAAACAAAATGTGCTCTAAAAAAAAGTTCAGAGCCAAATAAGTCATGCTGCTGCGTAATTTTTCAAGAAAACTTGATTACTTTTTATTTAAATTAATATACCTGTCCATTTGCTAACTTTTCTTTTTAATCTGTTTGAAGAGGATTTTAAAATGGTTTCCGCATTATGTTGTACTGTTTTATACGATTATATTGTTAATGGCTCTTGCCGGCGATATTATTGTTAAAAAAATTACTTCCGTTGTTAGGGTTCCGTACCTAAAGTGTAAAACGGGACCCTATTACTAAGACTCCGCTGTCTGTCTGTCTGTCTGTCCGTCTGTCACCAGGCTGTATCTCGTGAACCGTGATAGTTAGACATTTGAAATACATATAACACATGACATACAACAGACATGATTTTTTGCCGTTTTTATAGATAGAGACTTCGTGCGCGAGTCCGACTCGCACTTGACCGGTTTTTAATCGAATTCTGTTACCAATTTCTAGGTTTTAAATTTTTGCACGGAGCCCTCGTTCTTTTTATAAAATAAAAACCCATGTAAAATATAAATAAAACCTTCTAACATTAGCTATCTGCCAGTAAAAGTCCCGTCAAAGTTTCGGAGATTAGCCGGCACAAACAGACAGACAGAAAGACAGACAAAAAGTTTTTGTTAGGTATAAGTGCGCTTTTATATGTATTTTCATATGCATTCAGTAAAAGCTGTTATTTTGACATTACAAACAGACAATTCAATTTTATTTATTTGTATACACAATTTTTTTTTCACTAGATCAATAAAACAATCAACCATATATCATATGACAGTGCCCCGTTTAAATAAATCAACAAACTGATAGCTAATAACTCTCCCAGTCACAACGATAGTAAACTACGTTCCCCAATTGACTTCTACGACTTACATCCAGTAGCTAATGCACTCAATGTCTATTTAATTCAGACTAACGTGGGAATAAACAACAGAAACTCGTTAATAATTGGGCCGTGCTAGTCTAGTTAGTGACCTGGTTTAAGTGATCAGTTGTGGTGCAGTTTGGGAGAGCCCTATGTCCAGCACTGAGTCGACAGCCATGGGCTGAGTTGATTTATTGGTGATATATCATTATCAGAGATCCGAATAGGTATTTTGTTTTAATTTTATTTATTAGGGACATAAAACAGTTATATGTTACAGAAAAATCAAAAAAAAACCTTAAAAGCTAAAGATCAAACATGTAACCTGCACCAATATCCACGGCTTAGCAAAAGAATAACAGACTATGGTAGATTTTACAGAATACAGAGCCTTCTGTGACAGCTGTATTCAATGTATTACAAATTAATTAAATTCATTTAATTCAATTAAACTGATCTTAATTTTGTTGGATTAAATACAAATTATTTCAATTCCATTCAATTATTGATTTAATTCAGTACCATAAAATTGAGTTCAATATAATTATTTCAAATCAAAATAATTCAATTCAGTTCAGTATAATTCAATTCAGTTCAATATTATAGGGAGGTATTGGGACTGCCTCGTTGCTCGAGTGGTCAAGCGCGACTGCTGAGCATGAGGTCCGATTCCAAGGTAGAGCAAAGTGTTATTGGGTTTTTTCATCAGAAATTTCTCAGTAGCAGCCACGGAGCCTAGATTTGTTCCTGGTTGATGGCAATAGGCTCGCCCCCAATTATTTAAACTTAACAGGTGAATTGTGGGTGTACTATTAGGTACACCTCTGCTTAACCCTTCGGGGATTACAGGCGTAATGTAAATTATGTATTGTCAACACGTTACTGACTTCCTTGAAATGAAGATTCTATCTATTCCGATGTCTGGTCATGATGTTGTTTTGCTGTAATATCGAAGGTCAAAGGTAACGGCTCCGAGTGCTCCGACATATGTGATGTAGGACGTGGGTAAGCACCCACGTAGGCATATTTCATCACCACTACTCTCGAAACTGTGAATTAAAGCATCATGAGGAAACCGGCATGTCCTAAAACCAAATATTGGAGGACATGACCAAATGACATGGCACATCCACCATCAGGGCCACCTTCTGGGCAGGCATGGTGGATTTTAGACACCTCTCTCTCACATAGAGGGGGCCTGTGTGACTGTGTCCTAGCAGCGGGAAAAAAAATTTCTTCCGACTTGGTTCATTTATGTTTACCAAATATTTCAATAACAAAATCTCTAAAACAAATCAATTTCAATACATCAAATTCAGAAAAGTCTTCAAAACTAGACCAGAAAATATTAAAAAATAAATCGGAGCGGTTTTACGGAAGCGTTCATCCGAAATAAAAGCGTTGGCGCGTGGTAAAGTCAGCCCGGTAGCTGAAAGGCACATAGGTACCGCCTTATATACGCCGAATTAATCTTTAAGAGGATTTCAAAAGGAACTTTTCAGTCTAGATTTTAGAGGTAGTGAGAGAGTTTGATTTATTTAGAAGTACTTTTTATTATTTTTGTTTTGGTTTTGCGTTAGTCATGGTTCGTAAAAGTTACTTATGTGCCTAATTATTTTTTGTAAATTAAATAGAAACTTGTTGTAGCAAAATATCCAAGTTCAGTAAACTAGTGATTTGTGAATTTAATTAATTAATGTGGCACTTTTATCTTAATTATAACTAAGTAAATACTAGTGATCCTTTCGACATGCATTTTAAAATTTCCACACAAACTTTCACATCCCAGATAACCCATGTATTTACTCAGTGGCTACCAATTGTACAAACACTGAAGTTACAACCATCTAGAAACTTCTAACGGAACATTGAACAAGTTATTTTAGTTTTGAAAATGGACCACCGAATGTTTGAATCATTTGCATCTAATTTAAAATTCATTTCGGAATAAATTTAATAAAATTACTATACTGAATTCACAAAGTTTTGAATGTTTTAAAATTGCAAGCTTTGAAAATAAAATAAACGTTTTTGGTGCAATAGTTTGATACTTTTATTTGATTTTGACACCCACATAGAAACTATCTTTTAGTTAAAAAAATCGTGGTAGTTAGTTTTGAATTATTTGTCAAAAAATAAAATAAGAATCTGACTTGAATCGGTAAAATGTACGGGTGTCGAAAATTACGAGAATTAAAGGTCTTTTAAAAATTACTACGTAGTATTATTTTTATTATCTGTGCAACAAATTATGCCCGTAAAACACCAACCAATCGATAAAAGTTTTTAACCCTCCTGCTCTACCATTATCCTGACTACAGCAGTCCAATGGTATCCTAGGCATACTCCATAGGCGTCTCCAATCGCATTTCATTCATCTCGATTCTCTCTCATCCAACTGGTACTACACCACAAAATGCAAGCCTAATTGTCGCTATTTCTTTAAAAAAAGTTCTTCAAATATATTACCGCGATAATTCGCAAATCCGCTTGCATATTATAACGGTAAATACTGAGTTATGAAACTTGCACGGGGCACGCGACATCTGTAAACTTAGCTGCTACATTTGATATGCAAACGTGGCCTCACATCGCCAAACTTTGGAACAAACTTTGGCTACCTGAGTGTAAGTCAGGGCTGCATCTTGCAAGTGTTACGTTGAGAAATTTAATGTCATATTGTGGGTGCTTTTATTTTTCTTTCGTATTAGAGGTTAACGATACTTTTGCCGTGGTAACAATCCAGTTGACAACTTGACAAGAAGAGTGAAGCTGATGATCATCTTAAATCATCATTCCTCTTTATCGTGTGGTTACTGCCTAACCTGATGCCAGAGTTTTTATGCCGCCCATGGACCTCTAACATGACTTTACATGCCGTCGAGAAATATCTCTCAGGCATGCTGGTTTTCTCACGATTTTTTCCTTCACCGAAGCAAGTGATAATTATAAAATATGCACATACATCCAAAAAATCAGAGGTGCGTGTCTAGGGTTCGAAATTGAGACCTATGACTTGGCAGTCCGACGGTCACACTACTAGGCTATAACTGCTTTATTATCATCATATTAGCACAGTTGCGCAAAAGCTTCATAGCTTTTATTTAATTAGGAATCATTGTTTAATTTGGTAACTAGGCAGACTCAAGTCAAAAATATTTTTTTGGCTTCAAGAAATGAGTATTAGTAAAAAACCAACCACTCTTACAACTAGCTCGTAGACAGCCTTGATATGACTTAAACTTGGGCGATTATGGCTAAGGCGAAGTTTAAGAAAAACAAAAACTTTGGGTAACACGTTCCAGTTTTATCTAAAATAACCGCATGCACTTGCATAGCTTATGCAACTTCGAGTTTTAATTATAACTTTTGGGAAGTATCTTTGAAAGGCAAATATTTGGTCAAGTGCGTGTTTACTGGAAATAAATGCTGAATGTCCTATTATTATTATAGTATAGCTAGCCCGTATTGTCCCACTGCTGGGCAAAGGCTCCCCTCCATTCCTACGGTCACGATTCTGTGCACATTCAGTTCGTCCCGTCATCTCCTTCGTGGTCTGCCGCGACCCCGTGTCACTGTTTCAGGGCACCAATCCTGAGCTTTACGGGCCCACAGTTCATTCGGCATGCGACAGACATCATGTCCTGCCCAGTCCCATTTAAATTCCTAGAGTGGAAAAATTACAACATCCGCTCTATAGGTTAATCCGTGCTTGCCTGGTTTCCGTTACATAGGTACCGAGTTTCCTCCGTGCCTCGGAAAGAATTTTAAGCCGAGGCTCGTACTCCATAGGGGATGCCCTTAGCGTGTAGTCGCTTAGTTTTTATGTTTTCCCCTGGCGGAGGCCTAACACTCAAGTCACCCACAGGATAGTCCGGTTAAGTAGACGATATCCTCCTAGGTTGACAAATGCGAGATGCCACAAAAAACGTGGTATTTTCTTATCATAATGCGTGGTGGGTTATGTCCAACTGCCTTTCAAAGAGAGGAGATATTGTATTTACCAGCTGTGGGAATGTTTTTGACTGATTACGCTTTTGTGCATTCACAAAATTGGCACAGTTGGCGCAGTGGTCAAGCGAATGACTGCTGCGCTGCATGTCGCGGGTTCGATTCCCGTACGGAACAAATATTTGTATGACCTACAAGTGTTTTTCTATCTATAATATGTATGTATTTACAAAAAAAAAAATGTATATATGTAGTTTATCAGCCATCTACATAGTAGCTACCATAACACAAGCATTAGGTTGCTTAGCTTGGGACTAGATGGTGCTGTGTGAAATGTCCAGGATATTTATTTATTTATTATTATTTATTTATTAAAATTCAAGCCAAGCTATTAGCCAATATTACATGTACACACATGGAATAACGAAATCAGCAAAATTCCCTAAAACAAACAAAGTAAATAATTCAAGAAAACAAACAACATTGATTCGCTTACACAAAATTGAGACGCACAGTCACGCATGATTTGTGTTGAAAAATAATCCCATTGTACAGGAAAGGGATCTGAAATATTCAGGAACATAACGGGACTGGTATTTCGGGCAAAATACGATAGCTTAACTAGGCCACTCAGTGTTCTTATGTTCAGCCAACCAGAAATAAATATATAGTTTTTGTTGCCGTACTGAATTATAAGGTATTCGAAAATGTTTCGAGTTGAATAAAAAATGGTTAATTTGAGTTGTAAGTACACGCGTAAAGATTTTATTTGATTTCCATAGATATATACCTTCTTAGTGCTCTATACCGACGACGTTTGAAAAAATCCTTATTTGTTAAACAAGTAAACAGTATGTCTCAGACATTGTTAACCCAAACCTTAGCGACAGAATTTTGTTTATCTGTCTTCAGTAAAAACGGCTTTGTTTACGAAGGAACGCGATTAAAGGAACGCATGACCTGTTCTTTGAAACAATTTGTACTGTGTGGGTGCGCTCATTTCAGTGTTGACTAACTTAGTTTTAAGTAAAGAGTTATTTATGTTTATATTTATGCATGTTAATCGGTTGTAAGGCTTGCACCACGAATCACTAACACGTTTAACGTTAAACGTATTTAAAACATCGTGCTGTTACTGTACTGCCAACGCGCTTGAAGATGACAGAGACGGAAGTACTTTTCAGATATGTTTAACATTAAACGTGTTTAGTGATTCCGCCCAAGTCTTGAACCTGGTTTCTTTTGGCGTATTATATTTTTGCGTAATAGCAAAAAAAGAAAAATTGCATTAGAAATAGATTTTTAAGTTTTTATTTACTCACTCAAAGTACAATTACAATAGAGAGGAGTTAAAAATATTGGAGGTACAGACGCCAGCACATCGAGCTACTACAATCTGTCAAATTTATTTAATAGATTTTCAACTTTATCGCTAAAGAAAGAAAGAAGAAAGAAAAAATATTTATTTGTCGCGGGGACATGACGTGCATACAAAAAAAAAATAACAATAATCTGGCGCATTAAATATTTTAAATACAACAGGACAGAAACAGAAAAAGAAAAGTTAACAGCTTGCACGTCGTGACTGCGACAAGCAGGCTACCACTCAGCATGATGTTGTGCTATGGAGGGCCCACAGCACAGCGCTGGTTTTCAGTGGTCACCCGTGAGAAGAAAAAAAACGTACGGAAATCAAGACAGCACGTATTAGGTTCCAGGTTGATTGGGAAAATTTGACAGTTTCAGGTAGCTTTATGTGCTGGCGTCTGTACAAAGGTTTGTGGGAGTAAGGAATCCAAACTAGAATAGCCTGTGCTATGGACACCTGGCCTCCCTCGCCGAGATTGGAATTATCACAATTGTAGAAAGTTATTGACTTCAAATTTCACAACTCTGAAAGTTTTTTTGTTTAGTAGATTATAAAGATCTACTCTCAGGGATTTGCTTGTTTTTAAATGTTGATTTAATCTAGGATTGTTAAATGATACAAAGAAATATAGATTCCAAAATGTGCTTCCGAAGCGGACGTCGAAATATTGCAGATAATTTCAATGTTTATTGATCGGCTCAGGCTTAATTAGTCACAGGCTATTTGATAATATGAAAAGCTATTTAGCGTTTAGTTGTTTCAATGAATTCAGTTTTATTCGCGTCATTCGATAATGGTTTATTCAATGACACGGAAACAATTTTGAATTTATTATTCACATTATCGTGGTACGTATTTGACAATTCAAAACTGATTAGGTATACATACTTACCTATTATTTTTTGCATTACGGAGGATGCGCCAGGGTAGCCCGCGAAATATAATTTTCTTAGGTACGTTTTTTTGCAATTTGTAGGTCACTGCTTTATGTTGAACAAAATATTATTAGCGACTTCGTTAATTTAATCCCATTCCCTGGACATTTCACACAGCACCATCTAGTCCCAAGCTAAGCAACCTAATGCTTGTGTTATGCTATTTCATGAAAAAATCATTCAATGGAATTAATTGATTAACTTTAAGGGTTGTATTGATGGGCTACGGGACTGTTCGAAAGAGATACCGCGGCCCTGGAACACAAAGGGCAAATGAAGGAACATGGATGGGTTTAGTCAGTAAAAGTCTGACACTCCCTTCCGCTCCGCCCAGAGCGGGAGGGGTCATTTGATGATTTCCAATACCAAAAAAAAGGGGTTGTATTGATGATTTTAATAAATTACAACGTTATGGAGCCATATTTGTTACGGCCATATAACCTGACACTAACCTATAGCAAAAACCGTAAGAAAATTTAAATTAGCGGGCTACGCGCAAGTGTTTTCACCTTGAACCTTAGAATAAAGGTCGCCTTTGAAACTAGAGTATTTGCAGTCTTAAATACCGAATAAGACTTTTAAACCCCATCAGTAGTTTGTCCTCGTAATTACTATTTAAAGCTTTATTGTCTTTAAGACAAATGACTATCTCTCACTGTCTTTTGTTAATCAAATAGTGTGTTTTAGAATTGCAGTTCTATTGTAAATCAAATTGCTCGCTTATCTATTTAATTGGAGTGGCTGGTACTTTGAATTTCATTTAATATTTTCTTGGTTTAAACGTCTGCCATCTTAGTTTATGAATAATTGTTAGGATTAAAACTGAGATTATAGTTAAACTTTGAAATTTTCTTTGTCTTAGATCAATTAATTTTAGTGTCCGTTTTCTTGAGTTTTGACTTAAGGCTGTGTCTGACTTAAACGGTAATTAATATTCAGTAATGAAAATACAACATTGATGATTAAAACACGACCCGAAAAATTAAAGAATTCATGAAAGCATAATGAAACCTGGTTTTTCTTTGTCTAATTATATTTTCTGTTTGATGTGCTAAGCGGATACATTAAGAAATATGTTCCTATAGCATCGATAAGTACATAAATAAACAATTTATTTTGATGCAGTGGGATTACGATAGTACTTTCTAACTTCACGTTACTTCAAGTTAATAGAAAAGTTTGTTGGTATAGCCACTAGGGGATCTTTATACCAACTGTTGCAAAGTGAGGGTTGTTTCAAACGGTTTTTAAATAGTATTAAAAGTTTTCATTGGTTGTTAAGTGCCAGTATTATATTACTGTTGTATATAAAGTTGAAGTACATATTTAACTTGGTCGGTATTTAATCAAAATGAACGATCGATAAACTGATAATAAGGAAACAACATTGATTTCAATTGAGCTTAGTTCTGGCAAAACGTACCAACCCACATTTTTTTCCCCTTTTTCCGAAGTAATTCTAATGATTTTGAAAAGTTAACACTGATCAACTTTTAATTAGGGCTAAACATAATGTTTGATTACTTTTACGTATTTAACAGAATTATTAAGAGACTGCGGGTTGACTCATTTTGACAAACTAAGTTCTCGTAAGTACTTATACTAAAAAAGTACTGTAATTATCATTGATTGAATTTTAAGTTCAATAAATATAAAATAATGAAAGGTACTCACGTGAAAGGCGCCTCTGATCAACGGCCCAGCCTGCCCAACATACAACGTAGAAGCGGAATCGAAGACCAGCTCCATTGGGTTCCTCTTCACCACAACAGTATCAAACTCGTGGCAATTCAAGAACAGGGTAACATTATCAGTCGTCACCCTTAGCGCAAACCGACTCCATTTTTTCGCAAAAGATGGAACTACAAAAGAGGCTATCGTTTGTGATAACGCGTAGATATTAGCATCAGTATACAGTAGGGATATGTTCGTTAGTCCAGGCCCAGAAGGGATCAATTGCACCCCTAATTGAACCACGGTTTCCAAAGGATTGACAACTGAGAATAGAAAGCCGCCATCTTTGTTTGCCGGTCTGACAGTTGCTGTTATAGAGTACTCTGCGTATAGTTTCTCTGGCATAAACAATCGGTATGGGGACTTTATGTCGGATCCTGGCATGAGACCGTAGGCAGGGAACCCATCGAGACCTTCGTCGAAGTACTGCGTTTTCGGATTGCTGAATGGAACTCCGATTGCGTGCAGTAAGTCGTATTCGGGGATATCTGAAAATAATAAAAAAATGGAGTTAAAATAATGAATGACTGAATTTTGGAAAGGTTCTTAAAATTAATACAAAGAATACTTTACTCTAGTTCAAACCTACTAGGCAGCTTTTGAATATAACAGCTAAATACAGGTGCTACTATTGGCTAAAACTGTAGCCTTAACTATCCCACTCCTAAGCAAATGCCTCCCCCCATTCCTTCCACTTTTTCTCGATCTTGTGCTTTTTCTCGACAATTAACGAGCAAGCCCACCATCTTCCCCTCGGTCGGCCGCGACACTGTTTAGCTGTCTTAGGGCTCCAGTTTAGCGATATGCATGCCCACAGATTTGCGGTTTCTGATGGAATAATAACTAAAGATAAACCAACCAATAAAGTTAGACCAAGAGAAAACAAAAAATGAATGAAGGCATTTATTTATATTTATTGTTTCCATAATAACCAGTGCAGGAGGCACGTTTAAAATTCAACAGAAGTGAATGCAACCGAATAAAAAGTAAAGTCTACACACTCAGGAAAACCATTATGTTATAAATGAAAACAAAACCTCCGCAACATTAGAACGGTTTTCAGAATAGTTTTTAAATAACACCACCTTTATTAGTTCCATTTTCTTTTAAAATAAAGTACCTTTTCCTATTTAATTCAACTGGCGGTTCAGAAAATGCAACTTGGTAAGTAGACACTCGGTCTAAGTAGTATTAGCGTGGTTCTCCCGGCTATAAACGTTATCCTGGCAACATTAAAAAAATCTACGGTAAAATGTCTTGAATAAGAAACTAGTTGCTAGGTTTTAAAATTTTATTAGAAAGCGTCGATCGATAAAAGGGTATCATTTAATGGCGGCTATTTTTAGAAATGTATGGGGTGAATGTAGACAGTAAAATGGCTACCAAAATGCAAGTAATTGTTCCTGTTCTTTTGTCTTATCTTCGATTGACTGCCACATTGGTCTAGTGGTCGCAAGCGCGACTGCTGAGCATGAGGTCCTGGGTTCGATTCCCGGGTCGGGCAGAGTGATATTGGGTTTTCCAACACGAATTTCTGAGTAGCAACAAAGCCGGAGTGCGTGCCTCCGGCTTTATGCCCGGTTGATGACAATAGGCTCGCCCCCCCTACATGGGACTTAAACATAATAGGCCAAATGTGGGTGTAATACATATTAGGTACACCTCTGCCTGTCCCTTCGGGGATTACAGGCGTTATGTTATGTGTGTTAAGTACAATTTTTTTACTTTATTTTTTTATTGAAACTTTTTCTATAAAAGTAAGTACAATATGCTATATAATTTCTCGCTGTTGAAACACTGGAATACTGCATGAACATAAATTTTACAATTTTGGGAAATTATAGTATTAGCCTTGTACTACAGCAACATAGTACCAAAAGTATTACAGCGCCATCTATGACACAAATGGAGAACTAACATGAAATCCTGAATGGTGGAATTGAAGTTCTCGACATTAACTAGTTCGACAAGAAGTTACCAGCCAGACACAAAACCTGTATAGTCAGAGGATTCGATCGGATTCTATAGGGGATGAAGAGCTGACACCCAGTTCGTACTAGTTTCGTACTAGTGTAACCAAGTGTGTGTGTGTGTAGTGTGTAGTGTAGTGTGTGTAGTGTGTAGTGTGTCTCTTTAAGCCCCCTGCTAGATTATGAAATTGATTAGTCGATAAAAATGTAAAAAAAAATGCTGAAAAATGATTCTGCTGATTGATATTTTATTGGTATTACTTGTCGCTGACTCCCATAACCTTTACTATTATTTCTTTAACAAAGTCTATTTACTTACTTTAACGTCTTGTCTTTGCCAACAATTCAGAAAAGGTCAAACGTTATTCACTGTTTTATTTTAAGGAACCTTAATAAGTGTCTATTTCCACACAAAGAGGACATGTGACCTTTTCTTTGTTTTAGTAAACTAGGAATGTGTGTGACTAGTTAGTCATAAAATAAATCATTATTAATTGCGCACGGAAAATGCGTCCACTCTTCCTGCAAAATGAACACAGAATATACAATAAACTGTCTCCTTGGTCTTGGTCTAGTGGTTGTAAGTACTACTGCTGAGCATGAGGTATTTGGTTCGATACCCAGTAGGTCGGGCACAGTGTTGTTGAGTTTTCCCGTCAGGAATTTCTCTTTAGCTGCCCAGAGTCTGGATTTATACGTGATTGCAATAGGCTTTTAGGGGTTTGAAGAACAGGGTGTAAAGTTCTTCATCCCCCATAGGAAAGGGAGGATCCTCTGGACGGGTGTTGTTTCAGGTGGGCTACTGCCTGACAGTTGTTGTCGGGTTTTTCAACACAACAATGGTCGGGTTTTTCTTAAGTCGCGGATAACTTTAACTGAGTGAATTAGGAATTTGATGTTAGTACTTCATTCAAGTCATAGATGGCGCTGTAGTACTTTTTGTTCTATGTTGCTGTACCTAGTACTTTTTGTGCCGCTACAGGCTTGCCCTTTATAACATTGGTCTTAAACATTTCCGACGACATGTGGGTGTTACTAAAGGCACAACTTTCCATAACCGTTCGGGAAAAACAGATGTAATGTTATTTCACCAATGATCGTGTTAGTTTGGTAGGTGTTTTTGTCTGATGAATAAATTCCACACGTGTATTTTCTCAGTGTATTTTGAAATAACAAACTTTGAAATGCCTTGCCTTGCTAGGGGAATAATGAAGCCCTTACGAACGCGGACCTAAATAATTCAAATGTTTCAACAAACGGAGCTGTAGTGTTCTTCATGCATGCAAAATATTTTCCGGAATTTTCAAGTCCAGTTCACGGAACTGAGAACATGAAAATATTTGTGTTTAGGTACTTGTTCTTGTGTAGGAAGACATAGCTGGAATTCTTTGGTTGGCTTATGGTTAACTTGATAAGTCACCGCTGCTCTTATGTCACTATTGTCGTGTTGTCTTTGGTTTATGTATGTAGCTATTGCCAGATAGCCTACTGTTACCGTGTGGTTCCAAGCTCAAAACAGTTGCCGATATGTTTTGCATTCTGCATGTTTGCCGACGCGAAGACAAGCTTTTATATCATATAAATTGCGTCATTACACAATTTACGTTATAAATTGATTGTAAAAGTTTTAAAGGAAAAGTTTATTTTATTTTTTTTAGCGAATTTAAATAAAAGCTTGTATTTAAAAAGTTTTTTAATAAATAGTTTTTACTTTTAGTTGCCTACATTTCTCCGGCTATTAAAGGGACATCATAAAAAAAAAACAATTTAAACTACCAGGAGCCCAGCAACAAACGGCACGATTAATGAGTCGCAAATGCATGCTATGCACGTAGCTCGCATACATAGGTCCATATATTTGCATGCCTTTAGCCGCTCGCCGCCGCTCCTGCACTAAATTCTCCTGGGAACCAAACCGTGTTCCCTGCGATATGGCGCACTCGTTAGATTGGGTCGCAAGTTTCAAACTGAGTTGGTTACATTGATTTAGAAATCCCTAGAGTAGGCTGTTATACCGTCATTGGGTAACAGAAGACGTAGCTGGGGAAAATAGGGCAGTTGCAGATATTTGAAAAGCTTGGCTGCAACTAGCCTGATGTGAAGCAATGATGCGGTCTAGGGTGGAGCACGCTGGTATACAAGAGAAACCAATTCACTCGAAGCTTGCGGAAATTCAGATTGATTAATAATCGAGGAATAGAGAAGCCGGTAGTCCTGTTTGAACTTATTAATAGAAATACGAAATGTTGCCAACAAACTTCAAGAAAATGTTAATTGTTTATTTTCAAGAAGTTAGTTCTGATGTCCACGACGCTATAAAGAAGTAACGTGTTATTAACTCAAATCGCCAATGAATAGCCAGAATATGACTAATATTTAAATGGTAGTCTGTACCTACACTCTTAAAAGTTTTTTTTACTTTTTTTTTTTTTTTTTTTTATGTTTGATGGGCCTACTCTTGACCTCAATCTAGCCCAGAGGACAGAGATGAGGTCGACGATGGAACGAGCTAACCCAAAAGAAGCCTATTAACTCGCGACTTAAATAGATTGGGGTCATATGAACTTGGGAACACCGACGAAGGCAGGGAATTCCACTCCTTGGCTGTGCGCATAATAAACGATGTAGCAAAGCGCTTCGTGCGAATGTGTGGAACATCGACAAGGAATGGGTGATAACCCGCAGTACGTCTGGACTCCCGATGGAAGAAGGGAGATGGTGGAATGATCTCGTGGAGCTCTTGGGCACACTCACCGAAGTACAGCCTGTAAAAGACCGACAGACATGCAACTCTGCGCCGGTGGGCCAGGCTATGAAGCTTGGTACTCACCAACTTATCGTCACCAATGAGCCTCTTGGCTCTGCGCTCAACAGAGTCGAGTGTGGCTAATTGGTATTTGGCTGAGCCATCCCAAAGGTGACAGCAGTACTCCATGCCGGACCGAACTTGAGCTTTATATAGGTTTAAAAGCTGTTCTGGCTTGAAGTACCGCTTAACCTTATTTAGGATACCCAGCTTTTTTGCCGCTGTTTGAGCTTTCGACTCAATGTAGACACCGAAGTTGAGATTCGCACTCAACTTCGTACCAAGAAGCTCGAGGCTGTCGGTAACTGGTACAGATGTACCCCGGAAAGTAGGAGCCTGATTGAACGGACTCCTTTTGGCGGTGAACAGGCACACTTGGGTTTTGGTGGCGTTAAAAACAACCAGATTTTCGTCACCCCACTTGGAGACGAGACTTAAGGCTGAATTTGTTCGCTCTACCATGGCCTCTCTAAATGAACGCACTTCTTCACCGCTGGCTTTTGCGCTGGATGCATAACCCTCCATGACAGTGCTGTCGTCTGCGTACCCAACAATACCCGGAACCAGAAGGTCATTGATGTGCAGCAGGAAAAGTGTCGCGGAGAGAACAGACCCCTGAGGAACTCCGGCATCAATAGCGATAAGGTCAGAGGAGCAGCCATCAATGACCACTCGGATCGACCGTTCACTCAAGAAGTCAGATATCCAGCAGCAAAAGTCAACGGGAATGCCGTATGCAGGAAGTTTGCTCAGCAGGCTTGCGTGCCATACCCTGTCGAATTACTCGAAATAGGAATGTGTTTGGCTGCAACTAGCCTGATGTGAAGCAATGATGCGGCCTAGGGTGGAGCACGCTTGCCTAGAAGAAACCGATTTACTCGAGCTTTGGAGAGATCCAGACTATAATGATCGGGAAAAAGAGAAGCTGTCCATGAGTTCCGGTTAAAAGAAATTGTATGATTTCTAACATTCCAAACCATTGGATTAAGGAGACATTACTACCATTATTTATAGTGCAACATGCTGCATCTTGGTCAGGTTTTCCGTATCCTATAATTTTTCAGAAAATCAGCTTGGAAAAGACCGTCTAGAAACTTCTCAGTCAAGGTCAAACGTAAGAAGCTTATTTACTTGTAACGTGTTTATAAAATGCTTGCCTCCATTTTCTCGTGTGCTAGAAAGTAAGCTCCCAATACACTTTTTCACTTAATTTCCTGAACAACTTCCAAAGTAATGTTCTCGAGCATTGAAGCTTCTTTGTAAAATGCTTTCGATTTCTATTTGAGATAGTATTACTTGATGAAATGACGTTAGAATTTTCTACTTCAGTTCAAAATATACACTACGGGATACTTTAGACCCTTGAGTAAAAGATAAAAATCGATAGGAAAACCTAGATGGTGTGATTGGAGACACAGGTAGAAGACGCCTTAAAAGCTGCTGATCTTCAGAAAGGTCAGATGTTTGGTACTCCCATTCGGTGTATGTATGCTATCACAGTAGTTCTGTGGTTTCTGCCTAGCCGAATAGGAAATGAAAATAAAAATCAAAGCGTGAGTTAATGTGTGTACATTTTGTGTATGCATGTATGAAAACCTAGATGAAATGGTAAGCCAACAGGCAGTGAGAGGCTGCGTTAAATAAAGCCAGTTCTTTCTTCGCACGAGCAGATAACTTTGGGTAACAGATAACTTTGTGGGGTCGTCTTGGCGGTGTCTCTTGACATCGCCTACGCCTTCAACTCCATACCCTGCAGCTACATTAGGGGGGCACTCCGGTATCACCGGGTGCCAACCTACCTTCGTCGTGTGGTCACGGACTACCTGACGGACAGGGCCGTCATCTACCCTGGTCACAGCAGAGTGGAACCGGCGAGAGATGTCGTGCGGTGTTCCACAGGGATCGGTTCTAGGGCTGCCCTTGTGGAACATCGGTTACGACTGGGTGCTGCGCGCCGTCCTCCCTAGCGGCGTCAGCGTAGTTTGCTCGCTAACGACACGCTGGTCGCACGAGGCGGCACGCGGCCAAAATAATGACACGCGGGGTTGCGATAGTCGTAGAGAGGATCCGGCAATTGGGTCTCGAGGTGGCATTGCACAAGTTCGAGGTCATGTCTTGTGCTTTCATGGGCCTCGGAATGCGCCACCGTCGGGATCCATACTGATTTCGATTCGATTAGCACCAATATGGCTAACTCCACGAAGTAAAACAAAGCTAATTATTTTAGCCAATCCTCCGACTTTCACATCCAATTTTGATAACGCGTATGTCGGAGCTGGTATCGATTACGCATACCTAATTACAACAATGATTTATTGAAAAAGTGCCTACAAACATTAGTTTTTTTTTAATACTAAATAGGCTTGCATTTGGCCGCAACTGGCCTGATGTGAAGCGATGCTGCGGCCTACGTGGAGAAAGCTTGACTAGAAGAAACCGATTCACTCGAACTTTGAATAGGTCCTGATTATAATGATCAGAGAACAGTGAACAAAACAGAGACGTAAAATCAGAACGATTTACAACTAGCTCTTTGTATCCAATTAACAGAAACCTCTAAACAAATAAAGCCGACAACAAAACACGGGAAAATCCTAAAGGCGTATTCACACGGGCAGTCCCTTAACAGCCGTATAGTGTACACTAAAACATAAAATTAAATACTCAACAGTATTCCGCGAAACTGGGCACTTTTCATACGGATTGTTTGCAGCGTTGAGACAATTAACGCCCCTCGGTTTTCTCCGCTTTGTACAGTAAATGGCGTAGTTAAAACGATTGCGGTTCTGAGAATAGGGATGAGCATTTCAAACGACGCAATATGGGTTTATCATCTCCGTGTAAGTGTGGTGCGCTTCTCTGTATTTTGTACGTCTGTGTACGGTTTTAGAGTGAGTTGTGTTAATAATTTAGTAGGTACCCATGTTTCACTAAATTGGGTGATAGTTTCTGAGTTATTTTCGAGAGGAATGTTTTGTCTATCGCTAGAATCGACTAGTTGATATAAATTTTTAATATAAAAGCTCTGTTATAAAGGGACAGGCCGCACTTCAGAACTAACTTAACCAGTATAAACGGGCCTCGCATTCTATTGAATCTCCCTATAACACTGAACCGGCTCAAGCTCGAAGTGTTGCTAATGACGGGCGTTCGAAGGTAAGTACTAGAATAGATTGTGCATTTTAAACTACGCAATTTAAGTTTTGCGTATCGAGTTATTGCGATGGAGTATCTTTATTTAGGTAACGTATCTCAATACGGATTCAGAATAACATAAATGAACATTTGAATAGGTCCACAGAAATTGTGTGATAGTAATGTCGGGTTTAAAATGTTACGTCTCGATATAGAAATCAGATAGCATCATTACTTTGAACTAATGAAACTGAATCTATGTTTAGTTTTTAAATAACTTTTCATAAACCCATGCTAAATGAAAATGATTCTTCTCTTTATATCTTTTTATAATAATCCTTCTCAAATACTTATCTTTTCATCTAACCTGAACTGATAGATATTAATGTTTTTTAAGTCTTTTCAACTACGTTTTGACAAAAAACTTTTTTCACTGTCATATAGATGTAGGAGATTTCTAAGCCAACTTGGACACTTCTACTAAGCTAGTTTACTGGAGTTGCCATCTAAAAATGGTGATTCAGATTCATTTATTTGCCTGAAATATGGTATTTTTTTGTTTTTTTTTTTTGGTGAACAATACTCATGCTTTTTCTGGACAAGAGAAAAGTGGAATCAGAAATGTTATTGGCATTAATAACTTACATTACAAAATTTGCCGGTTAGAAAGGACACCGACGACGCTAAAACGTCTATCACGTATTCAGAAACAGCTGTTTTTTTTTTAAATAACGCTGAATTATTTCTACGTGTGGGTTCAGAATGATGTACCTACTGAATATGTGGTAATTGTTTTTAGCGTCGGTGTCATTTCCACCTTATTTATTTATTTATTATTATTTATTTATTTTATAAAAGGTAGCTTCACAGCTGACAGTACAATAACTTAAAGTTATAAAAAACCGCCCAAGTGCGAGTCGGACTCGCGCACGAAGGGTTCCGTACCATTATCTATAAAAACGGCAAAAAAATCATATCTGTTGTATGGGAGCCCCCCTTAATATATTTTTTTTTTAATTTTTAGTATTTGTTGTTATAGCGGCAATAGTAATACATTATTTGTGAAATTTTCAGCTTTCTAGCTATCACGGTTTATGAGATACAGCCTGGAGACAGACAGACAGACAGACAGACAGCGAAGTCTTAGTAATAGGGTCCCGTTTTACCCTTTGGGTACGGAACCCTAAAAAGAAGATGCAAAGAAGATGATCTTATATAAGATGCTTAGGAGTATTAACAACCTCGTTTCACTAATTTCACAGAAATGCTCGGTTCATACCAAATCACCTAAAGAATTTTAAGTCAGCATCATTAATGTCGCAATCAAAGTAAGAATTATGCCCAATATTAGTTTAAGTCAGCTTTATCTTAAGTTTTTGATTCAGTAACGACATTTACAACCCTAATGAATAATAAACGATCTTATAAAGTTGTTAATTCGTGTTACGACGTATTTACTGTAGGCGCGTTATCGCTTTTTATGATTTATACACGAATTAGCTGTTTGAAACGAAATGGTGGTAGGTATTTATTACTTTTTAAAGCGATGAAAGGTATTGACTGAATTATGTATTCTTTTAACGTAAATGACACGTGACGATTAGGATTATCAGAGATATAACGAACCTATTTTAAAATATAACATAACATAAAGTTACGCCAGTAATCACCGAAGGGTTAGGCAGGGGTGTACCCGTTTGCACACCCATATTTGGTCAATTATGTCTAATTTACAGGTAATAGGGGACGAGCCTATTGCCATTAACCGGGTAAAAATCCTGAATTCGTGGCTGCTACTGAGAAATTCCTGATGGAAAAATCCTTAACACTTTGCCCGTCCTGAGAATCGGCCCCAGGACCTCACGCTCAGCAGTCATGCTTACAACCACGAGACCAGCGAGGCGGTCGAAGTCAGTATTTTAAAATATGTCAAGTTAAATTGCACGGGGTGTATTAAAAGAGGTAAACACATCGTTTTTAAAATAGAACGGCTTTCCAAAAGCAAATTTAAAAGACGACAAGGACCAAAAAACTAAAATAATTAAAGAATTAACATTTAATAATAAGCCATGTATAGAGTTATCACTAATAAAGAGAGTAATAGAGAAGTATGGATTATGGAAGAAGAAGACATGCTGCGCCGACCCCAAATAAATTGGGATGATGACAGGAGACTGATGAGGATGATGTAAATCAGCTATCGCTAGAAATTCTACAACAAAGGCACAATATGCCGTGCCGACGGCGCGTTCGTGTTCCACGCGCGCCTCAAAGAGTTGTCAGCAAACGGGAGGGGCCCGCAAGGGCCGGTGCCTGCCAGGGCTGCGGGACTGTTCGAAAGAGATACCGCGGCCCTGGAACATAAAGGGCCTAAGAAGGAACATGGGTGGTTTTTAGTCAGTAAGAGTCTGACACTCCCTTCCGCTCCGCCCAGAGCGGGGGGGGTCATTTGAAGATTTCCCACCCACCAAAAAAAAAAAAAAAGGCACAATATTAAGAAGAAAGTATTGTCTATAGCAAAAAAAAAAAACATTAATAATTACCAAAAAGAAATGGTTTACCGGTCTGAAATTTGGAGCCAAACAGTCCATCGTTAGCGGAGCATAGTGAAGATAGTAGCAGGATCAGGAACCACTGATATCTGTAAAAGAAAGAAAACATATTATAATAAAACATTCAGATCTCGTTTTAGCGATTCGATGAAAATTTAAATTGAGTCAGTCTAAAATTTGGCACTTTCAGTAGCGTCCATCAGCTCCTGTGATGTGCAAACAACAGGACACGCAGGATACGATATCAAGTGTGCATCGTTTGGGGGGCAACACCACATTCACACTCCATAGTCATATAAGAATCTCCACCTGAACCGGTTTTCTTTACCTCGGCCGACCTATCTCCTAACCATTCAGATAAGGCTTTTCAACATAGCATAACACCTGTAATTCCCAAAAGGTTCAGCAGAGGTATACCTTTTTTTTTTTTTTTGACCCCCCCCCGCCCTGGGCGGAGCGGAAGGGAGTGTCAGACTCTTACTGACTAAAAACCACCCATGTTCCTTCATTGGCCCTTTATGTTCCAGGGCCGCGGTATCTCTTTCGAACAGTCCCGCAGCCCTGGCAGAGCAGAGGTATACCTAAAAGTACTCTCAGATTTGGTCAGTGATTTTTAATCCCCATGTAATTGGTGGTGAGCCTATTTAATACCATCTACCGGGCAGGAATCGAGGCTCCGTGGCTACTTAGAAATTCCTGAAAAACCCAATTGCACTTTCCCAGACCCGGGAATCGAACCCAGGACCTCATGCTCAACAGTCGCGCTTTCGACCACTCGACCGACGAGGCAGTTATTTTTAAGTCCCATTTGGGGGCGAGCTTATTACAATCTACCGAACACAAAATATCAAGGCTTTGTAGCCTTTTAGCACTGTGGCTCTATAGCTTTAATATCGGTTAAAACACAAAAAAATCAGTATCAAAGTTCGCATGGTATTTTAAAATTCAATGTTACAAAACCGTTCCACTCTCCACAGAGCAGTCATATTTTACTTTCCACAAAACTAGTTATTTTAAATGGTCACCATTCATTTCAATACGTGCTGAATTTTCTATTCAGCCAGCATTCGGCTCACTAAATAAAATAAAACTGTCAATATTTATCATTTGTTTTTGTGATCGTTTTCAACACAAACCGATCATTAGGCCACATGAATGGCTGAATCCCGAATTTAGGGGTACAGTTCATTCACAGTTTGTTTTCCTCCGGCATGCATCGCTGTGAAAATCATAGTGATCTTAATGTCTCCATCAATGAGGTGGTTGTTAATGAAAATAATAATCTTGATTATTTTGAACCCTGCTTAAAACTAACTAAACTGAATATTTTATAATATACCTAAATTATGATTATTTATATATTTTGTTTTATTTTTCCCTGTCATTAAAGGTGATTTGTGAGCCAACTTTAAAACTTCACCTAAACTAAATTTTCTGAAGACGCCATCACACGGTAGCTAAGCATAGTGATAAATACTCATGCTTTATCTGAGCAAGACAGAAGATGAATAAGAAATAGTGATCTTTATTTTCGCAGCAATAAAGTTGCTGTTAGACTGTAGCTGTTAAAGGAAAAGTTAGTGAGAAAAGACTGTACTGTGTACACTTTGATTTGTCCACAGTGTTCGTTCAATAAGCAATCTATCAAAAGGACCCATTGGTCCTCAGCAAACTCGCTTCTGGAAACAAACTTGGACGATTTAAGAGGCACTGAATTTCCAATTAGATCCATTTAGACGTACATTGGGAATGAGAAGAAAAAGTGTGTATTTGCAATTCGAATCGTGTTTGAAACGATTCGGCTGAAGAGGGCTTAATTGATACGAATATTGGCGTCGCTGTCGAATGTAGCTTCCGTTTTTTGAAATTTATTGCTGTCGTTATTTTGGGCTACATAAATTGACGGCGTTTGCAACAGAAAGATTCAGAAATGAAAGCAAATTACGAGTTTAACAAGACATATAAATTACTATCCTAAGCTGATGTGGAAACGTCTCTAACAGAAGCAGAATTGATCAATATACATGGTCCATTTATTATTTACTGAATCCCGGCTGCATTTATTCTTCTGACTTATTTTTGCGGTCCAAAACTAAGTCAGAAGCTTATAAACGCTACGTACAAAAGTTTTTTTTAGTTGTTCGTCAGTCATTAACCTTTTGAACGCCATTGTCGCATATACGTGACAAGCAAGCGCGTGCCCTGTACGCCAAACTATACAAATAATTATGTGACAAAATGTAGGTGAAATTGTTGCTTCGCGTTGAAGGCATGCGCGTCCGTTTATGCTCTAGTATTCAGAAGGTTAATCACTACTTAACTTTAAACAGCGTTTATGAATTAACCCCAATTATTTAGTGAGATATTCTGTATTGTAGTTAATCTTTGTACGACCCTAGGAATTTCTCCTGTATCGTGGGTATGCTTACAAACATTTAAACTCATTCATGTACACACAGCCAGATTCTGAACAACTATCTATAGGTCAAACAAAAATATTTGTTCCGTGCGGGAATTGAACCCGCAACACGCAGCGCAACAGCCAATTGCTCAGCAACTGCGCCAACCGTGCCGTCGCGGATAAAACAACTACACATTTGTGCAGCGTTACATAATTATTAAACTAAACATTTCGACACGGTGAATCAATATGCTTCGTCTAGCTCTAATATAATTTCTATGGCAGCAGTTTACCCAAGAGGATTTAATGATCACTTTATTAATATAATAAATAGTGATTTACTGAGCAACTTATTGCTTAACAATCCTAACCTATTTCCTAAGTTCAATGCCCGTTTTAACCAACAATAAGCGGCACTTAAACGAAGGCCTAATTCAAATCACGCTATCGAATTTGCAGAGCTGAAGGTTGCCCTCTGTCATTTAGGCTTTGGTTTAGGTTTCGCCTAGCGTCTGTTGAAAACGATCATAAACTTCAACATCAATATTTTGCGTAGGAAGAATCTTTTGGTGCGCGCTGCAATCATCGCAACTCAATTATTCAATACCTGTCACACTAACGGTTAATTTATTCACAAACGAATCCCACAAAATCTTGCAACAATAATCTTTTAGATGTTAATTTGCAATTCAATTACACGATTGTAAACTTTAACCTATCATTTAATTTTATATTCATTGCTTATCAAGTCGTAAATGTGAGACGTTTATAATGGGCACTCAATTACTTCGAAATACGTTTCCTAGTGAATAGCATAATCAGCCTATAATGTTCCCACTGCTGGGACACACGGCCTCCTCTCTATGAGAGGGAATGGGCTATAGTAATCCACCACGCGGGCCCAGTGCGGGTTGGTAGATGTAACACATGTCTTTGAATTTTTGATTCTAGGACATGCAGGTTTCCTCACGATGTTTTTGAGAGCTGTGGTGATGAAATAAATTACACAAAGTAATGCGCCTGCCTGGGTTCGAACCCACAACTTACGTCGGGGCCGCCGCTGCTCTGTTCGTAGTGAATATTGGGTTTGAATTATAAACTCGTCACCGGTACAGTTCCCATAGCCGAGCAAATACATATATGTATGAGACAACTGATAAAACCACCGAGGAGGAAATCTTAACAGCCGCTCGGGTGGATGTTCAGGTTGGCTAGGTTGGCCCGTGGATGGGTGACCACATACCGTGCTTCTTCCGTGCCACGGAAAACATGTTAAGCTGTTGGACCCGGCTGTCATTTGTATATCTTTGACAGTCATTACAGGTAGAAAGTGACCCGAAAGTCTTACCAAGGGGTATCGTATTACCCAGTACTAATTGTGTTGCGGAGGTCAGATAGGCAGACGTTTTACTACCAAGGAGCTAAAACATAAACTATTACCTACACCATTAAAAGGACAAAATGAAAATTTCACATTGAATATTCCTTGCGAGACACTTAAGGTACATTCAGCACCCCATCTGCGTAACACGTTTTCAATCACATTCCGAAAGGTATTGATGGTAACTGATCTATATGCTTGAAAAATTCGCCTGTTCAGTTCAATGTAAATAATGCAATGAATATTGTTATCAAAGCTTGCAGAAAGCTTGCAGAAAGAACAGATGCTGGTACATCAAGCTACTACAATCCGTCAAATTTCTTTAATAGATTTTCAAGTTTATCACTAAAACATTAGGTTTAAGGTTGATTGCGAAAATTTGACAATTACGGGTAGCTGGATCCTATTGCCAGGAGATGAGGTGTAGGTACTGTTCAAGGCCAGGTTTATCTACTGAACTTTTAGCAAATACCAAGTACCAAGAATTATTTATACATTTTTACTTTCCTGAAAACACGAGTAACGTTACCCGAAAATATTATGACTTTCGTGAATACACGATTGCATGGCACGTTTAGAACACCCTATTACTTGGTACTACGCACGACATACGGTTAACGTGACGGGTTCTATGCCAATTACCAGTGGTAACTTTTATTACGACCTATCTACCTTCGATTCAACGGTCAGTTAGTCGAGTTTACGAGACGTTTTCATTTCAGTCTTTAAAAGGTAAAAGGAATTCCACAATCGATTGGAACTAGACGAATTAGTATGGGAGCAAGATTATGGTAATTCTTCTGTTTGGGGCTATTGATGGTATCTTATTAGTTTGTAATTTTGTATAACAAAAGTTGTTCACTGAAAGGTTCAACAAAAACTCAAAAAGCCAAAGCATTTATTTTAATTAGACCATTACAGGCACTTTTGAAACTTAAAAAAAAACTAAGCTACAGTCACAATCACAAGGCATAATAACTTGCGAAACATATACATATATTCATATTCACTCAAAACAAAATGTTAAACATCTTAATTACATGGCGCGTGTGGCAACCCCGAAGGTTACACCCTAGAAGGACAAGCACAGACTTTATTGGCGACCTTCTCCAGAAAAGTTAGCTACCTGGTGTGCTACGTGTGTGTCATCCTGATCCTTCTGCCCTTATCCTAATTGATTAGGGGTGGACTCAGCATGTCTTCTTCTTCCATACTTCTCTACTACTCGTCATCTCAACAGTCACCTCCTTTCTAGACATATCATCCTTCACACAGTCCATCCATCGTTTTGGTCTTCGTCTACTCTTGTAGCCATCTATATTCATACTCAACATTTTTCTCATACATACATGTTCCTTCGCATCACATGAACATACCACGATAACCGATTACCGCGCAACTGTCGTGCGTGGACGAGGCGAAAGGAGTACCTATGTATTAGGTGGCCCTCTCGTAGTTTCTGCCTACCCCCATGGAAAAAAGGCGTGAATTTATGTATGACTCATACTTATTAGTATGGGTCCACGAGGAAACCTTTCAGTGGATGAACCCATAGGACATTTCGAAAATCTGCTTACAAAAATATTAATAATTTTCTGAGTTAATAATCTAAATATCTAGATTGCAGTGTGTGTCCATATTATTAATATCATCAGCTATAATCCAATATTGCAATGCAATATTGTGAATATATGTCAATTGCAACCTATTGGTATAAATCATTTTAATTGTGTGTCGTTTTATAGAAAACAAGACTTTATAGGAGTCAAAGGGTATCTTTACGTAACATCTATAGAATGCTTTTGTTTATACCATTTATCAAGACTTTACCTACCTGTTTCGTAGAATGTTCAATATTCATTTTATCTTCAATGAATCCACTGTCTGACAAAACAAAACTAGAAACAAATCCGTCAGCTTAATTCTTGCACATATATCTTCGAACAAAACAGACAAAATAATATTTCGCTCTGAAATAACAATTCCTTGTTCAAATTTTCTGTCGTTCATATTATCAAATAAAATTCAGTTTCAACTGAAGCTCAACTTGTTTCGTTTTCTACGGACAAAGCATTTTCAATGCTCATATTAGATCTACAAACAAAAGAAGGGAACTAAGTCTGAAGTTTCAAACAGAGGACAGTTTGCATTGAGATTCAACTATGCGTTTATTTTCATATTAAACGAGAGTTGGTCCCTTGATTCGCAGCTCTTCTGCGAGTACCTAATAAACTCGAAATTTTATTCATCGTGCAAGCTGCATCGTTCTCCTGGAATTTAATTCAAAAAGTAGTTTTTGAAATTGGACTTCAAAATGTACTCTCGTTGTTAGATCTCGTTGTTTCTAGTGTCGATTTTCCTTTAAAAGACACTTAAAAGTGAGTTCGGAAAATAATATTGCCCTGATTCTCTTTGTAGCGGAAAACGTTTATCGACGTAAAACAAATTGTTCTTTCCATCAAAGAATGTTTAATTACGCCTCTATCGTTAGACGACGGAACACAAACAAAATATCTGAAGTAGCTATTTCGTAGCTACCTTTATAACCGAAGTTCAAAGGAAACGTCTTTAATAGATAAACTTTGGCTTTCACTATCATATAATAGCTGTTTATATTGAGTAGTTCTATTAATAAAGAGTGCGTGGGAAGCGTTGATTCATTATTAAAGTGTATATTATTATAGAGGACGTGTGAATCTCACTCATAGTAATTACTCACCAAGTCATTTGTAATGTACGTAGGCGAGCATCGATGAGGTTATTACACAAGCTAAGAGTAAGCGCATGTTCACTGACTTTTGCCCTCAGACAATATCGTTCGTCCACAATTAAGTCAGGGTAAATAGAGCAGCGAATATGATAACGGTGTGCCGAATGTACGTGTTTAGGGTATTAAAGTCCGGGAATCTTGGTAATTAAGGCAAAACTAAGTACGTAAGTTGGCCAATGTCCTGCGGCGGACATTAACGGATGTGAATGGAAGGTACCTACACTTTATACGACACACGTACAATGGCTGTGAATATTTACTTACAAAATACGTGAGAGGAGGTCTCCTCTGCATTCACTAATTGAATGAATATGCATACTACTTGAATGAATGGAAGTGCGGTACTCCGGCCCTATTTATCATTTGCGGCGACAGGGTGAATAATGTGCAATTTACCTACACTTCTATCGTCTAATGTGCGCCCGTTCTTATACAACCTTTGACTGCACACCTTCGTAATACTGAAGGTAATAACTTATAATTTTAAATAGACATCATAAACTCAGAGAAAGAACACGTGAAACACTCGTAAATTACTGTAATTTAATTACAAATAAATTTATGACGTCAATTTAGGAGTCTCATGCATAATTAATCATAATCCCAGTTGATTATTGATCTCCGTCTTATTAATAGGAATTGATAATTCGGTATCGATCGCATAATTATATGACCAAGTTTATTATGTTAAATTATCAAGTGGAATATGGAAATCAATTCAAATATCTGGAATTCTGTAAAGTTCCGTATTAATGACTGCACTTATGTGCATTTAACACAGATTTTAATTGATGTTGATTAAGTTTAATTTGTTAAGAGCTTAGAACTGGTTGGTTCGAACTCATAGATTGCTATAATTTATCAAATTCTCACGTTTATTATGTACTTTTGAGATGGTAGGCAAGAGATAGACAGTTACTAGTATTGCTAGTAAGTAATTTATTCAATTATTTAGGTCAATTTTAAACTTGCCCACTACGCATTAGTTAAAGAAATCTTGATGATAACACGATCAGTAAATGTCAGCTACCAAAAAGAGGATCTATTGTTAGACTACCTACACAGGCACACATAGACCTTACCCGTCTTACTTTTTACTAATATTTTATACATAAATGCGAAAGTTTGTGAGGGTGGATGGATGTATGAATGGTTGAATGTTTGTTACTCTTTCACGCGAAAACTACGGACCGGATTATGATGAAATTTCGTACACAGATAGTTTATAACCTGGATTAACACCTACGATACTATTTATCCCGGTAGTACGGTCCCGTGGGACAATTATCGCAGTCCACGCGGGCGAACCGCCGGCATAAGCTAGTACCATATAATAATAAATTCCTTTTCCAAAACAGCCCGAGGGTTGTCACGAATACCCCAAAACAACCCTTTTAGGAAACAATGACGAGACGTTTATAATACAACACAATTCAGCATTATCTCGTTATCATAGCATTGTTCAGCCCTAACATCTGAGATACGGGACTATTCTGTCATGAATGGACCTTGAATTACGGAAACGGTCGAAATTAATTATCACTAGGGGAACAAAAGTCTCGAGGACCAATCCATCAAGGGTGAAGGAGGACGGACAACGGTCCAATTTGTGCACTATTCCGTGAGATGGAACGATGTGTGGAATTTTCAGAATAGGACGGTTTATTTGTTGCGTCTGTGGTCTAATTCTCTTTTAGTTCCTGTGTTATGACTTTATGAACACTTATTCGTACGTAATGGCGCTTCTTGCAATATGGCAACAGCAGAGAATGTTTATTAGTTAGTCACGGTTTTGTTAGTTTTACCATGCTGTAGTAGTGCATATCTCTATATTGTTATTTTCAACTACACAGCGGATTTTAATGCGCTTTAAAGATTATATTTTAATTTTTTCATTTATTTATTCTCTCTTCACAATATTAATTTCCTTAAAGATTAACAATGTTTTTGACTAATGTTATATTCCACACAATTCCATATGTATAATGCGTTAATGATTACACACCACGGCGTCACATATAGTAAGGGGAGGTTTAACGGTGATGTAAGTAATTTGGTGATATTTTTTTAAACGGAATACCACACAGTTCCTTAAGCAAGCACATTCAAGAGACATCTATACACTGTCTTCCTCACACTCGTAACAACTCGCTAGCGCTGTCTCTTGTTTATAGTGTCGCCCGTAAGAGACTAATATTGTAATGAATTGATTATTACGATTATGAAATGTGATTAATTGTTGTTATTTTTAATTAATTTGTGTTTATTTGTATTTGTTGATTTTGTATTCGTTGCAATATGGGTTACGTACCTGAATTAAATGAATTTGAATTTGTTAATATTTAATGTTCATAATACCTAAACAAATTTCCATGTTTTTTCAAATTGTGAAAAACCATTCAAAACAGGAGCGGGTCGCTACTTTACTTACAAAAGTAAGCTTAATAAAGTTATGATGTCTTCATACCCCAGAGATTAATATTATATTCCGGTTCAAAATACTTGTTCTGCCTGAATATTAAATAATCGATTTTGAAATTATTAAGTACTTGTAGATTAAGAGAACATTATGCCATGCTGTTAAATATGTAGTTAATTAAAGACAACATATTTAAAGGTCAATGCCTTAAGTCCACCCACTGCGTTGATGCGATTCTGATGATAATATAAATCGCTTACGAATTAGTCCCTAAGTTAACGTGGGAGTTTACTTGTATTTGAGTATTATCAACAATATTATCGGGCTTTGAACGAATAAGACGATATATTTGATAGGCCATGACTTTGTTCTTTTATAAATTTGAACCTCTTTTGTACCAGGGGACCTTGACAGGAGGTAATCGGTAATTTAGAATTTCATATTTTATACAGGGTGGATACCGACGCACAAACGGTAACCATGTATTCAGTACATCATTCTGAACCTACACATAGAATTTTTTTTGTTAGAGATTTATTTATTTAATACTTCAAGCACAAAGTATAGCGGCGGACTTAATGCCATAGGCATATTCTACCAGTTAACCTTTGGGTGATGCAGAGTATTGCAGAGGCAAACAGTGGTAGGTGTATATATCTGCATTTTTTTTTGAGATTTCTTGTTTATGAAACCACCTAGAGTTATTATGAAAGACTGTGTATGTCAGCTATCAGTCACTAAAACAGAAAATGGAGAATTGTTATTGAAAATGTACAGCATTGTAAAAGTTTTGTGCGTTGTGAAAACTTTAAGTGCTATAATCATATAAATTTGTCGATGTCTACGCCTATTATTAGCTCTCAGTGATTAGAATTAATTAACTTATCACTCACGACCCCGTCTTTATGTGGGCCGCACAATTCTTCACGTGGTGGGCGTCAAAAGAGCCGACACAGACATGTATTGTGTTTATGTGTTCAGAAAGTTATAGCTATGAACATAAAGTGAGTGAGAAAAGGGAGAGGTGATTTTGAGGATCAAACATTGACATAATTTATTAATTTACACGAATTGCTTGAGTAACAAACTATAATAATAGTTAAATATGTACCTACAAGTAGAAAAGGGTTACAGGGCGTTCAAAAATTCTTCCGCATCGCTGTCAACAGGAAAAGTGCTCGGAAGGCTGGCAGCATTGCCACGTTGGATGGCAATGCTGATTCTTTGGCCAAAAATAGGTCCGGCTTCTGGTCACGTGAATAGTTAAATAAATAAAATTACAGTCCTTTTTAAGGTTCCTCAATTCCTCAGTGGGCCAAAACAGAACCCTTATAGGATCCTTATAGGAACTTTGTTGTCCGTCTGTCTGTCTGTCCGTCTATCAGGGCAGGACCATGGGTATTTTTGTAGGGTATTCGCACAATAAATGTGGAAGCATAGCATCTTTTAGTTAATTCAAAAAGTTTTTGTATGATTTTTCTTTAGACCCTCAGCTAGGTCGGTAGGGTAGGTAGGTACTAATATGCCAAGACAAGAAAACCCAAACTCATAAGTGGATGTTAGTAATTAACATAACATCAAGCTTGTAATCCTCCAAAGGTTAGGCAGAGGTGTAACTAATAGGTAGTACACCCACATTTTGCCAGTTTTTATAAAGCCCCATGTAGCAGGGTGTGACCTATACAACCTATTACCATAAACTGGGCACAAATCCAGACTTCGTGGCTGCTACTGAGAAATTCTGAAAAACCCAATAACACTGCCTGACAGGGGAATCTAATCCAGGACCTCATGCTCAGCAGTCGCGATTGAGACCACTAGACCAACGTGGCAGTTAGCAATTAAATCGATGTCAATATTTCAATAATGAGCCCCTTTGTCGCTACACTACAGATAAGTGTATTTTAATTAATTTATCGGTACATTGACGCCTAAGGTCCGGAGGATCCACATTTTAAACGAGTGTATCACTCCATAGTAGGTCAATCGTCACGAATTGTCGTTACAACCGTTCTTTGATAAAAATAATGTCTTTTGTTCTGCTCTATATGTTTTTATTGAGATAGTTATGGATTAAATGGGACGATTTGTAGTGAAGGGGACGTTATTAGAAGATATTGTAACTGTTTCTTGATTTTGTCATTAATTTAACAAAAGGTCACGGCTGATCCTTTTAGCTTGTGGAAGACGTAGTTGAAATGGCTGAAAACCTCGGGTTCATGGCATTGTACTCGGTATAATGAACATCTTTTATTATGAGATCAACACACACACATTTTTTCAGGAACTACTTATCCGTACCTGAGGCGGTTGAGTTCTCGAATTCGATGTCTTCGTTCAAGTAGCTCAGTAGAACGAGGACATTGAATATCATTCAGACCGTTATACGAAACTACGAATTATAAATCAAGATCATCATCCGCTCAGCCCTTTCCCAACGATGTTGGGGTCAGCTTCAAGTCTAACCGGATATAGCAGAATACCCAGTATTTTACATGGAGCGACTGCCTATCTGACCTCCACAGTCCAGTTAGTACTGGGTAATACGATACGCTTTAGTAAGACTGGTATCAGAGTTTCGGGCCACTGACTACCTGTAACGACTGTCAAAGATCTACAATTGACAGTCGGGACGAAAGGCTTAACGTGCTTACCAAGACATGGAGGAAACTCGGTATGTAATGGATGGGCACCCATCCACGAACCAACCTAGGTAAGCACGGCATAACCTCAAGATTGACCCGAGCGGCTGTTATTAATTTTAGCCACGCGCTCCTGCAAAAATTATAAATCAAGATATCATACAAAAAAAAAATACACCTACACCTAGATTCCTCTTATCAGCAGATCAAAATAATTTCTGCTTTTGTAGTAACCATCCTTACATCATTATAATCAAGTAAAATAAAAACAAACATGCTTAGTTCTTGATTTATTAAATAGCGACTAAAGTAACATAAAAGCTGAATTTAAATATTGTGGCAACTGGCAAGACATTAATTGTGACAATCTTGACCCAGCACCTATGCGCATTAAATTATACGACTTGACTGCCTCCAATAAACCGCATTGAAAGATAAGACGATCTTTCTCCCATTCTTTTATCACAGCATGACGTGTCAAAATAATATTTAAAAAAATCATTAGCGCATTCATGCATTGTTATAAATTCCGTAACAAATCATCCAAACAAAGAATTATTACTATTAACAGCCATTAAGGTGAAAGTTCATAATTTCGATTGCGGTTATACAGAATAGAACAGAAGGTCAGCTTCAAACAACTAGCGATAATGCGCGCGCGCACATGGACTCGTCCTCCCTACGTACAGAGATTTCCATCGTTTTCATACATCTCAAACAAATGCCAAACTGGGCATGCGCTCAAAACGGTGAAGGAAAACATCCACAGATAACTAGAACTGAAAAGACATGTTTTATCCGCCAACCCACGCTGGCCTGTGTGGTGGATGATAGATTGATTTTGATTTTAATTAATTTTATTTTGAATTTTTGATACGGATTAAGTATAATTTTAATTTATTTTTAATTTCTGATGTTATCTGAAATAAATGAATTTTATTTTATTTTTATAGCCTACTCGTGTCGACACGTATCCCACTCGTGTCGTGTCACGAGAGTGTGTCTCAGCAAAGGGAACCAATAGCGGTTTTGACATTTTGATTCTTGATGCCGTTTGCTAGAGAATTGGAAGACGCGTTTTTTCAGCCAATCACAGAAATAAGCAACGTCTCTATCTAATTTAAAGTGAACACCACACTACTGCAATACATGGTGAGGTATAATTATGCAGTTTTTTTTCAATCTCCTGTAAACTTTGCTATTTTTGACTTACGTGGTGTTAGAACTTCAACGACGATAGGCTGATGATTGCGTTACATAAAGTGTGTCTATGGATGCGTGCGTTTTTGCTCATCGTACGGACCTAACCTTCTGTAGGTACGTATCTACTTTATCGGTACCATCGTATTATTTATTATCATTAAGCCCTTCACCGTTACCATTGTGGATTATGACCCTAATTCTTATTGACCTTTGACAGACATGTAATCATGGAACGTTCGGCGGAAATACATGAAGTTATGGTTGTGTTATTGGGTTGATTACGGCTTTATAGGTTTTATTCGGATTTTCTGATAATAACACTAGTGACGTAAAATTACTTCGTGATTATGTTATTATGTTTAGAGTCCCATTTCCAGCTGTTTGTATCTGGTGCAGGTATGATAGTGTTCTACGAAGTTCACTGACGGTCTACCACTTTTCAGCCTTATGCTCTAAGTAATAAGGTTGAAAGGTGATCAACGATCAGTGAACTCGGTGGTACTTGTATAATGTCCACGATTTTCATTCTATGTCACAGGATTTCGGGAATTCTGGAGAGTTTGTTTTGCCACTTCGTCGTCCCAGCTAACACCCTAGCAAGTGGCGAAAGGCATTTTGGGTGTCTGTCTCTTGTAATTAGTTGTTCCGGGTCTGGCTGTTTGTGTATGTGAGTTTAAATGTTTGTAAACGCACCCACGATACAAGAGAAATTCCTAGTGGAGGAAAAGTAAAAAAAAAAACTTAAGTTCTTAAGTTCTTATTATTAGTCTATTTTCATTTTTATTGCTAGTACCTTCTAGTTACGGAGATATTGATGGTCAAAGTTTCAACGTTTTCACCAGTATTTCTTTTGTAATATTAGTTTTTAAGGTTTTAGCTTTATTTTAAATACCTTCATGACACTTTTACTATTCAATGCGTCCACCAGCACTATGTTTTGAATGCGTTACATTGAGTTTTACAGTAAAACGTGATTTTCCACCCCAAAAAATCCGTTTTCCAGCAATAATTAAGGCGTAGGCTTACTTAGTTTGATAAACAGAATGTTTTGTTGAAGGGTCCATTTACACCTTGTTTTTTCAAACACACTTTTATCGTAGACGTAGACACAGAAGGAAGATGAAATGCAAATTACAATCATATTGCGTACTAACAGCATTATCTATGTAAATTACAACGTAACTACAGCTAGGTGGCGATAACCCTGTCTATATAATTAATCGTCCGATTGTTCTAGATATTCGACCCTTACTAATGTTCTCCGAGATACCATACCGTCTCCAATGAGTTTGATGCACGATAAACGTGGACAAAACATGACATAATTCTCACACGAGCAAAACAAATTGTAATTTTGAGGAAGATATTCTATTCTACATTGCGTATCCATGGTTTTAGTAGTAGTTAGAGAATAAGGGAAACTGTTGGGAAAAAATTATTAGAATAATTAGAGACATAATAAAGTCTTAAGAGCAGCCTAGCGACCGAAGATAGATAGCCTAGTGACCGTCGGACTGTCAAGTCAAAGGTCGAACCCAAGGCACGATCCTGATGTGTCTGTCACTATCGAGTATGTAGTGGAGACTGGAGCCTTAGTCTGTTATTGAAATCATGTCAGAAATTGTCATTGAATGATCGTATTTGTTAAGTAAATAAGTAGTTAGCAGCAGTTATAGCCTAGTGGAGTGCCAAGTTTCGTATTCGAACTGAAGACACCCACCTCAGATTTTTCGGATTCATGTGCGCATTGTACAATTATCACTTGCTTCGGTAAAGGAAAACATCGTAAGGAAACTAGCATGCCTGAGAGATATTTCTCGGCGGCATGTAAAGCCAAGTCAGAGGCCCATGAGCGGAATAAAAACTCTGACACCAGGTTAGGCACTAACCACACGATAAAGAAAGAACTGTTATAGTTTTTTTGAACGCTACAATCGTATCTTTGGTGAAAACTAGGGTTCGAAGTTATAATTTATAATAATTTATCTTAATAATTTTTTTTTTAAGTATAAAACAATAACTAAGAAAACAATCACCAATGTTATCAAGGTACCGGAACGTTATTTTTAAGTGGCAACTTAAACCAGCGGTCACAAACATTGTGTTTAATAAACTAACAGATTTTTTAGTACATCTTTATTTAATTTCGTTTGTTTCTATTTTACTAATAAGAACAGAGTGATAGTTACGAAGATGCTGAAAAATAAATATCTTGTTTGAACCGAATTCGAGTGCGATAAAACAAATTAAAAAGATCAAGTTATGAATCAGCCTGGATAATTATCCGTTAACCATCATGTTACTCGTAGGTATTTGTCAAAGAAAACAATTATCATGATAATTTCAAACCCAGGTGAGAATCCAATAAAAAGTATAGGTACTAGGAATCTAGGATTGCATAAATTCAAGTTAGTTTATTTCTACTAAACAGTCTGTTGTATTTTGACACGCGCCCGTTTTTTATTAGGCGATTAAACCAGCGACAAGATCTTTCGTAGGCGTTTATCAAAAAGCCCGTCGGCAGCTGCTGAACAGCCCATTCATAAATATTAATATAGTTATGTAGGTACTTCTTCTTCTTCGTCGTCACACTCTTGGCAGAGTGGTCGTGGTCGTCACATCAGGGGTGGTAGCAAGCTTTACAATCCGTCGCCATTCCTCTCTTACTGTGGCTTTTCTTGCACATTCGTGGAGTGGACCATTGAGTGCAGTTTTAACTTGGTCGGTCCAACGCATTGGTGACCTGCCGCGCGCTCTTGTACCTTCAACCTTTCCCTGCACTACAAGTCGCTCCACAGATTTGTCTTCTATACGTATGATATGTCCAAAGAAACTGAGTATCCGACATTGGACAATGGAAGAAAGACGCTGTGTGATTCGAAGTTCTTGGAGGATAGAGACGTTGGTTCGGAACTGTGTCCAAGTTATGCCAAGCATTCTTTTCCAGCACCACATTTCTAGAGCGTCTATCTTCTATGTACATTGAACACAAAAAATGGGAAAAAACTCGATGATGAGTTAGGTACAATATTAAGAAGAGGGGTTACTATCTGAGATGACGACTTAACTCTTTTTAAGTAAAAAAGACCCATAACGAAGCTGTGAGGCAGTTCTCTCCGTCATTGCGATATTTTTTTGGTTCGGACCATACCTGGGAACCTTCTAGTTACAGAGATATTGGATGTCAAAGTACCAAGTTTTTCACAAAATTAAAAAAAAAAAAACTAATTTTTAAGGTTATAAGTACCTATTGTAAATACCTTCATGAGCCCTGTACTGCTCAATGCATCCATCAGCAAAATGTTTTGAGTGCATTAAATTGAGTTTTACCGTAAAACGCGATTACACCCCAAAAAAAGTCGTTTTCCAGCAATAATTTTTACGTAGGGGTTACTTAGTTTGATGTACAGAATCCTAGGTTAACGTCTTCGTGAAGGATCTGTTTACACCTAGAAAAGAAGAAAACATGCTACACCGACCCAACATTTATTGGGAAAGGGCAGAAGAATAATGACGATACGTAGTTACAATATCAACTTGGAATATTCTGATAGAATAGTCTGACACGACCCAAAATCTCCCACAGGCCCAAACGCCACAAACTAACCAATCTTATTAACAATTCTCAAGCCCTCAAAGAAGACAGAAAGACATCCAATTAACATAGCAATACAGAATAAGCTTATCCGATTGATTTACAACCATTTAACTGATCATTTGCGTACACACGTTAGCTATAAATTAACTCGGGCCAGTCCGCTACCTCCAATCGTATTCATAGTCAGAGTCACGCATTGATTTTATCGAAAGCTTGATTCACAGGGCCCATTGAATTGAAGAAACGGTTGAATGAAAAAAGAGTGGGTAGTGAATGGAGGAATTAGTAGTTGTATTAACTTGATTTTCCGAGGCTATGAATGTGGAAATCAAGAGGTACTTTTGGATAGCTTCTGCATTTATTTATAGGGTCTATTATATGAGGTTTATTAAACTGAAATTATATTTAGACAGAAAGATTCGAAGGAGTACTAAGAGAGTACTATGTGTGCCCATTACCCTAGTTTGGAATACATGAAGGAAGCGTGGCCGTTCTCGACAAACCTCGCATCGCACCGTGCTGGCAGAAACGACGAGCATCGTGATGACGTCGAGCGAAACGAAGCTTAAAACTTAAGTTAGTTCGCGGTGGAGGACTACTCTGGACGCTCTGAGCCCCATCTATGGGACATAGGATTTAAAGTCATAACCCTAGTTATCGTATGGTAATCACCTATAGGCCTGATGTTAATACTGTGAAAGTAGTAGTAGGTAGTTAGATTGAAGTACATGCTTCAGGGGAGGCCTACGTTCAGCGGTAGACATCTTTCCTTTAATGTGATGATGGAAGTGAGGGTGACAATTTAATTTTCTTTGACGTGGATCGCTCATGCGTTATTGGTGATAAAGTTTTATGAGAAAACAAGATTGGCAGTGGCAACTACGAAAGGTGCATTGACCGTACGTACCTACGTAAGTATAGCAACTTGTAACTGTCAATACAGAGATACGGTCCCTGTGCTCAGCCCTAAGAGACAACGCATCATTGTCGATGCGTTGTCGTTTGACAAGACACAATGTCTACTTAGCATTCGGAGCAGTCGCGCGAGAAATATTCGAGTTTCAATACTCGAGTGGGAGTCTCAATGATGTATCGTGTGAAAACGTTCTTATAATAGTCTTTATGTCCTCACTTGCAATCAAGAATCAACTAACGCACCATTATTTTTAATGCGGCCATTATATCTTGGGTTAATGGAAAAAAAATCTTAAATATTATGGGCGAATTAATGTCAAAAATGCTTGACAAATTCGGTGTTTGGATATAGTTCCATATACCACTGCACTGCATGACATTTATCGTATTATACACTTTGTCTAGGTAACTGGTTTATATCTCGGCAGGTGGAAAAATAGTGAAATTAATTAGTGCTTTGAAATATGAGACGGCATGAATTTGTCGGGAATTAACAATAAAATAAGTAGCGACGTCGTATGATGCAGTCATACTAGTTTACTTCAGTTTAGTGTCTAGTTTAGATACTAGATAGTTTCATCATCATCAGCCTACAACAGTCCACTGCTGGACATAAGGCTTTTCAATCGCACGCCACTTAACTCGATTCTCGGCACCTCTCATCCAGTTGCTACCAGCCACCCAGCGGAGATCGTTGCTCGACCTAGCCAAAGGGCGTCCCACTTTACGCTTGCCGATTCTCGGTCTCCAGTCAAGAACACGTCTACCCCAACGGTCATCGATGCTACGGCTAGTGTGGCCGGCCCATTGCCACTTCAGCTTACTTATTTTGTGATCTATCATACTAGTTTAGGTAATCTATTTTTACTTTATTAGGTTGGTTCATTAAGTATCATTTTCATTTGTCTAATTTTAGGAGTTACCTTTAACAACTTTAAACTGTTGGTGACGATATTTTCATATGCAAATCGTTTTATCGTAATGAATATGAAAAGTTAATGATGTTGACATTTTTCTGTCTAATCGGCAAACCAAAAGTTATTGTCGTCCTATTTGCGGCTTTTCATAAAATATTAAAATATTCAACCTTTGTTTTTACTGCTTGACTGGTGGAATGCGTTGACCTTTTTCTTTGGCAACTGCAATATGTTTCGTCTTGTGGGTCATGTCCACTATGAAACGTGTCGATGCATTGCGGACGTCAATTTAGATAAATAATTGAAAAGGTTTGTTGGCATGCCAACATGACAACCAACTAGGTGGACACATGATCTCATTAAAGTGACCGGAAGAAACTGGACAGCCATGACACAACACACTCAGCATTGGCTGGCCAAAGGTTGAAAAAGAAAAAGGAGTTGGCATGCCATTTCACTGACATTCATGTCGAACGATGAGAGAAAACAAAAAAAATAAGTATTGCAGTGATTTCATTAGTGGGAGGCAGTGTCTGCGTTACATGACTCTTGTTCTTAATGCAGGGCAGTGGCTCTAGTAACCAGGGACCGAAAAGGTTTACCCGTATAAGAGTTTTAATCGGGTTATTTTCTAGGACTAGGTGAAAAACCCTTGTTTTTGGGATGTGATATCCTCATATGACTCCTCCTGCTCTGGGTGGAGCGGAAGGGAGTGTCAGACTTTTACTGACTAAAACCCATCCATGTTCCTTCTTTTACCCTTTGTGTTCCAGGGCCGCGGTATCTCTTACGAACAGTCCCGCATCCCTGGCAGGCAGGTGAAAAAAAAGGCCTGGAGTAAAGTTTAACCCGTAATAAACGGTTAATTAGCCTATAATAACCGGTTCACGTAGGGACATAGTTAATTTTTGTACGTGAAAAATATTCAAGAAAGGACGCATTGGATGGATCGGGATACTTGAGTTATCTAGGTATATCTACGAGTATAGCTGTGGCTGTACCATTATTGCGACCGCTTGACATAAGACAATGTCTGCTTTGCATTTATAAGTCCTTAGTATACATGCGTTTTGATGTAACACCGGGAGGCGTGTGGTAATTCCTGTACTTGGAAGAATGTGGAAGTGCAGACTGGCGAAGCTGTTGTGCGTTTCGTAAACGCGCTTCTGCATTGCGTCAATGTTGTAATTTCAAATTATCAGTATTTTAATGAATGCATCACCAGCTAATCTCCGAAATGGCAGTTCTGATTTTGACGGGACTTTTACTGGCAGATAGCTGATGGATATTTTATGGAGTAACTTTGGCTACTTTTATTTTAGAAAAAGAGTTAGGATTCCGTGATATACGTGAATAGGGAAATAATATTTCTATATAATTTCACGCGGAGGAAGGTCGCGAGCAACAACTAGTTTCATATATTTTTGAATTTTGTAAAGATCGCTATTGCTGTTACGCAGTCTGCGGTTGGTAGGTTGGGGTCACTCTTCGAATATTGTCATAGGTATATATTTCTGCAGAGCTGAACAAAACCGGATAGCCATAAAAATGAAAATAGCTGACAGGTTGTTTCACTTTCCTATAATAATAAATAACTGTTTTGGTTTGTATAGAAGATAAGTACCATAAATCACTTCGAAAATTAGTAAGTTATCGTCTTCCTATTATAAAAAAATTCGTTCAAATTATGTATTGACAGCATGATCGTCGGTTTGAATTGAATAGATTGAATACACATTCATTGTTGGCAAGGCAAGCCACAGGTTGGCTTTGTACTGATCATGAATGTACTTTATTTCGTATTTCATGAATAAAACCTCATACTTAACAAATCTGGGTGATAGACGAACAGTAGGTCGCACGCTAGTGGTAGATCACAAATCCAGTATAAGTTCGCCTACTTTTTAGGGTTCCGTACCCAAAGGGTAAAACGGGACCCTATTACTAAGACTTCGCTGTCTGTCTGTTTGTCTGTCTCCAGGCTGTATCTCATAAACCGTGATAGCTAGAAAGCTGAAATTTTCACAAATGATGTATTACTATTGCCGCTATAACAACAAATATTAAAAATTCAAAAAAAATATTAAGGGGGGCTCCCATACAACAGATATGATTTTTTTGCCGTTTTTATAGATAATGGTACGGAACCCTTCGTGCGCGAGTCCGACTCGCACTTGGCCGGTTTTTTATTGAAGCTCAGTCTTACGCTAGACCAGCTCATGGTCAAATTACTACGATTGACGTGTAGACAGCTGCACAAGCAAGTATGTACACACGCCAGCACATCAAGCTACTACAATAATACAATAATGTTATAAGAAAATAATAGAAAATGTTACAAAATGTTGGATGTTGCCCAAGCTCGATATTAAACCCAAGACTGGGCCGGCAGTCTCGACATAGATACCGACACTATCGCAAACTTTCGATCGCTTAATAATAACAGAAAAAATCGGTTGCACTAACGTTGCTTGCGAGAAACGCATCTTGGATGTTAAGACTTGCATTTCTCGCAAGCAACGTTATGTACGTTGTTTTTTTCTGTTATTATTAAGCGATCGAAAGTTTGCGACTTTGTCGGTATCTATGTCGAGACTGCCGGCCCTGACGTACTTGGGTAGATAACGATACAACAATTTATAAATTTAAAAAAATTGCAGTATTTTACTACCTAGGAAAGTACAGCACAAAAAGCTACTACAATCTGTCAAATTTCTTAAACAGATTATCAACTTTATCGCTAAAGCATTAGGTTCAAGGTTGATTGGGAAAATTTGACAGTTTCGGGTAGCTTGATGTGCTGGCATCTGTACAAATAATTCTATTGTAACAAATATTTCAGTCGGATCGCCATTTCCATATGGTTAAAATTACATTAATAAATTCCTGGTTTCTGTGCGAGCTCAGTGTTCAATATTCTAGTTAAAACAAATATTTGCGCGAACTGACCGACATTACTTCCGGGTCTGGTATGTACGCGTATGTAAATAACTGTTCCGAATCAGAATATTTGTGTACACACGTTTGTGATTTGTATAGAATAACTTATTGATTTCTAGTGCTGTGCTGGTTGAGGTATTCATTAAATTGTTATGATTTTGTAAGCAGTAATGTTATTGAAACCACGGTCGCTTCCTTATCGTTGGCATTTTGAAATGTTTGTTCCGAAAACAATTTTTTCTGAAGTGTAATAATATGACGGAAACCTTGTTTTGTTTGTATTGTCTTCTCGCATAGTCAATTAAGTATTAAGGGTAGGTACAGACGCCAGCATATCAAGCTACTACAATCTGTGAAATTTCTTTAATATATTTTCAACTTTAGCATTAGGTTCTAGGTTGATTGGGAAAATTTGACAGTTTTGGAGTAGCTTGACGTGTTGGCATCTGTACAATGGGCTGCAGACAAAACCAGTATAAACTGGTCTCGTGTTCTATTGAAATTCCGTACTACGCTAGGCCAACCCAAGGTCAAAGTGTTACCACTAAATACTGTACCAACACGCAACGGAAGCTCTCAAAAGGAATAAATTGTTCCCATTTTTGCAACATTTTTTATTGTTTCTCCGCTCTTATTGGTTGTCGTGTGAAGTTATATTACCTTATAGCCTTCGTCGATAAATAGGCTATCCAACATTAAAAGAATTTTTCAATTCGAAGATTAGCGCGATCAACCAAACAAACAAACTCTTCAGCTTTATAATATTAGTATAGTATAGGTACGGGGGGAAGGGACACCGACGTGAAAACGGTTACCACGTTTTCAGTTTCAGTACATCGTACTGAGCGGGGTAAGCACTATTCTGTAGGATGTTGGTTTCGGGGTGCTGGGTAGCAAAAATTACAACTCAAGATCTATAAAATGATAATGAAGATTTTGCTCCGGCCAGAAACCCTATAAGATGATAAAGTTTTGCTCCAACAGATACGAACTCAAACTTTACTAAAATATATATTATTATTATATCTACAATCTAGTATTTAGTCTGTGTAAACAGATTTTGTATGAAATAACACTCACTAAAACTAAAACTTTATAAAGTCTTAAGTAAGTTTAGTTATACTTGTTTAAAGGGCGCTTGAAAATAATATTACGCTCAATAAACAATGGATACTAATTATTGATAGGCAATATAAATAAAGTTTGTTAACAATTTCTCAATTTAGTTAACAATTCTAAATTTAGTTAAGAACAGTTAGGTAGGTATATTTTCGTTTAAAGTTAATAATGAAAAACATCTTGAATTAACATTGTCTTGATGCCAATGACCGGGTTCTAGATGTACTCGAAAAATCCTTTAATAAAACTGAGCGCCTGTAATCCCGGAGAGGCAGCAGAGGTGTACCTAATAGTGCACCCACATTACGCCAGTTAGGTTTATGTCTCCTGTAGTAGGGGGCAGCCTTTTTCCAACAACCGGGTACAAATTCAGACTCCGTGACTACTACTGACAAATTCCAGATGGTAAACCCAATTACTTTGAACGACCTGGGAATCGAACCCAGGACTTCATGCTCAGCAGTCGTACTTGTAACCACTAGACCAACGAGAACTCGTTGGTTTACATGATGTAATATGCAAGTAACAATACTGATCTGACTGTTGTGTATGAGGGCTTGAGTTCGATTTCCAGGTCGGGAAGTGTTATTGGGTTTTCGATCTGAAATTCCTCAGTAGCAGCCAAGAAGTCTGGATTTGTGCTCGATTGATAGCAAAAAGCTCGACACCTACCAATTACATGTTTTACATGTTTATTAAACAAAATGATAAAACATAAGTTTGAAAAATTAAATTCAGTTAACGTTCAATATTTCACTAAACTGCTGCAAACAAATTATTTTCGTAGTAACTTTGTGAAAGTTACTACGGAGAACGAAAATAATTTGTTGCACTCAAATACTATGCAAAGTTTATTTTAACTCTACTCTAATTAGCTACAAAATGTAGGGCGATAGTTTTCTTACTCAAACACGTAACAACACGACTGTTTGCCATCTAAGTATAAGCAGGGACAGTTCAGTTTGTAAGACCATTCATTTTTATGATAAAAACATGACTTAGGGACGTGAAATTCTTAAAATGGTAACAGGCGCAGTTAATATTATGAATTGTCATTTTGTGACCATTTTACAAATTGTAACGTAATTCATATTATTAGCCATTTTAGGCTCCATGATTCTACACCCAGGATTGACTCCAGATGAGGGTAATCCTCAACGGTTAACAGCATCGAAAGGAAATTTTAGATTGTTCTTACGTTTTCACAGCTTGGTTGGTGGGCCTAGACATGGGACCAAAAAAGAGTCATGAAAATTTTTGTTAAAAGTTTTTACAAATCATCTTGTAACTTTTTTGTCAGCAACCAAGTATAATTATGGCGAACCTTTTCTATTTACAACTAGGGACTACCGAGTCTTCCACTTTTCACCCTTATGCCCTAAGTAATAAGGTTGAAAAGTGGTCGACCGTTAGTGAACTCGGGAGTACCTTACCTATCAAATAATATAAAAATATCATTTATCTTTCTCTATTCAATACCCAATTCCTGCACCTAAATCGCATAACAAACTGACCAATTGCAACACAGAATTTCCATTTTTGGCATAACCATAAACCAATTCAACCAACCCAGTCTAATTCTCTTGTACAGACGCCAGCACATTAAGCTATCAAATTTTCCCAATCAACCATGAACCTAATACATTAGTGATAAAGTTTTTTTTTTACTTTTTGATTATTTTTAGGGTATGAGCCCCAGTCCTGAAGGATTCAGCTGATTATACAGGGTAAATCCTTCAATTGGGCGTGGATGGCCAAATCCGAAACTATGAGGAACAGCGAAAAACAGTCATAGGAGTCTCGAGGCCGATCTTGATGAAAACCAAAACTGCATCACCAGATTTTTGAAAAATCAATATTCCTAGCCAGGAATCAAACCCATTGGTTTCAGAAAAACGTTATTTGACAGATTGTAGTAGCTTGATGTGCTGTCGTCTGTACTTTAGCCAATAAACATTGTGCTGTTGTCAATTACCACGATTGATTGGTGCTCTAAGACGTACTTAGCCACTTACTAATGCCTACTAACATAACTGCAGACATTCCAAGTACCTAGTTGGTCGGATTGATTGAATTATTGCTATGTGCAACCAGTGCATATTTAGGAATGGGGCCACGCAAATAGAGAGTTGACAGTTGACTATCGTATGGAGTCGTCTTTCTGTTGGTCATTGCTGAGGATAAGTGTTATTTTGTGCCCATAAAATAATTAGTATGTGGGTTTCACTTTACGCTGCATGTGACAGGAAATGTGAAAATAACGAATTTGGCTTTAGAAAGATACAAGATGAAGAATGCGGGTTGTGTTGAAAAGATGATACGCCTCTGGCTAGGGAGAAAATGACACCTAAATGGCAGACACTGGTTATTGATAAATTCTAAAGGACAATGACCAAAGTTGGTACCAAAAAGTCTCGCGCCTCAAAACCAAAATATTATAGTAATTAGTTTCATATTTTTTTACGGCATTACGCGTCGGGGATTTGATTTTTGAACTGGAAATATACTTTTCGAGTTTAAAAGTACGAATATTGTTTTACTCCCTTTATATGACGTTCCATTTCAACTGAATATAAATGACGTTCCGTTTCAATTGAACAAACCCTTGTCTGTCGAGCGGACTCTAAAATTAATTACAATTAAGTAAGATCAGTACACCAAATCGATTTAGTTTGGTTTATTGCTATTTGCAACAAAATAGATTTTCTCAGCCTAAAGATTTTGATTTATCGATTACATCCCTAAATCCCGACTAGTTTATAGCACTTACTATATATACTCTATGGTTTATAGTTATCTTATCTGTGGCATCTGACATTTGTACTGTACTGACTGACTATTGGCAATGTAAAGGTCTAAAATAAAATCGAGTTTCAGTTAAGCATACTGTGGATGTTACTTTAACTCGTAATTCTTACTAATATTAGTGTATTACGCTGTTTTTAGAGCAATAATGTAATGTATGTGTGTTAAAATACGTCGTTGGTAGCGTCGAAAAAATAGACCTACTTTTTAGGTTAGTTTCGATTTCATAAAATAACTCTGAAACGCGGGTTTTTTTTTCAAAAATAATTTTTGTAGGAGTTAATACGATCAGTGTAGTCTATAAAAAACAAGGTTTGATTTTGATGCAGCATGGTACGGGATTCCATACTTCCATGAGCATTCTCTTTTGTTAATTTCCCTATATTATGTCATTTCCGTTATCCTCATCTAGTACAAGGTCTGCCGTGCCTATTCTTGATAATCTTCATACATATTTGTCAACTAGAAATGGTATAGGTACTACTTGGAAGAGAAACGAATAGCTGGCTACGCCAATTTCATGTTACTTTCTTAGAATCCTACTTAGCTGTTTCCGTCAATTAGAAATAGCATGATTTTATGGACGAAAGTAGGAAATGTTCAAGTTATATAAACGGATCTCTATTACTGCTATTTTTATGGCCACACTGGTAATAGCAAAGCGATATTGCAATAACCAAACATTGTACTAATCAGATCGTTACCCCATATTTATTCAAATACCACTCTTGTCTTTACAAGGATAGAGTATATTTCACGTTGCAAATACGAGAAGCTCGTAATAGGAATCGAAGTTAATTGGTTGGTGAATAGAGCTCATTATAAAAAAAAATCTTCAAGACTTGAAAAGTCTTAATTGAGTGTTTCGTTTACTTAAATAATTATACCTAGTTTTGTTATTTGAAGTGTGAATACAGTGCTTATTTGTAGATGTTTCTCAGTTCTTCATTAAAGAGCTTTGGAGATCATTTCACAATGCTTTTTTAAAGGTGATTTGTTAATTCACTTTGATAGGTAAGGTACCTCCCGAGTCCACTGACGGTAGACCACTTTTCAACCTTATTACTTAGGGTATAAGGGTGAAAAGTGGCAGTCCGTCAGTGAACTCGGTAGGAACTTTGGTTTACAAGCCGTGGGAAAAACAAAAGAGATCTATTATCACTTTCGTGTGTGTTTAGCTTTTCTATCCTATCGTAAATTAATAGTGTGTGTATAATCGGTTGTCACTTTCGCTTTCTATGCGTAGGCGAACTTTGTAGACAATATTATAGAAACTTTTACGTGAAACACATCGTTATTAAAGGCTATAATATCGATTCAAAGAGGTGATTAAATTGTAGTTGAATATTTGTTTTTTATGGTATTTTATTCGTTTTCTTTTACTCTCAGTCTAGGGTTGGGCATTGGATACTAAGGCAAACGAAATAGCTATTTCATGAGTATATTAAATAAGTTATATTTAAGGAATTCAGAACGGTACATTAAAAACCTGCCAAGTGCGAGTTGGACTCGCGCACCGTGGGTTCCGTATAAACTTGTATGTATTTTGTTAGTAAACTACATAATATTTACGGTTTTAAATTTTTCCTTTACATGTGCGGTATGACATTGTCAACGGGTAGTACCCTACAGGTTTTGATTCCATGGTGAAATCGCAAAATATGCTACCTACGGTCATATCTTTTGATCGCGTTGACTAATAAGTAAGTTTGATTTTTTCACTGCTCCAAAGAGTAGCAGACTTGAGTATTTGGTATTAATTTCAGGTTGATTCCTCCACGCGTTCCTGAGAAAAAGGCTTGACGGGCGGACAGACAGAGGGACAACAAAATGATCCTATAAGGGTTCCGTTTTTGCCGACTGAGTTACGGAACAATAAAAAGACCCCAGTAACTGGGTTATGGAGGACAGATAGGCAATTTCTCCATGTAAAGTATTGGCATTCAGCTGCATCTGGTTTGACTGGAAGCCGACCCTAACATAGTTGCGAAAAGGCTTAGAGCCAGATGATTGATGATGACATTTAAAAAGACAATTATTGGTGTCAAATTAAAATATTTCGGATCATTCATCCAGATCTTTTGCAATTGACAACTACGACTTACGAAATAAGAAAGTATATTTCTATAATATTCCCAAGATTGAAGATTCAATCATTTATTAGTTCACATTCGTTGTTAGACAATTTGATCTTAAAATCAGATGATGTCGAGTCAGCACTTTCCAATATTTGATGATATCTATAATTGAGTGGCGATGACGTCATTTTATTTCTACAGAGTCACACGTTTCCGAAGAGTGATCTGTGAAAACGATGATTGATAAATGATGATAGAGTTATGATTTTAGATTGATTTATTTTCGGAGTCTCACGCCTGTAAGAGAATAGTGAATAGTGTGTGTAGTGTGTGTGTGTGTGCGTGTAGTGTGTGTGTGTGTGTAGTGTGTGTGTGTGTGTGTGTAGTGTGTGTGTAGTGTAAGAATAATGTGTGTGTGATTTTTTCGAACACTGTTTTAAGCTTTTACGGTTTAAAACTAAACTTATAGGTACTGTCACTTGCGGGATATCTTCCGTGATTGAACAATAACGAACAATATATGAACAATCACGGAAGATATCCCGTAAATGACAGTATAAGTTTAATATCTTTTCTATTTATTGTGAAAAATTGAACAGTTTTGCACCTTAATCAATTGGTTACTTCATTAAAATAAGTCTCGGTAAGGCTAAACGGTCTCAGAATAGAAATTAAGCAATCAATAATGAAAACATGAGTTTTCAATTTCACATCCATCGTTAAAAACGACATAACAATATGCAATATTCCAGACTGCGACTAAAGACCGTTTAATAAAAATTAAAAATAAACCTCCCTATTAACACCAAAGCCCCCCCAGTCTTATGGAAATCAGCCAGCCTCATTAAAAAACGATTGACACCAAGTCAAAAACAAAGGACTCGCGTGCTAAGACCCCAACGTCAAAACAAACTATCGACTCCTTCATGAATTATTAAAAAGAAGACATTTCCCGGCTGGGCAACAAAAAAAGGAAAATGTCACCTCTCCTTGTGAGGCCCTTGGGAGCAATAAGGTCTGTACTCGCGACCGCCACAGAATAGATAGATACACTCAGAAGCCCAGCTTTATACAAGGACGAGGTGCGTGACACCTGCCTATGTGTGCGTGAGTGTTCACTCATGCACGCACACATAGACAGGCGTCACGTACAGTGAGTGCAAGCGTACTCGCGACTAGCATACGTGTTCGCTTTAGTTCGCACAGGTGATTTTTTTCAGCGCCCTGGATTTTTGAAGCTCGGTTTAGCAATGAAAGTTGACATAATTATACAACAGTGCACTTTTTTAAGTATTTAATAGAGATGAACTCTGTAGTCTCAACGCCAAGAGTTGAAACTCCATAATGCGGTAGAAAAGAGACGTAAAAAAAATTTCCCGGGAGTACTTGGGCCTCTAGACAGTGTAAGATCTCATTTTTTTATGGTTCATGTGTGAATGCACTAGCATTCACTCTTCGTAAACGTGTTTATGTGTGCGTGTATTTTCAATCGTTGTTCAGAGTAGGACTTCTGTTCCTACCTATTCTGCGCAACCTCCGTCTCAAGACATTTGCGTAAAGTACATTGTAACCATAAAAAAGGAGTAATTCAATACGAGGTTTTTTCGTTGGGAGTCGTAAAGTGTTTGGAAGTGTATTGAACTGAAATTAAGCGTGTTGAGGTTTGTTTTGTGGGTTATTTAGTCGCAATGGCGGTTTTGGTGATGCTTGTAAATCCGTAGAGGTTTTATGCTGAGCCTGGGCTTACGAGCAAAGCTTGGCAATCTAATGTTGATGACAAACAAAATACATGTAAGTTCTTCCTGTTTCTTCTTTGAAAACCATATTGCATGCTGTTGTGATTATCAATAAAGGTAATAAATACTTCTTCATGATTTTGGCCTCCTGGTAGTCTGTGACACTGTCATCCTTGTTTCTCATCTCCCAACTGTCCTTGCCATTTTCCTAATACGTAATCTTCTTCTTTCATTATTAGGTGTATGGAAGTGGGGACAGCGGGAATAAACTCCACTAGTGGGGCAGGGTAGTGGGGCCAACGAAACGACGGCTTTGCTTTTTCCCGTTGGCCCCACCAGCCATGGCAGTGGGGCCAACGTGAATACACCTCCTTAAATACGAATATTAAACTAAACGAAGACACAAATCACTGAATACACTCAATGCGCTATACGTACCTATTTAAAACAGCGTTTTGCTTCTGTCGATTGTGTGAAAACAGGTTGATATTTTGAATTATGTTTAGCGCTAATTGCGTTGTTGAATTGCGAACCTCGGTTTTGTATTGAATAGACAGGCTAACGAACGTCACGCTTTGTAAAACATGAATAGAGAACGAAATCTAACCATTCTTAACAACGTTTGAAAACATAAAAATATGGATACCTACTTTTCAGTATTCATTGCAAATAAAAACTTTATAATATATTTCTTACAATTCTCAAGCACTAAAAATAGACTCGCAAGAAACAGAAAAACACGAACAAGAGGAAACATTCACAAAATTCACATTTTGACACTGTCATTGTCCTTTGCGTGTAATTGACCGTGTCGAGAAGCTGCGGAATAATTCACAAAGAGAAAATGGAATTTCAACGCGTACCTGCAATCTTCTACCGGATGACTGGTCACACTATGAGCTCCATAATTTGTGCGATTTTCACACTGGGTTATAGTGCCAGTGAGAGATGAGCTGAGCGGTGGTGTATATTTTCTTAGAGAATATTTTTCCAATAAAATATTTGATTAAGTATTACAAATCAACTTCCGTACGCAAATTGCGCGCTTGAGACGTGGAGTTGCGTCTAGCCTGTTATACGATATAGCTCAACTTGATCCAAGGCAGAAGGCCTATAAGGTAATAATGGATAGATGATGATGAAGATGATGTAGGATTATGAGTATATTATATTCGGTCAGTGGTGACCACGGCTCATAATATTAACCCTTCAGTCTGAAACACAATATACAGACATGTATTACTTCCACATGTCATTCCTACGACTACCTACGCCCAAAGGATGAGTAGCTTTTAACAATTCTGGGCTTTTCAGATAGATCTACACTATCATTTTGCCAGCAAATTCTTTGAATCTACTAGGAAATAACTAGTGTCGTGTTGCCTGCTACACCAATTCGCACCAATCTCTCTCTACTTCGTTGATTACTCGCTCATCTCCCATTGAGAGCTCACTCACAGCGATTTCCACGTAAATGACGCGAAATACGGCACGAAACATTGTGCCGTTGATGGAAATCTTTTGTTAACTTAAATACTGAAGAGTTTAATCTGTTTAATTTTTGCACGGAACGCTTATTGATGGAGTTGATTGAGTTTATTACTGACTAGCTTTTGCCCGCGGCTTCGCCCGCGTGGATGTCGAAAATTATCCGACGGGAACGTACTACCGGGAATAAAAAGTAACCTATAGGTTAATCCTGGTTACGGTAACAAACATAATTACGTACTTTCATCCCCCTTTTTATCCCTTCTGGGGTAGAATTTTCGAAAACACTGAGACACGTATAAATCAATTTTTAGTCGTCAGCCTAAATACTAAATTTGAAGATCCTAACTTAAAAACTGACGGACTATCCTATTAACTTCCATCCCCAATTTTACCCCTTTAGGGGCCCCTACCACGGCCCTGGAACACTAAGGGCGAAAGAAGGAACATGGATGGGTTTTAATCAGTAAAAGTCTGACACTCCCTTCCGCGCCGCCCCGAGCGGGAGGAGTCATTTGATGATTACCCATCCCAAAAAAAAGGGGTGGAATTCCCAAAAATCCTTTATTAGTGAATACTTACTCTTCACAAAGAACAAATCCTCCAATTTTCATATCTCTAGGACCAGCGGTTTGAGCTGTATGTTGATATATCACCCAGTCAGTCAGTCAGTTTACCATTTTATATATTATATAGATTTTAAATTACGCTGTCGGAGAATCGACCCGATTCCGTCGGGATTCGAGTGGAAGGTCTCTTCATGTTAATTTTGATGAAACATAAAGGTACGTATCAATTACGTTGATTGGTATTTTGTTTTTTTCTCAGTAAATTTGTCTGCTTCTGTCGTACCGACAATTTAAGTACGAGCCAACGAGAAGAGTTGGTTTCGTAGATGATTGCCCACAGTCCAAGGTGCGCCAGATGAACATGCATCACCTCATCTTTCTACCCTTCTTCTTCTTTGTTTCAGGGGTGATGTATTGCACCCACTTATCGACCTCATTCAGAGACTTTTTATTGCATCCCTTAGCAAAGAATCCACCATGAAGAGGATCTCCATGCATGACGTTTGTAAGAAGCAACTTTCTAAGAGTATTGAGAACAGTATAACAGTATTGGTAGTGTAGACACATTACTTATTCTGCTTATAAAAGCTGCGATTCATCTGACAGCCATAGGGATTATTCTTTTATCAGCATTCAATATAGCGGTAACTTTTACAGGATCATAATAATAAAGCAGCATTTTGGACGAATCTCTCCCGGGATAATAAATTGTCTGAGTTTTATGTTAATTTTTATTCCCTGCAACACAAAGGCTGGAATTAATGCTGATGATATTCGAACAAAAATGTTCGGTAATTTGATTTTGAAGTGAAAACTGCATTTTGAAATTGGAGAAATAATTTTAAAGCTCTCTGTATTCATTTATTATTTTACTCCATATGAAATGAGATCACTGCAAAGTAATATTGTTGAGTAAAAAAGTTAATCAGCTCATGTTTTCTCAACGGCAGTTTAACATGTAAATTGGATATTTTTTGGAGAGTTTCTCCTTGAATAAGATCGGCTACCTATAATATTGATTTTACGTGTCTCCTGGCTGGGTATTTATGGTCAAAAATAATTAACGATAGACTAACTGTCTCGTTGGTGGCAAGCGCAATTATTGAGCATGAAGACCGGGATTCGATTCCCGGGTCGGGCAAAGTGTTATTGGATTTTTCCATCAGAAACTTTTCAGGTTCAGATTTGTGCCCCGTCGAAGGCAATAGGCTCGCCACCTATTACATGGGACTTAAAACATAACAGGCAAAAAGTGAGTGTTCTATTAGGTAAATCTCTGCCTAACCCTTGGGATTATAGGCGTGATGTTATGTAGGTCTTACACCTTCTTAAGGTTAAAATTGATTGGAACACTTCAAATATTTTCCGTCAAAGTAAGTTCCTTTCATTCAATATAAAAAAAAAACAAGGAACAAAGTAATTTTAGAGTAACGAACTCATTTACAATGCAAACCACACTTGCATACAGATGCCAAAAAAATTAAAACATCAAAAAAATCGTGTCCACCATTGTTCATTCAACTCGGCTTTGTCTTGATTTCGTGATGGTTGACGCGTCAGGTACAAATATGAATATGTTTTAAAAACTTTTGTATACTGATTGGTTCGTTTATGGGCGACTTATGTTCTGAAGGTGGGTAATTAGTTGTTGGTGACTTTTGTTGATAAATGTCTATAACTACTGGCGTTTACGGGTAAGTTAGCTATGCTGTAGGCTTTTATAAACATAATAATTAACACTAGAAACGGGATATTTACCACGTCCACTATTTGTTTTGAGTTCCCGATTAACATACTTCATTTTGAAATGGCATTTAGCAATATCAGTTCACAAACTATGCATTCTGTGTGCTACTGCTGATTATTGTCCTGATTTTTGTTCTAATATACATACATATATAACCTTACGCCTTTTTCCCATGGGGGTAGGCAGAAACCACAGAACGCCACCTGCTACGATCCTTACATACTCCTTTTGCCTCGCCCATTTTTATATGTTCTAATATTATGTGGTTTAATTTAATTCCGAGCTGAAGATATCATTTTTAAGCAGTATGATCAAACATGTTTGAGAGTTCAGCTTTAAGTCACCCACCCACCCGCAATAACTTCAGTTTATCCGTGATTATGGTGCTTGCAACAATATAACAGCGTCGAAATATCGGGGACTCAATGCTAGTGCAACAATTTTGTCTTTTAACGAACTGCATTTCTACCTTTGGATCAAATCAATTCAATTTATGCCTCGTCCACGTTCATATGTTCTAATAATATGTGGTTTAATTTACTTCCTAGTTGAAGATACATCATTTTTAAGCAGTATGATCAAACACAGCTTGTTTGAGAGTTCAGCTTTAAGTCACCCACCCACCCGCAATAACTTCAGTTTATCCCTGATCATGGTGCTTGCAACAGCGCCGAAATATCAGGAACTCAAAACAAACAGTAAACATGGTAAATATCTCGTTTCTAGTGTTAATTATAACAGCTTTAAGTCAACAATAAAACAAAATGTCTCTAAATAATGCTAGTGCAACAATTATGTCTTTTAACGAACTGCATTTCTATCTTTGGATCAAATCAATCCAACCTATTTCTGTCACAAACGGTCACTTAACAAAATTGAGTTATACCAATCGACTCGGATCAAAATCAATTAACATTCCGCAAACGAAGTAGGTGAAAGCTAGTTAAAATTTAATTTCGGTTCACATACCTAGTAGTACAGTCACGAGCATCTATTTGGAAACCCTATGAAAATTCAAAAGCGATATTCTTGTGAAATAACGGTTGCAGCTTTGAGGTAAGACCTATTTCAAAATAGGCATTTCCTAAATTTACTGGGATCGGTACCGTCAAACGAGGTGAATAGGGACGCAGGGGTGAATCGAGACAAAACTAGGGATTTTACCGTTGAAGTAATATGTTATGTTGCCAAAAAGTACTCTATTTTATTTACTTAGTTATACTTAATTATTTAGAGTCCTTGTTGACAACTTGACATATTAATTCACCGTTCAAATCCCTTTCAAAGTTTTGTCTCTATTCATCCATGCGTTCCTGTTCACCCGGTATCTAGTTTAACCAGACTAGCTTCTGATTACCAGGGCATCTGCTTCACAAGATAAACAAATTAATGGTTCAGTGGAATTTGATTGTGTGGATTTGCCATACGTCAAAAACTGACAGTCGAATGACCATTGAGCCGATTGTAAATTAGCGGAGTTGGGCCAAATATTATTCATGAAGCTACTATCTGACCTCGAACATAAATCACTTTTGAACTTTCTTACGTATTTACGCTCGCGACTGTACATATACACTAGGTTTATTTTAAACGCAAAGTAAGTCTTAGAAATTCAGTCTGAACCACGTTCCTAACATTTGCTTAGGAGGAAAGTAACAGTTACTCATTTGTAGTTTCCTATGAGTGATTTACAACTAATTACGATGTAAATTAGGCAAGGAACGGTAATAGTTAGCGGGCAGAGCGTAATGTAAGTGGATGGGTTGCCTTCGGAAGAGTATTGCATTGTTTTACAAATTTTGATGTGTTTCCCAATGAGGTTGTGTTGCATTTTCATTATTGGTGCGCTTGGGGTCGTCTAGGTTTTCATTATACCACGAGGCATTAGCATACGTGCGAGATCGAGTTTAAGGTTTGAATTGCCTGTAATTGAAGCGTCTAAGGCTTGGACGCTTCAATTTAAATATTGGGTTACAATTATAAAACTACTGTTTTGAAGTACGGCTTTAAGGCTTTGATTTTTTTTACAAGATTTTATTTAAATTGCAATGTTTGTTGTGTGTTTACGTCAAATCTTGCAACTGAATTTTCAATCAATCAAAGCATTTATTTCAATTAAGCCATTACAGGCACTTTTGAAAAACGAAAACAAAAAAGCCAAGCTACAGTCCATAATAACTTGCGAAAGTACTGTAGTTGCACATTCCAAATCGTAGATCTCTATGGAGAAGAATGGGTAAGAAACTCCATGGACACTCTTTTAGAACAGTTATCCCCAACTGATTGAGCTGAAATTTTGCATACACGTTTTGTTTGGATGACAATGCATGAAGTGACGTTTCAAACCCAATATGGCGAACTCCGAAAGATGGTGGACTGGTTATTTTTATACACCTCCATGAAATGGGTATCAATTAAAATAAGATGTTTCTACCTCAACCCAAAGAAGTTGTCTCTTCTCCTCCCTTGGTAAAAGAAAGTATCATCGGCGAGGTTATTGAACTTCGAAAACAAATGAAAACCGTATCAGATACATAATTAAGGATTTGAAATCCACGGCTCAATAGCTCCAAGGCGTAATCGTTCCATTGTGATGGCACATCAGAATGTCAAGACCAATTTAAACGGACCCTTCAGTCTTCATTGAAATCATTCATTTGTTTCATTGATGTTATGCTTTTGTTTATTGGTCGAAGTATTTTCAGACGTAGAATGTTGTTTGATCCATGTTAATTGTTTGCGTTGATGTTTACAGTGTAGTGTAATGGAATCCTGCCATTTAATAAAAATAAAAAACGAAGGCCATTAATACACGATGTTATGAGTCATTGATCATTTGAATTGAAAATACCTATGCTACTTACGTCTGCTAGGCATGGAAATCAATCTATCTACTTACCTTTTACTTATTTCGACAGAACATTTACAGCTAGTACCTACTACTAGTATTTACTTTCGGAAGTCGGTGACTTTATTTGTTTCATTGGCTTTTTTGCCACCGACTTTCGAAAGTAAAGTTATTTTAGTATTTTTTTTTTGTGTTTTTTTAGAAGTCGGTTTTTTTTTGCAAAAGGTTTTTTATTTTACTCTTTTTAGTCAAGGTTAGTTGTTGACACAAGTTCTTGTCATAAATTAATTTTTACATTGTAACTAGAAGTTATTTAGGAATCATCATGTCACCAACATAGCGCAAGAAGAAAAAATACGTATTATAGGATAAAAAAACAAAATTACTGAACCGATTTCGATGAAATTTCTATGGCAGCAATCGGGAAGCATATCCTTTTATATAAAAAAAGAATTTTTCAAATCGATTCCTAAATGATGGTGTTATGAGGTAACAAACAAACAGTTTCTAAGTAAGTTAGATTTTATGTTCAGTGATAATACACCGTTAACGTATTGGCTCTTTTCAAAACACGGCACAACTTCAAAGTACAGAAATAATATGAAAATAACATCAGACCTATAATCCCCGAAGGGTCAGGCAGAGGTGTTTCTAATAGTACACCTACGTTTCGCAAGTTATGTTTAAGTTACACTTAACAGGGTGAGAGCCTATTGCTGCAAACTGCATGGCTGCTACTGAGAAATTTCTGATGGAAAAACTCAATAATACTTTGCTCAATCTGGGAATAGAACCCAGGACATGCGACCACTAGACCAACAAGGCAGTAGTATGAAAGTATCCACACTTACATTATCAAAGTGAATGTATGTCTGTTCCCTCTTCATGCCGAAATAGTTGAAGGGATTACGTTAAAAATTTGCATTGGCCGATGGGGCCGAAAAGTTCTGGTGTGGCGACCGCAAACCGAAGACGTCGCGTTGGAAGGCCTCCCACTTGGTGGACCGAATACCTGGTGAAGGTTGAGGGGATCCGCTGGATACGTGACGTCAATGTGGCGACAAGGGGGAGACAATGTCCAACAGTGGACGTCTTTCGGCTGAAATGAAACTATTATTACCTACCTAAGCTTTGTTTTCAGATTAGACCACAAAAAAACGGCATCCGCAATTTCAGAAAAGAATGATAAGACCGCGAATCTTAGCAAAATGTCAGCACAATTCACAATCAGCTACGAAACATAGCTAACACATTTATTTCTAGAACACCCTACTGAACTACTTCAACGAAATAATCATCCTTAAAACAAAGTAAAATACAATTTATTTCTTAACGACGCATGATTAATATAATAATATCTTCTTGAAATTATTCCAACAAAGCGAGTTCCTAAGAATAATACTATGCTCCACAAATAAAAGTATTAAGTTATTTGATCTATAAACTGTTTTTTGTTTTTTCTTCTTTGCTTTTAGTTTTCCTCTATTCGTTTTATGGAAACTCAACCGCGCTTAATAAATTGCAATTAATGCGGTTCGAAAGATCACGTTTAAACTGGTTTTTTTTTCAAATACGATAGTAACGCTGCTGTTTGTTTATCTGTTTCTATTTCATGTTATAAGATAAATACGGATATTTATCAGAGTATTGGTTTCGCAATCGAAGCCACGCGCAAAACTTAGTATTAATATGCATGCGAATTACTAGAAATTGCTTCGGAAAGGTTTATAAAACAATTATGGAGAGTTTTTATTGGGAGGTTGTTTGGATGGTTTTATATGTACTTTCACAGAAGTTCTTGTTTGGTATTTATTGATGATTATTTTCCGCAATGAATCCCTTGGAATGATTTTTAGAAAAAAAAAAATTTAACTTAGCTGTTTGTGTTTAGTCTGGTCGAGGATATACATACTTTTATTGGTGCTTTGTTAAAAAAGGACCAGTTTTATTTGAAAAAATGGTACTTTCAAAGCGTTCCATCTTTCCATAATTATGACTATCAACAGAGAATTGACGTTTCATAAAATTTTCGGTAAAAAAAAACACATATAACCCGTCTGCCTTCAAAGCAAGAGTAAACATGCATCTTCTGGGCACGCTCGTTTCATCATAGACCTCATCCATCGCTTTCCACCACGCGTGATCGAGGTCATGAGCAGCCCCATTTTGTAATAAAAAAAAAAGAAATGTTTATTGATCCTGGATATTTTTTTTTTACAAATACAACACTTAAAATAGAACCGGGCAGGCCATGTACTCCGTATGTCTTAGATTGGGTTCTGAACAACAGGAATCAGCGGCGCGGCATGCCTAGGAGATGGCGTGATAAGCTGGACTGCTACTTATAGAATTGGGCTGAAATAGCTCTAAAGAGAGCAGAATGGAATAAAGAGGGGATATCAGTTTTTAAACTGTCACGGTCACTAACATTATAATTAACACTAGAAACGGGATATTTACCATGTCCACTGTCTTCAGTTTATCCGTGATCATGGTGCTTGCAACAGCGCCGAAAAACAAACAGTGGACATGGTAAATATCCCGTTTCTAGTGTTAATTATAATAAAAGAGGGGATGTCTGTGCCCTGCTGTAGGACACAATAGGCTTATCATAATAAAACTTCTGTAAAACTATAAAGCAGTTGGTTGGCAAGTTGTTTGGTAGGTTATGTCAATTCTATTTCCCGTTATCAATTGAGCTGATAGAATGGCACTTTGTCTTTTCCCTCAAGTTCATAAAATTACTATCTAGCAACTAATGACTAATGAAAAATGTCAACCTTATTTTCTTTGAAAATTATTTAAAAAATTACAATAATATCGATTTGCAACACAAGTAGTGAATTAAATTACTTGTTTGATCTTCGGAAAAAAACGATGTGCTTAGTTGACAATGCTAAGGTATTTATGCAGTATTGCTTATTACAGTATGTAGTATTCATCATCTAATCTAAATGTATCCATTATTGTATCACAAAACCATTTTCCGCAACCAAAACAAAGACTCAAGATAAATTCACCACAATAATTTCTAATGGTCAAAACCCAACCAATATTGGCCGTTGGGGACAAATAAGAATCACGTATTAATGTTGTCTCACCCAACATTTGACCAGGTGTTGGCGTCATACCTAATTTTCGATGCATTATTTTGATGTTTGAGGTTCAGACAGCTGCTTTAATTGGGTCTCTATCCGTCCCGTACCCGTAGTAGACCTTTGAGAAAGGTAAATAATTAATGCAGCTGTCCGTACATATTTGAACAATAACTTTGATACGGATATCTGATGATTCGTTATTCCATAATCTAATAGTTTACTTTCATTTGCGAAGTTTTATTTGCTTTCAGAAACATGTAGCTACAGAATACCTTAGATGATCCTACATAATAATACGTAGACACGGTTAGCGCAGTGGTTAAGCGATTGTCTGCTACGCCGCGTGTCGCTAGTTCGATCCCGTACGGAACAAATATTTGAACGATATACAGGTAGTTTTTCCGGGTCCGGCTGTTTTTTATGGGAGTTTTAATGTTTGTCAACGTATTCACTACACAGAAGAAATTCCTAGCCTAGTGGGGTTAAAAAAAATCGAATAAAGCGTTTTCAGAAATCTATTCACTGAATTCCTAACTCTAAATATTTCTTTCTTAACATTTCCTTACCTAAATGAGCACAATGCAAGTTTTATTAATCAGCTATTGAAGTTATGTATAAAAATATATATAATATAAATGAGAACTGGCACGGAACTATACCAACTTCATACATATTTACCACACTAAACACGAAATCTTTCGTCGTTGGCGCCTCTTAATTTACCCACCAGTAATTCGTAACGCATTACCACCTACGATCCGTAGGTCATCGGCCTACAGATTGTCGTGAGCTGCGACTAAGCCCATTGTTGGCTGGGTGTAACATCTGTAATTATAAGCTAAGTGGGTGCAAATAGCTGAGCTGTGAACGCATATATTATGCATTTAGAATTTAGAGGATTGTATGGTTGCATGATTACAAATTTCTCTGTACTACACTATAAAAGTGCTCAGTTGCCAATTTGTAGAATAGTATAGAATATTCATTTATTTGCTCAGAATGTAGGTATTTACAATAAGGTGGTTACAATAATATTAAAGAATCCTTGTACATTTTGGCATGGAAACATTGATGCAGTTCATCGTCAAACATACAAACATTGGTACACTACTAGATACCTACATTTTATCTAGAAATTTCGATTCGGAGTACTATCATTGATTCATTTATTTTATTTATTAGTTGTTTCTCGCGACTTTTGTTCTCGTGAAATAATTATAAAAAAACCCCATTATTATAGGCACTTCTCTTTTTGAATCGAATTTTGTTACCAATTTCAAGGTTTTCAATTCTTTTGTACAGAACCCTAATAGATTTTCTAAAATAAGTATATGCTTATGTTAGACCTCATAACATCAGATATCTGCCAGTAGAAATCCTGTCAAAATCGGTCGAGCCGTTTCAGAGATTAGCCGGAACAAACAGACAGACAGACAAAAATTAACATTAAATGTGTTTTTGTTTTTTATTAAGTATTTATATATTCACTGCGTTAATAACAATTTAACTTAGCTTATGTTATAGCTTATGTTATATTATGCTATGTACTTAATAACTAGAACAGATCGGGTGCGATTATAGCTGAATAGCCATCCGTTCTTGCTTCTGCAAACATTAGCACATTTAGCACGCACTGCAAATAGGGAGGCAGCCGCAACAGCATCCTAAAGATGTTGTTATTACTTGTTATATTGCACGCGCAGGACACTGGCAGCCCCAAATACCTAAAACTGGCCACTCTCTGCAATTCCTCACCATACAAATTAACTAACTAAAAAAAAAAAATTTGCAGATCCGTCCATATATGACGGAGTTATGCCCGAACATACATAAAAAAAAAGAAATACAAACATCCGAATTGATAACCTCCTCCTTTTTGAAGTCGGTTAATTAATTACCTATAGATATGCACGGAAGTGCATCAAATTACCAGTTATGTACTTACCTAGCTACGTAAGCTTCGATTATCGTGATTGATCGCAGGAAAATAAGTGAAGATTGGTTGCAATTAAGTAGTTTGTAACATCGTTAGTGATGTAAATGATATTAATTTGCATAACAGGGAGTTAATCATCTTTACTCAGTTTAAAATCCCACAACTGGGCGGTCTTTTCCTCCTATCTAAAGTTAAATAAGAATGATGATAAAACTGCACTGATAGAATCCACACCTCAACAACGTTCGACGTTCGTTCAACGTGCGTTTATATAGTGTGATGACCAAGTCTGAATCAATCAGTGATCACGACAGACGAGATTAGAAAACATAAATATATTTATTATTTGTTTATTTGGTGGTAGTCATCATCATCATTCTCTTGTCCCAATTTATTTGGGGTCGGCACAGCATGTCTTCTTCCATACTTCTCTATTACTCGTCATCTCAGCAGTCACCTCCTTTCCAGCCATATCATCCTTCACACAGTCCATTCATTCTTTCTTTGGTCTTCCTCTACTCTTATAGCCATCCACATTCATACTCAATGTGGTCGGGGTTCGATCAGGTAGGCAATTTACTTTGCGTTATTTATTTCAACACCACTGCTGTCTAACCGGTAAAGGAAAACATCGTAGGGAAAGTGGCATACGTACTAGAACCAAAAATTCGAAGTCAATATTTTGACATTTCGCATTGCCACCGCGTGGCGAACTGTGTCCCACTACCTCTGTGTGTAGGTAAATGCCTACATTTATCTTTATTTTAGGCAGTGCCTACAGAAAAAATGCCTACATTTATCTTTATGGATATAGATACCTATATCTATTTCCATGTTTATTTCCAATAGTTAAAATCATTTTGAATAGACAATATTGCAACATAAAACCGTAAATATGTCTACACCGAGTTGTTTAACTTGTACATGATTACAAACTACACAAATAATGTGTTTCGCTTTGAACCAACATTGATTAGTGGCTATCATTTACTCGTCATTCATGTATAGTTGGCAAAACAACATGTTTGAAACGATTATGTAAATATTTACTTGGTTTCCGTTTTAATCTACAAAATATAGGACACAAAGTTGCTCGGAAACTCATTCGAGTAGACTTCAGTCGAGATTTGACTTTCGAAGAAGACTTTCGGTTCTAAGAAATATAGGTAATCTTTCCGTTTCCATCTCAGTTCAGTAGAATTTTGGCTATTGGCTGGAAATCAGTCAATCATTTAGTCATTCTTTTCTCTTTCTCTCTCTCTTCTTCAACCTTTGGCCACTCAATGCTGAGCTCTTCCAAATCTCTCCACTTTTGGCGCTTTTGTGTCATGGCTATCCAGTTTCTTCAGGTCACTTTAATGAGTTCGTCTGTCCACCTAGTTGGTTGTCGTCCCACATTCCTCCGTGCCGTCCGTGGCCTCCACTCCAGCACTTTCTTCCCCCATCTTTCACCCAATCAATCATCCAGTCATTTCGTCATTAATCTATTTTTAATTTAGAATAGGGTCTAATTAAATTTGCAATTGAAACACAGCAGAATTATCGTTAATATACTATCGTCTCGTTACGTTCTGTTCTCCCCTCGATTGTCCACCATTGCTTGGGCCAATCGCATTAATGCTGCCAAAGATTCCAACCTACTCTACCTAACCAATCCAGTGCTAAAAATATTATGAAAACTGATTTTAATAAGCACTTCCTAATTCCTTTGAGTAGACAAATACGTACATAACAACACGCCTGAAATCCCCGAAGGGTTAGGCAGAGGTGTACCTCATAGTACACCCACATTTCACCTGTTTTGTTTAAGTGCCATGTAATAGGGGGCGAGCCTATGGCCATCAACCAGGCACAACCTGACTCCGTGGCTGCTATTGAAAAATTCCTGATGGAAAAACCCAATAACACTTTACCCAACCCGGGAATCAAACCCAGGACCTCATTCTCAGCAGTCGCATTTGAGACCATTAGACTAATGAGGTAGTCAATAAATAATTACATCTTAAATCGGTACACACGCCAGGTGGGTCCATGCTATTTGAAGTTTCAAGAAGTTCAACGTCTCGCTTAAAGATCGCATCGTTGCAATTATCCGTAGTAATTAATGATCCTCGTCAATCTATCTGCATGCTAATTAAACTTCTAAATCCGCATGCACATTTGTTTTAATCTCCATAAACAATGAGTCGTCAGCTCCAAATAATTGACTGAATGAAAAATCTTCAAGGGAACAATCCACACTTGTTGATTAGCAAAAGGAACAAGCATGGTGGCGATGAGACGCCACGCAGAAATTGTAAAGGATTATGTGGACTAGTTTCATTTCTCGTTGGAAAACCGCTGCGTAGTAGTGCTTGTTGTTCATAGTTATAAAAATAGCGACCGAGAAAATCCTTATTTGGATATTATTTTTACAGTTACGTAATGTAACATCACGCCGGCAATCCCCGAAGGTTTAGCCAGATGTGTACCTAATAGTACACCCACATTTTGCCAGAGTACCACGTAATAGGGGACGAGCCTATTGCCATCAACCGGGCTTATATTCAGGAATCGAACCCAGCACCTCATGCTCAGCAGTCGCGCTTGCGACCACTCGACCAACGAGGCAGTTAGTCAGTTTTGCAGTTAATTCAATTGAATTATGGTGGTGGTGGTGGCGAATGATGTGTTGAGTCATGACCCTAAGACCAGAAGGATTCATTTGGCCGTGTTTAAAATAACTCTTAAACTGATCTTAATCACCATTAAAAGCTTTTGTCAACTGCCAGACAATGCAACTTCCCTTTTATGTTTAGCACAAAAAAACATGTTTATTTCACTTCACAAATGCACCACAAAGTCCATAATAAAAGCACTTCAAAGTACCTAAATCTAATTAAAAGAAAAACAAAAACTAACCCAGACTACAACCATCTGTATTATGACAGACCAACCATAAACTCATTTGATCTTTTTACGCAGCGATTCCCGATTAGATCTGAAGGGGCCTTTACAAAGAGTACACTGTACGTATGCAGTGTGAAATGTCGAGACAAATTAAAGGCAGCTGCAAAGTGCCTGCGTGATTGGCGAGTGCACATTTAGATTTATGATTAAAACGTGTGAGTAATATAGTCTGAAGCTCACTTTAGATCATCTTTTATTAAACTGTTTTTTTTTCTGTCGTTTTTCTTTTATGGCTGCTATTAGACTGTCTTGTGTTTAATTTGTAATCAATTTGGGTTTGTTTTTGTTCTGTTGAGTGAGTGAGATGGGTATCTGAATTAGACTTTAACAAGTTCAGCGAAATATCTAACTTGAGACGGTAATAAACTCTGTAATCTATAAACAAATGTGGTAGCAGTTGGCCTTTGAAGAATACATTGTGAAATCTTTCATTGATGCAATGATGACCTTATCCTGAGAACTACCTTAACCGTTGCAGATACACCAAAATGTTCTTAGGATCCATAATTTGTCGTGAAGTTTTGGTCTCTATTCACAGATTTTCAAAAAAATGTACCAATTAGCAAGAAAATTACCATTTTACACAAAACATTTAATTGATGCCAATCGATCCTGTTTTGTAATGCTGATAAAAAAACTTCTATGGGACCAACCAAGGTTGGAGTACTAAAAAAGTCAGATATCGCAAAAGTTTCCATCCTATATAACGAATAGACTGCCCAATTTCGGGCTTATGCAAAGAGCCTACTTTTCTAATAAAAAATACACAGGAAACCAATTAATCAATAAGTTTTCCAATGAATGCCCCCACTAAGATTTCTTAGGAGAACTTACTTAGATCAATCCAATGATAAACATGTTACTACGAGAATCTTAACAAGACGCACTATATCTTACATAGAATCAGTATTCCCAACATTTCCCTGTTACATTGTACATAAACCGAATTATGGAAAGAAAACACACGCAAAAATTCTGAGAAAGCAGTGGATTGAGATGTAAATCAATGTTCCTTTGTAACTCCCGTCACCGTATTTCAATTGTACCAGCACTATTCAGACTATCTAATCTAAAAGGGCATAAAGGGCATGTTGACTTAAAGAAATCCTGGGAAAACACAAAATTCTTAACTTCAATGCGTTCTTTTAAATTATATCTTGCTTTTACCATCATGGTGCTTATGACTTTCTTGGTTAAAAGAATCCTAGATTATGATTTGTGGATAATAAACTGTATAAACATAAGACGTAAGGGTTTTTTTGGAACTTACGCTCATTTGGTTTCCAGTATTTCTTCTAACGCTCAAGAGACGTTGCGTGCCATAGTAACATCTATGTTAAGAACATGTTTTCTAAGTAAATCGTATTTGTTTCCCGTTTTGGATAGTGTCGGATTTGAATGGATTTTATTCTATAGATTTCAATTGGCCCGTGAACGCCTATCCATTACTTGGGGAGGCTTATGTTGAAAGGTTTAAAACTCACGTATTTCTAAATTAGATTAAATAGGTATTGCTTCTATGTTTTGCTTAGTGAATACATTTCCGTATGTAGGTAATCTTAATAAAATTTAGTCAACGTCTTTGAAAGAAGGTCTCGGAGCTACGAGACGTTCTTTATAGGAAAAATGAAATTGCTTACAAACAATATGAAGACAGACATAGGGGTACTCTTAATTAATAATTATTATTCCGCGAACCGGAAGACGTTGCGTTGAAAGGCCTCCCATCACCTGGACCGATGACCTGGTGAAGGTTGCGGGGATCCGCTGAATGCGAGTCGCACGGGATCGGTCAATGTGTCAATGTGTCAACGACACGTGGGGAAGGCCTATGCCCAGCAGTGGACGTCTTTCGGCTGAAATGATGATGATACAGGGTCAATATAAATTAGCGTTTTTTTAATTTTTTTTTAACGTTGCCCTACTGTAGGAATTTAGTAAACTGCATTAGCAATGGCCCATTATTGTCAATAAACACATTTTTCTTTCTTTATTTCAATGTTGTAAAAGTGCTGTGTTACAATTTTGGTCAACAATTAAGTATATTATTACTATTTGTATGCTTTTAATTAGGTAGTTCTAAAACATTCCAATCCCATAGCTCACACCCTCGTAATCTACCCACATGATTAGGTTTAGCATACCTTATTAATGCATGATCACACTCGATCCGTACCAATTTACTCTGTTTAATCCATTCATCATTCAAGGACATGTTCCAATTCTGCAAAGGGTTTCAGTTGATTTCAATAGCAGTAATTATCTTTTCGTCTCCTGGTAAGTAAGCACTGAGGAAGGATTTGAAAAATATGGGATGCATTGTACAAGGTGTAAATGGACCCTTCACGAAGCGGTCAACCAATCAAACCATCAAACTAAGTACGAAAATCAACAAGAAAAAAAAAAGATAAAGAGAGATAAGAGAGAGAGAGAGAGATTTTGGAACGTAGTTCCTTATCGCGCGTTGCGGGGCTAGATGGAAAAAATTCAGACGAAAAGTGTGTACGACACTTTTACCCGACTGCGCGACGCAAAGGAGGGTAATGTGTTTTTTTTGTGACTATTTTTTTTTACAATTCCTTCACTACTTCATCGAAAGGAAATTCGTTCCATCCGGGTGTCCCTTGACACCTCTCTAGTTTTTATTTGTTAGTATTTTTTTTTGGGGTGAATTACCTATCACATTTTACGGTAGGATTCAATGTGATGCCCTCAAGACATTGTGCTCATGAAGTCATTGAATAGTACAAGGGTCATGGTCATGGAGGTATTTTAAATAGTTTTCTTATTAAAAAAAATATATAAAAAAAAAAACTCGTATTAAAGAAAAAATCTGTAAAGAAGGAACAATGTAACTTTGACCTCCTCCTCCGTAACATGAAGGTTCCCAAGTATGGTCCAGAACAAAAAAAGTATCGCAACGACGGGGAGAACAAATGCGTTTCGGCTTCATTAAGGGTCTTTTTACAGCCATTAGGTAGAGGCTTATCATTTATGCCGACGAAAAATTTCATCTGGAACACGGCTTGTAATTTAATGAGACAGCGCAACACGCTATTGAACATACAGAGATGTCTCCCCAAAAAGGTTGACAGCTCCCACAATACCCAATAATAAAACACAATTACAAACCGAAAACAATAAACGATACAGTACCACCAAAAGACAAATGGGTCGGACAATTAATACCGAAACCCAACACTATCAATGTTTTCGATATTAATCATTAATAAAGTGATATGGATAGACCCTCTATTGTCGTAGTGATGGGCCGCCTTAATGGACTGTCATACACACTCCCCTATTGTTCTAGAATAATGGTGACACATGAAATTACCTGTCTTTCATACGGAGTACAGTGACATATTATAAATTACGCGAAAACAATGGTTATGTCACAAAGGGCCCTGAATTTTGTACTGTGGGTAACAGCCAACTGACGTTTGTGGTTCCTCTTTGATTTTGATGTTTACAATTACGTGGGGAATTAATTTTGTGTTTGTCAGTTGGTGGATTAGTTTAAAGTGACGTGATAGCATTAATCATGGTTAGCTCACAATAATATATAAGTTGTTTGATTCTGGTTATAAGCTTTTATTTATCCAGAAATTATAATTACTAGTCTAGGTCTAGTGGCAGCAAACACACGGTTCAAAAAAGGCGAGAAAGGCGTTTAGTTAGGTGTTTTTTTAGGGTTTTTCCATCATGAACTTCCCTTGAGTCTGGGTTTGTGCCCGGTTGATGGCAATAGGCTTACTCCCAATTACATGGAATTTAAACATAACTGTTGAAATTTGGGTGAACCATTAGGTCCACTTTTTCCTGACTCCTCGGAATTTACAGGCATGATGCTATGTTATGTAACGTAATTATACAATTACTTAGTAGATGTTAAATAATAATGCAGTACAAAATCACTCTTGGCAAGAAGACTGCATCATCAAATAGTTTCCAACAACACTCCATCACTTACTGGGGATGGGGGATGCACTAAGGGATTACTACGAAACGAAGTGGCAACGTATCTGCTCAATTAGGAGCCTACATTTTATTCAACATTGAAAATCTACTACCGAGTTCATTGACGGTCGACCACTTTTCAACCTTATTACTTAAAGGATAAGGGTGTAAAGTGGCAGACCGTCACTAAACTCGATACGCTAGTACACAGCACTTTTAGGACACTGATATTTATGTGAAATTAGGGATCCCTTCTTTTCGCATAATGTTATTTGTCCTAATATACTTCGGCATAACGATTTTGGCACAATTTGTTTTGGCATAATAATACTTCGGCATAATTTTTTTAGGCATACATTTTATGTTGGCATAATCATCTTAAAGACTAATTTGTTTTGGCATAAATTTGATTCGCTTAACGTTAGTGTAGGTCTAATGACTATTAGCATAATAATATTTAGGCATAAAATTAATATAAATAACGTCAGGGGCACCCCGAGGTTCGGTTAGTTAGGTTCCTGTAAACCCTGCAGCCAGAAATAGGAGCCCCGCGCAGCGGGGCTCCGTCGACCTGCTGACGGAAACCCTAACCCTAGACGGTTGACGTCAGGGGCACCCCGAGGTTCGGTAAGTTAGGTTCCTGTAAACCCTGTTATTTTTGAATATTATGCTTAAAAAAGTTATGCTTTAGAACTTTATGCTTAATAAATTTATGCTTTAGAATATTATGCTTCATCATTATTACGGTTAGAGAAATTATGCTTAAAAAAATTATGCGTAAGCTGTTATGCGTAATTACATTATGCGAAAATATAATTATGCCAAACAAAATTATGCTAAGTTATATTAGGTCTTAAAATTTTATGCAAATGGATAGGGAACCGTGAAATTACTATATTATGCAGTGAATTTTGAGATTAATAGTCAACGTTAACATTTAATCAATTAATAAAAGCTGTTTTTTCAAAAATTGCTCATTTTCTGGCTGATTGTACACTTTTCCGAAATTTGTGAAATCAGATCAAAATTTCTGTCTCTTATGAACGTTTTCCTGTGACAAAAACGACCTGTTCTTACTGCTCCATCTTCCAAATACCACCCTGTCTAGAACTACTATAATGATTACTCTATAGAATACATTTAGCCCATCATACGTATGCCTAACTGAATAAAAATATCTAACGAAAAAAGGAACTCTCTGCCGGCTTCTGTGTTCCCTCCCACATATAACCCGTCTGCCTTCAAAGCAAGAGTGAACAGGCATCTTCTGGGCACGCTCGTTTCATCATAGACCTCATCCATCGCTTTCCACCAGGCGTGATCGAGGTCAAGAGCAGGCCCAATTTGTAATAAAAAAAAGGTTGCGGTTGTTGAGTTTCAAAACTGCAATTAGGAGTAGGCATTGAGACAGTTATGCAAACGCTAGCCAATTACACGCTGGTTACGAATAAGCTTACAGTAACTAGCCCAATTGTCTCTTAATGAGCAAATAGTAACGCAACACTAACTAATGAATACAATTCTAAAACAACCGTGTACACAACACCAAAATTTGAAAACAATTTACAATAACAAAGATCAGAAACGACACTGATTTGTAACACAACTTTAACCGATTCTCTTAAAATGGAAATGTTCAGTACACGACCCCTTTGTTTTATTCTGTACTCGTGAAGTCAATGGTACTACATGAATCACACTTGAATCATAGAGTATGAAAATAAATTGCAGTTGTTTCGCGTGCAGAGAGGGCATACCAATTAGGTGCGATTTCAAAAGACATTTCAGCTCTGGTTGAGATGAAAGATGTGTCTGTAAATAGTTCAGTTTTGCCCTTTTGTGAAAGTTGGGAGCGCTAACTTCTAGATTTATGTGTGTACTGTTGAAATATTCCTGAGAATGTGCCGAGTTGTTCAACTTTGCTATTCTGGATTGATGTCTTGGCGCACCGTGGTGGTTTAATTTTGGATGTTCTCGTGGACTTGCATAATGAATTTCGTAAGTTCAAGTTCAAAGTACAGTTTAGATGAGTGAGTTGTTAAGGTTTAATTCGCAATAAATTTTGATGAAACATCTTCTGTGCATGGATAGTTTTATTACTATTTGCATTCTAAGTTTATTATTTTACACGTAAAATCAGCGTACTAAAATGTCTGAATAGTCAAGCTCATCTTTGATTCTGCAGTGTACCTAAATAAAGGCACCAAGTTTAGCATAAAGGTGGCGTTAAATCCTTTCTCACTTTTATTTTATTTTCCTGTCACAGTTGCAACGGACATAAATCTTACGCTTAATTTAATTCACAGCCATTTTTACTGAAGCGTTACAATATCCATTAATATTGTCGCTGTCCTTTAAAATCATGTCTTTCTCTTTGCCATGCAGATTTGGAGACATTCTGCGCAAACGCAGCTGACGCCGATTTATCAATTCTTAGAATCCGCAGGACATTACACACCGTTGTAAATTGTCTAATCTTATGTGAAATTCCATTTTACTGTTCGCGAGAAACTGTTGTTACCATATTTGGTATTGAAGGGTTTGTTGGCTCATGAAATGTCAACTGTATTTGTGCCTACGCGGGTTATAACTCTTACATGGTTATTGTTGGGTTTAATCGTTTGCTTTGTATTTGTTTCGCCCAATAATCAAAATTTGGGTAGATACAATCACATTTTCATCACATTTATTATTGACCTTCGTATCTTATTTCTTCTGCCCTTATCCCAATTTATTTGGGGTCGGCGCAGCAAATCTTCTTCTTCTATACTTTATTATTTCTAGCCATATCATCCTTCACACATTCCATTATAGTCATCTACATTCATACTTACAATTTTCCCCACTAGATTTTCCTCATCATTGAGCTTCGCATAATGTGGCTAATTAGGCTTTTCGTTATCACCTTGTACATTTTATTTTTTTTTAACAGTTGATTCACCTGATATGATTATTTAATACCTATTCTTTTACTCTTTGAAATAACCTGGTCCATTTTTAGCTGACCGCTAGTTCAAATGTTAAAGCTTATTCCTTTTTTGTACCGCCAGCAAAGGCATCCGTAATGATGTAACGCAATTAAAAGATAATAAATCATAAAGACTGCATATCTTCCTGTGATAAGATCAGACGCTAATGGTCCAGGCTAATAGCTTACTAGCAATATTAATAAAACTATTTTTAGTAAACATTTTAATGCTAACCGAGCGGTGCATTGAACATACCGACTATAGTTTTTATCTTCAATAAAAATTCCTGTATTTCTGTTTACCCGGTTAGTCTATAAAGTTTTGTGTTGTAATAAAAACAACACAACTGCCCGAGTTTATTATTATGAATTACGATATTATGCACGGTGATCTGGTTAGGTGAGAGATGGTGGACTATTTTAAATTTAATGTTTATTACTAGCTTATTGTACCGTAAATGATTATTGGGTAGTTTTACGCTTATTCAGGGAAATATATTATGGATTATAAGTGTACCTGCCGAGTTATTATAATTTTATGACCTTAATTATAATAACCTTAAATCTTTATTTAGGTTAACATCTCATTTCAGGCAGTTGTTAATTAATGTTTAATGCACAATCTTAAATACTTAGAGAAAGGATTCTGAAGTAAGTCGATTTGACACTTTACTTATACATAATTATATACCTTTTATCTTGTTCTCAAAAAAATTTAGAAATGATGTCTAAATGAATCCTAACTAATATTATAAATGCGAAATTAAGTTTTTTTGTTTGTTACCTTTTCATGCCTAAACCACTGAACCGATCATCCTGAAATTTTGCATATACGTTGTCAGGTGTACAGAAACGGACATAGGGTACCTTTCAGGGTGTTTTCTATCTATAATATGTATGTATTTACAAAAAAAAAAAAATATGTATATATGTAGTTTATCAGCCATCTAGCTACCATAACACAAGCATTAGGTTGCTTAGCTTGGGACTAGATGGTGCAGTGTGAAATGTCCAGGGATATTATTATTATTATTTCATCCCGAAAAAAAGTACTGTTCGGGAGGAAAACAACAGTAACTTTCTTATGATAATTGATGGCGCCACATGTATTTCGAATCATGATTGAATTATTACAAGCAGAGTACAACCCGAATTGATTGTCAAATTCTAAATTAACGCGAGCGAAGCCGCGGCCACAAGCTTGTATAACATACAAAGAGGCCATTCCAATGGTCCACCATGCAGTAAACTCCATCGAAGCAAAATTGACGATCTAATAAATTGATAACTCTCCTTAAACTAAAATCTACAACTGACATTTCACAATCTAGGTTTACAAACTAAACGCCCGACAGACAATAGACAGAAATCGCAATGAACTAAGCACCATGATATATTGACACAGTACATCATGATGTATTGGCACCGAACGTGTGCACGAAGGGGCCAGTCAGAATTGTCGCCGCGGACCCATGGCAGGTCATACATCAACTTAAGACAATAAAACATGAACGATCGAAGTGGGTATTGCGAATGGAGGGTTATCGGATTCTGCAACGGTCACTAACGCCGCATTAGTCTTTATAAATCATGTTATTTAGATAGGTAGACATGTTTTGAAGTTTTCGATCAGAGTGAATGTGGTTTAAGTGCGAAGATTTCTCAAGCGAAGTGTCATTGCGTGTGTTTATCATGATTCATTTTTAACTCAACTTCATATATTATAATACAATCCATTTCAGATCATATATTCATACATTTGAAATTAAAATAAATAATTATAAAATTAAAATTTCAATCACAACCAGCACAAAAATAATTAATAAAATAATATGAATTAAAATTCTAAAATTACAATTGAAATAACTAACATACTAACAACTAACATAAAATTAACAATTATAAAAAAATAACATTTTAATCAAATTAAGTTAAAATAATAAATTAAATAATACAAAATAAAATTGAAATTCCAAAAATTACAATGGAATTTGGTAATGGAATGATATGCCTGCCTCTGAGTAATTTGTTAATAATTGGAAAGGTTTGAATAATTTAAAACATTCTTAATTAACATGATAAACAATTTAATTATATTAACTCTTAAAAAGATTGATAATATTATGACCTAAGATGCACCCTTGAGGCAAACCACGTGTAATTTAAATAATGTTTTATTTCACGAGATTCCAATGTGGTGGACGTAAGATAGGCATTTGCTCCATGAGAAATACAGGTATTCAACTGCATCCGGTTAGACTTGAAGCCGGCACCAACATAGTTGGAAAAAGGCTAGTCAGATGATGATGATTTATAAAGGGCGATAGTCTGAAAGTTTACGATCCCAAACGAGTCACAAATTAATCGGATTCTTCATAATTAGGGTACAACACCAGATCTGGGTTTCTGCTCCATTGTCAGTATCAGTGGATCTAAATATTTCTATTGCTCGAGCGCCAACTGGCTGATACGATCGTCTATTGTCTTAGAATTTCGTCATGGTGCAATGCTCGTTTGGCTATGGTGCATTTATTACCATCTTTGTATGTTAAGTAATACTAAGGGATATATTTTATGGTATCTAGATAAGAATAACGGTCGATTCTATCAGATGGGTAAGCTTGGATTATTTTTTGTTCAAAATTGAGCTCCGTGTCTTCTGAATTTAAGATTCCCCCTGAGAATAGTATAAAATATTATTAAGATAACGTTTACGTTAAAAGTTTCAATTGAAACGGAGAAAGCATTACATCAAGCTCTGCATTAAAAACAATTCGAAATCACGAATACAAACAAATCACCTAAATTGATTATTATGAATCTTAAGCGATTTAATAATTCAACTCAATTTGGGCCGTATCAAACACTATGACACCGTCCTTCAATCACTAATAACGAAATTGTTATTTTTGAAAATACATTTGCAATACAATGGTCAATTAAACATTCCTAATACCTATAGGATTGTTCTGAAAAGATCCTAATACAATAGCTCTTTGTCTCTGGAGGGTAGGCCTTAGTCTGTTACGTTACATTTTGAAAGTTTCCCAACTCCTGAATGGAGTTCTTAGTTAATTTCGGCTCAAATAGACTCCGCTAGAATTAACTCGGAACCATTTTCAGCGTCTCATTTAGTCGTACATATTGATTAGGCTCCGTATGTGTGCTCAGTTCTTGGAAAGCATTCATCGTTAGCAAAAAAAGGGTAAGCTTTTCTACTGTTGTATTTTTCATTTGTTTGTATAACGGTTCCTAGAAAAATCTATAATAAATTGCTTTGTCATCCGTAGGATCACGAGGATCGACGATTCATTTTTCATAGATAGCTCGTGTTATTTGTCTGAGTTTATTCTTGTTACTTTTTCTATATCAGTATTAGTCTTTCATGATTGTTGTACATTTCAACGACTTTCAATGCAACAAATATTGTCATAGAGTATTAAATGGAAGCTCTTAATTTTTTGAAACAACAATTTCAATAATACTGTAAACCTCAGTCTTCATTCCAATTCCTTTTCTTCCATTAATAATCAAATTGAAGGAAGAAATAAATACGTGAAAAGATACTAAAGACATCATCAACGAAAAAGAAGATTTTACTTCATTAAAAACATTTTCGGCCGATACATTCCATTCGGAAACGGTCCTAATTACTTAGACGTTCCTAACAGCTGATTTCAGACACAATATAGACAGATACAGAAGCTCAGCTCTATACAAAAGACATAAGACACATTATGTAATGATGCAGAACAAAACTACAGGACTTTCACAGCTATTATGTCTAGTGACCGGGACTGTAGCTTAATTTTTTTGTTTTTGACATTTCAAACTGACTGTATTGGTCTATCTTACTAATATTTTAAATAATTGTCCCACGGGATCATAGGACCAGGATAAAAAATATCCTATGTGTTAATCCAGGTTATAAACTTTGTGTGCTAAATTTTATCCAAATCCGTTTAGTAGTTTTTGCGTAAAAGAATAACAAACATCCATACATACATCCATATATATATATCCATATATACTTCCATACATCCTCACAGAATTTTGCATTTATAATATTTTAGTGTGTGTATGAGTGTGTGTGTGTGTGCATATTCGCTCGTTGTATAGAACAAACCTTCTCTGCTTAATATTTTATATCCCAGTGCAGACTAATTGGATGCCCGTTAATTAGTTCTTGAAATCTCCGTAACAGACTCGTTCCTTACTGCTAATTAGAATAACAGCTACATCGCCAATTAAATGAGAATACCATAAATTGTTTTCGTTTGTATTTATACAGTAGTCTAAGTTTGCTCACCTTTGAGCCTAAGTTATGTCACCTAAGCACGCGACTGTTAGCTTTTGTTACGTACCAACGTTTAGATAGGCTGATCGTAAACATAGCTATTATCTGGACGACCTTTTAAGGGTTAAGTAAGCAAAGGTTACACTTAGTTGGTGACATTTAATTTAATTTGCCTATCTGGTATAGGACAAAGACAAGAGAGAGGTCTATGTTTGTAATTAGTATTTGTGTCAGAATTAGGACTGAATAGAATCCAAGCTTTCGGACATTATCCAACAACGGGAGCACAACCGGAACAAAAAATCCTATGTTCTAAATCAAGTCATGGCCTTTTCGTGTGCCAAATTTCATTCAAATCCGTTCAGCTGTTTAAGAATAGGCAGATAAAGTTACTTTCTTATTAAAAAAAAAACTTTTTTAATACTTCACGTTATCAGAACAGGAAACAAAACAATCGAGAGACGTCTCGACACTGATCCATAAATGCTTAATAAATTAACTAATTTGCGTATCCCATAAACATAATAATAAGCTCCTAAAATCAGGTCCAAAGATATCTCTCACATTTCCAAACAATGAGATTCTAGAGGAAGCTCTCCGAATAAAACTATCCCAGTTAGGAAATTACGTAATTTTGCAGAGAAGCGAACTTTGGAAGCATTATGGTCACGTATTTTCTAGAACTCGGTGGAACAAACTTGAGTTCCTAAGACATCTGGCACTTTGTAATTGATATGCCAACTTTGAATGATTAAAACGAACACCTTTTTCCAACAATTTAGTTTTAATGCTTGGGTGTTTATTGCTGAGATTCGTTTCCTTGCTAATAAAAAAGCTTTTGGAAGGAGATATATGATTCTAGGTTTAATTTTGGATAAGGATTCTAAATTAGACACAATAAATTGAGGGCATGATGGATGGACTGTGTAAAGGACGATATGGCAAGAAAGACGGTGCCTGCTGAGCTGGCGAGTAATAGAGAAGTTAGAAGAACAAGTAAGGGAACAAGAAGATTGGACATGCTGCGCCGACCCAAAATAAATTGGAATGGTCAGGAGAATGAAGGGGCTCGTGGCAAAATAGTAACAGCGACTCAGATCGATCTTTAGGTTAAGCCGTGCTTGCCTAGGTTGGTCTGTGGATGGGTGACCACCCATTACATACCGAGTTTCTTTGTGCCTCAGAAAGCACGTTAAGCCGTTGGTCCCGGCTGTCATTTGTAGATCTTTGACAGTCTTACCAAGGGGTATAGTATAACCCAGTACTAACTGGGTTGTGGAGGTCAGATAGGCAGTCGCTCAATGTAAAATACTAGTACTCAGCTGCATCCGGTTAGACTGGAAGCCGACCCCAACAGAGTTGGGAAAAGGCTAGGCAGATGAGGATGGTCAGGAGAATGGTAATTAATGATGAAATTGAGGACTGAATACTTCATAGTGTTATAAGTACACTGAGAATATAATAAGTAATAAGTACATTGAGAATATAAATACACATTTAATTCTATTTGACAATAAGAGGTACTAAGATAAAAAACGGCATAAGAAATTAGCTACAAAAACCTAAAAGAAAAACAACGATTGCTTTTGAATATTAACACACAAAACACAACAATAAGAGAGGCAGGCTAACTATGAAACTAATGCTATTTTAAGCTTTCACGATTTAGAACTAAACTTATAATAATCTCGCTACTACTACTAATCTCGCTACTACTACTATTATCGGGAGCTCAAAATAATCATAATAATCATAATCATAAATCTTTATTTATCTCGATATCAGAAATTACAGGCGCTGGTATGTGCACAATCTTATATAGAGAAAGGTGTCTGAAGTAGGAAGGTTCCTGAGTTATAGATAACCTCTCCGGCTTATTTAAGTATAACATTTTATATGAAGCAAAATTTTTTGTCAAGATTCTAAAGTTAAAATTGGGAGTAGGTAAACAAGTACTTAAAAATTAATTATTTGAAGACATTTAAACATAGGTAAAATATAATAAACAATCACGAAAGATATCCCATAGGTGACAGTATAAGTTTATGCAACTAATGGCGCTGGCATAGGAAGTTCCAAACATAAACATCATCATCATCTTAATAGCCTTTTCCCAACTATGTTGGGGTTGGCTACCAGTCTAACCGGATGCAGTTGAATACCAGTATTTTACATGTGACTGCCTAGTTAGTACTGGGTAATACGAAACCATTGATAAGACTGGTTATCAGACTTTCGGCCCACTGACTGCATATAACGACTGTAAAACACCTACTAGCACTCGATATGTAATTGATGGTCACCCATCCACGAATCGACCTTGGAAAGCGCAACTTAACCTGAAGATTGACCGAACGATTTGGCCAAACTCTTCAAGTTGCAGATATAATCATTGGCTAAATATCTGTTAAAATCATTTAATATTTAAAAATAGCTTGACCTCATTGGTCAGATTGAGGCCTAGCTGTGGATATGCCATCCACAATGCTTTGACCGACCTTCCTCATTATCCAAATAGACCGTAAATAATACTTCAAACACACTTCATAATGTTAGTGCCACGTCCGCTGTAGACTCGGTCACAGGTGGCGCCACTTTCCTCTATTCTCAGAGCTTTACACTCGTGTTTAATTTCATTACGAATGCGTGCTTCCTCTCGAGTTAGTTCCACTAATTTACAGAGCTCTGTGCAAAGAACGTGCAACTGACCACGGGCGCTGAGTGATTTTAAATATGCATTTTTATCTACATTTTCGGACGAAAAATGAAGAGATTCGTTTGCATTGCTTAAAAAAATAAGAGCTTAAGAAGATAAACTTTCTACTGTTTTATTTATATGTTGGATACCTTTGTTTCAGCCCTCTTCAATGTTTATTTTACTGTAGTGGATAAGGTCGGGATTAATAGCTGGTGGTTGCACGTGATATTAATATTATCAGCTTTAGTTGATTCTGAATCTAAAGTCTAGGTAAAGTGACATTTTATCATTTAAAACGAAGATTACCTACAAAGTCAAAATAGGACTGGCCCATGCTACCACAAAGCTAGAAAAACGAGTGTCTTTTGTCAAGTCTCAACTATTGCATTTACACTTACTGTAACTCACTACGAAGGAGCTCGTGGATAAATAATAACAGCCGCTCGGGTCGATCTTCAGGTGAAGCCGCGCTTACTTAGGTTGTTTCGTGGATGGGTGGCAACCCATAATATGCCGAGTATCGCTCGGAAAGCACGTTAAGCCGTTGGTCCCGGCTGTCATTTGTAGATCTATAACAGTCGTTTACAGATAGTCAGTGGCCCGAAAGTCGGACAACCAGAATTACCAACTGGGTTGTGAAGTTCAGATGTCAGTCGCTCCATGTAAAATACTGGTATTCAGCTGCTTCTGGCTAGACTGGAAGCCGACCCCAACATAGTTGGGAAAAGGCTAGGCAGATGGTGACACGTATTGTAGTTAACTCCAACCAATTTCGAAACATGAGCGTGACGCAAAACATACAGCAGTACTTAGAGGTCAATCAGAACACTACTATTGGCTTTATTCCAAACCATTTCACCAGTAAAACAATGACAGCACGTAAAAAACTTCGTGATACGGGAACACGATGGGGGAATGTTGACAGGAGCCGCAAGACAACTGCTGTCACAGACTGACCTGCGGTTGTACCACTTGTAGATAGTGCTTCCGATGGGGGCCCAATTATAACGGGCTTTGTTAGGTCGTGTTTGGGAATGTGGTGGTCAAGAATACATTGAAGGATTATCTAATTGACCCGAAATAAGATTACTGATACGAATTTTCATATCTAGGTGTTAAAATTGTTTTTTAAAAAGTATTGTTTAATCGTCTCATTGTGATGTACTCAAATTGTTTTTCTCTATGATATACGTAAAATTTGTAAATCCAGTCTGTTTAAATTTTGGCATGTTTGCTTTATAACATCAAATACAAATACAAATCATTTATTTGCATAAAACAGGTTCAGAGAATGTACGTTCAGGATGTATATCAAATTGTAAGTTAATGATTTGCTGGTTCTTCCATATTTATTTGACATTTATTTAGTCATCATCTACAACCTAACTATCCTTTTTCGTAATCTGATCTACATGTCGACATTCTCTGTTTACCGTATCATGAATGACTCATTTGTCACATTCTATGTTTGCCTCTTTCTCCAATCTTGCGTTAATGATCCACGCTTTCCTTCCACATATCACCAACCAATCTCTTCACACCTCCTAACTGCCTAGTCAGTGCATCTCTAATGTAAACGTATGTTTAACCACACCAAATGTTAGGCGCAGTCGCCGCATGAAATAGTTTACTCACCACGGCGTGGCGCATTCAATAGTAAGGCAGAGGCCTCACTGCCAACGAAAAGCGACAAGCGAGTGGAGCTAGCAAGTAGTTCAAACGAGTCAACGAGTACCGAGTTTGTGGTTCGGATAGTTTTCACATTGACCTATGAGCTGTGCGATTACTGGCGAGGACACGACTAGTTACCGAGAAACTCGCTCAAAAAAAAGTATTCAGGTCCAGCGACAGTAAAAGGGAATTTATATGGATAGTTAAAGATAATCTCAGCAAGTTCTCTGCTCGCCAAGAGAGCTCACTGAGTTATTTCTTGTATAGTTCTTGTCGCTGCGACGAACTATTCGAGAAAGAGTTCTCGCTGTGCGAACATTACGCTTTCAACTATTCATATTAATTCCCTTTTACTGTCGCGGGACCTAAATACAGTTTTGAGCGAGTTTCTCGTTAACTAGTCGTTTCCTCGCCAGTAGTGAAACAGCTGCCTAAAGTTCTTACATGTTCCAATAATAATCTCGTTGAAGTTTTTATTGTATTTCTGACATTTCTGTTGCATTCAATTGCTTGTGTTTACAGCGTGGTATTGAAATGATTGGTCTGTTATTATTGTTAACGATATTATCTTTGAGTTACACCTGTTTCTTCAAAATGTTAGTTTGGGATACATTAGAAAGTCCGACTGGTTCTTTATTTAGTTTTGTTTTTAATTGTTTACGGTTTTTGTACGGGATTGTCCGCAAAGTTTTTGAGTCAAATGAAGTCATTAGTTAAACTATGAACCCAAACAGGCGAACATACTGACATTAGTTGACTGTTGTGGTCAGTGCTTAGGTACTGTGTTACATTAAGAAAATTTGAGCTTTCCTTTCTCCATATTGCGACATTTTACTCTCAAACTGAAGTCAGTTGAGTCGTTGAACCGCATTAAGTAATTTAAATGTAGCGTTTCATCCAAGCGAAGTTCATGTCAAGTCCAATAACTTTTTTTTTACACTGTACGTAATTATAGGCTGAACAGAACCAACGACCAGTGGTCTACATTGGCCATGGATCGAAAGATTTGGAGTTCATGATGGAGGCCTTTGCTCAACAGTGGGATGACACAGTAACAGTAACAAATAGGCTTTCGTTTGACCGCAGCTCGCCTGATATGAAGCGATGATGCGGACAGGGTGGAGCACGCCTAGAAGAAACCGATTCATTCGAACTTCGAAGAAATCCAGATTATAATGATCGGTTCCACAGATGCAGGTTCGTACAATAAATGTGTGACTTCAACCATGAAACGGTGACGCTTCGCCGGATCTCTGCTCGTACGATAGTAGGTTTCGATGGGGGAATTAAATTGTGTAATTCCAAAGCACACTCCTGTTCTTATTTCAACCGAATACCGACTTAAATTTCGTACGACATAAACATTTTACTTTGACCGATTAGGCCTTGTTGTGACAAACAATAATAATTAAACCCGTGTCATTAATGAAAATTAAATCCAAAGCAGCCTTCGGTAGCCATAATATCCACTTATAAATTAAACAGACAAATAATATTATTCAAGTAGCAAAATACGTTATTCTGTCACTTATAAATTGAATTCAACGAATACACACGGCGACACGTCAAGCTATACTTTTCCAGTTTAACATGGCCTCGCTTTATATAGATTTTCCGTACAATGAGAGATTCGCATAAACTGGTTTTAAATAGCTTGATTTGTCGTCGAGTGTACTTCATGCGATAACTACAAATTCACTGCTCAACGTTCATTTATTTCAATGACCATATCGGGATTTCTTCTAATAACATTAAATTAAAATACTTACCTTGTATTTGATTGAGTTATAAAGTTTAAAATGCGGTCACGGTTCGAAAACCTTTTAAGGGCTCAAATCACCTGTTAACAAATTACTACTAGAAACTAAACAAGTCTTACAAATATGTGATTCATTAAGAAGCACGCGAGAGATCCTTTAAGAGATTTATTCGCGATATTGTACACTTGTAACAAACATTCCAAGTACACTACTTAAGACATCCGTGAAGATTTATGCCTTGTACAAACTACAGAATAGAAACTCATCCCTCGCCCTTATTTCTTTGGGATAAAGTTCAATATTGATGTGGTAAATTAAGTTAATACAACATATAACGATGCAGACTTAGTTTTAATACGCTTACTTTGCTGCCGACACTGGTTACGTTGTCACACCAAGATAAATGGCCCGCAGACGTTTATGTAAAGTGACAACTTCGTCACGAACGCTTGAATTAATCGCTGACAACTGGCGAAGTTCGACGGCTGAGCCACCGGTGTTAACTTTGTTTTATTGTTTGTTTAACTGATCGTTAAACTATAGCTACAATGACAGGTACGTGCAGTAAAGTAAATAGGTTTATAGGTTAATAGCCCGTTAAGTTGCTAACTAGTTCTTTGGGATTATTTTAAGTGCTGTTAGTTCAGGTAATCCTGAAACAGCTATTTTTGTCTTTAAAATTATGACGGGAAAACGTCTTGTTATACGACCGAAGAACAGTTTTTATGTTTAGCTAGAATTTTATAGCTGGTTTTTGTAGAGAAGAGGATTACTATGCGTATTATATTTTGCTGAAATATCCCACTAAAATAGGGTCAGGTTTAGCGCCAGTCAATGTTTATTCAAACAGGTTTATAAATATACATTTAAAAATAATAAATAAATTAAGCTGGTGTTTCTATGTGTAAATTCTACTTCATCCAGTGTAAACGAAAAAAAAAGGTTGAAAAAGTGTGACTAAGGGTTAATAAAACTCAGCCCAAAAAAGTGTTTAAAAAAGTCTGCAGTTAACTTCTTGACGAATTGACCTTTGTTCACTAATATGACGTATAAACGTAAGAATGAAGTCCAAAACACATTTTATTCTTAAAATATGCGTTTCAACCATGCTAAATTGTTTATTTATTGTATGTAGTTTAGAGTCCAGAATAATTTTAAAGTTTAACTAAAATTTTTCCTTTTAATCGTTTGGCTTTATTTAGTTACTTAATAATACGAAGAATATTGAAAATGTAACCTTAGGCGAATAAAGTTTTAAAAATGAAATAATTTTCCCAGCTCATCACACCAGCGTTCACTTCGAACGTGTCAAGTTACAGTATACATACATCGACAAAAGTTGATGGATCGCGTTTTATAACCACTATTAACCTCTCGGCTTTAATTGACTCTTACTCGCGACTTACTGTTACGCTGTAATGGACACTTAATTTTAGATTATAAGCTGTTATAATACAGTTTGGGTTCGAGTAGACAGTTAACACTTCATCGGTGGAACGTGTCGTACGCTTATGATTTTTGATCGGATCAGTGGGATTCACTCTTAACTGACGACTGTTGATTGTCTTTTATTGGACATTTAAAAAGGATTGAGATGAGATGACAAATTATCATCACGACATAGTATAAAACAAAGTCGCTTTCTCTGTCCCTATATCCCTATGTATGCTTAAATCTTTAAAACTACGCAATGGATTTTGATGCGGTTTTTTTAAATAGATAGAGTGATTAAAGAGGAAGGTTTATATGTATAATACATGCACCCGTGCGAAGCCGGGGCGGGTCGCTAGTTTAAAAATAATACAAATGCAGTGAGTGATTGGTGTTATTATTACGAACAAAAGAATTTTGTTGCAAAACTGCAAAAAAAAAGACAGTGGCTTATCCTCTTTTTATTTCATGAATTAGATTAGATAAAGTCAGTGCATACGAGTGTACGACCCATGTGGAGAGTAGAGGAGTCTTTTTATCGACCTCGTTTTAGGCCTAAGAGTGCAATGCTAAAACAGTTTTTTTTTTGGTGGGTGGGAAATCATCAAATGACCCCCCCCGCCCTGGGCGGAGTGGAAGGGAGTGTCAGACTCTTACTGACTAAAAACCACCCATGTTCCTTCATTGGCCCTTTATGTTCCAGGGCCGCGGTCTCTCTTTCGAACAGTCCCGCAGCCCTGGCAGGCACCGGCCCTTGCGGGCCCCTCCCGTTGCTGATAACTCTTTGAGGCGCGCGTGGAACACGAACGCGCCGTCGACACGGCCTGCCCGTCGTCATACGACGGACAGACGGCGAGCTAGCCCACTACTAGGTACCTGCAGTATTGTATTGTCTTTGCTTCTTCCTGTAATCAATCCGAAAGTTATCTTGAAAAAATCGATTTTAGCGATAAGACCGCCTATTGTGTCACCATATGTGACATGTTTTCATTTATAAATGTTACTTGTATGATGTAATATAAAGAATATGGTAATTGATTTATTTTGCACCAGCGCACACAAAATTAGAAATATTCTGAATAAGGAGTATTTTGGTGACAGCCATAAATAGCTTTTAATTTTAATTTTGATGTTGCATGACTTGACATACTCAATATATTATCTCGACATATATACCAATATAACAATGTAATCTGTTTACTAACTCAAATCGCTGTAACTGGTCAACGCAAGATAATCATTATTAGGTAATTAGATATTTATGTGGAAGCTTGTAATTAGCAAATGTCACTACTTACGCATGATATTTATAATTGTTATTAGTCTGTAAGCTTTCTTTAAAATTAAATAAATAAGTATTCTATTCTGTTCTATACTAAAAACAAATGAAATTAAGGGCACCAAATATGGATGGTTATAGTTCGTTTCTTTAATTTAAACATTCACTTCGTCACAAACTTATTACTGATTTACAAGTTCTTATGCATCGATTAACTGTAAATCGACCTAAATATCGACTAAGCCATCGTGTTTACTTAACAAAAAACTTTTAGTTAATATATTTATGTATGCGGTAGGTAAACGATCTTGTGTTCGACAAATTGCATGGTTGATTATAACTGTTGGGCTCTGAGAGGCTTTTTTACTTATCTATAATATGTTGTCATCGCCTTTTTTCGAGGTTTAGTGAGATTTATGTTTAGAAGTAATATTTTTGTAGCAGTAAATTATTGAATTAAGGTTAATTGGTACTATTACGGGCTTATCAAAATTATGTCTATAAGTATTTGATGTGGAGACGCTCGAGAGATCTACATAATGTGCAGCAGTGGACGCCTTTGTGATGAAATGGTAATGATGTAGGTACATTCATATTTCCTCAAAAGATATTTGTTCGAAAAAGGCTTGTAAAAAATAAACATACCCTCGGGAAATATGAGAAATTAAATTTTAAAATAGATTTTCTCGGTTCTTCGATACTACCAGTACACCAGTACCTACTTGGTTAAGTTAATATCTATAAACATTGAACACTCTCACTTACAGGCAGGTCAAATAGTTCGAAGTGCTGTTACAAAGTGGTTTGGCAATGTTTAATTACAGACAGACATTGCAAGCAGTATGGCAAATTAGACATATTTTGGTTCTTATCCCTACTATCCCTACTAATATTATAAATGCAAAAGTAACTCTGTCTGTCTGTCTGTCTGTTACGCTTTCACGTCTAAACCACTGAACTGATTTTAATGAAATTTCGTACAGAGATAGAGTTGACCTTGAAAAAGAACATAGGATAGCGATCGACCGGGCGAAGCCGCGGGCGGAAAACTAGTTTGGAATAAAAGGACATTGCGACTTGCGTCCACAAAACGCATGCGCGTTGCTTGTTTCCATCGTGTGAGTTTCGCCAAAACGTGTCACGCGTAACGTGTAATGGGTCACGGTGACTCGTGGCTTTTAGAGGTTTTATTTAACTTGCCTTGTTGGTTAGTTAGTGTATATGTACGAGGGCGGCACTGAAAATTTCGGAAATCAAGGAAGTGACACAACATTACTATTTAAAAATGTATTTATTGCTTTTCGAAGTATTCTCCGCGAAATTTGACACATTTTTCCATACGATGGAACCAATCATTGAAGCAACCATTCCATTCGGAAGTTGGGGTCTCCAAAATGGCCGTTTTGTAGGTGTCCACAGCTTCTTCAGGTGATGAAAATCTCTGACCACGCAATTTATTCTTAATTTTAGGGAAGTATAGAAATCATTAGGGCTTAGGTCGGGGCTGTACGGCGGATGGTCTAAAAATTCTATGTTTTCTTGCTCTAAAAACTCTTTTGTTCTGTGCGCGGTGTGAGAGCTCGCATTGTCGTGATGGAGGATGATGCGGCGATTGCAGTTCTCTTTACGGAGTTCAGAAACGACCTGTGGCAAGCAAATGCTAGCATACCATTCTGCATTAACCGTTCTTTGTCCCTCAAGAGGAATAGTCGCAACATGGCCGGTTTTGGAGACAAACGTGGCCACCATTTTTTTTGCAACACTCCGTGAACGAACAATTTTTGTTGGCTTTAACTCATTTTCGAACACCCAAACTCGTGAATGGTTTTTTGTTTCGGGTTCGTACGCATATATCCAGGATTCGTCACCTGAAACGATGTTGTATACAGCATTTGAGGATCCTGCGTGGAATCTTTCGAGAGTTCTGACGCACCAAGTAACGCGAGCCGCTTTTTGCTCTTCACAGAGCGAATGCGGTATCCATCGGGAAAACAACTTTTTTACACCTAATTGTTCATGCAAGATTATTTGTATTTGACTCATGCCAATGTCTAAAGTTGCCTGAATTTCGCGGTATGTCACATGTCGATCTTCCTCAATCAGCTTACGCACAGCATCAACGTTTTCTTGGGTGACTGCAGTTATTGGACGACCTTGACGGGGATCATCACTGAGCTGGACACGTCCACATTGAAGTTCAGCAAACCAGCGATAAATTGTGGTTTTGGATGGGGCTTCATCACCAAATGCAGAAATCATCCGGTCAACACACTGTTTTTGTGTTAAACCACTTCAAAAGTCATAATAAATCATCGCTCTTGAATTTTCTCGAGTCAATTCCATTTTCTCAACGACTGAACAAGTTTGACAAAACCTTGTGACAAAACCGAGAATCTTTTTTTAAATAAATAAATGGTATTCGATTTTTAAACCCAAGGAGTTTTCAATTAAAAAGATTTTAAAATGACAGAAACAGTGGAAATATTCCATTCCCGATACTTTTAGTGCAGACTATGTATATTGAACAAATCTTGCAAATGAATTTGATACCAGTTCTCCACAACCGATTGTGCTGTAATTTTGCTTAAACCTTTGATTCTAGTGATAATACATTTTTATGATAGACATTACTAAACTTGATCCTGCAGCTAGAATCGCCATCTCACGAAAGAACTGCTCAACGGTTAATAGCACCGACACGAAACTCTGTGTACGCGTTCAATGTTGACAGATATACCTTGTTTTCTTCTTTTCATTTTAATAAAAGCTTGTTTTAGGGTTCCGTACCCAAAGGGTAACGGGACCCTATTACTAAGTCTCCACTGTCTGTGTGTCCGTCTGTCATCAGGCTATATCTCATGAACCGTGATAGTTAGACAGTTGAAATTTCCACAGATGATTTATTTCTGTTGCCGCTATAACAACAAATACTAAAACACAGAATAAAACAATATTTAAGTGGGGCTCCCATACAGCAGACATGATTTTTTTGCCGTTTTTATAGATAATGGTACGGAACCCTTCGTGCGCGAGTTTAACTCACACTTGGCCGTTTTTTTTCAAGTTTAAAGGCATTGCTTACTTAAGTTTAAGCTTGCTTTCTTTTCGGATCACCTTTTATCAACCAAACGGTTTAAGTAAAGGAAAATATCGCCATCTTATTTCTACAATTTATAACAATTGAATGTAAGATAGTTGCAAATTCACACACTATACTCCAAGTTATGTAGCACTGCTTGTCTCGCCTGCAGGCACCTTAATGACCCATAACCCTGTTTGTCTTTCTCATCTGGCTCAAGCAACGCTTGCAAACCATAATATTGTTTTGATTAAGCTCCCACGTGCATTTGCGTGTTAGCTACGTGTAGTTGAGGAGCCAGTGTATATTGTTCTAGTTTAATACGACTAAGGGGCCGTCTCCACGAGCGAGAGAATCGCGGTGATATTACGTATTTGTATGGGATAATATCGCCGCGATTCTCTCGCTCGTGGAGACGGCCTCTAAGAGAGTGTATAGAAATACGTGGCAACGACGATAATATCGTCGCGATTCTCTTGCTCGTGGAGACAGCCCCTAAGAAAAGGCATAGAATGGTGAAAGGTGAATGAATATCGTTATTTGTAAACTTTAGATCTGACATGTTGAGGTGATAGTTTTGATAAGTATCATTTTGATACTTTCAACTTATAGCCAATCATTAACGTTAAGCCGTTGGTCCTGGATGCATTTGGAGATCTTGGACAATCGGCATGGATAGTCAGAACCTGTGTGTCAAGGTTATTGAAGTTACATAGGCAGTCGCTCCAAAATAGGTTTTAAGCGCGTTTAGTTAGACCTAAAGCCGACTCCAACACCAAAAAAAAACACAGATGATAAACTTATAACGAGTCATTCATACAAACATTTCAATCTAGCATTTAAAACCTTGACATTATCTTGCATTAATGACAGAGTGCAGTCGTCGCCCAGCTGAGTCATCTTCAACTGATCAAAGACATGTCTCACATAATTTTCTATTCGCTCTCGATTGTCTGTTTATTAGGCATGAACGAGTCTGATGGAGTTCGTTTCTTTCCATCCATCGATTAGTTCAAATGAATAAACTACGTTTGGCAACGCCGGGACGACGCCCTAGAAAGACATACACTGACCTTAGTGAGGTTCTTCAGAAAGGTTAAATTTGTATGAACGTGGACGAGGCAAAAGGAGTACGTTAGGATCGTAGCAGGTGGCATTCTGTGGTTTCTGCCTACCACCATGGGAGAAAGGAGTTAGTTTATGTATGTATTATAAACTATTATAATAATATAGTCCACTCCACAGCAACTTACCTCCATATAAAGGCACCTTACACTTCAGAACTCCAGGTACAACTAAGACATTAATATCACTATCACCCTCTACAGCTAATCCATATAGATCGGCGATCCCTTACTACCCATAAGCGCCACTTCACGTAAAATCTCACGACCTTTACTCCTCTTATCACGCAATCGTCCAATCATCAGAGATCACAAACCTTTAGTAACGTCGTAAAAGTTACATTTATTGCATTCCTATTCTTCGTACCAATGTTATACTTGTTATTTTGTTTGGCGTAGGCGTACCCGTGGGTAGACTTTTATCGCCACTATTATTTCAAAGGGAACCTATAATTAATTGCTTTTCAATCTTTTCTCTTTAAAGTATTACATTATAAAATTAAATGATCTTCAATTCATTTGTAATTTGATCGTTTGTTTGTACTTTCTTAGTTTGTTTATCGTTATTGTGTATTTATACAGTTTTGTTTAGTTTATGAAATTGATATTTTAGTTTGGATCAAATGTAGTATTGGTATTTGTTTTGAAAAGTAATCTGCATTTTTAAATAGGCAGTCGAATTGATTGTATTTTGTTTTAACACAGTAACTAAATTATTCATGCTGTTTAGTATTCATCCCATGATATCCAAAATCTGTTCTTAGCATAATCAACCTATAATGTTCCCACTGCTGGGACACATATGGGCTTTAATCCACCACGCGGGCGATTTGGTATAATGTCACATATCTTCGAATCAAGGAAAACATCGTGACGAAACCGGCATGTCCTAGAACCAAATCTGTTCATATGTCTCGTAAGTCTTACCTTTTTTTTACAAATCCATCCTCTAATAAAGTACAGCTGTAGTATTTTAAATCACACATTTTTTAAATAAACATTGGCTAAAAGATTACCAAATGCTGATTAATTATGAGAACTATACGGTTGGTAGCTGCTTTAACCGTAAATCTATGCTGCGTGGAGGTTCCCTAATACTTTTGAAAAATTGTGTTAAATATAAACAACGTATTGACATAGTAGGTCTCTCGGTTGAACATTGCGTCGAACTGTCCTGTGTTGAGCTAGATAAGCATGTAATTGTGTGTGTGTACAGACCCCCAAACTATCAAAACTTTTCCTTATTTGAATCAATAATGGAAGATGTCCTGGCAAAACTTGCAGCCAGTAATAAATCTACAATTATTTGTGGTGATTTCAATATCAATATTTTAGAAGACAATTCAAATAGCAGTCGGTTATTAAATCTTTTTAAGTCATTTGACTTGACCAACATTTTTATAGAACCTACTAGAGTCACTCCATCTTCTGCTACTTGTATAGATAATGTTTTCTGCGATTGCGATTACTTAGATAAAGCCATAGTAAATTGCCTGCCGTCTGACCACAGCGGACAAACTGTAACTTTTAGGTGTAACACACCATTGCAAAATGTTCAGATTAAATTTAGACCTATAACTACTAGCAAATTAAATAGGTATAATATTTCCCTGCAGAACAAGTTAAGTGTTATGAGCCATCATATGGACGATATTAATATAAATCAATTGTATGATCATTTCTTTTCAATAGTTCACACTGAATACAACAAAACTTTTGAAAAGAAGACAAAAAGTATTTGCCCTAAATTTATATTTAGTGATTGGGCAACTAGAGGTATCAGAAAAAGTAGGGAAAGACTATTTGAGCTTTATGACCTTAAATCTTATATAAACACTGAAACTTTTAATAAGTATGTTGCTAAGTATTCAAACATTTTTAGAAATACATGCAAGGTTGCCAAAGCCCTGCACATTAGCAACAAGATCAAAACAGCAGAAAATAAAATAAAGACAGTTTGGAAAGTCATAAATAACGAGACTAACAGGAAGAAAATACGTAACACTAGCTACACCTTAGATACAGCATGTGGTCCTAAAAGCTCTAATCAGGCAGTAGCTCAAGAATTTGTGAATTTTTTTACCGATATACCGTTAAAAACTACGGAGTCTCTTAATTCCTCTCCTGAAGTAGCAATTGGTTTATTAAAGGCGAATGTGTCTGGCTGCCCGGCTGAATTTAAATTTAAACACATAAACCCTATGATAGTTATTAAAGCTTTCCGGCAAATAAAAGTCAAACTGACCGAAGATCTTTGGGGAATGTCTATCAAAGTTTGTACATCCATAGTTGAGACTGTAGCACCATACTTAGCTTTAATTTTTAATTTGTGTGTAGACCAAGGAGTTTTCCCTGATTTAATGAAATACAGTAAAGTCATACCTCTTTTCAAATCCGGGGATAGTAAAGATACTAATAATTATAGACCTGTATCCGTGTTGCCGGTTTTTAGCAAGGTGTTTGAAAAAGTAATGCTTAATCAAATGCTCAATCATTTTAACACCAACAGAATCTTACACGACCAACAGTTTGGTTTCACTAAGGGACGTTGTACAACTGACGCCGGTGTAACCTTATTAAAGCACATATTTTCTGCGTGGGAAGCATCCCAAGACGCAATAGGAATATTTTGTGATCTCTCCAAAGCATTTGATTGCGTAAATCACGACACATTGCTTTTGAAACTTGAGCATTACGGACTAGGTAAACTTGCACTTAGTTTGGTAAAATCTTATTTAAGTGATAGACAACAATATGTTCAAATAAATGGTGTTAATTCACAGGGTTTAAAAGTAAAAATGGGGGTTCCGCAAGGCTCAATATTGGGTCCTTTCCTCTTTCTAGTATATATAAACGATCTACCCTATTTATTGAAAAACCAACCTCAAAATATGGTGTTATTTGCTGATGACACTTCTCTAATTTTTAAGATAAATAGACGGGCCCAAAATCTAGATGACGTAAATAATGCCCTACTTCAGGTCCATAATTGGTTCACAGCAAACAATTTAGTATTAAATGAAAAAAAAACGAAATGCATAAGATTTGCTTTACCAAATGTTAAAAGTAACGAGTGTGATATAGTATTGAATAAAGAGAAACTTGAATTCGTAGATAAAACCGTTTTCCTGGGGCTTACGCTTGATTCAAGGCTACAATGGGGTTCTCATTTGAAATCTCTTGCGGGGCGCCTAAGTTCAGCAGCATATGCTGTTAGAAAAATCCGTCAATTTTCTGATGTAGATACCGCTAGACTGGTCTATTTTAGTTACTTTCATAGTATAATGTCTTATGGCATTCTGTTATGGGGACGGGCTGCAGACATTGAGTCTATATTTATTCTGCAAAAAAGAGCCATCAGAGCCATATATAATCTTCGTAGGCGCGATTCTCTAAGGGAACTGTTTAAGGAAATCAAAATCATGACGGTACATTGTCAATACATCTACGAAAACATAATGTACGTTAGAAAAAATCTACATCTTTTTAATAAAAGAGGTGACAGACACAATTACAGTACGAGAACTAGAGACCAATTAGTTCAGCCGGGCTTCAGACTCGCTAAAGTAGACTCATCTTTCATGGGGTACTGTTTAAGATGCTATAATAAAATTCCACAAAGTATTCTTGAACTGAATGAGACGAAATTTAAATCATGCATTAAACGCACACTATGTAAGCAAGCATATTACAAGTTGGACGATTATATCTCTGATAAAAATGCTTGGCTCAATGCCGGTCCTGCTCCACATGGACAGGGGCGCATAAACTGATTAATGGATAGCATTAAATAGTATTGTTGGAGCTGCTGAAGATTGTACAACTATCTTTGCATTGTATAGATTCAATTTCTTTTGGTATTATATAACCGCATAGCCCATATTATGTGAGTACTATGTAATAGAAAGCTATCCTTCGTTGATAACCTACGTCATTTTTTTTTTTTTATGACTTGAATTTGCCCTGGCGGTTAAGTGTATGTCATGCTCACTCAAATGTCTCGCTGATGGTGGCGCGTGTGTCGGATCAGTTAGTTCCCTTCAAAATGGTTGAGTTGAATGGTGCTGATACATGCGTCATGTTCGTGAACGGGCGCTGTCAGTTGTGACTGGTCATCTCTTGGTTGCCACGGCTTATTTGAATTAATTATTTTATTTTTTGAATTGTTCTTTTCCTTGTTTTTACTATGGACACTTTTAACGTGCACATCTTGCTACATCGCTCTCACATAATGTACCATCTAAACATGAATGATGTAACCAAGGTTTTGTAAAAATATTCTGATTTAAAAGAGTGTCCATGGAGTTTCTTGCCCGTTCTTCTCCATAGAGATCTACGTTAGGGAATGGGCAACTACAGTACTTTCACAGTTTTTATGCCTTGTGACTGGGACTGTAGCTAAATTTCATTGTTGTCTTTGTTTCGACAGTTCAAAAGTGCCTGTAACGGGCCTACTTGAAATAAATGCTTTGATTGATTTTGATTGAATCCATGACATAAAATATCGTACAATTCATTTCAATTTCAAACATATTGTCCGTACCTTCACATAACCTTACCGCTTTGATCAAAAGCAAATGATAAAGTTCAACTTAATTCTAATCCGAATAGTTACGTTACGCTCGTAAAATTGTAAATGTGAATCGTTTCCTGCTATTTGTTAGCGATTTAGAGCTCAATCCTTTAGTAATGATCGTATTATTTAGTTTTATTTTCTTTCCTATTTTATGTACCGGATTGATGTAATTTGGACTTATGGCTGTTTTACCTTTAATCTCTGTGTTTGCTTGTGTTTGTGGAGTTGTTGTGAAAACTTATACGATTAGGACAATGTTAAAGTTTTTTATGATTGAACAAATGAAGACCGGTTAAGGTTTGATGGTGCGTAATCAAAATAATGAAACTTTAGTAAATCTTGACTGTTAAATATTGTGATTGGAACGACCTTATCACTGTTTAAAAGCTTTGGACTTCTTAATCAACAACCAGTTCGGTGGAAGATGATGAAGACATGGATGGGACTCGCGCGGACCAGGGAAGCTTGGCAGTGGCTTATATACTCAGCAGAAACACGGTCAATAATAACTCTTTATATCATGAAGTTGAATTTAATCATTTGTGCATTCGCTTTTGTGCCAAAACGATTATTCACCATACTTACCAGCTGTTTGACGGATTTTTCTCAGCCGCTGCCGCTTGCGGACTTTGCGAGAGGGTCGCATGCATGGGTATGAACAAGGGTATGGGTGTGTGTTTGTATATTTATGCTGTCTTGATTTCCGTACGATTCTCACGGGTGACCACTGAAAACCAGCGCTGTGCTGTGGGCCCTCCATGGCACATCATCATGCTGAGTGGTAACCTGCTTGTCACAGTCACGACGTGCAAGCTGTTAACTTTTCTTTTTCTGTTTCTGTTCTGTTGGATTTATAATATTTGATGCGCCTTATGATTATTGTTATTTTTTTTTGTATGCGCGTCATGTCCCTGCCACAAATAAATATTTTTCTTTCTTTCTTACATACAGTCAGACCATGAAGTTGCTTCTATCATAATTTTAATTTAAAGTAGACGCTGAGTCTGTGTCATAACCAAAGCCATGGTCTAATTCATTTTGTTCGGAGCACCCTAAACTGTCATCGCTCAGAGTCCTTCCGCCTTTCAGAATGAATTAATGTCATTTGAACGCGACGATCGCGTATTAGCGCGTCCGATCCCTTTGGTTCGGACACGGTCACAGCTAGCGATCGACTATACGTTTGGGTGAACTCAGCCTTTAACTCAATGTGCCATATTTACAGCCGGGTACTGTATCTGATTGAAGCTGCGGGCTCTTTATGAATCAATCAACGTATTCTCTTACTTACCACAACAGCTACGATTCACAGAACTCATTGAATGATTCCCATCAATCAATTCAATGGAAGTAAAGGGGTACGATTGCTTTGATAGAAAAGCGATGGGTGGCCAAGTTGTCATTACGTAGAAACGATTCAATTAACTGTTTCTTCTATCATAATTGTCGACACAAGACATTTTGTCCTACATTTTTTTCAAAAGTCTTGGCTTCTGCAGTACAAGTCGTATGTAGGTACCTAGTTTGTATAAGACTAGCTTTTGACCGCGGCTTCGTTCGCGTTCATCATCATTACCTTCCTGCCCTTGCCCCATGATACTTGAGGTCGGCGGAACACGTTTTTTTCTTTCATTCTCCTCTGTCAACTTTCTTTCTTTCATATCATTCTCACACAATCATCCATCGCAATAGGGTTATAAATTATCCCACAGGAACGTGGTAAATAGTAGTAGCATTTGGCACTCGGGGGTAATGTACCTTCCTATTAGTGAAATAATTTTCGAAATCGGATCAGGATTTCCGAACATTACCTCCTACATCCAAACATACAAGGTTAGTATAGATGAGCACGTAACTTTTTACTTAAAATCATATTGCAAGTATTCTTTGAATATCTTTCATGTGAAGACAAAAACTATTGAGTCATGCTTTTAAAACTCAATTAACAAAGAAAAGATTATTTAAAACGATCTCCCTTACAATTAACCAACTAATTATTGATAGAAATCAATCAACCGGATCGCTTGAGGGAATAATTAAATTGATAATAATATTATAGTCACTGCCTTAGTCCTAAGCTGATTCAACATTATCCATGTACCGCTAATTATTAATTAACACCAGAATGCCCCAAGCGTCAGAGTCGTCACATAGTTTTGTTTAAGGCTGCTTGTCTATTGAGTGGCTAATAATAATACATTAATTTGAGTTAATAAGCGGTGAAGAGCGAGAGAGTTTCTACAGTAGAGCATTGTAGCGGAGTATACCTGTCTATTAAGGTGGAGCTTTGCTAAGGCAAGATGCAAGAGTGTGACTGACAATGCGTTCGAATAGGAAAAAGAGAGTGGAGTAGTGGTTATGACGCGGACTGTATTGTATATAATTGTGGCCCTGTATTGTCTCGTTTCGCATACATTCCACAACTGAAATGTACAAAACTTTTTTTTTTTTTTGTTTTTTTTTTTTTTTGGAAATCTGTACACAATAGATTAACTCGATAGAAAACTAAAAGGTCAAATTAAGTTAGCTAGCAAAACTGCAGACGTGATTCACAGAGTACACATGCGGTTGTCAATTCAAAAAATTCGGTTTTATTGTGTTTAGATAGGTTCGGATATATCCGAAGTACATAACATAACATCACGACTGTTACACCCGAAGGGTTAAGCAGACGTGTACCTAATAGTACTAATACTACACCCACATTTCGCCAGTTAAGTTTAAGTCCCATGTAATAGGGGGCGAGCCCATTACCATCATCCGGGCACAAAACTTCATGCTCAGCAGTCGCGTTTGCGATCATTACACCAACGAGGCAGTCTCCGAAGAATTGGTAACCAAATTAATTTGATCTTGTTACTTTTTTTATTGGTTAACTTATGCATTACCCCGTTTTAATGGACATCCTAACATTTCTGTTAGCTGGATTAATAAGTTGTACTCGGTTGAGTTCGTGAATTCTCGTTGATATCACGAGGGAATAGTACTAATTATACATTTTTGGTCTGCGTCGTGTATTTGCGGTTGTGAATTCTGTAGCGATTTATTTATTAAAGGTTTGGTTTATTGGTGGTTTTCATTTCCTGTTTATGTTATAATTGAGTGTGTGTGGTTTTTACTTCAAATTAAAAATATCGATTATCTTCCTAATTGACAGTTTTGGGGATTTTTTTGAGTGCTGACAATAATGTGGCTGAATGTCAGTAATTGAGATGTATACGCGTGTAATTTAAGACCGTGTCCTAACCAAACCAATCGTCACTCGAGTACACGCCACCACCGTCGCGTTTATTTGGTTCATTTCGGCTGATCGCACGATTCATTCATAAGTCATAACATTCAAATTAAAATAGGAAAACTTTTAGCACCCAGCAAAATGTAAAAATAAAACATCAGACATAATATCATAGGCTTCGAAGTGTTTATACAACAAATAAATTGTTAAAAGTAATATATTGTAGATGTGAAAGTCCAGAGTTATTACCTGTGTTATTTACTGAAAATAATATACTCGTACCTACCCGCTTCATGCTCGTACAATAAATACTGGGTTTCCATTGTGCTGAGTTATTTGCTCAAAATAAGCTTTAAAATCGCGAGATTGCGTTTTGCCTGGATATAACGAAAATCAACAACATCAAAATAGTCAGTACATCAGTCACTAGGAAAATAATATGAATGACTTACGTTACGTAACACATAGCATAATCAGCCTATAATGTTCCCACTGCTGGGACACGCGGCCTCCTCTCTATGAGAGGGAATGGGCTATAATTCACCACGCGGGCCCAGTGCGGGTTGGTAGATGTCACATGATGTCACAATATGCCTTCGAACTTTTGGTTCTAGGACATGCCGGTTTCCTCACGATGTTTTCCTGCACCGTTTTTAGGAGCAGTGGTGATGAAATAAATTACACAAAGTTATGCGCCTGCCTGGGTTCCAACCCATGACCGAACATGAACTGTTCGTAAGTCGGGGCCGCCACCACTGGGCCACCGCTGCTCTCAGACATGACACATATTATTATTCTATTATGATTATGCTAAAGCGGCCATTTAAGGCCCGCAGTTGTCCCAATTTCAATTTTATAAAAACTGGAAGCTCATAATCGTAAACTTATACTGTCACTTACGGGATATCTTCCGTGATTGTTCATAATTTTGAGCTCCCGATATTTCGACGCCGTTGCAAGCGCCATGATCTCGGCTTGACTGGAGAATGCGGGAATACCACGGAAGATATCCCGTAAGTGACAATTTAAGTTTAGTTTTAAGCTTTTTAAGGACTCATTTTCATATTAATTAAATTATTTACAAACTAATTACGAAGGCTACTGCCGGAGGACTCAAAAAAAACCGAATTTATTACAAACTAATTTATTTTAATAAAAGAAATTACAATTAATATGATAGCAAATTGACTCGATCGATGGTGGATACGAAGTGCGCGGGCTCGGTCACGTAGACGGTGTCTTCGGGCCTCATGTTCTGTGTCAGCAGTTTCCCCTCGTAGCAACTGGGTCGATGATGCGCACGCGGCGTGCCTCGTGCCCTGGCGTCAGCGCTTTACTTAATAGTGATGCGCGTAACACCTCCCCCCTCAGATCGACGACTATTTCAGATTTTGAGATGAAATATCGTCGAGAGTTTAGATTGATCTTGGGATGCCGACTGGTTCCGATGGGTTTCAGATGTTTCAGGCTCGGCGTACGTAGCTTCATCTGGAGTTGTCATCTGTTTCTTTCGGTGGATGTGGACTCGGTATAATAGTATTGCTCCCAGTACAGATAAGGCAAGTAGTGTACCATAAAATGGGATTGTCGTATGGTAAATAGTTGAGGTTGGTTCAATGTGGATTGGCTTCTGTGAGTCTATTCTATCTTGAATATCGTGCAGCTTCTTTAAGTTAATAGCACTGATTTGAAGCGGTGGCATGGTTGATCCTTCAATGTCATCTGGCGCGTTGCTTATCTTCATGGGTTGTCCTCTGATGTGGTCGTTAATATTGACGATGGTGAACTCGTCTGTTCGTAGCTTGCAATTATGTGGAATAGTGGCTAGGAAGCTTCCGGCTAGGATTATGGATTCTTCTTGTTCGCAGATTAACTGGACTTGTGTTGGTTTCGGGAACACGAGAGCGTAGCGGCGGTCATCTAATTTTTCCATTGCGGGCTTCGTCAGGCTAATGGTGATTGTGTTGCATGATTTGTGCGGTGTTTGACTCCCGATGATATCGCAGATGCAGTCTGGATGGGTTCTCATTTGGTGGTTGAATTTTTCTTCGCAGAGATACTCTGTAGCTACCTTCGGGCATTCTGCCTCTATGTACGCGTGAATATTTCCAGTGGTTGCTAGGAATGGGTAGGACGGGATGATGGCTTGCCTATTTTTATTTGGTACAATGACTAACTTATACAACAGGAATTTTAGTGGAGACGTAAGTAATGGGAAATTTAAATGCAAAAACTATTTGACTTCCACGATAATAAGCTAATGGTTTAATGATATCATAATAATCTCTAATTTCTAATTCTAATAGTTGGTCTTTATTATAAAGCGCGCTTAGTTTGCGTATCATATTGCTAAGTATTTCTGTACCTAACATAGAATGATGAGTATGCAATTGACCGGAAAGTGCTATCGCGTTCTCTAACCTATTTAATTCGCTTAATAAACTATCTACGTTATTACTGATTATTTGCAGTATTTGCGAAGACTTTGCAAACTTTATTAGGTTGTGTTGTTTATACTTATCGGCGTCAAGTAAAATATGCAGGCTGTCATTTAATTGTACTTGGTTTTCTACTAATTTCGTAATAATTTTTTGTGTGCTCATTCATCAAACCTTTACTCAGGCTTATATGATGATTTTGCTCAATAATTACTTGTTGCTGATTATCATTGAGGGCTTTAAGGGCATTATCATATTTAATGGCATCTGTATGATCCAGGTTTCCTGTAATGCTCTTGATTACGGATCCAAGACCATCTACTAATCCTCTCTTGAATCGATTGGGCTTTAGGCTTTGTAGATGAGATGAAGCTTTATTTAATTTTACGTTCAAGTTGTCTATTTGGAGCTCATATAAAGTGCGAGTGTAATTGTCTAGTCTGTCTGTGGCTTTAATAAGTTGAATTCGTATTTCGTTAATGTTGTTGTCTATGTCTGTTAGTTCTATGTTCTGCAGGAATGTATGATAATGGGTAATGAGTTTCATGGGCCCTAGTTTGAAGGGTAATAGTCCGGGTCCATTCTCAAGTCGTTCTAGGTTGATCTCTTGCGCCCATGTTAGGCTAAATGACAGCATCAGGGGTATCCTGCAACAATTTCGCAGTTTTAGGGACGCGCTTTAGTCTAGATTTAGCTATAGGTCCCTTTTTCTTGGAGGTGTAAATGTGGATAGGTAAATTAGCTAGGACGGTGTCCTGAGTGTATCTAGGTGCAAGTTTAGATCTACTAGCGTAGGGATTACTAATGAATATTTGTTGGTCGGGTTCATAATCGACTTCGTCCTCACGGGTTTTATTACGGCTCTCTATGAGTGCTGTTCGATTAGCGAGAGACGTCTCATTGATTAGTTCGTATACTTTTTGCATGCGTTCTCTATGTGTTTCAGTATATTGTTGTAGTAGGTGTCCGGTCAAATCTATGTCAGTCGGGTCGCGTGGGTCAGTGTGTCCTAGTATAAGGTCATATGGTTTACATCGTGTGAAAGAATGGATCGAACTGTTGTACGCTATGATAGCATATGGCATCAAATGAACAACTGGCTCATCTTTGTGTTTTAGCTTCAAAATACGAAGATGTTCCAGTATAGTGGAGTGGAAACGTTCAATGTTACCGTTAGCGTTAGGTGAATATGCGAGCGTTTGGTGATGAATTATTTTATGTACCTTGCAGAACTCGGAGAACATCTGGTTGGTGAACTCGGTCCCTTGATCTGTAATGATGGTTAGTGGTAGGCCATGATGCGTGCTGAAAGTTAGTAAAGCTTGTATAATACTAACTGCAGTCCCATCTCGAAGGAGGTAGGCTTGACCATACTTTGAGAAGGCGTCTATGAATGTTACGTATTTTTCGTTCTGTGCTGAAAAGCTGTCCATGTGTACTATTTCGAACGGTCTGGTGGCCGGGGGCGCTATATTGAACTTCTGTTTTATGGGGTTCCTATCGTACTTTGCTTGCCCACATAATGTGCAGTCATTTATGAATTTGGTTATTTGTTCTCGCATCTTAGGCCAATAATACTTAACAGATAAAGCTAGAAAGCACTCGTTAATGCCACGGTGGTTGGTTTTGCCCTCGTGGTAATGACGAATAATTTCCTGCTGCCTCAGGTATTCTTTTACGTTTTCAAGTTCCTTTTTAGCCAATACCAATTTCATAGATGAACTTTTAAAATATTTCTGTAACAGAGGGATTATGTTGTACATTGCAAGGGGTGGATTTATTAGCAGGGCAGTTTTAATCTTAGGATTGACGTACTCCTTAATGGCGTTAATCAGATCCTCTTCCAGGTTAGATTCAGATAGCTGGACGGATGTTCGAGTATGGGTGTCAAATGGCTTGCTTGCAGTAGTCCGTTTTTTAAAGTCACCTACAACGGTTAGGCACAACTGTCGGTGAAATTTATTAAGTGGTTCATCGGTGATGGGTATTTCAAGTATGGGGTTTTCCTCAGAGGTATGTGCTGTCAAGGTGTTGGAGTTGGCAAGGGATGGTGGTCTGTCAGTTGCGTTTGCAATCATCGAACTAACTTCCTCGTTGTAGATCTCGACGCGAGAAAGGGCGTCGGCATTGGTGTTATGTTTGCCTTTTTTATAGATGACGGTAAAATCGTATTCGCTTAATTTTAACCGCCACCTGGTTAATCTTGAATTTGGTTCCTTGAGGTTCATGACCCACTGTAACGGTTTGTGGTCTGTTACTATTTTGAACTTGCGTCCGAAGAGGTAGGGCCGAAAGTATTTTGTTGCCCATACAATAGCTAGTAATTCTTTTTCTATTGTACTATAATTCACCTCACTTTCATTAAGTGTCCGTGACGCATAAGCTACAGGTTTATCCGAACCAATAGAACCTTGTGAGAGTATCGCGCCTATTGCAAAATTGGAAGCGTCAGTGGTTAAGATGAATTCTTTGTCAAAGTCGGGATATTTAAGGATGGGGTCGTTAGTCAGTAAAGTCTTACACTTCTCAAAACAGTTAATATAATCTGAGTCTAGGGTTACCTTTTTTCCTTTCTTTAAACATTGCGTCATAGGTTTGGTGATACGAGAAAAGTCTGGAATGAATTTTCGGTAATAACCGAGGAGTCCGAGAAACTGTTTGATTTCTTTAGGTGTTTTAGGTATGGGGTAATTTTGGATAGCTGTGATCTTGTCTGGGTTAGGCTTTATCCCTTCGGTACTGATGACATGACCTAGGTATGCAGTTTCGAGTTTTAAGAACTCTGATTTATCTAGCTGGATTTTGAAGTTGGATTCTCTTAACCTCTGAAACACCTTTTCCAAGTTGTTCATGTGTTCTTGGAGAGAGGTACTGAATATAATTATATCGTCAAGATAGACGAGACATATAACATTTTGGAGTCCTTTGAGTACGTTATCCATCACTCGTTGGAATGTGGACGGGGAATTTTTAAGTCCCATGGGCATCCTCAAAAATTCAAAGTGCCCATGTTCAACATTAAAGGCGGTCTTGGGAATGTCACTGGGATTCATCTCCACCTGGTGGAACCCTGATGCAAGGTCAAGAGTACTGAAATATTGGCATTTGCCTAGTTTGTCCAGGACGTCTGTAATATTCGGGATAGGATATTTGTCATCGATCGTTTTTTCATTTAGCTTCCGAAAGTCAATGACTATACGCCATTTCTTTTTTCCAGAGGCGTCACTTTTCTTTGGGACGACCCAAATTGGTGAGCTCCATGCAGATTCAGACGGCCTAATGATTCCCTGATCTAACATCTTTGCTATTTGATCACTAACTTCCTGACGGTGTATAAACGGGTATCTGTAACTTTTAGTATAAATTGGAATTTCATCTGTGGTTTTAATACTGTGTTTTACTTTGTTGGTAAAAGTTAATGCCTCGCCTTAAATGTAAAAGACGTCAGCGTACTTTGAACACAGTGCCAATAAGTTCGCTTTTTCCTCCTCGTTTAGGTGATCGGTGCGTATCCGGGATGTAACATCTTTAGCGCGAGGTGACAACTGCTCAGTGCATTCAACATTGAATATCGTTGCCCGAGTGGCATGGTCCAGTGAAAATATTATATCGTTGTGGGTTGAGTTGGTCACTTCGACTATACCGCGGCTATTAGAAACGGTGGTCAGGCATTCGGATATAATACAATTGCAAATTATCTGCTCCTCTACAAAAACCTCACCATCCGGTGCATTAATAGGTAACCGCATTAATTTCGAACTTCCCGCTGGTATTATTTCCTCATAGAGATTTAAATTTCGAGAATTATAAATTTGGATGGGATTAATTGCAAATTTAGTTATAACTGTAAGATCTTTCAAATCTAACTTAGCCTCCCATTTGGTAAGTAAATCCATTCCTATCAAACCATCGAAACGATCGTGGAATCTGTATACGAACAGTTTAATTGGTTCTGTGTCTCCGAATTCAGGAAAGCAGGGTAAGCTAATAGAGTAGTCGTTCCTGCTCGTGGCATGAACATTAGTAACCTCGAATGGGTCATAGTTAAGAGGTATGTGCGGGAAATAATTCTGGACTGCTTCTGGACTAATGAATGATTGGTTTGCACCGGTATCTATTAGAAAGTTAAGTGGAGGGTTATGGATACGAACAAACGGTAGTTGCCTTTGAGTTTGCAAATTTAATTCTATCCTGAGTTGTTTGACTTCGGAGCTTTCTGAAAATCCTGGCTGGTTGAGGGTTGCTGTTGGTCAGCAGCGCCTGTCTTGTCTTTGTCATTAGTCTCGTCGGTCTGTTCCGGTGTGACGTGGTCATATGTACAGTCATTGAAATAAAGGTAATCCTGGTTATAGGGGTCAATGTAAAAGTAGTCAGATAGGTCGGGGTAATAGTAGTCCTCCCCATAGTTTGAACACTCGTTCACGTTAACGTCGCGGGTTTTAAGATAGTTGGAAGGTGGTGGATTGCCCTGTAGTGCCCAATTCCACCGGTTAGTAGCAGGCAGGGGCCTGGGCACAAAGTGGCTCACGCCGCTCATCGGCTTGGGACCGTTATTCGGCGGGTACGGGTTCCTTGGGGGCATTCTGAATCCAGAACCACCTTGATTATTATTAGGCGGTGGTGTGCTAAATACTTGTTGCGTACGGGTCGGGCCACGTGGTTGCATGTTATTCGGATTAAACGGCATTCCAAATTGCTGCTGAGCTGGCCAAGGCCGTGGCATAAACTGTGGTCCTTGCGGTCTAAACGGACCGGGCATGTTAAAATGATTAGGCTTAAACGGAACAAGCATGTTATTTGAATGGGCTGGCATTCTATGATTTATTTCGTTCTGTTGATTAGGTGGCATTCGAGCTGACGATTTTCTATCCGACAAGTTATCGTTTCGGCTCTGCAAGTACATAGTGTTAGTCTCCTCATGGACGAATTCAAGAGCCTTCTCAATAGTTTCTGGTCTCATACATCTAATACGCGCGCCTAAAGGATCTTTCAAACCACGGAGGTAGGCCTGCAAAGTTAGTTTGCGGTATAAATCGCGTTTGGCTGCAATAGTTGAATCTAGGGTATCATGCAATGAAACGTACGTCATGACGGTGCTGAAAAGACTCTGGCAACGCTCATAAAATTCCTGTGGCGTGCCGGAACCTTGTGAAAGTAAAGCCAAATCGTTGTAGAGAGCGGTCTCATCTCGCTGGTCGGCAAAGTTGTTAACAAGAGCACTACGTATACCTGCCCAATCATTAGGTATACCGTTGGCGTTAATCAAACGGGCGGCGGGCCCCGTGACTTTGTTCAGTATGCCATTTAAAAGCGCTAATTTATTTAACGGTTGGTCCTCTCGAATGAACTCGAGTGCTAACTGGTCGCACAATTTGATAAACCTGGTAAGTACGTTCGGATTCCCATCAAAATCGGGAACTAAGCGGAGGGCTTTAAATATACCGTCTAAATCGGACATCTCGGGTTCAATTTGAGGATTGATTTCGCGTCTAGAATCTACACTTCTATTCCTACTACTAACTAACCTAGGTGTACTAGATCTACGTGGATAAAAAATGTTGGATAAGGTATGTGAAACCTACACACAAAAAGGAAGCAAGCAACCACTAAGAAAATTCAGCGGACTTACATGAACATTCTGGTCTTCGTTGAGCGGTATCGATATCTGGATCTCCGGCGTAGTCTCGTTGTTCAGGATCTCCCGGTGCGACGTTGAAAGTCTATCGTAACGAACGCGGTGCGATATACCGGCAATCGCAAGTACGACCCGGGAATCCTACCGACTGCGCCAATTACGAAGGCTACTGCCGGAGGACTCAAAAAAAACCGAATTTATTACAAACTAATTTATTTTAATAAAAGAAATTACAATTAATATGATAGCAAATTGACTCGATCGATGGTGGATACGAAGTGCGCGGGCTCGGTCACGTAGACGGTGTCTTCGGGCCTCATGTTCTGTGTCAGCAGTTTCCCCTCGTAGCAACTGGGTCGATGATGCGCACGCGGCGTGCCTCGTGCCCTGGCGTCAGCGCTTTACTTAATAGTGATGCGCGTAACAAACTACAAAACTATAATTTTAATAGTATCTAACAAATATGTACAAGTAGAGAAGGGTTTCAGGGCGTCCAAAAATTCGTTCTGTAACTTACTGTAAGCTTGTACTTATAATGTCGAATGATTGACATTTATGATTACTGTTTTCATGGAGGCGGTATGATATGTATTAAGTTACAATTTGTTTTTGTTGTGTGTGCATAGTGATATATGTAGATTTATTATGCTCCTCCACACACCTGTGTTCATGCAGAATAGATAGAATAGATATTTTGAATAACAAGTCCAGACGTTGGCCAGAAGTTTCTACCCAGGGCCGGTAGTCTCGACATAGATAGGTACCGACACTTTCGCAAACTTTCAATCGCTTTATTATAACGAACAAATTCGGTTGCAATAACAATGCTTGCGAGAAACGCATCTTGGATGTACAGACTTACATTTCTCACAAGCAACGTTATTGGAACCGATTTTTTCTGTTTATATTAAGCGATCGAAAGTTTGCGAAATTGTCGGTATCTATGTCGAGACTGCCGGCCCTGCTATCTTATGCATTTCAGATCAGCCGAACTAGTAGAATGAAATTGACTGAGTGGTTCAGATGCAACAAAAGCTTCACACGACACATTAGATGTATTATTATATTTTTTATTCATCAGTCGGTCAGTCCGTCATTTCCACTTTCTGTCAGATCCATTTTAGGTAGGTCCTATTTACCCTAATTACTTTGCAAAGTAATATACACCATTATCGTCAACAAACAAAAACCGACCGCCAATTTCCGGATCGCCTCTCCCATCCCACCTAAATGAGTCGATCAATTTTGATGAATGAAGTGTCAAACGTATAGCGTAGGAGTGACGCTCAGTGCCTATCTATACCTACAGCGTGTGTCAGAATGGTGTAGTCATATTTTAAGGGTGTGGTTCAGACCACGAAACTGAAAAACTTTTTCACCAACATGGTGAGTACGAAAAATAAATAATCAGCTGTTCCATTGTCCCCCTGTTTCGCGAATACGATGTTTATGATGTTGATGCTATGGAAAGTTCGTCAGTTTGATGGCTTGTATATGTGCGGTGTGTTTTTGATACACTCTGTAGACGTGTAGATTTTGGGAACACTCTCTGTTAGTAGCGTTTGAGGACAGCCTCATCAATTATGCTTAGTTTCCGTTGCATTGCAGTGCTCTTCGTTGTTTATGTATCGAAGTATCGGTAGTGAGGGTAGAGGACACGTATTTCGACAGCTCTATTTGTAGTTCGGTTATTGAGGTAATGTGCGATGGAATAATGGAGCTGTTAATGACGTGGCGTATACCGTGTGTCTTTAGAAAAGGTTTTAATTTAAAATTTCAAGCCGTACGTTTCATTCTGTGGGTCGTTTGCATGTTTGTGGCGATAGTATTGTTAATAATTGTTGTTTAAGGTGCAACAGAACTTAATATTAATAAAACTGAAAGTAGCGTTAGTCTAGTGGTCGCGATCGGGATTGCTGATCATGAGGTCCCGGGTTGGATTCCCGGGTCAGGCAAATTATTATTGGGTTTTTCCATCTGTAAGTTTTCAGTAGCAGCCACGGAGTCTGGATTTGTACTTTGTTGATGGCAATAGGCTCGCCCACTATTACATGGGACTTAAACATTTAAAACATACCTGGGCCTGCAGTCTCGACATTAGTAACGACACTGTCGCAAACTTGAGATCGCTAAATAATAACGAAAAAAATCGGTTGCAGTAACGATGCTTGCGACAAACGCAAGTCTCTACATCCAAGATAGCGCGCAAAGTCGTATATTATCTTGACTTATGAATGTCGGTACGCTAGCGAAAACTGTATTCATAGTTCAGTTTTTTTAAAGACAATTTTTTGGCTTTACAAAATCTCCCTGAATATGGGGAAAAATGGAGAACATGGGTCAATAAAAATAATTGTTTTTCTTGCAACTTAAACTGAGACTATACAAGCCTTATTTTGAAGGCACTATATTTCATAAAAACTCGTAAGTACAGCTAAAACGTTTTTAAGAATTGAAATAAATCATTAAATATTTAAGGAAATTAGAATTTGCCTCCTTGCAACATTGACTTAAGTGTCAAACTTGTCAAGTGTCAAGTTGTTGTCATTGGAAACCAATATTTGTTGTGTTTGATTTCAATTGTATTTTCTCAAGCATTATTCATTGATAGCCAAGAGTACAGTACCTCCTCTGCTAACCTCTTTCTGGCTAAAGCTGTGACCCCACCGGATATACTTCTACATTCACATATGTGTAGCTACGAAATGATACTGAAATTCGAAAAAAAGCCCGTGGTCGGTGACTCGGTGTGTTTGAAGAGATGGCTGAAATTCATATAGGAGCTCCGTGAACAATTCTCTAGTTATTCCGTCAAGATACAGAAATAAGCAAATTCAAGGGATTTTTCATTTTCACACTGATTTCGTGTGATGTGTCGAACCATACCAAAGCTATCGCAGGCAGCATGTAGTGAGCTGTTCACACTACAGAATACCTCCGAGGGGCTGGGGACTACGGTAACGGAATGACGAAGAACAAGCAGAAAATCAAACTGAGTGAAATAGTGTAGTGTGTGTAATATTGGTCAGAGTTTTTCAATACCATATGTGTGTATTCGCTGTGTTCCAATATTTGATATTACCATATTATAGTTATAGGGGATACACAGCAGAGCTATCACGAGTTTAAATGGCACAAAAGAAATGCTTGTGTGCAAGATAATTCCAAAATATTCAATAAAAAAAGGTTTTAATCTTGTCAACCCATCTTCAAATCATAGAACCTTATAACTATAAGAAATAGAAGAAGCCATCTATTACATTCATGAATTTATTATCCAAACCTGTTAAGTGTAAAATGAAACTCTTTCAGAATAGATATAACTCCAACATGTCACTCGTAGAATTACCCTTACACAGAATCTAAATATTTACCTAATTTCTACCTCAGAAAGTATCCTATCATTTATAATATTTTTTTGTACCTTAAGGAAATGGTTAATTCAACAAAATTTTTACACCATGACAAGTTCCTCAAAAGTATTCATCTCATTTTTCCCATTTTAAAAATGCATTGTTAAATTAAATTGTTGATTTTCATGTTAGAAATTCAAATATTGATAAATTTATTTTGTTTGAAGAAAGTATTTGTGTTTATCATTGTTTTTATTGATGCAGATATTTGTACCTATGCCGTGTTCAGTTGAATTAAATGTGTAAAATGTTTTGGTAATAATGATTGTATGTGTAGATACCTATATTCAAGTAGACAGTATTATTTTTCTTATTAAGATGATGTGAATTGATGTGTGTATTAGTTATTGAGTCTTGTTTAAAATGTTGACCATGATGTATTGTGATTTGTAATTTTCATGCCATTTTATTATGATGAGTATGACGGAATGTGTTCTGCATGACTGTAATGTCCTTTTTACTTCACATTTTATGCAAATAAAGATACTTAAGTAAATACGACTTTCATTACATGTTTTATACATTTACTTTTAAACAGTACATAACTAGATTAAAAAATAAGTGAGCGAGTGAGTGAATAAGATGATTCTGATTAATATTAATAAAGTTGAATATAGGAATCGTTTATAGTTGTGTTTTTTTTATTTAAATGAATCCTCTTTCTACCAATGAAATGAATATCAGCGACGCCTATTCACACATAGGTCCGGAACCTATTTATAGGTTAGGTACGGCTTACGACCTTATAAGGCCGTAAGCACAGCATACTTCGCTACAGACAATAGACTTTCGAGTAATAAGCCCGTCCGGCATAATTTTTGTTAATAATCTCGTAAAAACCACCAATAAATTAGCTTACGATGCTACCGAATCACTTTGCGGGCTGTCAAAAATGGTCGCAAAGTATATTGCGAAAATCGGTAAGTTAGCGACAAAGATTGTTACAATACCAATGACAGTCGCAAACTTTGAGTGTCGAGACTACCAAATATTGTTAAATCCGGGTCGCTAAGACTTTGCGACCGAAATCGGTTGTTATGAGATCGCTATCTATGTCGAGACTGCAGGCCCTGGCGAAATGTAGGTGTGTGTGTGTGGTGTCTATTGGTACACCTCTGCCTACTTTGCGGAGATAACTGGCGTGATGTTATGTCCTCTTTATGTCCTTCATTTACGTTATTTATTTATTTAACACTTCAAGCAGTAAGCACAGACTACAGAGGCGGACTTAATGCCATAGGCATTTTCTACCAGTCAACCTTTGGGTGATGCAGAGACAAGCAGTGGTAGGTGTATTCTGAAAATAGTTTAAAATAGTATTGTGTTATTATTAATCTCTCTAGTCGCACCAATTGTCTTTTAACTAAAGCATTCAAGTCTAAACCGTTTATCCTTCCCCCGTCAAAGTTAGAAACGGCTTACAAACACGGAAGGTACATCTCAAGTAACCCCACACCACATAAGCTCCTTAAAACACATGTAAGCGATCCACTTTGTGTTCTTAAAATAAACCGTTCGAACAAAAAAAAAGGATTCCTTTTTTAATCTGTAACAATACACTTTTGGTAACCAAAGCGCGGCGCGTTTTGTCGTACACAGCCGGAAACGCGCGATGCATAAATCATTGCGTGTGGCAATACCTTTATTGTGTGTTGTATCAATTATGAGGACGACTCGTTCGGAAATTTTATTGGACATTAACGGGTCGGGAGCCTTAGAATCGTTCGGAGCCCGATACGTCATCGTAAATATTCCGTAGGGTAAATTATTCTCTGTGAAGCGTATATGGGTGCGCACGTGAAGGTATTTTTTTCTAGGCACTTCTTTAAATGTTGTGTTAAAGCTTGGCAATAGCAGTCATTGCCCTTTTCCTAATTTCTCTTTGCACGAACCAAAAAAAACGAACAATGTATCGCGATTAGTTGGTAATACAGGTATTTAGGATCACAATAGAAGGACTGTTCGAAAGACATACTGCGGCCCTGGAACACAAAGTGCAAAGAAGGAACATGGATGGGTTTTAGTCAGTACAAGTCTGACACTCCGAGTAGAAGAGCGGGAGGGGTTTATTCGATGATTTCCCATCCGAAAAAAAAGGTTCACAATAGAAGTAGATTCAGAACCTTTAAAGGTTTTATTACCGTTTTTAATTATAGAACGTCTATAAATGTAAATTGCGCAATGTGTACATGCTGCTACTAATAAGTCTTCAAAATTGCGTCTGACATCTTGTGGCTGCTCTGCCTTGAGTGCGTTTTCGTATCACCCTACTTATGAGAATGCTCAGTTGAACGCAAGAAAATACCGAAAATGCTGAAGACACGGTCTATGTTAAATTTTTGACAGCACAATGGCGTTGCGTTTAGTTACTGCGATAAGGGTCGGGAATCGGATAAAGGTATTTGGTCCGCATAGTAGTTCCATTTCGGGTTGTTTGCAAATATGCAATTCGATTTAGTAAACGCACATAAGATACTGAAGGAATTTCAAGAGAAAAATGCTTCAGAACTTTTTAATACTTAAAAAGTTCTGAAGCATTTTTGTTGAATTTTCTGGAACTTCTCATAAAAGTGCATCAGTTTACAATGTCTTCTCATGATCTCATGATCCTTAGTATAACATTTATAACAGCCGGAGGACCGTATATTGTCACTTATTGACATACATTAATTTATTTCAATGAGCGGAAGGCGAGTCATCGTGATGATACGCAAAGGACAAGAGCCCAAACGCTTCTTTTGATTACTGTCTATAGAATATTCTGGTACTTAGTTACCAGATCTTGACATGGAAATTAAATCAACCCATGTATAAGCGTAGACTAAGTAAAATTCTAGCATCGATAGTACACCATAGATGTTATGGTGGTTACGTCTCTGATCCCCGAATAGTTAGGCAGAGTATATACATAATAGTACACCCACATTCCACCAGTTATGTTTAGGTCCCATGTAATAGGGGGCGAGCCTATTGCCATCAACAAATACAGACTCCGGCCTGCTACTGATAAAATTCTGATGGAAATACTCAATAACACTTTGCCCGACCCGGGATACGAACCCAGGACCTCATGCTCAGTAGTCGCGTTTGCGACCACAAGACCAACGAGGCACACGAGCGATAATGTTGACTGAAAAATCGCATTGAATTAACAAACGCTTCTGCAATGCTCATAATCAATGTTGTTCAAAGTCGTTGAAGAAATACGAGAATTTTTGAAAGACAAGCCTAGCTCACAGATCTTGACATTGAAAGTACCTAAATCAATCTAGTGGAGAACTTCATAAGCTTGCACATTACGCCACGCCACCCCAAGTCACCGCAAATACCTACAAAAAGAATTGGGATTCCAAACTATTTGATCATTTATTTCATGATGCTAGTGCACCGCATTTTTTGTCTAATATTTGTGTAGTTGGCGTACAGGGCACGCGCTTGCTTGTCACGTGTATGTGACAATGGCGTTCAGAAGGTTAAAGAGCCGTTACCAATGAATCTAAGCACGTTCAGCTAGCAACTGCCGTGACAAACAAACTTTGATCAGGATCAATTTCTAAAGCTCTAAAAAAACAACCAACGACACTCGCAAACAATATCGCAGCACATCCTCCTAGAATAGTTCAACTACCGTGATTTGTCATACACTACCCGGTGCCAAGTATCCCCCACTTTACTGTGGCGCCTATCTAACTAACGAGTGAACGGTTGAATGAATCATTCAATGTCGGTGACTCGTGGTTGTGCTCGGTAAACAGTCCGGTGTTTATACGGCTGGATGATGTGAAATATTCTGGCCTTGTAAAATCACATATCAGCGATAACGATAGTGATAGCGGAAAAATCAATAGTAATACAAGACATTTAAATATACTTACAATGAACGAGATAAGCGTACTAAATCGTAACCTACTTGCAAGAGCTAACTGATTATGTATAACCAAAAAGCTTATGTCAATACTTGAATAATTATAGTTAAAAGGACACGCTTCAGAGTGACGTCATTGTATTTCTCGTATTCTTCTCAATAAACCCTTTCATTAAATTTGATACCCTTAATATGGGAATGCATAATAAATTAAAACTAGTACGTCATTTTTGGGAGTCCGCCATATTGGATTTAGTATGACGTCACTAATATCACCGCCACTATAAAATTAAAGCTGAAATACTTCAATCAGTTGCAACGGAATTTTGACAGGCCCTTGCCCATTGAATGGATGCAATGACTCCTCCCATATTTTGTTCTGATAGTATTTTCTTTCTACTTCCAGATTACCATCAAGAAATCCATTTTCGTTTTGGTAAAGCCTGCATTAAATATTCTAATTCTATAATTCACAGGATGATCACTGATTCATGTGCCAGTCAGTGGATTCTATGGAATTCGTTTATATCAAAACCATGACCTTAACTTTGACGTTAAATTGGACTATTTATCAATATCTTGGCGGCAACAAGAATAAGTTTATATTTACATAACAAATAAAGACCCGCACACCTTCCTAAATCTTTCTTATTCACTGATTTTTATCGTGTCTGTATTTATTTAGGCTCATGCTCGTCATTATCGATAGTATTGATTACACAGTTAGTATCGATAAATCAAATGTGTGTTCGAACTAACACTATCGCTTCGATTTTCTTAACACAACGGCAAAGAACCGATTATCGATTATAATCGTGTGAGCAGCAAAGAGGCGCTGATTGAAAAATTACCGACAAGATTATCGAAGAGTGCGCATTAAATCATCCGATTGTAACCGAGCTTTTTATCGATAGTCACTGATCAAACGGTTTTGTTGGCTTTCTAATGTCATCGGAATTCTTATGGGTTCTACACACCAAAGACGCCAGCCCACCGACATAGTTGATGGCTTCAAGTCGAAATTCATTTTCGGCGGCATGACGGCAGTCGGCGGCCACGAGATGTACAACTTTGTTTTACACTACAGTTTGAGTATTGCTGGGTAACTGAGAGCCTACCTACTTAAGCCATCGATATGCCGGTTGGCAACACGCGCGGGTGCATGTCGCAGACATGATTCTTTTCATATAAGACTTTGTCGGCAGCTTTCGGCTTTTGTGTGTAGAGCCTTTTGTAGATTATGCAACACGTAATGAGTATAATGAAGGTACACGGAATTTTAAGTGAGAAAGATAAAGTGATTGATTTAGTGAGCTACTTGATATGCAAGCGTGATAAGATTTCTAAGATAACAATTAATAACACAGCGGGAAGTGCGGCTAATAAGCTAATCAGTGATCTCTGGATTGACGAAGCGAGTATCGGTGATGTTAGCTTAAGTATTGACGGTTGTAGTGGATTGGGGAATTATACGCAAGCTAATCAAGTGTGAGCCAATAACGGTACCCCTGGTGGGGCATAATTATTCTTCTACTCTGTGAGTGGGGGTAGTTCGTAATACACCACGTGATCCGAGTACTGTTTGGTGGACCTGTGACTGCTAAGATTTATTTAACTCACTTTTGAAGACTTAAGATACAATGATGTACAAAGTACTAGTACTAGATAACATGGATAGGGTCAGGCTGAAAAGTTGGTTAGTAAAAAAGGAGCACACAAAAATAACACGTCCAACTTAAATATATTGTCATCCGAATCTGAAACTTACTAAAGATAAACCTCAACTAGGCTAAAGTCTTCATGAAATCACCTCCTAACCGTGTACAAACCGGTTAAAAGAATACTAAATATCGAACTTCCATTGCAGCAGTTTATTCCTAAACCCTAACGGTAGCTCTATGTTTCGTATACTCCATTAAGCAAGCCAAAATCAATGAACGAAACGCAATGTAGTGAAGCCTCGAACCGATATCGCGGAACGTTTTCCTCTATACAACATCCTTTAAATAAAAATTCCATTGAAATCTATGTGACTTCGTGGAATCTGCGATACACCTAGTATTGGTGGCTTTACTTGAAATTCTTTCACCTGCTGAGAAATTGATTGTGGAGAGGGCACATAATTTTAGGACAGATTTTGCGCATACATGGGATAGGATGCTTTTTATTGATATGTTATAGAAATGAGGTGTCATTGTGTTTGTTCATATTTAAACTGGGCTGCTAATATTGTAAACTTATACTTTCACTTATAATGTTGTTATTTTTTCGATAGAGAAGAGTGCCTAGACAATATGTAACGATGTAGTGGTCACGAGGATAAAAGTCAAACAAGCTTGTAGTAAAAACATTTAGTAAAATACATTTATTAGTACTAATTCGCCATCTTTGAGAGACCGCCATATTGGATTTAGACTGCTGTGCATTATCATCCAAACTGTATGTATTCAAAATTGCAAAATTTGGGCTCAATCCGTTGGGGATAACTGTTTTCAAATGCAGTTGCAAGATTTGATCTAAACAAACAAACATACGCACAAACATTGGAACTTAAATGCAAGCTTGCAAAAATACATTAAATTGACATAAGCTAGTGAAAGATCATGTTAATCCTGTTGAAATCGTAGAAGTACGAATCATATTGAAAGAGATTTCCACTTTTCTATGCCCTCTGTAGTCATGTCGTATCATCGATGGACAAGTTTCGTGTGTCTCAATCAAAGTATGAAAGAGCGTCCACATAATGTGTCACACCTCTCCATTACCAATGAAGTCACGCCTAACAGAGAGACACGTCAGACAAAACACACAATATCTTTTTACCCGACAAGTCTTCTTGTCACAAAAAAGAGCCCAGCCGTAAAATGATACAGACAAATTATGAAATAGGCCATTCGTTACAAAATCGACTTGTTATATTTCTAAACCGCGAAGCTACTGTTTTTTTTAAAGAAATAACAAGAAGCATCACTCGGTCGTGTGAAGTCGGTATATCCGATTTCATTGCGTACTAAAACAATCATAGCGTTACATGAAATCGTGTCAGCTATTTTTATTACGATATAAATAGAAGCGCAGTTGGGTCAACTAATGAATGAAAACTGTTTATTTGCAACATTACAAAGATTTTTCGGTTAAAGATTAGGTACTTTTGAAATAACTTAGGATTACTGTATTCGTTCTGTGTAAACTAGAGTACGTGTTTCATTTCTGATTAGATTTGTTGTTAGTTGAGCTCAATAACTAGACATACTCGGCTCCGATGTCAAAAGTGATTCAGGCAAGTTTATCGATTACTGATAGATTCTCTGTTAACAATAAAAAGTGCTGAACATTATGATCAGAAACACTTAAAGTTCACACCTCCTTGACTTTTCCTAAAAGTTCTATATAGCTAACTTATAGCTATAGCTAACAAAACACTTATTACCTACCTAAGTATAAATCCTGTCCATCTGCAAAAACAAAATGGCTCAAACATCAATACTTTGCACCTCTAAATAAGTCAATCAATATTTAAATACCCATCAGGTATTAAACCCATCAGTTTAAATGAGTTTTTAAACGAACATGGTGGCGAAATATCCTATGAGCTTAACGCGGAAGCTATCAGTGAACTATGCGATACATCGGATTTTAAATTTTATCGAACAAATGTAAAATAAACTGTGGTTTTTATTATGATTTGTGTTAATGTGATACCTACATTATTACTTTGGTTGTGTTAATCAACCGCTTGTTAATTATCGAACCGGTTTGTATTTATCTATGTACCGTTGATTAAGTATTAGTTACGTGTAATGTTTTTTGAGTTTGTTATGGTTATATTAATTCACGTCATGCGGAGCTGTTTCTTCTGACTGACAAACTGTTTGGTTAAGATTTGACGAAAAAGGTAGCTACTGTTAATTCATGCAAAGAGTTACAAGTTGAGAAAAGGATGGAACATTTAGGGAGTTCGCAAGAAATCTTTAATATTCTGACAACGTGTAGTTTTATCTGGTACCTATCTAATAATTATGACAGCATGAGGTCCTGGGTTCGATTCCCGGGTCGGGAAAAATGTTATTGGGTTTTTCCATCAGGAATTTCTCAGTAGCAGCCACGGAGTCTGGATTTGTGCTCGGTTGGTGGCAACAGGCTAGTCCCCTATTACATGGGACTAAAATATTACTGGCGAAATGGGTGCACTATTAGGTAAACATCTGTCAAACCCTTCGGCCATTACAGGCGTGATGTTATGTTATGACATCATAATACCACGCTTGTTTTTCCCAGAGGTCTAGGCAGAGGTGACCAACATTTCGCCAGTTCATGTAAAATGGAGTGCACGAGTATACCGTATTTAATCTACGTAACAAAATATGTGAGTCCTAAATAAGGAAGTGTATCAAATTAACACGTGAAACTGGCTTTTCTTGAGAAATTATTATACTCCATAAAATTCTAATAACAACATAAATTAAAACCAAGTCTACACGGTTTACTCGCGTAATTATAGCAAGTCATACGCGGTATTTTGCGGTATTATAAAGAGTCTATTAACGACGCAATGTCGCGTAATATATACAGAACATTAAGCGCAGGCCACACTGCCAGCTAGCGAGCAAGCGAGTGAGCCGAACGAGGCATCGTTTCACCACTTTTCATACTTTGGTTTACATCGCGAACGACGAAAGTGCCGAAACGAAGTATGAAAAGAGCCTCGCCCGCCTCGCTCGCTCGCCCGCTAGCTGGCGGTGTGGTCTGTACTTTATGAGGTAATACTAATAACGTAATTTAATTTCCATGCCCACAGTCTGTACTAAGCTTAATACTAGCTTACGAGTATATCGAGGTTGTAAATGGAATATTTAGTGGTACTAAAATTGGGCTGAATTAAAATATGTTTGCGTTAATTTATGTTAAACAAGCTTTTGCCCGCGGCTTCAGCCACGCGACGGTCGGGTATTACCTCACGGAAACATAAAACTGGGAAAATAGTCCTAAGCCAGGTCTATATGTCTGCTAAATTTCATCAAACTGATTCAGCCGTAAAGGCTTGAAAGAGTTTTTTCGCATGTGGATGACCTTATAGTTGCTGCCAATTATGATCGCAATAGCTGTCATTGCCCTTTCCCTAATATCTCTTCGTACGAACCAAAACAAATGAACCATGTATCGTTTTTCATTAGAAAAAATGTTGATGAACTCAATAGATGACGATTCAAGATATGAACAGCCTTATTTTTGCATTTCAAAGTTAAGAACTTTAATAAATGTAGGTGGGTCAATGACCGCCATTGCGATCTTAACTGGCAGCAACTATAGAGTAGACGTATATCTGCAAGCAGACGTCATGATTGTATCTAAAACCACACGTGACCAAAACCTTGTATGCGAAGGGTGCGCAAGAGTAGACCTATGAACATAGCATAACATCATCACGCCTATAATCTCCGAAGCGTTAGGCAGATTTGGACTTAATAGTACACTCCAAGCGTGACTGCTGAGCATGAGGTCCTGGGTTCGATTCTTAAGGCCAGGCAAAGTGTTATTGGGTTTTTCCATTCGAAATTTCTCAGTAGCAGCCACGGAGTCTGGATTTGTACTCGGTTGATGGCAATAGGCTCGGTTCTACATGGGAGTATTTAGACCTATGAAATGCCAGCTTTAAATAAGTATGTTAGTACAAGATAACAAAGTACCAAGATAACAAGGGACTTCAAAGAAAGGAAAAGAGAATGTTTTCTCCCAAAATTCCAACCAGTCTCAGAATAATAAAAGCTAGATCAAAAAGTCTCAAAAATGTAATTAGTTTTGTAGCTACTTTTTCTTGATAACAGACTTACTAGTTCTGCACTAATTAACAAGCAACGATGACCTAATTCTCTTATCTCATTTCTATGTACGGAGTTGTCAAGACTTGGAACTTTCCGAAACAATGTTCAAGGCATATCTACTACAAGTTACCTACTTACGAATATTTTGTTATGTACTCTACACAACAATACAATATAGGTGTGAATGTAAACTACTATGTTCTGAACGAGTACCTACGGGTTTCCAAAAAATGTAAGAGGTATTCAACCCCATATATAAGCTACTAAGATATATTTTTGGACGTAGTTTGATCAAAGAAAAAAAACTTATAAGGAACATTTTAAATTGCTGTGTGCTTGGAAACTCTTCAATGTTTTGATTCAATTTCCGACAGAACAAAGAAGCGATAGGTCCTTATACTCGGAAAATAACATCAAAATTCTACACCTGTTCTACTAAAGAATCTATGGAGACCTTCTAGTACGAACGGCGACCAATCAAGCTATAAAAAACCAGTTTATGCGCATCTCTCATTGTACGGGTAATCTATAAAACGCGAGGCCATGTTATACCGGAAAGGAATAGCTTGAAGTATAGCCATGTGTGTACCTAGCTAGCTACCTTGCGGATGGTATAGAAAATGTTTGCTAAACGAGAATAAAACTTCGAACGATGCTTCCCTCTGGGACTTGAGACGGTAAGCTTCATTCAGATGTATTAAAAACCCATCCAAGTAGATATCGGCTGTTAAATTTTCTCGTATAATATTTGAAGGATTTTAGTAAATATTTTCTACATGAAAGCATAAATCATAATCATAAATCTTTATTTATTTATCTCGACATCCGAAATTACAGGAGCTGGTATATGCACAATCTTATATAGAGAAAGGTGTCTGAAGTAGGAAGGAAGGTCCTGAGTTACAGATCACCTCTCCATTATTTGAAGACATTTAAACATAGGTAAAACAGAATATGAAATTGGCATAAAAAACATATTACTTACTAAAACCTTATGTATGACATGTTTGATTCATTTCATTATGATGGTTTCTAAGCGATCATGTCTGTTACATCTATGAGAATTTGATTATGAAATTAATTGAGAGTCAATTTGTTCATTAGAATATCTAAAGACACGTCCCTACTTACAATACTGATAACATTCAAGTGGAGTAAAAACAGGAAACATTCACAACCGCTCAACCATACCAACTGTACCATGAACACTCAGTTAATTGGTTGACATAATTCCTCAACTTTTAATTCACTCTCCAAACCATAATACGTTTGTCAATTGTTTGTCATTGTGACCACAAACCATTGTTTGCTTCTCTTTAAAACCCAAAGTGGGTCACTGAAGCACGCGTAAAGCAGCATTGTGTGATAAGTCTTTTACATCAAGAGCGGCCTTTACGACGCGTCCTTCAGAATCAAAAGGTAGGCGTTTTACAACAGTTTATATATTATATTCTGCACTAAGGAAACTGTTAACGAAAATTATGGTGCTTCATACCAGGATAAGCAAAGATGTATCGGTTGTGTTGTGAATCCTTGTGGAGAGTGTTTAAAAGCTTTTGTGAGATCGAAAACAGGAAGAGTGGAGCAACTTGTGATCCGGCCTTCAGCGCTATTGAATGCAGGCGAGCGGATCGAATCTCCAGATATATTGGCAACAGTAAATTTTGAAAGCAATTGTTGGAATCCTTTAGGATTTTCCCCGTGTTCCTGATTCTTAACACTGTGGATTTTAGTGCGCTTGGTGTTTACAAATGGGTCTTAAAATTTTATATTTTTGTTTGGACAGGGTGCTATTTTTGAGGGAGCTCGTGGTTTAATAACACAGGCGCTTGGGTCGATCTTTAGGTTAAGCCGTGCTTGCCTAGGTTGGCCTGTGGATGGATGACCGTATTACATACCAAGTTTCCTCCGTGCCTCAGGAGGCACGTTAAGCCGTTGGTCCCGGCTGTCATTTATAGATCTTTGACAGTCGTTACAGGTAGTCAATAGCCTGAAAGTCTGACAACCAGTCTTACCAAGGATATCGTATTACCCAGTGGACCAACTGAATTGTGGAGGTTAGATAGGCAGTCGCTCCATGAAAAATACTGGTATTCAGCTGCATCCGGTTAGAATGGGAAACGACCCCAAAATAGTTGGGACAAGGCTGCGCAGATGATGATGAGGGTGCTATTTTTGAAGCTTAGGGTTCTCAGAGTTACTTATAACATCAGTTACTCGTATCTGCCAGTAGAAGTCCCGTCAAAATCAGTCCAGCCGTTTCGTAACAGCCAACAAACAGACAGACAGAAAGGCAAAAGTAATAAATATATAAGTACCGTATTTACTTTCACATAAGCATTCAGTCAAAAAATGTTAGTATGAAATTCACAAACAGACACTTCAATTTTATTTATTTATAACGATATTAGCTCTTTGTGGATTACGGACCACTCCCTCTCACGGATTATGTACTAATGGGACATAGGCCTTCTCACCTGTGTCCAGGTAGTAACAACTTTAAACTTAGGTTGATTTACTGATTAAACTCACTCTAGCGATTTAGAGTGGCACTTAGATACAGACAGGGCATTAATAGTGAGTTAATTAAACTACAAAGTACGTCAAATGGTTTTAATTATAAAGAAAAACTGTGAAAGCTGTGAATGATTGCTCAGAAAGCAACTTATACACGGAAAAGTAACATATTGTATTCCTTTATTTACTCTATAAAGAATTTTTCACTTACAGAAATCCCTATACGGCCAAAGAACTTCAGACTTTCCACTGTAACAGTCAGAACACTACAGAAATCGAATAACCTCAATACTTTATACCTCTACTCTATGTTTGGACTTACCCATAAAGTCGGAACAAATCCCCAAGCAGAGACACTATATAACAAAAGAGTTTACTGACTTTCTTTAAAATTCTCGACACAATTTTCTATCGTAAGGTTGTAAGAAACGTTAGCTGGGACGCCTCTCAACTCGATTGTATTGCTCCTTGTTGCAAAAAACACAGTTTCAACAGCTCCCACATAGCGATATTGTTATTGCAAAACTTTCCCCGCACTACTATCTAGTGTTGTTTGGAATCGTACACAATATCGTTAAGTATTGGTTTAAATTGAAGATTTAGTGAGAGGACGTGGAATGAGTTTTGTAGTGTCCTTACTGTTATTACTCTGGCAGTCGTTTTTCAGTTCACTCAAGTTTATATTTCAGCTTTTCGAGTTGTTCGGATATTTCCTATTCCGTTTTTATGTTCCCGATATCCTGTTATCGATATCCGGGTGCTAAATTCCAGTTTCATTTTCCTTAACGTGTTTAATTGATACCATAAAGTTAAGCTCACCTTTTTCGTTTTTGATTCATTTTGTATCGACTATTTCTTCGTACCATAGAATAGGGTAATTACAGGTACCTAAGCTATTTACTAGTTACGTTCAATGGCTGAATGTTATCTTTAATAATACGAATGCAGAAATACAATAAATTGAAGAACTTACAGATAAGTGTTGCTGGCAGGAGTTCTCGACTTTCTGGAAAGAAAAGAAAAAGAAAATTAGGCATTGACGTATTCGAAATTTATTTTCGGATGGTCCTATCATATGAGTTCCTGAAGATAGAATGCGAAATCGAAGATAGCCCAGAAAGAGGCAATGAGATGATTTGGACCCGTACCATGAAGGATGGTACCAGATGGCACGGGAAGAGAGTCCTAGTAGTCCTAGAAAATGGGAGAGTTTCTGCACAGCAGTGGGACAGAAACGGATAGTTCAAATGAATAAAACTCAGCAAAACACAGTAGATATTTATATATTTTTTTACACCACAATTATTCCTCTGCCTCAAAAAATAAAATCTTTATTTCAATTGCATAAAGATATATCGATGGCAGCAAAGTAGAAACGGACATGTAAAAAATCACAATTTTACAGGATAGCTGATTTAGTAAAAAATAGTGGCCATTTTTTTAGAGTTATTGACCGACTATCATGAAATTTTCTATGGTGCATTAAAATAACCTTCTTTATGAATTGTGTAACAAGTTTTACAGCTATATCGTTGTTTTTCTGAAATAATGTAGATGTCTTTTTTACTCTGAAAAAACTTGAACGTAGAAGAAGAGATCTGCCTGTTATCCGTTTATACGTTGTGATAAAAAACACCCCTTTTAAGGATATTTAAAACAAATCTAAGCAAAATGCAAACAGTATTCCTCTTTTTTGACCAAATTTTAGTGGATATCTTTATTTACTTTTTTTAACATTTTATTATTATCAATAAATGAGTTGTCTACCACTAAACTCCATCGGTATCTATCAGTTAAATTCATTTATTTAGTTACCAAACCACGTAAAATATATTTTTTTAAATAAAAATGCTATTTATTATTATGTTTTATTAGTACCAAAAGCACCATTGCCAAATAGGTAAATAACAGACTGATATAATAACACGCCAGAATGTGACAAGTGACTGATGTTTTTGTTGACGTTTCATTCATCTGTCAAAGCTCCGAAGTAAAGGCGGACATATTCAAATGTCCGTTTCTACTGCGATGTCTTTATAAAATCGAGTGTAGATGTCCTTATTTACGAGGCAGATTTTCTTAATTAATATGAAATTTAAAATAATTTTAATACAGACTTGTAGATAGGGTTAAAATAAGCTCATTTTTGTAAAAAAAAGCATTTTCGCAAAAATGTAGATGTCCGTTTCTACTTTGCTGCCATCGATATTATAACACACACATGATTTGGACATCACCTTGTAGGCAAGGAGATGGTTCAAATTATCGTCACACTGACATCAACTGGTTCTGCGTGTTTGATTACTGTCTACCATGCCTATTCATACCATAAGCAACGCTTCTTGTGGTAGCATATCGTTTGAAGTATTTACTATAAAATATATTTGTAATTTGTACGACCTAAACTTCATGACCCTTTTTGTGAAGAAATACCTGCCATAATTCGCAAACTGCCAATACGCAACATAAACAAGCTTCAACGTTATAAAACACGATACACAAACGAGCACTTGAAGTTGAAACCATTAAAATAATATCCAACCTGCGCTAACCCTGCAAATGCTGACGGTACAGAGCGTACGAGCCATAAACGGGTACTTGCAAATAGCTCGTTACACTCCAAATGAGATTGAAAACGAGCAACGTAAGCAAATATTTGCAAAGCGCCATTTACTGTATTTGTGTGTCATTGTGCACCTCATCTGCAATCAACGCGATCGCATTTGCTTCTATGCTAATTGGAGGGTTGTATTTGAAAGCATGTGCTGGATTTGTTAGTACAAATGTCTTTGAATACGACCGGTATTTCCTAATACTAGTGCATGTTTTGACATGAGAACAGTTGCAGTAGGAACTAGGTGTGTGGGCAATAGTGTTATCAGTAGTCACAGTAGCAGTTCTAATAATAACTACAGATTTAAGTCAAGTACTATTAAACATTGACAAAACGTCGATAAGGTTTGTAGTCTAAAAAGCCTTTTAGTTAATAAATGTTACTATAACTTGAACGACTTCTTAATTTTCATCCTCTAATTTTTTCCAAACTATTATAATAACTGAACAACTATTATTGTGCATGTATCCTTAAAATATTGTAATAATTCTACGAATGACATTGAAATAATTTAAATATTATTATTATTAAATAAATAATTAATTTGTATTATAATAATTCTATGAAGGACATTGCATTAATTTAATATCTTAAAATATTTTGATCTAATTACATATTATATTTACTTCAATGTCAATCTTGATTTTGATAAACCATGATTGTATACATTTTGCATGCCATTTTATTTTATTTTTTTCTGATGGGAAATCATCAAATGACTCCTCCCGCTCTGGGCGGAGCGGAAGGGAGTGTCAGACTTTTACTAACTAAAAACCATCCATGTTCCTTCTTTTGCCCTTTATGTTCCAGGGCCGCGGTATCTCTTTCGAACAGTCCCGCAGCCCTGGCAGGCATCGGCCCTTGCGGGCCCCTCATGATTGCTGACATCTCATTGAGGCGCGCGTGGAACACGAACGCGCCGTCGACACGGCCTGTCGTCATACGACGGACGGACGGCGAGCTAACATTTTGCATGCCTTACGGTAGAATCACTTGAAACCTGTGCTTGAAACATATACATTTTTATACCACCATTGTAACAGTGTTTTCTGCAAAAATAAATGATTTGATTTGAGTAGTGATAGGAAACCCTGCTTTAATTCGTATCCGCAGATTTTCGTTGATCTATTTTATAATAACACTGCCAATTATTCAATTTAAGAAGATGTATTCTAGCGTACCTAACCCCACAAGCAAAAGAACATTTGTCTTAAAAGCAAACCATTTTAAAGAAAGAATACTGCATTCCAGTACCTACTATTGATGAAATTCAACTTCGGAGAAAACCTTACTCTCCAAGGATTGTGATCGATGGATGCTATACCTCTCGTTCGCCTGCAGTCCACGGCAAGTACCTCCGTATAAAACCCCAAAGGTGTAAACGTTCGAACTGAGCCAATAAACTTTCCTTCCAATTTATTAATGCACTTCTAGTAGCAATGTATTGAATTTTAGATTGGTATCACTGCTGTGGGTCCTGTATATTGCAAGGCAGTACAATTCAGCTGAGAGTTGAGTGAAGGTAATCTTTTATTTGGGAATAGGATTGCAAGAAATTTTACGAACATATGGATGATCAGTTTTGATCTCTAAAGGTCCCTTACATTTTAAAAGGATCCACAGAATCTAAATAAGTTGGCATTTCTATAATAGTGCATGGTTATTTTGACATTAAGCCATAATCAGAACTAACTACGCCGCCATCTTGTTTTTCCATAAAAGTTTCCACAAATAATTTCACGAATGTTTACAAACAGCGCCCTCCTGTCAATCTCATTCAACCATAAGAAAAACCATGCCGCACTGTTTAAGCAAATCACGGCTAAACTACTTCGGCAAACAGCACAAATTGACATCGAATCATTAGCCCTCCAAACTTACGTATATGCAAACTTTTCCGGATTTCCAAACTTCAATATGGGTTCCCTATTCAAACATGGCGCACTATAAAAACAAAGTCGCGCTGCCACTTCCGATTACGAGCCGACAACACCCGAAAGTGGCCGAGCGTCTGCGATAGACCGATACCTACTTTCGTTGCGTTTGAACGAACAAAACAAATATTTATACCGTTTACAACGCTCGTTCCAACTACTTGAAGCGAAACTGTGCAAGTTGAATTTGCGATGGCCTTTTCACTCGTACTTTTGCTTTCACGTGTATTTTTTTGGAGGTATGTATGTGTACTTGGCTTTATATTATTTGCCTTATTCAATATGGGAAGCATAGCTGCGATTTTTTTTCAGCAACTATTGTTCCCTATTCCTCACAGTTCGTTACTTGCCTCTGCTACTGCTACTAGACCTCAAAATATGTATTTTTGTTAGGTTTGATATCTTTTAACTCAGCCAATCACAGTTCACTGCTGAACATTTATGGCTGCTAAATCTTTTTTTACTCTACTATGAGATGTTTCTCCAGCAACGCAAATAAATGATGATTTGATTTTGATTTTTTGATTTGAACACCATTTTTTTAAATAGTCCATAAGACAGATCGTTACTTCGTGGAAAAATTGAATAAATTCTCAATTATGTTATTCTTTGTAAAGAACACGGCGTCTGAGAGAAAATGGCGGTAGCATTCCAGAGGAGGTTTTCCAAATCAATGATATCAGGCTCTCTTTCATTACATGAATGAATGATGGCATAACAGTGTCATACATATAATCTAGCTCCATTATTTTAATATTACGACACAACATACATTATTGCAATAATGTATAAATAAACGCTTCATTTACCACCTGTACACTTACGATAGTAATGTGTAATATTTTTTGCGTCCATATCTGAAGTGTGAGTTACGTTGGCGCCACACATAATCTGCCATAAATCGATAAAAATGCGAGCAAATCCATTAAAACTATTAAAGAATATAGTCACGTATGTAGTTGAAAAATAGCTAGACTGACATACAACCTTGTTTGATTACTGATTAACGATCAAGTATTCCAAGACTTTGCCAATCATGTCTAATTTGTGGTAAGGGAATAAATTGCCTTCACATGGTAAATTACTATATTGATTAATCATGATAAGGTGTTTGCAATTTGTAAAGAGGAATAAACAGGATATGAGCCTATGAGGTGCCTTTTAATTTTTATCTGATAATAGAAAATGATTACAAATTAGCACATGGTAAACTTGGTAAACTTGTTAAGAAAAATGTTGATGACTTTAAACCGTGTGATAAAGCGTATAAGAAACCCGGCGCAGTAGTGAATCGTGATTGTCTGAATGTATGAAAGCTAAGAAATTAAGTATATGAAGGTATATATTAAAGAATAGACACAATAAAACCAGGATACTATAATTCCAATGAGAAAGACGCAGAATACAAAGAAATTAATGAAAAACGATATAAGTTCATAATAATATGACGTAACCTAGAAACTACATTTAATAGGAGACCACACAAAGACGAACTCACACGAACGACGAACTTAAACACACTCAAACATCTAAATAAAAATGAACAAACCGCCAATTCTTTCAAAAAAAAACATAGTCTAAACATCCTCAATAAAACTCTAATCCGCGAAGATTTCCTCACAATTCCGGCAATAAATTATATTATGTGTTCGTTAACAATCTCAGAAAGTTATTTGGGTTATCAGCTTCGTGTCACAGTTGGGATGTAGGAGGATGCTCCAGTTCCTTAGTTTGATATGGGACACCTTGATTAATGAATAGAACGTGTAATACTGTTGGTACCAGGTGGTGCATGGGATTATCGTTCAGGATGAAAAGGTCCCCGTGAGCACCTAGGATCTATGAGACAACGCTTTGTGTCATTTTTCGGGGTGGAAATATAGGTCAGTTTTTTTTCTAAAGCGTCGTCTCAATTTGTCTTTTCTTGAACAGAAAAAAATTACCTATACAATTAAACAGCTGTTCTAGTGTTTCTAGTGAAGTAATCTTTACCCAGATTACAACTTTTTTAAGATGGTTACTTACATTTCGATATCAATCAATGAAATTAATACTAGCTGTTGCCCGGGACCTTCGAACTATGTGTCATTGCACTACATGTTATTTTTACCATCTATTTATTGTACCACATTTCCTACAAATAAATAATTATAACTTTGACTTAAAATCTCTCCTTCCCTTTTAAATTTAGATGAGTTTTATTTATTTTGCATGGAACCCTATTTCTTTTTCTAAAATAAAAGTAAGCCTAAGTTACTTCCTTTAAAATCAGCTATTTGACAGTAAAAGTCCCATCAAATTCGGTAGCACTGTTTCGTAGATTAGCCGGAACAAGCAGACAGACAGACAAAAGTTTAAGTATAAGTGTAAGTTATTAGTTTGGTTTAGTACCGTATATACTTTCATACGCATTCAGTATAAAACTGTTATTTTGAAATAATAAACAGATAGTTCAATTTTGTATTAATAAACGTTACTCAGCCCAAGATACCTCACTTGATATGAATGTTGAGATCCTGATCGTATTAATAAACGTGATTATTTATGTTCTCAAGTTGCGAATTAGGTTTACGTCATCAACCGAGTGATGGACTGATTAATAAACGAAACTCGACCCTTAAGTATACAACGAGTGCGGGTTGCTGAGATACTATATCGTGAGTGTAGACCGTCCGTGACTTGAGGAGTGATTAGCGTTGCGTAAAACATGGAGTTTGAAAATATTTTGAGTGATATGAATTTATTACAGTGAAATAGATTACTATGACGATATTTTGTAGCCTTTGCAATTTCGTTTACCAAAAGTTTATCTAAAAGGATGCTCAAATCCTTTTGAGTTACCTAGAGAAAATAAAAAAAAAACGATTCAGATTTGTTCAAGAGTCAGTGTTGTAGGTATATGTATAATAACATTAATCAAAAACTCATCATTTGCCTAGCCTTTTCCCAACTATGTTGGGTTTGGCTTCCAGTCCGGTTAGACTGGAAGTCGACTCCAACATGCAGCTGAATACCAGTATTTTACATGGGGCGACTGCCTATCTGACCTCCACAACCCAATTAGTATTGGGTAATATGATACCGCTTGGTAAGGCTGGTTGCCAGACTTTCGGGCCACTGACTTCCTGTAACAGCACGGAGGAAACTCGGTATGTAATGGGTGGTCACCCATCCACGGACCAACCTAGGCAAGCGCGGCTTAACCCGAAGATCGACCCGAGTGGCTGTTATTATTTAGCCGTCAGCTCCTTAATTTATCCTTAATTAATCAAAAACTGATTCGTAAAATATAATAACAGAGGTCTTCCAAGTTCCCCGGAAATAGCCGTCCTTTTAATTTTAAGGTTTTATGCAACACGATCATTTCATGTTCCTAAGTAACAAAGACATTCAAATGTACCTATGTAATATTGTAAGTAATTAACTACCTAATACGAACGGTCTCATTTTTATTGCGTAGAGACGCACCATCGGTGTCCTTATGTGTTTAAATCTCTAAAAAGTACTTTTTTTCTCAGTTGGAGTAAAAGAATGCTTCCTATTTTCAATTTTTAAACAATTTTACAAAATATGCGAGATAATTGATAAATTGACTGGTAAACAAACAGATTTTTATGTTTGGCGTTCCTTTTTTTTTGACACTGATGCTTCATTGCGTTATGTTGTTTAGGCTTATTATGTAAACAATTTGTAGTAAACAATTATGTCGTATTGGGAAATAAATACACAACTTTTTCAATAACTTAACGCTTCCTTGGGTAGCAACCAACTTTATAATGTGTATTAGCGCTAATCATTAAAGATTTAATGAAATAAAAGTATTTCAATCAAAAGTTTTACATCTTTTGACATACCAATAACGAAATGCGACAAGTCTCATTCAAAACTTCGGTCAATGTGACGTCATCGTTCACGAGATCAAGCCATCAAGTACGGCTAGGTGAGGAACCGATCTTGGTTACTGAGATACTGTATTTATGTGTCTATTAATTAGCAACAAACTTGAGATGCTGATGACGTCATAATGGCGTATCAAATGATAACGCACTTGTGTACGTTGTTGAGAGCCGTTTATTAATACGGGCCAAGATTGGTATCACTGCTGTGGGTCCTGTATATTGCAAGGCAGTACAATTCAGCTGAGAGTTGAGTGAAGGTAATCTTTTATTTGGGAATAGGATTGCAAGAAATTTTACGAACATATGGATGATCAGTTTTGTCTCTTATATTTTAAAAGGATCCACAGAATCTAAATAAGTTGGCATTTCTATAATAGTGCACGGTTATTTCGACATTAAGCCATAATCAGAACTAACTACGCCGCCATCTTGTTTTTCCATAAAATTTCCACAAATAATTTCACGAATGTTTACAAACGGCGCCCTCCTGTCAATCTCATTCAACCATAAGAAAAACCATGCCGCACTGTTTAAGCAAATCATGGCTAAACTACTTCGGCAAACAGCACAAATTGACATCGAATCATTAGCCCTCCAAACTTACGTATATGCAAACTTTACCGGATTTCCAAACTTCAATATGGAGTCCCTATTCAAACATGGCGCACTATAAAAACAAAGTCGCGCTGCCACTTCCGATTACGAGCCGACAACACCCGAAAGTGGCCGAGCGTCTGCGATAGACCGATACCTACTTTCGTTGCGTTTGAACGAACAAAACAAATATTTATACCGTTTACAACGCTCGTTCCAACTACTTGAAGCGAAACTGTGCAAGTTGAATTTGCGATGGCCTTTTCACTCGTACTTTTGCTTTCACGTGTATTTTTTTTTGGAGGTGTACTTGGCTTTATATTATTTGCCTTATTCAATATGGGAAGCATAGCTGCGATTTTTTTTCAGCAACTATTGTTCCCTATTCCTCACAGTTCGTTACTTGCCTCTGCTACTGCTACTAGACCTCAAAATATGTATTTTTGTTAGGTTTGATATCTTTTAACTCAGCCAAACACAGTTCACAGCTGAAGCATTTATGGCTGCTAAATCTTTTTTTACTCTGCTATGAGATGTTTCTCCAGCAACGCAAATAAATGATGATTTGATTTTGATTCTTTGATTTGAACACCATTTTTTTAAATAGTCCATAAGACAGATCGTTACTTCGTGGAAAAATTGAATAAATTCTCAATTATGTTATTCTTTGTAAAGAACACGGCGTCTGAGAGAAAATGGCGGTAGAATTCCAGAGGAGGTTTTCCAAATCAATGATATCAGACTCTCTTTCATTACATGAATGAATGATGGCATAACAGTGTGATACATATAATCTAGCTCCATTATTTTAATATTACGACACAACATACATTATTGCAATAATGTATAAATAAACGCTTCATTTACCACCTGTACACTTACGATAGTAATGTGTAATATTTTTTGCGTCCATATCTGAAGTGTGAGTTACGTTGGCGCCACACATAATCTGCCATAAATCGATAAAAATGCGAGCAAATCCATTAAAACTATTAAAGAATATAGTCACGTATGTAGTTGAAAAATAGCTAGACTGACATACAACCTTGTTTGATTACTGATTAACGATCAAGTATTCCAAGACTTTGCCAATCATGTCTAATTTGTGGTAAGGGAATAAATTGCCTTCACATGGTAAATTACTATATTGATTAATCATGATAAGGTGTTTGCAATTTGTAAAGAGGAATAAACAGGATATGAGCCTATGAGGTGCCTTTTAATTTTTATCTGATAATAGAAAATGATTACAAATTAGCACATGGTAAACTTGGTAAACTTGTTAAGAAAAATGTTGATGACTTGAAACCGTGTGATAAAGCGTATAAGAAACCCGGCGCAGTAGTGAATCGTGATTGTCTGAATGTATGAAAGCTAAGAAATTAAGTATATGAAGGTATATATTAAAGAATAGACACAATAAAACCAGGATACTATAATTCCAATGAGAAAGACGCAGAATACAAAGAAATTAATGAAAAACGATATAAGTTCATAATAATAAATATGACGTAACCTAGAAACTACATTTAATAGGAGACCACACAAAGACGAACTCACACGAACGACGAACTTAAACACACTCAAACATCTAAATAAAAATGAACAAACCGCCAATTCTTAAAAAAAAAACATAGTCTAAACATCCTCAATAAAACTTTAATCCGCGAAGATTTCCTCACAATTCCGGCAATAAATTATATGTGTTCGTTAACAATCTCAGAAAGTTATTTGGGTTATCAGCTTCGTGTCACAGTTGGGATGTAGGAGGATGCTCCAGTTCCTTAGTTTGATATGGGACACCTTGATTAATGAATAGAACGTGTAATACTGTTGGTACCAGGTGGTGCATGGGATTATCGTTCAGGATGAAAAGGTCCCCGTGAGCACCTAGGATCTATGAGACAACGCTTTGTGTCGTTTTTCGGGGTGGAAATATACTCGTAGGTCAGATTTTTTTCTAAAGCGTCGCGTCAATTTGTCTTTTCTTGAACAGAAAAAAATTACCTATACAATTAAACAGATGTTCTAGTGTTTCTAGTGAAGTAATCTTTACCCAGATTACAACTTTTTTAAGATGGTTACTTACATTTCGATATCAATCTATGAAATTAATACTAGCTGTTGCCCGCGACTTTCGACCTATGTGTCATTGCACTACATGTTATTTTTACCATCTATTTATTGTACCACATTTCCTACAAATAAATGATTATAACTTTGACTTAAAATCTCCCCTTCCCTTTTAAATTTAGATGAGTTTTATTTATTTTGCACGGAACCCTACTTCCTTTTCTAAAATAAAAGTAAGCCTAAGTTACTTCCTATAAAATCAGCTATTTGACAGTAAAAGTCCCATCAAAATCGGTAGCACTGTTTCGTAGATTAGCCGGAACAAGCAGACAGACAGACAAAAGTTTAAGTATAAGTGTAAGTTATAAGTACCGTATATACTTTCATACGCATTCAGTATAAAACTGTTATTTTGAAATAACAAACAGACAGTTCAATTTTGTTTATTTGTATGCGATATGCGACGTCATAAGGCACAGTTCCCACTGCATGTGCCATTTAATTTTAATGAGTGCAGCACTTAAATCTTCACCCCACATCCGTTATTTTGCAAGACAGGACACGCCTTTCAAGCAAAATTAACGACCTAAACAAATCCTTCTGCATCGATAAACAATGCAGCCATCCATCATAAAGAGAGCAAATGAACTTTAAGAACTGATAACGCAACAACAAAAGACGTGGTTTAATAATCTCATTAAAACCTTTTACTGGCATTTAACGGCCTATAAAGTACTCACAAGGGCACTATTTGTTCGTTCACGGGTCGAAACGAATAAGCTTTAATTATACTGAAGTTTGATTTTATAGCTCTCTTTTGTTTTTGTTTGGAAATCGTTTTGTTTTAGTCAGTTGAAAGAGTGGAATTCTTTGTCAAATTTCAAGGACGATTTTCTTTTGTTGGGCTTTTAAAAGGCGAATTTGAGGTTTCGTTTTAAAATAAATTGGCATGAAAATGTTTGTGGATTGTTCACTGATTTTTTTTTGTGAAATTTTATAAATGAATTGTAGTAATTAGCCTAATAATGTAAAATGTTAAATTATAATGTTTTCACGACTGGGACACAGTTCTCTATTCTGTAAGAGGTAGGCGAAGCGACCTCTGGGCGTGTGGTGCGTGGTGGATCACGTCTTCGAATTCTTTTGCGTCTTGCAAGTTTTTCACGATGTGAGAGAAGTAGTGATGAAAATACTTATAAAAACTGCTTGAGTTCGAACCTACGACAAACAACTATTTAGGTGTAGCCTTTCCCTAGCTCGCCATCCGTCCGTCTTATGACGACAGGCCGTGTCGACGGCGCGTTAGTGTTCCACGCGCGCCTCAAATAGATGTCAGCAAACAGGAGGGGCCCGCAAGGCCCGATGCCTGCCGGGGCTGCGGGACTGTTCGAAAGAGATACCGCGGCCCTGGAACACAAAGGGCAAAAGAAGGAACATGGATGGGTTTTAGTCAGTAAAAGTCTGACACTTCCTTCCGCTCCGACCAGAGCGTGAGGAGTCATTTGATGATTTCCCATCCCGAAAAAAAAGGTGTAGCCTTTCCCACTTGCCCAGCACTGCTCTATACATATACCATGAACAGTGCCAAAACACAGCCTACCTGCAAACATTTACAACTAAGTCTAAATACCTAAAATCAGAGAACATTTTGACCAGAACTCCTAACAATCTCCGGATCACTGACGCTAACCATCCTCCATCCGATTTAGAACCAAAAGTAGATCCTAGATTCGGCATGTGAATCATCGGCGTAGGGCAATTAGAATTTCATACGTTTCCGCCCGTCTGGCTAATATTTTATTTAAGGCCCCGTAATTCGATTTGCACTTTTGCTAAGAGAATTTCGCCCCACGCTTCTTCTAATTGGGATTAATGGGCTATATTCGTATTTTTCAGATGATTTTGGTGTTTGAAAGTTTTAGGAAATATCACAAATGGACCAGTGTTTTAAAAGATGCATACAAAACATTATTAGGAATCTAATGCATGTAAGAGGGCCCTTAACACATTTGCTTTCAAATGGTTTTTTATTTGTGCAGCGACTTCCAGGCAACAGGATAAGCACTAGTGATATTTCGGTAGCTTATGTCATCGGATAGAAACATTTACGTCGTTTCTATCCGTTATCTCTTAATTTTTTCTTTATCGTGTGGTTACTGTGACTGGTCATCTCTTGGATGCCACGATTTATTTTAATTACTTTAAATCTTTCACTCTGGACGCTCTTAATGTCTGCACGTCTTTCTAAATCGTTCTCACATAATATGTATAATCTCAACATGAATGATGTAACCAAGATTTTAACAATATTTTGATTTGAAAGAGTGTCCATGAAGTTTCTTGCCCATTCTTCTCCATAGAGATCTACGCTTTGGAATGTGCAACTGCAGTTCTCTCTCAAGTTATTATGCCTTGTGACTGGGACTGTAGCTTCGCTCCTTTTTGTTTTTTTTTTGACATTCAAAAGTGCTGTTATGGTCTAATTGAAATAAATGCTTGAGTTTGAGTTTAAGTTGATGTTTTCCTTCACCGAAGCAAGTGATAATTATACAATACGCAAATGAATCCGAAAAATCAGAGGTGCGTGTCTTGGATTTGAACTCGAGACTTATGACTTGACAGTCCAACGGTCACACCACTAGGCTATCAGTGCTTTTTCCGTTATCTCTGAAAGAATGTCATTATATGTAACCTTATACTTTCGTCTAACATTTGACTTGTGAAAAATAAGTCAATTAAACTAGTAAGAATGCAGCTTGAGTAAGAATAATTTTCATGTTTCTTCAAATAATGTTTTCAGGTTGAGGTGAATGAAGCATGGAAGAATTACACAGTCACTGTTAATCCAGCAAACATATATACGTCTGAAATAAGTTCCTACATAATTGTACCAACACATGAAGAACCAACATCAAAATAAGTACCTTTCAATAAAACGTTTTACGATACATATATCGCTCTATCGCATTGTCTGCACTCCGCCGACAAATTATTGCCTATTTGTTAATTCATTGCGTATGCGCCAGTTACAACCGTGCTATCCGCCGGATGTCACCAATTACTACTAGCTTCTCTTTCCTGCGTTCTGACATTTTATTTTTACAACGCCAAATTTGTAGACGCGTAATTGGGAAATTTATGAGCGATATAAATTCTGACGGTTCTATAAATAGCTTTATTGGAGACAAACGTGGATATAATGGTCAGGAATTTTGATGGTTTTTTCATACAAGCCTTAAAGCTTGGCTTGCCTTTATCATCACTCTTCCACTACAACTCTTCATGATGTTAGAATTTCTGAACAATCTGCATGCCATAAGGGCTTGCCGTATTGTTGGCCACTAGGCACGGATTTGGTCAGACAGTTTTAAGGCTTTCACATAGACAAGTTGGACTATCAAGCTAAGATTTGACTGCGTGAATACGGTCCACGAGCTCTTACATCAAGGAGACCTGTGTACCAACATCATCAGTCTAACCGGATGCAGCTGAATACCAGTATTTTACATGGAGCGACTGCCTATCTGACCTCCACAATCCAGTTAGTACTGGGTAATACTTTACGATACCCCATGTTAAGACTGGTTGTCAGTCTTTCGGGCCACTGACTACTTGTAACGACTGTCAAAGATCTTCAAATGTCAGCCGGGAACAATGGCTTAACGAGCTTTCTGAAGAAGATACTCGTAGTTACTCATCAACATCATACAACCAACCCACGCAAGCGCAGCTTAAACTGAACCTAATCGACACGAGCAGCTATTATTAGGTATTTGGCCAGTAGCTTTTCTTCTTACTCCTCTTACCTGTATCCCAACAGTAGGAACATTAAAGACTTATGATCAAGAAGATGAATGACTAGACGAGTATGAGATTGACAGTTATAGATACCTAACTTTTAATAGACGGCCAAGAACGGCTCTCAAAGAGGGTGTAGTAATATTTCAATTGACCAATGTATTTCGGCAATGTAAAGCTTACCCTTAACAGAAGTTCTCAATATTATTTGTACGTAATACCTTAATTTATTGGTCCGAATTTACTCCAAAATATCTAGGAGATGGTTCGTGGAAACAAACGTTAAATTATGTGTCTGAGGTTTATTAGAGCTTCGCTTCCTTGTTTACAGTAATAATTTTACTACTGAAAACTTATTTCTTGAGTTTAAACATCCTGCAGTTCAGTACTTTATTTAAATTCCGGAAAATATATTTAAGTAACTGCCTCGTTGGTCGAATGGGCGCAAGCGCGACTGCTGAACTGGGTTCGATTCCCGGTTCGGGCAAAGTGTTATTGGGTTTTGCCATCAGGAATTTTTCAGTAGTAGCCACTGAGCCTGGATCTGTTCCCGGTAGGCTCTATAGGATAATCAGCCTATAATGTTCCCTCCTGGGACACACGGCCTTCTGTCTATGAGGGGGAATGGGCTATAATCCGCCACGCGGGCCCAGTTGGTAAATGTCGAATGTCTTCAAATTTTTGGTTCTTGGACTTGCCGGTTGCCTCACGATGTTTTCCTTCACCGTTTTGAGAGCAGCGGTGGTGAAATAAACTACACAAAGTAAAGCGCCTGCCTGGGTTCGAACCCACGATTTACTGTTCGTAAGTCGGGGCCGCCACCACTGGGCCACCGCTGCTCTAAATTTAAATTACATGGAACTTAAACATAACTTTCGAAATGTGGGTGTACTTTTAAGTACACCTCTGCCTAACCCATCGGACATTACAGGCGTGATATTATGTTACGTTGGAGTCAATTCTTTATGGATAAAGAAAAAACATAGATAAAGCTGCAAAAGTGGTATTAACCAATTTTGTACACGTGTACTGAAAATACTTCAAAAGCGAACTAACGATGTAACCAGAAATAATTTCTTACCACACAACCAAAACTGAAATACCATAATTACATCAGGATATAATAATTAACAATTTCCTACAAGACCACCATGTATAATTTTCAGACCATTCTACATAAAATGCAGTTAAAAATCCCACCCATCCTGTACTTCGCAAGTAACGTTTATCATGGAACAGCCTGTGGTTTTCGCAGTACCCATTAAAACCTGTTAACGAATTAAAAACGGAAGTTTGCGGTTTTACCACCAATGGACCGGCAGTTAGCAGACTTCTGGACAACCGGCTTGGATTTCAATCTTCCGTAACGTACTTTTGCAAAGTTGTTTTGTCCCAGGTAAATCGGAAAGAAGGGTTATGATACTTGTCTCATTTCACCAGTTACATTTAAGTCCCTTGTAATAAGGAGCGACCCTATTGCCATTAACTGGGCGCAAATCCAGACTGCGTGGGTTTTTTGTCTCGCCGTTCGTCCGTCTTATGACGACAGGCCGTGTCGACGACGCGTTCGTGTTCCACGCGCGCCTCAAAAAGATTTCAGCAAATCGTAAGGGGCAATTTCGCTACACTTATTGCTAAATTAATTAAAAGTATAAAATAAAAAAAAAAACTGTGTAGACTTCCGTGAAAAGCGCCGAAAAAACCAGTTCCTTTTATGGGAACCACCTTTAATTTTTAACTTTATTACTATTGTTTCCTTTACTTATTTCTGTACACATTTTAAATTTTTAAATATAAAATAATATTAAAAAAAAAAACAAAATGTGTTGTTATCGTTAATTCTATTAATGTCGCCGTTATAGCGACCATAGTAGTACGCATTCTGTGAAAATTTCAAAAGTGTTTACATATGGAACTAATGGTTAAATTCTAAAAAATCTTTTACTGGCAGAAAGCTACGTGGTGTTATAGGCTATAAATTATATTTATATCATCCATATTAGCGGAGCTATCACAATTTTTGCGGACGAAGTCGCGAGCGAGTGCTTGTGACGTATAAAAAGTTACAGACACACAGAGCCTTTGCAACAGGGTCCTGCATGCACCCTTTGGGCAAGGAACCCTAAAACGACACTGAACATCTTTGGAATTGTAAAACAAAACATGTAGTACAGTAGACCAGATAAACTTAATAATAAACTGTGTGCACTCACAACCTTAATATGGCTTGATGCGCTATGAATATTCATAAGTCTCTTTCAATAAAGGTATCTGCAGAACAATTTACAACTTAAAATGCAGTACATGCAAAAAAGTAACCGTTTGCGGTGTAGGTAGGCAATAATCATGGGAGTACGAGGCTTAAAAAAATATTACACTCTTGTTGGTGTATTCTTGCTGCAAAATAATAATAATAGGTCACAATGCGTTACAGTAGAAATAAGTATATAACCCAGAACTTTGTCACGCTACAATCTTTTAGTTAAGGCAAAAAGAAAAATGTTGCTATGGAAAACATTCAGGAATCTCACTCACCCTAGTATCTACAGTCAAGTCAAAGTCAAAGCATTTATTTCAATTAGACCATTACAGGCACTTTTGAAAGTCAAAAACCAAAAAGCTAAGCTACAGTCACAGACACAAGGCATAGACACAGACACAGTAATTATGAGTTTAAGTAAGTTGATCATAATCAACCATTTGGAGTAAAGCAGCCGATTTTTGTGACGGAAAATCTGACTCTGGCTAATAAAAAACTACATGCAGCGACAAGAATCGCTGCTAAGGAAAAGAAATATAACTTTGTATGGGTTCGGAATGGTCGCATATTTGTGAGGAAAGATGTGACAACTAAATCTCTTCTTGTTAAAAATTTGGCATGTGTAGAAGCTTTGTAACTTTTTATTTTATTAGTCACATACTCTGCACGCTTGATAGTGTTTTAATAAATAAAATTCAATTTTAAAATCTATTATCAAAATGTAAGAGGCTTACGAACCAAGACAGAGGATTTTTATACAGCAGCTTTAAATTTTGATTACGACATCATTATCGGCACTGAAAGTTGGCTCAATGATACGATGTTAGATCATGAATTTATAGATAACCGATACAGAGTGTTCAGGCGCGATAGGTCATCTACGGTATCCTCGACTACAAAAAGGGATGGTGGAGGTGTATTTGTTGCAACTTTAGAAAAATATGAGGTCTCACGGAGATTAAATTGGGAGTCCCATTGCATCTGCGTACCAATCCTAAACATGTCTGGAGGTACTTAAAAAATAAACGAATAGGTAACAATTATATTCCCAACAAAATGAGTTTGAATAACACTACGTTTGCCAGGGGCGGCCAAGACATCTGCGACATGTTTTCCGATCATTTTCAGTCCATATACAGAGTAGATAGTAACACACTCAGTTCAACACCAGTTGAACCCACTCCCTGTAACAATAACACTTTCAGTCGGTGCAAACTTGAAGTAAGAGAAGTTTTCGATTACTTGTCATCCCTAGATTGTGATAAAGGACCCGGGCCTGACTCAATCCCTCCTCTCTTCCTTAGAAAATGTGCAGCGAACCTGGCTGATCCTCTGACTACATTGTTCAACTATTCCTTAGCACAAGGCGTTTTCCCTGATCAGTGGAAAATAGCGCACATCACGCCAATCTTTAAATCTGGTCGTGTTGATGATGTTGCAAATTACAGACCAGTGTCCATTTTATCCGCTTGTGGTAAAATTATTGAATCGCTTGTTCAGAAAAAAATGTTTTCTCACTTTAAAAGTATGTTGGATGATAACCAGCACGGCTTTCGCCCCAAAAAATCGACAATGTCTAATCTAGTCGAGTATGTTTCATATATATCATCTGCATTAGACGAAGGTAAAGAAGTTCATGCAATATACACCGACTTTAAAAAGGCCTTTGATTTGGTAGATCACGACTTACTAATTGCTAAATTAGAAAGTATGGGCGTTCATGGGTCGTTGCTGCGTTGGTGTGAATCTTACTTGAAAAACCGTTCACAACTGGTGTATCTTAAGGGTTTTAAATCCAAACAATATTACATACCATCAGGGGTGCCGCAGGGTTCACACTTGGGGCCTCTATTTTTCTTAGTTTTTATAAATGATTTGGGTTGCAAAATTAACTCAGAATATATACTTTTTGCTGATGATTTAAAAATTTATCGAATTGTATACAACGAATCCGATATTATTCAGCTTCAGCTTGATTTAAATAACGTACACAATTGGTGCATACAAAATAAAATGTCATTAAATCAAAACAAATGTTACTTTATCAAATTTAGCAGAAAAAGAAAAACATGTGAATATTATTACTCGATTAATAACAGCCCACTCCAAGAAGTTGATACCATTAGGGACCTCGGTGTTTTAGTAGATAGTAGTTTAAGTTTTAGGAGTCATTACGACCAAATTATTAGTCGTGCATCTAAATTGTCGGGTTTCATCGTCAGGGAAATGAAAATTTTTAAAGAACCACTTCTGACTATTTCTATTTACAACAGCGTTATTCGAAGTATTCTGGAGTATTGTAGTCCGGTGTGGAACCCGTTTTATCAGGTGCACTCTGATCGGATTGAACGTATTCAAAAGAGGTTCTTATACCACTTAAGTTTCTCGGATGACAAGTGTCGTAGTCTGAACTCATATAACTCTAGGCTGAGTCATTATAAAATGAAATCGTTGAGCGCACGAAGGAAATCTCTAGATTTCATGTTTTTGTTTAAACTAATAAATGGTATAGTAGATTCTCCTGAGCTTTTAGAAAAGGTGAAATTTAGTATCCCACGTAGTAGTAGCCGCTTGATTAACCGAAGGACTTTCGTCCTGCCTCATAGTCGAACTAATATAGGTAATTTTTCACCCATTTACCGCATGCTTTCTCTTGCCAACTCTATTCGTGGTGAAATAGATGTCTTTGCTGGTTCTGTAGCCTCAGTTAGGACTAAACTTAGAGTCTTAATTGTATAATGATATGTTGTTGTTTTTATTTTTTTTTGTATTTTTTGTATTTCTTATGTTTAATTTTTCTGTTCCAAAACTTTTTCATTGTTTGTGGAAAATTTCTCAATTTGTAAGCAAGTTTTGTCTAATTGTCTTTTTTTGTTTTTAATAGTAAGTGTTTTACTTATAATATGCATGCTAGATTCACATCTAGTAGATGTCAATCAGAAATATTGTTGTGAAACTTTTTTATTGCATTTGTGATTGTACATCAGTTTTGTGAATTAAATAAAAAAAAAAAAAAAAAAAAAAAAAAATTAAATTGACAAGAATTTGAACGAAGTAAGAACCCAAAAAAAAGCAAAGCTAAGAATTCTAACTTTTGACGGTTCTAACTTCAAGCAATTACTAAACTACGGAATAAAAATCGTATCTTAAGTTATTACTTTTACTCAAGTAATCACTTTGACTAGAATAGATACGGGTGTTAGACTAACCTGCAAAATCAAATCGAAATCTAGATTAGTAATAACTAGGAATATTTACGATTCTCTGAAAACAATACGCAAAAAATTAAATACGCACAATACGTTTTTTAAAAACTCTGTGTATAAAATGTACGCTACCTAGGACCTATTTATTTATTAATTTATAAATCTTTATTAATTCCACACAAACAATAACCAGATCACAATCAAATAATATAACTATAAATATTAATAATACATCAATTAAGAATTATAAATAACAATAAACATAAAATCAATAAATAGATTTCATTAAATTTAAAACATTCATTATTAAATTATACCCAGTACCTATTAACGTAGTAAAGTAGGAATTCTAAGTGAAGGAGTATTAATAAGTAAAATTCCGTAAAAAAGAGCTGTAAATATTAACTGAACGGCTATTCAAAGAAAGGCTTGTTCAATAAATGAAATCTTACGAAGGAAGAAAATCTTAAAGATAGCATTATCGAGCAAGCGTTTTTAATATTAAATGAGCAGTGAAAATAAAATTCTACAATCTATTTACGTAAATAATATGGCTAACAGCCGTGTGTAAAGAAAGACTAGATTGGTTTGGTGGTAACAAGCCCTACTGCTAAGCTTGAAAACCGGTGTTCGCTTCCCAGGTCGGGCAATAGGTTCTGGAATTTTTCCATTGAACATTTTTCGGCAGCGCTGTGTCAGAAGTTGTGTCCGGTTGATGGCAATAGGTTCGGCCCTTATTACACGAGACTTAACCATAAATGCGAGATATGGGTGTGCTATTAGGTACCTAAACCTCTGCCTTACTCATCGGGGAAGAGCCGGCGTGATGATATGTTATGTTTTTCTTTATTACTAAATATTGGCAGTTTACAATCTATCTACATAGGAAATAACAAAAAAAAAAATTTAGGTCGAGATCTATAAACGTTAAGCATTCTCTTTCGCTAATCGTTACTGACAGGGAGTCCTGAGAGAGCTAACCGTTACTGTCTCTAAACTGTCAAACTATAAGTGCATGAGTGAAACGTGAACGTAGCTTAAGCATAATCATCCTATATTGTTCCCACGGCTGGGACACAGGGCTCCTCTATAAGGGAATGGGCAAAATCCACCACGCGGCCCCAGTGCGGGTTGTGCAGTACATCCCACATGTCTTCGAATTTTTGGTTCTAGGACATGCCGGTTTCCTCTCGATGTTTTCCTTCAGCGTGTTTTGAGAGCAGTGGTGATGACATAAATTGCACAAAGTAATGCGCCTGCCTGAGTTCGAATCGACGACTTACTGCTCTCAAGTCGGGGCCCCACCACCACGGTGCCACCGCTGCTCTCTCCACGGTACAACGGGAACATGCCTCATTCAAAGTAAGGACTAAGTATTGTTCATAGACCTGTGCTTGTTGTTTTTACTCAAATTTAGAAAAAAATCAATCTCCATTGCATTTAATCTTTACCTCGCCATTGAAAACAATACCTTCAAAGCATTTGCAAAGTAATCTAAAACAGAGCTTGACCAATGAAACAAACGATTTGGTTCCATTTATTTCGCTATTTTGTTGTTCTCCAAGCATAAATCTCTTTCCAGACCGATAGTCGCGATAAAACAATTTCTATCCGTGACACTTTGCTATCGAGAACTACCCACACACACTTTGTTTCGGAGTTGCTAGATCTGGTATCTGAATTCTCCACAAAAACAAACTTTTTTACCTTCAAAATGATTCGTTTTACAACTTCTTCCCTTATCAATTTTGAAAACAGGTAATGTAGCAAACGTAGAGATATACAACTAAGTTCATCCACAAAAGGTTCCAATTTTTATTAAATTTCATGTGTGTAAGTATAGGTATTGCCCGTTCACGAACGACAATATGCGATCGACGAATTGCTAGCAAGTTATTATAACAAATTACTAATATGAATGTAAAAGGTCTCCTAATAATACCTTATTCCTTATGATCATTGTCTTGCCCTTATCCCAATTCATTTGGGGTCGGCGCAGCATGTCTTCTTCTTCCATAAATCTCTATTACTCGTCATCTCATCAAACACTGTTGACTAAAACTGCTTTAAGGATTTCATTTCACCCAGATAGATTTTTTCCCCAAAAAAGGGAAAATATTCCCAAATTAGCAACACTGCTTGGTATTTAAAACGATCGGGGTGTCTGATATGGATTGCATGTTATTATTGCAGAAAGTTGGAGTAGGGACTCGATATCTGAGCGTCATGTTGTTTGATAAAAGGATTAGTTAGTGATAAATTGATAACTCAAAGGTAGTAAATGGGCATTATTTTTGTGATATGTTACCCAATTAGTAGTGTGAGATCAAAATTAGGACTTTATTCCTATACGATGATGAGATAGTGTTGCTTGTAGAATATAAAACATTAAATTATCTTCTTCCGAAAGAACCAGACCATAGCTGGACCCAAACCGACCCTTGTTTAACTCCAATGTGTTTCGTACATATCAAGTTGCAAAAAATCTAATCCATTTTGATTTAATCAAACATTACGGGTTCTGAAACACCGTCATCATCATCATCCATAGCTTGACTTCACCCACTGCTGGGTATAGGCCTCAATTTGTTGTCCCAAGCTCCACGTTCCTGTGCACAAGGTTTTTGAAACACCATTAATGCTATGAAATTATGTGAACGGAAAATTTATGTGAACGGAAAATCTATAACATCACGACTACTATAAACGATCTGATGGAATCGGTTACATCGAGAGCTTAGTTATTACAGAGAAACAGAGAGATTAGCTGCATTCTTATAATATATAGATCGAGTTACCAAGTAGGTTACAGCTGATGTAAGTTCGAATTCACTCACTTTAATTATAACTAGCCAAGTGCGAGCCGGTCAGTACATCGGGTGGAAGGGACACCTACGCGAAAACGGTTACCATGCAGGTATTCAGTACATCATTCTGAGCCCCCCACATAGAATTTGTTCATCTGTTATTAAAAAAAAATCAGCTGTTCCATACATTTTGACCGTCTAGGTATTGCACTTTTGTAGGAAAGAGCAGATTAAAAAAAAAAAATAACCTATGAAAAATTTCTATGTGAGGGGCTTAGAATGATCGCGGGCCTATGAACGGTGAGTAATGGGCTAGCTCGCCGTCCGTCCGTCTTATGAGGACAGGCCGTGTCGACGGCGCGTTCGTGTTCCACACGCGCCTCAAAGAGATGTCAGCCAACCAGAGGGGCCCGCAAGGGCCGATGCCTGCCAGGGCTGCGGGACTGTTCGCAAGAGATACCGCGGCCCTGGAACACAAAAGGCAAAAGAAGGAACATGGATGGGTTTTAGTCAGTAAAAGTCTGACACTCCTTTCCGCTCCGCCCAGAGCGGGAGGAGTCATTTGATGATTTCCCATCCGAAAAAAAAGGGTCTCAGAATGATGTACTGAATACGTGGTAACCGTTTTCGCGTAGGTGTCTGTTCCACCCCGTAGAGTCTTGTGTGATTAGTTTCATTCCTTCAAGTAGGTACTTAAAGCAGTTGTCAAAACCAGACCGTATTCCAGTCGGCCTTCAATGGGACTCTTTTGACGGAGATCTTTTGTAGGCTGGTTAGTAGGTGATCATATTTTTAATAAAATAAATAATACTTACTGCTATAACTTACTTCTATCACTAACTTATTATTGCTATTATTTAACTTATCTCTTTTCTATACAAATAAATAAAATTAAAGTGTCTATTTCTAATACCAAATTAACAGCTTTTTACTAAATGCATATGAAAGGAGGTAAATACGGCACTAAACACTTTTTTTTTAATTTTTGTCTGTTTGTTCCGGCTAATCTCAGAAGCAGTTGGACCGATTTTGACGAGACTTTTACTGGCAGATAGCTGATGTTATAAGATCTAACATAGGCTACTTCAATTAAAAATAATAATAATACATAATTAGAGTTCCGTGCAGCGAGCTAATAGTTACTTAATAATACTGCTTCGTTGGTCAAGTGGTCGCAAGCGCGACTGCTGAGAACGAGGTCCTGGGTTTGATTCCGGGTCAGGCAAAGTGTGATTGGATTCTTCCGTCAGGAATTTCTCAATAGCAGACACGGAGTCTGGATTTGTGATCTGTTGATGGCAAGAAGCCCGCCCTCTATTACATGGAACTTAAACATAACTGGCGAAATATGGGTATAAAAAAAAATCAGCTGTTCCCTACATTTATGATCGATTAACTCGTCAAAATGTAGGTAACAGCTGATTTTTTTTTCGCGATTTCAGGTTTGGTCCCATAGTAAAAGTTGTTCATAATGATGAGTACAATGACCTCTTAAGAGGTTACTGGTGTTTTACAAATAACCCTGTATAAGGTACACGGTTGCCTAACTCTTCGGGGATTCCTGGCGTGATGTTTTTAATAATACTTACTCGATAATATCCCTAAAACTAACAGGTCCCTACGAAGTGGCTTAATTAAATACCTGGTATTTACTAAGAATTTCTCATGGAACGGTAGGAAACCAAAAAATCCTTAATCGTCAAACTGGGAAAATGGATTGAAGTTTGCACCAAGTTATGCATTTTAATATGAAATTTAATTGTTTCTCACAAAATAAATAAAAAATTGCAAATTAAAATCATGTCGCCTACACCTTGTGTCATGCCGCGCTATTCAATAATTCATAGCCTTTTTATTACTCATTTTAACATTGAATGATGGTGAACATACCATAAACAGGTTCCGAGAAAGTGGTCGACAGAAATAAACCAATAAAAATTGATAGTGTAATATACCAACCGGGTTTATTTTAGCCTGGCTGTCGTCAGGCACCTTATTTTTTTGCTAGGAGTGGCTGAGGTACGTTTAAGTCCTGTTCAGAAAGCTGTGCTTTGAAATCGAGCTAGAGTTTTATGGACATCGAAAAACGGTGATGAATTATTATTGACGCACTTAGCTGAGTGAAGTTGAAGAAGTGGTTTCATCTAGTGTAAAATATTTTAAGGACTTCAAAAAAAATGTTTGACGTGCAGTTCATTGACACCAACATCCGTATCTATAAACAAGTCAAAGTAATTACTTGAGTAAAAGTCATTATTTAAGATACGATTTTTATTTTGTAGTCTATAGTTGCTTGAAGTTAGTACTGTCAAAAGTTAGAATTCTTAGCTTTGCTTTCTTTCACGGTTCTTACTTCGTTTAAATTATTGTCTATTGCATAAAAATGTTGGCATTTACTTAAACTCAAGTAATTACCTTAACTTGAACTATAGAAACTGGTGTTAGAATCATCAGTAACCAAAGATTGAAACAGGTAGATTAGCCCTACTTATACCACAAATGGTCACGGGTCTGTTTCATTGACAAGAATGAATGATACATATATTGTCTCGCTCACTCAAACTGAAAATCGAAACTATCTTCTAAACAGGGATGTATGCTAACTCTTCTCACTGAAAACACTTTTTCTCGTGACATAAGAATGTTAAGGACCTGGTAAATATCTGTCACTAACTAGATGCATATCTGGTGAATGATTTTTAGGGTTCCGTACCCAAAGGGTAAAACGGGACCCTATTACTAAGACTTCGCTGTCTGTCTGTCTGTCTATCTGTCTGTCTGTCTGTCTGTCTGTCTCCAGGCGAGATAAACCGTGATAGCTAGAAACCTGAAATTTTCACAAATGATGTATTACTACTGCCGCTATAACAACAAATACTAAAAATTTAAAAAAAAATATATAAAGGGGCCCTCCCATACAACAGATATGATTTTTTTTGCCGTTTTTATAGATAATGGTACGGAACCCTTCGTGCGCGAGTCCGACTCGCACTTGGCCGGTTTTCTCTTTTTGTTGTTATCCTGAACTATCCCACTTCTGGGCAAAGCCATTCCCCCATTCCTTTTTCTCGATGTTGCGCCTCTTCTCGCAAATTAACGAGAAAGCCATCCAAGGCATCCTGCCTTGGTCGGTCTGCCAGATTTTTTCTTACATTATTTTAAAGTTACTAAAAAATAAAAGTATGTTATATCCTCAAACCGCACGTGTAACTACTAAAAGTTCTGACCAATAAAACACAAAAGAAGCGTTAAGATATAAAGTTAAAAGGCCAGCATAGACAAGACGAAATTTTAATTTTACGGCACTGAAACCGTCGTTTTCAATTAAGAACTCCGCAGCATAAAAATTTAAAATATCAAAAAGGATTATAGTATCTATAATTTTAATAAGCATCTCTGAAAATAATTTATGACCGGATTACTAGAGTTATAAACTATGAAAATGCATGGATTTTCTTTTTGTACGGTCTTAATTCAGCTTTAGAGTATCATGTAGCTTTAATGGATGAAAGGTAAGAATAGTATTGAATTACGAAAGAAAACATTTCTTTTGATGGTTTTGACATCCTATTCTTCAGTTTATTTTTATTTTATGTTGTAAAGGAAATAAATCTCGAAAGCTTAACAAGATTGTTGATACACAAGATAATGCGAATGTCAAAACAAGATAACATTTTGTTTGCAAACGAATTGCATGTTTTACAAGCCGTTTGACGTTTGCCAAGGAAATGTATTATATTTTCATTGTTGTCGAAAGATAGAGAAATTACTGTTCAATGCTTTAGAAAAGATGGTTGGTTTATTAAAGCAATTTAACTTTAACCTTTGTGCTTTTAAATTAATAATGGAATTCTAAAGGGAAATCAATGGGAATCCCAAAACAAACGTATACATTCTTTCGTATAATTATTATGAATTTGTACATTTAAGCGATAAAATAATTGAAACCCTGGCGATACCGGCTGCTGTTGTTTTTCAAAATCATTAACAAAACACACCCTCTTATAATCAGTAATCTCAAACTATAAATTCATACATTTTATCTGCTAACACATTAATAAAGCAACTGCTAAACTCCAAAGCGATAGTTCAAAATCGTAATAAAATTAGAACCCTTTATAATCTCGTTATTTGTGTTACAATTGAATACATAGATGAGGCCAAAAGGTTCACGTTAAGTAGAACTGAGTTCATTTACATACTAACGATTATTATTTTACTGTGGCATGTGTTTTGAATATGTATTACATTAAACGTTTAATTCAACGAAGCAATTACTTTTGGACAGCGTTTTTTAAACTTTTTGGCATATTTTTAATTGAACATGACGTGAAGCTTTTATGTTTTTAGATAGACTTTTCAAATAAAAAAACCGGACAAGTGCGAGTTCGACTCGCGTGGAGAGAGATCAGTACGTTAATGATCTAAATTCCGTAAGTTGTTTTAAATCTAAGATTTCTTATAGGCTTTCCTGTAATCTATAGGCAAAAAACTACACTTTATATTTTTTTTCAAAATTTTCAGCCCTGTAGTTTTGGAGTTAAGAATAGGAATTAGGAATGGTCAATTTTCACCTAGTTTCTTAAATAACTCCAAAACTATTGATCTTAAAATTATAAAAAAAAGATTTGAGATTCATTTGATATGTGACACGATATAGATCGTAATTTTTTTTTCCATTTTCTAATTCACACCCAGGGTTTCAATTATTTTATCGCTTAAATGTATGTGACTTACAATGCATATACTTATACGACAGAATGTTATGTTGTATACGTTTGTTTTGGGATTCCAATTGATATTCCTTTACGTTTAAAATTCAGTCATTGACGTTTCATGTCCGTGTTAGGGTCACCTATTTCCATAAGTATACCAAAATTTCAACTCAATTGGTCTAATAGTTTCGGAGTAAATTTACTGTGACAGACGGACAGACAGACACGCAAATGATCTTATGAGGGTCCTGTTTTTTCCTTTTGAGGTACGGGACCCTAAAAATGCTTAATTGTTGTCTAGACTGATTTAAAACAAAGGCTATCAAATATGTCTTTCAGAGGCACTGTTAATGACTGTTTTTATCGCTAATCTTCAACATCTCGACTATTACCTCGAAGCTGCTTTCGTTTTTCAATTCAATAAATTTTCTTACTATCGTTCGATTTATGATTTACCATAGATAAAGGACACTATAGCACCTTAGCCAACAGTTTTAATAGTTATTGCAATGGTTCCTTAGCGCTTATCGAAAATAATAGCTTTGCTGGACAATAAACTGTTCGAGGTCAAGAATCGAACCATTTCTCTTTCAGGACCTAGTAACTATTGTACTAGTGAATATTGTACTTAATAATTTGGTATCATAAAACCTAAACCACAGCTGAAGTAAAACTTCATCATCATGTTAGAAACAAAAGGGCATTTTTTTAAAAGCTGTTCAGATTCATCAAAAGAAAACAAAAATATGAATGACTTCAATGCATGAATATTGAAATTCCCAAACATGAATACCGTTACACAGAAACATCAAATAGTTTCCGTAAACAAAAGCTTATACAATGTTTCAGAATAATGTTAATGTTCTATCTTAAAAACAAACATTAGCGCAGTTCGGTTGGCGCAGTGGTCAAGCGATTGACTGCTGCGTTGCATGTCGCGGGTTCGATTCCCGTACGGGACAAATATTTGTATGACCTACAAGTAGTTGTTCCGGGTCTGGGTGTTTTTCTATCTATAATATGTATGTATTTACAAAAAAAAAAATGTATACATGTAGTTTATCAGCCATCTAGCTACCATAACACAAGCATTAAGTTGCTTAGCTTGGGACTAGATGGTGCTGTGTGAAAATGTCCAGGGATATTTATTTATTTATTTATTTATTTATTACAACATCATGTTACAAGCCCACAAGTCTCTATTACATTGAGTAACGCTGACCGAAAACTACTTCTAAGGAAAAGTAAAAATAAGTTAATCGTAAAACCTGATGTTTATATCTTCCGAAACAAGTCAATCGACTGACTTCAACATAAATAAAGGTTTGATTCACGCGAGACAAAACATAAACAGGGACATAGAATAATAAAACTGTGGAGAAGCGAACCTACAGCCTGTAGCTACGTAAACATTGAATCTTGAACTAGCTTGCACAATTTTTTTTTGTTGACCTGTCACGTGTCCCACAGCTGGGCAAAGGCTCCTTTCTCCTTCCCAAACTTAGAGACGTTGGGAAGGAGAAAGGGGAGCGACTGTGCAATCTCTGGCAAACATGGCCGCATGTTCGCTTGCACTGTAAACCACAAAACCCTTTTCCACTTGTACATATTTATTACTATTATAGTTTGTAAATAGTTTAATTATCTTTGAAATAAAAATAAACCACAAAATAATTATGTTTAAAACATAATTCTATATCAGTCGTCTTTTGCATCAGAACAATGGTTTTAAATCCGTTTTTAGCAAGTTTAATTTTACAGAGCGTCGCGTCGACGTCGTTGCGTGTCACTTAGGTACATATATTGTGATATTAACGCCCGGGTAAATTTTGTACTTAGTTTTTCTTGTCCACTGCCCACTGAGAAACTAGCGAGTGTCAACGAGCCAAGATAGTGTTGACATTTTTCAGCACGTGACGAAATGATCCTCAAAGTGCTGAACGTATCCTATGCCTGAGGTAGCCGTTAGGGCAGCACATTCGGAATGAAAGTTTCGCTTCTATAAATTCTTACTCTATGACAAAGCTAACACGTTGTCTCGATCGGGGTCGATAATAAAGATTAGAACGATCGAGCTCAAGTCATTCCGGCTACTTGTAATGCATTGTCCTGTTTTGTATCACTATTAGATAGATAATAGTAAACTAAACTACAGTATTAATGCTTTGCCTGTCGTTTGTGGACTGTTAAGTTAGGCTTCGTAATGATATCGAGGACTTTGTGGTCTGGTCAATGATAGACTAACGAGACTGCTTTGAATATCGCGTTTCTGATTATTGATTGTAGGTTCCTGTTTATTTGAGTTTAATATCTTTGTTCGCGAGATCAATAATGGTAAATCGGTTCGCGACATCATTGCGTGGCCAGCTTGCTATTAAAATATACAGTAATCCCAAAGAAAATGATAAAATAGAAACATCAATAATACATTCACTAGCTTAATTCTAAACGTTGCTTTGACTTGAGACAGGCTTAAACGTCAAAAATGTAAATATGTGACACATTTTTAAACAACGTATAACTTTTTAAATATCACGAAAATGGAATAACCAATTTCGAAACGGCTTGAATTGTTCGCAAAAAGTAATCCGGCCAGTATTTTTCACATCGCAGAAAATATTTTTCCTTTCCTAAAATAAATTGACAACTTTCGTGCAGGGCAGGTTGGCAGCTTATATTTTTAAACCGTCAATTATAGCGGCACAAATGACATACTAGGAAGCGATGGTAACTAACGGATACCGGAAAACAAGATAAGTGGGTGTAAATAACAACTGAGTTGATGGTTCGTCGCGACTCGCGAGAATGGAAATACTGGGTTTGTTTTTGGTGATTACCATAGCTGTTAGAGATATTTATAATTTATTGGTAAATTGATAAATTTTATTACACGACTGTGGTAAAGCCCAAAAGGAGGCTTATTAATATTGTTTTGGAAATAAGGCAAATTGGTAAGTCATATTCCATGAACAGTAAAGTACAGTTTATTTTCATGAACTCAATTTTAGATGTCCAATGTGTTTTTTTTAATATTAAATAGGCTTTCGTTTGGCCGCAACTCGCCTTATGTGAACAAAAGAAATGTGGCCTAGGGTGGAGCACGCATACCTAGAAGAAACCTGGAACCTGGAACTCTTGTGTGTAAAATGTCCATCTATACAAATAAATAAAATTGTAGTGTCTGTTTGTAATATCAAAATAACAGCTTTTTATTGAAAGCATATGGAAATATATGCGGCATTTATAACAAAAACACATTTCGTTTATTTTTTGTCGGTCTGTCCGTCTGTTTTTCCGGCTAATCTCCGAAACGCCTGGACCGATTTTGACAACACTTTTACTGGCAGATAGCTGATGTACCTATAAGGTCTAACATAATTATGCTACTTTAACATATGGTATTTTTTATTATTAGCTTATATTCAAAAGTCCATCACATAATAAATTATCCTTATCCCACGATATTTTTTTAATTTCAAATTGGGCCTGCTCTTTGCCTCGATCACGCCTCATGGAAATATTAGAATGCAAAAACTACGAACAAGTTTCTGCTTATGGGAACCAAAAATAGCAAAACCATGTTTTCCTATCTTCCTACAGTGAGTCTACTAAATAAACAACACAAATGGATTCAATTGGTACATTATGATTACACGAAACATGGCGAAGTAAAGACGATAAAATCAACAGCCGATTGAAATGCAATTCATGAATTTCTATCATATCTGTCTGTACATTATCATAATCTGCTATATGTGAATTATTTACATAAAATAAACCCACGCAGGTATTTGGACCTTATCTTGTATCTTATTTCGAGAAGATATTCGTGTTAAATATTTGGTGGACTCTTAAATAATTGAAATCTAGATGTTTGATAATGAGTTATTTTTTTGTTGTAATATGGCCGTGTGAATACGAGAAAAACAAGTCATCTTGTTCTTCTCGCATAAATCGATGCGGACGTTTCGTCTGCTTTGATAATTTATATCATCATCATCTGTCTAGCCTTTTCTCAACTACGTTGGGGTCGGCTTCCAATCTAACCAGATGAAGCTGAATACCAGTATTTTACATGGAGCGACTGCCTATCTGACCACCACAACCCAGTTAGTGCTAGGTAATACGATACCCCTTGGTAAGACTGGTTTTCAGACTTTCGGGCCACTGACTACCTGTAACGACTGTCAAAGATCTACAAATGACAGCCGGGACCCACGGCTTAACGTGCTTTGCATACATGTGTATCAGAAAGTACTTAAGAACTATACTGGTAAACCACAAAAAACGACTATAAATAAAAACAAACGTAATCAGACAAAAGGAGGAAATCAAGGATCTATCAAGGAGTGCAATCCAGTGTTTAATAAACGGACCATCTAGCCTGATCATCTAATAATGGTGGTAATTACACAATAAGCACAAATTACTTTAAACCAGTACCGACAACACAAGTCTGGCCAACTTCAAAAACACCAGCAAGTGATAGCCATTTCTTCCTGAAAGCATCAACTACCAACCGGTTTCAAACAAATCTCTTGCAAATAGATCCTTTTATGTTAAGTAAAACAGGAATAAATCAGCACAGTCAATTATCCTGTTCATCAATGTCAATCTCATTAGCATAGTGTCCTGCCTTGTCTCCTACTTTAAAATAGATTGATAGTATTCCGATAACGGCCTCTGATTGGTTTCCAATGTTCGTTTCAAATTTAAAATTGAATCAGGATTCGAAGATATATTTAAAATAGATGGAGTGGTTGATTCGGTAAAAGGTTCAAAGCTAATAGGTGTGGTATCGATTTTCTTGGAAAGGGCATTTCTTAGTACTGGCTTTAGTGTTACTGTTAAAGCTATTTTGTGTTCTATAAAATGGATTCAGCGTGTTTATTCGTTCGTACTTGTCATTGTGCTTCCCCTGCCAAATTATTTTAGTGTCACCGCATCATTCCTCCTTTATAACCGACTTCAAAGAAGGAGGTTTCTTAATTCGGTTGTATTTTTTTTATAATTGTTACCTCTGCCCCGTCATTTCTTCAAACTGCCACCCCTTTCTTTCTTCTCTTTTTTCTTCTTTCTCTTTTTCTCTCTTTCCTTCAATATTCATGTTTGACGGAGAATATTATCTTGCAAATATATTCCTAGGATATAAATACCTTTTAAATCAACGTACCTATTAAATTACCTCTACAGAAGAATCGACTATTCTGAACCGAAGAACTCAACTAAAAAACGATTCGCTTAGCATCACTATCACGATAGCTGGAGCTCAAGTAGGACCGGGTTCCTATCTCACCTAAGATATTCCAAAAGCTTTTAGATTTTAAAAACGGGCTCACACAATCTAAATTTATGCATTTCTACGGCAATCTTAGTGAGTTTGATCTAGGTAGTTTAAGTCTAGTGAGTACACTAGCCGAAATAATGCGTCAGAAAATCAGTGTGAATACTTTTCAATTTACAGCTGCCGTCTTGATTTGGAGTAAGCGTATTATAGTTTAAGTTCTTGCTAAAAATCAGCGAGAGCTTCGAGTAGCGTAACGTCAGGCGGAAATTGCGCGACGGAAAATACGCATTCTTTATTTCGAAAACTACGCACCGTATTTTCGCGTAACATATTGTATTGTATAACGGGCTGGTGTCCGCAACTCCACGTCCAATGCGTGTATTTATTCAATAGTTATTGTGTCATAAAAACGCATAAGTTTGCGTCACGTAATTTTGGTTGATGTGTTATAAAAATAGCTACTGAATATTTAGAAGCGTGCATTTCTGCACTGAATTGTGCCACATAATTTCGGTAAGTGTGTCCCTGGTCTAAAGGCTTTCAGTACCTATTTTTAGTATGAGAATTTCTGAATAAGTCATAATGTTTCCCCGTTCACGATGTCTGGGTTATCGACCCGAGGCTGAAGCTTGAATAATTTATGTCACTAGCAGTAGTGAGTGCATTTGTGTATGTATCAAAGATCGGAAATAGGTAGAATATTTTTGCCTAAAATTCAAGGAATTCATTAACACGTTGATGTTATATCTCTCTATAAAATCCCCGAATGTTTTTTAAGTTTCAAAATCATCATTTATTATTACTATTTCATTATCTGTGTAGTTCTTTTTTCAAAAGACCATCTCAAACACACATCAGATCAGATCTGCATGGTTCTCATAATTATGACTTAACCAATGTCTAGACTTTAAAAGAGACAGTGGCCTCTGAGTTTGCTTCTTCTCAGAGTAGTCAGGTACGGAACACGGGACCCATCTACTTTTAAAAAAATAACATGATCTGACATATTCAGTCGTGTGAAAGTATTTTTTAAAACCAATTTATAGAAATAAATATGATTTATTTATTTATGAAAGGTTAAGGAAAAAAATATCAACTTGTCCTTGAATTTTGGGCAAAAAACTCACTACCTATTTCGTTCTCTAACATAATAATTGATCTTTACTGGTCCCTTCGGTTATGAACTGCAATCCGGACTGGGTTACATAAATGACAGCCAGTACCCCGTTGAACGTAGTCGTGCATTTTTTATTTGGTTTCAAACTGTCTGTGGTTTTGTGAGCAGGGAAATCTAGTTGCCGTAGTTTTGGCTATGATCTGGTATTATTGAGAAGTTGTGTCCGTTAACATTTTTTGTAAGAATGGTGATTTATTATTAAGGAGGAGCTCGTGGCTAAATAAGTACAGCCGCTCGGGTCGATCTTTAGCTTAAGCCGTGCTTACCTAGGTTGGTCCGTGGATGGGTGACCACCCATTACATACTGAGTTTCCTCCGTGCCTCGGAAATCACGTTAAGCCGTTGGTCCCGGCTGTCATTTGTAGATCTTTGACAGTCGTTACAGGTACTCAACGACCCGAAAGTCTGACAACCAGTCTTACCAAGGGGTATCGTATTACCTTGCGCTAACTGGGTTGTGGAGGTCAGATAGGCAGTCGCTCCATGTAAAATACTGATATTCAGCTGCATGCGGTTAGATTGGAAGCCGACCCCAACATAGTTGGGAAAAGGCTAGACAGATGATGATGATTTAATATTATTTATTTTTTATATTAAATGGGCCAACTCTTGACCTCTATTTTGTCCTGAGGACAGATATCAATTGTTACATCTTTGATAATTTCAGAGATTGCTTTGAAAATAACACAAAAAAAAAATCAAAATGATTTGTCTTACTATGCCCAATTTCATGTATGGCCTCCATTTTTTTTTATCTAAGCCAAATCTATGTCATTCATATTTTTATCATTAATAGTTTCATACAAAATTAAATACCCTACACATCTACAAATCATTTTAAACAATCTCATAAAACGTAGCTAACTAATTGCTTTCATTTACCATACTCCGCTGGTTCTTAAAAGAAAACTAACAACAGCCAGCCAGCAACAGAAAAAAAGATTACAAGCAACTAGTTTAAAATTGCTTATATTATGAAACTGTATTTCAAAGTGAGCATTACTTAGCATCTAACTCCGAAGCTAGTTAAAATAAAGCGGAATATTTAAACCTCTTTAAGAAAACTGCTCAAGTACTAACACTTTTCTTGGAAATTAATGTAAAGTGTAGATTCATTACACCAGCTTTTACCTCAACAAGAGCTGAGCGATAAATAATGAAGATATTGACAAAACAAAATGGTTTCTTCCAAAAAGAACGGATTACTTTCTCGAATTAAAAAGCAGTTAGTGAAATTAAAAAGGAATTCTGGTTAAAACAATAATGGTTTTCGACTAAAGGTTGTATTATGTGAGTTTCTGGCTCATTACGTTATTCGCTTAAGCGGTACTGACGACTAATTTCGAAACCGATCAGTATTCTGCATATCAACTACGGAAGATCAACGTTGGCGATATGCATGGTGCGTACTCGTACTACGAACGTAATTGCGTTGACTTTCATTTTCCGAGATTATTTTGAGGGAATTAATGATCTGTGCCGTGTAATACGAGAACAGCAGTGGAAGCCGCATATTTTCAAGCCTAGTATGGAACGGCCCTCCAGATGTACCGACTATCTTAAAGTAGTGGCTTGGTCAGACTGGATGCCAAAAGCAGGGTGTCTTAACTGTTAAAGCGCTGCTTAGGATTATAGACTGAGTTGATTAATGAGGTGTCATCATAGTGAAATAATTTTTCCTTGAAACTTCTATTTTTCTGTCTATTGCAGTCTTCTAATTATATAGGTACACGGGGCAAACTTAATCGGTTTGCAGGGCACACCACAAAGATGTTGGTGTGCGTAAAATCAACTGGTGTATTACTTCGCCTATTTGTTAGTGTTTGCTTCACTATAGTATATGTATAATATGAGGTAAAGAATATGAAGCATCAATTTAACCCTATGACTAACCGGTGTCGTGGCATAGATGTGTAATCATTCGGCTGGTAAATCAAGTGTCGTAGGATCGAATCTGCGCCGCTGGCGTCAACTTTTTGCATTATTAAAAAACTTTTATTTTCATTTTGTTGAATTTTTATTGTAATTTACCTGATAATAAGAACATTATTCGAAAAAAAATATGGAAGTAAAAATTAAACAATTTGTATTAAGAAATCAACAACATTTATTGACTAGGTTTTTTTTTATATTATAATCACAAATTAAAAAGTTTTGTGCATGACAAATATTCTAAGTCGGACAAGAAATAACGTTACTTTTCTTATTCAAGTGGGTAATTTATTTATTAGTGAAATGAATAAACATGTTAATAAGATAGATATTAAGATACAGGTATCCTAAATTGTTATCTCACTAACAATAACATCACTCACATAAAACAAATCGAATTACCCCCTGATATTTTTATTAATATCCTATTGGTGCGCCTTCGCTATCTATGACTTATTCATGCACGAAGTAAATGTCTCCACTAGACCTGCATGGAAGAATATTTTTTTTTATGATAGCGCTCACCATCTTTTCGCCACAATATTTTGCGACCGTCCTTGTCTGATTTAAAACATTTTTCATCTCTAAATATAACTATATTATTGCACCAATCAAAATCTAAATATTCTCTTGCGAAGCGTACCCGGTTTTGCCTGTGAATATCTGACATTCAAATTTTCTTGGCTGGCCTACAACATTTCACACCAGCTGCTCGCAAGTGGTTTCGTACAGTTTGTAATGTCACGTCATGTTTAGTTGCCGTGGAACGAGTAGTGAGGAAGGGCTCAGCGGTATGCGTAGCAACTATATCAGATGCCAATCTGTGAATGCAAATCCAGCCTTTGGTCCCGGTCGGCAAGGATCAATGCTTCCCGAATCTGCATAACGATGGACCCACAATTGCACAGTCCTTCTCTGTGAACAATAATAAAATATTGTTACAAAAAACAACAATCAATAACATGTGGATTATTTAAACATATTAAACTTCTAAACATCATAATAACATTTTGTTACTCACCGATGTCTTTAAACGTCTCGCAATTTCACTAATTGAAACATTTTGCTCATGCAAAAGAATTATTTCAGCTCATAAAAGTGTGGTTCAATGATTCATATTGATTCACAAATAAAAGCACTTCTCAAAAAACGCAGGGTATAATGTCTAAAAACGTAACGAAACCCCAATAGTCAATAGCATTATGACGATGAACTTAAACTACTAACTTAAACATGATTTGTCATTTTTAGAGGGTAGACAACTAATACATTCTAACCCAAATATAAAGAGACTTGCTAATAGTTAAGCAATAAATTGAACAAACAAATGTAAAATATTTTATTAAAACATACAAAAACATTAAGCTGGTGGCAGTCGGATTCGATCCTACGGCGCCGGCGCAGTAAGTAATTATTTATCGCACGCTCGACTAATGCGCCACGGAGACGATTGTATGATAAGCTAAATTTATGCGTCATATTCCCTGCAACATTAGTGACAAGAAATTTTATTGTGTGTGCGTGGACAACGGGTAGCAAACACTAATAAATAGGCGAAGTAATACACCAGTTGATTTTACGCACACCAACATCTTTGTGGTGTGCCCTGCAAACCGATTAAGTTTGCCCCGTGTACTACCAGAGCTTTAAAATTGATTTTGCCTCTTCGATATCATGACCCTGTTGTCAATTATCAATCACTTCATCCTCTCAACATCTTAAATAATAATTATTGTTATTATTTTTTTTCTACTTTTTGCGACTAACCTGACTTTTCCCTCTGTCCCCTTTAACGGGGCATGGCCTACGGGGACAACGGGCAGTAATTTTAATTATTTTATTAAATTCCCTCTGTCCCCTTTAACGGGGACATGGCCTATGGGGACAACGGGAATACATCTTAAATATGACTCAATGTGTGTTATTGTATAGTGTTTATTACTTTTAACTGTACATCTTAACGACTTCTGACATATTATTTCTGAAATGTATTGTATTGTACTGTTTTTCGATCATTTTTAACTTAATTTATAATGTTAACCTAATGTCATAACTCCATAAACTCAACAGCAAACTAACACTGTGCTTTGCAGTGCGCTGACAGGGTTCCTGTACAAAAACCGACAATAATTACTATTGTAAAATGTGTGATGTGCATGAGAGCAAATAAATAAATAAAATCTTTAAATCAACTAATGGAAATTCATGATTCTACAAAAGACTACTATACTATCCCAGAAGCCGTAACTAATACTCTCACAAAAAGCCATCAAGTAAACAAACAAGTTATTTACGTTCAGCTACTAATAAAATAGCGCATTAAACAAACCTTCTGCGCGCACTATTCATGTAAATTAGGATGAAGGAGCTCCCCATAACGGCTGGGAAGACGGCTTGAACAAAGGCTCCGGTGGCTTTTTAGCCTAAGTACAGAATAATGAAAATGTGGGAGAGAAGCATCGAAGCGATGAAAAAAGATGAAATGAAGAAAATTGCTGATTTCAATATACGAGTTCGGTATAAAGGCCTTTTGTGGTTTAGTGGGCTGTGTAGTTTCAGCTTTGTTATTTTTACTTATAATGAAATTAAAAACTCTAACAGGAGTATCATATACTTTATTTTAAATTATTTATACTTTTGATATTTATATACAACTATAGAATTTATCTTATGAAGGTGATGCATAAAATTTTTGCAGTGGTAACTCAAGAAGTTGATTTGATTAGTTCATCATTTAACATTTTTGCTGCACATGAATATGAATTAGTCTTTGTTAATAAATTCAACGGAGATCGATTGAAAGTACTTCGAAAACACATTCCAATAACACCGTTTTGCAAAAAGTACAACGCTGTACAATAGTACCAAGAACATCTCCTATGTTCTAAGTAGAAATATGTGAATGGAATCCGAGACTTGTAGTCAATAAGAACATTAAATCACGTGTTATTAGTATTAATACTCACAACAATGTAACTCGTTCGACCATCGACACGATAAACAAAGCTAAACGTGAAGCTGTCGATGCAATCATTAATGTGGCTTCTGTTGAATTAACAGCACCTTGCATAACCGGTTCTGAATACTGCACCAAACAGAGCAATTTCGTACGCATTGTTACTGATATAAGGTGCAATAATGATAAGTGTTGCAGTCACAGTGTAAATAGATAGGAATTTGTCACTTACGTGGGGAATTGTTTTAGTTTAAGCTTAGATACTGATGATATAGCTATGTATACAAATACAACTAGTGTCATTATTGATAACACTTGGGATATGCTATTCGATATAAGAACGAATCAAACAAAATATAAATCGAATTCTGAAATAGTATTTCACATTTTACAATACTAGTAAAAACTGATACTCATTTTATTGCTATATAAATAAGAAAATAAACATATGATTTTACAAAAATAAAGCGTCTAGACGGTATAAAAGGAGATCCAACTACATCAATAAATCATGATAGCCTATAAATCAACAAGCGATATTCCTCGGATTGTTTATAAGGGGCCACAGTACTGACAGATATGGTTAACCCTGTAATTTCTTCAGTTCACAACGAACAGTGAAAGACACAAGACATAACCTTAAACGGTATTAGCGTACTACTAGCTCCATTTGATATGTCCCTGGTAACCTCAATAAATAAATTCAAGTCCGTCAGCCGTCTTCGATTCAAAGAAAGAACCTGTTGGCAATCGGCCAAGTTTTTGCGGCTTCCCTTTATAGGGGGGAACGCTAAGAAAATAATTTTAATCATTCGCGCGTTTGCCATCTTTGCTTCTTTCGCACGGTTCGCAACCGTGTTTTGTTTTAAGGGCTTTTTATCTAGCGTTGGGTACACGACCACCCACTGTAGTTAGTGTCGACTATTTACGATCGCTTTGCGCAATGAAATTGATAACGTGGCTTTATGGTAGTAAAAGTTTGTAATAGTCTAATCTATGTAGTGAGTCTGAGTTGATTGTAATGAAATTCAATGCAAATTACATTAAAAGGGTAGGGTCAGTCGTTGTCTCTTTTAACACGATAAATATTTTGATGTTCGTTGTTCAGAATGTTGGAAACTGTTTACACAAAATACCCTCTAGGATTTATTTTATTTAAGTTCTATTTTCAATATCCGTTATCGAAATACTCAACATTCCCTTTCGCATATAAAAGTTTGTTTTTGTCCATATATACAGGCGTCCTAACTTTTACGAGTTCATTCATTTGGAACATAACGAGTATCGCCTCCTTGTTTGGTTTTTTACATTTATATCCGTATAAACACGCACTACGTTCAGCGAGCAATAAACTTTGATCTACGATGATCCGTCCACTAACTCACATTGATCCAAAAATAACATCATTGAGCGAGGAAGTGGAACAAAAATAGATGAGTGAAATTCTAATGACACACTTCACTCGCGCCCTATGTTGTTTTATTATTCGTGGTCCTATTCTACGAAATCGCCTTACGGGTGGTCGACTTAACCACTCTTTAATTTATTGTCTTCGTCAGATAAAGATAAACTACCTGACGTACCTAATTTTATCGCCGTTATTAAGATTAATCGACATCGCCACTGAATTATTCATCGATACATCGGAGCGATCATAATAATCGATTTATTCGTGTTACAAATGTTAATACAAATTGTTCGCTAATCGGCGTCCGCTATTCAGTTTCTTGCAATAACTCCAGTCGATATCACAATTCAATAATTACGGTTATTCATAATTTGTTGATGTCGGGAATTTTATCGTTGGAGTCACTGACCTTCGCATTATGTCAGTGGCGCGGATCGATAGTATCGATATTGGCGATGAACTACGAGTGACTACATCACCATTCACCGCGCGTACGGTATCAGATTCATTGATATTATCTCAAGTAAATGTAGTATAGGTGCCATTTTGCTGCAAGATTAAATTAAAGCTGAGCTTGCTGAAGCTCGCCCATGTTTTATTTACTCGCTTCTCTTAGCATAAAATATTAAGTTTTTAGCTGGCACATGCTTTAGTCGCCCGCAAAAAGGGTATGAAGGTCCGACTCTGACGCGTCTCTAGGCTTATTTACATAAAGTGGAATAATTAATTGCAACTTAAAAGACAAAGAACGGCCGCTCGTTCGCTATTCATGTAAATTAAGTCTAGAATAGAGCTCTATATTTTTGAGCATGGCGCACAGATTTTAGTTGAAAATAGTCTCTTATTATGCAACTTAGCTACAGTGCTGTTAATGTAATCTGTAGATATCCTTGCGGAATGATTTACACTACAAATGGTTTTGCTTTGAGCTTTAGTTATTCCGGCGCCTAATAGCGGAGGTCCGGATATTAAAGTAGCCGCAAAGGCTGTCAGAGTACCTGTTTCGAAAACTAATACCCCGCCCAATAACATTAAACATTCGGCAATACAAGACGTGTCCAGCATTAAAACAGTTAGCGGAATTTCATTAAGCGAAACTCTGAAGCCAGACAGACGATTTGTCTTGTCATCCTAGCAGTCATCATCTTGAGAACTAATTTGAATTTGTAATATAACCACAACCACGATTTACTGTAAAATATGAGCAATGATGTGTCCCAATCGTGATTAAGGTAGATGCGCAAGGGTAGGCCGCGAAATTCATATTTTCTTACATTTTTGCAATTAGCTGATGGTCAGTGTCAGCACGCGTAGCTTGACCACCGTGGAAACGAGTTTTATCGACGCAAGAATCGACATAATGACAGATTGTGGAAAGGTTTCTATCGTCGTAAGCGTGGCGATATTAAAAAAGAAAAGAAATGTTTCTATTCTTCAGTAGACAAAAGTCTACGTCAGGCATGACGAGAATTTTTCCTCTAATTTTGTCACTTGGGGTAGCAACATCATCATCACAACTGAGAAAGTACTGCTGTACGTGCATTAACAGGGGCTATTGATCTCCCTGTTGTGAACAGCAACGATTTTATCAGACAATGCCTACTGCCCGTTTTCACCAACACTAAGTGACACCTAACTTCATACCTAATTTCTGTTTTCACTAATAGTAAGTGACACCTAACTGAATGCCTAATTCCTGTTTTCGCCAACGGTAAGTGACACCTAACTCAATACCTAATGCCCGTTTACACCAATACTAAGTGACACGACGATCGAGATGAGTAGAATATCAACATCACTAGCTAATTGCCTGTTGCTATGGCAATAATTTTTGTCTTTGTCTTCATAGAAACTCGAGTCTACAGGTCGGCCCATGCTCGAGCAGAAGCCTTGTCTAGTTGTTTAGAAAAGGGTTTTGTCTTTTCTTGGTAGAATAGAGATGGAATTGATCATGCTTCGCGTGTGTATGAAAAAAATAATAATTTTGCGGACAACACTGGCGTTTCCCCCTTAAGTCAATTCTTCAACTTAAATTTTTCATACATTCCTCAATTCAACTTCAATTATTCATTCTTCATTCGACGTCCAAGTAGTTGACAATAAGATCACAAACGCATCACTGATCATTAAGATTAATTTATGGGCCAAAGGAAAAAAAGATATTGACTTAGTAATAAATTTCGCCTATCTGTAATTAAAACTGAACAAACAAATCAGTGTTTACTTGAAACACATGGTGTGACGTCATACGAAATGAGTAATCAAGTATTTAAAGTTTTAATTTATCGTACAGTTTTGATTGTGTTCTTTGTAATTGATATTAAATCCTGAGCTTCTGTCTGTCTACGTGCCTGACGTTTGCTGGCACCGGGTTCGAAAATTATTTGCTTTGTTCGTAAAAAAGTATAATTAACACACTACATTTATTGTGTAAATAAAATTCCTGACCACATATTTCTTCTGACTGATGTTCGGACTGATCCAATCCATCTGGTTCGTCCGAATACCGTTTTATTGTTTTTATATTTTCTTTATTATTCTGTTTCCAGATTTTAAAGGGCTTATTTTTATTTTCAGTCATTGTTTCTCTTTAGTTTTTCTTTGTTCTGTTTTTATGACATTGACTACTATTTTAGACTGCCTCGTTTGTCTAGTAGTTGAAAGCGCGACTGCTGAGCATGAGGTCCTGGGTTCGATTTCCGGGTCGGGCAAAGTGTTATTGGGTTTTTCCATTAGAAATATTTCAGTAGCAGCCACTGAGTCTGGATTTGTGCCCGGTTGTTGGCTATAGGCTCGCCCCTATAACATTGGACGTAAACGTAACTGGGGTATGTGGGTGTACTATTAGGTACACCTCTGTCTACCCCTACAGGGATTACAGCCATTGATGTTATGTTAGGTTACAATGAACTACATACTTAACAAAAGGCCATACTCTGTTCATCCTTCAGCAGTATAGGCAGCCTCTTGCATAACTGGCGAAATGTAGGTGGACTATTAGGTACACCTCTGCCTAACTCTTTGGGGATTACAGGTTTGATGTTATGTTACTACTATTTAACCTTAACATTTCTAAATTCTCTCTTAGGTACGTGTGAATGTCTTATGACGACAGGCCGTGTCGACGGCGCGTTCGTGTTCCACGCGTGCTTCAAAGAGATGTCAGCAAACATGAGGGGCCCGCAAGGGCCGATGCATGCCAGGGCTGCGGGACTGTTCGAAAGAATAAAGGGCATAGAAGGAACATGGATGGTTCTTAGTCAGTTAAAGTCTGACACTCCCTTCCGCTCCGCCCAGAGCGGGAGGAGTCATTTTATGATTTCCCATCCCAAAACGAAAACAAAAAAGATACGTGTGAATCATTAGCTCAAATCTCTAATGTCACAAAAGGGCAAATCTGTGGCAGTGTGATTCCTATGTAAATCCCAAAGGTTACGTTACGCAAGAAACACTAACACACAAAATAAACCAACAGAGTAACCGAGTCCCGCGTAATTAGATGCACAATTTTCAAAGTGAAACTCTGTTGGACTGTACGCTGTGGTTCACTGTGCACGAAACCTTTGTAACTCATTTGAGGAGTTTAAATTAGAAACTTGATAATTATATATCCTAAAGGCTGTAAGTCGTATGTGCGTTTATTTCGGGTAATTGGTTTTCATTCGTCCACTCGAATCGCCTGTGACTCGAATCCCTGATAAGACAAACGAAAATGATGTTATCGCCATTATAACTTACTAACTTCTGCCCGCAAATTCGTCTGCGTAGTCTTCATAATTGCATCCATTTGCCGGGATAAAAAGAATCCTGTGTTCAAAGACAACTCGTGGTGTGAACGTAATGGAAAAAGTTGATTTTTGAATCGAAAATAATTATAATAAAAAGCATTTTAGTTTTTTTTTTTCAACAAACACAATATGTATCGTTCCACGTGACAGATATGAACAAATTCTTAAAATAATGAAATTATTAAATTTGAAACGTATGTTCTTAAGTAAAAAATCGATGTATTTCTGTGACGTTTTACACCGCGTGCTAAGGCCGCAAGTTGTAAAATATCTGTGTGCCAAATTTCATCCAAATCCGTTCAGCCGTTTTTCCATGATTGAGTAACAAACATACAAACTGTCACATTTATAATAGGAGGATTAATTCCTTGTCAATAATAGACCCATGATGGAAGTCCCGGCAGTCATTAATTTGTAGATCTATGATAGTCGTAGTGGGTAATCACAAACTTGAAAATATGAAAATCAATATTTCCAAAGGGAATCGTATTTTGAAGGTCAGAGGCAGTCGCTCAATGCCAGATACTGGACTAGAAGATGAGCTCGTCATACTTGGGAAAACTCAAAGTCAAAGTCAAAATTATTTATTTGCAGTAAATGTGGTAGGATACTCGTAGTACAAAATATAATATGTACCTAGTGCAATGACACATATCGCCATAAATTGGCATGCAAGCATTAATGATAAGATGCTAATTCCAAAACACTATACTTAAGTGAAACAAACATTACATTAGGTAATAAAGTGTGTTTCTAAGTTTAAAACCTAGGTAGGTTGGAGGTGGTTCTCGTTTTTCTAGAAAGTATTCCTAGTGGGTCACCTAAGTTCTAAAAAAACTTACTTACTGTTACATTCTAACGCTGCAAGTGCAGCTTGGAATTTAGATACGAAATAATGAATATTTATAAAAGGATTTTAATTTCAAATTCAGGTATCTCAGTAAGTTGCTGACGCAAATATTTTAAACTGTGTTTTTAAAGAATCCATTTTCATTTTGTGGCTAACAAAGTGCACAATCATTTGAATTCCTAGTTTTAATTGAACTTCTTTATCTGACAAAGAGACAAACTTGATGAGGAAATAAAATGCCAGTGCACCCCTCTGTAGGATATGCTCCACCCCTTCCCTGCCCATCCTGCACCTCCCAGGACTTAAACGAAGCCAATAGACCTGTGCAGGTGACAACATACTGGTCTGATAAAATTTGAGTCCATCGACACACAGAAGGGAAAGAAGAAACTAAATTAATGCACTGGAAGTACTCTGCCACTTAAATGAATCAGATGGATGCCCAAACTGAATAAGTACACTAAGTAATATAACATAACATCACGCCTGTAATCTCCGAATGGTTAGGCAGAGCCCAGAGGTGTACCTAATAATACACCCACATTTCGCCAGTTATGTTTAAGTCCCATGTAAGAGGGGGCGAGCCTATTGCCTTCAACCGGGCACAATTTCAAAGTCCATGGCTGCTACTAAGAAATTCTTGATGGAAAAACTCAATAACACTCTACCCGACCCGGAAATCTAACCCACGACCTCATGCTCAGCAGTCGCGTTTGTGACCACTTCAACAACGAGGCAGACTGACTAAATCATTTAAACAAAACAGTTGTTCCACCCAATTTGTAAAAGAACATGGACTTAATTAAGTGCATCATACTAAAGATAAAATGTCCTCTGCATTCTTATCTAAGAGCACTTTCCCTCGCTAATTATGTGGGTAAGCAGAAACTGTGGCACGATCTTGAAAATCTCGTTCTGTCCGTCCTATTAGCAAGTTTTGTGCACTCAAACTCGCTAATGTGTGGAATTTGATATTGCTTGGCGAATGGTGACAATGTTTGCTGGAAATTTTCGAATAGCTTTTGTTAAAGTTTCTCGCGAAATTATTTGGTTAACTTTCAATGAGTTTCTTGTTTATTATTGAAGTAACTGTTTTGTTCTGGTACGTAATTGGTTCATTTTACTACCTGCCAATGTTGTCTTTTGCATAAACCTTGCAAGTTACTGTCAACATTATCTCATCTTCTTGTTACTTAGGGTCAGCGCAACGAGTTTCTTTCTTACATTTCTCCTATTTCTTTCATATTATTCCTCACACAAGCCATCCATCGGTTCATTGTTGTTTCGTCTTCCTCTCCCTCTCCATTCATCAACATTTATATTCATCACTCTTTTAGGCAAATGCGATTTGCGATTATGCGATGTGTGTCGACGGTGCGTTCGTGTTCCACGCTCGCCTCAAAGAGATGTCAGCAAAAAGATACTCCCTTCCACTCCGACCAGAGTGGGAGTGGGGGTCATTTGATGATTGCCCATACGAAAAAAAAGGCACATGCGATTAGTCCCTCCTCATAACATGCCCATACCATGACAGTCGATTCCCTTTCAACTTTTCTGTAACTGGCGCAGCTTTCAAACTTCCTCTAATATACTCACGCAAGTTACAGTAATGAAGTTAAAATTTCATTTTGTATTTGCCTTGAACTTTTAGCTTCAAATCGAGGCATGATTAAAAGCGTACAGCCCACACAAGATGTTTATGATTTTCAATGGATAAAGGAAGTTTATAATTAGAAGATGAAAATCACTAACATAATTCAATATCAATTAAGAGAGCTTTTTAGACGTTGAAACGCTTACAAGAACAGTAGCAAACTATATTAGAACACTTTATAACAAGACTGCCTCGTTGGTCTAAATGTCGCAAGTGCGACTGCTGAGTATGAGTTCCTAGCTTCGATTCCCAGATCAAGACAAGTGATAATATGTTTTCTATCAGGGATTTCTCAGTAGCAGCCACGGAGCCCGGATTTGTACCCGGTTGGTGGCAATAGGCTTGCCTTTTTTACATGGGGCTATAATATAACTGGTGAAATGTAAGTACATGTCTGCTTAACCTCTTGGGGATTACATACGTGATGTTATGCTCATAACTAGTCAAAGTCAAGTTACACAAAACATAACTAGAACAATAAAAAACGGAGAAATGAAACAGCTCATAAATATCATTATATTAAACAAAAAAGATCATGTGAATGTGAATCAGAGAATAAAATAGGAGTCTGAAGATCAAAGACGACGGTAATATCGCTCACCTCATTATATTTATACTAGTTTTTGCACGCTACGTCGTCTGCAATTGATTTAGAATCTCCTGTTTCGTTGGAGACGAGGCGTCGTATGTTAGGTAAAGTAATGACGTCTGTGTTTATTAGGTTGCGCTAAAATAAACGAGTTTTTTTCTAGCTATTGTTTTTTAGGGTTCCTTTGCCAAATTGCAAAAAGGGAACCCTTTTAAATTCGTCCTGTCCGTCCGTATGTCACAGCCATTTTACTTCGTGTTGTCACCACGTAGTTGAAATTTGGAGAGCAGGTATCTTCTACATAGAAACCACTTCAGAAAAGTAATGAGAAATTACGAATTATTAAAAATAGGGATGGCTCTGACACTGCAGCAGAAACTTTGTTTTTCAAAAACATACATAAAAACAAACTTTGGTTTTTCTGTTCAGTTTAAATTGACATATGAACGAGCGTTAAAAGTAATGTTATTAGAATGTTTTGTGCTACGGAACCCGTCGCGTGCGAGTCGGACTCGATTTTAGACAATTTTATCCACTTAACGAAAATCAACAATGATCTCATTTCACATTTTTTCTTCTAAAAACGCTGTCGAAAAGTAAAAGTTTTGGGTTTATTTTCAATAAATATGCAGGAATGCATTGACCTTTCTATTTCCTAAACACACACATTGTTTAGGAGTGCAGTAGAAAAAAAAAATCGTTCTTATCTCGCCCATATTAGAACACCTGTGGGCCTATTACGAATGCACAACATAAAATTGAACAGAGATAAAATCATAAAAATTCGTTTTGCACATTGTATTTATTTAGTACTAGCTTTTGCCCGCGGCTTCGGTCGCGTTAATTTAGGATTTGACAATCAATTCGGGTTCTACTCTGTTTGTAATAATATAATTCAATCATGATTCGAAAGACACGTGGTGCCATCTAGGTATTATCATAATAACGTTATTGTTTTCCTCTGGAATAGTATTATTTTTCGGGATGAAAGGTACCCTATGTCCGATTCTGTACACCTGATAACGTATATGCAAAATTTCAGGATGATTGGTTCAGTGGTTTAAGCGTGAAAAGGTAACAAACAAACTTACTTTCGCATTTATAATATTAAGTTAGTAGTTCTGCACTTTCTGCCTATCTGCTTGTAGCAAAAATATTAAAGAAAATGCTACTGAATTATGGTATTTTCGATTCGAAAACCGTTTGATTTCACGTAACGTTTACTTCGTGTGTTCGTTCATTCGTCTCTGATGTAACGTTGAAAGTATTAATTCATCCATTCAATTATATTTACCGTCATCAAATTCGACTCGGCCCGATAAGACGCGTGGGATAACACATTTGACACACTTCGACTATTTCCATCTAACTTTAGACGAAGTTTCTTGTCTCTGGTCTTTACTTAAAAACTTATTAAAGAAATGTTTTAACCCCCAGCTCGATTTTACAGTTTTTCTCAAGAATCTTGAACATCTTTAACAAAAAAGCTTAGCTTTATAAAAAAAGGTTTTATTAAAATTCTGTCTCAATGAAGACGAATTCTTTAGACAAGGTTTATGTTACCGTCGCAGTTTTTTTAGGTATTTCATTAAAACTTTTCCTATCTCTATTTGATTTGGTTCGCATCTTTATTGGAGTGATAAAAATAAAGAATCAGCAACATCAAAACTGCAACATCATGTGAATATTTAATGAATTGGTTTCATCGTTAGTTTCGATAAAATATTTCGTAAGTTTTCAATACAACCTATTTGCTGCAATTAGCTTTTTAATTCGAAAATAAATGAATCATTCATTTCCTATTAAACCGTTCGCGCAAATAGCGATGATGTCACAGAATCATGAAAAGCAAAGATATATCTACGGAGTCATTGACCCCAGTTCAGTAATTAAAAAGTCATCAATGCGTTCGCGTCATACGTCTGCTTGTGGTCGTTTTGATGGCTGCCATAAAACTATTTCGCAGTGTTTGTTAGTTCAGGGATTTTGTTTGTGAAAACGAAATTGATGGTCACTGAAAAAGTGTAAAGTAAACAAACAGTAGTTTTGGACGCGCAAAATATAAACCGCGAAGCTAAACATTGTTTGAGCTTTATTGGTAGAAGCTGAATATTTTGTGCGGTTTTCACATAACATCATGCCTATAATCCCCGACAGGTTAGGCAGAGGTGTACCTAATAGTACACTCACATTTCGCCAGTTATGTTGAAGTCCCATGAAATAAGGGGCGAGCCTATTGCCTTCAACCGGGCACAAATCCATACTTTGTAGCTGCTACAGAGAAATTCCTGATGGAAAAACTCAATAGCACTTTGCCCGACCCGGGAATCGAACCCAGGACCTCATACTCAGCAGAAAAAAAAATGCCTTAAATTCATGAGTTTGGTATGAATTTCTTAAATAGTTTTGTACACGTACATTTAGGATTTCTTGCTGTGCCCTAACAGGGTCCATGATTTTTCTTAATTTTTAGGTTTTTTTACCATTTATTTACTCACAGTGGAATGGCAATAAAAGAATATGACCAATAGGCCGCTCTATATCCAAAATCAAAATCAAAATATTTTTATTTCACATAGGCCTACATGGGCACTTATGAAACGTCCACAAAAAGGTGCACGGTTCGGGTTGGTCGTTTCCTATGGAGAAGAACCGGCAAGAAACTCCATAGTTACTCTTTTTAAAATGATTAGATTTTACAATATTATCATGTTACAGCATTAGTACTCAAGTATGGGGGGACAGCATAGGCCCGACAATAAGTCGTTGCTTACTACACAAAAAAACGGAAAACAAGATAAGAGGTTAACAAAAGTTAACACACCTCTAGGAATCTAAATACAACAGGGTAAAGGTCTGGCCTTTATCTAAATTAGCACCCAAAGTATTCCCAACTAATCCGCCCATAGTCCTCTTGTTTGCCCGTTGATCTTTACTCCAGTTCGTATATCCTGTTCTTTGTAACACTGTACTATAATTTCCTCTAAGGACGGGTAGGAAATGTGTCGAAGTGTGTGTGTATGTGCGTGTGTGGAAGTACCCGACACCCTCTTTATAGCACAATCGCGAGGCGACTTCTTTCTGCTGGCTTTTTCTCCTGTTACATAAACTACTCAAGGTTAAGCTTGTGTATTTTTTAAAGAATATATAATAGTTTATTTTTGTTTGAAAACAAACTATAATTATAGCGTCTGTTTAGATAACGTTCGCTTCCTAATATAACTATCCTTTTTAGGGTTCCGTACCCAAAGGGTAAAACGGGACCCTATTACTGAGCCTCCGCTGTCTGTCTGTCTGTCTCCAGGCTGTATCTCATAAACCGTGATAGTTAGAAAGCTGAAATTTTCACAACTGATGTATTTCCGTTGCCGCTATAACAACAAATACTAAAATTTTTTTTTTTTTTATTAAAAACACGTTTATTGTATGGGGACCCCCCATACAATAAACGTGTTTTTTATAGATAATGGTACGGAACCCTTCGTGCGCGAGCCCGACTCGCACTTGGCCGGTTTTTTATTTTTTTTTAAATAGAAAATCTATTGTTTATTGTAGTGTTACCTTATTGAAACAAACATTAAAGTAAGTGATTTGCAGTTAGCTAAACTGTATCTTATCTAAGAGCCACTTCCTTCATAATCAGTAATAACCTAATTTTCTATTTGTTTATTAACAAGATTGTTTTACTTATCATTTAAAATGTAATAGTCATTTTATTTTGCACGCCATTAAGTTTTTGAAAGGAAGATAAAATCGGCACTAAAAATTACTTAGACTAAAAAAAGTCCAACTTAAACTTGTGTTTGTATCAATTAGACCACAACAGGCACTTTTGAATGTCAGAAAAACAAAGATGGCGAAGCTACAGTCCCAGTCACAAGGCGTCAACTTGTGAGAGTATTATAATTGCTTAACAAAAAAAAAAGTTTCAATGTACTTTGAACGTTATATCGTTGATTTTTTTGTCTGTGTTATTAATTTAAGAGCGTTTTTTTCATTCATTATTAATAATTCTAGCTCACTAGTTAGCCATTATTTCTTATTTCCATACAGTAATATTGCCAAATTAATTCAAACAGGTAAATATTTGACATCTGTTTGCTACGTTGCCAACTTTTTTGGATGAACGCTCTTATGAACTCATAATCGCAAAATAATAATAAAGACTTCCTACTTCACATGTACAGACTTAGTTATCGTCGTTTTTTTTTTTTTTTCTATACCTACCAAAAAGAAATAAAATATCCTTCACGATGTAATAAAAATAGAACAAAGTCCATTACTGTTGCCATTTATAAAAAAAAAACAATTATTAAAAAAAGTGACAGGATAAGTCTGTCGAATGAACTGAATGAACTGTGGGCCCGTAAAGCTCAGGATTGGTGCCCTGAAACAGTGACACGGGGTCGCGGCAGACCACGAAGGAGATGGCGGGACGAACTGGATGTCTTCCTTGAGAATTGGAAAGTAGTAGCACAGAATCGTGACCGTTGGAAGGAATGGAGGGAGGCCTTTGCCCAGCAGTGGGACAATATGGGCTAGCTATAATAATAAAAAAACAAAGTGACCATTACCCCATTTCAAACGGAAAAGAAAACACACACCGTGGAAAATTATGCAAATGGCGATCATTTTAATGAGAAATCTGATTCATATTCAAGGACTTATTACTTCCTGTCGTAGAAGGGACTGGTGTGATCCCATGTAAAGGTAACCAACCAGCATCAAGCTATACTATACAAAGATCTTTCAGCGCTCGAGTGATGTTCATGTAGTGGGACGCTGTTGGTGAACATTTTGTGAAGATAATTATAATACACATAAGATCAAGCCTGTAATCCCCGAAGGGTTAGGCAAAGATGCACGTAATGGAACACCCACATTTCGCCAGTTATGTTTAAGTCCCATGTAATTGCATTTCATCGAAAGAAGGATTGCTTTTGGAGCAGAAAAGTCATGAAGAAAATACCAAGTATTAACGACTTTAAAAAATGTCGATCACACTTTGTCTGCCACATATGTGGAACACGGCGAACCGAGTTTTAAAGTGATAACTGATAAGGCACAAATATATTACTATGATCATACTTGATTGGATAAAGAAAATAGATAAATAGAGCATAACAAAGCATAGCGCAGCACAGCGTAGCGTAGCTTCATGTTGAAAAGTCAGCCGGCACGTGCTCGGTGACGCGATGCGTCGTTTGTAAGCGAACTGATTCACATCGTTAACTTTGCTTGTTATAACTTTACATGTCTCCAGGGTGCACGGAATTTAAATTAACTCAATAGAATTACTAAGGGATGAATATTACTTGAGATATGAATATCTGAGTATGAACGAGATAGTGTGTAAACATGCGTGAAAAAATTGTTACAGATCTTTTTGAATGAATTAAATAAATCGATGGATTGTGTTCATTTAAGGCATAAAAATAATTATTGCGTTTTGAAAAAGTTGGCGAGATGATCTAGATGCATACCGTGAGGGTTAGTTCCAAGTGGCGCGGTATAAAAACTCCGGGAAGGACTTGGGAAGTCTTGGAGGAAAGCCTTTACCCAGTAGTGGGATAGAACCTGCTATTAAAAAAAGTATTGGCAGACCAAAAACCGGATGGGGAATGGCATTCAAAAGAGCGTGGTTATAGCGTGGTTGAGAATCACGCTGACCAGGGAAGCGTGTTATAAAATAAAAGAGGTCTATACTTAGCAGTGGGTGAAACATGGCTGTCAATGAGGATGATGATTAAGTAAGAATATAATCAAGCTTGTAATCCCTGAAGGGTTAGGCAGAGGTCTACCTAATAGTACACCCACATTTCACCAGTTTACGTTTAAGTCTCATGTATTAGGGGCCGAGCTTATAACCATAAACTGGGCACAAATCCAGAATCAGTAGCTGCTACTGAGAAATTCCTGATGGAAAAACCCAATAATACTTTCCCAGACTAAACCCAGTACTTCATGCTCAGCAGACGCGCTTGCGACGACTTGACCAACGAAGCAATAAATACGTAACAAATTACAGATTAACCATGGTTCATTAAGCGCCAGTAAAATTTACTCCTTCATTAATATGTATTCGAAGTGCAGTAAAAAAATATATGATCGACTTCACGTTCAAGTTCAATGTCAAGAGTAGCGTGTGCAGTTTAAATACAAAGCGATCTCTCCGCCCAGCTCATCACTCACTGCCAGCTCCAAGATACGACTATTAAGACAACGCGAACCTTACGTGGTAAGTTTAAACATAGTTCAAGTAAAGGTTCAACTTGCCTTTTTACCTGTGAGTGTACGAACTTGGTAATCTGATAAAAGTTTCGAAAAGAAAGATGTTTTTGAAGCAGAATTTATGTTTTTTTTTTCGAATGAGAAGAAAAAGTTGTGTGAATAAATCAAGGATTAATCCTCGAAGAAGATAATAAGATGCGAAAAATCCCAAATAAAATACCACATTACTCAAACGCGAAAGTAACAGATACATTCTATAATTCACTCATACATCACAAAGATATTCTCACAATGAAAACAAATTGATTAACGGCCATTTGGCCTTGCTCTTTGTAATACACTTAAAAACTTCCGCATACACCCCAGGCTTTCGGAGCGTACATCAAATTCTCGAAAGTTCTCCGTGGGATAAAGGCATTCTCGTCACGAAACCGCCAAACCGCTTGACTCATCCAGAGATCCAGCGCTCTACGATAAATTTGAATTCTTAAGACGACACTTTCTGGAAAATGAAGGAAGTCTCGTAGACTATAGCTTTTACCCGCGGCTTTGTTTGGAAATTATCCCACCGAAACATACTACGGGGATAAAAAATAACTCTAGGTCATAGTACAGCCCTAAGTAGCGATAGTCTAGTGGTGTGACCGTCGGACTTCCAGCTCATAGGTCTCGAGTTCGAACCCAAGACACGCACCTCTGACTTTTCGGATTCATGTGCGTATTGTATAATTATCACTTGCTTGTAGCATCGTGAAGAAACCAGCATGCCTGAGAGATATTTCTAGACGGCATGTTAAGCTAAGTCAGAGGCCTTTGGGCGGCATAAAAACTCTGACACCAGGTTAGGCACTAACCACACGATAAAAAAAGAAGTTTATCCCTGTTCCATCAAAATCCGTGCAGCAGTTAAGCTAAGAAAAGGTGACAAACAAACAGACAGAGAACTTTTGCATTTATAATATCAATATGGATTACCTACATACTCGTAAGAGTAGCGGCTTAGATGTTTTCGCATAGATCATTCGAGAAGGCACTGTGAAGGTAAACCTGTGATTTAGTTGGGAGGTGTCTCCTGCCTCTCATGGATTCAGGTAATCCCTAAATCTAGGTAGGTGAGCTAGTACCTACCCACCTGAAATTGTTTTCGGAACTATCGAGATTTTCGGCGTGAACTTTGCGAGTGAAGTAAAGAAAACACTGGAATGTATTATTATTGTGTTATGTTGATGTTAATAAAAAACTTTTTAGCAAAAAAGAAACCCTAAAAGTGAAAAATAACTCTAGCTTCAGAAGTCTGGGACTTTAGTTTCGTTTTGGTGTTTGTTTAAAGTTGGTTTTTTGTTTTTATTTTTCCATTTTTAGTTTTAATATCCTATAAAAAAATCCTACACATTAATTTATATTTTTAAAAATACATGTCATAGTAATAAGCTTATCCCCAATAAAATGGAACTTAAGCGTAACTGGCGAAATTTGGGGGTATTAATACCCCTTCAAGGAATACCAGGCGTGGCCAAAATAATCGCTGAATATAAAAACAAAAAAAAAACTGACGAATTAATAACCTCCTCCTTTTGGAAGTCGGTTAAAAAGAACGAAATATTTGATTTTTCTTTGTCTTGTTTTGGCTTTAAAATCACCAGAATGCCTGTAACATAATCATAGCAAATTTCAATGCATGTCTTCTCTGTAACAGAAGAAGTCCTTGCCCCATCGCGGAACAATATTAAGCTGGTATTAGGAAATCTAAACCTATAAAACAGTACTAATGATACATGATATTTTCGTTCCTATACATTTGCGACTGCGACATACTAACTGTTATTTTAGTAGTCTGATTTCACTGGTTATTGGTTTGACTCACATTTAATTATAATACTAAAACTCAGAAGACCGGGTTTTATCGAAAGTAGTAAAACAGTGAATTCGTCTATTTTTTTACTAGCGATCCGTCCCGGCTTTGCACGGGTGCCTATGGTACTCAGGGTGAATGTAGCTTTTCAATGGTGAAAGAATTTTTGAAATCACCACAGTAGTTTTTGAATTTATTCATTACAAACATACACACACACAAAAATACAAATGTTTCCTCTTTATAATATTAGTGTAGAAAGACAGTAATAAAAATTATAATATTTAAGTATTACTAAAATGTGAACTAGTAAGATTAGCCTTAAATCCTAAAGATGCTTTAATATAGTCGTTATCAGCAATACTATCTTCATCGGCATCATCGCTTAAAATCTGGTCGTAAAATTGGCAAAAGCGTGCCCATAATCCAATAGAAAATATAACTTCAACATAAAAAGCCCTCAATATAAAACCACCTCACTTAATTCGAGTATAAATATGTATGCCATCGAAGCACAAAATAAAAACAATAAAACGTTCAATAGTCTCTTAAAATTTCAAATGCAGCTTCACAAAACAATAACTCGATAAAAATACCTTTGAGTAAAAATGGAATTGTGCTATTTACTCAGTATAACAAGATTGGTTACGGGTTTGAACGTAAGAAAAACTCTTTATTAAACAACCCACGTTTACACAATCACGCTTATAAAATGGTGTAACAAGAATTTTAAGTTTGAGTAACAGTAAAGGTTAAGCCAGCCTTGGGAAATGGGAAGACATGCCCAATAGTCATTTCGAATTTTTGTTCGTTCACTCTCTTTCGTTTTATGTTCGATTTGACCTTCTTCCATATAAAAAGTTCATATATAATATTTGATTACACTTCCGTTTCATTCATAATTCTTAACTGGTCGGTGATATATTGAATATCGATGATTTAATGATTTACCGTTTTCACGAGTATTGCTTTATGTTATTTATCGGTGGGTAGGGCTGGTATTGAATTTGATTTTTTAGTTAATAAATCTTAAGTTACTTTACCTTTAAAGTGAAAGTCCTGTTCACGAAATTTGATATTGTAAATTACCTAACCTTTTCTCTAGCTATGTTGGGATCGGCTTCCAGTCTTGGGTCAGTTAACCTTTTAAACGCCAGAGCATAAACGCACGCGCGTGCTTTCCACGCCAAGCCACAAATTCACCGCAAATACATACAAAAAGAATAGGGTTACCAAAACTACTAAATTGTTTATTTTTCGTGTTTTAGTGCACCGCATTTACATATTTGTATCGTTGGCGTACAGGGCCCGCGCTTGCTTGTCACGTATATGTGACAATGGCGTTGAAAAGGTTAAATGCCATTATTTTGCAAAAAGCGACTATCGCTTAGCTCCACAACTCAGTATCTGGTAAACACGATCCCTTGGAAAGACTGGTTGTCAGAGTTTTAAAACTCTCAATCCCCGTAACTGCTTTCAAAGATTTGCGAATGACAGCCGGGACCACCTGCTTACCATGCTGTCTGATGCACAGTGAGGTTTCGGTATGAGATGAGTTGGCATTTATGAAATTCTTGCAATATTACCACCCATTATATACAGAGTTTCGTCCGTGCCTCAGAAAGCACGTTATGCCGTTGGTCCCGGCTGCCATTTGTAGATCTTTGACAGTCGTTACAGCTAGTCCAGTGACTGGCCCGAAAGTCTGATAACCAGTCTTACCAAGAGGTATCGTATTACTCAGTACTTGGGAACCGGGTTGTGAACGTCAGATGGCAGTCGCTCCATGTAAAATACTGGTATTCAGCTGCATCCCGTTAGGCTGGAAGCTAACCCCAACACAGTTGAGACGGCTTATGCCCAACAAGGCTAGGTAGATGATGATTGTAATATTAATAAACATAAAACTTTGAACTAGAATATCGACTACCATAACTGCTCTTCAAATACTTTCCTTGTTTAACATCTAATCGAAAGTTCCCTCGCTTCTATTTCTGTTATTTTCTCACTAGCACGTGTCACACTCGTATTGTGGGCGTAAATCATTAGCAAAGCTTTTATCGGAACTGCGCGGGCGCAAGAAAACCGTTAAATTTCAAACAAGTGTTGATTTTACCTGCGATACAGACTGTTTTGAATTTGTTTTTAGTCAGAATCAGGTTGTGTGGGTTTAATGGGTAATTCTATTAATATGTAGTTGTTATAGTGACAGACCATGTATTTTAAGAATAATGTACCAAAATTATAATAAGTCAAAGGTGTTAAATAGTATCTAGTTTCCACCCAGCTATTTAACTAAGCAAACTTTTTGTCAAACTATTTTTTTTTGCCATTTCATGAAAAGTACCATTATGATTTTCCTTGTTATCTTATAGTTATTACTGCAACTTGAATTTTATTTCAACAGACGAATTCCCATTTGATTAACACTCAGAATAATTTTTTTTGAAGAATTGCTATAAAATGTATTTAATTTGACCTCGATAATAATATACTACATTAGGTACACACTCTATATTAGAAAACATCACAGATACAACTTTGTAGTAGACTACATATCACATCAACTACAAAGTAGTAGTACAACATGACATGACTTCTGTCATCCATTTTATGGTCAGTTAACCAAAGTATCATACAGAAAACTGTCTTTGATAATATTGCTAAATTAAACTGCAGTTGCACTTATATTCCAACACCGTACTGAAAGTCATCGTCTGACTATGCGCATGGGCACACTTTTATGCAGCATGCGTCACACTCATTGATTTGTATGGGAGTGTTATAGTTTAGTTATGACAGTGCGCAGCTTTTTATGAATTGTAATTGTAAGAGGGTATTGCGAGCTGATGGAATGTCCTTCTGAAGGACGCTTTAATAATTCAAAGACTCTTACAATGACAATGGTCTAGCGATGAGATTGTACTTTATGTTTATATTTAACCAGCAACCTCATTATAACCCCTATATTTAGGGCTATATTTCGTATACGCATCAAGCTTGTTTTTAAATAAATAATAATAAGTTGTGACTATCATAGTATAGAATATTATTTATTTACTCATTTTCGAAGGGTTTGTCTGAAATGAATGTTATTTATTTTATTTCAAATATATAATTATTTAAAACTAAAATCCTGCGGTAGGAATGTCTTTATTAGTTGCTAACGAAATGCCGTTGACCACCAAAGAAAAGAGATTGTTGAAAGAAAAGTTATAATGGAAAAAATAGTATTTTTGCCATTATAAATTAACTGTTTTTTTTGTATTAACTGTTTACATAATTACTTTTTTGAGAAAAATAACAAATATACAAAAAGCTCGTGGCTAAATAAGAACAGCCGCTCGGATCGATCTTTAGGTTAAGCCGTGCTTACCTAGGTTGGTCCGTGGATGGGTGACCACCCATTACATACCGAGTTTCCTCCGTGCCTCGGAAAGCACGTTAAGCCGTTGGTCTCGGCTGTCATTTGTAGATCTTTGACAGTCGTTACAGGTAGTCAGTGGCCCGAAAGTCTGACATCCAGTCTTACCAAGGGGTATCGTATTACCTAGCACTAACTGGGTTGTGGAGGTCCGACAGGCAGTCGCTCCATGTAAAATACTGGTATTCAGCTTCATCCGGTTAGACTGGAAGCCGACCCCAACATAGTTGGGAAAAGGCTAGGCAGATGATGACAAAACGTATACTACCGAGTTCGCTGACGATCTGCCACTTTTATGCCCTTAGTAATAAGATTGATTATTATCAGTGACCTCGGTAGAAACTCCATATTTCCTGCCTTGAGCACCTAGAGTTTCAAAACTATACAGACTTAACGTTCCAATGTTTGTTCTTAGTTCTAGGCACTTAACATAATTTAGCAAATCATCTAATACATATGTCTACAAAACCGGTATCAAATCTATTAATTATTGAATCGAATTTATTACATAAAGAGAAAATTGAAAATAGTTACATCGATTCATACCGGGAGACGATGTTTCCCGTCTGTGACGCGTCCTCGTTTCCTGATACAAGTTCTACAAAGTATTCAAAAGAATGTGACGTAATTATGAAGAGTTAAATATACCGTGAAATCGTTCATTAATCGTCTTGGTTATTGTTGGAAACTGACAGGAGAGATGAGAATAGAAGGAGAAGAAACAGTTTATATTTATTTATTTGGGAGACATTATCATAAAGTGAATAACTTCGGCTCGCAAATTAACTTCATGCATGGAAAACCCAGGAATACGGGGTCAGACAGGTCGAGACAGAAATTGTTATTTATTTAAAAAAAAATAAGACTCAATAATAAACTGAATAGTTCTCTTCGGAAATTAACCTCAAAGAGAACCTATAAATATGAGGTCAGCTCGAGCCGGAATTCAATAAGAACTTCCCGTATTAGAGTGCCTACAGTTTTTAGGGTTCCGTACCCAAAGGGTAAAACGGGACCTTATTACTAAGACTCTGCTGTCTGTCCGTCCGTCTGTCACCAGGCTGTATCTCATGAACCGTGACAGTTAGACAATTGAAATTTTCGCAGATGATGTATTTCTGTTGCCGCTATAACAACAACTAAAAAACAGAATATAAAAAATATCTATGTGGGGCTCCGATTCAACAGACATGATTTTTTTGCCGTTTTTAGGGTTCCGTACCCAAAGGGTAAAACGGGACCCTATTACTAAGACTTCGCTGTCTGTCTGTCTGTCTGTCTGTCTCCAGGCTGTATCTCATAAACCGTGATAGCTAGAAAGCTGAAATTTTCACAAATGATGTATTACTATTGCCGTTATAAGAACAAACACAAAAAATTTTAAAAAAAAAATTAAGGGGTCTCCCATACAACAGATATCATTTATTTGCCGTTTCTATAGATAATGGTACGGAACCCTTCGTGCGCGAGTCCGACTCGCACTTGGCCGGTTTTTTATAGATAACGAAACCCTTCGTGCGCTAGTCCGACTCGCACTTAGCCGGTTTTTATTTAATATTTTTTTCTAATCAACACGTGATTTCTTTAGTAGGTACTTCTTCAAAATGAGGGACATAAGTAGTATGGTATTAAAGAAAACATATTCCTATGTAAAGGAGAATTGAGGACCTTGCAGCAAAAGGGGGGCAGATCCAAATTTTTGCCGTTACTGTTTTTTTCACCTACAGTTTTAACAAAAAATAGGGCTATCGTTTGGTGTATGAACGAGGCAGATCCGACGAAAAACAAGCACGCTCTAACAAAATTTGGATCTGCCACCCTATTTCGTTTGGTGCAAGAAGGCAGCAGGTCCGGACCTGCCTCCTTTTTGCAACAAATGAAATGTCATTGTCATTTGTGACAAGTCAGTGCACGTTTTGAGCTCAGCTCAAAAGGATTTACGCTTTTTTTTGTTAATAAATTAAATAATTGTTTAACATTGAATACCTACGTCAAGTGCATAAAATGAGTGACTCTGAACCGTTTAGCAGCGGATCATCTGATCTTTACCAGCCTCCTGACTACGATTCCAGTTCAAGTGATGATGGAAGCGAAGAGAGAAGATACGATTCAAAATATCTCAAAATAGCATTTTTCAATACAGTAAAGAGCACATTGAAACTATTGCAGTCAGTGTTACAACAGGAACGCCTGTTTTTGATTATTTTCCTATAATGAGAAATACTCAAGCCAACCTAGCCGTTCTGCCTCAGAAACCGGCAGCGGCAATACATGATCATACATATGATCATGTATTGCCGCTGAAAAAGGCTAAAAACAAGGATGTAATGCAGCTGGTAATGAACTATGTTCCACCAAATAAACTGTATTTCTACAGGGCCCTTAAAAGTGAAGCTGTTGGAGCGGCAGATGACATTTCCAGTGAAGACGACGATGATCAAGCTGAAGTTGACCTTTAAATTAGTATTTTTTTCTTAAACACGTTCGTTTTTGTTTTTGTTTTGATTGTTTAATCTTTCACGTGCTGATTAATAGTGGTTGATATAAAAAAATACTGATATTGATGTCTTTTATTATATAAAATACAAAATAGGGTAGTATTTTTCTTTAACTTTGGTGCAAAACGGAGGCAGATCCAAACTTTAAAAAATTGTAGTAAATACAAAAACTTATTTATTTGGCTTAAAAGTTTCGTAAAATATGTAAATATGTTTATATTATTATTATACCATATAACTCATAGACATTAGTGTAACCAATAATTTTTAAAACCCTTTTTTCTTAATACCTGACATTTTTGAAATTCGGACTTGCCTCCCTTTTGCTGCAAGGTCCTCAATTATTACTACATAATAACTTTAACTTTTAGGCATTAGTTAATCGTACATTTTTATAATATCTGTGGAGGCTTGTTATTAGCAACTTAATTATATGTTTTTGTTACCTATTATTTTGTTATTAGTCTGTAAGCCTTCTTAAAATGAATAAAATAAAATAAAATAATAATTTCGCATTACTATATTTTAACACACACTCTTCAAACGATCTATAAACCAGATTAGAGAAACAACAACATCTATAAATGTCGTCTCACTGAAAATCAATCTAAACATTGCACCGAGCGCGTCTATTATTGTCACTGCGTATATCACTTCGGTTGCTAGCACATTGCCCTCATTCATAATTAGGTAACGTGTTTAAAGATGCGTTTCACCAACTAAGATAAGCAGCTGAGTTGGTACTGTAAAACCCAGTTTTACTTTATCAGCTGTCCCTAAACTATGCAGTTGATATATTGTCACTTAATTAGGTGCATCAAATGCGACAAGAGAACGTTAATTTCACACTTTAATTTATATGGGCCCTAATTAGTAGGGGACTAATAAAGCATGTTATTTACGAGTATTTCCGTTTTTTGACTGGTTTTTTATTCGTCTCAAAGTTGTTCAGTCATTATAATTTTATTATTAGATACAATTGTGATATCATTGTTATTAAATACTTTCTTATCAAAAACATGCTTAAAGTATCCAATTAATATTTTTTTTATTTCAACACTGACAGATTTACTATTACCGCGATACTTAATATTCCGAAATTAACTGACTGTTAACGAATTGTAAATTTTATTATCCAGATTATGTACACGTCTGAACCGTAGTATAATGTGAAATACGAAACCGTTAAGATAACATATAAAAGACACTGGTTGCCCCTAAAACAGTGATAATTTCTGTAGGATGCAAAACACGTATTTCACGGCATAATATGGCCAATTAGAAACGGTAATAAATTAAATATCCGATATATTGGCGCGACGCAATATAAACGTGCAGAGTAATGGCGTTTGCGCAACAAATGCGTGACTTAGCAAAATGTCAAAGTTTTATTAAACAAAATGCATAATATCTATCTAACATGTAGGTATATATATTGAAATACTGCCAAAAAATTTTTGTAAGTTCTTCTTCAGTTTCAGTATTCTTTTCAATGAAACGTCTTTGATTTGTATCAATGAGATTTTCTTTTTGTTCTTCTGTAGCTACTGATGATTCATCATCTCGTTCAATGATTGTACGACTATTGTTTATTTCTTCGCCATGAGTCTTTTCTTACAAATCAGTTCATTCAACCAAGACTTTTCTTCTTCGACCCCACTATTTTTTTCCAAAAAATTCTGGAAATAAATCATCGTCCATTGATATTAACGATGGTTAAATAATGAATGATGGTAAATCAAGGTTCGCTAAGGTCACGAGGTCATTCACTGGTTAGGTTATTTTGGTCTCGTCTGATTTGCACGTTCAGCGTTTGATGTTTATTGCACTTGAATGTTCATATTTGGAATGCTCTCGAGATTGCATACTTAGGTATGTCTACATAAGTATTGATATCAATATCAGAACATCAGTGTACATTTTATATTTATTGTGTTAAGTGATATGATCGAGGTACGTACTTTGAAGCTCGGATAATTGAACCTTTCGTTTACCTATAAAGCTGTCTTTGCAACCAGGATTTCCTTGTCGAAAATGATCATCATCTGCGTTACCTTTGGTCCACTATGTTGCGGTCAACTTCCAGTCTAACCCGATGTTGCTGAATACCAGTATTTTACAAGGGGTCATCAAAAACTGTGTAGAAGAAACTATTTCTTTTGACCATTGCTATTTTCCGTCCAATATCATAACTTCCAAGAGTAATGAGCCACCTATGGCTCATTACTAGCATTCCTGTTGACCTCACAAAGTCAGCTGATTAATCTGGTTTTATTTGCATTAACATTCTTGGCGAAACGGGAATTGGAAGTCAAACCTCTTAGGATATAGTCTAAACAAATTTTGACGAGTCGATAAACATTGCTCTTTAGCTAATGTACTTTGACTTCGCGATCTGATGCAAATTCTTGAATAATTGAAAGCAATATGCCTTGTCTAGTTAACATTCTCTATTTTATCTGTCTCTGCGTCATCTTGCAGATTAGAATCATCGTTCGAAAAGTCTCTTATACAAGGTGTAAAATAATACCTCACAGAACATTAAACTGAACAACTTTTATTATTTTCTGTGACTTACGGATATGCATAACTTTTTTTTTAGTTTTACCATCAGCTGTTTGGCAGCGGACAAAAGTTTACGACGTCAGGGACTGGGCGGTGCGCCTCAAGTGGACCTGGGCAGGACATCAGGCTAGACGCGGAGATGGCCGATGGAGCAAGGCTTTGACCGAGTGGTGGCCGAGGTTTGGCTAAAGAAACCAGGGCCGTCCTAGGGCTCGTTGGGTTGAAGTCGCGGGAAACACCTGAATATGGGACGCACAGAACCGTGAAGTGTGGTAGAAGAAAGGGGAAGCCTATACCCAGCAGTGGGTGATTCCGGGCTGATATGTTGATGATTATTGGTAGCGTCAGTTCCTATTATAGAAAGTCCAATTATTATTTTGCGAATTTCATGAACTCGGTAAAACAAAAGTTGTTCAGTTTCGTGGTCCGAGAGAACACACGGGTGGTCTTTCGTGTATTCTGTTACACCTTGTATAGATTCTGGTAATAATGACCTATACTATTACAAATACTTTTATCTGATTGTCTTGTATAAATATTAGTAAACAATGATTTTTTTTGGTTTTAATTGTTGATTAAAACCAAAAAATCATTCTTGATTTTTGCGTAGACTGGGGATGACTTCTAATATAAAAGTGTTGAAAAAGTAGACATGATGCGGTGATCCCAAATTAATTTGGGTAAGGGCAATAGAATGGTGGTAATAATCATCGTAACATCACGCCTGTAATCTGCCCGAAGGATTAGGTAGAGCTGTACCTAAAAATACACCCACATTTCGCTAGTGATGTTTAAGTCCCATGTAATAGGTGGCAAGCCTATTGCAATAAATCGGGCACAAATGCAGACTCCGTGGCTGCTACTGAGAAATTCCTGATGAAAAAAGCCAATAACACTTTTTCCGGCCTGGGAATCGAACCCAGGATCTAATGCTCAGCAGTCGCACTTGCGACCACTACACCAACGAGGACAATAATCATCGTATTATTTCCTAATACAAATTATCAAAGCCTTACCAACGGAATATAATATTTCGTATTTTGTGTCTAAATACAAACAGGAAGATACACCAAAGAGTGACATTTCGGAATATTCAGGGGCCGTAGCACGCTAAGCTTGGCGTGACGTTTCACGGTAAAACGTTTACATGCGTTGTCACGCTAATAGCACAGAGCTTAAACGCTTTGACACACCTCTAAAAATTCAAGCTACAATGTGGAAGCAGTATATGCTGCTAGCGTAAACCTTAATGAAATATACTTCAAACAATTACTGGTTAAGCAGAGGTGTACCTAATAGTACACCCACATTTTAACAGTTATGGTTAACCATGGAATAGGGGGCGAGCCTATTGCAATCAACCGGGCACAGATCCAGACTTCGTGGATACTACTGAGAAATACCAGATGGAAAAACCAAATAACACTTTGCCCGACCCGGAAATCAAACCCAGGATCTCATGCTCAGCAATCGTGCTTGCTGGTCGCAAGCGCGACCAACAAGCACGATACAATAGCAATATTTTATACTAGCTCATGCCCGCGGTTTCACCCGCGTAAGTAATAATTGTCCCACGGGATTACACTATCGGGATAAAAAGTCTAAATCCTATGTGTTAATCCAGGTTATAAACTATCTGTGCGCCAAATTTCATTCAAATCCAGTCAGTAGTTTTTGCGTGAAAGAGTAACAAAAATCCATCCGTCCACACACACAAACTTTCGCATTTATAATATTAGTAGGATTAGCGCACAGGTAACACCTGTGAATGAACTATGACTAAAATAATCGATAAACTAGAATCCTCTTCAAGTTATCCGATACCGGCTACCGTTAAGGTATTAGCGGTTGAGTTAGTCACTCCCTTAGGAGCCACTAAGTCGAGTATCGATTTCGCGAAGAAGCCGCGCGGGGTTTGTTCACCACGCCAAACTTACTTGTTTGTTATACGAGCCATTATTGTACCATTTTCGATAAACTGTGATAACGTTAGCGGGTACTTTGTTTTATGTTGGTTTGTTCTTTAGTAAGAATAATAAATATTACTTTATAGGAGAGAAATTATCGAATAGGACTAGCGGAAGACACAAGAAACGATGGATGGACAGTGTGAAAGATGATATGACTAGAAATGGGTGACTATTGAAATGAAGATTCACAGAGAGGTATGTGAGAAGAGACATGCTGTGCTGGCCCCAAATCAATTAAGATAGAGGCAAGAAAATGCCCAGGAACGAATCTTCGAACGTGTTCAGAAGCTTACAAAATCTCGGCATACGATACGTCCAGTTTAATTTCTGAACGAGGTAGATATCCTTTTTCTGTGGAGCATTATAATAAGTATTAGTTTACTCTTACCTAATACGTTGATATTAAATTTGTGAAAGTACGATGGTCATCGTCGCATTTTTGATTGTGTACAAAAATACCATAAATAAATAAGAATTTAAAAAACCGGACAAGTGCGAGTTCGACTCGCGTGGAGAGGGTTCCGTACGTTAATTATCAAAATTCCGTAAGTTGTTTTAAATCTAAGATTTATTTTAGGTTTTCCTGTAATCTATAGGCAAAGCACTATTTTTTGTATTTTTTTTCAAAATTTTCGGTCCTGTAGTTTCGGAGTTCAGGGGAAGAGAAAGGTCACTTTTCACCCATTTTCTTAAATAACTTCAAAACATCAATCAATCTTAAAATTATAAAAATACAACATTGATATGTAACATACCATATACTTAGTTTGCAAAACTTTTTTTTTCATTTTCTAATTTACCCCGCAAAAGTGGCCCCCATGTTTAAAATTCATTATTTAACGTTACACGTCCGTCTTTATGTCACTGACCTACATAATGTGTACCAAATTTCAACTCAATTGGTCTAATAGTTTCGGAGTAAATTGGCTGTGACAGACGGACAGACAGACACGGTAGTGATCCTATACGGCGTTCTGTTTTTCCTTTTGATGTACGGAACCCTAAAAAGGTAGATATTTTGTAAAAAAAACATCGCAATTATTAGGTATGCCTCTCACCATGTAACCTGGATTTGTGTCCGGTTAATGTAATAGACCCTCCATCACATGGCACTTAATCAAACTTACGTGCCAAAATGTGAATGCCAAAGGCACACCTCTGTCTTATCCTTCGCGTCCCTCGGCGTGATACTTTGAGTACCTACATCTGTTATCATTCCTAGGCGTGTTGAGCAAGGTCATTTACACGCCATTAATTCTAAGAATCCAATTAATATCCATCCTGCAACACGATGCTCACGCGCATCATGATTCGAATAAATTCACGCATGCGCGAAAGTAATATCGATTACATGCCACCGCGATTGAGAGATTTTTGCACGTTATTGATACCCACTTTGGAATAATTTGAATCCCACTTGGGCGGTCCTTTCATACATTCAGTACTTGGAAAAGTCCCATACTCAAGTATGGGATTTGCTCCAGTGGAAGTCGAAATTTATCCTACGTGTCCTAATCTAGGTCCTGATCGATTCGTGGGCCAAATTCCTTACAAATCTTTTCAGCCACTAAAGCTATAAATGTAACAGAGAGAGTGAAAGACGGAATAATTACTTTCGCATTATTGTTACATTATTAAGGAGAAAGTAAAGATGCATTTGTACTCCAAATGCGACAATTTCTACCGTTCCTACTAAAATATTTAAGACTAGCTTTTACTGCGCGGCTTCGCTCCAGTTATGTACGGAAATTATCCAACGGGAACATTTTAAAAGTAGCCTAACACACACGGGGATAATGTGAATTCCCGTTAGTAAAAGAATTTTCGGAATCAGATCAGTAGTCCGAAGATTTCCCCTAAATAACAATAAATTTGACTTCTTTATGATATTAGCAAAGATAATTCAAAACAAACGACTCTACAAAATGACAGTAATAATGCCGAAAATTTAAACAGAACTGCTAAAAAACACTACAATAGCGGCCATCTTTTTTCGCCACCGACAAACGCCACCACTTTGAAAACAAAGGGAAGTAAAACACTCCATTATATTAGTACGAACTGGCCGCTTTGTGAAACGAATAAATAGCTGTCGTGAGAATTATAGCAGGTGACAAATAATTGGTACTAGTGGTTCTCGAATATAGGGTGCCTACTCGTTTCCTTACTGTCTAGACTGGAGGTAGTGCATATTGTGATTATTTTATTATTATGTAAGCTGTGTGAGCTATCGTTATGTCGTGGACTGTCAAATGTGAGGTCGATTCCTAACCGTTGTATTTTTGTGAACCCAGGATACTTTATGAATTTTACGTGGACTATCAGGTCTAGGTTGGCACAAAATCAAATTGCCTATTTTTCTTTTAGTGTGTCTGTTTATTTATGTGTTTGTTTGTTAGCGTAACTAATATACAAACAAATAAATAAACAGACACACTTACTCGTAATAATTACGAAAGTATGTCTGTTTCATTTATTAGTTTTTTTTTATGTATTTGATGATTTGTTTACTTAACAATCGGGTTATCGGTTATTATAACTCACACACTACATAACCTCACTATTCACTCTCACACCCATACTCACTCACACACTCACTCTTGACATACATATCACACATACACGCGCGACCTGGCCTTTTTCTAAATAACGCTGCATAAATTATTTGTAGAGCTGTTTGTATAATTTTAAGTTAACAATTTATTCTTAGTCTTGCATGTTTACATTGTCTACATATCAATTGCATAATAAGTGAAAGAGCAGAGTCTCCTAATACAAGCAACTCCTTGCTTAAAAGGTACCAATAACATGTATCGAAATGCCCATTGTATTTTTTTTTTAGTTTTTTCACATTCTTACGTAATTGACACCTGTAACCTGAGAGAGGTCAATGACCGCAATTGCCATTGTAAAACGCCCTTATTAATATGGACAAGACCAAAAATTTCTCACTAAAGCTATTTTTTTTATTGAGAGTATATACTTAAAAGATAGTAAGTACTTATTTCTATGTGCTAAGTCCTCTTTACTAGTAAGTAACAAAATGATGTAAAATAATTCATATAAATGTAGGTAATAAATGCTGAACATTTATTATAATATCCGCCAGTTATATACTAGTGGCATTATCTGTTGATGACTTAGCCTTAGCTACAGGCTATGCGCAAACGCACCTAGTTAGCTATCCATAAACAACTTGCTTATTAATTTATGATTATAGTTATCAGCTGATAACGGTAAGGATACAGTACTGGATCCACCAGTGTTTGCCAAGTATTATTCATAAGAATGTGTAATGCGCCAAAATGAATATTCAAGGTCAAATCAAATGGCTAGCAAACGTCCACAGACGTAATCTTTACCATCTAAAATTTAAGTGTTTTTTTGTAATTTCTAAATAATAGCTTTTTACGGAATGCATATGAAAGTATATACGGTACTTATAACAAAACAAAAAAAAATGTTTTATTTTCTTATTTTTGTCTTGTCTCTGTTTGTTCCAGCTAAGTTCCGAAGTGGCCTGACCAATTTTGACCGAACTTTTATTGGCAGATAGCTGATGTTATAAGAAATAACTTATGTTACTTTTATATTAGAAAATGGATTAGGGTTCCGTGTAAAAAATAAAACCCATCAAACTGTTAACAAAATCCGAGTCAAATATGGAAGTAACATTTCTGTCGCGGGCAACAGAGGCGAGTATATTATAAATTAACTCTGAACAAACAGTTAATATTTCAAATTACTACCCACATTAGGGACGTGGATCCAAAAAAAAAATTGTTTTGTCATCGAAACCATCTGCGGAGTTTTGCTTTCTAATTTATTTGACCTTATAGTTATCATTACCTACAGAAACTTTATTCTATTGAAAATGTTCACAAACATTTCGATACGATTGGATTTTTAAGGCTCGGATCTTTATTTTTTTAGTGTCTGAACACCAAAACTCACAAAGTTATCACTTTGAAATCAATAGTTATTTGCTACATTCCAATCGTAAAAGATCTCCTAGATATGATACGGTAGGAATGTGGCAAAATAGTCCTATTATAAACATAATTGTCGTTTATGGAATTATCAATCACTATCTAGAGTTCATTCGAGTTTAATAGGACAACAAGCTGATTGATTCATAGGTAGATTGGCAAAGATTTAAATCGGTAGAGGCGTCTTTATTCTACTTAGGTCTCGCGAAAAAGTATTCAAATTATCAGCATGAGTGAGCAAGGCGATACTATCCAAATTTTAATGTCAACGAACTAGAAACGTCATCATTCTTCCACGAGGTTTAGTTGGACGAATCTAGTGATTTAAATCTTAGTAACTGGCAATTAAACTTAAATAGCACTATTTTTCGACAATCTTAGAAAGAAAGAAAAACTGTTTATTAAAACAATAAAACAAATTTAAATAAAAAGGGAACAACACACAAGCGTGTTTATACGCTTGTGTTATGTTTGAAAAAAAATATATATCTTGATAGGCATTTGTTTTATGATATCAGCGTGCTAATAATCTTGTTATAGATTTCTTGATAAGCCTAGTTGATGGTTTTTTCATGTAAATTACATAATATAAAATAAAATATCATAATAAAAGCAGTGTCGATTTTATGTGTGCATAAATTAAGAGCGAAAAGTGAGTGAGATGTTATCAATGGTAATGAACAAATAAATTAAAATAATTAACGTTATGGAATGTTCCATCTTTCTCGCGCTGAGTTTTAAATTTTGGTTAATTTCTTTTCGTTTAAAAACAATGATTGATCGTTTTCAAAGAGCGTAAAAGGCAATTAAATTCTGTTCGTCATGATGTATTGACAACTTTAACAAAAGAATATTATTATCTATAGTTAATTTCATAACTGACAAAGCTGTAGTTTATTTTATACATATATTATTCTTTCATTATTTCTCGATGTATCTACAAAGATACATCGAAATACACATATACATACATACACACACACCTACACACACACACACACATATACATACACACATACATATTTACATATTCGGATTTATATAGTACAGATAATTGTTAATGTATTTTTATAGATTCATACACAGGTATATAAACAACATTACATAATACCTACAGTCACGATACAAATACAATATTATCTATATACAACATACTATTTATATGTAAGTGAATATAATATACCCACGAACTGTGGTATAACAACCACTGCCAAATCCTTTGAGGATTATACAGGCTTAATGTTACTTAAGTATATCTACAAACTTATAGATATACACATACACACGCTAAGCCAAAGTAACTAGGCTATTATGTATTCAGTTAAAGTTTTCAGCAATATTAATACATATAAGCAATATTTGTGTTGCTAACCGCGACTGAAAAGCAAAACAGAAAACGCTAAATCAACGTCATTTAAAAACAAGAACTAACAATTAGGTTCAAAGACTTTAGTCTTAATATAACAGAAGATGATGTCACAGTTGAACGCACCAGGCATTTCTATAGCTGACACATGCCTACAAAAATAGTTAACGAAGAAACAAACAATGCAAAAACTTAACTCTTTCACAAAATATCTATTAGCAACACGGTTCCGCAGACCCATTAATATTCAAGTACACGCACACATACACACTTCGTGTATATGTACATAGTTTGTTGACATAGTCAGGAGCATGCGCAGAGGTGACGTTATACATAAACAATGAATTTAATTTGTCGCAGGCCGACCTGTGCGCAGCCTTACCTAAGGACATGACAGGACACTTAATCTGGAAACTGAATTTGAAACTCCGCTCTAGAACCCCTTCGCTAAAAGCAATTTAACTTCAGTCCTTCTCTCCACAATATATGGGTATGAAGGTTATAATGATATTATGAATTTGATGACACCCTACGAGGGTCCTTTGAATATTGATACCTCGAATATCGAGAGGGATGACCGATACGGGTCGTTAGTTACTCAAATAACGGCGAGTCAGTACCCTCAGTCATCAATCATCGTCTCACAACGACTATATTTACACTCAACTTCGATTCAACCTATTTACTCAAAACTCAAACAAAATATGAAACAAATATTTGCCAACCAACTTCGAAATTAAATTAATTCAAGATACGACCCTCAATCAAAAATCTCATTAGCGACTTACCGAAAACACTCCATAGCCGGCGGAAATTGGGCCAAGTAATATTTTATAATCATCCTTGATGTGGCGTCCCTTGATCTTACAACATCTCTATATATCGACGTTCATTCACGTAAACTGTTATCAAAAACACTTTCTCTGTCGCTTCAGTTCGCGCACATCGCACTGTTGATAAAAGGAAATAAAAACGAGCCGGCTTTTGTGAACGATTCGACTGTCAAAATCACGTGGAGAGGCAACACTCACACACGCATCACTGCTGGGCGCAAGCGGAATACGCTTTTTCGCGGCGAATGCTTAGCGCATGACATTCAAGGAACATTATATTCATGTAGCGGACTAACCTCCCACACAGTTCGTGAAGAACTAAGCGCAAGCAGTCGAGGTGCACGTGGTCCGTAGCTTACGCGACGGCCGCCCTTCCAAAGCGGCGTCCACACACTACGAAAATCGACTTTCGCTCGAACGGTAGACGACACCATTTCGCCCAAAAACGGCACGAGCCGACGAGATGAGCCAGAATATGGGACGTTACACACAGAGTATTTCCGTACTGTCGTTAACAGTGTGCGTACGTTGCGTACATGTACAACGGAAGAGAAAAGTGCATTGTGTTTTTATTTTCGCGAACCCCCGAATCGTGGGTATTCTTTTGTGAATAATTCAATTGGGTATAATCCGGCAGATAAATCGTTACGGTTATCCGGGGAGAAATTTGATACGGAATTTATTCCGCTAGCGGAGTAAAAAAAATCTCCAGCCATTGTTGTCGAGGATATTGAAAATGTTTCTAGTCGGTGTACCGAATAACGATGGTTTCCTTTTGTTTTGTTTTTATTAAAGGATTATTCGAAACTTAGTGGGCAGTCCGTTTAATCTTCCCCTTTTGTTGGGACATGACTTGATCTTTTTAAACGATACTGTGTTTTGTTATTCGAGTTTCTTTTCGCTTTCGTTCTTTTATTATAAGCGAGTACGGGCGAATAGAAAAGTTTTAAGTAAATATTGACGTAACTCGTCAAAGTGTGAATGGTTTGGAAAACATACGCATAATATTAAGCGTATGTGTGACCCGTGGGTTAGTAAGCCAAGCGGTCTTACCTGTCAATACGGGCCATTGTCGATTATAAATAAATATGATGTTTGGCGTTATAATCAATCTTATCTTTGGTACTTTTAACGCGTTACTTAATCGGCTCTTTGGTACTTCCGGATTTAATAGATAGTAACATCGGGTTCCATGGATTTAAATATTCTTGCGTTTGCAGCAGGTAGCTCGTGACGTCACGGCTTACGGCCACAAGTCCAGCGATTATCGACTTAAACCGGTAGCGATAAGCACATTTCACATGCCTGTGTAGATATGTCAAGAAAGAGTGTAAATTAGTCTCTCCGAGATTTATAACAAAAATTAGCATAAACTTCTAATTAAATTAAGCTTTCGACCATTTTAACGGTCTTCTTATGTTAAGATAACACTTCGTTAAGATGTATATTTATCACCTAGGCAAGTGATTATTTGAACAAATACATTTTATTGGTCGTAAAATTGGTCACACATTGATAAACAAACTTCGAGCATTGCACGTTAAGTTATTTAAATAATAAATATTACTTAAGCTAGGTACCTACTCGTAAGTTGAAAGTTAATTTGTAAATTAAATAAATATATTTCTGTTTAAATGAATCAATTTTGATAAAAAAAAGAATAAGTATAAAAATTGTCTTCTTGTTGGTTTGTTCTCAAAGATGGCTGGCTCTATTGTAATATTTTAAGCCATAAGTACCTACAGTGTATGTTTGCAATAAAATTAAGAATGATTTATTGAAAAAAAAAACAATGGTTAAAAAAATATTAATAGCCGGTTTTATGAAAGAATAAAAGGTTTAATATAAAAAATTTGTAATTAATGAGTTATCAGTATTTTTGTGAAATGTTCCAATAATTAATTAAAAAAATCCTGAAAATCTAAGAACTAAATGGAATATTTCTAAATAAGCCAGTAATGAAATCAAACAATCAATCAATTTAGAAACCTTAATGGTTTATTTATATTTAAAAAAACAATAGAAATCAGTTAAATCTTAAAATATGCGTCAAATTAATCATTTTACCAATTTATTTTATCAAATCTCAATCTCCGTCTGACCACTACACTGAGAGTTCAAAGCGCGACTGGCACATAACACGAATAAACAATAATCAAGTAAAGAATTTCAGAGCCATACTGGAACATTTCGAAATATTCGATTAATGAATCATGGCTGCACTTTAAAATTTAGGCTGCCAGCGGGACATTTCTGAATAAACTGATACTGAAAACGAAGGGATCACTAAAATCTATATTTCTTTATCGGAATAAATAGTTTTCTGTCAAAGAGAAATGACATTTGAGTTGTACCGTTAGTGATTTGGATAAAATATTCAATTCCCTACCATTCTACATACTCATCTCAAAACACGTGATTTTGGAAATGTTCCGAAAATGAATCCGACCGACGATATTATGTAAGTATTGTCAAGCTAAAACAATTCTTCCGCTGAATTCATAGCCTCACCTTTATCGTTACTCCGTATTTACTTTGAAAATTACTTACACCATAATTTCCCTCATAACTCGTTCTTGTGACAGTTTCCCTACGGTTCCTATATTTATCGACATTTTCTAATTCCACCGTAAACGTTAAAATTAATAGATCACTTCTAGTTAATTACTTAAATGTCTTATGGCTACGTAATATTGGTTTATCGGGTGCATAATTTTATTTTATTCAAGATGGCGGTTGTTTATTTAATCGATAAAAAATGATTTACCTATTTTGCAATCACTTTTAAACAATTTTATTCACAAGAATTGAGTAGCATTCATCAGCAAAATTTCTTTTTAGAACACATCTATGACTTTGACGAAGATTATGCTTGAATAATTTATACAATAACTATAACATGGCAGTGTTGCACAGAAATAGCTTGACTGTAGTACGATCTACCGCAAATCAGGGTTAACAATTTGACAGTGACAGCAACCATGTGTCGTAGCGGTAAAGGACATTTTTGGGCATGTGGTTGACAGTATAATATACCTCGTACGCGTGTACTGTTTTATGCAAAGATCTACTGTAAACAATAAAAGCTAATATAAAACCTATTTTGTTCCACTACAGGCAATTATAATATAAAACCTATAGTGTCCCATTGCAGGCCAAATGGATTTCCTTCCCCTTTCTACTTTTCTAGATTTAGTGCGATTGTTGGCCAATCCTTTAAGAATGAGTCCAACCCATCCCACCATCTCATGGCATGTTTTTGACATGTTTTCGTTTCCTGCTAGTTAGGATCCACTGTGTGGATATTTATGCCCCTTGCTCCTTCAACATGCAGTAGCTATGACCAGCTCAGTTCCACTTCAAACTAGTAGCTGTATTTGTGTTTAGGAGCGTAGAAGGCAGAAAAGTATGGAGTTTCTGATGCGGTCCGTAAGTTTGATACCCAATAGAACTAATTCGGTTCACAAAAAAGACCTGGTCAAGTAAAGAGGATAATGGCATAAATACACACAATAAGTACATAAAACAGTGACACAATGACTCATCCTGGATATTTAATTAACGTTTTCTTGAGTTGTAGTTCAATACTGATAATAAAATGATAAATACGAAGAGGAATTTATTGATTTCCTGAGAAATGATACAATAACAAGTATACAACAAGAAACAAGCACATTTATTTAGTTGTAATTGGTCAATAAATACAATAAAATATTGTTTCCTGTTTTGGCTTAAATTACGACAAGTTTAATGAAAGAAATTGATGAAATAAGAAGAAAAAAAGAAGTAGACTTAAGATCAGTAGGTATACATTTTTTGTTTGTTTTTTTTTCTTAGCCACTATTGTCCCACTGCTGGGCAAAGGCCTCCCCCATAGCCTTCCACTCTTCTCTCCGTGCGGTTTTCTCTGGCCAATCTTTCATAAATGCCTCTAGGTCGTCACGCCAGCGTTTTCTAGGCCTTCCTCGGCGACGACGCCCGTCTTCTGGTAGATATACATACGTTCTAATAAATTCCTTAAAACTGAGACGTCTCTGAAATCTATTCTAATTTTATAAAGACGTAAAGTGTGAGATAATCTCTGAAACTACTCAACCAATTTCAAAAATTATTTCACTCGGTGTCAATGTCTTTTTCACGCGGAAGAAGTCGCGTGTAAAAGCTAGTTTAGAACTTTTTAATAATAAAATCGAATAGGTACCTCAAGCATTTCCCAGAACACTACATTTCCCACTAACCACCACAATGAACAATAAAGCGATCACGATACCGAAAACAATTTAAATCGGCAAAACAAGGCTAATTAGTAATCCACTTAAAACACACAAAATTATTGTGAACCAATTAATGTTCGGAGTTCAATTAACCGTTAAATAGGTAGCCGCAACAGAGAACTCGGACCCAATATCCAACACCGGGTCACACTATGGAATAGGATGGTTAGTCTAATTTCCGAAATTCGGTTCTAAAATTGCTTTTTGACCACCGACTGACCGCGGGCAGCTTGGTCCTGGATATCAGGATATATTTTAGTAAATTCATTACTGGGTTGAAAGTGTAATAAGTTATGTGTTTTGGCTTCAGTATTGCGGTTTTTTGATGATTCTATATATTGAAGTGGACTTTTAGTAAATGTACTTTCTTGTCCGTCTTAGCTGTGGAAATCTACGTTTTGGATCGAGCAACTAGTTTCAACAGTCAACTTTATGAAAAAGAGTGGCTGTAAATGTATTATTTCTTACAATTATTTATTTCATAACAATGCTATACGGGGTGGAAGGGACACCGACGCGAAAACGGTTACCACGTATTCAGTACATCATTCTGAGCCCCCCCACATAGAAATTTTTCATCGGTTATTAAAAAAAAAAACACTTGTTTCCTACAAAAGTACAATACCTATATGGTCTAAATGTATGGAACAGCAGATTTTTTTTTAAATAATCGATGCCATGCCAGCACAGCACGATGAGCTAAACAGCAGTCCACGAACGCAAACGGTGACAAGAGTTCATCAGATGATGTCGTTTACATTCGCGTGCCACGCAAAATGGCACGCACTTCGGCTGAATTCAAATAATTGCTTGAAATTTGAGTTTTGTCTTTATCTATTCTATGTATCTCCGTCTATACTATTTTTGAAAATTGTGGTTCGTCAACATCTTCTATACATCTATAGGTACAAATAAATAAAATTGAAGTGTCTGTTTGTAATATCAAAATAACAGCTTTTTACTGAATGCATTTGAAAATAATAATATACATCACTTATAACAAAAACATTTTTTTTTCCATTTTTGTCTGTCTTTCTATCTGTTTGTTCCGGCTAATCTCCGAAATGGTTGGACCGATTTTGAACATTTACTGGAAGATAGCTGATGTTATAAGGTTTAATATAGGCTACTTTTATTTTAGAAAAATAATTAGGGTTCCGTGCAAAAAAATTAAAACCCTTAAAATTGGTAAGAAAATCCGATTCCAAAGGGGAAGTATTATTTTATTATTTTATATAATAATTTCACGCGAACGGTCGCGGGCAACAGCTAGTTTGCTATAAAGATAAAGGAACTTAAAATGTAAGTGTCACCGAATTCCACTTTTTTTTTTTTTTTTTTTTGGTGGGTGGGAAATCATCAAATGACCGGGTCCCGCTCTGGGCAGAGCGGAAGGGAGTGTCAGACTCTTACTGACTAAAAACCACCCATGTTCCTTCTTTGGCCCTTTATGTTCCAGGGCCGCGGTATCTCTTTCGAACAGTCCCGCAGCCCTGACCGAATTCCACTTCAAAACAGTTCCATAATTGCCCAGCGGCCTAAACTATAAAAGTGTTGTTTGAGAAATGGAATACAGTTAATAAGGAACGACAGACAACCGAGTGAAATAGTTGATGTTTTGAAAGTACCCGACGCTATTCAATCTAAAAAATAAGGCCAATGTTTGATCCTGTCTAAGTAAGTAGAGGCCTTTCGTTCTGAAAAGAGAGTTTCACCAGGAAAAGGTGAAATTGCAAGTCGGTATAGTACCTTAGGAACTCATTAATAAGAAAATGTATCGGGAGTTTAGAATAATTGATAATCGCGGAAGATGTCCCGTAAGTGACAATGTAAGTTTAGATAAGGAAATGATACAAAAAAATACTTTAAAACCATCTAACAAGCTTAGTTTCTCGTTTTCTTCTACAGATATAGACAGATGTTAGCGATAAAAAGTCATACATATTTCAGCTCAACATACAATTTGCCTAAGCTTAAGCTGCACGGCTTTTCACTACAAAAATACGAGAAAAACATACTGTATATCAAGTTTTCACAACAGTAAATGCTAGTAGCAATGAAGCACTGAAGCAGTGAAATCAAGCAATGCAACTACAAGTCAATTGTAGACTAATTGTAGGAAACCAAACTATAGAAGTGACGTCATCATGTTGGAGAGATGTAGTTACAAGTTGTAGTTAATAGTTAAGTGGAGCTGAATGCTGAGGAACTAGTTGGGAAGCATGTGAACTGTCTTTAGGAAATTCGGTTTGGAGAGCTTGAGAGTGTAATTGTTGGCAATCATTAGGAACATGTTCATCTGTTCATCTGTACCCTGTTACGAAGAGACAATCGCTTTGAAAAGTGTTTCGTGAATCTTCAACTGTGTTGACCACATGTGTTGATAGATATTTTTCGATAGCTTATGTCAGTCCAAGCGATGCTTTGAGGTGGCGTACGAAAAATGTACCAGGAAAAATATGGCGGAGGCATTTTCACAGTAATGGGATATTAATGGCGAGTAAATATATACTTTATGAGGTTTTCTTTATCGTTATCTACGATTGTCACTCGATCTAGTACAAGAAAGCTTTCCGAACAAAGCTACAATTTTCAACAGGTTCATAATTTCTTAGATAGACGTAATAATCACTCAAGTTTTTTTTTTTAACTTTGCACCCCTGTTGGAGTTTCTTCTGTATCGGGGGTGCGTTTACAAACATTCAAACTCAAACAGCCAGCAAAATCAAAATCAATGCTTTTATTTCAAGTAGGCCAGTTACAGGCACTTTTGAATGGTCAAAACAAAGACAACAATGAAATGTAGCTTCAGTCCCAGTCACAAGGCATACAAACTGTGAAACTACTGTAGTTGCCCATTCCCTAACGTAGATCTCTATGGAGAAGAACGGGCAAGAAACTCCATGGACACCCTTTTAAATCAGAATATTTTTACAAAACCTTGGTTACATCATTCATGTTGAGATAGTGCATTATGTGAGAACGACATTGCAAGATAAAAACAAAAACAATTCAAAAATAAAATAATTAATTCAAATATTAGCCAGCCAGACCAAAACAAAGAACCATCTGTAATAAAACTGAATAAAAACATCATCAAACGTCGTATATCACTGTAATTTATACTAATTACAGCATACTTATAAACTTTTTGTCGCCTTGTTTGCAATGGACTGCATCCAATAAATTAGTTCGTACATCAATTAAGATCTGAGAACGGACAACTCCATTTTTTACTAACAATCCAATATCCCTACTAGTACTTGTATTCCCTTTGTCCGACTAAACATCGTAAGTCGTCTAATCAAGCAGTATCGTGGGAATTAGATAAATAGGTTGAAATCGTTTTCTACTGCTCTAATTCTGGTCCTTTATTAATGTGCTACAGCTGTAGTCTCCTCTGTGTGTATGGACTTCAAACGGAAGCCATGACGTCATTAATATATGTCATAATTAGTACTGATTTGTTAAAGAGATGGCGATCAAGATGTTGATTATGATGCGTTTAGAAATGCGAGAGAAAAATGTTCCTCTAAATAGTTTTCAAATTCATTCTTTCTAAATCAAATTAATTTCAGACTACCTTACGCCTGAAACATAAACGAGACGTTATTTAGAACGATTTTTTAATACATATAATATACCATTCTCGTTATTTTTTTTCTGATAACCACAATTAGAATCACTAATAGTATGAATTAAGTCATATACCTACTTATAAAGTCTCTCTTATTCTTTGACTAGCGAGTATTTACAATTTCATGATTTACTTTATATTTTTACTTCATGCGTTGTAGGTCGTCAGGTAGAAATAACAACAAGATTATAAAACGACTACTCTAGTTAGACTCTTTTTTCCTGTGATCAATGTCTTAAAACCAAACTCGTGTATCTTTTGTAAGTAAAGGCTAAATTTAGCTAACTCCAAGTGGTCCCAACTCATCGTAAAAACGTTTTTATTTTCATTCTGCTTTCACAAAATTTGGAGTGACACGTTATCAAAGAACCTATTAGTTCCAACACTCGAGTCTTGCATGGACAGCATCACGAACAACCTCTGCTGTGTAAAAAACTGTTTAATTTAACATGGATCAAAAGGCAATTTCATTTTTTATCGGGAACCTGCAAGTGAGAATTTCATTTTGAAAACTGAGCTTTCAAATTATATTTTGTTTAGGTATTGATGGTCAATAATGAAAATTAATAACCGTTAATATATTGGTTGAAAATGATAATTTAATTACATTTGTAGTTAATAGTTATAGGGTATCATACTGTACAGTCACGAGCACCAATATGTAAACATTCAACAACTTTTAAAAGTAAACTTATTCTATCACTTACGGGATATCTTCCGTAATTGATATGAAGATATCCCGTAAGTGACAGTATAAGTTTATTTTTAAACCGTGAAAACTTAAAACAGAAATTTTAAAAGTGTTTTTCTCCTACTGCTCTGATTAAAATTTCATATTGTTACGAACATAGTATTCTGGAGCTCATATTTTTATGAAAAAGATCTTCTCTCCAAGTTACAATCATTATTTCTCGCAAAAATGGCTTTTGAATTTAGGAAAGTGTATACATATTGGTGCTCGTGACTGTGTCGATCGGGTCGATCTTCAGGTCAAGCCACGCTTGACTAGGTTGGTCTGTGAATGGGTGACCACCCATTACATACCAAGTTTCCTCTGTGCCTCGGAAAGCCCGTTAAGCCGTTGGTCCCGGCTGTCATTTGTAATTTTTTTACAGTCGTTAGTAGTAGTGACCCGAAAGTCTGACAACAAGTTTACCAAGGGGTTCGTATAAATTATTCGGCACTAGCTGGGTTGTGGAGGCCAGATAGGCAGCGCTCCATGTAAAATACTGGTATTCAACTGCATCCGGTTAGACTGGAAGTCGACCCGAACATAGTTGGGAAAAGGCTAGTCAAGCAGCAGGCTAGGCAGATAATTATACAGTATGATTATCTGCCTTACAATTTCTAGAATAACAAACGACAAGGCATTTGGTTTTTGGAATTAGTTGTACTAATAAAAACATCAGCAGATGCATTGCATTTATACTTATCAACAGATTATACATTTTTTTTCTAAGAATTGTTATTGGGATTAATAAATTCATTAACTTATAGATAATGAACTTCTTGACCTGTGTGTGTGCACACTTGTGCAATATACTGGGTGTATTTTGAATAAACGAAAGACCTCTCGTGTATCGTCTTTTATTTATTTATTGTCTTAGGCCAACTAAACAACTTTTGTTCTGTTCTTTTTTTTTAGTTTTACCATTCATTTTGATAGCATCAGCTCCTATAGAAAGTCCTTTTTTTTGTTGCAAATTTCTAGATCTCGTAAAGCAAAACTGGTTAAGTTTCATGTTCCGAGAGACCACACGGGAGGTCTTGCGATTATTATGCTACACTTATTCTTATTCTTTATTGCACACAAAATTAAAAGATATACACACAACTACACCTTGTATATCCTGCGTCATTGGTTTGTCTCCTCTGAGCATAGCGTCTATGGCTGAACTTTGATTCAGTCGGAGAACTGTACTTCTCTTATCAACAGTCATCATCGTGGTTGATGACGATGACGACAAAGTATTTGAAGATTGTTGTTCTTCACCACTGTCAGCTTATGCTTGCCAATTAGCGGTCTCTATTCAAAACCACGATCCCTCAAAAAGTCTTCAAGCATAGTCTGTTCTAATATTATTAGTAACCAAAATAACATATTTCCGCTTAACAAAAATCCCCGCACAAAAATTCATTTTGCTCATCCCATATACCCGGAAAATACAGCCTCCAATCGGCTCACGTAAATTTGTCACATGAAAGGACGTTTAATTTGCTGTTTCACTAGTTGCTAATTACAACTTTGATTGCCGTGGTCATAGTGAAACGTGGCACCGACAGTTTGGCTCTGAACACCGATTGATACGTCTTTTATGGTCGAAATTTTGATTAGCTTTCCTATATCAGCGTCTGTTTCAGGGATAGTCATTAGGATCGACTGTGATTTGTTAGTGGGGTGTTTTGGTATGGTAAATGTGTAGGAGAATGAAATATTTGAATAAGGAGTGATTAAGAACCAGCTGTGTCTAGAAAAACATCCGGGCAGTCGTCGAAAAAGCGATATGACAAAAAGTTATGCATACATATAAAAATACGTGTCGAATTGAGAACCTCCTACTTTTTTTTCGTCGGTTAAAAATAAGGTTGAAGAGCTAAAAGTAAAACAGTCGATAATTAAACCATGTGAAGGAAAAAAATGTCGTATGTCACGATAAGCATTTACCGCTACAAATAAAAATCAAACATAGAAAAGCAGATGCAGCTTTTAACGATTCAGAAAACAAAATTACAAAAGCAGCAGTTGCATATAATTTAAAAACAAGTTGGCTGCAGAAACCTAACGGACGGAAGGAAAGATTAATTCAATCCAATTAATAAAACTGTAATACCGATCACATAAAGAAATTAAGAAACACTTTCCTACTAAATAAACGATACAGATCGAGTTTCAAAAGATCTCAGATATATCTCAGACTGTAAGCAAATGAGTATTTCTAGCAATTACCCTCTCCTCTTGGGTTTGTGATAAATTCAATGGAATTACGTTTGTAAATAAATACTGCGATCCCCAGATAGGTAGTTAGAGGTAAATCCAGGCTTTTGTTTTTGCAGTGAATATAGAGAAGCGGCGAAGGCATGAGTCTCTCTGTTTTATAACAATAGTTTATTTATTTATTTTGGATTACCTACTAGTCACATTACAATTTATCTCATCTATAATGAAAACTATTACAAAATACATGGTCTTGTACACAGTCAATTACAGGTAACCACAGCTTACACATTTTCAAGTACACATGCTCTAAATACTTAATTTCATAGAAATTAAAATTAGGAATACATACAATTAAACAATCATGCTAATATTAAAGATCAAAGTACAGTCAAATCAAATCAAATTTAATTACATAGTAATGTCATGATGAATTAGTAATGGCTGGAGTTGAGATTAAAAATAGAAATAGAAATACAGATCAAATTAAATTTGTAATGATCCTGCAGCAGTGATAAAAATTCTTTTGACATTGTTCTTTAAACATTCACACATAGATTTCAAATTGAATTGCTAATCATAGCAGAGGTCCAAAATAAAATGAAATTCAATCAGAGACGGTGGAAAAGTAAAAATTGTTATATACCAACATGATTAACATAAGCTACCGAAAAGTGACTCCTATTGAATGCCGAGCAGGAAGAGATTGCTCTCGTCTAGGCCCACGGATTAGAAAGAGAAACAAGGAGCTCTTTTTCATTTACATTCTCCTCCTCTCCTCAAAAAAAGGTTAAAATGTTTGCGAGCAAACTAGCCCCGATCTTTATTTTCAGTTGCGAATGATTTTAATTCAAAGCGATGTATGGGATTAAACAATCCAAGATTATTTTTCACTCTCCAACCAACAACTACCAACCACACAACGAGTCTTACCAAAGGGTATCGTATTACCCAGAACTAACTGGATTGTGGAAGTCAGATAGGCAGTCGCTCAACGTAAAACAATGGTATTCAACTGCATCCAATAATTGGGAAAAGGCTAGGCAGATGATGATGATGACTTTCCACTCTCCCATTCAACCAAAATATGATGTAGCAATCAATGTATTTATTTATTTTACTATTTATGTACACACAGTAGACAACACAGGAAAATAAAATTATAATACATGAGTACAAAGGTACTGCTTATTTCTCAAGGAATTTCTGCCAGCAGACCTGCAAAAGGAGAAATGAAAAAGAAATGTAGACAATAGTGTGTGAGAAAAGGAAGAGAAAAATGTGTTTATGTGCCTTATCTAACTTAGCCTAAAATATTAAGTATAAATACACATGAGTAAATATTAATATATACTTATATAAATACATAATGCTAAGATATATAAACTAATATAAATATATATGTATATAATAAATTATAATTGAGAGGAAAGGTAATGCTCTTTCACTCTGGCTATATGTATATGATTTTTATGACTGAATATTGATGTGCGGAAGCGATCAATCGCTATACATGATAACTTTAGATGCAATTACATTTTAACGATTCGTCAATCTGGCACATTGCCATCCTCTGTACCTTTTGCTATGTTTATAGGCTGAAATTCGGACGGCTTAAAATGAAAGTGCATTTGGTTTTTTTTATCCGGTACTCTTAGCTCGAATAACCGCAATGAAACTGAACGCCGCAGATTTGAACTGCGTTCAACAGCTATCAGTGTCACCATTACATGGAATATTAACACTGACTGCTCCTGAACACCGTTTAGATGAGCTGATCGCGTTCAATTGCATTAGTTAGAAAGCTGCTCTTAGTCTAGTAAGTACTAAGAGCGGATCATATCTATGAATGTGTAACGTCTAATGGGATTGTTTTATTCAACAATAAACTTAGGATGAGTTTGAGATAACAGCTTATCAAACAAATTATATTGCATTTTTATATCAGTATCATCTTGTAGTGCCTATGAGCCACTGTGAAACCGGCCCTTTTGTTTTTGGTTATTTTGGCACAGCAATAAAAAAACATATTTAAGCCGAAAAAAATGTTGAGAAATACGAATATTCATGACAGGAAGAGAAGAAGTATCTCGAAGAATGACGTAAGAAATGAATCACAATCCAAATATTTATAAAGTTCCTATTTTTTTCTTTAATGTGGTGTATATTACATTTTGGCTAGCAAACCACGTACCGCAACAGATTCAGATGATAATTACGTTTTATAAATTATAACCGAAAAACATAATCTACGAAAATAATATGTTCGCGAGCAATGACTGTTGACATAAAAATAGTTGAACAAAACATGTTGGATAAAATGCTTGCTGGCAACAGCGCATAATGAAAGCCGCGTAAACCGAGAATAACTCGGCTGACATACGGTTGGGTTGTTTGTACATCATAATCTGCGATTAAAGGAACAATCATAAACTCCGTCTTTTTTTGCTACGATACTCCTTTCGCCTCGTCCACGTTTATACATCGGGCTCCCGGCTGCAAGTACCACACACCTGGCCTCTTTGAACATCACCAATAAGGTCATAGTATGTCCTTCTAGGGTGTCCCGGCGTTACCACTCACATCTGCCTTCTAAATACAGATCACTAAACACTGAGTTTTCTGTTACACAGAACATGAATACAATTACTGGACTTTAAAATACACTTCTGAGTTTGTTTCGGTGTTTCTTCTAAGAGTGGTCGGATAGAAGACATCGACCTCATCACATGAAATATTTTTTTGACTTGTAAAAGATTTTGGAACAAAACTACTTACCAATGTACGAGTACTGTAGCGACTTCATGTCATTATTTAAAATGACATGAAGTCGCTACAGTAAGTCAGTGGCCCGAAAGTCTGACTTTAGACTGGTTGTCAGACCCAGTTAGTACTGGGTAATAATAACCCAGTACTAACTGGGTTGTGGAGGTCAGATAGGCAGTCGCTCCATGTAAAATACTGGTATTCTGCTGCATCCGGTTAGACTGGAAGCCGACCCCAATATAGTTGGGAAAAGGCTAGGTAATGAATTTTACATGAAGTGCCGTTAATTTGCGAAAATTAAAGGCAAGGTAATGAGAGTAATTTGGCTAAATTACTGTATTTGTTATTTTAACTTAGGCAAATAAATACAATTTTCAACTATGCGGTTTCTTTATGATTTTATCTTCATGTTGATCTATTACTCTTCGCTATTTTTATTTAAATTTCAACGTTATTTTTGTAAAGGACATGGCTAAATTGAAGTATGGACGACTGCCCCCGCAATGAAAACGCATGTATAAACATGGTACCTAGCAATATGTAATGCTAAATAGCTGAAATTAGTATTTTGTAATTTAAAAAGGTTCAGGAACTTTTAATATTTGCACAATCCTAAAAACAAAATCGCGCAACTCCTACGACAAAGGTACAAAAACTTCAAACAATGACATTGCTATAAACTTTTATCTAGGCGTTTTAATGTGTCTGCGACGATTTTTATTGATAAATCTGTTTTTGACTGGCGATTTTGCACTAAGGTACTTGAAGTAAAAATATCTACATAGGGGTAATTGCAGCAAAAAAACTTGATACATTTTGGTAATGCAATAATTATGTCTCTTCCCTAGCTGTCAGTATTCCTTGACCTTGTCATGTCAAACCAAAACAAAGCATAAAAATACAATTAAGAAACTTTTTTATGTTTATTAGTTCACGAAAGTTATAAGAAATTATTAAACACTAAATAATTCATGAATTAATATTTAAATACTACTGGTTAGTGTGAGGTTCCTATTTGTGCTAGTCATGTTGGGGGCAGTCGTTTAGCCATCTCTTTTGCAGCTCTTTCTTTTCTTATTTTCAATTCAACAAATAAATCCATTGCTGTAATACAATACTTCCAGTCTTCGTTTACCTGCTTTCGTAGACATTTATTTCAGTACTTTCTTTTATAAAATAAGACTTTGCACGCGTTTCTCCGTCGCTAACTGGAATTTAATAAAGTTCTCATGGAACTGACTAAATACTGAGAGAGATTACTTGATTTCAAAGTCTTTCAATTCTTTAGTTACTGTAATACAATCTTTTAGTGCTATGACATTTCTTACGTCGCATTTTTTTACTAATAGGAAACATTTAAATAAGACGAATCGTCACTAATATCATCATCACCATCTTTCCTAATATACATCTAATGGTGTACTACACAGGTACAAGGCACACGTCAGTGGTAGGAATACAATACTTGCTTTTGCCCGTACTCCTGTATCGATCCAAAATATCCGAGTATTGCGTTATTTTGTCAGGATACTGTAAACTGTCGAATGTTGCATCAATAACAGTTAGGATATACTTTGCTCTTGAACTGGCCTGGAATGGTAAGGAGTTTTGATAGAATAAGAGGCCTGCGTATATTTACTGGTTTCGTTATCACTGTCATGCGGTCTACTTGGCAAGTAGACCTGACCACTGCTAGAAATAGACCTCTCTAATTGCACGCCGCTCAGCTTGATTCTTGGCAACTCTCATACAGGTACTACCAGCGATCATCGTTTCACCTAACCCCTCCCACCTTAACCTTTCTGATTCACAGTATCCATTCAAGTACACGTCTACCCATCGTTGCTAAGACTAATGGTCGCAGTCTTTTCTTTTTTCAATCTTATCAAACAAAATCATATTCATATCTATAACATTGATGTAGTTTGCAATCACTTCTAAAACTCATTCCTCAAATAGTTTATCTTTTCCAGATAATCATCTATTTATATACCAGGAACTATTTACGTTCTTCATCCAACATGGAAGCTCAATCAAGAAGCACTCAAGTCGTGAAGTGTCGACCATCGCGCCTAATGCCATGTTTTATTTACTGATTCCTTTATCTCGAGATAAGTTTCTTTTACTGCACTTAAAGCAAACGTTTGTTTGAATACATAGTATTATCTAACACTTTCAAATTCTTTTTTAGAGAAAACGATATGACACACAATGCTTTCCAGTACAAGCTGACCTCTTCTTGGTGATATGCGTACTTTTTACTAATACATACTTCGTACTCGGTTCCCAAGTACGATACAAAAAGTACCTGATATTGAAAAATGAGTATCAAGTAAATACTAGTATTTATTTTTTAGTATCGTTTACGGTAGGCCGTACCTCAGTGGTAAAATACCAGTATAAGCTGGCCTCTTATTCTATTAAATTTCCATACTAGGCTAGGTCATGGGTAAGTGTTACAACCGACCAACTCGTGTGTCAGTATACTAAGTATAACCTATCAAAGAGAGCGAGATCAGCTCATACTGGAATATGAAGTTTCAAATGCCGTTGAGAGTACTTGAAATGTCTTATGATGACTTTGTTGAAGACTGTGATTATAAGCTGTTAGTATTTCTGCGATAAGAAACGCCATTGTTTTTGAAGATATGAGTTTACTTAAAATCCCAAAAACAAACAATTTCGGGCCTGTGATAAAGAATGCTTTTACAAATATTATCTTTTTCATTCAAACTTGCATTTACGGTGCCACCACTTTGTTCTACATCATTGCCTTTTGCTATGGTCTATTTAAAAAATTAAGTTTTTATTTAATAATTATGTTTGAAAAAAAAAAGATTTTTTTGTGATTTTGTTGGCTGACCAGTTGGCCATTCTTTATAAAAATATGTAAAATAGTAAAGAATTCACTATAAGACCGTAAAATAAATTGCGCGACCTTAAACTTTCGTAACCCTACCACATTTCAACGTAAGTGCGTATAAAGATAGTCTTAATGCTACCGTCATTTGCACAATTTTATGCCTACAGTGCAAGAAACGTAAATATAAATTTATCAGTATTGTATAAATGTTAGTCCTGAGAATCTATATTCTGGGACGAATCTTAAGTATCATCATCTGCCTTGCTTTTTACCAACTATGTTGGGGTCAGCTTCCGGTCCGGATGCTTCAGCAACATCCGGTTGGACTGGAAGCCGCATAAGACTCACCAAGGTTTATTAGCAAAGGGACCAAAATAAGTCATCATCTGCCAAGCCTTTTTCCAACTCTGTTGGGGTTGGCTTCCAGCCTAACGGTATGCAGCTGAATACCAGTATTTTACATGGAGCGACTGCCTATCTGACGTGCACAACCAAGTTAGTACTGGGTAATACGAAACCCCTTGGTAAGGCTGGTTTTCAGACTTTTGGGCCACTGACTACCAGTAACGACTGTCAAAGATCTACAATTGACAGCCGGGGTCAACGGCTTAACGTGCTTTCCAAGGCACGGAGAAAACTCAGTTTATAATGGGCTGTCATCCACCACATCCAGACAAACCTAGGCAAGCACGTTTAACCTGAAGATCAACCCGAATGGCTGTTATATTTTACCGATGAGATCCTCCTATATTCTTTTTAATCCAAGGGGCATATTTTGAAAAGCATATATTACAAGAAATTAACGGGGACAGCGTACGGGGACAACGGGAAGTAATTTTAATTATTTTATTAAATTCCCTTTGTCCCCTTTAACGGGGACATGGCCTACGGGGACAACGGGAATACACCTAAAAAAAAAACAAGAATGTTTCTAGGAATACGTAAAGTATTAAACTTACACTGCCACTTAAGAGATTTCTGCTGTGATTGTTCATTATTTTGAGCTCCCGATATTTCGACGTTGAATCAAACCTTGAAAAAGTGTACGTAAAGTATTGTCCACCAATCTGAACCATATTGCATCAATCAACAATAACTTAAGCATGCTTTATTGAGTTTCCTTTCTGTATCCACTCTCGCTCTAAAAATACCGTTTCCGTCATAATTTCCTTCGGCATTCTATCCACATAATATCCGAACCACTGGAGCATGTCTCTTTTCATTTTTGCACCGACCTTTCCTTTCAAATAACTCAATAAAATGTTCCTATGTTAAATCAAAACCAATGATTTCGAATTTAATCTTCTTCATGTTTCAATTACGATGAATTTGATTTTTGTTCGTAAAGGATCCTTCCTTTATAATTTAGGGTATCGTTATGGATTTTCAAAATGTACTTGGCTTGATTATAATACTGTTATGTAGATCAGGACAGATTCAATTCAGCATTTAACAGTTAATGGTTTTTTCTTTTGGCTGTCTTTACTTTACCTTCTAACGTTTTACATCTTACTGCTGAATTTTCTTCATTTAAGCAAGACATTGTCTTGTTTTAGTCGAATCGTACTAGAAACAGTTATCGAGTTTGATTATGAGATTTTTTCTAACAAAAGTTTTGTCATCTTTTAAATTATATTCCCTGGGCCTTTGCACTAGGCCTAGTTTTTTGCCGTCTTCATGTCGCTGGTACCACAGTTATCGTTGACCCTCGCGAATTTCATGTTGTCGTCGATAATAACGACTTCAAGAAATTATGCCAAGTCAAGACTCAGGTACCTATTAGCTCAAACCACATTGTCTTATATCCACTTCATTTTACAAACTCGTGGTTATTCCAGGATAACGTCAGACAATACTCTCTTCCTCAAGACTTACACGACATCGAATTCAATTCCTTTACATTTGAACACTGTCGTAACAAGCTGAGTACCAAAGTCAAATAAAAGTTACTCTGTTTGGCAAACTCTAGGATGAGTTGGTACAACGTGAAAGTTAGACATTTTCGTCAGGAAGCACCAACAAATTGTCACATCAACGACATTTTATTTTTATTATAAAGACGCATCTGAAATGGCATGTCGCAGTGTAATGGAAACAGCGCCTAAGATGGTGTCAAGGTGCAAGTCAAAAGTTCTTACAGCATTTGTATCTGTGGAATATCGATGCAAATCCAAAGGCAGTTCATGCTAGACTGATTTATTCGTGTACCCACATCACAATATATTAATGAATACTTCAAACTTTTAATACTTTTTCTTCTAGTAGATTTACGTTTCAATTTCTTCGGTCTATTTTTCAGCTATCTGCACTTCAGTTATGATCTCAACACTTATTACAGTGCGGACCAAACAAATCAGTCCACTCAGTCTAATGCAATTCTTTGCTTTACTCAGGCCTCTCCCAAGTTCCGCCACGGGACCTGTACTCCGGCTTCTACATCCAGTCTGACGGATTGCCACCATTTTAAGGTCATTGTGGGCAAAGTTAGCATCAGGAATATTATTGATTTCATCATAGAGTTTAAAAAGACTTGTTCATGTGACTTTTCTAATCTTGATCACGCGCCTTTTCTGTGCCAGATTCATTAATTTCTTTGACAAATTTGCAAATTTCTTTGGTCTTTCATCTTGATCCGTTTTTGCTTACTTCTTGCACCAAGCCATATCCCTCGCGATAACATATGTACGAGTGCGAAACTCGTAGTAGGTACATAAGTTCCTTGCGCGAAACAACGCAATTTCGCGTCACTTTTACGTAACACGTCGTTTTATCAAACAACAGCTGCTGGATGATTCGAGCTTTATGAGATATTTCTTTCTTTAACCCGATGATGATAGAATGTAATGTACTTTTCTTTCTTTGTTCCTGTTATCCCTTGTTTCACGTTTGTGTGCGTGACTAAGTGGAATTCGAATTGTGTTTACCTTTTTGTTCCTACGAAGTAAAAACCAATTCATTTTCTTAAATATTTTTCGTCTTTCGACAATGTTTTGTTTTTAACCATAGACAAATTGACGTTCAATAAAGGCCTTGACATTTTTTTATTACTCTTTACATACATAGATATACCTACATATAGGTATTTTTTCTAGAAGTTGGAAAGCCAGCTGCAACCTACCGCACATGAGATCACCCAGTATTGTAAAGAAAGCAAATGATAGAGACGTATGAGACAATTTTTCTTTCATACCTAAAACGTCGATTGCATGAAACCCCAACATCCTTGATCCCACTGATTGAATAGTTTTTTCTAAAAAAAATGCGTACGTACAGTCAACCACGCATTAACATTGTATTTTTTTATCGTAACAGAAAATTCGACTTTCGTAGTGAAAGTATTGCGACTGAAGTGCGATTGACTGTGTCCTATGTTACTGAACTCAGAATAACTTAAATAATAATTAAGGTTTAATACTTGCTTTGCTCGTGGCTTAATAAGAAAAGCCGCTCGGGTCGATCTTTAGGTTAGGCCGTGCTTACCTAGGTTGGTCCGTGGATGGGTGACCACCCATTATATACCGAGTTTCCTCCGTGCCTCAGAAAGCACGTCAAGCCATTGGTCCCGGCTGTCATTTGTAGATCTTTGACAGTCGTTACATGTAGTCAGTGACCGGAGTCTGACAACCAGTCTTACCAAGCGCTAACTGGGTTGTGGAGGTCAGATAGGCAGTCGTTCTATGTAAAGTAAAATACATGGTATTCAGCTGCATCCGGTTAGACTGGAAGCCGACCCCAACATAGTTGGGAAAACGCTAGGCAGATGATGATGTTGACTTGCTTTGCTTTTTTGGCTTTGTGGTTACTGTCCGAGTTGTATTAAATAATCTGAACATATTTGTGGGAACAACTGCTATAAACTCTCACATTACGGCCTGTACCTTAATTAAATTCCCAGACAAATACTAACTAATTTAGACAATTATAACATCATCCATAAATCGACCAATCCAAGCCCAAGATAAACAATTGGCGACGATTCATAAAACAATTAAGATAAACCGAAGGGAATTGAACCAGATCTGAATCTACGAGGCTCGGTATCGAAAACCAATCCATTGTGCTGACACAATCCTTGTCCAGTGCACCCTCATACTGTGAACAAGCATGAGGAAATTTAACACCAAAGACCACATACCTTCGTGTTATCATAGTTTATTTCGCACGCTGTTACCAAACACTACATGGTATTCCCTCCAGAAAATGTCGACCCTCCTCCAGAGCAAAATATTCTCTATACCACCCGTGGCAAAGTTCAAATTGCCACTAATTGTAGGCTATCTTACTTTGGCTAGTCGGTGGCTTGTGCTAAGGAAGCGTAGCTTTATGGCACCCACTGTGACCGCATCGTCGGCACATAGTCGTTGCCCGATTTTACACAACACTCGACTTTGTAAGCTTTTAATTTATTTGCGATGCATTTATAAGGGGATCTCCTCACTTTTAGCTTCAAAAGAGATGAGTGGTTTAATACAACTGTTGAATTAGTTCTTTGAGAGCTTTGGTGTAAGTTTCCGACAACATTATAAATAATTATTTGCGCATAATGTAGTGCATGCCTGTGCTTTTCTCTAAGTGATCAGGCGGTTAAAAGTTAGCAATTTACAAATTATAATGTAACAGTGTACTCATTGTTGAGAAGCCTAATAATAAATTATACTTATTTCTGTAAGTTGATGGATTGTGTGAGAAATGATATGAAGGAAAAAAGAGTAAGTGTAAGCATGAAGATTGACACCCCGGGGAATCAAAGAAAAAAACGAGTTGCGCCGACCCCAAATAACAGTGGACAAGGGCAGGAAGATGATGATGGCGATTAGTGTAAATTGGTTTTAAAACAACTTATACACGTCGAAACCATTCTTTTTTTTCAATCCAACAATGAAGTCTGTTTTCCTATCGTACTACTCTGAGAACAAACAGCCAAAACACACATGATCTTGGTCAAGTCACATATGGACCATTTAAGCAAATTAGTGTGTGAGATGGTCTTTTCAAGAAAGACCAACACATGATTTTCCTTGTTCCAGAGAAAATGGTTTATTGACATAAACGTTAAAAGCATGATTGGATGGTATTGTAGATGAAGACAGCGATATCAATACAAACACTGCTAACGTGCCTTTGCAACGTCTCTTTGATTTCCCAACGGACTGCAACAGTCACAACGCTTCTGCTACGTTCAGCATCACAAAACCATCAGTAAATATACACAACAATATACTATGTATCGACGGTTCCTACGTACATAAAGTCAAGTCAAAAACCGAGGTTTACAGGAGAGCGTAATTTGTGTTCAACACGACCTAGAAATAATTCTATGACCACTAATAAATATTTTCTTTCTACAATATTTTAACATTTTTAAGAGCTTTATAATGTTATTTACACATATTTTATTTTTTTACGTTTTCTTGAAAAAACCGATAGATGACCGTTTCTACGCCGATAATAAAATAGAAGTATGTCAGTCATGTCTATGATACCTTTTTATACGCAGGAAACAAAAAAACAGTGTCCGATATAGAATTTAAATAAAATGTTTTATGAAAATGTAGGATTATGTTACTATTTTTAAATCAATACGTTAAACATCCTGAAATCGTCACCCATGGATATAAAAAGTACTTCAATGAAGACATATCACTTTATACGTGGTTTTAGTCATTCGGGGTAGGACGAGTTCTTGTATTGTAAATAAAGACATGTCTTTTAAAATTATCAGGTTTGTGTTTTATTAATTAAACAAGGTTTATAAATTCAACATTATTTATTATTAAAAAACAATCTTCTTAACATCAAATAATAGGTACCTATAGACTCACTGAAGGAGGAACTAAACATAAAAAATCACTGTTGTCTAATATTAGTGATTAACAATCTTAATTTTAAGCATGTGCCTCAGCCTAATCATGTCTAGCAATGCAATTGGTACCTAGTATTTAATAATCATCACAGTTTTATTAAGTAGGTACCTCAGCTTAATTAACTACCTATCGACTTATTAGTAAAATTTAATAATCATCACAGCATTGTTTGAGTATGTGCCTCATCTTTAACACCTGATTGGTAACATTTAACAATCATCACAGCTTTATTCAGACTGATTCATCTTATTACTAATAAAGTTCCCTTAGTAGAAACAAAATGTATAAAAAATTAAAGATAAATTTAACAATCTTCTTCGTCATTGCCCTGTCCTTCCTCACTATGCTTAAGGTTTCTATACTGCCGTGCTAATTAGAAACGCAGTAAGGAAGGATTTTTGGGAAATTGAGTTTTTCATATATTATTCGGAATCCTCGTAATGAGCTCTGTATAGTGATTTAATCCTTATTTTGATAGCTGTCCTAGAAGTGGGACTTTTAGTAAGCCAAACTGCAGTATGTTTCTTGCTGAGAAGTAAATTACTAAGCACAACTGCAGTAAGACACATTACTGCTCTTTGCCTTCCAGTATTTTTTTGAACATAATTTATTTCACTAGTAAGAAGCGCAGTAAGGAACACTTGCTGCTGTTATGATTTGTTATTGTTAGTAATAATGATAAATAATAATATTTAGTGAATAATTTAAGATAACAAACACGACGAAGATCACGTTATTTTGTGGATGGATAATTGTTCAGCCCAAAAAAAATTGGGCGATATTGTCTTTCTTAGTTAACATAATTAACAGCAACTTGATTTCCGCACAGTTAAATTTTTCGAACCAAGGCATACATTTATGTCTGCTGACAGTTTTCATCACAGAGTTTAGCAATCTTTACAAAAGAAAGGAAAAGTTTACGCTTTAAAGATTTTATTGAATGTTTTCTGTTTTAAGATTTATTTGGATTACATTTTTTTAATAAAATAGTTGTATCATTTACCTCTTCTTGATATATTATAGATATAACCAAGTTATTGTGTTTTTTTTACGTATGTACACTAATTGAAAAACTATAAGTCACTCTTTTACTGCAGTTATGGTTTGTAGTCAGTCTAAGCATAGCTTTAAGAAAATATTATGTCACTAATAAAACATGCAGTAGGTAATTGTGTATGATTAAGATAGTTTTATTTGTCATTTAACTCCCGTAAATGGCGATAAGTCTGACAAGACCGCGTTCGCACCGAGTGGAACGCATTTTAAAACACCGTACAAAAAGATATGTATAGATGTCCGCATCTACGACACTTATTCGTTGTTTTTATAATACTTGTTCTTTTATACGATTTGTAAAACAAGGTTAATAAATAAAATTAAAAAAAAAAATTGTATGTCAGTATGTGCGCATAGTTAATCTAAAGCCAATGACAAAATAAAAAAAAAATGCCATTTTCGACATGTCTTTATATACGTAGGGACCGTCGGTATGTATGAACGTCGACGAGGCGAAAGGAGTATGTAAGGATCGTAGTAGATGTCGGTCTGTGCTTTTTGCTTACCCCCTTTGGAAAAAAGCATATATGTGTGTATGTAACAATAGACAAAGAATGTTCAGGATAATTGCGTAACACTCTTACAATGGCAATCACTTTCATTTTGAAACTTGACTACAAAATTCATTGCGACATTCTACGTTCTTGATTTTTCAAATCTATAACGAAATATATTAGGAACTTAAGATTTAAGAAAGACTGGTAAGAATTAAGTTTATAAAGTACCTAAGTACATATTGTGGAATTCAATAAATGGTGAGAAACCTACGGATTGTGATGAAGAATGCAATCAATTAGGATCGCAATTAGGATGCTGGTCATGTACGTACAAGCTAGTTTAATAGCCCCTTAAATAAGAGGAAATAAACCATGATCAAACGAAAATAATGACATCGGCAGGATTTCACGCAAAGCGAGTATTCAAATTGAATGTGGCGTTATCGATAATCCGTTTAACACAATTACAATAAGCTGCACAGAATAAAATGTTTAACATGTAAAGTTGATTATTTGCTCGCGATTTAATCAGAATAACGTGTTATTTAAAACTAGCTTTTTCACGCGGCTTTGCCCGCGTGGATTTCGAAAAATATCAAATTCAAAATTACATACCTTCATCCCCCTTTTTATCCCTTCTGGGGAATTATCAAAAACGCTGAGACAGGTATAAATCAATTTTCAATCGTCAGCCTAAATACAAAATTTTGAAGATCCTCAAAACTGACGGACTTTCATATAAACTTCCATCCCCTATTTTACCCCTTTAGAGAATTTTTAGAATTCCCAAAAATCCTTTCATAGTGGATACTTACTCTTCACAAAGAACACACCCTCCAAGTTTCATGTCTCTAGGACCAGTGATATTATATTTTTATGTTCTGGGCAATAAGCTTTTTTGCCGACGCGCGACGTCTTTACACAAAAACTTTCATCCCCTATTTTTACCCCCTTTAGAGCAATTTTTTTATAAACTATGAATGTCGTATTTATTTGTATCTAATCAAAAGCTTAAAAAATAAGATTCAAGAAAAAAAGATTCCTTAAATATATTTAACTATAGGTACCTACATATACTAATGAGTAAAGTCATTACATCTAGGTGATTTATATCGGAAAGTTCACAGAGTAGCACGTAACAAGAAATATCGGCTTCTATCAACAAACATCATAGACTAGTCAATCCTGCCCAGACTGGAAATGTAGACGTAATCTATACATCTATATTTATACAAATAAATAAAATTGAAGTGTCTGTTTGAAATTTCGAAATAACAGCTTTTTACTGAATGGATATGACAGTATATAATTATTACTCGTACAAGAAAAATACAGTTGTTTTAATTTTAGTCTGTCTGTATGTTTGTTCCGGCTAATCTCCGAAACGTCTGAACCGATTGACGGGACTTTTACTGGCAGATAGCTGATGTTATAAGGTCTAACTTAAGCTACTTTTGTTCTAAAAAAATAGTTATAGTTCCGTGTAAAAAAAAAGAGACGTAATTTTTTTATAATAATTTCACGCACACGACGGTCGCGGGCAACATCTAGTTACTAAATAAATAGGCAGTCATATACTCTGTTTTAAGATCACGTTATTAAATGCCACACCGCTAGTTGCCAGCACATTTATTATTGTAATTACGAGGACATAACTAATGGGTAGTGTGTTTCTACTAATCTAGAATTAAAGGGAACGAATATAGTAGTTCTGCTGATTTATTTATAGGGTACGAAAGGAGAAGTTATTAATCTGTTGGTAGATAAAGTGGTTTGACAGTATGTTCCAAGGGAGTGGACATGTGTAAGCACATCCTGTAATTCTGAGGTAAGATTGTTGAAAAAACAGCAACAACATGGTAAATATCCCATTTTTAGTGTTAATGATAAGGTAGTTGGAAGAAATCTATCTTATAGAAACAAACTATCTTATACCAGTTGAATTTTCCAAGTGGGCGTGGATGGCCAAATCCGAAACTACGAGAAACAGCGAAAAATGCTCAAAGGAGTCTCGAGCCCGATTTTGATGAAAACTAAAACTGCATCATTAGATTTTTGAAAAATCAATATTCCTAGCCAGGAATCCAACCCATTGATTTCGTTGGTTTCGTGGCTGTACAACTGATATTTACTATTAAGCATGAGGTCCTGAGTCCAATTTCGAGGTCGAGAAAAATATTATAGGTTTTTGGCAGCCTTGACCATGAATGTGCGCCCTGTTGATGGCAATAGATACATTCTTTTTATCATATGGCACTTAAACATAACTTAGGCAATATGGGTGTATTTACTATAGGTATCTACGAGTATTCTATTTGGTGAAAAAAAAATTAAGAATTTGTTCTGTTTTGGAAATCTGGCAGATATTTCAATAACTTTGACCCATAAATATCAGAGAAAATGAGTACATTAAAATCAATTCGTGTAAAAGGTATGGAGAGATGAAACCTTATTCCTTTATACTAAGTACCATATTAAACCAAACAGAGGATTTCCTCTGAGTGTCGGATAGTGATAAATTACATAAAGATAACAGAAAATATCCAACACAGAATGTAAAACTGAAAAATCCGGTATACTTTAATAAAACGAATCTACACTTCACATTCAGTTCATGTCACCCAAATTGACACCATGATATTCGAGTTAACGTTAACGCTGACAATGTAACAGCACCGTCTGAAGAGAATAACTGACATTTTCGCACTTATTACGCTTTTCCAGTCGGCTGTCAACGCGAATTGATTATAGTTGATAAGTAAATCTATACTAATATAAAAAGTTGAAGAATCTTTGAAACTATCAGTCCGATACAAATCTTACTACTATTAATTAGGATGGTTGGGCGGGTTTACGGTGTTTGTAACTCTTTCACGCAAAAACTTTTGAACCGATTTGTATGAAATTTGGCACACAGAGAGTTTATTACCCGGTAGTACGATCCCGTGGAACAATTACCGGACTCCGAAGGCGAAGCCGCGGGCATAAACTAGTAGGCTTTTATTAACAATACGCTACGACCCCTAGAAGCCGAGAAAAAGAAAAAATCAAATCAAAACTTCCGGTGAAACCGCGAGGCACAGTTAGTAAACCAACAATTTTATGCCCGATGCTTTCTTTGTTGAGTTTCAATGGCTGATTCAGAACAAGCTATTGTTAAAAGTGCATGTTGTGTGGAAAACTGTTACGCGGATGTGACGAATTGTGCCGTTAGTGTATATAGGTACTGCGCAAGCTTTAGAAGTTGTGTGCGACAAGTGAGTTAGTGACCCATTGAGTCGGAAGCAAGTTATGAGGCAGCCTAGTTACTAGTATAATGTATTGCATTGTTGATACTGATTGTTTGACAGGACTTCAGTAAAAAATTACTCTACAATAGTACCTGGTTTTCTCTTTTAATTTTTTTATTGAGTGGAAGTAGGATTTATTTATTTTTATTTATTTATTTATTTATTTATGTACACACAGATACTTAACAGGACAATATATTAACAAAGAAGAGCACAAAGGTACTGCTTATTTCATAAGAAATTTCTTCCAGCAGACCTGCGAGAGGAAACATGGATTAGAAATATAGACACAGTGTGTAGAAAAACAAAACAAGTAAATTTAACTTATATAACTTAAAACAAAAATAGATCTATAAAAATAAACATACATACTAATATATACACATATAAAAAAATTAGAAAATACTAGTATTGTAAATATTTTTCTATACTATATATACATACATATAAATACAGAATATTACTGTATAGAGGAGAGGTAATGCTCTTTGACTTGTTTTTTGAAGAGAAATAATGTTTTGCAATCTCGAATGTTAGGCGGAAGTGAGTTCCACAAACGTACTGCGTGAACAGAGAAGGAGTAAGAATATAGTTCAGTTTTATGGGATGGGAAATTAAGATGATGTCTGAGGTGGGATCTACACAGAGCATCAGAAGGACGGGTAAAGGAAAAACGATCGCGCAGGTAGCTGGGATATGTGGGGTTATAAAGGATGTTGTAGAGGAGACATAATATGCGAGTGTTCCTACGAAGACGGATAGGGAGCCACTTGAGTTCCTTGCGGAAGTGAGAAACATGGTCATATTTCCTCAGACCAAACACAAAACGAATGCAAAGGTTTTGCAAGCGCTCAAGCTTATTCAAAAGCTCCTCGGTGGCATCCAAATAGCAGGCATCAGCGTAATCAATGATCGGCTGAATCAGAGTTTGAGCCAAGTAAATTTTGGTTTTAAAAGGTAAGAAGCTCTGTAAGGATTTAAGCGAGTGGAAAGAAAAGTGAACCTTACGACTAACCTCATTCACTTGAGCTCGCCAAGACAGATTGCTGTCAATTAAGACACCAAGGTCCTTAGCTGTTTCAGTATATGCTATGGTCGTGCCACCCAGAGATAATGCAGGCAAAGATGACAAGTCAAGTGCAGTACGATAGTACCTGCTACCTATAATCATAGCCTGCGACTTAGCAGGGTTAATCTGTAAGCCGAACGACTTGGCCCACTGATAAATGCTTTCTAGGTCACGATTCATAGCATTGATTGCTGATTCCGCATCAGCCAGCAAGAAATGTTGATACAGCTGCAAATCGTCTGCGTAGAGATGGAAGCTGGAGGTGATAACTTTAGTAACAGTGTTAATGAAGATAGAGAAAAGAAGAGGAGAGAGAACGCCACCCTGAGGAACACCAGCAGTAAGATCACACCAGTCAGAGTAGATCTCTTCATGGCGGACACACTGAGAGCGACCCCGAAGATACGAGTCAAACCAGGCTAACGCAGCGGCAGAGAAGTTATAGGATTGAAGGATCCCAAGAAGGATGTCGAAATCCACTGAGTTGAACGCGCAACTAAAGTCAAGTAACACTAAGACAGTCAGAGATTTATTGTCCATAGCCCAGCGGATATCGTCAGTAACCTTCAAGAGTGCAGTAACAGTACTGTGGCCAGTACGGAAGCCAGATTGGAATGGGGAAATAAGAGCATTAGACGATAGATATTTGGAAATTTGACCATGAACAATGTGTTCGAGAACTTTGGAAAGGAAAGGAAGAATGGAGATGGGCCTAAAGTCGGATAAGGAAGAAGGATTGGTAACTTTAGGAAGTGGTATTATGTGAGCCTGTTTCCAGGCTGACGGAAATATACCAGAGAATAAAGAAAAATTAACAATATGAGTAAGGGTGGGGAGCAGCTCTGAAATAAGAGGTATAATCATTCTCGAACACAAATTATCATGGCCCGCAGCAGAGGAGGAAATAGAGAGAAGGGACTTTTTGACAACGTCTTCGGAGACAGGACTGAAATTAAAAAGTGTACAATTTGGTAACGGCAAGTTAGAGAGCTCAAATATAGTTGAAGCTTTAACGCTTGGGGCCAGAGAAACAGGTGGAAAAGAAAAGTGCCTGTTAAGAGCGCACAAGTCGACATCTTTACAGGTATTCGTGGTAGATTTGCCGATACCGACGGACTTTAAAAATTTCCAGATATCTGAGGAGTTACGATCGACGAGAGATTCATGGAAATAGCGTCTCTTGGCATCCCGACACATGCGATTGCAGCGGTTACGCAGAGCTTTAAAGTGAATGAGATTAAGTTCCGTGGGTCTGCGCCTATACCTACTCTTCGCCTTATCCTTACGAGCGATAGCATTTTTAATTTCGGTAGTCATCCACGGAGCGGGATTATGTTTAATTTTAATACGCTGACGAGGGGCATGTTTATCGTAGAGATCTAACACAATGGCATTGAAGCTATTCACCTTTTCATCGATACTGGCGCTTTCGATAACGTGAGTCCAATCTATAACACCAGCATCTCGTTTCAAAGCCTCCAGGTCTAAGCTGTTAAAACTACGGAGAAAACAGAATCGAGGCTTACGTTTCGGAGGTCGGATACGATATGAAAGGTAGATGAGGTCATGATACGAAAAGGTTGCAGTGAGTTGCCCAAATTCAGCAACATTATGAGACGAAGATACGATCATTAGGTCTAGAAGAGAAGGCGTGCAATTAGGGAAGTTATGGGTCGCAGAGAGAGGTAGAATTTCAAGATTGAAAGAGGAAAAAAGCGAACGCAGTTTATGTGAACGAGAATCATTTTTAATTAAACATGTGTTAAAATCACCCATTAAAATGACATGCTCGTAAGATGGGCAAAGATTATTAAGCGAGGATTCTAAGGATTCAAAATAGTTAACGTGTAGGTTAGGAGCATAAAACACAGCAAGCAATACATTGGTATGATTTAAGGTGATCTCCAGAAACAATGATTCAGCCGACCCAGAGTACTGAGATGGAGACGCACTTACAATTTTGTGCGGTATATCAGCACGTATGTAAATGGCAACACCACCACCACCCTTGCCAATCCTGTCATTTCTGACCAGAACAAAACCAGGAAGTGCGTAGTGCGTAGAAAGGAGAGAGGGTTTCAGAAAAGTCTCAGATATTAGGAGTGCATCAAGATGAACACTGCTAAAGGATGCCAGAAGATCGGAATAGTGGCTAGGAACACTTTGAGCATTAATATGAGCTATGTGCAGATTGTTAGGATAGTTAGAAAAAACAGAGGAAATATTATCATGCAAAGTATGAAGCGAAGGCTCACTGTCCGCACTAACAAAGCTACAAGTCGAGGAAGAACAAGAGAAAAAACTGTCATTTAAGTCAGCTGGAATATTCATAGATAAATACAAATATTATATAATTATAAATAACTAAAAAACAAAACGAAAAAAAAAACTACAATTAAATTTACGGCTGGTTGTTTTCAAATACAACCACCCTACCTCACTAGTGTGTTGGAAGAAATTGAACAAATCAGTAGTAAAAGTAAAATAAAAAAGAACAGTCATGTAACACGAAAAACAAAGAAACAAATTTTAAAAACTAAATAAACAAGATATTCACGTAAAACGAATCACAACCGCAATGCACACAAATAGGCATTACAACGAAACAGGAATGGAACGCTTTACGTCAAGTTAATAAAGTCATATTGACAGTAATGATAGAATAGTGAGTGACATTAGAAATTAAAGTTTTGTAAACATACCGACACGACTTAAAACATAATGCTCTAACAAAATGTGAAGGTGATACAGAGAACATACAATATTAAAAGTACGGCGGTGGTTAAAAGTAAAGAGCATATTATGAAAAATAATCGTACAATACGGCTGATTTACAAAATAACTGAGTAAACAGACAATCCAATGGTACTCAACTAACATTAGTTACGTCGGCGCGCCTTTCTTTGGCCTCTTGTAGGTGTAGCGGTAACTTCGCTTGGGCTCACACTCTTAGGAGAAGTATGTACCTCTGACCGCGCAGCATCTCCAGAAACGCCTGTGGCCTTGGGGAACCGCGAGACCAGCGCGCGAAGTTCACCCGGAGTCTCAATCTTGTGACGCTTACCATCCGACGTGACGATCGCTATCCTGCCCTCCACCGACCAGCAGTTCGGCACCCCAAAATGCTTGCGCGCGTCCATGAACGTACGGTGTCTTGTGTGCGTTAAGAATTCAGAGATAGTGATGCCAGTACCTTTCAGTGACTTTTTGCTCTCCCAAATCAAGTGACGCTGCTCAGTGGTGTAAAGTCTCACCAGGATAGGTCTGGCTTTGCCTTGCGCAGAACCCAATCGGTGGCAGACATGAATGTTTTCCTTCCTGATCTCGGACAAGCTCATTTGGTCGGTTAACACTTTGTGAACCACATCAAGTACCTTTTCATTTGGTAGCCCGGCAATCCCATGAAACAATAAAACCTTTCTTCTCATCATCGTTTCATGTCTGTCATAACCAAGTGAAAGCATCTCTATTTGTGCCTTAAATTTCGAGAGTGCCTGCCAAACAAAAGTTTTAAATTCAGCAAACTCACATGATAGTGCTGTGATATCAGGTCCTGGTTCTGATCCTGAGGATGCACTTCTGAGCTTGTTCTCATACTCAGCCATTCGCGAGTTGAACAGCTGCTCCAGATCTTCCAAACTTGCTGCCATTTTAGTGTCCATTGAGATAGTTGGATAGAAGAAAAGTAAGTAGATAGAAGAATGTGATGTCAGAAAGACTTGGAAATTGTAAATAGTGAGAGTTGGGTGGTTATGAACAATAAAATATAATTATAACATTAAAAATTCAATTTAAAATATATTAAAATTAATTAAAACTGGGAGTAACCAAAATAAGAGTGTTAACCCTGTGTCTACCCACACACACCATGGATTATTGATTTTAAACATCCAACAATGAAAAACTGCTGAGTTTAAGAAGACAAAGCAGCGTGAGAACTATGGCAAAGTCTATCTTTTCCATTGGGCACTCTGGGCAAGTTTCCAAGGCCCCACTATCCAAGGGGACTCCAAGTTCATGTAAATGTCATGGCTAGTAGCTGTCAAAAGAATAAAATATGAAATTTTCGAGCTCGCTTCGCTCGCTTTCGCATCCTAATTACATTCTTACAATTCTCTAGCTTTGCAGTTTATGTCAGTTTACAGTGTAGTTACTTATAAGCCTAATGTACTGCATAGAGTGTGAAAATTGGACCAGTGTGAGTGGCCACATGCTCGAAATCATATTCAAACTTTAATCTAAAGCAAGGCATAAAATTATCTGTCAAATAAAGCCAATTTCATGGATATCAAAAACAGTTTTCTGCGTTTTATTTTAATTTTAAGTAATCCGCTTCTAAAAAAACACCGACTATTTCTGTATGAACTGTCACAAGAAAACCTAACCAAAGTAACCAATCCAAGGCGGGGTCCAAAGAAAAATTCGCGATCGCTTCGCTCGCTCTTGAATCTTAAAATCCTACAAGGGCTTCATTATTCTCGATTAGTGTCCTGAGCCTCCTATTGGTTAAAGAAGGCCCTAAAATATACTTTGCAAAATCTCACCAAAACCAACTTTTTTCTCGTAAGTCAATTATTATTCTAAAAAATATTCAGAGAATGCAGGAGCATTCTATTAAATACCTTAAAAGAGCTTTGAGCTAGAAAAGTCAACGACAAAAAATGCTTCAACATTTTTCTCTTTTCATTGCAGATATTCAGAGAACATTTATCGAAAAATTATGAAACGAAAACTGAATTCCTAGAATCTGTTCGGATGACGAAATTAATTTATTATCATGAGAAACGAATGGTTGACACAATTACTGACGGACGCTCGTTCGCGCCAACGGATTAATTCTGCTCGTAAAATTTATACTGTGGACTGTGCTTATTAAGCATCGTTTTATCGCGATGACGCTACGTATTGTACTGTTTGATATGTATTTTGCATAGCTATTATATGGAAATTGTAGGTAACTGGCTATAAATATTAGATTTACGGTTATTCCCTGAGATTTGAACATGAGAAAGCCTACCGATCACAAATGCTGGGCATAGGCTTACTTCTGGGAATAAAGCTACGCATGTTTACTAACAACTTGTTATGAAACGACTTTGATGGACTCCTGGAAGGAACTAGTAAGATACTCTATACGTATGGAGAGCTTAGGTGCACAGTGAATTTAGTCTTCGAAACAAATAAGCAATGAAAGGTCACTCGCTCACGGCTTGAGTAATTTGCTGTTCAGAGTGGTTACTAATGTCTTCTTATTTGGAATTTGAATGTAATCAAACCTAATAGAAAGTGCCAGGGCGGAAGGCAGGAAGAGAATTTCTAAAATGTTGCAAATCTAGAAATCAAATTAAAAGACTCATTACTTGTAGCTACATCAGGGCCCTATTCACTTCAAATTGACACTTTACTATTGACGAATAAAGGTTTGATGGGCCGGCTCCACCGAAGCGGGGGCGAGACGACATGAGAGGAGATGTGTTGTAAACCACCAATAGAATTTCGTTATTTACACTTCTCGTCTCCGCTTAGCTTAGTGGAAACGGTTGAGCAGAGAGGGGAGGAGATCTTTAGTAACTGTTTAGGCCAGCGGAGATGACAAGAGATGTAAGCGGCTTGCAGTGAGCGGTGTGCTGTATGCTGTGTTTTTTGTTTTTTAGGGTTCCGTACCCAAAGGGTAAAACGGGACCCTATTACTAAGACTTCGCTGTCTGTCTGTCTGTCTCCAGGCTGTATCTCATAAACGGTGATAGCTAGAAAGCTGAAATTTTCACAAATGATGTATTACTACCTATTCCGCCATAACAACAAATACTTAAAATTAAAAAAAAATATATTAAGGGGGGCTCCCATACAACAGATATGATTTTTTTGCCGTTTTTTAGGGTTCCGTACCCAAAGGGTAAAACGGGACCCTATTACTAAGACTCCGCTGTCTGTCTGTCTGTCTGTCTGTCTGTCTGTCTCCAGGCTGTATCTCATAAACCGTGATAGCTAGAAAGCTGAAATTTTCACAAATTATGTATTACTATTGCCGCTATAACAACAAATACTAAAAATTAAATATTAATGGGGGCTCCCATACAACAGATATGATTTTTTTGCCGTTTTTATAGATAATCTCATCAAAATCTCCTCTCCTTTCCGCTCCGCACGTCTCCGCTCTGGCTCCACCAGAGCGGGCCTAAGACAACTTTGTCTCAAGTGTCTTTGTACTGCTACCCAATCAACATTGTAGCCAACTACTCGTAGCTTACAGACATAGATCGCAACTTTTTAGCATTTTGCTAGTGTTTAGGTCTTCGTCAGAACCCCAACAGATTACGTGAAATAAACTCTAAACATTGTAACAAATTAACTGAAGTGTCTTATAAACCGTTACGTGACAATTGCCAACAGTTTCACGTATTGCTATCGTTTTATTGTTTCCGGATGATCGCTATGGTTTATTGCTGTTGGTTTAAGGCCCTTTGCAACTTAGCAACTAAGTATGTAATGATTTTATTTATTATTCTAATCGGGAAACAGTTTATGATGATGTATTACTATTCTAATCGTTTTTATATTCGCGTCAGAAACTGATGAATTTCTATGATGCTGGTTGAATACGAAATCAAGGTTTTTTTTAAATAATAGATGACTACTATAACATAGGCCTAAATATGCAAAATCATAGTCGCAATGAATTGTCAAAGAAACTATTTCCATAATCGTCATACATCATCTATGTTTATTGCTTCCCGGTGGATGCTACCATGACGGAATCCCAAGCACTATCAGAGCTGAGTTTCTAACTTTAGTCTCAGTACTGCTTTCAAAATAACTACATGTATCTTGAAGTCCAGAAAATTCTTTTGTTGTTCAGAATCAACATTTTCATCTGGGAACTGGACGCTTACTTTGTTAGATAGCCTCAAGAGCTGTTTGGTTGCCAGGGACTGACGCGAAAAATTAAAACTTCTTCAAAGTCAATTTGGAGAACTCATTGATCTCTTTTCTCAAAAGATCCATGGATTTATGCATAGTAACCAATATGAAACGTATAAAGTTTCCAGTGAATAATGATGACTTTTCCAGATAGAGGGAGGTTGTATGAGAGGGAGTGGACTATAATCCACCACGACGACCCAAACAAGACAATGCTTCAGGTCAAAGACATCGAGACGATAAATAGATGAGACTAGAAGACGATTAATTATAGGAATACTCTATTCCTAATTAATTAAGGGCATCAATTAAGTTGATAAATGATTTCTAATCTTGTGTGGGTATAAATAAATAGCTTCTTAATAAATGATCACTTCCCGTGGGTGTGGTTTGGAAATATGACTAATAGATTATGTCTAATATAGCTTCAGGGGTATGAGTAGGTACAGAAATACGGTAGTAAAGCTGTGACATGGATCAATACACGAATGACAACCATGTCGCAGAGAAGGTTGTTCCGCCGCACACTTCTCCCACTCAGCAAAGACGATCAAAAACTGCATATTGTCAGGCTTATTTAAAAAAAAAAGTGTTACTGGGTTTTCCATTAGGTATATTTTTCTCAGTAGCAGCCACGGAGTCGGGATTCGTTCCCAGTTGATAGCAATAGGCTCGCCTATTGCTATCAACTGTTATTACATGGGACTAAAATATAACTGGCCAAAAGTGAGTGTACTATTAGGTACCACTCTGCCTAACCCCTTAGGAATTAAGGGCGTAATTTTATGTTGTTTAAAAAATGACTTTTAACTTTGGTTTTAACCATAAAATGGTGTCTTGAACTAACTGGATGAGTTAGAACTCTTGTGGTGAAACATTGTTACCATGCAGCTGTGGTCTTTTGAGGATTTGGATTTGGATTGGCTGAGTATATTATGGCCGACAATAGATTGTATTTTTTATTTATAAAAACTTAGAGTGACTCTTCTTCTTAGCGTTTCAATGACAATTTAAATTGAATGACCCCAAAATTGAGCGCTGAGTTTGGCACTTTCAGTAGCGTCCATCAGCTCCTGTGGTGTGCAAGAAACAGGACAGGCAACGCACGATTAAAAATTCTCCCATCGATTGTGAAGCAATTCTACATTTACACTCCAGGGCAGAGTCATCTGCTGCGGGACTGTTCGAAAGAGATACCGCGGCCCTGGAACATAAAGGGCAAAAGAAAGAACATGGTTGGTTTTTAGTCAGTAAAAGTCTGACACTCCCTTCCGCTCCGCCCAGAGCGGGAGGAGTCATTCGATGATTTCCCATGCGAAAAAAAAGGGCAGAGTCACCTATGAATCTTCTCCCGAACAGGTTATCCTTGCTTCGGCCTACTTGTTTCCGGAGTCTATTGAAAGCAACTCGTGACCAGGTGGGAGCTTTTCATTAAGTGCCACAAAAGGGCTGGGAAGGGGAAACACTGTCTCACCACAGCTTGAGTCTTTCTTTAGAACGTTCGCCAGTAACCGGATCACTTTAAAAACTGTTACGGCTTTTGCGGCATGAAGATGTTACTATGTAATGGGTGTCTAGAGTGACTAATGCCATATGATAGCATATAGTCCAATCAACGAGGGTATTTGTTATATGGAGACTTACGAAAAATTCTCCCGCCTATGAAATTTGGAATGTGATGAAATTAGGTAATACTGATTACAAATGTACAATAATCCAACAAATTTTGTTACGAGAAGTTAGGTATTTTTACCTAAACGTAAAAATCGCTTATAACTCTCTGTGAATATTTCCTCAGACTGAAATACTTTCTGTAAATATACGTATGTACTACTTAGAATAAGTATGTAGAGGCATCCAACATTTTTTCGATTTCGGAGATACCCCAAATTTAACTTTTAACATTTTGCACTATAACTTCTACTGAAAAATTGATCTGCCAATTGTTATTTTTTAATTTGTTTTTATATCCTTAATTATATAGCTTTGTTTAGTTATCCAAAAGATTTTCCTTTTTAAACATTTTTTTTTAAATTTTGCTTAATTACATAATGTGAAAAATATCTCCGCGCATTTTCATACCTTTATTAGTCATATGATTTAATATTAAAACAGATTTATCAATTATCCAACAAATTTTCGAACGTTTATTATATTTGTGAGGAAAGTTCACTGATTTATGCAGAACGTAAGGGTTGACCTTTACTTGACCGCTCGGAGCTGCTTTGCCACGCACTACTTTTGGAGTAGTGTAGGCGAGTTTGGTGGCATCATCAATCAATCTGGCAATCATCTATAAGAGTTAAAAGACACTGGTAGGTATTTCTAAAGAAACAATAGGTAAGTTAGGTTAGGTATTTGAGCCTTTACATAAAAACATCAAAAAATGATATTAAACTCATAAATAGCTAAATAATTAGTAATATAATATTGACGCACGGTTGGCGCAGTGGCTGAGCGATTGACTGCTGTGCTTCGTGTTGCGGGTTCGATTCCCGCACGGAACAAATATTTGTATGGCCTATAGATAGTTGTTCCGGATCTGGCTGTTTGTGTATGTGAGTTTAAATGTTTGTAAACGCACCCACAATACAGGAGAAATTCCTAGTGTGGGGTAACGTTTTTAAAAAACCAAAAAAAAATTAGTAATATCATAATCATAACGTAGGTACTGTATATGTTACGCGGGGATCTTGCGGTCCATGCCCCCCCCCCCTTTACGGGGCCCCGGTGGGGGCGCGTTCGTTGAGGTTGCGAGCGAAGCACTACCTGAACGCGCCCCAAAAGGTGGTAGCCGTAAGGCTAATCCGTGGGTACCGCACGATCTCCCGCGAGGCGGCGAGCCTCCTTGCCGGATGGCCGCCATGGGATCTGGAGGCCATAGTCCTCGCGCGCCTGCACGAGTGGCGCGCGGAGGCACAGCGCCGTTTGCCGCGGCAGCGGACAGACCTCCGCCGTGATCTCATGGCGACATAGAGAGAGCGACTATCGCAACCCCGTGCAGGGCACGCCACGATAGTCCGCCGGTAGTCCGGCGATAAGTCCCCTCTTTGAGGAGTGGCTAGAGAGGCGCCACGGCGCCCTCATCTTCCGCCTGACGCAGGTCCTCACCGGACACGGATGTTTCGGGAGGTACCTGTACCGAATCGGGGGGGAGGAAACGCCCGGGTGCTATCATTGCGAGGATCGCCCGGAGGACACGGTGGAGCACACCGTGGAGGTCTGCTCCGCTTGGGTGGAGCACCGCCGTGTCCTCGTAGCGGCGATTGGCGGCGGCGACCTCTCGCGTCCGGCCCTGGTTCAAGCCATGGTCCGGGGCGAGAGGGAATGGGAAGCCGTCGCCTCCTTCTGCGAAGCAGTCATGCTAGCGAAGGAGGCGGCGGAACGTGAGAGGCAGAGAGCCTCACGTCCCAGCCGCCGCAGGAGGAGAAGCACCGGGCGTCGGGGGCCTCGCCGTGATGGCTCTCGGCCACCGTTGGCGCGGGCCTGTGGACGGTGAGTAATGGGCTAGCTCGCCGTCCGTCCGTCGTATGACGACAGGCCGTGTCGACGGCGTGTTCGTGTTCCACGCGCGCCTCAAAGAGATGTCAGCAAACGGGAGGGGCCCGCAAGAGCCGATGCCTGCCAGGGCTGCGGGACTGTTCGAAAGAGATACCGCGGCCCTGGAACATAAAGGGCCAAAGAAGGAACATTGGTGGTTTTTAGTCAGTAAGAGTCTGACACACCCTTACGCTTCGCCCAGAGCGGGAGGGGTCATTTGATGATTTCCCACCCTCCAAAAAAAAAAGGTACTGTATATGTATTTCATAGTTCCGTTGTGGAAATATTTATTTTTGTGTTTCGTCTCACGCAGATGCAACTGTCAAGGCAGATGACAGACGTACGGGTAGGGATGATGACTGACTGATGTTGTTTCATTTCGATAATGGCACATCAGCACGATTATTCGTTATTCACGATTATTCACGTTTTTTTTTTCAATTAGCAGCTGTTATTTTGTTTTTAACTAACTTTGTTGTTTTGTACCTACATGATTGATCTGTGGTCATTTTATAAGTTGCGAGTAGTTTAGACATAATTTTTAGGTTATCTCCGAATTTGTTTAATTACTTTAAAACTCGGATACTTGTGTGAAAATTAACACTTTTATTTAATAGTATATAAAGCGTATTCTATAATAAATAAAGATTTATTGTGTTTCAACTTAAGACGGATTTCCATACATCGTATATCGAATGCATCACCCGCGTTCTTCGGTTATGAGACTGTATATCCGCGGAGGTGTGGGGGTCGAGGCTTTTTAAACGCCAAGACAGTCTCAGGGAATATTTCCTAGAAACCGACGTGGGGATGCATCGAGATGTGGTCGCGGTGGACAAGGGCCTCACCCCGCTCTCCTTGGCTAATGAGAACTGGCGCAAACCTGTAGTACTTGATACCAACGACCGCAGGGAGGTATGGCAGAGTAAGGAGCTTCACGGACGCTTTTTCCGGGCCCTGCATGGGCCCGATGTAGACCTATCAGCGTCCGTAGCCTGGCTACGTTCCGGAGACCTCTTCGGAGAAACTGAAGGTTTTGTCTGTGCAATTATGGATGAAGTTATGATGACGAATAACTACCGGAGATTTATTGTGAAGGACGGCACGGTTGACATATGTCGGGCATGCCACCGTCCAGGCGAATCAATCCGTCACATTATCTCCGGGTGTTCTCGTCTGGCTAACGGAGAGTACTTGCATAGACACAACCTTGTAGCCAGGATTATCCATCAGCAACTTGCTCTAAAATACAAACTTGTGGAATCGGAAGTTCCGTACTATAGGTATGTGCCCGACCCAGTTCTCGAAAATGGCAATATCACATTGTACTGGGATCAATCCATCATCACTGACAGGACTATTGTAGCCAATAAGCCTGATATAGTGGTGGTGGATCGATCAGAGCGGCGCGCAATGATTGTTGACATAACCGTCCCGCATGATGAGAACCTCGTGAAAGCTGAGAAAGATAAGCAAATCAAGTATCTTGATTTGGCTTGCGAGGTTGTCGACATGTGGGATGTGGACTCAGCGATCATTGTGCCGATAGTCGTGTCAGCCCATGGCTTAATTGCCAAGAGCCTCGACCAATATCTAAGGAGGCTCTCGTTAGGCAGCTGGATCAAGGGCTTGATTCAGAAAGCGGTACTTCTGGACACGGCTCGTATAGTTAGGAGGTTCCTCTCTCTGGAGCCCTGACCGCCGGTAGCTTGGACCTTGTTCCCGATACCGGTTGGCTACAATTTTTTATATTTTTAAATGTTTTTTATGTATTTTTTTAATCAATATTTAAAAATGTAATAAAGTTTACAGATGAATAAAGGAAATAATAATATCCCTGGACATTTCACACAGCACCATCTAGTCCCAAGCTAAGCAACCTAATGCTTGTGTTATGGTAGCTAGATGGCTGATAAACTACATATATACATTTTTTTTTGTAAATACATACATATTATAGATAGAAAAACACCCAGACCCGGAACAACTACTTGTAGGTCATACAAATAATTTTTTCGTACGGGAATCGAACCCGCGACATGCAGCGCAGCAGTCAATCGCTTGACCACTGCGCCAACCGTGCCACTTATAATCGTGTAAATTAATGCGCGTGAAGTGAATTCGGGCAATTAAAAGAAAAAAAAATGATGGATTCTTTAAAACCGATGTACACGCCCAAACAATAAGAAGTGGTCGGCAATTAAGACAAGATTTTTTTAAAATTAAATAAAGTAACAAATGTAAAAACCTAATAACGAGTGTGACCTCCTCTTGCCAAAATCACAGCTTGAAGCCTTCTGGGCATGCTTTCCACGATGTTTTTAATAACGGTTTGAGGAATACGTTCCCACTCTTCTGCAATGACTCTTTTTAGCTCCCTGATGTTTTGTGGAGCAGGTTGCACTGATCTTACCCGTCTCTTTAGAACATCCCAGACATGCTCAATTGGATTGAGGTGAACTTCGAGCTGGCCAATCTAAACGACGGATCCCAACTTATTGCATGTACGCTTCCACGTCATCAGAACGGTGCGGGCGAGCATTGTCGTCCTTAAAAATGGAATCTTCCCCAAGTGCAGTCAATGTGGGTTGTGCATATGGAATTAGGACTTCCATTATGTACCGGTGTGCATTTAATGTTCCATTTTCTATGAAAACTAACTCCGTACGCTCCGTAGAATTAATTGCTGCCCAAAACATAACGGAGCCTCCGCCATAAGGAGTGATTTCTTCGAAACATACTTCCGCATAGCGTTCCCGTGGTCTTCGCAGCACTCACCGGCGTCGGTCCTCTTCACACAAAGAGATTCTAGCTTCATCAGAAAACAATACTTTATTCCAGTCCTCCAGAGTCCATGAAGCACAGTTCCGAGCAAACTGAAGTCGAGCAACACGGTGCTCACGGAGTAATTTAGGGCCCCGAGCTGGGCGGTAACTCCTGATGTTGGCAGCCAAAAGCCTCCTCCTGACCGTCCACAAGCTAACTTCTACTCCTCTTACTTCTTCAAGGCTCTTCTTCGGGTCCACACTTGACGCCTTACGATTCCGCAACGCCTGACTCACCAAAAAGCGGTCATCTCTTGGTTCTGTGCATCGTTTTCTTCCCGAACCGGGTCTTCTTTTGATCGAACCGGTCTCTTGATACCGTTGCCAAGTCCTCTGGACAGTTGAACGACTCACATTTAGCCGCTGAGACACGTAAGTTTGCGAACAACCTTCTTCAAGTAGGGCTATAATTTTACCGGCCCTTATCGCTTTATCACTCATATCAAAATGTGGTATTTAATGTAAAAAGAAAGATTAAATTGTTTAATTTGCAAAAAATATCCAAAAAGTTTTAAAATATCGTAATCAGTTAAAAATCGTTTCAGCAATTCGCGCCAGTAGTAAAGCAATTTTAGAATAATCCACAATAATCATTATTTTTCTTTTATTAATTTCCAATTTTAAAATTGGAACGTAAAGAATGGTGCCAGGATGCTGCAAATAACATGCCAATACATCGTCAAATTAATAAAACCTATTTCTTGTTCTTCTTCATTGAAGTAGAGAAAAAAATCTAAAGTGCCCGTTTTTTTTTGCAAAAGAGTTTATTTTTATTTAGTTTGCTTATATTTTTATTTTAGGGTTCAAGGTTTTATTACTTATTTCTAATGAATTTATTTTTATTACAGCAAAAATCTAATATCTTAATCTTTTGGAGCACGAAGCTTCTTCTAAATTTTCTTTGTCATCGTCAGCAATAGCAACATAGATTGATAAATCATCTGATGCTGAAATAATCGGTTTATCTTCATCCATATCAGAATCATGTGGCTGGCCAGATTTTGAACAACATGTAAGCATTTGTTCAAATACGGTCTCATCCTCATCTGGTGCATCGCTATCATCAATAGTTCCATAAGATGCGGGAAAAGTCCATCATCTCTTCTTCTGCTTGATTGTCGAATCATTTCAAGGCCCTTTTGTGTCACTTTAACAAACCCCACTATTAGAGTCGCCTTCCTCCGTCATTTTTAAACAAACGCTCCTTGCACAAGTAGGTGCACAACTGCTCCGTTTCGTACCTACTTCGAGCGAGACACAAAGAAGATGCCGCCTGCGCGCCGCCGTCGCACCGCTGCGCGTGCGCCCCGCACCCCTCTTCACTCCCGCGACCGGTCATTGCTAACTGACGGCAATGCATGTACTTAGCAATTATTGAGATTGTAAAAACTTTGGTATTAGGCCGAATTTCCATTGGCTTCTTGGAAAATCGCTTACAATACAGCGACTCATAACTAATAAACGTATTGAATTAGCCTGAGCAATTATTCACATGACGTAATTAAGTAAAAATTAAAAAAAAAAAGTTTTGAAGGAAAATCTTTTGGATAACTTAACAAAGCTATTTATTTAAGGAAATAAAACCATGTTAAAAAGTAAAAATTAGCAGACCAATTTTTCAGGAGCAGTTAAAGCGCAAAAAGTTAAAAGATAAATTTGGAGTATCTCTCAAATCGAAAAAATGTTGGATGCTTATACTTACCTATTCTAACTAATATATTCATACGTATACAGAAAGTATTTCAGTCTGAGGAATTTTTCACAAAGACTTATAAGCAATTTTCATGTTTAGGTAAAAATACCTACCTTCTCTGATCAAAATGTTTTGGCTAATTTGACATCTGTAATCTGTATTACCTTACTTTATCACACTACCTATTCTCACTGGCAGAGGAAATTTTCGGGTTACATAAGCCCCGTTGATTGGGCTAATATTTGTTTCGATTAGAAGCAGATTTCCATGTAAAATATTCCTTCAGGAAGGAGATACCGCAGAAGTACATAGAACAAGAACAATCTGAGTAGGTGTTAGGTGTGTGGGCAGCAAGAGAAACAAGACTGATGAACTTCAGTCTTTTGTTTGAGTTCGGCCGCAAAACCGAATGAAAAGGTTAAACCCTTGACAGACGAAATTCTAAAGTTCGAAACAGCAAAATAAATTGTAATAGAAATGAGTCATTAACTGGCGCTAAATTCTAATAACTGTCTCAAAACTAAGGCAACAATAACGTTGATTAACGATCCTAAGAACTAATTTCATTTTAGAGGTCTGTTGTTAAAAGTTGTGCGGAGTCTTAAACGTTTTCATTCGTTTATCTTTGAAATAATATAGGCCAATGAAATTTTATCTTGTATATAGAGTTGTTTCAAAGATTACGTTTTAGTGGTAGAATTAAGGACTGTAAGGAAGCTTCAAAGCTCAAATCTTCTGAAATTATTCCGATATTTTCGTTTTGCGCTTAATAAAAACGAAAGTAAGCCATAATCATCATCAGTCCACTGCTGGTTATAGGCCTCCTCAATCGCACACCACTCAACTCGATTCTCAGCAACTCTCATCCAGTTGCTACCAGTCACCCTGCGACGCGACGATCGTCGACCCACCGAGCCTGAGGGCGTCTTACCTTACGTTTGCCGATTCGCGGTTTCCACTCAAGAATACGTCTACCTCAACGGTCATCGGTTCTACGGTGAATATGGCCGGTCCATTGCCACTTTAGCTTACTTATTCCGTGAGCTATGTCGACAACTCTGGTTCTCTATCGGATCACCTCGTTCAGGATGCGCTCCCATAAGGCATGATTTCTACCATCTCACAATTTAATATTAGTTAAAAAGTAACTAAATAGGTAGGTATAAGTGGATGAAATGTTGATTGAGTATGATGCATTTGAATTAGGAGTTAGTTTTTATTTTTATTTTCAATCACAGACAATTTTTCAGAGCAGGCAGACTTATATAAAGACATTGAAGCATTATGAAGAGCGTTGCCCGTTTAGCGTTAATGTGACGTATTTTTTCCCTATTTTGTTCTATTTGTATCTTTTCCTAACTATGTTGGGGTCGGCTTCCAGTCTAACCGAATGCAGTTGAATACCAGTATTTTACACGGAGCGACTGCCTATCTGACTTCAACAATCCAGTTCATGCTGTATAATACGATACTTATTACGATATTATACGATATTTTCTTTCTTTAATTATTCTTTCTGTTGTAAACTGAATTAACTTGCTTTCAATCAAACGATGATGTAAATAAATGCAAATGACGAGAGTTCCGAATTTAAGATAAACTTTGGAGTTAGAACACAATAATATTATCACTGTTCCCTTGGCGGCCATCTTGGATTTTCCTCCAAGGAGCAACTTTACTGTGATTGATCCATATCGTGGTCAATTTAACACCAAGATGAAGAAATATGGGGTATTTTGTTATAATAATATGTAGTTACAGCACAGGCATAGCTTCAACCAAATAATTCAGACAAATAAGTAACAATGTATAAATTGTAATAGTTAAGATATTTTGTTATTATAAATGAGCACCATAATAGTAATTGATATAGAAGAAGAAGAAGAAGAAGAAGAAGAAGTTAGAAGTTTTTAAACTGTCATGGCCACTAACATTATCATTAACACTAGAAACGGGAACGGGAACTCAAAACAAACAGTGGACATGGTAAATATCCCGTTTCTAGTGTTAATGATACAGAAATTATAGATTTATAGTTTTTATGCTTCTCGGGGGTATGATGTCAACATCGGTCATCGGCATGATCACAGATAGAAATACCTAGATAACACAAGAGACCCTATTTCGTGTTCCGGCTTAAGTATTTTATACTTGACATGGGTACTGTGGTAGTAAGCCAATGTTGCAAACAACAACGTTACAAACTGAAGAATTTTATTCTAGACATTTAAAGAACAAAAACGTAGTCTATTTTGTATTTAGTAACTACATAGTGTTTATGACGTCATAGTAGGTAGGCAAAAAATGGCACGCTTGGTTTTCCTACGGATCGTGATACTTGCGATATCTAAGTATCTACATAATTATATCTGTGGGCTTGTCAAACTGTGATTTTTTAATGCGGATATTTCAGATTATATAAAAACATGCAGTTTGGACCGAGATAATTATGAAAAGCTTTCGGATATTATTACCTACTTATTTTTCAAAAATTTTAACCAGAAATATGCACAAACAATCCTAAACCGAATAACAAACAAACACAAAATCCCATTCCTTACATTACAAACAATACCTACAAACGACCTTAAAAACTGACAATCAAACAAACCGGCGAACTGTAATCGCGAAATAAATTGCTTCGTTCCCTCACAACGGCAGAACCTGTGTTATAAATGATGTAGGATATTACCTCAGCTCCCGTATTGTTTGCCTAGATTATTTCAGGCCTTATTTCATGAAAACATCGCAATAATACCCCGTATTATGAAACCCGAGGATATAATCTGGTGGAATGAGAAAACTGACAAAGCGAGATCTACCGAGTGTCGGATAGTCAACGTGTGCTTGACAATGCATAAATTAATGTAGTGACGTGTCTGAGAATAATCTTTGTGTTCGTTGTTTTCTTATTTTGTGAGAGGTTTTAATTATGGATTTTTTCTTGGAGGTTTTTGGCTTTTGGTTTCATAGTTATGTAAAGATAGTTTTATTGATTGTAAGACTGGTTGTATTGATATATTTTCTGCCTTAGTAAATTAAATGACGTATGGATCATAATAGCGTGCTCGCTAAAAGAATTCAGCTTTTCTGGGAAACTAGAACTATTAACGGTGGATTAAAATGAATGTGAACAGCTTTTGTAAACTGGCAAAATTATTCCCCAGGTGAAGACTCAGGCATTACAAACGTCGTCCTTAAAACTCATTACACCATGAGAGTAATAAAATACGAGGTTACGATTATATGACCAAGTAAATATCTAGAAATCTACGTCCAGGAATAACAGGCAGTAACATGCAGAATTATATCATAGGGTGTGTAAAATACGGTTCTTTAGGCATTACAAGCTGGATTACAAGCTTAAAACCAGTTCAAGCTACGAGGTAAGTAATTCATTTACGATTCATATACTCTGTTGAAATAAGCTATAGCTTCTGATTGAAAACGTCGCTATAACGTTCACGTGTCACTTGATTTGATATAAGGCTGAGCGCAGACCGAGGCAACGGTCTATGAAAACGGGGTGCACAATTGAAACTTCGAAATATTGACAACACTATTTACCCGATAAATAAAAGTGCAGAGGCTTTGAGTTGCATAGACCTTCGTCCTGCCTATTTTAAGTGAGGTCTGGCCAACATTAACCGTTCTACGGTCTCTTCTCGAAATATACGCTGGGACAGATACTAAAAAAAAACCGGCCAAGTGCGAGTCGGACTCGCGCACGAAGGGTTCCGTACCATTATCTATAAAAACGGCAAAATAATCATATCTGTTGTATGGGAGCCCCCCTTAATATTTTTTTTTTAATTTTTAGTATTTGTTGTTATAGCGGCAATAGTAATACATCATTTTGTGAAAATTTCAGCTTTCTAGCTATCACGGTTTATGAGATACAGCCTGGAGACAGATAGACAGACAGACAGCGGAGTCTTAGTAATAGGGTCGCGTTTTACCCTTTGGGTACGGAACCCTAAAAAGATACCCTTGTGTCTCGGAGAGCACGGACCTGCGCCTGATCTCTCCCAGATCATGTCGGATTGATGTCCCATCAGACTATCAGAGTCAAGGAACAGAGAATGCACCCTAGTTAGCGCATACGCTTGTGCATTATAATAGTTCTAGCGAACTTGTCTAATTCATTCGTTGAGATTCGGTCGAGAGGATAATAATAACATTATCATGGCGGGCTGGCCATGACAATATTTGCCACTTCAGCTTTCTTATTTTGGTTTTTTAGAGTTTCAAAATGTACTAAAAATAACGGTTTTCATAGCCAGATTAAAACGGACGGTTCAAAACTTAAAACATGGAGTTTCTTACCGGTTCTTCTGCATAGGAGATGATCAACTCGAACCGCGCATCTATCTTCAGACGTTTCATAAGTGCATGTAGGTCTATGGAAAACATAATCTTTTGATTTTATTTACTAGGCAGATGTGAGTAGCAACGCCTGGAGACGCCCTAGAAGAACATACATACACTGACCTTATTGGCAAGGTTCTTCTGAAAGGTCAGGTGCGTAGTACACTCAGCCCGCGTGCGTGTATGAACAGGGCCGGTAGTCTCGACATAGATACCGACGCTGTCGCAAACTTTCGATCGCTTAATAATAACGGAAAAAAACTGTTGCAATAACGTTGCTTGGAAATGCAAGTCTGAACATCCAAGATGCGTTTCTCGCAAGCATCGTTATTGCAACCGAATTTTTTCGTTCTTATTAAGCGATCGAAAGTTTGCGACAATGTCGGTCTCTATGTCGAGACTGGCCAGCCCAGATGTATGAACGTGGACGGGGCAAAAGGAGTATGTAAGGACCGTAGAAGGTGGCGTTCTGTGGTTTCTGCCTACCCCCATGGGAAAACAACGTGAGTTTATGTATTTATGTATGATTTTGTTTTTTGATATCTAAATAGTGTGCAGTCAACCAGGAATGACGTTTAGTTTCCATGTTGCGGCAATTATACAATCAAAATTTAGCAATTCTATTTGCTAACATAACCCGAAACAAATTGCTAGTAGCCTGTGGGTAAATTCTAAATAGATAATCCAAAGGTAATCAATACCAGGGCTAAGCGAATACGTGTTTATGTTATTCGTGCAGTTGCGATCTGGTTTTGACAATTCATTGACAACTTATTTGATACTTGCGTGTTTATGAAGCAAGGTATTAGGATTAACTATATCTACTTTGGTAGATGTGAATCTGTTAGTAAACTATCAAGTCATCTATTAGTTAAATTTTCTGTAGTAGTTAAGTTTTTGAGTAACTTAAATTAGATTCATCATCATCATTATCATCCACAGCCCGACTTCACCCACTGCTGGGTATAAAATCAAATCAAAATCAAATCAAAAAGGCCCAGGCCATAGGGGGGGGGGGGGGGGTTATAGGCCTCTCTATGCTTGTGCCAAGCTCCACGGTCCTAAATTAGATTAAATTGGATTAAATTAGATTACATTATATTACGTTAGATTAAATTGAATTATTAAAATTGTATAAAATTAAATTATATTGAATTGAATTCGTACTAACATAGTTTTTAAGTACTCACTACTAACCCATATCCCTTGATCTGTGAGGCCATTCTGGGTGGTTCGGTATATGCTTTTAAGTTGAGATGCACGTTTTAAATCCGCATCATTTAATCCGAAAAAGAGCGTTAGAACATCTTTAAAGAACACTGTTTTAAGCTTTCAGGGTTTTAACTAAACTTATACTATCACTTATGGGCTGTTAATATCGGGAGCTCAAAATCACGAACAATCACGGAAGATATAAACCCATAAGTGACAGCATAAGTTTATCTTCAAAGAAATTTTAATTTAACTAAAATAAATTATGTTTATGCCTTTAATAAATAACGTGAAGTAAAGTTAAAGTTTTCGAGGATAGAGTTTAAATTTTATATAACATACGAATACAAATGGGTTGTACCCATTTAATAATAATAGAGAGTAGCAGCGATCATTGTGCCGATAGTCGTGTCAACCCATGGCTTAATTGCCAAGAGCCTCGACCAATATCTAAGGAAGCTCTCGTTAGGCAGCTGGATCAAGGGCTTGATTCAGAAAGCGGTACTTCTGGACACGGCTCGTATTGTTAGGAGGTTCCTCTCTCTGGAGCCCTGACTGCCGGTAGCTTGGACCCTGTTCCCGATACCGGTGGGATACATTTTTTTTTATATTTTTAAATGTTTTTTATATATTTTTTTAAATCAATATTTAAAAATGTATAAAATTTGTTTATAACTGAATATAGAGATTAGAATTGCATAGGTACTCCCTCAATTATGATCTCTATTAAGCGTGATATAAGAACCTTACTTCAGATTATCAACCTAATTTACAGGGGGTCTAAAATGATATAAATTACGTTTAAAGTCGGAAAATGGTCACAAGTTGACAATTCATAATAGTAGGTACCTACGTCTATGACCATTTTACGAACTTAAACGTAATTCATATTATTATCCTATTATGATTCTGCTAAAGCGGCCATTTTAGACCCCGAGATCCATATCTGTGTTAGCAATTACCCGAAAAAAAAAACAAACGTAATCCGACCGATACATGGAGTGCAATCCAATGTTTAGCAAACGGACCGTCTAGTCTGTCCGCTATTTCTTTTAGAATACATATAGTAATGTAGCTACTAGTTTGATACTACTTAGTATTTCAAAGTACTGTCCAAAAAGCAAAAAAAGCTGGAATACATCCAACCTAACATTATTACGACAACTCACGAAAGACCAGCTAAACACACAGCACCCATATAAATGTCGAATGACCGGTATACAATTACATCTCCGTATATCCCCTCGACAATTACAGCTACGTTTTAGTGAATTCCAGTTATTAATGACGCCCCAAATGATTAGTAGGTGGGAAGTAATGCGGTACCCGATCCGTCGATGGCCGTCATTAGGCCCGTCCGTTCCGAATTACATACGAATGGGTGACGACCGTAAGGGATGCCTATTAACTGCACGATATTTGTTTACGGTTATTTTAGTGACTGGTTATTGTAATGGCGTTTGGATTTAGTCGTTGTTTACTTTAGCTGACTGTTTTTATATATACTTTAAATGCCATAGACGCATTTATGGTGATCAAGGTACCGTCATGATATCATTTGGAATTTACATAATGGGTGTCTAAATATCCTTAACGAAGCCGAAAAGCACTTGTTCTCCCCGTCATTGTGGTCATTTTATTGTTCTGGACCAAACCTGGGATTCCTGGGAACCTTCTAGTTATTCGGATTAAGGTTCCAGGTTTTTCACAAGTTTTTTTTTTTATTTACAAGTTTTTAATGTTATAACAGCTTTACTTCAAATACCTCCACGATTTCCGTAATATTCAATGCATCCATCAGCAAAATGTTTTGAGTGCGTCATATTGAGTCCTACCGTAAGACGTGGTTTTCCATCGCCTAGGTGACCCCTAGTTTTTGCAGGTGACTTTTCCTTTAAGATCGACCAGAGCTAAGTCATAAGTCATATATTTCTTAACAAAATACTTTGTGTAGAAAATAACTTAAAATTAGATTAATATGAATTAGTAATAGTAATAAAAAAAATTAAGAATTACTCATTTTTCACAATAATAAAATTAATAGTTATTTAATAATTAAATATCATGTCAAAGATGAAAATAATAAAATTAAAAGGCTGTAGTAACAATCACTCATTTTTCACAATAATTAAATTAATAGTCATTTACTAAAGAAAAATAAGTAACATCAAAAGATGAAAATAATAAAATTAATAGTCACTTAATAATATTGTGACAACCTGCATGCTTAATTTGCATGTATACGCATGTTTTGACAAATAAAATTGTCTTATATAATTATTATGACAAATAATAAATTATTTTATATCTTATCTTATTATAACTTAATTTTTATTTGTCAACTGATGAACTCTTCAATACTGTAACAAAATCTTCCTCAATAAATGTCCTTCATTTATTTTTGAATAAATTTGCACTGGTTATGTTTTTAAATTCTAACGGTAATTTGTTAGCTCCTCATAAACTGTGATACTGTCTTTTTGAGATATAAATTGTTAAAGATCTGATGAGGTCAAAAACGACTTTTTGACCTCAATAAGATATTTGCCAAAATACATTTGATTAAAATTAGAACCTTCTAAAAGCATTTTATAAATAATGTCTACCCTCATTTGAATTCCAAACAGAGAAATCCCAAATTCTCTTCATAAACTAAAGTTAAAGATGTTATGCTACCCTATTTTGCACCCTATTTTGCTATAACATAAGTATTATCTATTCATACAATGAATTTCAGGAGAGTGTTTCTTAAATTATTGAATTACAAGCCGAGTGCTCGATGGACTTTTCCATGGGCAAAAATAACGTACTTCTATAGAAGCTTGCCTATGTTTAAATCCTATGAGAGATGGTGTAATTTATTAAATTCTTCCGCAGTGTGAAACCCAGACGTTGAGGCGGTGCGTTATTTGTTCAGTTCAGTGTAAGAGTGAAATTATCATCTGCCTAGCGTTTTCCCAACTATGTTGGAGTCGGTTTTGAGTCTTACCAGATGCAGCTGAATACCAGTACAGTGCATGGAACGACTGCCTATCTGGTCACCCATCCAAGAACCAACCTAGGCAAGCGCGGCTTAACCTGAAGATTGACCCGAGCTTCTGTGTTATTTATCCACGTGCTCCTCTATGTGTATGAATGAAATAATGAATTAAAAAAAAAATCTATCCGGTGATTCTTATATTAATGCACATCACTTAACTTCTGCCTGGCTACCAAACCTTTTTCTTAGCTACCTGTAACACGTGACACAATATTGACACACCAAGTTACTTGAATCGGAACCGATTTAACACAAAAACAAATATTACGAACCTACTTCGTTATTGTTACGCACAAAATCATCAAACAGTAAATTGAAGGCAACATAAACAGACGCTCCCACGTCTTGTTATTGTTTATGAACTTTCTCAGCGAATAAACATAAAAATTAATTCAGTTTACTCCTAAATAGGGCACGTTATATGGGAGTTATCTATTAAAGTTAATTTATTATTTCGAGGCGTCACTGCGCCTTTTAAGAATTGATTGATGGTATGTGTGAATGACTCTTGGTCTTTTATTGTGTCTTTAAAAACTGTACTGTGGAAATGTATGGATAAGACAATGCCACCCAAAAAAACAATTAGCACATTTCGCTTTAGCCCTTAAAAGATCATAGCACACGTTGAGCCGGATAGGCATCTCCTGATCTATTTTTTTGCAGTACGGATCTTATAAGTGCTTGTTGCAGTATGGAGGTCATAGATGGAATCCTGTAGGGGTCGTGAGCACTGATTTGTGCTTGAGCTTAAATGCGCATTAATTATGAACCAGAGAGTTAACGTACTATTATATACGCAAGTTCAGACACTTGTGCTTGTTATGCAATAGTTACAAATATTAAATAATCTTGAGAACTTAGTAGTCTCAGGCTTCCGCGGCTCATCCCGCGGTTAATACATGCTTGTGATTTGCACCTTTACATCCTCAATTGCTCAAGTGCTTGCTGGCTTGCACCGTGCATACGAAACAAATGACAACCGGATAAACCTGTACTCTTTACAATTTATCAGAAAACTGAGGTGTATATAAATATTGACCTTTTGTACTAAACAAAGGCCAAAACGGTAGTTTTACAACCATGGCTCTGTCTATTCAAGTATTCAAATAACACCATTATAATCACTTCATTCCATGCCACCCGGATCTCAATGTCCCTTACCATGAATTACCTGCCTCATTACTATTAATAAGATCTGTATACAAAATCAAAATCACGTATTGCGCCAAATACCAGCTTATTCTGTACTATCGGCTACTTGTGAGGTGATGTCATTGTCTTAAGCTTATCATGCTAATACTATCTTAGCACGCACGGGAAAACTTTAGTTCTGTGAAGAAAAGTAGGCACAGATAAGACTATAGATTTGATGATCGATTAATAGCTCTAATCCTCTGCCTATACAAAAATACCAGATTTTCTTACAACATTGGGAAAATCTGCGAGTTTTTGTGTAAACCAAAAGAGGTTCCCTGCTGGACATAAGCTTCCCCAGGCATCGTGACGTCGACCGGTCTTGTGTTTCTCCCATCCAGTCGAATAGTGCTACCTGAACTAAGCCAGGGGTTTATCTGGTGGTTTTCTAATACCTGCCTTCCAGTACATGACTCCTGAATCTTTCTACCCGCTGGGCTATCTGTTTTGCGAGCAATATGCTTCGTACACTGTCGAGATTGGCTTTTCTTCAGGCTATGTCGGTTAAAGGTTCTCCTGCGAACGTATTCATAACAGAAACTACATTCGATCGTGCAGAAAGTTCAAGCATATTCTTCGTCACTACCCTAACTTTCAACATTTTAATGAGGCCCATTTGTGAACCACTTTTGTATTTTTACTCCATGTGTTGTTTTATTTTAAAGTCTCTTCTCGATTGCCTATAACATAGTAACAGACACAAAATCTACGTATAAAAAACCAGGCTTGTAATGAAAATCTGAATGTATACAGATCTGGCGCACAAAGCCTTTCGCTTCACCACTGTGTCAATCAAGTCGTGAGTATACCAAGCATACAGACAAACATGAAAACATTTTCAGTATACAGATGTTAATTTATGTAGCAATGAGCTTTAAGAAGAGACTATTATTATACGGTGGAAGGAACTTGCACAAACGGTTACCGCGTATTCTGTACATCATTCTAAACACCCACGATGATTCGATGTCCCTTCTTCCCTGTATGTGTACGGAATTCAAGACCATTTTCTGAAACTCGTTACGACCGAAAAATATCATGCCAAACGGCTCAACGCAATTCTGGTGGTACGGGGATATCAGAATTACTACCAACTTCTAAACTGCAACTCACAAGGAAATTCCTTACGAGACAAGAGATAACCCTGAAATTCGAACCCAGAATCCAATCCATCAGCAGTCGCGCTTGTGATCAGAAGACCAGTTAGTAGTACAAATAACAATATATTTGAGATGCAATAGAAAATTAATGACGTCATTCAAACACCTGCATTCAACTACCATGGATTGAGAGTGCAACATAAATAAAACATAATGCCTCCATGATTTGAAATGCGCTTTGGCAAAACAATTTAATTCACATGGTCTTATCCGTGTTATTGCTTATGCATTTATTGTTTCATGTCAATGAAGAATAATGAAATTAGTAGACCGAGGTTGAAATATAAATACTGCAAGACTGTTTGGGAGACTTGTCTGTACGTTGTGTATTATTTTATCAGATTTTGAAACGTCAAGTTATTGAATTCATTTGATATTCAAGCCATTTACATTCATTACAGTTAGATATTCGTCATTCTGTCTTTGGTTGAAGTCTATAATTTATCGGTTAAACTTAAGTTGTTGATTATCTAAGAAGCTTAAGTACTGATGGCGTGTATTACGAGATTATCTGAAAACCAAATGAGCGAGCACTCTTCGGTGTCACAGACGGCCAAAGGTGCTGAAACTCCTCACAAAATGATTTTGTCACGAGCTTCAATAGCGAACAATTTGAAGAGGAGTATTTAAGGTAGCCTTTCATGGAGGCCGCGCTTAGTCTAAGAGCCCGCCGGGAATGGCAGGGTGATACTAATCGGGGACGCGCTGCGAATTTGTTTATATCTCCCGAGCTCCCGACAATGGTAGTAGTAAGAACAGTGGCTTTTTAGTCGGTATTATAGTCCCATAGCCCTCCACTCGCTCTAGACGGAGGCTATGAGGATTTTCTGACTCATAAAGAAAAATAAAGGTCAGAGCTTTGAAATTGCCTGTAGAGATTGCCAGGTCTCAAGTAATTTCGGATTATTAAATATGCACAGATGTTCAGTAGGAAACAAGTAAAATCCGCGGTATTCGTGCAATATTATGACATTAACATTACATAGAATCAAGCCAAAATCGAACTATTATGCAAAATTTAAATTAATTCAGACACAGTCGTGGTCAGCTGCTAGTTGCGAATTAAAATCATTTTGCTGTCGCATACAAAATAATGCGTCACGTCCGATGCATCATGGTGTCCATTTAATCGACGATTTGTGACTAGGGTCGGTAATGCAACGTATAATGCGTAATTTTAAACGACAATCATTGCACATTCTCTTTTATGGCAACATTAGGCGACTGTTAATCCATAAATATTGAAATTCATGTCAGATTATACTTTAAAGCGGTTTTATTTAGCTTAATATGGTTGTGGCTGTGGTCCTGTTTGGCGGCTAGGTAATACGACTGCTTTAAGAGAATGAGATACATTGCCCATCATTCATGCCCTTTTCCCATCTCACCTCCCTTAGCAGCCGACTCGATGCTTTCATTTACTCCTTTTTCTTTCATATCATTCGTTACACATCCAACAACACACTTATAATTCATCATGTTTTTAGTTGCATGCGATTTATCCGTCCCCATCTGCATACATTGACTTTTAAGTTTATTAAAATTCTATGACAGTTAAAGAAGTGCAGCGATGGATAGCGAACATAATCGTAATGCTCGACGAAGTTGACGAGATATATATATATAGTGTTACCATAAAATGAGGTCAATTTAGCAAACCTGAACATGAACACATATTTTATGGAAATAGTGGAAAACATGAAAATGTTATTCATGACATCGATGATTGACTTATCTCTGTTTTATCGATCGCTGCAAGGCTTTAGCCTTAAGAATGCCATACATATTAAATAAGATGTGTGTGATGAAAACCTAGGTAAAAAATAAGGCTAAATTGTTATAGGTATTTTCATACAAACCTGTTTTTTTAAGACGTGTCTATTGAAGAAACTTATTGCGAAGAGAACTAAGCATAATAATTATGTTTACTAAGAGTCCAAAAATTCGTTAGCTACTACGATCTAAAAGTGTCTAATGAAGTTACGCAACTTCCAAAAATATAAGTAAAAAAAAAATACCATCTTACTTCGTGTGCCACTGTTGACCAAGGGCCTCCACTTTATCCATCCATACCACTCTGTACTGTGTGTATCAGCTCGTCACTCTCTCGCCACCTTCACCGCGGTCAACGTCGACGAAAAAATAAAAATAAGACGCCTTATTTGTTTGTCAAATTGCGGCGTGCCTTTTTGCCTACATTATAGGAAACCAGCATCTCTTACAAGCGTGGTGGAAGAACAACACTGGGACGGAGTGGAGGCTGTATCCCAGCTGTGGATGAGCGTTATAGAGAGAAACAGTCCAGTTGACAACTTAGGACCCATTAATGATACAAAAGTTCTGTGGTTCTGGGCAACAGGGCTTATCCCAGTTGTAAACGTCCCTATGTGCCTATTGGCCTTGTTTCGTTCGGTCTCCTGCTGATATGGAGGGAAGTGGAAATTATGGTTTTCCTACTTCTCCGCTATGCTTTTCTGATTAATTTCGTTGCGGGATCCAAGACAGTTAAATTGTTTCTCTGGGTCATGCTTCATTGTCTCGACGCTTTTCTAGTGGTCTCCACTGTTGATTCTGGCTTTCAGGAGTTATAATGGTTTGGGAATAGTGTGGCGGGCTTGTCCCAAATAAAAAAAAAATAGTTTTTATGGGCTGAATATGCTAACTAATGTAGCAAAAACATCGAAATAACATGAACAGATAACACGTTCACTGCAACATCCGACGCAAACGCCGAACCCACACGAAGCTCTATTGTCTACGGAAGTCTTAAAGGAACAAAACGACGGCTAGACACTGCGCACATGTCCTGACAACTATTATTATGCAACAGTGAGCAAGCCTGTTACACATCACAATACGTCTAATAAGACATATTTAAGTTAACCTGGGGCTCGATTTTGGAATCGCTCGTGTCATTGAAACGGTGTTCCCTTGTTTCGCAGATAGAAATTTCCTAGAATTTCGTTTCACACAAAATGTTTCACATAATATTTGGTCCTTAGATTATTGTTTTTACGACTATTTATTTGAATGAAAAATATTTCATAGAAACACAATTCAATGAATTTTATAATCACATTTTTTTATTTATCAAACTTATCAAACAGTAGAATTATTTTTGAACGATTATTGTTTGTTCGATGAATTTTTCCCTGATATTTTATTTTAACCAAAATGTAAAAGTAGACGTATTAGGTTACTTAAAACCCTGCAGACAGACATAGGAACCCTGCCTAGCGGGGCTACGTCGACTACGTCGTATTACAACATTTTGATATTCACCTTGACGTTGAAATGTTCCATTCACTCCGATCACACAGGTTAGGTTAGGTTAGAACTATGACCAACTACGGGTGAGTGGCGCCGCGGTAGCGGCCGGCGAGCGCTACCTCAAAATTGGTCGCAGGAAAAAAATTAGGACACTCCGACAATTATGAACCTATGTGTTTTCAATTATAAAATTAATGAGTTTAAAATGATTACCTGCATTGTTTTTGTGAACGCGAAGTTGTAATTTTATATGAGAGTATGCGTTTTGTCAAAGATTCCTTTGAAACATTTAGAAACTGTCACTCGATACAGTGCTTTTTTGGTAATAAGTTTTATGACTGTTAACTAAACAATATGAGTATTAAGAATATTTGATTTTTTATTCTATGATATGAAAAATGAAACATATTTATCATCTTCGAAGTAGGTATTCTGTCTATGAAACGATAATTAAGAGAAAAAAAATATATGAAACAAAATTTTATTAAACTTTTGTCTGTAAAACAGTGTACAATAACCCTTTCGCATTTATCAAGATAGAAAAATACAATAAAATATCTTTACGATAATAGGTAATAGAATATAGGAACAGTTATTTTACAATATTGCTAGTTTTATGGGTGCAGATACGATCTTAACGCTGAGAACGATCTTCCAGAGAAATTTTGGAATTAAACATTTAGTACCTTCTTATATTTTGTGCAAAACTAGACTAATTGAATTCACACCTTCTTCCCATACAGGCAGAAACTACAGAAGTTTACCTGCTACGATCCTTGTTTCATACTCCTCTTGACACGTCCAGATTCATATATCAGGTCATGCCATACATCATCATCTACCTGCCCTTGTCCCATGTTATTTGGGGTCGGCGCAACACGTTTTTTTCTTCCATTCTCCTCTGTCAACCGTCACGCTATCATTTACTTCTTTATCTTTCATATCATTCCTCACACAATCCATCCATCGTTTCTTTGGTCTTCCTCTCCCTCTCCATCCATAAACGTTTATGTTCATCACTCTTTTAGTCACATGCGATTCGTCCCTCCTCATCACGTGTCCATACCGGATCCCTGTTTTCTTTTACAAGGATTGATAAAAAGTATTATTCAAATATGGTAGCAAGTCTTTGACACGTGAGTATATGTTATCATTGTGAATATCCTTCACAATATGCTGAACACATATTTCCGCACTGCACTGGCACATAGAATTACTTTGAAATTGGTTCGCATCGTAGATTTCGATCCGTATAACTTTAGCACCACCGATGGAAAATGTTTTGTAAAAACTCATTAACTCTTTCTTGTTTTCATTAGTTGTATTTAGTGTAGGTGGGGTTCTGCGTCGTTCATCCATATCCAAATAATTGATGGCTCTATCAACCATATCAGGATCTATCATTAATGGAGGTGAAATTGGTGAATAAACCCAGCTTGGTGTCTGAAACAGAACACATTATCGTTGCAGTACTGGTATTATTAAGGCCATAACATAATTCAGAGTATTTATTTTTTAAACTTGGACACTTACCGACATTGTAGAATTAGTAGCACACTAAAAGAAATAAAGAACTAAAGTGAAACTGTATCTTTTTATTTTTTATTTTATACTTATATGAAAATTTGTTGTAGCTGATCCAACCCAGTCAGGACTCAGGTGCAGAAATTGAATGATCGATTTTATTTTATTTTTTCCATTTATATATCTTTTAATTTTTATCAATAGAGTTCAAAGTCGTACGTTTTCTTTTTTGCTAGATTTTGATATCCTCGGACAAAATGGTATGGTGAAATTGAAACCTCAAGACATCTCGGCGCCAAACATTTTATTGTTTACCGTAAAGTTATATTGATAAAATAAAT